>OZ005660.1:104121172-105411172 GCA_963930645.1 Salticus scenicus
TAAAGCTTTCTTTCATTAATATTTTGATGAATAATGGTACATATATCACATGCAGTATACAGACACTCATTTACTCATCAAAGAGTTAAAATCTAATTAAGCGTATTTAAAAGATTTTTTTTTCTTCTCAAGATCTCAGTTAGTCTTGATGATACACATAAACAATTGAACACTTAAAATGCTCTCCAGTTTTAAATAGGATAGGACACTCATCAAAGGATAATATGGACCTTAAATAAATAATTTAAGCCTCCTTATTTAAAAATATCACTTTGACATTTGTTTAAAATTGTTTAATTCGGAAAATTAATTTAACTATACTTTATAATATCTGCTAATACATTTACAAATCTACTTTTAAACAAAAAAGTTATATTTAATATTTACAGACTCAAGATAGATATACTTTTGTGAATGTTCTAAAATAATTATATGAGAGTAATATGTACAGTAGCCAATAATTATATCACTCATTCAAGTATATTCATTCCAGTATCACTTTTTCGAATGTATCTCCCCAATAGAAAAAAAAATAAACTGTTTAAATAATTTAACAAAATATTTATTTTTATGTATAAAAAAATAACACAATTAAAAGCAGACGATCAGCATTTCCTACTAGCGGCTTTGGCGTAAAATATTAATAAAATATAAACATTTAGACCTCACCCTTCCCCCTCCCAAAAAAAAAAAAAAAACTGATTTTAATGAAATTCTGGCTAAAGTAGAATTTAGTTTAGTATGGAGGACTATTATTACTATCGTAAAAATCCACAGATTGAGACTAATAGCAGGGGTGTTTGTGTTCAGGGTTTACCCATGATTTTGGGGTTTTTGCTCTAACCATCTGTATTTTCATATTTCCTATAAAGTTATTTTTTGCTTTCATTGGTTGTTCATTTGTTATCCAGGTGATATGTGAATAAAATGTAAAAGGATTCAGGGCTTCTGGCCTAAATAGTTTGAGTATTATTTGATATTTTAGGTTTTTTCTAATTTGAGGCTCTAATTTTCAGGGTTTTTACCTTTGAGTCACAATCACCCCTGCTAATAGTCCTCCATACTAAAAATATCTTCTTGAATTTGTGGACTGCATTTTTAGGTAAATACATCAACAGCAGGGATGCAGTCTCCATGGAAGCACTGGAAGCTGAGCTTCCCTTATCAGAGATGTTTGTGTTCAGAGGCTACCCCTGACTTGAGAGGGTTTTTAATCTAACTCATCTGTATTTTCATATTTCCTATAAAGTTTTTTTTTTTCTTCCATTGTTGTTCATTTGTCATCCAAGTGATATATGAACAAATTGAGGGCTTCTAGTCTAATTAATTTGAGTGTCATTTGATATTCCAAGCCTTTGTCTATTTGAGGTTCTTATTTTCAAGGTTTTTACCTTTGAGTCACAATCACTCCTGCCTTATTTAAATTAAAAAATAATAATAATTTGATTATTGTATATGAAAAAAATAAAATAGTATTTTGGATTTTCCATGTACATTTACCCAATGCTGCATGAAAAAAAAAAGAAAGAAAGAAAACAAGTTGACTCTTCCTCTTAGCTAGGAAGCAAGTTTTCTTAGTGCTTCTTCCAAATTCAGAATTTTCAATCTACGCATCTGTATGTCTGATGTAAACCAGTTTCATCATAGTTAATAGTTGTTGTTTATAATTGTTTCTTGTTCTTATGAATGGATTTTATAATAGATTTTTCTAAAATTTCAGTAAAATAAATTAAACTAATTTTCTGTTAGTACAATATTTTAACTATCTGCAATGTTACATGTAAATATAATCCTCTGTAGCATTGTATTACATGAAGTACTGAAAGCACAATAAAATATAATACCTTGTAGTCTAAGAGTTCATCTTATTCGACTGTTAATTTTGATGCAGGTATTATAATTAACTAATTTTAAGAAAATTGAAAGCGATAATGTATTTTTTTGGATTGTGCACAAACAACATTTTAAAAGATTGCTTCTTGCATCTGCACTCAAAGAAAGGGGAAAAAATTAAGCATACCAATACCTTCAGATATTTTTAAAAACTTCACTTTAGCTGAGTATGAACTCCTGCTAACAATATTGCATTAGTATTTATGAATATGCATAAATACTTATACATCATACTTGCTCTCTCTCTCTCTCTCTCTCTCTCTTTTTTTTTTTTTTTTAAGGAAGACTTTTCCTTATTTTAGGACTGTCTTTAATTCTTCCTTATTCTCATACATTTATTCAAGTCACATATAATTTATTGTAAACTTTATCTTGCCTTTTATTTATTTATTTTTTTTTTGTGATTATTTAATTTTTACTTATTAAATTTCACTTATACATATAAGTTTATGATAATTTAAAACATGGATTAAATTGTCGAAAACTGGCATATGTCAAAAACATATCATTGTTATCCATGTTTGAAAATGTCGCTAGTAGAATCTCCCTTATTTTGTTCCTTCAATGTTGGCAGGTATGCAGTATAATTTAATGTTTCAAACTAATAATGTATCAAATTACATGCATTTGTCATAAAACAGTATATAAAAGTCCATAGATAAACACACTTGCTGTTAATCAACAGATACTAGCAAATAAACATAACTTTATGTTTTCCCAATTTTATCATAGAAAAGAAAATATGCATATTAAATAACATTAAAAAAAACACAATGTATTTTATAATCCTAATAAAGTTATATAATGCTTTTATACATATTGCACTTTTCTGTTGTCTTTTTTACAATACAGCTAAATTTCATATAACAAGAGGCTACTGTTTTATTTTTTAAACTATATCAATAAAAGATATTATAAAATGCATGTATATATAACTTCATACTAAAATGCATTTTTATTAGGAAGAAAATATCTATGATGTGAACAAAAGCTACAGTATTATCAAAAATATACTTTGGTACATACAGTAAAACATCATTGTGCTGTAATCTAAAGGATTTGTGCTATTTTTAACTTTAGGTTCCATATCATAGTTGCAAACTTATTTAAAAAACCAGGATCTTCCTATAATAAATAAATAAATAGGTAAATGATGTTGCGAATAATATTTAAGATAGAAGGGAATTTTCCAGAGAATCCTCAGCTTTAGTGTGTCTGTAAAGGCAGAAATGTTGCACCATGAAAATCACATCAAATGAGATTGAAGCTAATCCTAGACCAAATTTTGTGAAATTCCCAATAATAGAGTACCAGTCATCTGAAAAAAATAAAGGAGAAAATATACATTAACCATTGTATTTAAACGTTAATTTTATACACATACTTATCAGTTAAAAAAGACCTATTTTCAAACTAAATTAAATTGATATACTTTGAAAAAAAAGTTGGTAAACCAGTTTTGCAGGGTCAAGGCATCCTCAATGCTGTTTTTGTCGGTAATGATTAGTAGTATTCTTCCTTTTTTTTTTCTTATTATTTTTACATAGGATGGAGTGCCACACTTCATCCATGTTCTTCAGTTCCTAATTGTTACAAGTTGTTTCAGTTGCCAAAATTTCCACTGAGTGCCTAGTTGTGATTTTTGTAATTGGCAAGTTTTGTTTAACCCTTTGCGGCGCAAGACAACTCGGATCATTTAAATTATACTACCACCGGAATTCATGAACTAAATTAAACTAAAAGAAATTTTAAAATTTAAGGTAAAAAAAACGGCCTTTTCATGTTATAAATGTAAATTTTTGCTAAAAGATTTCCGGAATGAATTTTTGCAGCTGCACCTTAAATTTTGCGTCCTCGCAGCGAGGACAACACGCGTTAAGGGGTTAATAATTGTTCTTAATTTGTTGGTTTTTATAGTGTTCATTGCTTTATTATATTTTATATTGTTCATGCATTCTAATTCTTTGGTTGATTTTACATTTGATCATTCCAATATAGTTTCCAGTTTGTTTATTTCAAATGACTTTATAAATTATGGTAGTTTTAAGGGGTCAATTGAATCATTATCACTTCTAATGCATTAGAAAATGTTTGGGTTTGGGAACATTTCCACAACATTTTGGAAATGATAAAGATTCAACTGACCCCCTTGAAACCATAAAGAAACTGGAAAGTATACTGGAATGACCAAACATAAAATCAACCAAAAATTAAAGAACACATGAATGATGTAAAATATTACAAAACAACCTTTGCTTTAACTGAAGTAAATAAAAACCTACAAATTACAATTATGCATTAAATTGTGAAACAATGGAAATAAAATCAGACAAAATAACTTGTAACAATGTAGAGCAACAGAAGAACATGGATGCAGGATGGTGTTCTGTTTTACACATAAATAAGAAAAAATCATGAGATAAAACCACTAATCATTAGCCCAGAAGAACAACAGTGAGGATGCCTGGGGGCCACAATGCAAAATTCTGGTTTGCTAACCTTTGCCAAAGTATTTAATATAATTTACTTATAAATGTCAAATTATCTTGTGTGGTAATAATTCTAAAAAACTACTAACATTTAACCTTTCGGTGAGGCCACAAGGCAAAACTATGGTTTGCTGACCTTTGCCAAAGTATTTAAATTTAATATTTTTATCAATATGAAATTATCAGTTGTGTGGTAATAATTCTAAACAACTATAAACATTTAACCTCTAATTAAAAACATAGATAAAACCTTAAAACATTACTTCGTGCATCATTGTCTAAATTTTTTAGCCGGGTACCCGGCTGAAAAATTTAGACAACAACGCACGAAGTAATGTTTTAAGGTTTTATCTATGTTTTTAATTAAAGTTTATACTTTGTTTTTATCTATATATTTAACATTTAACCTCTTTGTGATGGGCACTTAGTCACTCAATTTGTGGATGATGCATACATAGCACATCTATAGAGATAGTTAAAAACTGATGAAAATTATATTGAATGTGGATCATCTGGTGATGGAATTCTTAGCACTTCATCCTTTAGATGCCAGATTAAAGTCTGATTTTAGACATAGGAATCCACTTGAAGCCATAAGTCTCAGTCTAATGAACCTTGATCATCTGACAACCATAACTGGATACATAAAGTAAATATTATAGCTGCCAAACTTATGCATTACAAGGAGAAGGGAAAAAAAAAAAAAAAACTTGAGGGTTTATGTTGAAGTATTTTAACAATAGATGAGGAATCTGAAATTTTTAACATGGAAAATTAAAAAAATCTTTATTATTATTATTCAAAAGAAAACAGCCATTTTGTACAGATTAAGATGTTGAGAAAATGCACTTCACAGGGTTCCCACAGGTCAGGGAGAACAGGGAAAAGTCAGGGAATTTGAAATTACTGAAAAAAGTCAGGGAAAATTGTAAATACTGCTCAAAAACCTGGAAAATGATGATATAAACCTGGAAAATGCTTTTTGAGCATTCAATTTATATCGCAAGTTACGTTACTATGTTGTCTTTTATGTCGTGAGCTATGTTCTGTTTTATACCGTGAGCTATTTTGTATGTCGTGGACCAAATTTTGTGACTAGAATTTTCAAAAATAAACCTGGAAAACCTGAAAAAGTCAGGAAATTTTATTTTTCAAATTGAGTGGGAACCCTGCTTCAGTATCTAAAAGTGTTTCCTTATGAACAAATAACTTAGACAAAAATTCTTGATTTGTCTATTATTATTTTTTTTTTAAATCAGAATTCAACAAAAATGCAGAAATAAAAGGTCATTGACAAATTAATTGAAAAACAATCTCTTGTAATCTAGCTATACAGTATGTAAAGATGAATCATAAAAATATTTAATGTTAATAAATTTAATTGCTTTAAAATTTTTTCGTGAGCCTCATCAGTTTAGTATGTTTCATAAAGTGATCACTTTCATGTGATTCCATTTTAATTTTGTTTACAATGACACTACTTTTTTCGATTACTTTAGTTTGTGTTTTTTCTTTATTATTATTATTTATTTATTTTTTCCTTTTTTATTTATTCATACTAGACGTGCAAGAATCTTAGTTATTCATGTAAATTTTTTACCTCAGTTTTTTTGTTTTTACATGTTTTGAGACTTCAGGCATTCAAAAATCTCAAAACTAATGAAGTCTGTCGTTGATGCATCTGAGAAGTCTGTAGGCTTTTCAGTTTGTTAGTCTCTGTAGGCATTACCACAAGAACAAGAGGTTGGACCAGTTTTAAAATATCACTTTATGCAGTGCTGCCAACTTTCCCGTTTTTCACGGGAGACTCCCGTTTTTACGTTTTAATGTGTATTTCTCCCGTTTTTCAAATATTTTCAAAAAATCGAACTAAAAACGCTACTTTTTGATAATTCGTAGGTGCCATCTTTTCAGATTTACGAAGGCCTTCCAATTCACAATCTTTCTTCATCCACAACATAAATGTCGATATTAATTTAAAACTTACTTTATGAGATTTTAGACTCTCTAAAGAAACAGAATCCTTCATATTTCTCGCTTACATAATTATTTTTAACTCCCCCTCCCCCCCATATTTTCTTATCTCCAACTAGTGATCGGTGATCAAATGCTCTTTGGAACTCTTTTGTTTCTCATTCTTTCTCCATCTACAAGCCACAACAAAAATGTCAATATTCATTTTAAACTTGCTTTATTAGATTCTAGAGCCTATAAAGAAGTAGAAATGTTTAACAATTTACACTCATGTAATTATCGTTTGACCCCCCCCCCCCCCAAAAAAAAAAAATAAATAAATAAAAATTCCCTTTCTGCAATCAATTTCTCCAATTAGCTTTCTCATTCTACAACAAAAGAATCAAACATTTTCTCCCAGGTTTTAAAAAATGTAGGGTACTGCTAGTTAAAGAAAAAAAAAAAAAGCACTTTTTAGATTCTTCAGGGCAGATTTGGATTTTTAAGGACAAATTTGACATTTAAAATCCAAACACTTAATTTCAAAATTTAGTTATAAATATGCATACAGAAAGGAAAAAGTGTGTTTTTAAACTTTTCTTTACTTTTACTTGTTATTAATGTGCTGATTAACACACACAATAGTTTTATTTATGTTTACAGCATTTATCTTCAGTTTGTAGGTTATTTTCTACAAAGGCAGTAATGGGGGGGGGGGGGAATAGATTGGTACAAGGTGTTTTGTTTTTCTTTTCTTTCTTTCTTTCTTTTCCAAACTCCTTAAATTATCTGGGGAAAACTCTGGATCAATGTTCGTAAAAACTTGTTTTATTAGATTTTAGAACCAACTGGGTTCAAAATTCTTTACATATGTAGTTATTTTTAGACTTTGTTAATGAACTTGTTAACTATTTGTTTTTCCCCAATAAGTTTAAAATATAAATCAAACAAAAGTTATATTAGGTCATTTTAGTTAAAAAAGTATCATGTATTGAATAAAATAATTTTGTTTTGTTTTTCTCCACGAAACTGTAAATCTCCCTTTTTCTCCCTTGAAATTATGTAAAATCTCCTGGTTTTTTTCCCACCAAGGTTGGCAGCTCTGCTTTATGATACTGGCAATAACCCTGTTGATTTTCAACATTCTAACTTGGAAAACTTTGCAAATTATTTGAAACTTACGATGTTCTTAACATGGAAGAATACGATAAAATTCAAATAAAAATGCATTATCAGGATTATTTTCATCGTAAAGATGTCAGATGAGTTTTAAATTAATATTTATAATACTGGCAAGAAGAATATCATTGACTATTCCACTTTGAAACGTGGTAAGTTAATCAAAATTTATGATTTTCTTAATGGGTTACATCAGTTTTGAAGGCTAAAAAAAAGCACAATTTTTCTATCTTTGTTTCATTAATATAACAGAGGTTAATCCAGAACAAATTTAATGCCGCATTGAGGCACTTTCACAAAGTCAATTTTTAGCAGTGAGGTACCTTCACAAGTTCAACTTTCAGCAAAGAGGTACCTTCACAAAGTCAATTCTCAGCAATATAACTGCACACTAAAACATTTTATAATCTTCACTGCATCAAACACAGAAAAATACCCTCAGTTTGAATATTTACTGGAGACAATGATAAATATCTAAGTAAACACCTACTTATCTTGCACATAAGAAACAACTTAACTCGCCCATATATCTATTTATTTTTACAACTGTTTCATTTTATTTTTTAAATGTATTTTTTAAAAAAAAATTGCTTTACGTATTTTAGTTAATTGTTCTGAAGTATCATTAATTTTCACAAACTTACTTGATGTTTTCACAAATTATTTTATAAATTCACAAATGGGGTACCAGTTTTATAAAGCTGGATTAATCCCTGTATAATAAATAAAACTTTTTATTTGTGCTTTAATGAAGGAATTTTTTGTTCAATCACTAATTTTACGAGGTTATACAAGAGATAAAATGTACCAAAACTTGTATTGTTTTTGCATACAATTTTTGCCAAAAATTCAATTTTTTTTTTTTTTCTTTTATTCAAGGACTAGTCAATTGTAATTTGAAGAAGTGTGCAAAATTTCAATAAGGTCGGTGCATTAGTGAATGAGAAATCTGTCCACTGCTTTTCTGAAAGGTGTCTGTAAGTCAGGACCACCACAAAATTTTCAAATTTATTTAAAATTAAAGATTTAACATGGCAAAACAGTAATAATATTTTACATAAACTTATATTATTGGAATTACTTCACTAAAAAAACTATGAAGTTGTAAAAAAAAAAAAAAAAAAAAAAAAATACAAAACTAGTCTTAATAAAATGAATCAACAAATTAAAGTAAATTTAACGATGCAGATAGAGCAATCTGCAGAATACATTATTTCTCTTAAAATGAATGTAATATACCCTTTAGTAGAAATTTATGAGAAAAAATATATGACGGGAAACTGAGCAGAGTTCACCTATGTCAACTAATTTTGTTCTGCTCGCTGTTTTGCTTTCCCATGTCAGGTTTTCCAGCTATCACTTAAAGACTATCACAAAATGGATATATATTGCCTATTGTAATACACAGGAAGGTGTCTTCATAGTTTCACAAATCAAAAGACTAACACGTTACAGTTTGATTTGAAAACATTCTGGATGACTGTAATAAGAAAGAAGCATGGATTTGTATTCAAGTCATGTATCTCAAGTCAGATGTTTTTCCTTGAAAATGGAAATTGGTTGACTATGTTTATGTTGAAAGCAGTGAATTTGTGCATACAGACACCTGGATTGTATTGTAACATATTGCAGAAAATTCCTATTTAGGACTCGCATCTAATACTACTTTTCATAGGTCCTAGGCACAAACACGAAAACGAAAAAAAATGAATTTAATCCACTTTCATCTTAATCCAATTTAGATCTTGAATAACTCAAGTATGGTAGTTAATAGAGAAAAACAATTTGTATATTTAGAATCAGCACGTTAAAGTTGATTATATTAAGTTGTTGATCCATTAATGAAAACTATGGTATGCACAATTTTGTTTTTAAGTTTAACTATGATGGAATATTTTTAGGTTGAAACAAAATAACGTGTTTTTAAAAAAGGCATTTGATGCACGTTATTCTCTAGGCAGACAATAGTTTGCAAGTAGATCTTACCCAATTTATTTGTTTTATTCATAGCCTAGATTAATTTTGGAAAAAACTATTTTGATGTTAAATCAAATTACACAGAATTCTTCCAATTATAAAAATACAACGGTAGTCCAGAAGATAAGTTCTATTTTTATTTTTTCCTGCAAAAGTGTTGCATTCATAATTTCACGCATGTGCATGCACTTTGCTGACTCCTTTGCAAACAACTGAAATTATTTGTAGAATGCTGAGCATTGTATCAGCTGCATGTTTGAGAGTTTATTTTTTTTAATTGAACATCCCACCAAGTGCAATTTATCATGGTCTGACATCTGTTTTCTAAATGCTATGAACATTAAACCATTTGAAAAAAGAATACCATACAAAAAAGAAAAAGAAATATGAAGCTTACGGACAAAACGCGATAAGTAATTTGGTGGGAAGGAGATGGGTATGAAGGACGGTGAAAAATGAAAAAGGCAATTGTCTCTTATTAATGATGATTTGCTGATAGAAGTTGAAGAAAAAATTAGGGAGAACTGATGATTCATCATTACAGCACTGTCAATACTTTTTCTTCAAATTTTTCATTCACTTATCCATCAAATTGTGTTTCACTTCATGAATAATTGTGAAATTGCAGGTGGCACCTGTCTACAATGAGGGTATACAAAATCTCATGCCCCACTATGATAAATAATTCAACAATGGTGGAAAAACATGCTGAAAAATAATCTAAGCATTGTACTTCATTATGCAATAAAACTGTTTCTCTAATAATGGTTTCCTTTTGTTTAATTGCTTAACCCGTTAGTAGTTCGCTGGTTGGTCGATTCGTCACCCATCTCTTCAGTGTTGCCAGATTTTTTTATTCACTAGCCACCAAAAATTTTTAGAAATGGCATTTGATATATATAAAAGGCAAATCGACTTGAATAATCGTCAATTATGTATATCAAATGCCACTTCTAAAAATTTTTGGTGGTTAGTGAATAAAAAAGTGGCAATACTGAAGGGATGGGCGGCGAACTGACCAACTAGCGACTACTAACGGGTTAACGGAACAGAAAGTGGGCCTAAAGACTATGATACATTTTAAACTTGAATCAAAGTGAGTACAAGTGGCACAATGCAATGCTAAAAAATGTATGCCAACAATAGTCAGGCAACAGAAAACTACCACAGTAACAGATTACGAGTTGACAAAAGAAAGTATGCAATCAAATTCAACATTAACATTGCAAGAAGTTAGAGAAACCTTAAAATTCAAAACTGCTTTCTCAAGAAAACTGCTAATAGTGTAATAATCATTTTTTATAAAAAATTTTCACTATGAAATATTATAAGACACTTGCTGCTACAAATGGTAGATAATTGGGTAGACGCATTCTCTATAAACTTTACACTGCTTACTTGTTATGTGCTTTTGACTTGAATATAAAAACAAGTAATTGGCATATGAAAGTACAATTTGGATTACAATGTGGAAAGTTTTGTTTAAGCAAATAAAGTAGTCCAAGATTTTTCTCATAGTTGGCACTAATCCTTAAAAACAGCAACAAAAAACATTAAAAATGCAAGGCAAGCAATTAAAGAACATTTATTTTGTGAAATTTACTACAATAGTTCAACACTTTCATTAAAGTAGATTACAATTCGGGTATAGTTTAAGTCATAAAGAGTACACATATCAAAATAGTGTACAAATTTCACAAAATAAATTCATTTTAATTACTTGTTTTTTTGTTTTGTTTTTTATGCTTTTGTGGCTGTTTTTACGGTACAGTACCATCTATGAGCAAAATTTGGAACCAACTTTTTTATTTGCTAAAATAAAATATTTTATCCGAAGAAGCAAGCATTGTAGTACAAACTGCACTCTTGTACATCAATTATTTGATTTGATACTTAAGTGTAAAATTCATCAGGTACTTTTGGCTCACCCTGCATAACAAGTGCCCAGAAATAACTCTTGGTATATCATATTATATATATTCATTTTCTAATATATTTTTGACTGAAATAAAATAATGCATACAAATAATGTCTTACTACTTTAGTTTAAAATATGTATTAATTTAATAGTTGGACTTTGGTCACCTATTTTTACACATGTTTTTCCAAATTTATTTCTACTTGCCAGTTTAAAATTTAACATTACACGATATTTTAAAAATAATGACATCTTTTACATCATAACATTTATATGTTTTAAAGTCCAAAAGGTTCCAAGAAATAATAAATGACATCATAATATTTAAAACTATGTGTTTTATATTTTATTATTATTTTCCCTTGATGTATCAAAATTCTACATGGGAACAAAAAGAGAAATTTCTTTTTTAAAAAAATTGCTTTCTTTCTGTTTTATTGAAGCTTTGTTTTATGAATGAATAAAATTCTGGAAATTTTTTTGGTTATTCAAGCTTAATTCTCTGTTATCATAACTATATTCCAAGTTCTCTATTCTCTCTTAAAAACATTATGTGAAAGCAATACAGAAACTTGAAAAAAATTACTGGTTATATAAAAAGGTTCCTAATGATTTATATACATAAATATATTGGAACAAATTGTTAAGATAAGCATTATTTTCAGAGTGTGAAAGAGGTCTCTATTACAGGATGACTAACATTAGAACTTTTTCCAAACTACCTGACTTTTCCAAGACTTATTTTTTCACTCTTTTCCATGACTCACGCTGCTTTTTTCTCAAATAATTTCACAAAATTAGCGAATGATTTAGCAATTTACAATAACAAGCTTTCAAATATGGCTTATTTTCACAAAATTTGTCAAATTTGCCTGACTCATCATGAAATTCCCTGACTATTCCATGACTTTTCTAGACACACTTAAATTCCCTGACTAATGGCCATCCTGTATACAGTTATAAATCCCCAACAATTTTCCTGCCCAGGAAAGCTTTAAATTTATAATCTTAACTAAATTTAATAGTTTTATTTTTCCATTTAAAGTCAACATTATCCATCTAGGGAACCACTGCATTTAACACTTTTGGGTCTGATTATTTCAACCATATGTCTCCTGCTGGACAGAGGGTTTTTGGTACATTTTGGGTTAGTTAATACTTGAAAAATATATATCTTAACATTTTTTAGAAATTTTAAACCAATTTTATTTCAATTTACTATGAATAAAATAAGAATAATAATAAATAAAATAATAATAATAATAATAATCATGTCCAACACGGTTGAAGGCTATAAGCCTGTTCCGGCTTCAATCCATCTTTTACGGGGTCTTCCTCTATCTCTTCTCCCCCTTGGCCTATATTTTAGAGCTGCCCTTGGTTTACGGTCATTTGGCATTCGTTCTAAATGTTCTCTCCACTTATTTCTATAGTTTATTATAGTATATATTATTGGCTTAGTTTTTAGTTCCTTCCTGATGTCATCATTTCTTATTTTATCCATTATAGAACAACCTTTCACACTCCTTAGAAAGTTTATCTCTGAAGATTGTATTTCTTTTAATAATAATAATAATAATCTCAATCATGAATCAACATATTAAGCAATGGCGAAAAAGTAAAAATGTAGAAAATTTTAGTTTTGTTATTATTATTACCATATTTTTTCTTAAAAGAAATAATCTAACTTGTTACTCGCACGATTTCCAATTGACCTGCATTTCAATATTATAAAGATAGGTGGCCGATTAAATCGTAAGATCAATTAGATAAGATAATGAAGTTCAGTCTGTTTAGAAATAACATAAACTAGATTTAGGAACAGTTTTATTTGTCAAATAATTCTGTGTGAAGGAGGGGGCTATCATCCTTTTAACCCCAGTTCCACTAGAGTGTCTACATTTACAAATAAATAAGTAAAATAAAATAATCAAGGTTGTTATTAATTTCCCTTCAAACTTGCCAACCTTGATGAAATTTGCCAAGTTACAATAAAACGGGGGTCATACTCTCCGCCCTTTTTTCAGGACACTCTCAGAGATAAGAAATTTTCTCTTTTTATGCCACGCCACCGCTAACTTTATAAAACAACACTTTTGATATATTCATAGTGAGGTTTTCAGGGTAGAGATTATTTTATAAAAATAGTAATAGCAATATATTTGAAAATACAGTTATAAATCCCCAACAATTTTCTTGCCCAGGAAAGCTTTAAATTTATAATCTTAACTAAGTTTAATAGTTTTATTTTGCCATTTAAAGTCAACATTATCATCTAGGGAACCACTGCATTTCACACTTTTGGGTCTGACTATTTCAGCCATATGTCTCCTGCTGGACCTGGACAGAGGGTTTTTGGTAATTTTTGGGTTAGTTAATACTTCAAAAAAATATATATCTTAACATTTTTTAGAAATTTTAAACCAATTTTATTTAAATTTACTATGAATTAATATTCAATGAGAAATTATTGAAAAAAGCAAGTCTTAAAGAAGAAAAATTATAAGGAAACGTTATTTTTGAACATAAAATTTTTAATAAAAATTAATAAAAACTTATGGTTTAAAAAAAAATAAAAAAATAGCTCTTATTGGTAAAACATTTAATAAAATGTTTAAAATAACTCTTATTTGAATTTTGATTCTAAATTGCATAATAAATTTATATCTGTTAGATGCTGCCGTCTACTTACCGACCTATCTATCCAATGTATATAATTAGCAATTTTGCAGTTCTGAGAATTATATGTTGATTCCCGAGAGAGACTCGGGCTTAGTTTGCTTCAAAGAAAATGCAGGGTTGCCACAAAAGAAATATAACAAAAATAGTTGCTTTAGTAGCCTAGAAGCATTAAAATAGTTGCCTAAATAGTAGCCTAGCTAAGATACTAGCTAAAATAGCACATGCTAACGATCATAAGGATAAAAACCATAAGCATTTTCTTACTATCCAGTATAAATATACCAATAAAAAAAATTAAAATAAAAAAAACTTCTGAATGTGAAAACTGAATTTAAAAATTAAAAAAATTAGGCAATGAGTCATTGTGGAAAATTTTCCCATAGAACAACATGGGATTTGTTTGTTGAAAAGATTAAGTATTGTCCCCTCTTAAGAGCTTATGTTTTTTTTTTTTTTTTTCCCTGTATTCTTCCTTTTCTGATTTACTAGAACTTTCTTTTATAATTTTGTTATTTTTTCTTACATGAAATCAGGGTGAGGAAGGACTAACAGGTTACAGGAGTGTACTAGTAGTCATTTGCAATAAGCAAATTGGCCAGCTTAATGTCTGGTGCTATTTCAACATTCTTATTGGATGTTCTACCTATTTCAAGGTCAGCATCAGGGATATAGTATACTTTAAGGTAAAAATAAATAAAGAGTGAAAAGGCTAAGATATGAGATTGTTTATAAAATGCTGAGAAAGTATTTCTTTCTGAAAGATTTTCCTGGATATTTCTGGAATAATTTTGCAAAAGGTGAAAAATAGTCTAAGCTTTCTGGGTCAAAAAAGTTGCCATAGTCTCCTCAGTCTGAAAATAGTCGCAAATAGTTGCCTTTTAGTAGCCTGTGGCAACCCTGAAAATGGGAACACAAGTGACACTCAGCTTAGAATACAAAGTATATACTAGCTAAATAATGATATGACACAAAATACCCCTTTACAAGCTTAAAATTAATCTCTAAATATGTACATTGAGAAATATGAAATCTTATCAGTCACTTCTTTTCTCTACACACTGATTAAAGAATTACAGTTATAGCAGGGCATGAAATTTCAACTTAGATTACACTCGCTGAAAAAAAAAAGTTACTCGCCATTGCCACAAAATATTATTAACTTACTCTATTTTTTACGTATAAGGTGACCAGAATTTTTTATTGGAAAAAGAGGAGAAATTATGCAATGTCTTTTATTTTATAAGAAAATAGAAGACATTCAATTTTGAAAAAGAGATCATTTTAGAGGACACAAAATTGAATGATAATGATTATAAAAACCGATTCAAAAGCTACTTTACACAAGTGGTATAAACATTTTTATCTCAAATGATGAATTTGGATCACTACACCTTAATTTAAATTAATAATATACGGAAACGAGAGAAAAAAATCCCAAATTTTTATAGTTGTCACTGGACAATATAGATTTTTTTTAGACATTTTTTTTTTTAATTTATTATTATTATTATTAAAATCATAATCATAAAAGAAAAAATAAAATTGTCAAATAAAAAAATAAAATTAATATTAGGCAGATGAAAGGATTTATTTTAACGAACAGTCATTCTTTATCAACATTTTATGAAAGTTCTCACAAGTATAACCAAAGTTAGTCTTAGCAGTTAATAAGTTTTTAAAGTAGGTATATAAAGGGGATTTTTTTTCACATATCTACATTTTGTTCATTGAAGAAAACAGTCACTTTGTGGGAGCGTTTTTGCCAGGAGGACATAAAATGAATTCAACTAACTTATGCATATTTTTGTGAGGTGGTAGTAGTGTTATCATTAAGGCCAATTGTTTGCACTAGGGTTCTATGCTTGAGTAGGAGAGTCATCTTACCTGAGAAAAAAATATCTTCATCAATAACGCTTTATCCACCAAGTTAGCATCGCAATTAAAACTTCATGTATATACGCAAGTAAGAGTCAAAGGGCTAAGAGTCTTGCCTATGAGCTAAGACTCTCTAAGAAGTCTTCTTAGCCCATATTTATGCTAGTTTTGGAGAAAACTACAGAAATCTCCTAACGGCTAAGCCAACGAGCGCAAACGAGTATCAAACCCAGTGCCTCACGTATACCAGCTTCGAGTGCAGAACCTCTTGGTCACTGGTGGGCCTAATTTTATGAGGAATATTATTCATGCAAAAATGAGAACAAACGTCTACCTTCCTAATGATTTCATGACTATTTCAATAGGGATTCCGTGTTCTGGATCAAAGAACCATAATAGACATACACCATACTATGCTTTGGTAAGTTCATTAAAAAGTTGTTTTTTTGCGATCCTAGCGTAGAAAAAAAATTAGTGTTCACCATTCGATACAGCCAACAGCCGATTAAGCTTCCCAGTTTTGTGAAACATTGAAATTAAAGGCTAAATCCCTTTCATTTGAAAGAGAACACAGAGGACGAAAAGAGGACTTTTAGTGTTGTAATGTTTTATTGTGTAAGAGGACAGAGCGTTGAAAAAGAAGACTGTCTTAAAAAGAGGATGTCTGGTCACCTTAACTAAAGATTAGCATAATTTTACGTTTTTAAATCGATTTTTTTTTCCTGGCACCATATACTGTAAGAATTCTTTTTACATTTAGACCAAAATTTTACTCACCACAGTAAAATTTCCACTTGCCAATGACGAGCTGGCGAGCAGAAATTTCTCGCCCTGGTTATAGGGTATAGTGGTCAGTTCAAGTCAAACTAAAATTATCTGTTCTGGTAAAATGAGACTCTTAAGCCGCTATCAAACGAAGAGCCATATGATAGTCTTTAGCACAAAATACCTCATAAACAGGTTTCTCATGCAGGAAATGATTCAAATATGCCGTTTGATACAAATTGCCGAAAGTATGTTCGTCAATCATGCATTTTCGACTGTTTAAATCACATATGGCGGTAGTCTTTAGAACGAAATCCTCCAATCAGAGAATCACGATTACAGAACACCCTCTATTCTTTTCCCTTTTAAACATCCTCGAGGGAGAATAATAGCCAAATGTTGGGTCCGTTGTTTACATTTCTGGATTTCGTTCTTCCGTTTATGCTTAAAAACAACCCTACTGAAGTCGTTTGGTCGCTTTTGAGTGGCAATAGCTTATATTTTAGAATATATCGTCTTCCGCGCCTGATAGCACCTTTAGAAAGGTACACAATTAGAAATGAGCTTTTAAAGGAGGTAAATTATATTAAATTATATGAGGAATGTTTGGGACTTGGAAAAACTGGTTCTAAGAGCATGGTGGCCTTTCACTGGAAGTGGATTTTTAGGAGGTTTCAATGTACATGGTCCGTAAAAGAGGGAAAAAAATTAATAGTCAAGTGAAAGACTAAATTTCGAATTAAAACACTTTTAAAATTAAAAATTATTTATTTATTCAAGTTTTGATTATACAATTAGCAAAATAAACAATTATTTTTCAATTCTAAAAAAAAATATTTCACATTTTAAAAATGGAATTTCTTTCCGAATTGAAGTATAAAATAATAAGTAATACATATAAAATTAAATTACTAAACAAAATAAGGAATAAATGATAAAAAGTAAATGCCTCCAAAAATAATCATAAACAATGTGTAAATGATAAAAAGTAAATGCCTTTAAAAATACCAAAATACAACAATAATACACATTCCTGAAATAATAACAAAAATATGTAATAAAAAAGAAAATATGTTTTTAAAAGCATCATTACAGATTACATGCCAATTAATAAATGTATCAAAACATGCTGCATAAAATGAACAAAACAAGAAATATAAACAAGACACACAAAATAATACTAAACTTCTACATGCTGAGAAAAAAAAAAGCTCTTTTAAATACAAGCTCGTTTGTAAAAAGAATATAATTAAAAAAAAAAAAAGCTTATAAATAAAAGGATAAACAAATAAAAGCTGCTAGAATGGTGGTACGAAAGCCATGGTTTGCGAGCCACATGCGGCGTTTTTTTTAGCCATTTGAGTGTGGCTCTACCCCCATTAGCCTTTTCTAAAACTCTACTCAAACAATTAGCCTTTCTTTAATCTTCGATGCAAAACTAAGATAATTGAATTTTTTACTCATTAATATTGACACTGGCAATTCTAAAATACAATTAATAGAGTTAAAAAACAATGAATTATGAAGTGACAAATTAGAAATATTTATTCATGAATTCATCAACCGTGAATATTCATTTTAAGTAAATTGGAGTGTAAAGGTTGATACTTTTATTTACCAACTATGTGAAAAATACCAGAGCCGGGAATCGAACCCGGGTACCTCCGCTTAACGCACGGATGCTCTACCACTGAGCTACCCTGGCTGACAACCAGCTAGGCATTTCTCACATAATATCCGTTGGCCAAGTCACTAATGCCTAGCTGGTTGTCAGCCAGGGTAGCTCAGTGGTAGAGCATCCGTGCGTTAAGCGGAGGTACCCGAGTTCGATTCCCGGCTCTGGTATTTTTCACATAGTTGGTAAATAAAAGTATCAACCTTTACACTCCAATTTACTTAAAATGAATATTCACGGTTGATGAATTCATGAATAAATATTTCTAAATTGAAATTTCGTGGTCTATGGAGTTGTGCTGCGATTAATATTGTCACTTGATACAGCTGCGTTTGCAGACTCGGTGACTTGGCCAACTGATATTATGTGAGAAATGCCTAGCTGGTTGTCAGCCAGGGTAGCTCAGTGGTAGAGCATCCCCGTGCGTTAAGCGGAGGTACCCGGGTTCAATTCCCGGCTCTGGTATTTTTCACATAGTTGGTAAATAAAAATATCAACCTTTACACTCCAATTTACTTAAAGTGACAAATTAGGTTGCCTTGAGGTTAATATGGAAAAATTGGAGAAAAAATAATGTGATCTTTATTTATAAAAAACGTTGTTTCATTTGAAAGATCTGGAGAAGGAATTCACGATAATTTTCAAAATCTAAGAACAGGGTGGCTAACATTAGAACTTTTCCAAATTCGCTGACTTTTCCATGACTATGCTGTTTATTTACCAAAAAATTTCACAAAATAATTCCCTGACTTTTCCAGACTCACTTAATCCATTTATGCCTACTGTTCTATTTTTGGAACAGCAGTCGAGTGAAAGTTATTTTTTGCCTAGGAGTTCAAGGTTGCACGTGTGGTTGGATTTGTGACGTTCAGTTAGTCACTCCTGCAGATATTTGCCCGCAATGAGGTTGTGAAAGTTGGTTTATATTTTCCTGAAGGTTTTTGAAAAATCATCTATAAACAGGTAATGCAGCAATGGTTATAATTCTGTTTTCACATTCAGTAAATTTGCAAGCGTTAAATTATTACTTGTTTTCAAAAAAACCATTTTTTTTTTTTTTTAATTCAAAAATGCAAATTTTCACTAAATGCGTTTCTCTTACTTTTTTGATGCAAAATGAAATACTAAAAAAAAAAATTAAGAAATCAATTTTTGGAAAATGAATACTAATTTAAGGATTGTGGATTTTCTGAATGTGAAAACAGAACTAAAAAAAAAATATGTTACGTAATGAGTAATTATAGAAAGAAATTTTTAGCATAGAATTTTTAATGGGTTATATGCCATGACTCCTGGAACCTTAGTTTAAATATATACTACTTAGGAAACAGTTTAATTGAATAATAATTAAATAAAAATAGCTCCAAAAATGAATTTTTTTAAAAACCAAGAAGAATAAATATAGTTACTTTAGCATCACGATTTGCAACAAGAAATAACTCAAATTTAGCAAATAAAAAAAGAAAGAAATCACTGCAGACAGATCACGATATAAGACAAGTATTTGGTCAAGTTAAACAGAAATCCAATATCTGTAGCCAATTAAAATTTTATAAATAACTAGAAAATTTAACCATTTATCAAAAACAATGGCTACAACAAATTAACCCTTATCGCTCGTATGTCCCTTCTGATAAGGCTCCTATATATACGAGCTGACGCACCAGGCATTTTGTTGCCTTAGGGTTGCCACATGTACCCAGCGCGTTTCTCTGATAAACAAACAATAAACATTTTTTTTTATCATCTTACGTTACTTTAGAGTAACTTGTTTTACTATTTTTCATAATTTTAGCTAAGTAAACTATGATATGGAAGTTTGTTTAGCGATAAACTGCTATAATCATTCAAGAAGTGAATATAAAGTGTTCACAGACCTTCTATTACTGTGTATTTGAGTTTTGGCGACATTTTGTGAAAGAAACAGAAACCGCCCTAACAACACATCTTACCCCAGTACATCCATAGGGTATCCTCAGAATAAAATGACATCCTGAGAATGTACTGTGAAAAAAATGTGTTTTTAGGAATATTATTATTGCTTATTTCTCTTATTTTGACCAGATTAGCTTCAGATCAAGATTTCTTAAAATAATTAGGGAAACGATAAGGACGCCAAGCGGGAATGCCATCCTCTTCGGAGGCAAAAAAAATGGCAGAGATGCGCCGGCCTATTATTTTATTTAGGGGCTCTACCTTCTGAGGGGACATTAAAAAATCAAGCCATGCCTTAAGGTGTTCCTCTGCAAATGAAATGTTATTTTTCTAAAACATGTAACTATAGGCTACCTTTCGGCTACCGGAAAATTTTAGCAGAAAGATTTATTTTATTTAATGATGAAGTAAAATAAAACAAATTATTACAATTTTTTGGTAGCCAAAAGGTAGTAAGTTGGAAACTATATGTGTGATGTTTTAAAGGAACACCAAAAGGCATGTCTTACTGTTCAAAATAGGAAAATATGCCGAACGTTAAGGGTTAATACAAATTTTAAAATTAATTTTTCGTAAGATAATACATGGAAATATCTACAAACTAAAAAAATTATACATAAAACACACACATACACACAAGTTAATAAAATACAAAAGCAATTTAAAATAACAGTAATAATAAACACACAAATAAATGAAAGGAAAAAGCTTGAAAACAGCACAATTTATTAAGAATTAAATTCATATATATATATTTATTTATTTATTTTTTTTTTTTTTAAGTCTATTTCAAATTTATTTCCTTTATTTTATTTATTTATTTATTTATTTATTTTTTATAATTAATAATAATAAATAACTATAGCAAAAATCATAAAAAAAAAAAAAAAAAAAAAAAAGCTATTTAAAAAAAAAAAAAAAATTAAATAGAATAAATTGAAATAATATCACAGGATAAAATTAACACAGAAATATTTCAATACAGCAATGATAATTACAGCATCTCACTTCTGTTTCACACTTACTGCTATCAAATCACAGTTATCTATATACATAGCAATGTTAACTGCAGTAGCATTCGGAATTGATAAGGCACTTACTAGTTACTGCATTTACCAAATACTAGAAGTAACAAAATTTTAAAGAGTACAAAGAATAAATACATTTTTAAAAAATTTTAAACTAAGTTTCTAGACTAAAAATAAAGCTATTCTAAACTTCTAGATTAAAAACAACGCTATTCTTATCTCTGGAATATCAAACAAATTATCTTTCCAAATAATAAACTCACTTTACATATATAAAAACTACTACCACTTAGATAGACGATGCCAAATTCAGATATTCCTAAGCTATTGTTTTATAGGGATAACATAACAAGTTTACACCCAAGATTTATATGATAATTTTTGAAAATAAATAATTTTTAGTTACTAAATTAAGATTTTTTAAAATATTTATTTTATTTATTTATTTATTTTTGCTTTAAAAAAAAAAAAAAAACTTTAAAAAAGCAGTATAAAGAGTTACAGCAAAAGTTAGTCTATAAGCGAGCAATTAACTTAAAAAAATAAATAAATAAATAGTAATAATAAATAACTATCTGCCTTTTACTGCAGCATAATATTCATATATCAACCATTGCATGTGCATGGAGAAAAATATTCCTAAGCTATTGTTTTATGGGAATAACATAACAATTTTACGCCCAAGATTTCCATGTTAATTTTTGAATATAAATAACTTTTAGAAATTAAATTAAGATTTTAATCTCTTTTCCCTTTTTTTTTTTTTTACTTATGTTTCCAGTTGCTGTAAAACAGAGATCAGTTTTCCAGAAAAAAAAAATAATAATAAAATAAAAGGAATATACAGAGTTACAGTAAAAGTTAGTATATAAGCCAACAATTTGTTTGAAAAATAAATAATAAATAGTTATCCTTTCCTTTATTACAATATAATATTCATATACCAACCAGTGCATGCACACAGAGAAAAACACCAAAAATAGACTTAATGCCTAAAAATTTTTAAATATCTTAACAAGTTATTTAAAAATTTGTTTTTATATTGTATTGAGTAAAGCTTTTAAGAAGTATCTATTTAAATATGAATTAAATATTTCTTCAAATTTTCAAGTTTTAATCAAAGTGAGTTCACTATAAGTAGAATGAATATCAATAATTAAACAGGATATAAATATAAAATAATACTATTACATATAAAAATAGTTTCAATTACACTCAACTCCCAATATAAGATAATTAATTATCCTGCTAATAAAAGTTACTAATTATAACTAAATGTAAGCTGTCGAATGTAAACATGTCAAATTTTACAAGCTAATATAAGTAATATTGTGATTAATTTCAATAAATAACACAAATAATTAAAATACATAAATAAAGAGAAGTGTGTGTGTGTGTGTGTCTGTCTGCGCTCTGGTGCTCACACTACTAATCACAGAGCTACAAAATTTGGCAGATGGGTGCCTGGGACCCTGTAGGTGTGCACTTCATCGAGATTTTTTTTATTTCAATTTTTTTAATTATTATTATTATTATTTTAGATTTTAAATATTGACTTCAATGTTTCATTTTCTTTTTTTTTTTTAATTTATTCTTTTATTTCAAGCGTCTGTGTATCTTAGCAAAGGCTATTACTCTTTTTTTTTTTGTTGTTGTTGTTTGTTTCATTCATTCATTCATTTGAAGGCAAAAAAAATTTGTTTTTTTTCTTTTTTTAATTTATTATATTTATTGAAAATCAAATGGCAATGCAATAGAAATAAATTGTTAGGTTTTTGCATAATTTTTATAGTATAACAACTTTTTATTTTTCATTTTTAAAATTGATTCCTTTGAAATAAAAATCTTTATTATTATTATTTTTTTTTTTTTTTTTTTTTTTTAATAACATTTATTGGGGGGGGGATGGTAGTATACAGTAGAAAGGATTAAACTGATTAAAATTTAAGTTTAATTAAAATTTATTTTTATTCCTTTTAAAAGAAAATCTACTTTTTATTTTATTTATTATATTGCTCGAAATGATATAATATAGAGTAAAGAGCAAAATACATGGTTCAAAAACCAAAATATTTAATAGATGCTGCGATACAGTCATCTTTAAAATTGAAGTTCTTAACTAATACCAGATCCATCTGTTGTCGATAAATAACCAAATTGAAGTGCCCTGGAAATACCATTATGCAGGTAGTGGGAACCTGGATCCGATGCAGTGCAGGCAAAAAAAAAAATGCCATAGGCAAAAAGTTCCCGAAGCGAGGTTTAGAGCGATTTCAATGTAGGTCCTTTTCTAGTTGTTTATTTATAATATGATATAAAAAATAAACAATGATTTAAAATTCATTTAAATATAGCGACCAGCGAAGTGGCCATAGCCTGTTAGTGTATAAATAAAATTAATAAATTGTGTATGTATATACATGCTTAAATAAAGATTTTTCATAATAGAGTTTACAGCTGCTTAGTTCTAATAAAGAAATCCCTCAGTGGCATCCTTATGTTGTCTTTATGCTAGCTAGACTCAAATAATTGTTTCTTCAAACACAAAAACCTTTTATTATGTATATTTATAGGGTAAGTGCACCACTGATTGACACTTTTTAGGGGCAATCTCTGATGTTTTTAATGTTCTAGTCATCAGAAAATATTTTTTGAAATCTCACATATGGTATGCAAGACATTCAGAACCACATATATGTTAAAATATATACATTTAACAACAATTATTATTATTTTTTTTTAATGAATTTTTATTTGGCACCCACTCAATGTTCCAATAATTGACACTGCCAGTTTTTCATTTTTTCAGTAATTGGCACCCTATGTTCCAGTGTTTGACACTGCTAGTTATTCATTTTACCATTTATTAGCACCCTATGCTCCAGTGTTTCGACATAAAATATTAAAATTCTTATATGTAAAATATATGATTTTTCTTATTTATTAATTATTTTGGGATAGATGTCAATTACTGGAGCACCTACCCTATATACTCATTTTATTTCACTGTGAATAAAGAAATGTCTACTATTTTTATATTTTTACTGAGCATATAACTTAAAAAGAGCTCTAATGTAATAAAAAATTAAAAGATAAATGAAACTTTTAAGTCATTCTATTTAATCTCAATAACTCAACATCAGTACAATTAAATTATACAAAAAAAAAAAAAAAAGTATTGTAAATAAAATCGATTTTAACAATTTAAAAAATAAATATAAATGGTTAAAAAAAAAAAAAAACTAAAAATGACTATAACATGATATTAATTAAAATAGTTAATAAAACAGTAAAAATTCACCCAGTAGTGAAAGTCTAAAATGTTAAATAAGAAATACTTGCATAAGAAATAATTGTTTTAATTTTTTTGGATTGAATATATATTATAAAAATGGTACAAAAATAAGACTCGGAAAAATAAATTAAATGAAATAACAAATTAAATGAAATAACAAATGAAAGTAGACAATAAGCTGCAGCATGATTTTTTGTGCTTAAAATAATAATAATTTAAATTATTCTACCATTTTAATTAAGTTTATATATAAATCATATTTACTATCATTTATTCGTAAGCACCTTAAAAAATTCCTGTGATGACATAGAAAATAGCAACATAATAAATAAATATGTAATGTAATTTTTAGGATAAAAAAAATATACTTCTCAATCTTAGAAAAAAAAAAAAAAAAAATACAGTTTCTACATTTTTTTTTTTTTTTTTTTTTTTTAATATCAGTAACTGAAATATCAAATATCTAACATTTTCGCTTTAATATGTAAATGTAATGAAAATAATTTTAAAAAGGCAAAAAATTCTCACACTCAATATAAAATGAAAATGCAAAATTCACCTATAATACTATTTAAAGAAATAAAATTGTGAACCTTTTATATTTTAGAAATAAGCATGAGGAACTAGGAAAGAACATTCTCTCTCACTCAATTAAAACAAGAATTTTTGTTTTTCAATGGCAAAAATTCCTTTAAAAATTAAAAAAAAAAAATATTCTATAAATCTTTGGAAAATGATATTCTAAAATATCCTAGAAAAATATACTCTGTATTCAGCACTAAAAACTGTGATATAAAAATGTACAAATAAAAAGAAAACACACAAAAATAGGAACTTTTTAAACACAGTTAATTTCATTACTAGAGAACACATAGTCGACTTCTTCTAACACACTGTAAACATTAGTGCATCATTAATTCAGTTAGCCAAAAAAATAAATAAATAAATAAATACAAGGTGTCCTAAAAAGTTGGAAACACTGTTTCATTTTTTATCTATTAAAGGTAAGCAGTAACAGTCCTACAACTCTTGAGGTCCATGGCGAAAATTTCACTGGGGGCCCTCTAACTGGAGCCCCTACTATTTAGAGGGCCCCCCCCTCACACTTCTTTACTTGAACTTACTAATATAAAATGGCACTGAAATAAATTTTAAGATTGATTTAGAAGCCAAACATCCAACAAGAAGGTCAAGGGCATTGGTGCCATTGTGCTGCCTTAATTAGGCTTTACATAAATGATATATATATACATATTTCATTTATTTTTAAAGAAAAGCATACTAATTCTTAAATTTAATATACCTTATACAAGCTTTTCATAATTTTTGGTTGATTAATTTCAGTCACAATCGTGACCATCCTCAGAGCCAAGACAAACGTCGACGTCCTTCTGTTTATAAACTCGCGGAATGCTGTGGTTGTTACTTCGCTTCACTTCAGAGTCTTGCAAGATGTGTTGCCATGCAGCAGGGATGATGGAATGTTCTCTATCGTTTACAGTGTTGGGGTTAGTAATAATTTCGAGGGCCTCCCGTTTTAGAGCGTAATTATCAGGGACGTATCCAGAGGGGGGGCTCTGGGGGCTCGAGCCCCCCCCCCGAAATTTTCTGAGATTACTTTTTTCATGTTCTACTGACCAGAAAAAAAAATGTAAAAAAAAATTAATTTTTTCTCCACAATATCTTTTTTGTGTTGTTAATTTGTTTGCTTGTGAAACCTTATTTATCAGCAATTTTCTGTCTTGTAAAGTCCAAATTACCGAAATGCATATTAGCTTTTTGTAAAAAATACTAAAAAGAGGAACTTTATGGTACTTATTGTTGAACACTGTAATGTGTCTCCTTTCTTTTAACACTTCTCTTGCCAGAAATAGCGTTTTAATTCCTTGTGAGACAAAAGATTCGTCATTAACAATGATCACAGTTGCATACGGAACTTCTGGTTTTGTCAGTTATGCACGTAGTATACCTTCCATTCCGTAGTATACCTTCCTTCCTTCATTCCTTTCTAAGGCTCCCTGAGTTCGACAAACATCTGAAGAGATCTAAGACGGTCGTAAAACAAAAGTGGGTGTGAGCTGCGATGAAAGTAGAATAAGTGGCTGTGCTATCTACTGCTCTGACAGGCCTTAAAAAACCAACACGTTACGTAAACTTCTTTGTTACGATTGTCACAAAGCAGACATATCTGTGTCTGATGTAGAACGCGATGATGGGCCATCGTTTCACTGTTCACTTTCCAAACGATAACCAATAATGACGTGCAGCCACAGTTGAAGATACGCTGTGTCACATGAGACACCTGGTTGATACACATCCTGGGTACATATAGAAATGCTATATAGTTCGATACTTACGCCATGCCAGAAGATTTTCAGCAACTACAATGCATATAACCATGGCCCCAGGGTCTGTAGAAGACACGATAAACAGTAAGCCATATAAGAAGACCTCAATGTTTTCGCTAAACATAGACATGTAATATGCCTAGGTTTAGTGGACGCTAGCAGACAGGTCCTCATGTTTCCGATAATATGATCTAAAGCAAGCAATATTATCTAACTAGAAAACCACATGTATATATTATTTTCTTCTACATACAAAACAAGAGAAAAAAGTATTAGATTCGGAAACTTTTAGACCAGTTTTCAATGTATTTACATGTTTTTAGATGCATTGAACACCATAAGACAATTTTTGGAAACTTAGATATAATTTTTTTAATTATATTTTTGGGTATATCGCCCAGCAGATAGCGTAGCTGCACTAGATTTCCCTTTTTACGGAAAAGATATATCTCGGCTGTATTAAAAAGAATATATCTAAAAAAAAAACGAAAAGTATTTGAAACATGGTTGTGCATGGCACATAAATCATGCGCCGTACCACTGAATTACGACGTCAGCCAGTTTTTGGTATGTCAAATTTGAATGGACTTAACATTGCACTAAAGCTAGACAGATAGCATAGCAACGGTCTAGAATTCATTTCTAGGGTAATCCGGAATCGTACCATCACAATTTAAAACCTCCACGGAGAAGACGTTTCCCCAATTTCAGTATACCTGAGCTATTATATTTACAAAACATGGAGGACACAACGGATTTTACGTGCAACTGATACCATTAATCTACATGACAATAGTTGGATGGCTCCAGTATCGATCACTCAATCCTTCAATTACGAGCTCGACTCCTTATTAACCGGACTACCATGAGTCCAGTTTTTGGTGATTTTCTCCGTTTGTCAGTGGTTTACAACATCACGGATTAAAGAACTCTCTAGCAGAGACTTATACATTTTAAAGGACTAGTTCCATCAGTTTTAAACCCAAGGCACTTTTTAGAATTATTATTATCTTTAAATCTTTTCTTGCCATTTCCGATTTTAGGAACATTAATTCCATTGTTTACCGACATGCGGCGTTGTAACTGATCTTATTTATAGCGCATAACCATTTTACTATGCCTAGATACGAAGCTTAAGGTAATAACTTATATTTTTCCTAAAGTTAAGGTGATGGGGGGGGGGGGGGGGTACAAACTTTAGCACACACGCTCTAGTGAAAGTTGGGCCCCCTCTGAAATTTTTTTCTGGATACGCCCTTGGTAATTATGGTTATTGCAAGGTGCTATTTTTTGGATGTTAATGGAGTTAATGTTTATGGGGTTATTATTGTGGGTAGTGGAGAAAGCGGTAGAGGTTTTTCCTAATTTAAGGTCTGCATGGTGTTCTTTTTCTCTATCGGCAATTTTTCGTTTGGTCATCCCAATGTAGCAGGCTTTATTACCATTGATATGTTCAAAGTTGATTTTATAAATTCCGGAGGTGGAGTTTTGTGGAGTGGGGTCTTTTTCGTTCCGGATGTGTTGAAAAATGTTTTTGTCTGGTTTTATTGGAATGTTTAGGTTATTATTTTTAGCTTCATTTTTTATTTTAATGCTGGCGCCGTTACAAAATGGGATTGCGGTGGTGAAATTAGGTTTAGTTTTCTGGGCATTACTGATTTTGTTTAAAGATTTTAGGTGTTTTTTGTATAATTTATTTATAAGATTTTTAGAATAGTTTGCTTTAGTGGCGATTTTTTTGATATTGTTAAGTTCTTTATTTAGTAATTGTTTGTTAGAGCAGATTAAAATAGCGTGGTTGATATAAGATTGAATAGCAGATAATTTGTAAGTGAGGGGGTTTTACAATTTTTGTTTATAATTTCAGTGTTAGTAGTGGGTTTTCTGTAAACGGTAGTGTCAATAGTGTTATTAGGGTTTTTTATGATTTTTATGTCAAGAAAGTTTAGAGTATTGTCGGTTTCTTTTTTGATGGTGAATTTAATATTATTATCTAGATTATTAAGGTTGGTTAGAAGGTTATCTGGGTTTTCGGTGTCGGGTATAATGGCAAAGATGTCGTCTACGTATCGAGTCCAAAGTTTACAATTTTTGATAATATGGTTGGCTGAGTTTTCAATAAGGCGGAGTTTTAATTCTGCAATGATACCGGAAATAGGGGATCCCATAGGGACGCCTTGAGTTTGATGGTAAGTATTATTGTTAAAGTTAAAGTACGATTCATTAAGGAGGAGGTTATTTGCTCTGATTAAAGTTTCGCTAGTTTTATTATCTCCAAACATGGTGGTTAATTTAGTGTTAATTATAATTAACACTAAAATTAAAATTAGTGTTTATAATTAACACTAAATTAACCACCATGTTTGGAGATAATAAAACTAGCGAAAATTTAATCAGAGCAAATAACCTCCTCCTTAATGAATCGTACTTTAACTTTAACAATAATACTTACCATCAAACTCAAGGCGTCCCTATGGGATCCCCTATTTCCGGTATCATTGCAGAATTAAAACTCCGCCTTATTGAAAACTCAGCCAACCATATTATCAAAAATTGTAAACTTTGGACTCGATACGTAGACGACATCTTTGCCATTATACCCGACACCGAAAACCCAGATAACCTTCTAACCAACCTTAATAATCTAGATAATAATATTAAATTCACCATCGAAAAAGAAACCGACAATACTCTAAACTTTCTTGACATAAAAATCATAAAAAACCCTAATAACACTATTGACACTACCGTTTACAGAAAACCCACTACTAACACTGAAATTATAAACAAAAATTGTAAAACCCCCCTCACTTACAAATTATCTGCTATTCAATCTTATATCAACCGCGCTATTTTAGTCTGCTCTAACAAACAATTACTAAATAAAGAACTTAACAATATCAAAAAAATCGCCACTAAAGCAAACTATTCTAAAAATCTTATAAATAAATTATACAAAAAACGCCTAAAATCTTTAAACAAAATCAGTAATGCCCAGAAAACTAAACCTAATTTCACCACCGCAATCCCATTTTGTAACAGCGCCAGCATTAAAATAAAAAATGAAGCTAAAAATAATAACCTAAACATTCCAATAAAACCAGACAAAAACATTTTTCAACACATCCGGAACGAAAAAGACCCCATTCCACAAAACTCCACCTCCGGAATTTATAAAATCAACTTTGAACATATCAATGGTAATAAAGCCTGCTACATTGGGATGACCAAACGAAAAATCGCCGATAGAGAAAAAGAACACCGTGCAGATCTTAAATTAGGAAAAACCTCTACCACTTTCTCCACTACCCACAATAATAACCCCATAAACATTAACTCCATTAACATCCAAAAAATAGCACCTTACAATAACCATAATTACACTCTAAAATGGGAGGCCCTCGAAATTATTACTAACCCCAACACTGTAAACGATAGAGAACATTCCATCATCCCTGCTGCATGGTAACACATCTTGCAAGACTCTGAAGTGAAGCGAAGTAACAACCACAGCATTCCGCGAGTTTATAAACAGAAGGACGTCGACGTTTGTCTTGGCTCTGAGGATGGTCACGATTGTGACTGAAATTAATCAGTCAAAAATTATGAAAAGCTTGTATAAGGTATATTAAATTTAAGAATATATACATATTTTTTATTTATTTATTCATTTTGAGTTGCCGATCTATGGTCACATTTTGTACATTAAGGCTCTTTAGACAGGAACCTATGGCTTAAAGAACTGCAGGGAATTTTTCAGGTTAAAATAATGGCATGACAACTTCACCAAATACCTATACTTAAAGGTTAAGTTTTGTCGGAGGCCCCCTCATGACCTGAGGTCTGGGGCAGACCGCCCCCTCCACTCCACCCTTGGTATGACACTGCAGGTAAGTGGGCAATGTAAGTTGAAAAAAAGTATTCAAAATAAGATAGGAAAGAATACTATGTTAAGAAAAAAATCCACTTATTAATTTTCAAAAAGCTGCATTTTTAAAAATTTTATATGATCCTCGTATGCAAATTGGGTCTGTTAGAAAGATTTTATTTTCCATACAAGAAAATCATTAAAAAAATTGTAACACAGGAAAAAAAAATTGACTTATGCCACTTTTCCACATCACTTAAAGACTGTTTCTGTGATAAAAACAGGGGCAATATTCAAACTAAAAACGAATTTCTTTTTTTTTTTTTTTTTTTTTTTTTTGTATCAATAATACAATGCCACATGTAAGGGGGAAAAAAATAAAATCTTGAGACAGATAAACGGTGTCTGTGTAAAATGTAGGGTGCATGTGGCTTCAATTTGATACATGTGATCTTGTGCTTGGGACACATAATTAAAATAATTATACATACAGATAGAAAATTAATTTCATTTTATTTATTTATTTTATTTTTTAAGGGAGCGATTGATTTTAAAAACCTGATAAAAAAAAAAAAAAAAAAAAAAAAAAAAAGACAATTTTGCAGAATATACTTTGAGAATTTTGAATGATGTACTATCTTGTCTTACTTCTGATGTACTATCTTGTCTTAATATTATAAAAGAATAAAAAATAAACTTAAAATACATGACTGGATAACGAATCTACTTTAAATATGCAAATAATGGTTTTAGTGCATTCTTATATACTTTATTGCTTTTAATATGTTAAAAACTCACATTTCTGTTTTGGTGTATAGCACCTATGCACAGTATTCAATTTTCAATTATATATAACTCGCACAGTTTTAAGGATACAGATATTTATTTGTTTGTAATGATGTTATTGCATCAAAAGCAAAAATTTCCTAAGTGGCCAAGTCTAGTGAGGTTGTATAAAAAGTTAAAAAGTTTAACTTTTCAAATTTAACTTAAAGATAATTTTGATAATGTGGACTTATTTTGAACATTTTTGCAAATTACATTACCTACTTATCTCTAATAAGTAAAGAATGAAATTGTGTTTCAATCTTTTTGGGAGACCCTGTATACTAATAGTAAAAAAAAGATATATATTTCGGTAAAAAAGCCACTGGATCATGTAATTTAACACATTTTTTTTTTTTTTAACTTTTCTCAAATGCTGAATATTTTATATTCAAAATAACTATTTAAAGTTGTACTGTAAGCTAACAAGTTAAATTTTCTGTCTTTGCCTTTTTTCCAGAAAAAGTTTGAAAGTTTTTTAACAAATATTATAACAAATATAAAAAAATAATCACAAAATGCTACAAGATATTAAAAAGAAGAAAGGCAATATGTTTTAATATAACTGCTTACAAATTCACGCAACATTTTTTCTACTATACACAATTAAAAATCAATGCACTTCATACAAATTTTAAAAACTTTTGATTATAAAATGTTTGATTTTTTTTTTTTTTTTTCCCATAAATATAAATTACTCAATCTACAAACTTTCATGCTAAAAATGGATAAATAATTTTAGGAAGTTTTGAAATAGAAACTGAAAACTGAAATGGAACAGATATAATAAACTTCTTCGATTCAAGAAAACTCAATGTCTTTTTCTATAAAGTACATAATGCTGGAGCATAAACATAACATCAAATGTTAAAGAAATCATCCCAAGAGAAAATTTGGTAAAATTACCAAATATTATAAACCACTGATCTACAAAGAAAAAAATGGGAAATTATAATTAAAAATAAATATATAAAAAAAAAGTAAAAAAAGTAACTGGATATACTTGAAGACAAGAATTGAAAAGAGAGAAATATCTAAAAAGATTCTAAAGAGACAGAGAGAGATTTCTAAAGCTGTCAGAGAAATAATAAAAAGATTTTCGACAATCGAGGACAAACATTAAAAAGAGAAATAACATACTTATAAAGCTATAAAACATACTAAGGAAAAAGACAAAGTCATAACAGTAAATCCGGCTTACTAAGTTATAACAAAATATATGAAACAGTGCAGCATGGCAGTGAGCGCTGCAGATAGATTAATTTAGCAATTCAAAAAGAAATGCTAAGTTAAAAAATATTTAAATATAATTTGTATTATGTCTTTAGATTACTGTATTCATTGCATATTCTTAATTTTCTTTCTTTTTCTGATATAAATTTTACATAATTTATTAATTGCTACACTTTTTTTCTGATATCTGACTTGATAAGGCATTTCTGGATAACAGATAAATTTTGTTTTGCTGCAGATAGATACTGAAATTTCTGCTACTGGGTTTTAACCCTTTAACGTTCACTACTTAATTTATTTTAAAAATTACTAAACTGATTTCAAAAATGGCTTTTAGACACATAGATAGCTGATCATAAATATTTAAAAAATAAAAAATTAGCATTGTTCCTTTTCGAGAAATTTTTGGTTTAAAACATCTATAAATTAACTTTATTAAATTCAAATAACATTTAATTTAATAAATAAAACACTTTGTAAGTAAACATTATCGACTACAAAAACTCATAAAAGTTGTTTCAAGTGAAAATAATAGTCCAGCTCTTCATTAAATGTAAAAAACTAGACGCGAGTGCATCATCACACCAGCAATTCGCACTCGCGCACAGTAAGAAGCTTCAAGTAACTTATGCATTTAGTTTCCTTTGAAGCATTATTTGTTAAATTTGGTAATAGTGCTGCTATCTACCGAACAGAAAAGGAACAAAGGTTTAAAACCTGATTAAAACACGGGGGAAATGTTAAAAAAAAAACTGCTTCATAAAAATTGTTAAATTATGTCAAATGTTTGGTTTCGCTGTGAAACCAATGAACGTTAACGGGTTAAAAAGAATATCAAACTTATTCAGTTGAAACAAAGTATAAAAATAAAATAAATAAACTTAGACAAAATCAAAATCAAACAGGATATTGTTGGACTTGTTAAGTTAAGATTGCACATTAGTCAAATTCTCTCTTCTTCCTTCCCATGCTATCCAATAGGACTTTTATTGCTTCATGTTATAAGGATATCTCATTGGAAAATGAAGTTTTCTGAATTCCACTCTTTGAACACATTGCTTTTTAGCTTAGTGATATATTTAAAAAAAAAAAATACTGTATTTTTCAGTGATTTTTTAAAACCCAAAAAACTCAAAAATCGAAAGTTGACTTATAGAAGAGACGATATAAAATAATTACAAGATAAAAAGAACTTTTTATATACCATGTTTTTAAATTTTCTTTTGAATCATATAAATGCTCACGAAGGCAGCGGGAACCCGGAACAATTGTCTAAAAGTATTAAAAAAATTCATTGCTATCATGTTTTGAGCTATTATAAAAGTTTCAAACAGCCGAGAAGTTAGTTAAAAATCGATTGCAAGCTTTGTACTGGTAACGCTGCCGAAGGCAGTAGGGTCCCGAAGCAGTTGGTTAAAAATATTTTTTAAATGCATCTTCACTCTGAACTATTCTATAAGTTTCAAATGTCTAGCTAGTCAGGTAGTTAGTTAAATAAATTTTCTGTCAAATCATATAAACACTGCCGAAGGCAGTAGAGACCTGAAACAGTTGACTAAAAGTATTAAAAAAATGTATTGTCACCGTGTTCTGAGCTGTCCTGAAAGATTCAAATGTCTAGCTAGTTGGGAAGTTACTTAAAAATTGATTGCAAGATTTTTACTGGACAAACAAACAAGAATCGAAGTTAATAAAACATGGTAAAAATGGTGGCTTTTTTATGGCACTATTTCAATTAATAGAAATCAAAGATATAGATTGATCAAAATTTCAAACAGACTTATGATCCACTGCAAATCCGATCCAACTTACTTACAACAATATTGAATATTGTAAGTACATGAAAGTACAATTTTTAAAATATAACAAGTAATTTATCCAAAGAAAATACATTATTCAGAAAGATGGTATAACTTGATATATATATATATAGTAGCTTTAAATAACAGAAATTTAATCACATCATTTTATCCAAGCTCTGATATTAACATTTAATCTCTCTGGATCCTTTTTGTTATCCACTTTTATTGGTTCTCGGGAGTTAACCAAATGCTTCTTCTTGGTTCAAAGACATTTTTCTTTCTCTATGATCTGTTTGGGGACAAAGATGCAATCTTTGGTTAAAGCAGTTATACTGTGCTAATTGCTACATTTACACTGCTAAAAGTTATTTTATGCTGAAGTTCACTACCTTTTTTCTTCTTTCTTTAATTAATATTTTAATAGTGATGTTATGATATTTTAAAGATTTGTGAACACTCACAGAGACTTATTTTTTCTTTTGAAATTGATATGCAATACTGCAATGATCTAAATCGGTGATCTGTTTTTATTTCGCATTCATATTTTTCACAAAATAAAACAAGGAACAGACTTTTACACAGAATATATATATATATATAAAATATGCATTGTAAGCTTAAAAAATTATGGTCAACTTATACATCAGAAAATATGGTATGTTTAAATATTTTTTTAAAAATTGAAAATTAGAGCCCTAAGTTTGCTTAATGAAATAAAATATTTAATTGTTTCTAGGGATAAAAGGCAACATGTTTAAAGGATTAAATTCAGAAAACAAAAATCAAAAATCTTCACCTTTGAACGAGATGTCCTAATAATACAAAGTAATAAAAATCCCACTGATTTACTTGGGAAGTGGAAAAGAGAGAATCTGATTGTGCGGACTTAAAAGAAAACATGCAGAGGTGGGAGTGGTAGGGGACTATAACAAGAAAAATTTTAACAATAGGAAGACTAGTTCAAAAGAACAATCAAACAAGCTAAAACAACTGACAAGTACAGTTGATCTTTGATACTTTAAAAACATCTCATTTTCAGATTTTTGACACTTGAATTATTTTTTCTTTTATTAAAAAGCTTCTGCATTACAGCAGTATCACTTATTAAAAAATTTTTGTCTTGGTGTGGCTTTATCTTATTCACTTACCAAAAAATCATATGATACTTTTCAGTTTTACACATTTTCCATATTTAGAAAAATATCAGACATAAGTGTTCATAAATATCAACAATCTAATAAATTCCTGCTTTCCAGAAAAAAATAAAAATAAGTAAATAAATAAATCACAAGTATTTTTAAAGGATCAACAATAAATTTGAAAATAAAAGATTATTTGTGATTATCCTATCTGATAGATCTATAACTTATACATAAAATTGGTCATAAGAATTAATTGCAAGTCATATTACCAGTGGTGGGGGGGAGGGGGAGGGGGGACTCGGAATTCTTTCTTTACAACTGACACGTGTCCTCCCCATGTTGCTAAAACTTTTTTTTTTTTTTTTTTTTCACAGTAAGGATAATATCTTCCCCTCTTATTATCATAGTTAATTCATTTTTCATGGCACAAGAAAACACAACTAATATAGATTATTTTCAAACAAAAGGGAGAAAAATATGTAACATAGAAACTAGAATAAAACATTTTTCAAATGCATTATCATTCTGATTGGAATTTTGCTGTGAAGTCTTCATCCCAGTTGATACTAAGGAGTACGCTAATTCACCATAAATAACAGATTGTGAGTAAAGTGCTTTCTCTGTGTTTTCCTCCATCTGTGCCATCGCTTTGTACAGAGTATGTGAAGTCGAATGTACCGTGTTGAGTATTTTTTAGCACAGCGATTTTATTTCATTTGTGAAAACATATTACATATTATTTGAAAGTGTTGAAAGTTGTATGAAATCTTTAGAAGATAATATCTTTACATATTTTTTTTAGTTCATGAGAGTATAGCCTTAAATTTGTAAAAAAAAATCAAAGAAAATTTTATTAGCTTAAAAAATTCTTTAGGCATTTTTGGTTAATTTATTATAAATGGAATTATTTTCTGACAACTAGAAATGACTGAAAATAACTTGTAACCTTTGTACAGAAGTTCATTTCATTTTATTTATTTATTTTATTTTTATTTATTTATTTACTTTGGCTTTCCCGGAAAAGATATTTTTTGGAATTAGAACAAGTTTTTGCTTAAACTATAAAACTACTTTGGCTGATTTTTTTTTTTTTTTTTTTTTCCTTCTTCTGGCTTGTAAGGAAGATACTTCCCTCGCAGTTTTTACAAATTTTAAATATTACTGAAATTTAAGACTTCGAAATTCGGGAAAAGTTAAAGCCTGAAATGGTGATCATGCTATGGAATTTATAATTAGGGGGGAGGGGGGGGATAATAAATATATGTATTTCAAAGTAACTGATAATAAACATATCTAAAAAAAAATCAATAAAACTGGTCAAGTTTCAATTCAGAAATTTAATTCATCAACCTGGAAATTATTATTTTTTTTTTTAAATTAATTTCCAGGTTGATGAATTAAATTTCTGAATTGAAATGTCGTGGCCATTTGGAGTTAGGCCATATTCAAATTTGTCACTTGATATAGCTGCTTTAATGCAGACTCAGTGACATTGCCAACGTAAATTATGTGAGAAGTGCCGAGCTGGTTATCAGCCAGGGTACCTCAGTGGTTACTGGTTAGAGCAACCGCGCGTTAAGCGGAAGGCCCGGGGTTCGATTCCCGGCTCTGGTATTTTTCACATAGTTGGCAAAAATCAGCCTTCTACTCCATTCTATCAAAAAAAAAAAAAAAAAAACTGGTCAAGTTGTTTACCAAAAACATGTCTTTAAATTGAGTTTTTGATATAATAATAACTTTTTAAAGGCTAGTCTCCCCTCATATTAGGAGACTTGAGATTGAAACAAAAACAATTAGCTTCTACTGTTAAGTTACAAAATAGAAAGGTCGTAATAATTAGCATTTGCACTCTTGGCAAATGAAGTGAGCACAGTGGGAACACCTCAAATTTGCAAAAATGCCAGGATGGATAGATGAAGTTTAGTCATCTTGGGTTAAGTAAATATTGGAAATATAATGAAAATCATTCAACCTTTTGGATTTTCATTTAGGTTGTAGTGAAATTTAGTAGCAGCTCTTACAAGAAACCTATGTGAAGATTATGAATGTAGATGTAATATGTTTTAGAATACAATTTCTTTTTATAAATTCATTTAATATAATTTTTAATACAATTTTAGTAAATGAAGATGAATGTTTAACAGAGTTCCCACTCAGTTTAAAAAAAAAAAAAAAAAAAAAAATGAGTTAAAATGGGGCACAATTCCCTATAGAATTAAACTGGCAGCTTTGGCTTGTGGCAATGATATATAGAAAGTTCTTTTAATTGAAAACAAAATGGTTTTGCAAACATTTTACTATATAAAGACGTTATCAATATGTTATATTATAGCTACATACTTACATGAAACTGAAATAATGATGAAATTTAATTCTCAAACTACTATTTAAAATTATATAGTTTGTTGAGAATTTGAAATTTCCCCTGTAAACTTATTTCAAGGTAAGACATTTTATGACACAGGAATAAAAAAAAAAAAAAATGGAAAAACTTAAAATTAATTTTACAAGCATAAACATTATCTTACTTTAAGTGTAGTTAGAAAATGCACAAAAAGATAGAACATATTTTTATGAGCCCTGGGAAGACTAGAAACCAATCAAAATCAAAGATTTTCAAAGCAAAAAGACCAAGTATAAACAAACAGAGCAGTTTTGGCACAAATTTTAGTTACTAAAACATCTCTCCGCTCACTCGAGTGTGAAAAACAGCAGTTCACAGAAACCGTAGGAGGTTCTTTGTTGCCTCGCCAACCATATCTCAAATGAAATAAAAATGCTTTGATTGGATCAATCAAGACACCTTATTGTGTCATTAGTTTGTACTCCATACATTCATTACATACATATTATATTAATTTCATGCATGCATTCCAAAAATTAAAACGCTTACATCAATTGGTTGATAAAATGGTATTTTTGATGAAAAACTATTACAAATGTGAGGATTGAAAAATCTTGAAACAACACTCTAAAACACAAAATTATAACAACTGCTAGCAGATACATGAAAATTTGTGAGATTGTTTATAAAATGCCTTCTTTTGTTGTCACTAAAACGAAAATAATATTACAAGAACCACAAAGATTCTACATGCTATTTTATTAACAGTCTAAGAATGGAATGCTAAGTGTTAGTGGATTAATCTACAATTTTTCACGACAAAAAACATAAAATGACGTAATACAGGGTTATTACAAAAGAATCATTGGGTTTCCGAAGCATTCATTTCAGAACATAATTGGGTTACAACAATGAGGTATACATGAAAATAAACCGAAAGTATCCAAGATTGACGTCCATACTATAGATGTTCAATATGTGCTTCTTGAGTGATACGGCAGTTGTCAAGGCGATAATTCAATTCGCTCCACACATTACTCAGCTTGGTCGGCCAGAACTTTTGCCTTTACATAAACAACCGGCTTCTTTGAACTGTCAATACCAGTGCAGAATGCTTTGTTGGGTTGGTGGTTTGCATTTGTATGCCCGCCGGAATGCTTTCTGAATGGTTATGAGCGATTCACACTTTGAAAATTCTAGTACACAAAATGCTTTCTGCTGTCCAGTCGCCATTTTGAATATGACATTCGCACAGCAACCATGGCAACCACAAGCACATATGCAGCGTGAAACTGTAGTTAACGTCCTCTCGTTTGCATTGTCGTCAAAACATATATGTTTCCGAGTTCGGACATAGCAATGTGTCAAAACCCGATGATTCATTTGTAATAACATGGTATAATTGAAAACTAAAACATAAAAATTAAAATTAAACTTACTGAAATTATATGCAATAATGAACATCTGCCCAATGCTGAACAAGCCACCAATAAAATCCAAAAGAACTGTTCCAATGCTCCATCCAATAGTAGATTTTCTTCTATAATTCGAAATGACCTAACAAGAAATAAATTATGGATAATTAATCCTTGTACATATATATACCGTAAAATACTTCAAAAGCACCCCCTTCCCTACTTTTCACATGAATTTCATTTACTCTGAAAATACTATATAAGTCTCCACTTATGCTCATTGGTACACTCTATCTGAATAAAAGGTACATTTTTACATTATTTATTTATTTTATAAGATTCATCTTTATAAATATGATAATGATTTGATTTATAATAAACTGGACAATGACTTTTGAAAATGGAAAACATAATCTTTCTAAATTAGTGCCAAATTTTTAAAAACAATTTATTGTAAGTGAGAAAAATGAGTTTCTGAATTTTTTTGGTTATTTGCTTGCCAATTTACTAAGTATTTACTGTATTTTTATTTATTTATTTATTAATCACTGCAACTTAAAATACATATATGTTTTATTTTGAAATCCCTTTTCTTAGCCACTTAATTTTAGCAGGAAAAAACATGTTGCTTTCCATATTTTTTCCCAATTTTTACCGTTTATTCGTCCCCTCCACATACGAAATCTGCCTGCCCTCAGATGCCTGCGGTATGAAACACTATGCTTATTCAATTTGGCACATATTGGCCGACAAGTGTAATGCTGTGCTGCAATTTACCATGTGAATAGGAAGGCTATAACTCAGATTCTATTGTATATAATTGACTGAATTTTGATATATGAAAGGACCATTTTGAAACATTATGTTGATTCAATTAGAGTTTATATTGGCTGACAGATGGCAGTGCTTTTACTCACCTTTTGTGATTTTTCACATGAGCACACCTCAGAATCTAAATATTAAAAACTGCACCAAACTCCATAAGAAATCTTTATAGTGAGAAGCTATGACTAAACTTTTATGCACATTAAACAGTAAGTGGCGCTGTTATGTAGAATGATATAGAAGAAAGTTTTGTGGTGGCCGCAACATACTAGTTTTCTCTATTTTATCTTGATTTTAAAATGCTAAAGTGACACTAATTTAAAGTGTGGTATTTATTCTATTAAATGAGAATTCCGAAGAAACCTTCGAGAACAGTAACATGAATCATTTCCTATGTCGAATGTTCATTTGAAAATAGAAAATTTTACCAGAAAATAGAAAAGGAGAATAAAATTATTTCTTTTAAAATTTCACACATTTAGTACATATTTATTTACTTTTAAGACTAGGTGTTACTCTTACAGATTTTTCATTGAACACTAACATTTCTTTAAAGCAGAATTTGAAATTACTAATGATAATTGGTAATAGCGAAATTTTTTAAAGAGTGTTGTGTTATTATTTGAAATACTTAACATTGTGTTAAAACTTTCTGTTTTCACAAAACCAATTATTTATTTATTTAGCAGTGTGTTTGAACTTTTTGTTTTATCACTTAAAAAAGAAAAAATAAATAAATAATAATAAAATCTGACAATTGCAGGCATGAGAGTGCAGAAAATTAAAAAAAGAGGAAACACGCATGTTCATAAAATTAATTTTAAAAGAAAAATAATGCGGGCGGGGAAATCTATACAAATGTACGTTCATAAAATTTATTTCAAATGAAAAATAATGCTCACAGGAAAAAACTATACAAAATATTTTAAAAGTGGCAAATTAAACTAAAAGAATAATGCCCATCAACACAATAAAACATGTGTTAAAAAAAAAAAAAAATGTTAGCTAGCAATCAACATTTAATCATTGGCTGGTGGTGGAAAATGGGAAAGAAGAAAGAGGGGGGGGGGGGGGGTAAAAAGTAGTTCATGAGAGAAATATTAAACACAATTCTACTTCTTTATGGGTTCTAGAATATCATAAAGTAAGTTTAAAATTAATATTGTGGATGGATAAATATTCAAAAATAAAAGGTTTCCCGCAGAATATTTGATCGGCAATGGTTAGAGATAAAAAGGGGGGGGGGACAAAAAAAATTACATGAGTGGGAAATATTGAATAATTCTGTTCTTTTATATGTTATAAAATCTCATAAAGCATGTTTAAAAGGAATATTGAGATTTATATTTTGGATGGAAAAAGATTGAGAATCTAAAGTTTTTCGTGGAGCGTTTGATCACTGATCGTTATTGGAGTTTGATTTTAAGAAAATAACAATTTGCGAAATTAACGAAAATCACAAAAAAGCGGAAAATCGCGGATCCGCGGAAAATTCTCATGCCTCCATTTGCTAAAGTTGTTAAAAATGAATCTTATATACAAAGAAAAGAAAAGCATACCTGTGGTATATACTTAATAAGAGTAACTGCCAGTTTCACATATGAGAAGAAATATAAAAATTTCAACCATGGAGTAGTTTTGATGATATCAAGAGATGTCAATAATAAGAAAACAGCAGCAGTTGACCAAACAAGAGCAAGAACACCAACAGTTGTCTTAGAAATCAATTGATTTCCACGCTGAAATTTATAAATTATTGAAATTTATTCGTTTTACTTAATAATAATAATTCATTCTTTATATTATCAGAAGAAAGCAAAATCATAAAATATGAATGAATGAGTAATAGTTTCATTCAATATCTTCTATTGAAATTAATAACCATAAATATTTATAACTTTTATTTTACAAAATATTCATCTATTAAAGTATTGGTTATGGTACTGAAATTTATAAGTTATTGAAATTTATTCGTTTTACTTAATAATAACAATAATTCATTCTTTATATTATCAGAAGAAAGAAAATCATAAAATATGAATGAATGAGTAATAGTTTCATTCAATATCTTCTACTGAAATTAATAACCATAAATATTTATAGCTTTTATTTTACAAAATATTCATCTATTAAAGTATTGGTTATGGTACTGAAATTTATAAGTTATTGAAATGTATTCGTTTTACTTAATAATAATAATAATTCATCCTTTATTATCATTATAAAGCTTGTAGAAGATTATAGAAAATTAACATTTTGCACTAATTAATAAAAATTACTATTTGATTTCCGAGCACATGAATTAAAATGCAAATAAATTTTATATATTTATGAAAAACTAATATCAAAAATATGTCCAAATTAGCAGTTAGGCCTTTTAGAATTTAGATCTAGAATGTAAATTATCGATAAATTATATTACTGAAATTTCTGAATATAAATAAAATAGTAAGAGAGTTTGCAATATCCAATAAAGAAAATATCATATTTGATGATTTAGCATAAAATTGCAATTACAGTGAAGCATCAATAATCAGGCATCGGCGGGAAATAGACATTTCCAGATTACGGATTCTTCCGGATTATAAGTGTTCTGAAAATGTATATCGAAATCATATATCAGTCATAGCATCTAAAGAAATGTTTTTTAAGAATTAGTTTTTAAAAATGTATGCAAACCCTTATCAAAAACGAAAATAATTAAAATAAATTAAAATTTTTAAAATAATAATTATAAAACAGTAATACAGATCGTTTATTTTTGTACAAATAATAATAATAATAAATTGATATTGAAACTGGTTTAATAACAAATAAGATCAGGAATTTGATAATGCTACATTTTATTAAATATGTCAGTCAATTTCATTTGTTTCATTCTTTTTTGTTTTTCAGTTTGTCATTCACTAATTAACATATGCATGTTCATTAGTTGTTTGTCGCTGATAAAATCATATTTTTCAAATCCTTCTAAAAACTGTTGACTGAGATTTATGGTGGACGTATTTATTTTGACTTTCGGTATCAGGAATAGGAACAATCTCTTTTATTAATAACTTTTGGATTTGCCATAGCGAGGCGACAATTTTGTTGTTCTTTTTCGGAATTTTTGCCATTATCCTGATTAACCTGTAAAAAAATTCACGCTAGTCCATATATCAATATAATTAAATGAAAATTCATAAACTTTATTAACAATCGATAAAAGCTGGCAAGCATGATGTGAAAAACAAGTTAAGTATTACTACGATTTAAGGGCAGAGGTTAAAAAAAAAAAGAAGCAGACAAGAAAAAAAATGAAAGAAAAAAAAATTCATTAGTGCCGGATTATAGATGCTTCACTGTAGTATTCTAATTTTAAAAAAAAAAAGATAAATACATATATAGTATAATTAATAATATGATTAATATACAGGATTTTACACAACTGAAAATATCACTTTGATGGTAAAAAATGTAAACACTTACTTCATAAATAAAACATTGTCCAATGGTAACTGCAGTTGCAAATACAGCATGGACTGCAAAAACAACATCATTTGTTTCAACAGGGATAACGCCAGTTGGATGTATACTATGGTATTCCGCCTAGGATTAAAAAGAATAAATATATAATTTTAATAAAAAGATTCCAAAAACTCGTTACAATAAAAAAGTCTTTTTTTAATATACTGTAAAAGAACAGCATTAAATTAGGAGAAGAATTATACAGTTTTATTATTATTATTGATATATGACGGTAAGTCAAATTAAGTCATAAATGTATACAGCATAACGTAATCTTTTCCTAATCTTCCGTGACTTACTAATGACTTATTGTGTAGGAAAGATAGATCATTATTCTTTGCTTTACTTATTTATTTTTAATTATGACTTGTAAGAACAAATACATGAGTACTAATATTCACTAATATTAATATATAATTAAAAATGTAATAATACATAGAATCTATATAAATAAACAGAAATCTTGTGCTCAAGCCATTGGTTGTAGAGCTACAAAACTTGGCAGAGGGCTGCAACTCATACAATATTTTTTTTCAAATTTGAATTGTTTTAATTATTTTAATATTTAATTTTATTATTTTTTCGATTTTTTAGTTAAGGTTAGTTAGTTTTTCAGATTCAGCATTTTAAACAAATGAAGAAATATGATAATTTGTTTCACATTTTTGAAACAGTCACATCAAAGCAGTTTAATATTAGAATTTGGTTCTTGTTGGAAGCTATGATGTTACTGACCTTATTTAACTTTCTAAAAAAAAAATTATTAAAACTTAAACTGTTTTCCTGTGGTTATGATTCCACTTAAAGAAATAAAAAGTATATATTTTTTTTAAATCCATTTAATCCTTTAAAAATTAAGCTATGTTCCTTTCCTAGCAAAGCTACTATACTATTACTATTATTTATTTATTTACTGATTTTTTAATTATTTGGATTTTTAACGTAGAATTTTTTTTCATTTGGAAGTTACCACGACATTACTTATTTTATCTCTTTTATTCCTTTTTTTTTTTTTTTTTTTTTTCTTTTATTCAAACTGCATGTTCTTTCATTTTAGTCATCAGTATTTCTTAACAATAATTCTTGATTTCAAGCTAAAAAAATTCCAAAAACTAAAACTTAATACATAAATTGTTTGTGCACTTTATTTTATACGATTTTCTTGAAAAATAAATAAATAGGCACTTTGTTTACCGTTTTCTTGAAAATTACAAGATCCTTAAGGAGTTTAATAAGGTTTATGCAAATTCTTGTTTAAAAAACGAATTTTCGCATTTAGAAAGTGAAACAAATTATACACGTCCATTATGACTTAGGAGGGCAGCTCTCAATAACACAATAAGAGCTAGGCACATTGACCAGAGGTCTATTGTTTCAAAATCCAAAAGCATCCCTAAGAGAAAAGTCTCATAGCTGAAGCAAAATCAGGGTTCCCACTCTTAAAAAGGAAACAAATTCAAGGACTTTTCAAGTACTTTTTAAGGCCCATTTGAAAATTTTCAAGGACTATGGGGGAAAATTGCAGAATGCTAGGCATATACACAAAACTTTAGTAAATCACAGAACACTTTTATTAGTATTTTTTTTATAATTAGAATACTAACTTTGCCTGTTTTCACAATACATTTTTGATGGATTGACCAAATTAACTCTTACAAAAGTCAAAAAACGATTAGTTTAGGATTTCGAATTGGGATCATTATGATTATTCCAAAGTTCTTACGTTTCAGTTTTGGTCTGGTCACTTTCTGCTCAGTATTAATGACTAGCCTACCAAACAGATATGAGACTGGCAAAAAAGACAAATAAGCTGAAACTATATGCAAAAGCAAGATAATGAAATGAGAATTTTATGACAAAATGCATTATATTAGACAGCAGCATGTGCGTGTGGAGATGGAGATAGTTTAGCCTTGATCGAGCGTTTGTTAGAGCGAAAAATTCAAGGACTTTAGACGAAATTCAAGTAATTTCAAGGGCCCTTGAAAAATAAAATGAAATTCAAGTACTTCTTAAGGGCTTTCAAGGCCCATGGGAACCCTGAAAGTTCAACAGACACCTGACAGGAATATCCTGCAAATCCCAAGGTTCAACAGGATGTCGACCAAGATGCTCAAACATATCTACACATTAAATATAGACATTTAAATAAGTTATAGTGTTGAAAATATTGCTGTGTACATTAGAGATATGTATAATAATAATAATAAGAGGGAGAATATTCTTTTAAACTGATCCCCCCCCCCTCCCGACAGGCATATATGTAAAACCAGCTTCATTTTCATACAATAAGATTTTTTTTTTTTTTTCAGTATGTTTATAAAAACAAGCTTTTTTTTTTCTTTTTAATTAATTACAATTTTTAATGATTTACCAACAAAAATTACAAATTTCATTAAACTCATAACAATTTAATATTTTGGACCCCTTCTCTGGAATTTTTGGCATTTGTTAAGTGTTACAGCACATCGATGATTTCACTAGATTATATTCTGAAATGGTTTAAACTTTCTCCAAAAAAAAAACCACAATACACTAAAATAGGAAATGATAATGAATAATTTATTAACACTGTAATTTTGCCACACAAAATTAATAAATTAATTAATAAATATATCACTATTAAATTAAATACTTCTCAGGGTGATTGTAAATTCATGAAAAAATACCTCAAATTTCATCAAAAAAAGTTTTATATGGGTAGAGAACATATAACTCATTACAGGAAGGTCTTATCCTTTTGATATGAAAAATATTAATTTTAATGGGCTCTTCCCACCATCGTCTGCCCAATCACATGATAGGGGAAAACAAATAATCAAATTCAATTAAATATTGTTATTAAGAACAAAAGTGTTAATATTTATTATAAAATAAAATAAAAGTAATATTGTGCATTTGTAAACTGTAGAATAATTGTATTTGTAAATTTAATAATTTTTAAAAAACACTTTACATGTTTGTATATTTTCACCTGTAAGAATCGATTTTTGTATGTTCTAGTGTAACTGTAACATTAACTGATCAAGCAATAAATAATAGCTTGTTCTTGTCGAATGTTTATGGATTATAATTTGAAATTTTAAAATGTTTTCATTTAAATTAATTGCATAAAGGTGTTACGACAAATTAGTTACTGGTCTAAATGGATTTACGCAGCACTATATTGCGCTGTCACTGGTTTGAGTACCAAAAATCAGAGTATTTAACATGTTCTCCATGAACATCAATAACAAATATAAACTAAATGATGATTGTAAATCTATACAGCAAACAAAAGATGATGAATAATAATATAAGAGGATTAAAAATGATGATGTATAAAATATAACACAGATTAAATGCGATTGATCAAAAATAAGAATAGAAAATATGGTATTTCAGCAATCGCTCTAGACAAACAAGATTTCATCTGCTATTTGTTTTTCCTCTATCATGTGACCTCTGACGTCAGGTGGGAAGAGCCCATTAAGTTTAGCAGTCATTTGAATTTGATATTTTAGTCTTATTTTATGAATTTAACTACCAGAAAAACTGCAATTCTGGTAAGGAAAATGAAAAAAAAAAAATAAATAAATACCTGAAATCAGATAAATTACCAGAACACAATCACCCCTGACTACTACTAAAATACTTAAAAATAAATAAATAAATAAATTCTTGCCTACCTGAACTTCATTCACATATTTTAGACCCAAGTTGAAAACAGAATAAGCGATGAATCCAGTTAAATTTAGACCCAAGAAGTCAAAGTTTAATCCAACAACACTGAAATAAGCAAGATCCATTAACTAACAAGTATTTATTATACAAGTTGAAATTTAACATATTTATATACAGGCCTTTACAAATTTAAAAATACAACTTTATACCCAGAAAATTTTATCTAGTTACCAAGAGAAAAAGGTTGTCTTATTTTTAAATGCATGAAATTTTCAATGCATAAATGAGAAAGAGCAATAGCTAATAATAATAATAAACAGTATAACTTTAATTATCTTAAAAAAATTATCATCTTTAAATCATCTTATTATTAAAATACTGTACTAACAAGTATAAAGGATTTAAGTCCAAAAATGTCGATTTTGAAGTACATTGTCAGACACAGAAAAAAATTCTCTATCAATTGGTATAAAGGATTTAAGTCTATGTCATTTAGTCTCTGAGAAAATCCATTAGTAAAAAAAGATTCAAGTCAGAAATTTAGCATTCATGTATGGTATAAAATATTTAATTCAATTTTTTCCCATTATTAAATGAAGGTTGACAATCATTAAATGGTATAAAGGGTATTTTAATTAGTATAACTTTATTTTTCGTCTTCTGAAAAATCAAGAATATGGACTTAAATCCTTTATACTTATCAGTATAGAATTATTGCATTTTATTTATCTTTTACTTTATTTATAATTTAACACATATATAAATATAATATAAACTACAGTCTTCAATGAAAATGATTTTATTTTGAACTGTCTATACAGACACCAAAATCAAGGTAAATTGTGTTTTTCTACAAAACGTATCACAATTAATAAGTAAATTAAGAAAAAAATATGAAGCAAAGGTCACAGATGATTTTTAAAAAACTGATCACTTATTAGAAAACTTAGGTCGCCAATGGCAACCTGAGTCCTGGTTTCAAATGTCAAAATTTATCACGTAAATCACACACTGAAATTTCTCAAACATACTGGCATTTACAATGACTAATTAAAAATATATATAAATTAATAAGATGCAAATACCGTAAAATCCCAAAAGTAACCCCCCCCAATCGAATATAACCCCCTTCCCTTGCTGAAAGTGAAATGTCTCCGTTATCCTGAAAGTAACCACCCTCCCCCCTTTTTTTTTCTCCATCCAACAAAGTTACATCCAATCTTCGGGCGCACTTACGGTACGTCAGCATTGCAAGTTAAGTTTGGCTTTGAATTAAGTTTTAATATTTATATATTATTTCTAATTTAACTAATTTTTTATAAAGTGTCAGATGCACGTTAATTTAACTAATTTTTTATAAAGTGTCAGATGCACGTTATCAATGCAATCATTACGCAGTTTTTTTTTTTTTTTTAATCTTTAATGTAAGAAATGATAGCCTTTAATATTTCCTTTCAAGTAAGTACCATAAAATCCCGAAACACCCCCCCCCCCCCATCAAATATAACCTCCCCTCCCTTTTCTTCATTTTTTTTTTTTTTTGATAATTTTTTTAAAGAATCTTGATTATAACCCCCCCCCCACCTGAAATGTATCCGTTTTGCTTTTCAAAAAGGGGGGGGGGTTACTATTGGGATTTTATGGTAGGTAATTTCTCATTTTCATGAAATTGATAATATTTCTCCCCACATAATTGCAGCTATACATGTACATTAGAAATAGTTTAAGTTTATGCTGAAACAGAAAGATTATTCCACTACATAACTATCCGTACTTTATTTTAGATTTGAACGTTAAAATTTTTCATCAAATTCAAGTTATAAATAATAATAATAGGAATATATTTTTAAGAAAGAAAAATTATTTTTTAAACTAAAAAATAACATTGCATCATTTATTTATATTATTTTTCATTCATTAAAATCGAAATACATTTATCAATATTATCATTTCTAATCTATGATTTAATTTTTTGATATATGTTAACAGTTGATATTGATACAAACAAAATATATCACAAAAATAATAATTTTATCTAGTTTGTTTTCACATAATAACGTAAACAGTTTTTTATTTACTAACTGATATTAGTATCAATTTATATTTTATGCAAACTGGTGTTCCCTTTTTTGCAGTTTATATGTTTTTTAAATTGACACTCTCAAAAATAATTAGGGAAAGTTGCACGTAACAGGCATAGCAAAGTAAACTACAAATTTCATGTATCAAGAGAAATAATTTAAATATGCTTTTCTCTAACAAAAATTTTCAAATTTATAAAAACTCTGCAAATTTATGAAAGTTTTCTTTGTCATATCTCTTATATTATTAAAATATGTGCATGTGTGTGTCTGTCTGTCTGTGTGTGTGTCTGTGAGAAACGACTTGAAGCAGCTAAGGCTCGGCCGCTAATGGTCACACGGACTTTGAACAGGTACCGTCGGACGGAGAATTTATCGCAGATGTACGATATCTAATTTGCTAAACGATGCGACCCTAATTAGTGGAGATATTTATTAAAATGTCGACCCATGTCTAATGAAAAAACGATTCAAAATGGCAGGCGATCATCATTTCTGGCCGAAACCACGTACCTGAAAAGAAGAAGGAGAAAGAGGACATTTCGTGTGTTTTTGTAAACCAATCGCTGCCGATCTGTTGGAGATATCGAAAATACACCTGTACCACAAGAAAGAGCATTTATTACCAATTCTTACGGTACATTTTTTTTTTTTTTTTTTTTTCAATATGGATTTTTTATATTTTTTAAAAAAGTTTTAAAAAGGGTCGAAAATTTCTCTTTTTTCTCGATCGTCTTTTTTGAAACGCCCTGTTCGAAAGAATAACAGACTGATTTCTTAACAACTGGTATATTTGGAAAGGTCATTTAATCCTCTTTCGAACCATATAAACATAGTTTTACCATTAATATCTGAATTCCTTCATGTGGAAAACATATCATGTCTTGATCTTTTCAAAGAGTTACGGTTGATGTGCGGCTGCCAATGGGGAACATTTTGAACATATTCAACATTAGAACATCACCAGGGGTCAATCCAGATTTTATTTTTTAGGTCTTTTTTTTATTATTATTTTTGTAAAGAACAAAATAATTTTTGTGAAATTTTTATTTATTTTTGTGTGAAATGAAATATTTTTGTGGGAAAAAAAAAAAAAAAATCATGTACAACAGTCCATTTTAACACTCATTCTATATCATGCTTAATATCATGTTAATAGAGTTTTGTTGTACCAGTTAATGAAAGGTAATACCGAAAACATGAAAACATCTTATAAAAGGATCATTTTTATAAAACAAAATCTTGTGAAGGGGCTCATTTTGCAAACTTGAATTTTGTGAAGGGTCCATTTTTAGAGATTTGAATTTTGTGAAAGGTTTCTTTTTATGGATTTGAATTTTGTGAAGGGTCCCTTTTTCATCATGTGGAATTTCGTGAAGGGGCAGCAAAAGGGAACCAATTTTTGTCTAGATCGACCCATGATCACCAGTAATATTTTAAACATTTTCATGACTTAAAATAATAATAATATACCAGTGTTCCAATTAGAACACAATATCTCAAGATTTTAATTTTTTTTTTTTTTTTTTTTTTTTACATTGAGAGAAATTTGCACACTCGGCTATAGTCAGTTCAATAAAATTTTTGGTCTGAAATAAGTTACTTGAAAACAAATTCAGGTCATTCCTCTGAAAACAAATCGACAATCTTGAAATGGACCACAAAAATCAGCAAATTTAAGCAAACCTTTCATGAAAGTTGAATGATTTTAAAAAGTTTAAAAAAAACTTGAATAAGTAAACTTACATATTTTACTGAGCAGCTGTAAAAATAAATGATATTTCTACAAAGAAACAGCAGAAAAACATGAAAAGTATCTTTAGGTAAATAATCTTATATTTTAGGTATTTAAAGAAAAAAAAAAGCAGATTTCATTAATTAGCGACGTAATAACTGACTATTTCCAGTGATCATCAGTGAAAAATATCATATTTAAGTAATTAAATGTAACTAAGCTCAAATTTTACAAATCAGCTATAAAATTAGATGTTATTAGCAATTTATAATAATTCAAAATAATAACATAACAAATCAATAAATTTCTGTTCTCACATTCTTTATAGAAATATCCGTTTGTTTCTGAGTGTGGATGAGATATTCTCACCAAATCTTTATCTCTGATGAAAAAGTTGGATATTTGTGTAGTTTTTGTTTGAATTGTTAAAGTTCAAACAGTGTAAATCTCTTTGTGGATCAATGTGTATTAGAAAAACTACACATTTAACTTTGATGAGAAAGATAAATCTCTAACACACAGAACTTATACAGCTAATAGAAATGCTTACCTCTTTCTCCGGAAATTCTCAATGATCTGTGGATAAAAAGATACCGACCAGCAAATAAAATACAACCAACCAATGATACTGCTCACAATAACCCAGCCATGAACTTTATAGACTCCTATCCTGACAAAAGCATTTTTTGTTCTGCAATAAAATAAGCATACATTGTATTAATTAATCATATTAATATTGTATTAATTAATTAATAATTAATCTAAATAATGCATGAAAAAAAGATTTATCATGAGTTTATTAAAAGATAAATAATCCAAATTGCAAAATCTCATTTCAATTTTCCTACCAAGATAATTTTAGAAATTTACATAATTAATATATTTGCATAATTAACACATTTTTTACATTAGGAAGTTATACTGAAATTATTTTAACAATAATTTATTTATTTATTTTTGTGTGTGTGTGAGAGAGAGAGTCATACTATGTATGTGAAAAATTAATTAATAATTTTAACTAAAATTTATTAATTTACAGAAAACAAAAGCTAATTTCAATTTACATAACTGCATTTAAATGCAAAAGAAATTTTTCAAATATCAGACTACATATTAAGAAAGAAAATTTCTCTTTTTAATAATACAAAATAATATATACATATATATATATAGTAATAAATACAGTTCGGCCGTTCAAAATTGGTACAGATAGGTTTTAGAGGCCAGCAAGTCGAATGGGGATATTTTCGAAAGTGTATAGTTATTAGGAGGCCCGGGAAGGGGGGGCAGAGGGGCAAAAAAAATAGAATAGAGTTAGAGCATTCAAAATTGGTATATAGAGGTTTTCGATACCTACAAATCGATTGCAGATATTTTCGAATTTTTAAAATTATTAGGATAGACGGGAGGGGGGGTGCGAAAGGGGAAAATAATAGAAATAAGAGTTAGAGCATTTTGGGAATTTTTTCCGAAGGCAGTGAGAACCCGGTGCGACATTTTTCCTAATAAGATTTTTTTTCTGTTTTTTTTCACGTGATAAAAATTAATGCAATTTTGAGAATTCAGTAATTATAGCGATTCATTTAAAAATAGGGACCAGCGAAGCGGGCGTTGCCTGCTAGTAAATAATAAAATAATAATTAAAAATAATAATAATTTCGATTTTTCAGGAATTTCACTTTGTTTCCGAATATGGGGAAGAAATTCTCACCCATCTTTTATCTCTAATGAAAACCCTGAAATATTTTTAACACTTCAATGAAATTTCCTTATACTTAAAAAAAAAAAAAAAAAGAAGTCAACACATAATTAAGCAGAAATATAAATACATATAAATTCACTTCAGCAAACATTTTAAAAATTAAACATTTGGAATCAATCTTAAAACTTGAAAACTGATTTTTAAAAAAAGTTGAAATTACAATAGGTTCTCGATTATTCACAACATTAATATATTTTCCTAGATATTTAGCCATTAATTTTTATTTTCCATAAAATTTAATTGTATACCTAAGTATTTAAATTACTATTTTTTAAATCCATAATTTATAGAAGCAAGGAAAAAAAAAAAAAAAAGAAGAAGAAGAAGAAGAAAAGAAGAAGAAAGAAAGAAGAAAAATGGAAACTGCAGACAATCGAGAGTTTACTGTATTAATCAAATTGCAATATCTTTCTTACTTAAGCGCTGGTGGGGTGGCATTAACAAGAACTGTTGTATGACCAGCAGTTTTTGCTCTAACAGTGTATAGCAGATTCCCTTTAGTACCATTTTCTATGACACAATCATCAGACAAATCATATAAATTTTTCCCATCAGTATAATTGAAATATACTGTGAAATTTTCTGGGGCTGGTTCACTGTAAAAGAAAAAAAAAAAAAAAAAAAAAAAAACTCAAAAGTTGTTTTTTATACACATATCACATGAATTAATGAAACATTAATTATTTTTCACAAACACAAAATGTCATACAAATTAGATAAGTTAAATGAAAGAGATTGTAGAATAACACATACACATGTATATAGTAGATTATAACTAATCTACAAACACACCTATATTCTGTACTGTATTTATAAACATAAATGTAAACATTTGAAAAAAATTTATACTACTATATATAATAATTAGAATAAATTAAATATTTCTATGCCATTTGTATTCCCATTAGAATTATTTTAAAGTAAATATTATTATTGTTTTAATATCTAGGGTAAGTGCACCAGTGATTGACACTTTTAGAGCAATCTCTGATGTTTTTAATGTTCTAGTCATCAGAAAATATTTTTAGAAATCTCAAGTTAATACACATGGCATGAAAGACATTCAGAACCACATATATGTTAAAATATATACATTTGATAATATTTTTTTAAATGAATTTTTATTTGACACCCACTTAATGTTCCAGTAACTGACACTGCCAGTTTTTCATTTTATTAGTAATTGGCACCCTGTGTTCCAGTGTTTGACACTACTAGTTATTCATTTTGCCAGTTATTAGCACCCTATGCTCCAGTGTTTGACATAAAATGTTAAAATTCTTATATGTAAAATATATGATTTTATTAATTTTCTTATTTATTAATTATTTCGGGATAGATGTCAATTACTGGAGCATGCCAATCACTGGAGCACCTACCTTGTATTAAAATTTTACAGATCAAATTATTTATATAATTTTAGTGATTTTTGTTATTATATAAATGTATATACATGCGCGTAGCCAGGGGGGGTGCCCTGGGTGCCCGGGCACCCACCCGCTCACGCACATACATTCAGTATATTTAACAAAAACATATTGAAAACAGAAAAAAAAAAGATTTGAAGGTTAAAAGAAAAATTGTTATTACTAATACCAATGATTCTATGTAATATCCAATATAAAGACACTTTCTTAACGTGGTTCTAAAATATATTTAAAAGAATAATCTAAATTGTTCATAAATCCAAATTTACTTGCACATTTCTGATAAAAATTTGCAAAGTAACTTTTCTTGGTAAACAAAAAAATAAAAGGGATAAATTAGTAGTTTGTTTTTCCTTCAAGGAAAGCAGGAAAAGAGGCGATAAAATGATTTAGTTTATTTAAACTCGTGGCCTTAACAGAGAGTCAAGTTTTTTTTTTGTCATTTCTTTTTAATAAACATTTTTTTAACTTTCTCTTACCCATACATGTCGGAGAATGTAATGATTCGCGGTCCAGTTTTTTAATATGAAATAGTTTTTACAATAGTATGTCTTGAGGTCCGCTCATTAGTATAACCAGGTTCTTGTGGTTAGCCTGCATGGGCATAACTCAAAAGCAGGTATTGGCAGGAAGTCTAAAATCGTATTCAATTTATATCATAATGATCGTATACTATGACATGCAAAAAGTTCAAATACATTATTGTTTAAGTACAAAATTTCTAGTTGTACATATCAACAATATTTTTAAAGTGAACTAAACATAATGAAACTAACATATTCTATTGATACAAAATAATTTTCGTATAAAAGATTGTAATAAAAGTTAGGTTCGGGTTCGATTAAAAGCATTCATACCAAATTACATTGTGTCCAGTAAAAACGTTTAAAAATGATAATTACTTTCCCTTACCATGAGTTACAGAAAGTATTATTTACTGTATTATTTTCTGTATTATTACAGAAAGTATTATTAGTTATCAGAAAAACATATCAACCTGAAGAAAAAAATTTCTTCATCGGCCTGTCTTATTTGCTATTTTAAAAAAAAAGACAACACTGGAAAGTTCAAATTAGTATTGTTAATCATATCATAAGCAGACTTTTCTTAAAAAATTTACTGTGGGTGAAAGTTCTTTGAATCATTTTAAAAATATTTTTAATTTAAGCCTAAAGTAAATGTTTTAAGAATGCAGGAATTGTAATCAAACAGAGGGTTTTGAAGGACGCAATAGACATGCTTCCCCTTCACAAAAATACATGCCAAACAAAATTGTTTCTAAAACAATTTTCAACTTTTTTAAAGCACCTCAGAAATGGTCGGTCAAGTATACAATATCTTATTTTTGTGACTAAATGCCACATTTTATTTATTTAATTTTTTTACCTTATTTAAAAGATGTCACTCAAACTTACTAATAATAAAACATTTTATAATCGTTTGCATTACTTTTGAACTTTGACAAACGATTTTGTATTTGTAATTAATAAAGAAAGAAAATTATTAAAAATTAGGTTACAGTGTAAATATTTATTCGGATTCCTTCTTCTCGTGCAATTTTATAAACAATTTCCTCTTTCCTGAAAATCCTGGATCTGGAGGAGGCGGTGTATAATTCTATTAAAGCTGTATTGAATGACAAAAGAAACGAAAAACTGTTCTGGAATCATGTGCAAAAATGTGAAGGACTTGATAATTATTCCAGCCAAAGAAAAAGAGAGAGTTTGAAGAGGAAGCTCAAGACAACACAAAAAATACAAACATCAAAGAAAGGTATGCGTAAAATATGCTCCATTATTTAGTCTTTTAATTTTTTAAGTTTAAAGTTTAAGTTTTTTAAGCCAAAGTCGTTTATTTGTGTGGGTAGAAAATTTCCGACATTATGTCATGATGATTTTTCGAGCTATTTTATTAATGGATGTTTCTGTATTCGATTATGTATGCAATTTTGAATTGTGGTGGTTGCTAGACAATATTTTCGGCTGATGGCCAGTGCACGGTCGGATAGTGAGACACCACATTAGCTTTTTATCTGTCCTGCATTTTGATACATTTACTTTGCAGGGATTTTCAGTGCAATTTTATTGGTATGTGTCCCTTTTAATGTTTTCATTTTACTTTATGCAATTTTTCATGGAATTCTTATGTACAGTGGAAATTCGTAAATTTATTTGGCTCTTGGTCCGGTCTGTGGCGTGTTTCTACACTTTCCCCAATTTGATACATTTATTTTTGCGACTTTTACACACATCACATTTTTATATTATGGTACACACAACAGTTTATTACAACCTTATTAAGTATCACTTTAATTTTACAGCGGTCACAATACCCGTTTGTACTATTCTCTTTGAAACTAACATCACAACTACAACAATACAACAATGTTTTAAAATATAGAAAATAAATGCTATTCATGAATATGGGAACGAATAAAATAATAATTTTTAAAAAGTATCCACAAGATTGTATTAATTTAATATATATATAAATATATTTAATTAATATATATAGGTTCATAATTTGAAACTGGTAAAATAAAAGAAATGCAATGAGATTATAAATAAACATATCATTATAATTCTACTTTATCACTTTGTGTGCGCAATTTAAGTTACATAGTATAAGTTTTTCCGTAGTTTAGGTTTTAGGTTTTCGTTTATAACTTAAGGCTTAAGATTTTTAATTAACCTTTTAACGTTCATTGGTTTCGTACTGAAACCAAATATTGGACACCATTCAATATTTTTTATGCAACATTTTTTCCTTGATTTAATCAATTTTCAAACTTCTGTTCCTTTTCAGTTAGACGGATAGCGGCACTACTCTGAAAGTCGAAACTTCATCAAATGATATTTCAAAGGAAGCCAAATGCACCGATTTACGCTACCAAAACTGCAGTCTGCATTTAACATTTTTTTACATTGGCATTTTTAACGTTGTATAAATATTGATATTTCTGTTCTGCGTCAAGTCTAGTTATTACTTTCCGAACACTATAGTGAGGAAAGTATTGTAATCATGTCAAAAATCCGAATTCGAGATTTTGATGTTTCTATAAGTTTCGAGGTCACCTGAGTCCGTTTTCACTATTTTTACGATGATGTATGTATGTGTGTGTGTATGTATATGTGTGTGTGTGTGTATCTCTGTGAGTGAACACGCTAGCGTCTAAACGCTTTGTTCGAATAAGCTGAAAGATGGTGCGTATATTGTAAGTCACCATAGTACAAACCCTATAGATTTTGGTGAATCTAGCACTTATAGTTTTTTTTACAGGGACACAAAGAAAAATTCTTTATCATTATGGTCTATGGGACCAAAATCTTAAAAGTGCGATAGCATCTAAACGCCTTATTCAATTGAGCAAAAAATTTATACACATATTGTAGGTCACAGTTACTCAATTTGTATAGAGTTTGGAGAATCTGGCACTTACAGTTTTTTTAAAGGGGCACAAAGAAACATTCTTTAGCATTATGGTCTATGGGACCAAAAGTTTAAAAGTGCGATAGCATCTAAACGCCTTATTCAATTGAGCAAAAAATTTATACACATATTATAGGTCACAGTTACTCAATTTGTATAGAGTTTGGAGAATCTGGCACTTACAGTTTTTTACAGGGGCACAAAGAAAAATTCTTTATCATTATGGCCTATGGAGCCAAATTTTTAAAAGTGCAATAGTGTCTAATGGCTTATTTAATCTGAACAAAAACTTTGTACACATGTTATAGGTCACAGTTCCACGAACTGTATAGATTTTGGTGAATTTAGCGCTTACAGTTTTTTTACAGTGACACAAAGAAAAATTCTGTATCATTATGGCCTGTGGGACCAAATTTTTAATTTCTTCTATATTCAATAGAAAGTATTGGATTCGTAAAAATTTTCGACCTCGGGTTTTTGATGGATTTACACGTTTTGAGAGCTGTAGAACACGATTTCACAATTTTTAGAAAATGTCTGTCTGTTTGTCTGTCAGTCTCTGTGTGTTTGACAAAATTTTGTGGCAACTGTATCTCAGGAACTACTTCACAGAATTTCATACAAATTGGTATGTAGTTGCACCTTGGCATAAATTAGTGTCTATCAACTTTTGGTAAAAATTGTCTTACAGGTTGCGTTGCCATCCCGCTTTTTCTAAATTTTTAACATGGTGCTATAATACAAAATTTTGTATAAATCTGCAAAAAGAGAATTATTTTTTAATAATCATTATGAAATTTACCAGAATTATTTATAACAGAGATAGTCAACTGGGAAAAAAAATTTGTATGTGTAGGAGCCTCGCCTTCTCCTCCCCCCCTCGAGGGGAGTAAATTTTCATGATGGGTATATTTCAAAAGAGCTCGCCAGTGCCTTTAAAACGAATGGTTGAACCATAGATCTGCGATAATTTAAAATGAAGTTATCGATTTTTTTTCATTTTTAACAATATATATATATATATATATTTAATGTAATATTGACAATAAAATTGACTTTTTTTGGATATTTAGTGTTGTACTACTTCTCTAATATGGAAATCATCTGCATTATCATGGAAGATAATTTTTTTAAGTAATAATTTTAAAAAAATAATTTTTACTGAGTGAATTTGTATAGGAAAATGTAGAAGAAAGCCATGTGGTGGCCACAACATACTAGTTAAAAGAGCGATAGCATCTAGACGCCTTATTCAGATGAGCTGAAAATTTATATGAATATTAGAAATCACTGTTGCTCTGTCTATAAGCATTTTGGTGAATCTAGCATTTATAGGTTTTTTACAGGGACACAACGAAAATTCTTTATCATTATGATCTATGGGCTCAAAGTTCAGTAGCGTTAAATAAAACATCGTGTAATATATGGAGAAAAATACTCAAACACTTTATTATGGTTTTATCTCTTTTGTTTGTTTAACAACTCCTCTTTCTTTACTTTATCTACAAAACTGTTAATTATTCAATGTTCGGAAAGTCGAGTGGAGTCACTCCAGATGTTTTATTCTAAGAGAAAGTTACTTAATTTATATGTTAAAACGTACATGTGTTAACTTGTGCAACTTTTATACATGTGTTAAAACGCACACATGCATGCATACGCGCACTATGTTAATAATATATTCATATTGTAACTTTTAGTTTAAAATTTGGGCACCCCCCCCCCCCCCGCTTGGAAAGCTGGCTACGCCTATGATATATAATCTCTTACAATCTAAATTTTTTTTGTTTTTATATTAATTGTTATCTTGCTAGTTTTCTTTTCTTTTCTCTATAGTATTAATAACACATTTAATTTATTTCTATATTTTTTCATTCTATTATGCTAATTTTTACACACATATAAAATGAGAAATATTAAAAGAATTGTTTATTTAAAAAAAAAATACTGCATTAATTCATATCTTAGAAAAATTGCAAATAATTTTTAAAAGATTTCATTTTTTAAATCCAATCAAAAATAAATACAACTTTCAGGAATTAAAAATAAAATCTTTTATTCAGAAATAAAATATGCTAAAACAATTAACTCTAAAAATATATCTTATCATTATTGATTAATACATCAATGTGACTTTTATATTATTGGAAAATTTATATTTTAATAATTATTTAGAAAATCATAACTAATTATGGAACACAAGGTAGGTTACAAAAACATAAATCTAATATTTTAAAACAAATTATTCATTCAATATTTAGATATCCCGTCCCCATTCAATATTTAGATATACTACTTTAAATAATTTCCTAAATGCTACTTGATTAAAATAGCAATGTATTTTAATATTTAATTTTACAAAAAAAAAAAAAAACATAATTTATTCATTTATTTTGAGAGCACTAGTATAATATTACAGCTAAAATAAAGTTTTGTGATTATAATGGCTTTCAATTTAACATGTCTCACATTACTAATCATATAAATAATATTTTAAAAATATTAATGAGAATTATGACTTTACTTCATATAGAAATACCTTCTGTACAAAGATCAATGAAAGTTAACAGTTGAACCTTGAAAAACTGGAAATCTCTAAAATCTGGACATTTTTCCAGTTTTAGTTTTAAAATAAGATTTTGTTATACCTTATTTCCACATTTCTTGTGGAATGCAGTTTAAAATCCTTTCAATTGAACACTGAATACATAAATATAGTCCTAATCTTGCATAGTTTTATACTACTTGATTGTTAATTAAAGAATTTATTTAAAAAAAAAAAAATTAAAATTAAAATCCCATTAAAATAAAACAGCTTTAAATTGCTGAAATGTTTTTAAAAAATGAACATAAAAATTACTTTGTTTATATAGTTTTATTTCAGTATTTTTTAATGAATAAATAATTTATCAGCAATTATTTACCAATCTTATCAGTTGTCTATAACATTTTAGTTTAATGTGTTTATATTTTAATTCTAAATTATTTTTATTTTAAATTAAATCTATTATATTTCTATTTTATAATTTAATTCGCCAATTTGATCGTCGTTTATTTTCACTAGCATAAAAATTGTATTTTGTATGTTATTATAACATCGTAAAAAAATTAATTCGATTTTAATAAATCTCTATAATCCGGAATCGCCGCGGTCCCGCCGATTCCATATTTTCAAGGTTCAACTGTAATTTTAAAATATTGGTAGTTTTTTATTAGTACTAATACATCAAGATCAGCAACATTATGCATATTGTTAATGTTTTAACTTAATTAAACTTGCTATATTAATTTTGAGCTAACAAAATATTATTATTTTATTATTTTAATTACCTTATAAACATTTATATTATTCTCTATACTGCTTATACATATATATAATTGTATTAATAATAACATAATTATTTCATTTATCTCATTTATTAATTTTAGATTTATAATATTCAATATTAAAAAAATAATAGTAATAATTTTCTTTATATTTAAATAGTTTAAAAAAAACAAAAAAAAAAACTCAACTAAAGTGGGTTTTTTAAAATTATTTGTATATGCATGTGTAAATTTAGATATTTTAGATTAGCAGAATTTGAATTTAGAAGATGCTATAAAAATTAAACATTATCCAATTAAAAATAAGAAAATATATTGAAAAACATGATTATAAGTTTTCTAAAGACTGGGGAATAATAATAATGATATTTATGAATAACAAAACACATTATTTAATTTAGACATAAAACCAAAATTAAATCAACAAAACAAAAATAAATACTTAAATAATCATAACAATACAAATACCATTTTTTAAATGCAAATTTTGATCATAATAATTTTATAAATAAATTATTTGTATGTAAACATGCATATTTTAATAACCTGAGATAGTGAAAGGAAGGAGTGGTTTAAAAGAAAAGAGGGAGATATTTGAACTTTTACAAATATCACAAAAAATTAAGTAAGATTACCAAATGCAATTTAAAACATTCTTACCTGAGAAAAACAGTAAATGTTCCATTTTCATTAATTTCAAATGTTAGGTCATTTTCTGATACCAGTAACTCAACTAAAACAGAACAATAACATTAAGTGTTTTCAAAAACTAACTTATAAATAAGTTTTAAAAAAATTCCTCATTTAATAAATAATGTCAAATAAAATACTATACACATTTACTTTCAAAAATATAAATAAATACACGATAATAAATAAATAATTTTATCTACCTGAATAAGATGCAGAAAACAAGCAACAAAGGACTATGCAGATATTGAACATGATTAGTTCTTTTGCTCAATTGTTATTACAGTATTATTTGAATTGAAGTACCTAAAATTAAAACAAATTAAAATAAAATAATTATTACTGAAATAAAATTCATCAAGAGATAATGGTTAACAAATCAGTATAAATGTATGAAATATTACCAAAGACGTAACTGTTGAGTTAAAAATAAAAGTATAAAAAGATGTGTAATAATAATAATAATAAAAGAGATAGCTGAACTAAAATTAGATCTAGAGGAGATAATTTTCATAAAAATACTGCAATGATTTACACAATGATCACTACACAGTTCTACACATTTTGAGGTTAAAAAATAAAACTTAAACTTAGATAATTTAACCTTTTTGGTACTTCCAAATTGCAGATTAAAAGGGCTGATTTGACATAACACTAGGCGTTTTATTGTGATGTAATTACCTGTTATCGATTTTGATTTATCAACAGCATTATCAAAACAAATTGTGACAGTGAAACAACACAATGTTTACATTGTGCAATAGATTCCCGAGAAGTACGTAATTACAGAGATATGTGCTGTCTTTCGAGAAAAGGGAAAGGGATTTCATTTCAATGAATCACAAGGTCCAAGCAGTGATGCCAGATGGTCGAAAATTATTTCCCCAAACAGTCTTAAATTTTCCCCAAATCAGGGTCTTTTTTTTTTTTTTTTTTCGAAAATTCCCCAACTTGATTTCTACTAAAGAGGGAAAATATTTTTTTTTTTTTTCAAAAAAAAATATCAAGCAGATTTTTCTGATTTGAGCTCAGATTTTTCCCCAAATGAAGGCAATTTTTGAAAAAAATCCCGAAATAACAATAGCTATTGAAAGTCTCTAGTCGTAGGGATAAATCCTTACGTTGCCAACATTGACAGAAAGTTGAACTCCCCAGATTTGTCCCCAAAAATTTTAGAATTCCCCTAAAAAGTCCCCACAAACAATTGGTCCGCAAAATTGTCCTCCGAAGCCTCAAAAATCCCCCAAAATGGGGACAAAATCTCCAATCTGGCATCACTGGGTCCACAAGGATTTACCTTTACGCTGAGAAGAGGACCAGCAACTTTAAAGAATAATTTTAATTGGACAAATACGAATCTACTTGGGTTAAATCTCCGCCTTTCTTGGGGGCCTGTTTTCAGCCGTCACCCGCGTTAACGCGAGCGCGCGCGTTGGGCGATAGAGACTTTTCACTCGGGGGATGGTTGGGTTATTGGGTTGAGCGCTCGTTCCGGACGGCTCTGAACGGCTTGGGTGATGTGTGGGTGAATGAAATGTAAACAAACATGGCTGCTCATCTTCAGCACGATCGGATATGATGCTGGCAGTGAAATAACTATCAATAAAACTGAAAACAAAGAAATAATTTCATTTTTTCTCCCTCAATAAATCTTCTACACAGCAAAACCAAAAAAAAAAAAAAAAAAAAAAAACGATTTTGAAATGTCTGAAACCATATTTGTAAACTCTTACAAGTATAATCGAACAAACAACTGATATTATTTTCAGAAATATAGAATGTTTATTTTTTACTCATGTTTTACTAACAGAATAATCTAGTTGCGTCCATAGATTTTTATTGGTGACACAAGTTTTATTGAACAGTATTAAGTTTGAAATTAACGATAACGTTTGGTTTGATTTTATAAATTTTTTGTAAACATTTGACTAGGTTATTTTGAAATTATATTAAGCATGTTAATTATGAAATTTACCAAGAAATACATTAGATTACTGAAATAATCTAACGCATTATATATTCAACGCTTCAATCTGATAGTCTTGTTTGAATTAAAGAATTGCTATAATCACTAATTTAACATATATATTTCAGATGTTATACACCAAATGTAATTTTACTAGGGTCATTAAAAAAAAAAAATTATTGACCATGTAGTTTTAATGAAAGTGAAATGGTACATGAACTAATTTATTGAAAAAGTTTTTAAGACAAAAAAATAAATAAATAAAGCTTTGGGAGGAAACTTACTAATTTATCAATATATTTACTTTTAAAGTCTTCATTTCCTCATGGTAATGAAATATTTAATTTAAAAACTGCACATATACAAGTCTTATACATTTGTTTTAAATATCTGATGTAATTTAGTGTCATATTGGGATAAATTATAAATTCTTTCTTGACACACAAGATGTATGAGTAAAATAATTACTAAAGTTTTCATAGAATCATGTACATATTTTTATCGTTTCTGCCACTAATATAAAATCTTGGGGAGAAAATACAAATGCTCAGATTTTGATACCCAGATATTTAATACCAAATATTGGGAAGAAAGGAGTTTTCAAGATTTATAAAATCTCCTGTATTACCATGATGCAGTGTTTCTGATTACAGGTACTAATTTATATAAGAGTTTTTAGACTAATCAATTTGTATGATAATTTTTTAATAATTTGATAAATTTTTTGCGCTTGTTTTCCTTAATCTAAAAGAAAATTTAAGCCAAAATTTTCATAATTAACATCTGTACCTTTACAAGTAAAAATTTGTGTTTACATGATAAAGCAGTACCTCGCCAAATTAGTTAACCTGTTGTTCAATGCGCGCTATACTCTGTCAAATAAACTTATTTATGGCACTGGGATCACAGACTTTGACAAATAGGCTTTGTACCTAAGAAATCAGAGAAAATTGGATTCATGCTGGTACAACTTGTAGGTTGGTCCACAACTGCATTTGGTGATTTTCTTTTGGTGCTGTTTTGAACGATAATGATGTCGTCCTGGATTCTTTGCAACATGATATGGCAACCTGTTTTCAGAAAAGAAGGTGAATGTACCAGAATTTTTTTGAATTAATTGCTTAGAGAGAGAAATATTTAAATTCTTTTTTTTTTTTAAATGTAGTTTAGGAAATCTAGTTTATATAATTATATTTTCCCGTAAACTGTAGAACATTTAAATGTTGTTAGGTACTTTTGTATTTCACTGGCACAGGCAATAGAATCACCAAAAATCATATGATCAATAGTACTAATCATTAAGCACCTAAGAAAGAGTAATTGTTTCAAAACACTATAAGTAATAATAAGAAAATTAAAGATACATGACCATTTAATTATTATTTTTTTTTTTTAAGAGGTAAATTTTCTGAAAATTCACTTAAAGCTAGAGTTAAAAAGTGTTGTCCCATAACAAATATAACATTTATTTTATCAAATTCATAATAGAAAAGATGAATTAACTTTAAATTTGAAAAATAAATAAATATATAATAAACAAATCAGAGTTACGAATTAACTTTTAATCCATTAATGAATCTATTGCTGTTGCCAATCCCCATAGCACAAAATGCGAGACGTGCGACGTTAGCATCCAACCCGTTAAGCTTGGCACGTCCAGGCAGGCAGGGGCTGTCCAAAGGTTTCAATGAGACGTGCGACGTACGTCACAGATTTTTTTTAGTCTGCAGATTGTTTCCAAATCAGCATTATGTAGGAATTCGAAATCTCCCAATTTTGGCATGAAAGATACAGATTGCCAGTCTTTTTCCATCCACAACATAAATGTCAATATTCTTTTTAAACATGCTTTATTAAATACTAGAACCTATAAAGAGGTAGAACTGTTCAATATTTCTCACTCGTGTAATTTTTTTGTGACCCCCCCTCCAACTCTATTCCCATTTAACGATCGGCTATCAAACAGATCGCGGAATCCTTGAGATTTCCATTTTTTCCCCATCAGCAACATAAATGTCAGTAATATTCTTTTAAAACTTAGTTAATTAGATTCTATAACTTACAAAGAAGTAGAACTGTTCAATATCTCACTTATATTTCCCCCCCCCCCCCAACAGCTAACAATCGGTGATTGAACGTTCCACAAAAGCATTGTAATTTTTGAGCTTTCTCCATCCACATCATAAATGTTAATATTCATTTGAAACATTAGATAAATGCAAACTTGTGATAAAAATATGCTTACTGAATCCGGTAACTTTTATTGTCCGTAACTCACTGTGAAATTATGCTGCAGATTATTTTCTAATGCGTGAATAGTTGTCGCAGATTGACAGAAAAATTTCTGCTACTGGGTTGCCAATCAAGTTTACTTGGGGAAATTTGCACCGGTAAAATAGAAAAGTATCTGTATATATGTATGCATATTGATCATCCTTGCATTAAAGTACTTTATGCAGTTATTTTTTAATGCAAAATGAGGTACCGTAAAAACTAGTGTGTGAGCCATGGCCCTTACAAACAAAATATTTCTTCTTGGTTGTGGCCCTTGCAAAAAGTGTGACTGATAAATGATATATATTTTTTTTTCCATAAACACAATCTTCAAAAATAAACTAAACTGACAGGTTTTTTTTTTATATATTTATTTTGTATTACTATATGTTTATACTATTATGTATCGTACTATTTAAAAGAAACAGAGACTTCAATTTTTTTTTTTTTTTTTTTTTTTTCAGTCATTTAAAATTAAATGTATTTTTCAAACTTTGCTACCTGCTTCATCTAATGAATGAATCAGCATTCATTTTCTTTCTTTTTTTCCCCTAAGAATGGTGTGGGGTTTATTTATAGGCGAATTGGATATTGACCGCCAGAATATAAAGCATTTCAGCAATATGACACAGAAAAGCAGAAATTTTGTTAATTTTTAGTAAAATGATAAAAAATTTGGGAATCAGCTTTGAAAAATTGTTTGCTAAATTATTACTTAATTCAGCAGTTAGTTCAAAAATATCGCGTAATCAGCTTGAAAAAAATTTACATATTTTTTAAAGAAAGCGGAAATTTAATTAAATGACTGTGGTAAAAGACAAATTTTATAAATCAAAATACAAAGTTCAGTATTCCATCATATATCAGGAACACACAAAAAAGGGCTAAACAGTTAAAAAAAATAGGAAGGGGGAAGGGTATCCTTATAAAAACTAACGATAACAAAAGTGCATCAGAGGACGAGGGTTGAAAAGTAATTCGTTAAATACTTTAAATAAACACCATAAAATGCAAAAAACTAGCAACACTTGCTTCAAGTCGAAATAAAACACGACCCTTCGCCAAGTGAACAAAGTAGGCACAAGTGCTGCAAACAAAGGGGAAACACACACTGCAAAAACCTGTTGTGCCACATTCCATTAAAAACTCTCTTTAATATCAATATTTATAACAACACCCCTAATGTTAGTCATTCAGAAATGTTTAATTAACATAATTTTTCTTAATAAAAATTTTACATATGTAGTTTGGCATAATTTTAAGCAATAGATGCTGAGTTATAGCCATATGGGAAATTGTAGAAAATGAGTAATAGCAATACCACTTTTCGGTCAGTATACTATTGATTAAAAGACTTGTATATGTAGGAGGGGATAGGGAGGAGGTATTTTACCATGTTTTTATTAATTTCTATTCTTGTTTGTTTGTGTGTTTGTCCGGTACAAATCTTGCAATCTATTTTTAACTACTAACTTCCCTACTAGCTAGACATTTGAAACTTTCACACTAGCTCAGAACCCGGTGACAACACAATACCTCAAAGTCAGATTTTTGAATAGTTTTCTTTTAATTAATTAAAATATGAAAATAATAAGCTCCTAATAGCAATAAAAATAGTCATTAAAATATTAGCTATAATTTAATTGTTGCGAAAAAAATTTACGAGTTCATTTTCTTTCGACATAAAAATAAATACATTTAATTAAACATGAGCATTAAAAATTCGTAAAAAGTTAAATTATGCATCTGGCAAAAATTGACGTCATTATCACTTTAAAGATTTTCTACACATTGATAAAGTGTTAATGTAGTTCATGATGCAAATATGTTGTTCTGAAAGGAATAATATTTTAATTTTAAAACCAACTTTTTTTAAATTCAAATTTCCCGTAACTCATTAATCAATCACATCAGAACGTCCATCTTTGAAATATCGATAATAAGGATCGGAGCAATAAAAGCCTATTGTAAAATGTACTATTTACATTAAAAGGAGCTGTGTGATGTACTTGCTTCAGTAAATCTGAGCAATGTTCGAAATGTACTGGGTTTTCTCAACATAAAATCTCAACAGCGCGATCGCATTACTTGGGACTCAAACTGTTAATTCATTTTTCAATTCTTCAGTGCTAGACATATTGGCTGACTATTTTACCATGTTTTTATTAACTTCGATTCTTGTTTGTTTGTTTGTTTGTCTTGCAATCGATACAAATCTTGCAATCGATTTTTAACTAACTTCCCGACTAGCTAGATATTTGAAATTTTCAGGACAGTTCACAACATGGTGACAATACATTTTTCTAATAATTTTAGCCAACTATTTCAAGTCCCGCTGCCTTCGGCAGCGCTTATATGATTTGTCAGAAAATTTATTTAACTAACTTCCTGACTAGCTAGACATTTGAAACTTTCAGAATAGTTCAGAACACGGTGAAAATGCATTTTTTTAATACCTTTAGCCAACTGTTTTGGGTTCCTGCTGCCTTCGGCAGCGTTATCAGTACTAAGCTTGCAATCGATTTTTCACTAACTTTCCGACTATCTGGACATTTGAAACTTTCAGGACAGTTCATAACACAGTGACAATACATTTTTTTAATAATTTTAGTCAACTATTTCAGGTCCCGCTGCCTTCGGCAGTGCTTATGTTATTCGACAGAAAATTTATTTAACTAACTTCCCGACTAGCTAGACATTTGAAACTTTCAGAATAGTTCAGAACACGGTGAAAATGCATTTTTTAAAATACCTTTAGCCAACTGTTTCGGGCTCCTGCTGCCTTCGGCAGCGTTACCAGTACAAAGCTTGCAATCGATTTTTCACTAACTTCCCGACTAGCTAGATATTTGAAACTTTCAGGATAGCTCAGAACACGGTGGCAATACATTTTTTTTAATACTTTTAGTCAACTGTTTTAGGTTCCTACTGTCTTCGGCAGCGTTCATATGATTCAACAGAAAATTTATTTAACTAACTTCCCAAGTAGCTAGACATTTGAAACTTTCGGAATAGTTCAGAATATGGTGAAAATGCTTTTTAAAAATATTTTTATCCAATTGCTTTGGGACCCTGCTGCCTTCGGCAGCGTTTCCAGTACAATGCTTGCAATCAACTTTTAACTAACTTCCCGGCTAGATAGCCATTTGAAACTTTTATAATAGCTCATAAGACGATAGCAAGGAATTTTTTTAATACTTTTATCCAATTGCTGGGGTTCTGGCTGCCTTCAGTAGCGTTTATATGATTCAACAGAAAATTAAAAAACATGGTTTATAAAAAAAATTTTATCTTATAATTATTTATTTCTGTTTGAGAATGATTGCTTTTCGACCATGTGAAAAGGTAATGGAAATAAAAAAAAGAAGTTTGATTTTTTTTTTTTTTTCAAATTTAAATCGATTTAAACAGAAATTGATATTCACGTGTTTTTACTGTTCATCTGTCTGCAGTTAAATATTCTAAAATACAGCTTAAAAAAAAAGATTTATATTTATTTAATTTTTTTTTTTTTTATCTGTTTATGTCAAAAGACAAAAGGTTCTTTTGACAAAATAATGTTTTTTTTTTTTTCCTGAACCAGGCTGTAAAAAAGTAATTTTTTAATTTCTTAAATTTTAGATGGATTTCAACAGAAACCACCAATCGCCCTTGATAGATAAGCCATTTTGAGTGTAAAATATATCAAAGATATTCATTAATATTATATGTAATACATCATTTGAAAGATGCATGTTAAATCGATAGTAGGCTGCAGCCTGCAGCCATGTCTAGTCACGGAGTCTACCTTTTCATTACCTGGAATATCACAGTAACTAAGTATACAGTGACTGCTAAAGTGATATAAATCGTTCAAATTTTGCATGAAATTTTTGGAGAAAACTACGGAAAACTCAGAACTTTTTTATTCTTTTATATTTTACAGAGTTTTGAATTCTGTTTCCCGCTCACATTTTGTACTAAAGATTTTTAATGTTATGTAGCCCAGAATTATGCACGTTTCGGAGAAAACTATGGATAAGTCTGACACAAATCTTTTTATAAAAATGTTTATATTACCTTTGTATCTCAGCTTTTAATTAATATAATTTCATAAGTAATATATCATTTTAAAAGTTATTTGAATTAGAATTGAAGAGTATATGTTTCAAATCTCTATCGCCAGAGAATGCTTTGATATTTTAATAATTCAATATCTAGCATTCTAATTATGATTAAATTACTTATAATACATAATATGAAATATTGCAGACTTTTAAACTGATATAAGTCGTTAAATTTCATATGGGAGTTTCAGAGAAAACCACAGAAAACCCACAACACCTTTATTCCAATATATCCAATTTTAATTATGATGCAGGCTTTTGAATTCAGATATTCTGCTCACATTTTGTATTAAGGATTTTTAACACTCTTTAGCCTGCAGTTATGCAAGTTTCAGAGAAAGCCACGGAAAAATTACACAATTTTTTTTATAACAATGTTTATATTACCTTTGTGACTCAGCTTTTAATTAACATAATTTCATAGGTAATATATCACTTTAAAAGTCATTGAAATTGAAGAGTATATATTGCAAATCTCTTTTACCAGAAGGCGCTTTGATATTTTAATAATTCAATATCTGCAATTCTGATTAAATTACTTATCGGGAGAAGATTAGGAGACCGTAGGCCCCACTGGATTGGAGATTTGTCACAATCAGAATTTTCAAAATTGCTTTATATGGTGAGCGAACAGGCCGTTTCAAATCATGAAATGTAAAACGGCACCTTAGTCGCCACAAAGCAAAATTTTTCTCTACAGTTAAAATTTTCAAAACTATTTGCACTATAAATGAGCAAGATGTTGAAAGTTTTAAAATGGTGATAAGGTACGCAAGGTGCTATCCCATGGGAATGTGCTAAAATCAGAATTTTCAAAGATCATAACACTGGGAATGAACAGGTTGTTTCAAATACTGAAATGGGAATAGGGTGCCAGAGGCACTACCGAGCAGGTATTTACTGCAGCTAAATTTTTCCATAAAGCTATTTGCACTATATGTCAATAAAGCTGTTGTAGGACCTGAAACGGGAAAGAGGCACTGCAGGTTCTACCGAGTGGGAGTTTCAGAAAGTTGGATTTTTCAAAGATCGTGAACCAGCTGGTCGCCGAAGGTGGCTAATATATAATAAAATCAACTGTTCTTAAGAAAAACTTTGAAAAAAAACTACAGCCACATTAAAAAAGATTTAGTAAATTTTATAACTTAAATTTTAATTATGTATCAAGAAACAAAAATAAAAAATTCAATGAGAATGTTACTTACAGTGGTCTTGTTTTAGAAAGCTTCCTGTGCATTTTGGCTATGTCAGTCGAAATTTCCTTTCTCAGCTTCACCAAGACATTCTTATGTATATTCATTTTTTTCTTCACGTATTCTTCATTCTTCTAACTATTATATCAAGAAAACTACTTTACAGTATCTATGGTCTTTTATGAAATTACCATATACACTGTAAAGAAATTCACTTAATTTTCTGTTTTATAAGCCAGCACATTTCGTTAACCTGTAAATAGACACTTTCTTTCTTTTTTTTTTTTTTTTTTTTAGATAATGAACTCCAAAGCAAAAAATACTTCAAAGTAATAAAAGAGAAGATAACATACTTATTATCAATGAAACTTTTCTGACAAATTCTACATAATCAGAATATAACATAAACAATGTATCATTTTACTATTTGTTATTGATATTTGGTACTTTTCCATTTGCAGAAACAATAAAAAATAAATAACTGAGAAAAACCAAAAAATATTTAAATGAGTATAATTAAACCAGAAAACATTGTTAATTAATATTTATTGCTACGATATAAATGTTTAAATGTTGTTAAAATGCACTACAATGTAAACATCACCCGAGTTGAGGGATTCAGTATATACTATAGTACATAGGTAATAACTGTTGTACCATGATAACTATAACAAATATTAACAATAAAATAAAAATTGCAAAGTAAAAACATTATACTAAAATGATTTAAAGTAAAAAATATTTCCAATAAAATAAATACATAACAGTAGGTAAATTATAAAGCGCTTGTTGTTAAGTATAAGAAAACTTTCTCCACAGCATAATGCTTAATTAAATTACACTATATTGCAGACAAATTCACTTGATTCATTTTGTGATTTTTACAATCCTCGAAAATAGGTTTATCCTTTTCAATATATTATTATAGATGTATTTTCCTAATAAAATTATATCTAACACTATTATGTTATCCTATGTAATATATTTACATATGTAAATGGTATGCAATTCAATAGGAAATAAAAATAATTTCATTATCAAACGAAATGGACAAACATATACAGTATCTAACTTATTTTATTCTTTGTATAAACAGAATTGAAAACATATATATAAAATAAAAAGAAAATACCCATGCACTAAATAACTTTAACGATTAATATGACAATAATAACATGTTAATTATTATCATTATTCAATAACGTAAATAAGTTGTCTGAAAATTTTTGCATTATAAAGAACTTCCCAAGCGATAAAACTTGCAAGAAAAAAACTAAATAAAATAATTTTTTTCTATAAGAAATAAAATATATAAATTTTTACCATCAATTAATTATAAGTTTCTTTAGATTATGATTTTCATACTAGAAATTTATCTTCTGATGTCGAATTTTCGTAGTTATATACTGATTTAAATATACATATTGGTATTGGATGGGTTTCACAAACGTCAATTACGAAAATTAATCTTGCTTAGCACTATAAAAGATTTATTTTATCATCTAATTTAACAAACATTCAATCAATTTCATAATCATAATTCGCTCCGCTCGACTAGCGTCTCGCCGCAGCGCCGGCTCCCTACGAAAAAGTTGAATAAATTGCCTTGGCAGGTTTGGCATGCAGTAATTTGGCGATGCACTGCTACACTTCTGAAGGGTTGTAACTTGTAACTTGTAAGATTGTTTACCATTTATGTTTAAGCATTAGATGTGTATGGTAGTTCATATTAAATTGAATTACTAATTTTTTTTTCTTTTGTAACAGTAACTTTATTTTTAGGAAAATTAATAGATAATTTAAAAAAAATAACTAAAAAAAAAAAAAAAAACGAAACTGCCATTTCCTTGAAATACCTTCAATACAGATTTAAATTTATTGCATTTTTTTTTTCTATCACTAATACAGTTTATTATTATTTTACTTAGCTTAAAAAAAAAAAAAAAAAAAAAAAAAACTTGAATTACAATACAAATTTAAAATATGTAAAATATTTATTTTTATGTTTAAAAAGTAACAAAAATTATTTTATTTGAATTTGAATTATTATTTATACTTGTTTAAATTTGTAAATATGTTATTTAAACTACTTTTTTTTTTTTTTTTTTTTTAATTCCTTTAATGCAAATGACAAACCCCCCCCACCCCCTAAATATTTCTTTCCATATTTTATTACAATAAGTGCAATTTATGAATTAATAGACTACAAAGAGAATTTGAAAAAAAAAAAAAAAAAAAAAAAAGACCAGGTAAAATATTTTATTAAAAAATAACAACTTTTATTTTTGAGGAAAATTAATAGATAATTAAAAAAATTCTTTAAAAACGAAACTGCCATTTTCTTGAAATATCTTCAATACAAAAAAAAAAAAAAAAAAAAAAAAAAAAATATTGCATTTATTTATTTATTTATTTATTTTTTTATCTATGAAACAGTTTATTTTATTTTACTTAACTTGAAAAAAAAAGTGGATTGCAATAAAAATTTATAATAGAATTTTTAAATATATAAAATATTTATTCTTATTTTAGGTTTAAATAGTAAACAAAGATTATTTTATTTAAATTTAAATTATTATTTAAACTTATTTAAATTTGTTAAATATGTTATTTAAATTACTTCTTTTTAAAATTCCTTTAATGCAAAGATGTTTCAAATGATAACCCCTCCCCCCTAAATATTTCTTTCCATATTTTATTACAATAACTGCAGTTTATGAATTGATAGACTACAAAGAGAATTTAAAAAACTGGTCAGGTAAAAAGTTTTAGTAAAAAATAACACTTTTTTTTTTTTTTTTTTTTTTTTAGAAAAATTAATAAATTTAAAAAAAAACCCTTTAAAAACGAAACTGCCATTTTCTTAAAATATCTTAAATATAAACTTAAATATATTGCTTTTTTTTTTTTTTTTTTTTTTTTAATCTGTTAAACAGTTTATTTTATTTTACTTAGCTTTAAAAAAAAAAAAAAAAAAAAAAAAAAAAAAAAGTGGATTATAATAAAAATTTATAATCGAATTTTTAAATATGTAAAATATTTATTTTCATGTTTAAATAGTAAACAAAAATTATTTCATTTAAATTTTAATTGTTTTTTAAACTTGTTTAAATTCGTTAAATATAATTTAAAATTCCTTTAATGCAAAGACGTTTCAAATGACAAAAACAACTCCTCCTAAATATTTCTTTCCATATTTTATTAAAATAACTGCAATTTGTAAATTAATACACTACATAGAGATTTTAAAAAATAGACCAGGTAAAAAGTTTTATTAAAAAACAGCAACTTTTTTTTTTTTTTTTTTTTAGGAAAATTGATAATTAAAAATAAAGGGGGGGGGGGGTAAAAAAGTTCTGTAAAAACGAAACTGCCTTTTAAACGTTTTATTTAAATTACTTTTTGAAAAAAAAAAAAAAAAATACGAACTTTAATGAATGCATTTTTGATGAGTTTAGTGCTTTATCTTGGTGCTCAGGGCAGGGGCCCCAGGTTCCCGTGCTATAGTCAGGCTTTGACTACAGACGAAAATTTGTTGTCAAAACCTTTTTAATATTTTTTATTTATATGAAAAAATAAATAAATAAAAATACTACCAAAATATCAGTTAAAAAAAAGCCCTTTTAGAATTTGAAATCTGTATTTCAAACAAATTTCTTATTCTAAATTTATTGCACTGGCAAAGAGATTCTGCCATCCAAGGTGATAGATAGTAGGCGCTAGCTTTGAATCAGGCACACACTTGTTAACCTAATTGTGCGACTTTTCCATGGTCTTCTTAGGAACTCGCATTAGAATGTGCTAGGTCACCTTATAAAGACTGCCCAGAGAACATATCACTCAGGCCTAATCCCACATTCAGAAACAAACTTTTAAAGATTCTGTAGAAAAATTGCTACAATGTGCTGATGCATTCATGTTGCACATTTGCCTGTTTTTTTTTTTTTTGTTTTTTTTGTTTTTTTTTTGGGGGGGGGGAGTCTGATGGTGAGTCATGCTTTAATAAATTGAAATAATTGTTGAATGCTTTTACAATTTCAGGGGTTTTCTTATTTTCTTCACATTAATTAATTTAACACTCATAAAAATATTTTTTTTAATCGTCGCAGAAATTAGTATTAAATAAAAAAGAAATTCTCTATGTAGTGTATTAATTCATAAATTGAAGTTATTTTAATAAAATATGGAAAGAAATATTTAGGGGGGGAGGGGTTGTCATTTGAAACATCTTTGCATTAAAGGATTTTTAAAAAAGAAATATATTTAACAAATTTTAAACAAGTTTAAATAATAATTAACATTTAAATGAAATAATTTTTGTTTGCTTTTTAAACATAAAAATAAATGTTTTGCATATTTAAAAATTCTATTATAAATTTTTATTGTAATCCACGTCCCCCCCCCCCCTTAAGCTAAGTAAAATAAAATAAACTGTTTAATAGATATTAAAAAAAAAAAAAAAATGCAATAAATTTAAATTTGTATTGAAGATATTTTAAGAAAATGGCTGTTTCGTTTTTAAAGATTTTTTTTCTTTTAATTATCTATTATCTTACCTTTAAAAAAAAAAAAAAAAAAAAAAAAAAAAAAGGTTGATTATTTTTTAATAAAATATGTTACCTGGTCTATTTTTTTAAATTCTCTTTCTAGTCTATTAATTAATAAATTGCAGTTATTATAATAATATATTGAAAGAAATATTTAGAGGGAGGGGGGTTCTGTCATTTGAAACATCTTTGCATTAAAGGAATTTTAAAAAGAAGTAATTTAAATAACATATTTAATAAATTTAAACAAGTTTATATAATAATTAAAATTTAAATAAAATACTTTTTGTTTATTATTTAAATATAAAAATAAATAGTTTACATATTTTAAATTTGTATTGTAATCCAAGGTTTTTTTTTTTTTTTTTTTAACTAAGTAAAAATATAATAATAAATAAATAAAATAAATAAGAGATTTTTAAAAAAAATGAAAAAGAAAGAAAGAAAGAAAATCAATAAATTTAAATTTGTATTGAAGATATTTCAATGAAACGCAGTTTCATTAAAAAAAATAGTTAATTTTTTTTAAATTATCTATTAATTTTTCTAAAAATAAAGTTACTGTTAAAAAAAAAAAAAAAAAAAAAAATAGAAATATTTAGGGGTGGGGATGTTTTTTTCATTTGAAACATTTTTGTATTAAAGGAATACACATAAATTAGGAAAAGGTGCTAAAAGGGTGATGCCTCGCCAAACTCTGTTTACCTTGCTCGAATCCAAATTCTAATCCAACAACTTTCAAAAGTCCAAGTCTGTACGCATGCTCAGTTAGCATTTTTGTAGGGAGCCGGCGCTGTGGCGAGACGCTAGTCTCCGCTCGGCATCATCGAGCAGATATACTAGTAGAGGGCGAATCTACGGAAGAAAACGTGTCCAACATGTTATTTCGTTGAGCTAACTTTTTTCGCTACTTATCGCTTTCTTGGCAATAGTTTTTTTCCCATAAAAAACATTTTTTTAGGTTGTAAATACCAAAGATTATTTACATCATTAGATATTATTTGACAAATATATTATAATAGTTATGTATTTATTATTATTATTTCTAGCGTCTCTTTGTAGCGGCAGACCTCTACGGAGCTAAGTGAGTTTGGCGAGAATTCACGCTTGGCGCCCACTGTGGCTTGACGCTATGCGCTTACGCACTACGAGGAAAGCTCACAAACCACGCGGGCGCAATACCTCTATGATTCGGCTTTCGGCTAAGACAATACCGTAGTAGTTCACGCGCACAGGAGAAAGGAGAAATCTCAAAGTTATTGTCACGTGACACTTCTCGATGATGTTGGGCACGCAAAGGGGTTGCCATTTCGCTCTCTACCTAAATTAAAGCTCGATGCTCGGCATTCGCTCTGTTTTGTTTTGTTTTGCTCGAAAAACCCATCACGTGATCTGAAAACCCAAAGAAATTGTCTGGGTTTTGTGAGTTAAGCCCGAGTGAAAAAAATGCCGTCTTTGAACGCTGGGCTTGGGTAACCCAAACCACGTGATACCATCTCTGAACGCTTCTGGGCTTGCTCTGCGTAACTCGCGTTAACCCGCGTGACGACCGAAAACAGGCCCTTGCCATCCATTAGCCAGTCATATCATGTATAGCTATAGCTTCAACTAAAAAAAAATATCGACACACTCGAATAACGATGTAGTTTTTCGACATTCTTCTTTTACAGTCGGCAGGAAAATAATTCGAGCACTAGTGATAATTCCTATGTAAAAAAAAATACACTTAATACTGTTTTGTTAAATAAATCCTTGTCGAATCATGTTCTTAGGCTGACTAAAAACATGACTCGACAAGGATTTATTTAACAACGCATGTGTCATTTTTTTACCTCTGAATTATTGCTAGCGCTCGAATAATTTTAATGCCTACTGTAAGAATTCTCTCTTGCCTTAAGGATTCTTGATTGTTATGTCATATACAAATAATTTAGCTCTCTTTATAACAAAAATTAATGAATGAGTGAGTTTAATGAGTCTTATTTTTATGTCGCACAAAAAGTACGCAATAAGCACATGGCGATGGTCTGGGATCCACCCTTAATGGTGGTTCGAAGACAAGTCATCACAATTTTCATCTTCCGCGGAGGAGATGGTTCCCCATAGGTGGCTAAAATTTGATCAAAATAAATAAAACTTTTCCAAATTATTTTAAAGATTTGTATAAAAACTAATTTAATCTTAAATTTTCTGGTAAAAAACCACGAAATATGTTTACTCTTATTTCTATTAGCAAAAATAAATAAAGACGAAGAAAATAAACATGTAAATAAATAAAAAAATGTTTTTCCTTTCGCATCAGGGCCGCGGTAGCCCAGTCGGTAGAGCGCTGGGCTGCACTTTTACAATCTGCACACCTACTGGAGTTAGGTAAAACAATCAAGCAGTTTCATTGGTTCGCTCTTGCGAGATCATCCCACAACGAGTCGAAATTCTCCTCCCATATGAATACGGCGAAAAGAAAAAGAAGCTTATCTTACGGTAAACTTTCAATTTACTAGCGAAAGCTAACGTCAGTACATCGTTCGGTTACCGCAAACTAAAACTAAAGTTTGAGGTAACAGCTATTCATTGAATACTCATAAAAACTGACATCTATTTTTATTGAACATATGTTTTTTCCAGCAAATGTATAAATGATGTAACAGTAACATACACATTTCATTTCAAGAATGCTCCGAAGCTAGAAAAATCACGTAAATTTCTTTGCTATTAAACGTTTCTTCGTCCAGAAAAAAGAATGAAAAGAAAGGAATATCAAAAGAAATAATAGAAGAATTGAGGTAACAGCTATTCATTGAATACTCATAAATAGCTGACATCTATTTTTATTGAACACATGCTTTTTCCAGCAAATGTATAAATGATGTAACAGTAACATACACATTTCATTTCAAGAATGCTCCGAGGCTGGAAAAATCACGTGAATTTCTTTGCTACTAAACGTTTCTACGTCCAGAAAAAAGAATGAAAACAAAGGAATATCAAAAGAAATAATAGAAAAAAAGAAAAATCATGAAATTAAATTGAAAATTTAATTGAAAAATGCTTCAACTACAGTCGGTAACAAATGTATCGGAACACTAGCAAAAATTCCTATGTAAAAAAAGTAGAGTTAATACTGTTTTGTTAAATAAATCCTTGTCGAATCATGTTCTTAGTCAGTCTAAGAACATGATTCGACAAGGATTTATTTAACAAAACAGTTTTAGGTGTACTTTTTTTTTATATAGGAATTTATGCTAGTGTTCGGATACTTTTGTTACCGACTGTACGTTAAAAAAAAAAAAAGAAAAAAGAAAAGAAAAGAAAGAAAGAAAAAGAAAACAAATGAAGTTATATATATTTATTAAAAAATGTAACTCTACAAATTAATAGTTTAAATCTATTCAAATTATAGAACTCGTTAAATGTAATACATCCGTAATCCGTTAAATGTAATACGTCTTTGTAAAAGAACTGTAAACAGTCAGAGCTCGCAATATCAAAATAATTATTATTATTATTTTTTTTTTTTAACAATTTAACATTATTAAATCTTTTAACCTTAAATAGTTTGTGCCCATAAACCACAATATATGAAAAATCTACGTATTGTCAAATAATAATAATAATAATAATAATAATAATAAAATAAATAAAATCTCGTATATTTATGTGTTTCTATATGGTTCTTGAGATAAAAAATTATAACATGCTTACCAATTTTATTTTGATAGAGTATTGAGTTTAAACATTAATGCAATTCAAATAATTCGAGTTCGTATTCCGTGATGATAACGAATTTCTTTTGGGCCACTGTAAAAGAACTGAAAGCATTGTATTCATGAAAATTCTTCACAGTTCATGCGACGATGTCCTATAACATACTTAACAATTTTCAGCTCATTCGAACAAAGCGTTTAGACGGTACAGCACTTTAATAATCTCCTCCATAGTCAGGCTATAATTATAAAAAATTGTCCTTTGTGTTACTGTTTAAAAAGAGAGAGAGAAAAAGAAGCTATAACTTCTAAATTTATTAAAATTTATTTATTTCGTGCGAGACGGTGACCTGTAACATATCTACAACTTTTAGTTCATTCGAACATAGCGATTAGATGTTATCGCACATTAATAACACAGATCTGAATGAAAATTGCCCCAACACCATTTTTGCAAATTCTTATGTAAAATGGCCTCCTGAATCAGAATATGGCACCCATTTTGCCCTATCACCCACCTTTTTTTAGTGATGACCCCTATTTTTATCACTTTTCGGTAATTTTATGGCTATAAATTTGATTTTTAAGGGGGGAGGGGGAGTATTTTAACTGTTAAATATCTTCTGAGGGGATACAGAGTTGGAAAATTCTAAAACAAAAACATTTGCGGCAAGGAAAAAATTTACGGGGGGGGGGGGATTTGCCGCTGAAATTATGTATTACATTTTTTATACATTTTTTTTAATCTATTATTAATGTTATTTATCAAACATTATATATTTTTTTGTCTTTAAGCGTTAAATTAATTCTTTTTCATTCTCCAAATCAAATTCATGGCCATAAAATTACCGAACAGTGATATAAATGCGGGGGAGAGATGATGTCCCGAGAAAACGGTAGGTGACTGGGCAAAATGGGATTCATATTTGGATTCAGGATCATTTTGTATAAGAATAAGCAAGAATGATATCAGGGGTCGAAAAAAAATATTTTTGGCAGCGCAGTGTAATTTGACCCCATAGGTCATAATGATAAAGAATTGTTCTTTGTGTTCCTATAAAAAGACTATATAATTGCTAGATTCATCAAAGTCGGTACAGTTCGTGCGGTGGTAACATGCCTTCTAACTTTCAGTTCATTTTTAACATTACATGTTATCGTATTCACTCATATACATATATAAATCAACAAAAAACAGTAAAAATGAATTCAGGAGACCTCAAAACGTATAGATACATCAAAATTACACTCGTACTTATATGCATTACTATGGAAATAGAAAAAATAATTAAAAAAAACATCAAAACGTATATACATCAAAAACACACACATTCTTATATTCATTTCCGCAAAAAAAGCAAAAATTAAATCGTGAGACCTGAAAACGTATAGATATATCAAAATCTCATAGTCGCATTTTTTCATGATTACAATAATTTCCTTACATAATATATTCTCAGAAAATAAAAAAGAAATTAAAATTTGATTTCTTTTTAGCAATCATGTTTTCTGAAAATATCTGGAAATGTAAACGATGACCGAAAATTATGTATAACTTACAGCTTAAACTTGTCTGTCGTTCTAATACGTGCAGAGACTAATTTTATCTTGACATTCTACATTATTTTGTATTCCTCGCTTATTTTTCTTCACAATGCACTTTATGAAATGAACTGTACCCATACAACCAAAAGGATCCATTGGATGTCCTACAAATATCATACAGATCCTACAACTGACATATCCGGTAAGTGTCATAAAACAGCAACCAGAGAATGCCTTATGCATGATACTCGTAGGATCGCGGGGGTTTCAAGTGCATAGATAATACAGAGGACATCCACAGGCTGAATTATTACAGCGCATGCGCAGAAATCTAAATGCTATTCTAATAAATCGTTCTTTAGCAAACGAACTCAATCGAGTTTTATGTTGTTGTTGTTTAGTTCTGAGCCAAAGGTGATTACAGATATGTTTTAATATGTTGCTGTTATTATTATTATTTTTTTTTTTCTGGGTTATATTGAATATTATAAGTAAGTAAACATCTTTATTGTTTGATATGAAATTAATTATTCTGAAGTTTACAACTTGCTTTATTGTACTTCATGTGTTCTGTTCTTGTTAGATGTTAGACCGTGTGCACAAAAATAAGTTATTACTAAAGGTTTTTACAATCATTTTCGTGATTTATCGTGAGGACCGTAAACGTAGTGCTGTTTTAGTGTACGAAATAAATATTTTTAAACAAAATTACCTGAAGTTCTGAAATTTTTAAATTCATTGAAAAAATTTCAATCGAAATTTAACATTTGTTTTACACAAAATTTAGCAAAAATTTTACGTTTGTTACTTATTAGTAGTTTACATCAACATTTAATTTAAAGGAAAATTTTTAGGAAAAAAAAAAAAAGCAGTATTTTTGGTTTTACATACCGATGTTATGTTTGAAGATATTTCTTTAAAATTTCGGTTTCTACCACAGAGGATAAAAATTGTGATGTCATGTCTCCAGACCATCCTTGGTGAGTTCCAGACTGTTAGGGCAATGGAAAATTTATTTCACTCTACTGTAAAATTTTGAAATAATTTCTGTGTTGGTTAATTTTAATTTCAGTTATTCAAAGTTAGTACACTAGACCTTATTAGTAAATCACTTTTAATAATAATATGCTTCTAAATATTTAAAATAAATTATATTTTTAACATGCTGCAAAATGTGCACTTAATGAAACTTTTGAGCTGATGTTGGCTTTTGTGCTCAACTTGTATCTAGATTTTACACCCTTGCTTTAGCTACCTACTAAAATGTAATTTTTCTTTCACAAGTATATTTAATAGATTAATTTTTCTTTTACAAGTATTTTATCATTAGCTCATTAATAATTTTGCATTATTACATCTGTCTACATCTGTATCTTGGAATTTGTTGACTTTGTATGCATTCAAATAAATTAAATGAGTTACATGAAAATAATTTCAAAGCATAATGCTCAAAATTTCTCCCTGGGAATTTATAATAATCCTGTTGGATGCAGAGATAAAGCAAAATCACCAATTTAAATTATAAATGTATGAAATGATATTGTCAGTCTCATATTGTTTATATACCTATGTTATGTTTATGGTTTGTTTAAAATATTACAAACACATTATTAAAAATATTTAATAGCTAGTTTAGCAAATTCCAGGAAAGTTAATATATATATAAACTTTTCTCCCGTTAAGTGCAGTTTTTAATATAGTTAGATTATTTCCATGCATTGTCTGATTCTTTGACCAATTTTGCCTTTTTTCTACTACAGTGTTTAGGACAACAAATTACAAAATTTAACTGAGTCACAAAAGTTTTAATTTTTTAATTATTACTCATTATATTCTTAATTTTTGTAGCTGTTGGTATCAGATTTTTCTGAATGTAAACTTAGTAGTAAAATGAGCCTGAAGAATACAAAGTTTTTAGTTTTTTACTTTCCAGACATGCATTTGTAAAGAAAGTGCTGTATTCATGTCAAAAGTCAAGCTTTGAGATTTTGGTGTTTCTGTATGTTTTGAGGTTACCTTAGTTCATTTCTGCTACTTTTAAAACAATTATGCATGTGAGTGAATGTGATAGCGCCTAAATGCTTTGTTCAAATGAGCTGAAAGTTGGTATGTATGTTATAAATGACCATAGTCATTAGTCATATAAGTGACCAAATTTATACACGTTATAGGTCACAGCTTCACAAGCTGTGTAAATTTTGGTAAATCTATCCCTTATTTTTTTTTTTTTTTACAAAGACAAAAAAATATTCATTATCCCTTATGGCCTACAGGGGCCCAAGTTTTTAAAATGCAATAACGTCTAAAAGCCTTATTTGATTGAGCTGCAAATTAATACACATATTATTGGTTACTATTGCACAAATTGTGTGGATTTCAGTGAATCTAGATTTTATAGATTTTTACAGGGACACACCAAAAAGTTCTTTATTATTATGATCTATGGACTCAAATTATTAGAAGTGCAATAGCGTAAAATTAAACAATGGAGAAAAATACTCATATATCCTATTGTAATCCCTATTATACAAGGTTGTTGATTTTTTAAAAAAAAATCAATTCTTTTTATTTAAATCAAGATTTATTTGAATTTAATGATTTTTTTAAACTATTCAACCAAGCTCCTCGCATATTATTTAAATCCAATTACTAAACAATTTTACTTTTCTCCAGTTTGTGGTAAAAGTATTTATTTTAATCACTCATTATTTATGGGGAGTTTTTTTTCTTTTATCTTAGGTTCTGATTGTATCAGTGACTAAATGATTGTTGTTTGGTACTTGTGTGTTTTGATTGCTCCACATTACCAGATGACAGTCATTTAGTTTTTCTTCTGCGGCAACATATGAACTGAATTGACAATAAATATAGTGCCTAGGAAGCACCTTTTTTTTAGACTTAGCCCCAGCCGTACAAGAACAGTTCCAAGAACAATTGTTATGGTAAGCTCGTTCACCATATTCAGTTATGAAGGAGGTATTGAAATTTTCTAAAAAATAATTTTTATTTTCCTATTATTATTATTATTTTTTTTTTTTTTTTCATAATATGTCTTATATTCTGACCCTCAATCTACACCTCTGATTCTTCTTTCTATCTCTCAGTTTCTTATATTCTAGCATTCTTTTGTGCAAGTTGTATTTGTAAAAATACTTGTGAATGCTCTGCCATTCTTCCTATATCTGTAATTTTTCTTTAAAGTAATTTCCTTTGGGTGTATTGTTATTTATTTGTTATAATTTTATTTTTCTGTTACACTAATTCTGCTGTTATACACTTCTCCTTTTGCATGCAAAGAAAATGTAAAAGTTTTACTTAGAGGATTATACAGTGGGTGTTCAATTTTTTTTTTTTTTTTTTCACTTTTTGGATTTTCTAAAAAAAATATTGAACAAAATAGTGCATGACTTCAGACATGCAAAGAACATTAAAAATTCACATTTTCCACTATCGATTTAATTCAGAGTGCAATTAGGGGACCAACCACAAGTTGAAGAAGAGTGCACATACTTTAGATCACCCTGTATCATAAAAAGCTACAAATAACTTGTAACTTTAACACATTGTTGTGCATACAATGTACAATATTTGTTTGTTTTGATGGGGGAAATTGTGCGATTATTTAAGCAGATATAATTTCTTTTCAAAAGTTAATTTTTTTTAAAACCTTTTTCTGCTTATAACTAGAACGGATTTCCATCAAAATTTACAGAAAATTTGATAAAACATTAGAGAAACATTATTTTGAAACAGTTTTCACACGTGTAATATTCACTGAGGTATGAGCATTTATATTTTAAATTAGTAAATATTGATTTACTGTGCATGTGTGTGAGATAGAAAAAATTTTATTGCATTGGTTGAAATCTAGATATATTGAGCAACTTTTAAGATTTGTGAGTTCATAAATGGATTTTTCTTGTATGTATGTGTGTATATATATATTTTTCATTGAGAAATAAATATTTGCTTACATTACTTTTGCTTTATGGTAAAGATTTATTGTTTTATTTATGATTATTAAATGTCATATTCTCATAAATGTGCCAGATTGATACCATTTCAAGATTCTAGAAATGAATCTATCTATAATCAAAAGGTAAAAGTATTGCTTTATAAAGGGGAAAAAAAAAAAAAAAAAAAAAAAAAAACGTTCTCAAGTATTTATAAATATAAATATGTATGCATATAATAAAACTGAAACACGTGTAAATTAATATATTATGTAAGTTTGCATAATTTCTGAGTAATAAATGTGTGTATGTAATTGTAATATATATTTTTAATTTCAGTATCTTTGTCTAGATTTAATAGTATTGAAATATGTTTGATATAATGAAAAATGAGTTATGTACTATATAAATATTAAAATTGTGTAATATATAGCAGTGACATATTAAGAAAGATAACTTGTATCTTACGGAAATATAAATAGTCAGGGCTGCTAGCCATTTAAACATGGTTTGCAAGAATCATTGGTTATATATTGTGGGGGACATTAAACTTACATAAGTACAATTAATTATTTGATTTTTGATTTTTATTTTTTTTAAACTGCTGTTCAATGGAATAGGCAATTATTGCACTAAAATTTGATGAAATTTTTTTTTTTGACTTAGCTGGTATTTTGCTTAAAAGTAATTTTTTTTTTTTTTTTTCTGGTGTTTCATTGTAGAAATGTAATGTATTTTATTTTTGCAGTTGACTAGCAAAATGAGTAATTTTCAATACTCAAATTTTTTGAAAACTTCTTTAATTTCAAGAATCAAGATTGTTCAATTTTCTGAATAACCTGTTTTCATCCCCCCCCCCCCAGTAATAATAATTGGTCTCAGAAGAGTGCACACATTTCACTCAGTGTTAAAAATCGGAGAGTAAATAAATAAATGAAAGCAAGATTTATTAAAAAACATTTGTTTACATTTTGAAAATAATTTTCTATGTTGACAGTTTTATCTTTTTTAATATTAAATATATTAAATATATTTAAAACACTTTAAACACACGTAAATATAAATTTATTTAAAAGATGTTAAAATTTTTTTATCCAAAGCTTTTCGCTTTAATATTAAAGCATCATCAGGGATTTATGATTCGTTTCCATTGCGCAGTTTTAAATATTTATTTAAAAAATAAATAAAAATAAACATGATTTTTAAGTTTTTTTTTTTTTTTTTTTTTTTTTTTTTATCATTTGTAACATCTTTTCTGAAGTCTTTATTAAAATCTGCTCTGGCTAATCTCAATTCTCTGTAAAGTTTTTTTTTTTTTTTTTTTTTAATAAATTTAAATTGAATTTTGTAATGCAGTTGTAGATAGTTTTTGAGTCTTAGAAGAAAGAATGAAATTAATCTTGATGCCTCTGGGGAAAGTGGGGAAAGTTCTCACAGTGAACTATTTTAAAGGGAAATGAATTTTGATTTTTCATTATGAGCATCTGTTTGTTTAAATTCCACCAAAATGCATTTGTAAAATGTTTCTTGTGGTAAGCAATATTAATATTTCTTTCTGAATTTTAACTGGTTGGTAGCAATGTTCAAAAACTTACGCAAAAGTACATAAATTTTTAGAAAGTATGAAAAAAGTGGATTCTTGTGAAAACCTAAACATTTCTGCTGTTACTATCTTCCTTATATATAAAATGTTTAGGCTATTTAATATATTTAAATGTTGTAGAAAAAAGTTTTTTGATTGACATTACACACTAAGTGCTAGTTTCTTTTGTTAATTTACTTAAGTAAACTATAGTTTCCCCCCTCCCCCTTCCTTTCACTTTCCTATCCATATCCGAATCAAAGGATTCCAGACAAATTGAATTAACGAGAAAATTTCCCCTAACAACAATTAAAGAAACTTAAAAAAAAAAAAAACTTTTGTGAATTAATCATATTTAATATATCTTTCATTGTTTAGTTAATGCATAGTTTTCAATTTGTTGCAATTGTTTAACAGGTGCATATTTTTCTTATTTAGATGAGAAAATTAAGAAGATTAGATGGAACTATGTTCCAAAACCATACGTGACATATTATGAGATATCTATTTACCGAAGATGTAGCTGTGTGCTATAGCTGGATTGGGGCCAATGAAAAACTAAAGTTTTCTAATCGAAAGATCTGTTGTATTATAGTAGGTTAGTGAAATGTTTAAAATTCTCAATTGTGCTTTATCTCAGAGTTAGCAAGGTTTCGGACACTATGGTGGTATAAGCCATGGTTTTTACCATACTGTCCAAAACCCTACTGTTTTAAACTGTCTAAAACTATACTTTTGAATAGAATTATATTTTATCAAAATTACTCAAATAGTATTTGAAAAATTTATAAAGTATTATAATAATAATAATTATTATTATTACGATTTGTGATATGTTTCAAGGAAGTATTGATGCCATTCAAAAATCAGGGGCTGAAATAATGTAGACAGTAGAAAAAAAAAATTTAATCATTAGAATGCATTAAGTTAGTCCTTCTTGGGTAAATTAAAGTAAAATTAGGAACATTGGTAAAGTTAATGTGTGAATTGTTCTTTATAAGATACTGTTTAAGATTACTAAATTAAAACTATTGGATAGTTCCTATTTTGGCAGAATTATTGATATATGCCAAAATAATTAAGTTTTTCATTGATATTTATTTGTTATCTATTTTAACCCAGCAAATTTTTGTTAAAATACTATTGTTTACATTTTTTATATATACTATTATTATTGTTAAATTTGATTGGCTAAAATATTTTTAATAAAAGTTGATTTGTTCAGTCTTTTACTGCCTAAAATATATATAACATTCAAACAAATGACTGCTTCTAACTGTAGATTCTGTGTTCAATACTAATAGTTTAATTTAGCTCTATGTTAACAATTACAGTCAAACAGGCAGCGAAGCAACATTAAAAACAAAGTTCCAATATGAAATACAGTGGAGCACCGTTTATACGTTTTTCAAGGGACCGTTCCTAAAAAACGTATAACTGAAAAAAACGTACAACTGAAAATTCGTTTTAACATTAATACACAATAAAGTGTCACATTAATAATAAAAGACAAATCAATTTTCATGATTTCCTTTCGTTTATTCGAATAAGATATATTTTTAATTAAATTTAAAATATTTTTAAAAGGTAGAATAAAAATTAAATGATAATTAAAAATATGGAAATTCAGAAAATTTTGTCAAGGTTTCGATTTTAACCTTTAAAGACAAAGCGTTTCGTTCTCTAAACGAAGATGACATTTTTGCAAACGATTAAAACGAAGGAAAGAAGGTTAAAAAAAAAAAAAAAACTTGTTTCTCCAACCGTAATGTCAAATATACACGATAAGAAATAAGAAAATTTTCCAAGTCGCTGTACAGAAGTGAGTAATAAATCTTCAAGTTTACAAAATGCCTATAGAGATGTGTGTTTTTTTTTTTTTTTCCTTTCATACCCCATCCCTGGAATCAATTAAAAGAGAAATTGGGAGATCTTCAAGTGGTCACTGGTTACTTGTATACCTACCATTCAAGCCAGTTGCCAACTGCTTATCTCTGAAAATCTCTCTATTACACCCCTCTTCCCCCAGGCTACCGATGCAGGTCACACTTTGTTACCATAGTTCTGAGAAAAGATAAGAATAAAACATAAAAAGCATTCTTTTTTTAATCCTGAAATTAAACTCAAACTTGGGATTCTACAAGGAGGGAAAAAAAAACGTATAAGTGAAATTAAGAATTTACTTGTGTCGTATAAACGAAATATTTTAACATTAGAATTCAATGGAATGATTTGGGACCGAAGTTGAAAAACGTATAAATGAGAAAAACGTATAAATGAGAAACGTATAAAAGGTGCTCCACTGTATTATGAGTAAAAAGTATCAATAAACCAAACCACATTGCCGTCGTGCAGCGAATCACCAGTGACTGCTTTATACTAAAGCTTAGTGCAATTATGAAATTCGCAAAAGGGTCACAAAACCATTCTTAAAAAATTTAATAATAATAAAAACATTTATCTCCACTACAATAAACACACATTAACAGCTTCAAAAACAAAGTTCTGATATGCAAAAATGAAGTTCCATTACAAAAAGGTTGCTAAGAAAAAGGGTTGATACAATATTACTGCATAAGAAATCACCAATGGATTGGATGCACTATACAAAGCTAGCCGTGATCTTTTATGCTGCGTTCTAAGTTCATTGAAAAAAATGAAACAGATGAACGAATATGAGTACAAGAGCATGGCATTATGATTTTGAAAGACTAGCAGAATCACTGTTACACGTACAAAAGTGCTGAACATTTGATGTTTCAGAAATATTACTGAATATTCAATTTTGTTAAATCTGATTTTTTTTTTTTTTTTTTTGTCAAATATTAAATTACAGTTAACTGAATCTATAAAAATTCAATTTTTAAAATTTTAAATTATTTGAGAAATTTCTTCCGTAATTGTTATTTTTAATTATCATTAAATTGAGAAAAATTATCCAGAATAATTCAGAAATAATAATTTATATTTAAATGAAAGCAATTGTTTTATATGTCTTCTAAAGTAACATTAAAGAAAATTAGTTATTGAATACTTTAATCATAGCAGTTGATGAAAAGAGCAATCTAACAAAATAAGGCTTATTTTAAAGTCTCATCCCAAAAATCTAGATCAGTTTTTAGCTATGTTAAACATTAATATATTCCCAGGAGCAGAAAGTGCTTAAAACTGCGATGCACGTCGCAGAACAATTGAGGCTTTTGCAGAACATTTCATCTATCCCCTAAGTGGATGACGTTGATTGATACAGCTAACATTTTAAAATTAATAAAACCTAGATATGCTCAACTGACCTGTAAATCTGTTAGCATACTAGAAAATTGCTGGAAACAGTCATTGTTTCAATGTATAGACAAAATTTATAAACATTTTGTAAGTAGTATATCCACATTAATGTGACAATATTAATGCCAAAAGCCATTGAAAAAATTGCAAATTCTGGGTGTATGCCTCAGTTTTAGATTATAAAAATTTTAAACCATGTTTTATTATAAATGTGTAATAAATATTTTATTAATAAGTATTATTACTTTCTTCTATATGTAATATAGAGAAAGTATTGGATTCGCGAAAATTTTCGACCTCCGTTTTTTGACGGATCTACACGTTTTGGGATGTCCTGAACACGAATTGATAGTTTTTAAAAAATGTCTGTCTGTCTGTCTGTCTGTATCATTTTTTTGTGGACTCTGTATCTCACGAACCAATGAATGAAATTTAACCAAACTTGGTATTTAGTTGCACCCTGACATAAACTGGTGCCCATTAGATTTGGGGATCAATAGCTCAACAGGTGGTGTTGTGATCGCATTTTAAGCAAATTTTTAACATGGCAGCATAGGACAAAATTCCGTATAAATGAGCATAAAGAGAGTTATTTTACACTTGTGATTGTAAAATTAATATGAATTTTTGATAATAGTAGTACGTAACTAGGAAAAAAATTTTGTGCATGGGGGGGCATCGCTTCCCCCCCTGGGGGGGGGGGGGAAGTACCCCCCGTGGGGGGTAAATTTTGAAGATGGATATCATTCGAAAGATCTCGTCAATACCTTTAAAACGAATGGTTGAACTATAAATCTGTGATAATTTAAAACAAAGTTATCGATTTTTTTTACTTTTAACCAAAAAAAAAAAAAAAAAAACGCATTTTTTTTTTTTTTTTTTTTTAATATTGTTACTGATTGAATATGTATAGGAAAATATAGAAGAAAGTCTTGTGGTGGCCACAACATACTAGTTTTTATGCTTATTTTGCATTTTACTGTGCTTTGACAAATTTGGACAAAATACCTGCAGAACCTTTGCAAATTTTAATGTCTCGTTGCAGAACATCAGATATAATTCTGCTCCTGGGAATATATTATATATATATATATCCTTTTTTTTTTTTTTTTTTTTTTTTTTTTTGTTATTTGTTTATTTTTTAATACTTAAGTTTTAAGCTTTACAAACTGTTTGTTTCAGATGCAGCTGAAAAGGAATATAACAGTGTGACAAGGGCATAGATTGAAGATATTATGGTTGCGACATGCTAAAGAGAGAAAATTTTATGTCAGAAAATCAAAAATGTGTTAATATAAAATAAAATAAAAGTGCATTAAATTTTTTTATGTGTTTTGGAGTTGGTATCATTAAAATACTCCATACTTGTAAATTTCACAAATTAAGATTTTCAATATCAAAAGGTAAATAAAACAAGTAATTAACAAATAAGATAGTAATAATTTAGCAGTGAGGTTAACTTAAACAAGTTAAACAAAAAGTTGCTGGCATCAGATTTTTTTTCCCCTGCGACTAATCTTCTAGCAGAAGAGTGTCCTTCACATCATGAGAGGTATGAGTGTTTGCCGAATTCTCCAAGATGTGAATAAAGAAGCAGGTACTAACAATAATACAGAATATTAACCTTTGACACGCCGAATTCAGATCCAGGTGTAATTTAAATTTGTTTTTTACATATTTTGCCTTCTAATGCTTTAGTTTAAAGAACTTTATCATTAAAATGTGTATTTATATATATATATATATATATATATATATATATAATTTAATATTATTCTATTCAATATTATTAATTCACTATTATTATATTTAATATTATTAGTTTAATATTATTATATTTTTATTTTATTTTAATGTAATTTAATTATGTAAGCTATTTTAAACATATTTTTAGAAGAATTTGCTTATTTTTCCAAATTATGTGAATTTTTAAACAGTGGGATAAAAGGGAAAATGGTAAAATAGATCATTTTTATAATTTTCTGTACATTTACCTTTTTATGATTGAACTGTAATTTCTATTTCAAAAAATCAAGTAATCTTCCTATTATATCTGATATTTTTTTCAAGTCAGTGTTCATGATTTTTAATTTTTAAATGAATTTTTAATTCCATGCTCCATTTATGGAACATTGGTGTGTGAAAGGTTAATTAGAATGTTGGCAGATGTGTGTGTGTGTATATATTGTGATTTTTATTCGATATTTTGAACTTTTCTATTAGAATAGATTTTCATGTTAAGGTGTAATTTAAAAATTATGAACCAAATCACATATTACAATAAATATTCAAAAATATGGTAAGAAATATGATTACTTCAAGTCTATTGTTTTAACAAATGTTATATAAACATCTAATATCGATACTGTGTTTATACTTAAAAAAAGAAATAATAATAATAAATTCTACACATCTTCTTTTTAAGAACAGACATCACCTAGCACTACCCAGAGCTAAACATGTGATACTATGAGGAAATTTTTAATAAAATATGCTCAAGGAAACTTGCATTTGTGAAATTCCTGCATACAGTTTAAAAGTACGTTTTTTGATGCTTTATAATTTCAAAACAAATATTAAAAATCAGTTTTGTTAAACATGGAATAATGTAACAATGGAGATTTTTTTTAATATGAAAGGTTAATTTAAAATTTAAATGTATATATCAAGTATTTGATAATTCTAATTTCAAATTTCCTTATAGAAGAATACCACCGTGTTTGACTTGCTTCATTATCCTGCAGATTTAGGAAACATAAGCATTTATGAAACCCTTTTCCTTTTTTTTTTTAACTGTCAATTAAAATGCTGGCAAGAACATGAATGATTTTCAGCTATCTAATTTTAAGTTATTCAGATTTTTTTTTTTTTTTTTTTTTTTTTTTTAACAAGGGTAAAAAAGAACAAGATTTCACATAAATATGCATTGTAAGGGTTGTTTTCATTGTACAGATGTCCAACCAGTTTAAAAATACCATGTATGATTCTAGCATGAACAACACTCTGTTTAACAAGCTTTTTAAGTTAATAAAATATTAAAGGCCAGATTGTAACCCTACTTTAAAAATCTTAAAAGTACATGAAAAAGAAGTGGATAGTTGTGATAAACATTCTTTTTATTATTGTAACCAATAAATTGTAAGTAAAGTTTTTGTAAATCTAAACAAGTGTTAGTAATTTACAAAATGTACTCTTAAATTTCTACTATATAAGTTTTCTCTTGACAGTCGCTAAAAATTTGAAAAATTTCCTAAATCAGGAAATATATTAAACTAAAATTCCTTAAATTATGAAAAATTCTGTCACAGAAATTTCTAATAATTATTTACATAACTTGTCAGAATAGAACAATATCTCTTATAAATATGTACTATGAGGATTATTGCCTTGGAATTAATGTGAAATTGCATAAAAACAAAAATACACGATTGACCATAATTAAATATAAAAAAGTGCAATAAGATAAATGTATTGAAGTGATGGAGCCTAATGGGTGGGGCATTTCAGTTTGTGACTGTGTGAGATAATTGGTCTTAACATGAATACAGTATGCCCTGTAGTAGAAAATAAGAATGTGCAATGTGGAGCTGAAAGTGGAAAAGGTAAGAATATATTGTTATAAAATGTTTTTTTAATAAAGTCGTTTTATAATTTTTTAATAATCCTATAAAGAATATTACTCTTTTTTTTTTTTTTTTTTTTTTAATAATACTAGTTAATGTTTATTAAATAAATTTATTAAGTATTTTATAAAAGAAATAATGTGTGTGTTTATGAATTTTTAGTCAATTAATCTTCTAGAATAACGTTTCCCCCCCCCCCTCCTTGTGCAAGAGGGGGAGCAAAATTTGTAAAATCGCTTCTTAGTAGATGTCTATGTCACAGGAGGAATGTTTTCTCCCAATTCCATGCTTCTAGGTCCAAGGGTTTCGGCTTGGCGATGATGAATTACTCACTCATTCAGGACAAACGATTTTATATGTATATAGATTTAACAAATTAAAATTTATGAATATTTTTAAAAATGTTCTTCAGTCACTCAAATAAATACTAATTGCAAGATATGCTCTTGTCAGATATATATCTATAAAATAATTACAAGAAAAAAAGGATTTTTTATATACCATGTTTTTTTTTTTGTTTTTTTTTCTGTTGAATCATATAAATCCTACCAAAGGCAGCAGGGACCCGAAGTAATTTGGCTAAAAGTATTAAAAAATGCATTGTCACCGTGTTCTAAACTATTCTGAAAATTTCAAATGTCTAGCTAGTCGGGAAATTGCATGATTGTTGAATCATATAAATAATACTAAAGGCAGCGGGGGACCCGAAACAATTGACTAAAAGTATTTAAAAAATGCATTGTTATCGTGTTTTGAGCTTTCTAAACGTTTCAAATTCTAGCAAGTCGGGAAGTTAGTTAAATAATGTTTTGTGAATCATATAAATGCTACCAAAAGCAGCAGGAACCCAAAATAGTTGGCTAAAAGTATTTAAAAAAATGCATTGTTACCATGTTCTGAAACTTTCAAATCTCTAGCTAATCAGGAAGTTAGTTAAATAGTTATTTTGTTGAATCATATAAACGCTGCCGACGGCAGCGGGGACCCGAAACAGTAGGCAAAAAGTATTAAAAAAATGCATTGTCACCGTATTCTGAACTCTTCTGAAAGTTTCAAATGTCTAGCTACTCGGAAAGTTATTTAAAAAATATAACGTTGAACACTTAATAAAATTAAATTAAAATGAAATACTTTATACATAATTAATAAATATAATAAACCTTAAAACATACTTCATGCTTGGCCGTGAATATTTTCGGTTGGGTGCCCAGTTCTTTTCAAATGACTACATCTGTGCCGGATTTCTCAGAATGGTGGTCTTTTATAGTTGATTTCATTATTTCTCAGAATGGTAGTCTTTTATAGTTGATTTCATTATTTCTCAGAATGGTAGTCTTTTATAGTCGATTTCACAATTCTAAAAAATCCGGCACAGATGAAGTCATTTGAAAAGAGCTGGGCGCCCAGCCGAAAATATTCTCGGCCAAGCATGAAGAATGTTTTAAGGCTTATTATATTTATTAATTATATAACGTAGAATTTTATAAACGCTGCCGAAGGCAACGGGGACCCGAAACAGTAGGCTAAAAGTACTAAAAAAATGCATTGTCAACATGTTCTAAACTCTTCTGAAAGTTTCAAATGTCTAGCTAATCAAAAAGTTATTTAAATAAATTTTGTGTTGAATCATATAAATGCTGCCGAAGGCAGCAGGGACCCGAAAATGTTGGCTAAAAGTGCGGAAAAAAATGCATTGTTATCATGTTTTGAGCTTTTCTACAACTTTCAAATGTCTAGCTAATCGGGAAGATGTCTAGCTAATCGAGCTAAATAAATATTCTGTTGAATCATATAAACGCTGCCGAAGGCAGCAGGGACCCAAAAAGTTGGCTAAAAATGGTATAAAAAAAAAAATGCATTTTTATCATGTTTTGAGCTTTTCTACAAGTTTCAAATGTCTGGCTAATCGGGAGGTTATTGAAATAAATTTTCTGTTGAATCATATAAATGCTGCCAAAGGCAGCAGAGACCTGAAAATTTTGCCCAAAAATAGTAAAAAAATGCATTGTCACCATGTTCTGAACTCTTCTAAAAGTTTCAAATGTCTAGCTAATCAGGAAGTTATTTAAATAAATTTTCTGTTGAATCATGTAAACGCTGCCAATGGACCCAAAACAGTTGGCTAAAAGTATTAAATAATGCATTGTCACATTGTACTGAATTCTCCTGAAAGTTTTAAATGTCTAGCTAGTCGGGAAGTTAGTTTGTAAGGACCCGAAAATGTAGGCTAAAAATGGAAAAAAAAAAAAAAAAAAAAACGGTTGCACTTCGGGAGTGCCGACAGAAGTGAAAACGTGAACAATTACGTGTGTATTTCTTGAATCGTCAGGAAATATTTTATTGTGTAGGAAATACTTTTAAATGAAGTGTTTTTTTATTCATTAATATATACTACTACTACAAAAATTATATTACAATTTTATTTAATGCGCTAACTGCAATAGAGACAGCGTCCGGAGATGAGAGAAGTCGTGTAGAGCCGCACCAGATTGTAAAAACGTGAGAAAAATGGCGGCTTTGGCCTTTCTCACGGTTGTGTGAGGCCTAACTGCAACGTTTCCGGCTGCAATCTTTAAGAGATAGTGTCCAGAGATGAGAGAAGTCGTGTAGAGCCGCACCAGATTGTAAAAACATGAGAAAAAGGGCGGCTTTGGCCCTTATCACGGTTTTGTGAGGCCTAACTGCAACGTTTCCGGCTGCAATCTTTAAGAGACAGTGTCCGGAGAGGAGAGAAGTCGTGTAGAGCCGCACCAGATTGTAAAAACGTGAGAAAAATGGCGGCTTTGGCCCTTATCACGGCTTTGTGAGGTCTAACTGCAACGTTTCCGGCTGCAATCTTTAAGAGACAGTGTCCGGAGATGAGAGAAGTCGTGTAGAGCCGCACCAGATTGTAAAAACGTGAGAAAAATGGCGGCTTTGGCCTTTCTCACGGTTGTGTGAGGCCTAACTGCAACGTTTCCGGCTGCAATCTTTAAGAGACTGTGTCCGGAGATGAGAGAAGTCGTGTAGAGCCGCACCAGATTGTAAAATCGTGAGAAAAATGGCGGCTTTGGCCTTTATCACGGTTCTGTGAAGGTCTAACTGCAACGTTTCCGGCTGCAGTCTTTAAGAGACAGTCCGGAGATGAGAGAAGTCGTGTAGAGCCGCACCAGATTGTAAAAACGTGAGAAAAAGGGCGGCTTTGGCCCTTATCACGGTTTTGTGAGGTCTAACTGCAACGTTTCCGGCTGCAATCTTTAAGAGACAGTGTCCGGGGATGAGAGAAGTCGTGTAGAGCCGCACCAGATTGTAAAAACATGAGAAAAAGGGCGGCTTTGGCCCTTATCACGGTTTTGTGAGGTCTAATTGCAATGTTTCCAGCTGCAATCTTTAAGAGACAGTGTCCGGAGATGAGAGAAGTCGTGTAAAGCCGCACCAGATTGTAAAAACGTGAGAAAAATGGCGGCTTTGGCCTTTATGACGGTTCTGTGAGGTCTAACTGCAACGTTTCCGGCTGCAATCTTTAAGAGACTGTGTCCGGAGATGAGAGAAGTCGTGTAGAGCCGCACCAGATTGTAAAAACGTGAGAAAAATGGCGGCTTTGGCCTTTATCACGGTTTTGTGAGGTCTAACTGCAACGTTTCCGGCTGCAGTCTTTAAGAGACAGTTTCCGGAGATGAGAGAAGTCGTGTAGAGCCGCACCAGATTGTAAAAACGTGAGAAAAATGGCGGCTTTGGCCTTTCTCACGGTTGTGTGAGGCCTAACTGCAACGTTTCCGGCTGCAATCTTTAAGAGATAGTGTCCGGGGATGAGAGAAGACGTGTAGAGCCGCACCAGATTTTAAAACAATATACAGTATATAATTATTAACACTTCACATTAGCAAGTTAATTGTATGATACATTATTTGTATCATACAAGGATGGAAAGCGTTTGCTGACGATGACGCGGATTCAATGATTTTTGTTCACCCAAAAGTTTTCACTTAAAATGGAAAAAGTTTGTAAAAATCGATTGCAAGATTTGTACTGGACACACAAACAAACAAACAAGAATCAAATTTAATAGAAACATGATAATAAGTACTGATAATGACACAGGTCTACAAAAATGATGTTGAAAAATTTTTATTTAATAATTTTAGCTGATCTTTATATTTTTTGGCGAGTTGAAACCAAAAATGCAGCCAGTTTTTCTCTGTCACATACAGATTTTTGTCAATACAAGGTGTTTAGTGACATAATGTCTTACATATACCATCATAACAATAGGTTGGTTGATAGCGTTTTGTGTCGCACTAGTGCTGCACAATAACAACAATAGGTACTCATGACTAATTAATCATGGAAACATACTATAAAACTTACCATATAGTTACAGTGGTGGAGGAGTAATGAAAGAAATTATACCGGCAGGCACCCTGTATTACCAAAAATCTATATGTGATAGAGAAAAACTGGCTTCATTTTTGGTTTCAACTCGCCAAAAAACATAAAGATCAGCTAAAATTATTAAATCAAAATTTTAATGTAGACCTGTGTCATAATATCCTGAAAGCATCCTGTAACTATCTCAAAAAGACATCCGGAGGACGCGCAGCGATGTATTTTTCTACTTGTCACTGGATCTCCTCTGAATAACAACTCCATCCTGAAATTATCAGATAAAAGACATCCGAAGGACATGCAGTGGTGTCACCTTCTGGAAACCACTGAACATCCACCGGTTGGTGACGGGATATTTCAGAACAGCCAGCGGATAAGGTATTATCCTGCATGTGATAGTCTCCGGATGATCGCTGGATGTAATTTGGTTGTATGGGTAATGACATACAAATTTTTTCCTGTAAAAATAAAAATATCTGTTTTGAAAAAAAAACAAATCAAGAAACGAAAAAGATTAAACACATTCCACATTTAAAGTGGAAAAGTTAAAATTAATTTAGAAACTGAAAACTTAACAAACAAATCTTTCTCTATCAGGGAGCAAATAACTGGCATTCCATTTAGTATTTGGCAGGCCGCACACCAAAGAGGCAAGCGACAGCAGCATACGCGGCATGAAGAGTCTATAGGAATTAAAACAAGATAGGGCAGCGAGCGCGGGACCAGAAGCTTCCCTTTCCGCATTAATTCAGCCCAGTCGACGAAAGCGATCCGATCGCCGCCTGGTGTAGTATCTTTGAAACTCATCGGAAGAAAGGGAAAGCCCGCCCCTTCGGCTTCAGTCATCCAACGAAGGAACAGCCAGAAATGTAAAAACGCGCTGATTGGTGTATTTTCGAGATTTGGTCGCCCTCTATCTGTAAGATGAAAATTACTTCCTTTCCGTAACATTAGTAATACATCCTTATCTTTTAATCCGTGGCTTTTCCCAAGCCTTTTTGCCAACCACTCATAAAAGTTGAGATGTTTGTTTACAAACAAGGAACTGCCCTATTTGGCAGGCCGCACACCAAAGAGGCAAGCGACAGCAGCATACGCGGCATGTCTCTGTAATCATGGACACGCAAGCAACTTGTCTTGTTAACCTTTTTCATCCGCACACCGAAGCAACACACATATCATGCGAAGGAAACATATTTTTATTTTATTTTTTAGAACTGAGGACTATTAGTCTCAATCTGGGATTTTTGCGGTGACATTTTTCGATAGTTGGACGTTTATCGAAATCTAAAATTTATCGAAAAAATAATTGACTAATTTGAAAACAATGTTATATTTTGAAAAAAAAAAAAAAACTAATAGTCATCTGTCCTAAACTAAATTCTGCTTTTGCCAGAATTTCATCAAAATAATTTTTTACTTTCTCTTACCCATAGGGTCGAGAAAGTATTGTTTTAGGGTCAAATTTTCGAACGTGAGTTTTTGTTATATTTACATGTTCTGAGGTTCCCTAAATACCAAAATCATGTTTTTAAAGAATGGTCTGTATGTCTGTCAGTCTGTGTGTGTGTTATCAGCATATCTCAAGAACAAATAGTAGCAGAAATTCCAAACTCGGTATGCTAAATGTGTATCATATAGGGATGTTACACTAAGCTTTCCGTTGAGATGAAGCAAATGGTTCGTGTACAGAGACATTCAAAAGTATTCAAATACATTAAGTCTATGGGGGAAATTGCAGGTAAGTATAGTTTAACATCTATACACTGCACTAAACAAAATGAAACGAATATATATTTTTTGTAATAGAGATAGTCAACTGGGAAAATTTTTTTGTGTATATAGGAGCCTCGCCTCGCCCCCTGGGGGTGAGTCTCCCCTCGAGGGGAGTAAATTTTCATGATGGGTATCTTGCAAAAGAGCTCGCCAATACTTTTAAAACGAATGGTTGAACCATCGACTTGCGATAATTTAATATAAAGTTATCGATATATTTTTTTTATATGTAATATTGAGAATAAATTCAACTTTTTTTGGATATTTAGTGTTATACTACTTCTCTTACATGGAAATCGCCTGCAATATTATGGAAGATAATTTTTTTAAATAATAATTTTAATAAATTATTTTTACTGAGCGAATTTGTATAGGAAAATATAGAAGAAAGTCGTGTGGTGTCCACAACACACAAGTTATTTGTTGTTAGTGGATATGCTTTACTAATAATATTTTACCATTTCCAAGAAAGCTGTTCGGGAATTGAAATAAAATCCTCATAGAGATATGGTAAATAATGTATGTTTTAAGCTAAATATTCATCGCTTGTTTTTTTGTATATTTACATGTTTTGAGGCTTCCTGATTACCGTAGTCAAGTTTTTTAACGTTTGATTTTTGCCTGTGTCTCTTAGAGTAACTTAAAAACGAAAAATTTTAGGAGATCCAAACGTTATATTTTGAAGTTAATATAAGTTTGTTGCTGGAAAAGTTTGATCAAGATTGATAAGTTTCAATGAATGTTGCATGTGAAAATTGTCTCTATAATTTTAAGCCAACTTTTAATTTTAATAACAGAATTAAATTCTACATAAATGTAGGTGCATTAATGAAACGGGGGGTTGAGATCATATAAAACTCTTCTGAAGTCTAACTTGAATTGTTTAACACAGGTTTACATAACAGTACTCGTTACCTTACCTCTTAATCTCCAACCTGTGTTTATAGTATTAAATTGCAGGGTAAGAGAAAGTCATGTGAGTGACACACCAGATTATTTACTTTCTCTTACCCATAGGGTCGAGAAAGTATTGTTTTAGGGTCAAATTTTCGAATGTGAGTTTTTGTTATATTTACATGTTCTGAGTTCCCCTGAATACGAAAATCATGTTTTTAGCGAATGGTCTGTGTGCCTGTTATCAGCATATCTCAAGAACAAATAGTAGCAGTCTATGGGGGAAATTGCAGGTAAGTAGAATTTAACATCTATAGACTGCACTAAACCAAATGAAACGAATATATATTTTTTGTAATAGAGATAGTCAACTGGGAAATTTTTTTTGTGTATGTAGGAGCCTCGTCTACCCCCTGTGTTGGGGGAGCCCCCCTCGAGGGGAGTAAATTTTCATGATGGGTATCTTTCAAAAGAGCTCGCCAATTCCTTTAAAACGATTGGTTGAACCATCGAGCTGTGATAATTTAAAATAAAGTTATCAATTGTTTTCATTTTTAACCCATTTTTTTTTTTTTTTTTTAATGTAATATTGAGAATAAATTCAACTTTTTTTTTTTTTTTTTTTTTGATATTTAATGTTATACTACTTCTCTAATATGGAAATCGTCTGCATTATCATAAAAGATAATTTGTTTAAATAATAATTTTAATAAATTATTTTTTTAAAACAGAATTATTTTTTAATAACCGAATTAAATTCTATATAAATGTGGGTGCATTAATGTGGAGCGGTAGCGCCCCTCACACAGAATTAATTATCATATAAAACTCTTCCGAAGCCTAATTTGAATTGTTTAACATAGGTTTACATAACAGTACTCGTTATCTTACCTTTTAATCTCCAACCTGTACTTATAGTATTAAATTTCAGGGTAAGAGAAAGTCGTGTGAGTGACACACTAGATTATTCAATCTATATTGATTATCACAATAATATATTGTATAAAAGAAAAAGAAATAATATTATAGATTTAAAAAATTAAAGAACACGCTTTGATAGAAATGTGAACTAAAAAAGCACAAAATATCTATCTTAGTATTAAAATGCAGGGTAAGAGAAAATCGTGTGAGTGACACACCATAATATTTACATACATTTAAATCTTTAATTAAAATACCTTAGAATTAAACAAAAACCATTTTAAAAAAATCTCCTCCGGAGCCTTACCTCAACGCCACATCGTTTACGTACGGAAAGTATTTTTTTTACAATATAAATTTTTTGTTTGCTCCCATAGCAGTTACAAACATACATACATACAGGTGAAGCTAATAAAAGCGTGTTAAAAAAGTGTGGCGATTTCAAATAAGTTTTAGCAGAACTATTAATTTAACATTTTATTTAGCTCTGCTAAAAGCCAGTCTTAATAATTAGCTATTCAAGTATTTGAAAAAAGAGAGAATATTTCTTAATTACCAGAAAATACATTGAACTTTTATAAAATAAATAAAATAATTACCCCTGGCATTTTGCAATGATTTTTGATTCAGGGAATATTCTAGATAAACACTGTCTTTATAGATGGTGTGAAAATATTGTATAGATTTATCCATTTTCATATACGATACAAAGCTAGGATTTTGAATGTAGCTAAGTTGGCACTAAATGGCAGTTCTAGAAACAGATGAAAGACAAATAAGTTTAATTTTCTTTCTACTTGCATACTGACGAAGAAAATATAGGGCTAGAGAATACTTTTATACGAGTCCGAGGAAATTTTTACGCTAATTTACTTAATAAATAAGAACAATATTTTTTCAACTAATGAAGTACTTCGGATTTCTTGACAGTAAAAAACAAAGTGTACCTCAAATGTTGCATTTCGTGCTAAAGAGAAAATATATTAAGCACAAGAAGCTACGTTATTTAATAAACAGTTTACTTTATAATTTGGTAGCTATTAATTTTATTAGTGGGAAAACAAATTTGGAAAACTCAGTAATGACTTTTCTTTAGTTTATTTAAAATGAATAAAAAGTAATCTGGTGTGTCACTCACATGACTTTCTCTTACCCTGAAATTTAATACTATAAATACAGATTGGAGAGAAAGAAGTATAAGACAACGAGTACTAATATCATCCAAACCTATTTTAAAACAATTCAAATTAGGCTTCAGAACAGCTTCATTTGACAAGTAATTTTGTGTGGCAACTTTTTTCTTCATTTTGTTTCCAAGTTGCGGCTGCTTGAAATCAGGCTGTCATTTGAAAAGATACCATCATATGCTTTTAAAATATGAAACAAAAGTTGAATAGTGAACGTATGGTTCAAATACCTTGGATAAGGTCGCTTCGTTACTTGCTCAGTGCGCGTGCAAAATGAAATAAAAATAAGTAAAAAAATTAATTTAATGATTTAATTTTTACATAAAACATGACCGCGTGCTATCTTAAAAAGTAGATGTAAAATTAAAAGTTTATGTGGTGCGTGTGGCATCTATAAAAATTGTTTTAAGAAATAGAATAGAATATAGAAAGCAATTATGTTGGTTGCATTTTGTTATATAGTTTGAATTTTTGAATTTTATAGAAGTAATATCTACCGTAAGAATAATTTCTTATGTTAAAACTATAGGGAATTGTTATGCGAGCAATCGTTACCTTCACACGTGCGCGTGCATGGGTCTGCGCTTTCGAAGGAAGTGGGGACCCGGTATGAGTTTTTACCCGATGAGAAATGATTTTTTTTAGGGGGCACGAAAGGTCAGGGAAGGAATACGCACGCGCAGCGCGCACGGGACTGCGCTGCCGAAGGCAGTGGGGACCCGAGCCGACTTTTTACCCAATCAGAAATGATTTTTTTTTAAATTTCTTTTCTTAACACTAAAAGTTACTGTTAGTTATTCATTAATTTTAGTGATTCATTTGAAAATACTGACCCGCTAGCGGGCGAAGCTCGCTGGTGTAATACGAATGATCGTCGGCAAAAGGAAAACTTTGTATTGCAGTAAAGCAAATTTATAGGGGTGAAGCTTGTGGCGGAGGCTTGGCGCTTTGGCGAAATTTGGCTAATTAAAGTAGCGATAAGTCCCTGTATATTGTTTATAATGCCATTGTGGCGACTTCTTTTTCGCACCTGGTTCTTTTCTTCCTGTGAATTCATCTCGAGACACATTAAGACACTGATCACGCTTTGTTTACTTTTAAAGATTTTACTTTTACTTACGGCACAAACATAAAATACATAAACGAACACATAAATTAACATCAAATAAAGTATTTTCTAAAAAAACATATAGAATGGAACGTTAGTCCATCTTGATTCACATACGCACACACTGTTGCCACACTTTCGTACCAAACTTTTCAGTTCTTGTTTTGGAGTACTCTCGAAATCAGAGGTGCGGCGTTCACACCTTCCCTCCAGTTTCACTTGAGGGACAATGGCCTTCACAGTGAAACTACTAACAAAAATTTGTGGATAATTTATATAACTGTTCATGAAAGTCTAATTGTCCTTTTTAATTCTTAATTATTGTTTCATCTTTAAATAAATGTTCATGAAAGTCTAATTGTCTTTTTAAATTCTTAATTATTGTCTCATCTTTGACCTAATATGTGATGTTACATCAAGAGCAATAACATTTATATTTCACTTAAAATTTAAATATTTTCTATGGTATAAAATAAGTAACATTTAAACACATAATAGAAATAAAATATATATATAATATATATATGAATAAATATTTATCCTGACATGGATTTCCTTATGCACTTTAAATAATCTTAATGAATTAATATACTTGAATATAAGAAACAAAATAAACACACACACATATATATATATGTAATAACAAATACAATATTAAACTAACTTATGACTTTATTCATGAATGCGTGATAAAGCATCTGCAATAGTATTACTGCTTCCTGGCTTATGAGCAATAGTCACTTGATAGCGAGATAGAGCCAATGCCCATCTTTGTAATCTGGCGTTCTTAGGAACTGTTTCTGTCAAATATTTTAAAGGGTTATGGTCCGTGCGTAAGATAATAGTGGTTCCATAAGTCCACATTTCGAATTTACCTAATGCCCATATTACAGCATAAGCTTCCCTTTCAATAGTGCTCCACTTTGATTGAGCAGGGGTCAGTTTTTGGCTTGCGAAAGTTATAGGTTTCAGTTTATTCTGCTCATCTCTCTGCATTAGACAGGCTCCAATTCCGGTCACTGAAGCATCAGTATCGATTTCAAAAGGTTTCGACATATCAGATGTATACAGAGATGTTATAGAGCACAAACAATTCTTTAACGAATTAAATGCGCTTTCGGCTTCTTCTGACCATGGAAGGTCGTTTGACACAGTTTTTCGAGTTAAGTCCGTTAAAGGTTCTGCTATATTGGCATACCGAGGCAGATAGTCTCTGTAATAGTTAAATAATCCTAGAAGTGACTTCAATGTTTTCTTAGTTTTAGGGGCTTTCAAATCTTTAATAACTGATATCTTGTCCGGATCTGGGCCGTGCTCTCCTGAGCCTACGACATGTCCTAAATATTTTACTTTCGACATCGCAAACGAGCATTTCTTTAAATTTGCCGAAAAATTCAATTTTTCCAGAGTTTCTAAAATGGATTTAATATGATTAAGATGATCTTCCCAGGTTGAAGAAAATATGATAATATCATCAAGAAAACTTTCGGCGTAGTCACTATGAGGTCGTAATACTTGATTCATTATTCTTTGGAATGTTGCTGGTGCTCCAGATAACCCAAATGGCATCACCTTCCACTGATACTGACCCTTTGGAGATACAAAACTGGTTAATTCTCGGCTTTGCTCTGCTAAGGGTATTTCCCAATATCCCTTAAGGATATCTAAAGTTGTCAAGTAACGAGCTCCACCAGCTTTAAATCTAAGATTTTCTGAATTCTGCATAGGAAAAGGTGGAATTTTACTAACTGAATTCAGCTCTCTGTAGTCCACGCAAAGTCGGACAGTTCCATCTTTCTTGGCTACACATACCAATGGATATGCTATTTCTGCTGAAGAGGGTTCTATTAGGTCTTTTTCCAATAATTCCGCTATCTGTTTTTCTATATTAGATCTTAATGTTTCTGGAACTTTATAAAGATGAGGTTGTTTCCTCTCTACTCCAGACTTTAACTGGATAACATGTGGAGGAACTTTGGCTTTCTTTAATTCTCCATCAAATATTGTTAGATATTCTTTAGTCAAATTCAACAGCTGTTTATGCTGCTTTGTTGATATCGAATTTGATTTTATATCAGCTTTTAGTTCTTCATCTGTTACTTGCCGTGATTCTACGGGCGCATGTTGTATATCTCCAAACTCTTCATCTGTTTCGTAAATAATTCCTACAGCTCTGACAGGTTGAATATATTTACGCAATTTATTTTGATGAAGATGTCGAACACTTCCATCAGGTAGTTTGACATAAAAAGAATGTGGAGACTTCTTTTCTACTATTTCTCCTGGTCCTTTCCATTTTGAACAAAGACGATTTGTTGAATCAGGGATTAACACTACAACTTCATCCCCAACAGAAAATTCTGTATCTTTTGACCGTAAATTATGATAATGTACATATTTCTGCTGCTGTTCTTGAGCTATGCTATTTGCATACTGTGCCACGTCTTCTAAACGTTTCCGGAGTTTCAACAGGTAGTCAGCTACAGATTCTCCAATCCCTTGAGGAAGTACGACTTCATCTTCCCAACTTGATTTGAGGATGGCTAGAGGTCCTACAGGTGGTCGCCCATGAACTAGTAGGAATGGAGCAACACCCGTTGTAGCGTTAGGCACTTCTCTGTATGCCCATAACAAGAATGGCAACTGTTTATCCCAGCCTCGACCTTGTGAATTAATTGCATGATGTAGCATGGATTTCATAGTTCCTATCCATCTTTCAACTAAACCATTCGATTGTGGATAACCTGGAGTGGAAAATTTAGGAACACATCCTAATCGTTTTAAAAACTCTTTTGTCAGCTGTGCGGCAAAATTTCTTCCGTTATCCATTGCAATTACTCGAGGAATTTCAGTTCGTACAAATATTTCTATAAATGCATCACAGGCTGCCTTTGCTGTTAAAGACTTCAGAGGTATTGCTTCCGGCCAACGACTATGCTGGTCCATAACGCACAGTACATACTGATGGCCACGTGATGACTTTGGCTCTATTGGGCCTAAAATATCGGCATTAACCACTTGAAATGGGAGTTCTGGTCTTCCAACAGCTTCGATAGGTGTTCTATCGTTTACTTTTCCTTTCCTGCGCATTTGACAATCATGACACGAAGCACATAATTGTTTGACTTCTTTTGGCATTCCTTCCCACCAGAAAGACATTGCAATTCTGTCTCTGGTCTTCTTAGCTGCCAGATGTCCACCAGTAGGAGTTTCATGAGCTAATTTCAAAATGTCCTTTCTTCTGCTTGCCGGTACGACCAATTGAATATATTTCTGTCCGCCTACTTTACCCATATGATATAATAAACCTCTTTCAATCCAGTAACCATTTTTATGTTGCCTAGCTTCTTCGAAGCACCTTTTCAATGTAGGACAGGCTAACTGCTCATCTCTAAACACTTGTGCTTGTGGAACAGGGATATTTTCATTTCTTTCATCCCTACTATCGGTTTCGGTCAATGTCTGTTTAACTACTGAGTTATTAAAGACTTTGGTTTCTGGATGATGCGACTCGCTGTTGTTTAGCTGTGCCTTTCGAATAGTCTCGTGACTTTCTCCCTCCATACAGAACATACACTTTTCATTATCTTCTGTGAGTGGGGTACTAATTGCCTAATCCCCAAGATAATTGTCGTTTGAATTATTCTCAGGTACACTGAACAAGGATTGTTCACCGACTTCATTTATTGTGATTACTTCAACCTCTTCTTCTGAAGAATAGTTTCCGGGAGACCTTCCCTCCACTTTGAACAAGGACGGTTCATTGTTTTCTTCCACTGGGGTGATATTAACCTCAACCCCTGAATTTCCAGGATTTCTTCCTTTCACATGGAACAAGGATTGTTCATCGACTTCTTTCTTCGGGATATTCACTTTATCCCCTAAAGAAATGTTTTCGGGAGACCTTCTCTCCACACTGAACAAGGATTGTTCATTAGCTTCTTTTACTGAAGTGATTCCTGTATCATCTCCAAAATAAGAACGCTTTTGTTCCTTCAACCATTCATATACCCTGGGAGTGATTAAAGCTTCCTCGTGCAGCCCTTCTACTACTGCAGCATGCACTTGAACATATGGAATGATTTCTTCATCTGTATGAAGACTTAGCGGAACTGACACAAGTTGTGCTTCCACTGGATTACCTATAGCAGGTCTCAAAAGAATTTTCCCACTTGACTGTAAGTGTTCCTCAGGTACAACTGATTTTCGTAGTACGGTGATTTCTGCACCACTGTCCACGATGCCTTGAAATTTTTGGCCTCCGATTCTCAAATCCACTTTCAGAAGCTCGCCATCTTTCTCGTTGACTGGAAATTCCTACTCGAAACAAGCGCTATTTAGATTAACACTGACCTTATTAAGGCCCTTACTTTCTTGACTCTTTTTGTTTGTTTTCACGTAAGATGTACTTGCTGAATTCAATTTGGGGCAGGATTTTTTCATATGGCCTTCCTTTCCACACAAATAGCAGGAGAATTTCGGACGAATGTCTCTTTGTTCTTGCTGTGGCTTAGTAAAAACCCTTTTCTCATCTCTATTGTTATTTCCGAAATTCGCCCCTTTGGATGGAAGATTCCAATTTTCTTTATGAGAAATTTCTTTCGGTTTTTTATTGAAAGTCATTTTGACATTTTCATAATCATCTAATTTACTGGAAATAATATCAGATGACTTAAACAATGACCATTCATCGATGAAATGTTCTTTAATTTCTGGAGGTACTTTCCTTTTAATTTGATCTGTAATAATCAAATCATTCTTCAAATGTATTAACTTCTAATCCCCGAATCCATTCAGTAAAATAGTTTTTCAACTCGTAAGCAAAATCTCTCCATGTGATATCAGCTTTTTTAGTATGCTTAATGAAAAGTTGTCGAAATCTTTCAGGAGTAAGTTTATATCTCTTTAACAATAACTATTTTACTTTTCCGTAATCATTCGTGATTTCTTCGTCTTCCCGAGCTATAACTTCCGCGATTTCGTATGGCATGGCAGTAGCCCAATGAGATGAGAAACCCAATCATCTCTTTTAATTTCGGCACGTTTTGCCTGCCGCTCAAAAAGAACTAAATACAGGCTAATTTCGCATGTTTTAGGACCAAATTTTTGTAAGATGTTATGTAATTTTACGCGCGTTTTCTCAGAAGTTTCATTTGTAATTCCTTTCTTCTCAAGTTCCATTCTTGCATTTTCCAAACGCATTTTTTCCAATTCTATTTCTTCTCTTCTTATGCGTTCCTCCATCTCTTCTTTTCTCTTACGTTCCTCTATTTCTTCCCTTCTTATGCGTTCCTCCCTCTCTTCTTTCCTCTTCCGTGCTTCAAGTAGGTTCGCTAATGTTTCTTTAACAAATTCTTCATCGCAATTCTTTGAAGCCAAAATAGCATCTCTTAACTCATATAACTTTACATGTTGAGCTCCTTCCACTCCAAGCTCAGTAGCAACTTCTTGCAAATCTTTTTTATTCCCTTTACCCAAAAATGCCATCTTCGGATGGATGAAATCAAATCAAGTTCAAATTTTCCGTGAATAAAATAAATTTTCTTATATTTATAATCACAAACCCTATTGTTTTTCCCTTAAGAACGCCAGATTTGACACCTTAGTTTTTATCTTAAACGACATTTTCCCCCAAATTAAATAAAATAATCATTAAGTCGGAATGCATACATAAAAGGAGAAAAAGAAAAAAAAAATATGTATCGAAATAACAAATTTTAAAAAAATGTTTACACCATCAACTCTTTCATTAAATAAATCAGAATATACTTTATTACATAACCAGCTTTCAATAAATTAGAAATAATGTTGCTATAGCAACCTTTAATCAAACTTACTTTTAAACAGAAAAAAAAAACAATTTCCGATTCATTCCTCAAAGTAAAAAAATAAACAAAACCGGACATTCACAAGAATAATTCACTAGTTTTTTTACTGAGATATTTCATTAATATTCTAATAATAATAAAGATAAATAAAGATAAATCATTATCAACGTCTAACAAATAAACAATCATTCAATAAAACAGAACAAATAAATCAAAACAGAACTCTTTTTTTTTTTCCACAATCTGCTTTAATGAAACATTTATTTATTCTAAATCACGTGATGAATAAAAAGAACACACAGAAATTAATAACAATGATCTTGAATAGCATAAAAATATATTCTTGTGTAGGAGCTTGATGTTTGGTTCGTCGAGGTACGTGTAGGTGTGGGGAAAATGTTCCAGATAAACAGTCACCGATCTTCTAACAATTGCAGTATTTAATATTACTTTTTACACACTTATATATACAAAGATGTATTTGAAGATTAAAGCAACTTTTCTCGCACTCTCATAGTGCACAAACAATAATAAATGATTTGAGCTAGAGGACGGCAGGACACACTTCCTCCGTTTTTCCAAAACCAGCTCACACACATTCACTGATGCTTTTCTCAGCATCCCTCTTGACTCCTTTTAGGGTTGCAATGACATCGCTTCCCCTCCACAGGGGATACCATAAAGGTGTGGGACTCGCCGGCATTACACCTCCCCCCCAAGATTGTGTCTCAGCGGCCGTCTGATGACACTATCTGAGAAATAAAAGGATGCCGGAGACTCCCACTCCACAATATTATTTACATCACACACTACTAAATAACAGTACATAAATTAATATTGATAACAAAACCACAATTAAATAATGAAATTAGCATTTAAAATAATAGAATAAAATTGTAAGAAACTTATAAAAAAAATGTTATACAGACTGGATTGAATAAATTCCTTTTCGACGTTCTTTCTCTGAAACAAATAAAACAGTTGTAAAATCACAAACAGAAAGTTTTAATTCAAAATTGTCTCTATAGAGTTAAAGTCCAATGAATTGTTCATTCAAAGTTTATTTAGAGTTTAATAAGAATCTAAATTGTTCATAAATACACAATTAACTCTAAATAGTTAACCAATGTCTAAATTCGCGCTTTCAATAAAACACGTTGAGACATATAAAAGCTTAAGTTCCATTTTTTTTTTCCAGTGAAAACACAATGTTATTTCGAACGAAATTAATTTCTTGACAACACACACACAATTACACGCTTTTAGCTCCTTCGAAGACGCAATTAACTGTTTCGAGTGATTTCTTTGATCACTGGGATATTCAGTGACATCCTCGGGGTATGCCAAGTCAGGTTCCAGATAATTTATCATCATCGCGTTCACAATTTTATTTCTTTCACCGTTGGTGATTTTGAAATCAGGGGCTTTTCCCTGTTGGGGCAACAAATTTATCGATTTGTTTCTTTCTGTATGATCCACATGATCGACATTACGGCTGAGTTTCACATTTTCACATTCTTGCAAAGGTGAGTTGTAATTATAAGTTTTCCTGACTTTGTTGTCTTTCTCGAAAACTCGATTGGCTGTCGAGATTCTTGGGTAAACTTCTCCTTGTTTATTCGCCTGTATCAAGTTTAAGTTTTTATCAATTAACTTGATTTCATCAGATTGTGAGCATGGTCGTGCTGTTTCACCAGAACCGGTCCCACCAGCATATAGAATCACCTGATCGTCCGCTTTAAAATTCCTAGAAGACGAACGTCTAATTTCGCCAGCCCAAGGTAATGATTTCAAATTACCAAACGACCAATTAAATTCCCCATTAGTCATCCCACAATCATTAATGATTACATTCGGGATCTCAGCACGCATAAAAATATCGCATAGAGAACTAGAAATCGCCCTGGTCGTTAACGTTTTTAACACGATAGCTGCCAGCCACCGCCCATGCTGTTCCCCTAAATATAATTCAGCGCACGCGACATCTCTCAAACGCACTTCAGAATGCCTCATCCCAGGCCAAGCGAAACTATCCCGAACTCTCCCTTTAGTTTCGTTTTTGCATACGACCGCTTTTTGAGCTAAGTTCAATCTTTCCTCTTCCTCTCCCCTAGGTTGCAACAACACCGTTTTATCCAGCGCTTTTCTACCCCTCTGAACCTTCACTCCCTCGATAACGCTAGTTTCTTCTCGCTTTTCCAAATCCGTACACTGCATCTGGAATTTCAGATGGTCAGTTTTGACCCTCTCTTCAATACAAAGCGTGCTTTCCCCATCGGCTTCCATTCCCCCCTCCGCGAAAACTGAAACTTCTCTTTCTCTACTTTCAGGAGATCCCCCTTCTACAAACGGAACGCTCTGTCTGCTCTCTCTCTCTTTTTCATCCCTTTCTTTAGACTGCTCCCTCAACGAATTCCATATTCTAGGCGGGAGCAAGCAGGGAACGCAAAGTTTTCGAGTCACCGCCGCGAGAATTTCTTGAGGTCCGTCAACGGTTGTTGCGCTCGTTCTGAGCGAAACGGGAAGTTTACATAATTTAGCTTCGGTCTGTTCGCCAAAAGCTGATGTGAGAATTATCTTTCCTTGCTCTTTAAGTTCTATATCTGGTAGAGCCAAAGGGTTAAAAATCGCAAAATTCGTGCCAGAATCTTTTATTGCTTTCACTTTCCGTTCCGTCCCTCAACCATTATTTCAATGTGCTCTAAAGGTTCAATCGCGAGTTGTGAATTTAAAAATTCAGTTTTGACCATAGCGGTAAATATTTCGCTATTATTTTGCTCCGATTTAATATTTTCACTATTAAAACTTTGTTTTCGTTTATCACAGTCTCGCAGTAAGTGAGAAATTAGATCCGCAAGAATAACAAGATTTGGTTCTAGGTTTATAAGCATAACTCGACTGGTTTTTGGGTGTACGCAAATGAGGAGGTATGTATCTTTGCTCTTTTCCCATATCTAATGATTCTACCGTATCGCGTTGTTTTGCATTCTCTGAAAAATTTTGTTTGTGTATTGACTTGCCTCGGGACGTATCAAAGTTATCGCAATCCTCGCTCATTTCTATAGGTCTAAACCAATTGTCACCCTGTCGTATGCCTATATGCGTTTGCGTTTCTGGATCTAAAGTAGAAAATAGCTTATCCGCTACTATCAAATCACGCAAAGTATCAAAATCCTCGCATTTTCTTAATCGGAGGTAATAGTCAAACGTCGTTTTAAGACGAGACGCGAACTGCATGTGCGTCTCGCCCACCTGCCTTTTAGCTGTATTAAAATGTTCCAAACAATTTGGCGCTGTCGGTTCGAATTCTCGTAACACGAGCGTTTTTATTTTTTCATAATCTTGGATCTTTTCATCGTTAATGTAAACTAAAATATTGGCAGCTTTTTCGCCTAATAAATTTAACAAAATTTCGGCTTGAATACCTTCGTCTACATTTTTTGTTTTAAATGCGCGTTCCAGAGTTGTGAAGAACAAATACCACAACTCTGGTTTTGACGGACAAGGAATCGTTAGCGACCTTATCGTTTTAATTATCCGATCTAAATTATCCCTATCACTACGCTGGACAGGTTCCGGCCTAGGGCTTGAGCCTTGAGCTCTAGCAAGCTCCAATGCTCTGGCATGTTCATCTCTTTGTTTACGATCTTCTACGGTAGTGATAATAAATTCTGCAACAAAATCAGGTGATGTTCTAAATTCGTCAGATTTTAAGATCTTTTCTTTAAGATCTTTTATTTTTAGTTCTAAAGTGGTGCTGACACCTATTTCTTCTGCTACCGTTATTAGATCTTCTTTTTTAAGACCTTTCACATTAAATATTTCCGCCATGCTGACGAATTAGCTTATCGTGACTTTTAAATTTCGGATTTTAAACAATCATTTTCCATATATCTTTCAATGGCTTCTTAAACAGGCACTTTGCATACTTCTTTTCCCCCAAAACATAAACAAGATAAGAATCTTCTTACCTCGATCCTGTCGACTGCGCCAGTGTAGGAGCTTGATGTTTGGTTCGTCGAGGTACGTGTGTGGGGAAAATGTTCCAGATAAACAGTCACCGATCTCGCTAACAATTGCAGTATTTAATATTACTTTTTACACACTTATATATACAAAGATGTATTTGAAGATTAAAGCAACTTTTCTCGCACTCTCATAGTGCACAAACAATAATAAATGATTTGAGCTAGAGGACGGCAGGACACACTTCCTCCGTTTTTCCAAAACAAGCTCACACACATTCACTGATGCTTTTCTCGGCATCCCTCTTGACTCCTTTTAGGGTTGTAATGACATCGCTTCCCCTCCACAGGGGATACCATAAAGGTGTGGGACTCGCCGGCATTACACTTTTCACCATTCTTTTTAATATTTTCCGGCTTTTTAAATACAAATAAACAAATATATTTCTATTTTTCATTTTTCAAACACTAGAGTTATTATTATTTCAACATTACGAAATATTCAATTTTCATTTACCTATTCTTTACCTTGTTGGAATACAAAATCGGAACAAAATATCTAAATGCTTAATCCTAATTATTTAACATAAAACTTATACAAAATATGACTCTTGATGGAACATTAAAAAAAAACCATACCCTTTTTCTTTCCATCACTATCATGAAATAATCCATACATGCACTAGCTATTTCACATATCCTTGTCGACTGCGCCAATTGTGTCGACTTCTTTTTCGCACCTGGTTCTTTTCTTCCTGTGAATTCATCTCGAGACACATTAAGACACTGATCACGCTTTGTTTACTTTTAAAGATTTTACTTTTACTTACGGCACAAACATAAAATACATAAACGAACACATAAATTAACATCAAATAGAGTATTTTCTAAAAAAACATATAGAATGTAACGTTAGTCCATCTTGATTCACATACGCACACACTGTTGACACACTTTCGTACCAAACTTTTCAGTTCTTGTTTTGGAGTACTCTCGAAATCAGAGGTGCGGCGTTCACAGCCATGATTCACGATTGAATGCCGCTTTGAGATGAAGATTTATTTTAAAAATCTCTTACACTAAAATAAAAAGGACTACTTTTTAATTTAATATCAATAAATAAAAATAAGTATTGAATACTTAATAATAATAATAAATAAATAAACTTTTAATATGATTTTCAAATTTTATTTACGCATTAAAAAAGAGAGAAAGAAATAGAATTTGCAATAAAAAAACTTCTCAGTCGGAATTGCCGGGAGGTTAGCTATTGTTTACGTTCGCGTTTGAAAAATTAAGATGGATGATTTAAATTTAAAAGCTACTTAATATAGAGTTTCATTGAACGACATATTTACTTTCCTGGTATGTAGAATATATATATTAAAAAGAAAATTAGGATTTTATAAGAGTGTTTAATTTTTTTTCAACTAACGTTTATTTTTCTTTAAGCTTTATTTTAAGAGTGATTAATGTTTAATATATTTAATTAGCATAACGATAAGGAAAAAAACAGCAAACTATAGGTTTACTATTAACAGATTATCCTAACTTACCGATAGACAATGGGTTAACCTTTTGTCCAGAGGTACGACACAGGATTTGTATCACGATAGTTCCAGGTTCGAATACAACCTATCGCCCACGCACTTCCTTCATTGGTGACCACTGACGCTCCAAAGCAACGGGTTATTAACTTCGCTCTATGGCAATAGATGGCAGCACCACACCTTCCGAGCAACAAAGCCTGTGAAACGCTCACAGCACAAAATTCTGTCATCATGCCCCACGCCTTAATTCGCACATCACACATAAATTTTTAATTAAAGTGTTGGTGTTTGAATTAAAACCAAATATCTACACTTGGGACTTGGTCGTAATAGGAGGTGCCCATCGTGGGGGTTTTTCGAAGGGTTTTCTAGCCCATATTCACGGAATTTTCGGAGAAAAAACACAAAAAATATGAATAGTTTTGACGAGCGTAACCTGCATTCAAACCTGGCACTTCCGGTCTACCAGATTTGAGCGCAGAACCGCTCTGCCACTGTTAATAAAGTGGTGGTGATGTTGATGTGAAAATTTAGGCTGATTAACTATACGAGGATCCTAGGCCTGGGTGGTGTGCCCTCCGCGAGGTCTTTCTGAGGTGTCCTAGCCCGTATTTACTCGAGTTTCGGGAAAACTCCGAACAGTTAAATCGACGAGCGCGACCTGGTATCTAGCCCGGCACTTCCCGTCTACCAGTTCTGCATGTAAAACCGTTCGGCCACTGTTTAATAAGGTGGTGGTACTGCTGGTGTGAAGATTAAGTCCGATTGACTAAGGCACGAGGGCTCAAGGTCCAAAGCCTGGGTGATGTGCCCTCCATGTTGGTCTTTATTAGGGTTCTAGCTCGTATTTACGCGAGTTTTGTAGAAAACCGCGGAAATCTTCGAGCAGCTAGGTTGACGAGCGAACCCGGCACTTTCCGCCTACCACGTTTTAATCGCAGAATCACTTGACTGCTGGCGGAGATTTTAATAAGGAGATATATGTAAATTAAAATACTTTTTTAAATTTTTAACATTAAAAAACTACTGATAACTCAGTCCAGTATTTGCATACAAACACGCATTCGTTAAAGATGGATGTGTTTTAAAATAGAAAATAACGTATGGTTTTAAAAAATCATAATATTAAACATATATAGTAAAAGGAGAGGAGGAAGAGAGAAATGAATTTCCCTGTGATTTTTTAAAACAAAAATAAAATTAAATATATCTCCACACAATTTCTAAAATTCCTCAAGTCACAGAAACTAATAATCATATATTTTTTTTTTTTACTTATATTTACATTAACGAAAAAAAAAAAAAAAAAGATATTTTACATTATCCTTAAAAAAATTAATAAGTTGATTAACTTTCTGTGCAAGATAATTCTTGTTAAATTTAAAAGTTTGAAAAAAATAATGGAAAAAGTACACCAGATTTTATTTAATTATTTATTAATAATTTTCTTTCCTTGCTTTCTTTATTAATATTTTATTTTAATTTTCTTTTCTTTCTAATTTTCCTTATTTGTGACACTTTTTACTTTGTACGATTATTTTGTACCACGGATTATTTGTACAGTACTGAAAAAAATTACTTTCATTCGGATTTTGATCAATACAATCTCATATTTTGTATAACCTCTTACAACAAAGTCATAAAAATTCCCACCGTTATAAAACAAATATATGTTATTAGGAAGACCTTATATAGCATTATTTCTGTTTTTCTGATTTTCTTAAAGTTAAAACTTTCCATAAAAAAATTAAATTAAATGACGACTGTTGCTATCCGCGTTTGTAATGATCGATAGATGGCGCTTTGTGAACACTGCAGTTGTTAGTAAACATTAGCCACGTGTGTTCCAATAGTGTTCTTGTTATTCTACTTAATATTCGTACTATAATTTCTCCGCCATTACATTATGGAAAATTGATTGCTTTTGGAAAAAATACTTCAGTTTATTCAAAGTTCGATTCGGAAGTAGATTTTAAATGAAGTTGAACAAATATTAGTTTCAAATCATCTGATTAATTCTTTACTTCCATTAGCCGAAGCAACTGAAATTTTAAATTCGTCATTTGGAAATAAATGGAAGCTCAATTCTGGATTTCTTGATGCTTTGGATTTACACTGTGGCACACAAAAGTATGTGTTATCTTTTTTACCGTATTTATTCATTTTTATTCAATAAATATATGTGAAACTAAACATCGGCTAGCAATGGCGGCTATATGGAATTCGAATTAAACCATGTTTATTGTAATTTCACCGTAGCCCACCAGAGGGCGAGCATTTCATTACAATCGCGGATTGAAAACCATTACGGGAGCTTTTGGAAAGGAAACTTCTAGGCTGTGGCGCCATCTGTTTTTCTAAAATAAAAAAAGCAAGATGAAGCCTCTTTCCCATTCTATTCTATTAATCCGTCGAAGTCTATTCTATGATAGCAACCAACAACCAACCAATTTCGCAAATCAAAATTAATGAAGTGAAATGAAATGTTAGGCGCCCAGCAAAATAAATAATAATATTGCGGAAATATTTCATATGCTTCCCTAAAAAAATGTTAATATTTTTAACACGCTAACTTTTTTTTGCAATTAAATTTAGCTATATTTTTTTTTCTTTTTGCTGTTTTAAAATGTCGATATAGAAATGAGTTTAGATTTTATTCTATTTCAATTATGTGATCAGTTGCTGTTTTCAAAACATCAATCATTTATTTGTTGAATAATGTTAATATATACATGTTATCAAAAGAAACTTCCGTCCTTTTAAATTTAATATGAATGAAACGTTATCTATTTATATTATCTAATTATATAAAGGTGCTGCATTTTTTAAATTAATCTGAAATTAGACCTTGAAATAAGTCCATCCGATTTAAATAAAATGCCTTCGAAAAAACAATATAATTTAGTAAATGACGATGCATATGACTCAAGAATTCCTCTATATAATGAAGAAGCATTTCAGCATGGTATAACTTATCATGCTAAGGTATGTCGATATTTTCTTGTATTTAACAAAACAAAACCTGTTATCCCAAACTAGCTATTTTATTTGAAAATAATAGATATAATAAAGGTTAAAACAATATTTACGGTTGTAATATTAAAATTATATTATGTAGTATATTATAAAATAGTATTTGTTAGTTTGTATTGTGCTCTCCCTTTTTGTGTGTGTTTATATACAGTGTTTTTAATAATAAAAGTAATGTAAAACAAAGTATCTATTTAATTTTTAAGTAATTAAAGTTGTTGGCAATATGCAAGCTGTATTTTTGTTTGAGGATTTCTGTGTTATATGTGCATAGTTTTTTTTTTTTCTATTTTTGATTAATTGGTTGCTATTTTGTAATACAACAATATAATGAAGAATGCTTTACATTAAAATCAGTACAAGCTGTGAAAATATAGTTATGTTTAATGTGTTAATGTGCATTATTAGACATTGTATAGAGAAAAAATTGGTTTCTTTGTAAAGGACAGCACAATACTACACTGTATATATTTATTGTAAGTATTAATCACATATTAAAAATAACTGTACTACAAAATAGATTTGATGTCTGTCGTCCTTGGTGGTAAGAAAAAAAAAAAAAAAAAGATTGCCTGGTTATCTAGAGAACATATTTAATTCCTTTCAAAAATCATGTTTATTTTAATAATGTATATTAAGAGAAACTAATATGAAACAATATTTCAAACACGAACATATACACCTGGCATGTATATATTTTTGTACTTATTATGTTTTTGATTGCAAAATACAAAAATCTCAAGGATGACAGATATCAAATCTATGTCTGTACAAGTTATATTTTATCATTGAATATATTACTTCTATTGTCTTTATTTATATGGAATTTCATTACTTTACACATGTCACCAAAGGCGCATCATGTACCTATGATTTGCTTTAGGATCTCAGTATCTCAACATCTAAGAAAAAAATATTGAAAATTTATTTATTTATTTCGAGATATTACGTATTATGTCATTTCAACTATCAGTCAGATGAATGAACTCTGTAGGATAATGGATTGTTTATAGCCACCTCAGATGGATAGAAACAGTATGTTATCATTAAAAGCTCATTTTCTGATTGATTATTGAAATATCATTATATTTACTATCTTTCTAAAAATACGGGAATCAGCCAATCCCTGTGGCAGAAATGCTGCGACACAGTGACCAGGGTTCGCACTAAGGAAAAAAAAAATGAGTGGGATTCTCCCACTCTAAAAAAAAAATTAAGTGGGATTTTGAAAATTTAAGTGAGATTTTTGAAATTTAAGTCAGTAATTACATTTTACAGAAAAAAATTATTTCCAAGAAATATGCAAATTACAGACATGTGATTGCTGAAATTAGAAATTAGCTGAAAATTTTTCGCTAATATGATTGATTGGATGATTAGTTGAATATTGATAACGTCACTTTCAATAAACTGATGACTTAAACATTTATATATATAGTTTTTATCTACATTAAGCATTTTCAGGATTTTTTCATTAGCGTAAAAAAATTCTTCAATATACCGGCAATAACTTTTATATCTACACAAAATCTTATTAAAATTTCCCACCAAGAGTAAAACAAAATTTTCAAACAAATATAGAATATGATTTTTACTTTCTTCTATATGTAATATAGAGAAAGTATTGGATTCGCGAAAATTTTCGACCTCCGTTTTTTGACGGATCTACACGTTTTGGGATGTCCTGAACACGAATTGATAGTTTTTAGAAAATGTCTGTGTGTCTGTCTGTATCATTTTTTTGTGGACGCTGTATCTCACGAACCAATGAATGAAATTTAACCAAACTTGGTATTTAGTTGCACCCTGACATGAACTGGTGCTGATTAGATTTGGGATCAATAGCTCAACAGGTGGCGCTGTGATCGCATTTTATGCAAATTTTTAACATGGCACCATAGGACAAAATTCCGTATAAATGGGCATAATAAGAGTTATTTTAAACTTGTGATTGTAAAATTAATATGAATTATTGATAATAGTAGTAGTTAACTAGGGAAAAAATTTTGTGCATGGGGGGGCATCGGTTCCCCCCCTGGGAAGTAAATTTTCAAGATGGGTATCTTTCGAAAGGACTCGTTGATAATAGTAATAGTTAACTGGGAAAAAATTTTTGTGCATGTGGGGGCATCGGTCCCCCCCCCCCCTCACCGGGGGGTGGGGGTGGGGGGCAAAGTTTCAAGATGGATATCTTTCGAAAGGTCTCGTCAATACCTTTAAAACGAATGGTTGAACCATAAATCTGTGATAATTTAAAACAAAGTTATCGATTTTTTTTACTTTTAACGAAAAAAAACTTGGAAAAAAAATCATATTTTTTTTCTTTTTTTTAAATGAAATTTTACCAAACTTGGTATTTAGTTGGTCCCCGACATAAACTGGTGCTGATTATATTTGGGGATCAATAGCTCAACAGGTGGCGTTGTGATAGCATTTTATCTAAATTTTTAACATGGCAGTATAGGACAAAAATTCGTATAAATGTGCATAATAAGAGTTATTTTAAACTTGTGATTGTGAAATTAATATGAATTATTGATAATAGTAGTATGTAACTAGGAAAAAAATTTTGTGCATGGGGGGCATCGCTTCCCCCCCTAGGGGGGAAATCCCCCCCTCCCCCCCAGGGGAGTAAATTTTCACAATGGGTATCTTTCAAAAGATCTCATTGATAATAGTAGTAGTTAAATCGGAAAAAATTTTTGTGCATGTGGGGGCATCGGTTCCCCCCCCCACCGGGGGGGCAAAGTTTCAAGATGGGTATCTTTCGAAAGGTCTCGTCAATACCTTTAAAACGAATGGTTGAACCATAAATCTGTGATAATTTAAAACAAAGTTATCGAATTTTTTTTACTTTTAACGAAAAAAAACTTAGAAAAAAAGTCGTATTTATTTATTTTTTTTTTTAAACGAAATTTTACCAAACTGTGTATTTAGTTGGTCCCCGACATAAACTGTTGCTGATTATATTTGGGGATCAATAGCTCAACAGGTGGCGCTGTGATAGCATTTTATCTAAATTTTTAACATGGCAGTATAGGACAAAAATTCGTATAAATGTGCATAATAAGAGTTATTTTACACTTGTGATTGTAAAATTAATATGAATTATTGATATTAGTAGTACGTAACTAGGAAAAAAATTTCGTGCACGGGGGGAAGTACCCCCCCGGGGGGGGTAAATTTTGAAGATGGGTATCATTCGAAAGATCTCGTCAATACCTTTAAAACGAATGGTTGAACTATAAATCTGTGATAATTTAAAACAGTTATCGATTTTTTTTACTTTTAACAAAAAAAAAAGAAAAAAATCGTATTTTTTTTTTTTTTTTAATATTGTTACTGATTGAATATGTATAGGAAAATATAGAAGAATGTCTTGTGGTGGCCACAACATACTAGTTATATATGTACATTAATCATTCATATAAAAATAGCAGTAGCTAATTATTAGTTTCAAACGTGCATAAAACCAACTGAGTATTACTTTTCTTAAATTGATTTGGATAAAATTTCTGAAAGTTCTTACAGAATTATTTCTTACCTGAAATTCTTACCTGAAAAGTCTATTCTTTATTTCCCCCATGTTTACGAGTTTGGTATAGATATGACACCCCATAAAGATTTAATTTAATTGAGAAAAAATAAATAGATTCATTAAGTTCAGCACTAAAGGTCTAAAAATAATTACATATGTCAGAAATATTGAGCACTTCTATTGCTTTATTGTTTCTAGAATTGATCATTGACCACAATCTGTGTTCCGCAGATGGGAAAGAGTGGGGAGGAGGGGTGTTAAAGAAAATAATTACAGAGTAAGAAATATTAAAATCTTTCAATTCTACATCTAGAATCTAATAAAACAAGTCTAAAATGAATATTTTAAATATAATTTATGTTTCAGATGGGTAAATATTGGGAAACAAGACTTCTGCAGAACATTTGATTGCTGATCGCTAGATGGAGACAAATAAAGGGGGAGGTGGGCAAAAAATAATTACATGAGCAAGAAATATTTAACTATTGTATTTATTTACAGGTTCTAGAATCTCATAAAGCAAGTTTGAAATGGATATTAACATTTATGTTGTGGATGGAGAAAGATTAGGAATCAGAAGCTTTTGTTGAACATTTGATCGCCGATTGTTCCATTTTTATTTATTTTTTAACGAACGATATCCACGTTTTTTTTTTTTTTTTTTAAACGGAAAAAATAAATTTGCGGAGTTCAATGAATTAGATTAAAAAAAAAAATAATAATAATAATAATCGCGGAAAAATAAGTGCGGGAAAAGCGCGCATATGAAAAATTTTTAAGTGGGATTTTTTTTAATATTGCGCGATCCCGCGCTCTAGTGCGAACCCTGGTGACATAGTCACAGACACAGAAAAATGGCTTGTAGACAATTTTTGTCTGCACTATTAAAAAAATTAGTCTGCAACTTTCAGACACTCTTTGTCTGCACTAATAAAAAAAAAAAAATTGCCCTCAACTTTCAGACAGTTTTTGTCTGCAATTTACGGACATTTTTCGCCCACGACAATGCGCTACTGATGTATGATGTCTTAGACGCTCTCTGGTAGGAACGCTAGAGCCCCCTATAGGTGCCTTGGTAGGAACACACGAAAAAGTGCTTAACAAGGGCAACCTAGGAGCCTAGATCTCCCTTGATAGGCAGCGTTATGCGTGTATTCTTTTCTCCTGTTACGTGTTACTGAGATTCTATGGGAACATAGAAAAGTGCTAATTTCATTTAAAACTGCTCCAAAACTTCTCCACTTCAAAATTCACTTATAAAAATTTCTGTATCAAAACTAATAATACTTTTATTTATAATTATTTTTATTGTGTTGTGTCAAACATTGCTATAAAGTATTTAATTGAATGAGTTAAACTTATTATTTTATAATTGTTTATACTATATTGTTCTGTGGTAAAATTGTATTGTGTATTGTTGCACGAGATCACCACTGTTGTTAATACCCCCCCAGCCCCCACCTCCACCCCAAGATTGCCGCTATCAGCTTTCAAGCTTTTTCAGTGTAAGCCATTTTCACCCCTGACTATATGCAAATTTCCCAGACAGATTATGAAATTTTAAAAGCCTGTCGTAGATAGCTACAAAATTTCTGTCACTGGGTGGCCAAATAAGAAATAAATATCCCATTTAATGTACTTTTTCTAGATGTTTAGATGCAGTACCCCTAAAACATCATTTATGAGTCACTGCTGTACCCAGACCTGTATAAAATAAGACTTTCCGAAGCTAAAAATTTTCTGCAAGCTAGGAAAGCTGGAAAAAAACGCCATTTAGCACTACACTAGGTTAGAATTGTAAACATCTCAAAAAGTTGTTTGCGTTATACCTTTTACGCAGAAATGGTCACTGCAATGTTTGGAGATTGGAAATAGTAAAGTTCCTAAACAGCGTACACCGGTGAATGAGGAATTTATAGAAAGCGAGAAAAATAATAAATAAATTTTGCGAGTTATCTACAGACTCTGATTATCTATGGGTCGCTGCACGACTCAATTCCGCGAATAATTGCGAGTTTACTAAATTTACAGACTGATAATCTCTCTCCCTCTAATCCGCAGACCTATAATCTGCAAATCCCTCTAATCCGCAATTGATTTTTGAATGTAAACAAAGAAATTTACATCGCATATTTTAAAGGAATTTGCAACATTTCTCGAATTTTTACTTTTTTAAAATCAAATTTTTAGCTTAATCCTTGCTTTGAAACACAATTGGGGAGAGAAAAAAACAGTAACATTTTTGTATTTATTATCCTGCAATTCATGCAAACTAGTGCTAAGTCAAGCCAAACAATGTCAGGAAAGTACATAAAAATTTAAAACAAATCGCTACATATCACATCAATATTTAACTAAACTAAAAGTAATGAGTGATGAATATTATTTCTGTACTTCAAAAAATATTTTTTGTCTTTTTTAAATACGTTTGTTTACATTTTATTGGTACATATTATTTGAATATGGTTAAATTATTTACCATCAAATATGAATATGATTGATTAGTTTTATTGATACTAAAGAAATATTTTATTCTAAAAGTTATTAAAAGGCGTCTTTCCATTTTGATGTCTATTTAAGAATTAATAAGAATAACTGACTTTGTATCTGCAAAAGAAAAATGTAAACAAATACAATGACCTCTAATCTGCAAATTCCTATAATCCGCACAACCTCTGGACAAAACTTTTGCGGATTAGAGGGAGTTGACTGTAGTTTTTTGTTTTAGTCTTCGCTTTTATGTTTCTTTATGGTGAAAAGGGGCACAAATCCTAGTTAATGTATTATGCTTTTAATTTTCTTGTGTGCTTATTTTAATTGTTTTTTAACAATTAAAAATTGTTTAAATAAACATATATATAAATTATTGTTATTTTATATTTTTTTAGTATATTGGATCATTAGATGTCCCAAGGCCAAGCAGTCGAATAGAGATTGTTGCAGCAATGCGGAGAATTAGGGTATATATATTAAATGTATCACCTTTAAAATACAGAGCTGTCAAAAGAGAAATACAGTTGAACCTTGTTAACGTGAATCTGAAAGGGAATAAAAAATTTGTTCATGGTAACATTAACTCAGAAATTAATCGCCCTTTTAACAGAGATTGTAGAAGCAGTTCATGTTAAAAGTAATTCATGTTAAGAGTGTTCATGTTAACAAGGTTTGACTGTATTATAGAATAAAAGCTTTGTAAACACCATTAAAATTTTAAAAACAGAAAATTATTGAGCATAACTATTAATCATGAGAGAAAATATTCATATAAGTACAGTGTGAAAACACTAATGTACAAGATTGAATTTATCTCTAACATGAATTGGAAGTTGAATGACTGTAGCTTGCTAAATTTAAAATATCATGCAAACTGGCTTAAAAAAAAAGATTTGCATCTTAATTGATAATAATAAAGGTAACAAACAGATTTTCAACAAACATAGCTAAGAATTATCCTGATTAAATAGATATAATAATAATAAAAGCATTAGAACCCCTTTCTTGTTTGGTCAAAGTTTAAGAGTCATTTTTTTTTAAAGTTGGACACTTTTGATAGTTGACATCTTCAATTTTTCCGAAACTTTCAGGATGTGTTAGGAGTACTGTGATAAGAAAAAGTGAAATTTAATTTTTTCTGAATTTGATTTGTTCGACCTAGAGAGGGGGTCGAAGTTTGAGGCCGTAAATAAATGCTGCCATTTTAATATCATTTTACTCCTAAAGCCATGAGTGACCCATGTCAATTTTTTTAAATACGGATACTACTTGATACTAAGCACATTTTAGCATAAACAGTTTGGTGGGTCATTCATGGCTTTAAAGGCCAGGGTCATTCAAAAGTGCAGTTTTCGTTGATTTTTTCCATGTTTTCAGTCTGAATATCTGCTAAGGCCATGAGTGTCCCATAGAAATAATTATGGGGTTAATTTCACACCTTAGTAAGGAACTTAAAAATATTTAAAATTGCATGGGTCACTCTTGGCTTTAGTAGATAAACGGTTTCAAAGTTGAAAATTTTCAAAAAAAGGTCAAATTTGATGGTAAATTACTCTATAAGCCATGAGTCAATAACTATGAGAGAGAGTTTTAATTATACCCTAGATGGTCTAGTTTTAGACCCAGGTTACAAACCTATGGGGCTTGCAAGATTTATTTAGATATAGTTTATTTTATATCGCCAATGTGTACCTGTTCTATGTAGTACAAAACGCTTTAGACCCAATTTTGTAATACATTAATGCTTGTTTAAAACTTCCCATTTTACATTACAGAGGTCAGCATCAAAATAAATATAAAATTAAAAAATCTGGAGTGACTCCACTCGACTTTCCGAACATTGAGTAATTAACAGTTTTGTAGATAAAACCTATAAATGCTAGATTCACCAAAATACTTATAGTTAGTGCAACAGTGATTTATAATATTCATATAAATTTTCAGCTCAATTGAATAAGGCGTTTAGATGCTATCGCACTTTTAAAAATTTGGTCCCATAGGTCATAATGATAAAGAATTTTTCTTTGTGTCCCTGTAAAACAACTGTAAGTGCTAAATTCACCAAAATCTATACAGTTGGTGCAACTGTGACCTATAACATGTGTACAAATTTAATAAGGCGTTTAGACACTTTCACACTTTTAAAAATTTGGCCTCATAGGCCATAATGATAAATAATTTTTCTTTGTGTCCCTGTAAAAAAACCATAACTTCTAGATTCTCCAAAATCTATACAGGTTGAGTATCTGTGACCTATAATATGTGTATAATTTTTTTACTCAATTGAATGAGGCGTTCAGATACTATCGCACTTTTAAAATTTTGGTCCCATAGGCCATAATGATAAAGAATTTTTCTGTGCGTCCCTGTAAAAAAACTATAAGGGCTAGATTCATGAAAATTAATAGAGTTCGTGCTACGGTGACTTCCAGTATGCGTACCAACTTGCAGCTCATTCGAGCAAAGTATTTAGACGTTAGCGTGTTCACTCACTCACATACATACATCATCGCAAAAAAAGTGAAAACGGACTCAGGGGACCTCGATACGTATAAAAATATCAAAATCTCAAATTCGTATTTTTGACATGACTGCAATACTTTCCTCACTATAGTGTTCGGAAAATAAAAATTACATAAGGGAGACAGGGGCAAGTTGAAGTACGGGGTAAGTTGAAACATGGAAATAAAAAATACAATTTTTAAGTTCTTATTCATTGCCAATAAAGGGAAGTACAGACACACAAAACCTACTTTACAATGTAAAAAAAGATGTGTATGTAAACATCTGTCGATTTTATGAGGATAAAACTGTTTTTGAGTACTGTTTTTTACTGTGAGTAAAAATTCAAATTTTTAAGTGATGTTGCATTTTATGTAACAAAAATTGGTGAATGTTTCTGATTGATTCAGCGTTTATAGTGTACAGGTGCAGCTTGCTAATCATATGATTTGAAACGCCCACAAGCATAAGTACTGGTAGCTTAACATCTCGTGAAGTGAAAATTGTGGGCAGGGGCCAGTGAAACAAATATAGGGGAAGCTACTTGAAACACCTGTTTCAATTAGTCTCATGCGCAATTATTATTATTATTATTATAATTATTATTATTTGTATACAGTCTTGTTTTCATCACCCTATATATGTTTTACATAATATAACAATACGCACATTTCAGATGTATCTTAGGTTATTACTTTCCGAACACTATAGTGAGGAAAGTATTGTAATCATGTCAAAAATCCGAATTTGAGATTTTGATGTTTCTATACGTTTCGAGTTTCCCTGAGTCCGTCTTCACTCTTTTTATGATGATATATGTATGTATGTGTGTGTGTGTATGTGTGTGAGTGAACACGCTAGCGTCTAAACGCTTTGCTCGAATGAGCTGTAAGTTGGTATGCATGTTGCAAGTCACCGTAGCACGAACCCTATCGATTTTGATGAATCTAGCACTTATAGTTTTTTTACAGGGACACAAAGAAAACTTGTTTATCATTATGGCCTATGGGACCAAAATATTAAAAGTGCGATAGCATCTAAACGCTTTATTCAATTGAGCAAAACATTTATACACATATTATAGGTCACAGATACTCAGTCTGTATAGAATTTGGAGAATCTAGCACTTATAGTGTTTTTACAGGGACACAAAGAAAAATTCTTTATCATTAGGGCCTATGGGACCAAATTTTTAAAAGTGCGATAGCATCTAAACGCCTTATTCAATTGAGCTGAAAATTTATATGAATATTATAAATCACTGTTGCACTAATTATAAGCATTTTGGTGAACCTAGCATTTATAGGCTTTATCTACAAAACTGTTAATTACTCAATGTTCGGAAAGTCGAGTGAAGTCACTCCAGATTTTTTATTTTTATATTGTTTTATATTTATTTTGATGCTGACCTCTGTAATGTAAAATGGGAGGTTTAAACAAGGATTAATGTATTACAAAATTGGGTCTCTTGTACTACATAGAACAGGTACACATTGGCGATATAAAATAGACTATATCTAAATAAATCTTGCAAGCCCCATAGGTTTGTAACCTGGGTCTAAAACTAGACCATCTAGGGTATAATTAAAACTCTTTGTCATAGTTATTGACTCATGGCTTATAGAGTAATTTACCATCAAATTTGACCTTTTTTTGAAAATTTTCAACTTTGAGACCGTTTATCTACTAAAGCCAAGAGTGACCCATGCAATTTTAAATATTTTTAAGTTCTGTACTAAGGTGTGTAATTAACCCCATAATTATTTCTGTGGGCACTCATGGCCTTAGCAGATATTCAGACTGAAAACATGGAAAAAATCAACGAAAACTGCACTTTTGAATGACCCTGGCCTTTAAAGCCATGAATGACCCACCAAACTGTTTATGCTAAAATGTACTTAGTATCAAGTAGTATCCGTATTTAAAAAAAAATGACATGGGTCACTCATGGCTTTAGGAGTAAAACAATATTAAAATGGCAGCATTTATTTACAGCCTCAAACTTCGACCCCCTCTCTAGGTCAAACAAATGAAATTCAGAAAAAAATAAATTTCACTTTTTCTTATCACAGTACTACTGACATATCCTGAAAGTTTCGAGAAAATTGAAAATGTCAACTATCACACCTCCATAGACTTTGTCCAGCTTTAAAAAAAATGGCTCTTAAGTAAAGAAATAAAAGAGAATAAAATAGAAAGGAGACAAATATATTAAAAGTAAACAAAGTAAAATAAATCAAGAAATATAAGTATATAAAGTGTAAAATTTTAAAAAATTTAAACAGTAATGAAAGGGGGAAAAAGTTATGTGAACGTTTTCCTGGCAACATTAATGAACTAGTATGTTGTGGCCACCACAAGACTTTCTTCTATATTTTCCTATACATATTCAATCAGTAACAATATTTAAAAAAAAAAAAAAAAAGATTTTTTTTTTCCTAAGTTTTTTTTTTTTTTTTTTTTTTTTTTGTAAAAATTAATACATATTCAAGCACTAACAATATTAAAAAAAAAAAAAAAAAAAATGCAAATTTTTTTTTCTAAGTTTTTTTTTTTTTGGTTATTCGGGGGGGGGGGTTACTTCCCCCCAGGGGGGGGAAGCGATGCCCCCCCATGCACAAAATTTTTTTCCTAGTTACGTACTACTATTATCAATAATTCATATTAATTTTACAATCACAAGTGTAAAATAACTCTTATTACGCACATTTATACGAATTTTTGTCCTATTCTGCCATGTTAAAAATTTAGATAAAATGCTATCACAGCGCCTCCTGTTGAGCTATTGATCCCTAAATATAATCAGCAACAGTTTATATCGGGGACCAACTAAATACCAAGTTTGGTAAAATTTCGTTTAAAAAAAAAAAAAAATAAGATTTTTTTTTTTGTTAAAAGTAAAAAAAATCGATAACTTTGTTTTAAATTATCACAGATTTATGGTTCAACCATTCGTTTTAAAGGTATTGACGAGATCTTTCGAATGATACCCATCTTCAAAATTTACCCCCCCCGGGGGGGTACTTCCCCCCCAAGGAGGGAACCGATGCCCCCCCATGCACAATTTTTTTTTCCTAGTTAACTACTACTATTATCAATAATTCATATTAATTTTACAATCACAAGTTTAAAATAACTCTCATTATGCCCATTTATACAGAATTTTGTCCTATGCTGCCATGTTAAAAATTTTCATAAAATGCGATCACAGCGCCACCTGTTGAGCTATTGATCCCCAAATCTAATGGGCACCAGTTCATGTCAGGGTGCAACTAAATACCAAGTTTGGTTAAATTTCATTCATTGGTTCGTGAGATACAGCGTCCACAAAAAAATGATACAGACACACAGACAGACAGACATTTTTTAATAACTATCAATCCGTGTTCAGGACATCCCAAAACGTGTAGATCCGTCAAAAAACGGAGGTCGAAAATTTTCGCGAATCCAATACTTTCTCTATATTACATATAGAAGAAAGTAAAAAATCTGGTGTGAAACAACCACACGACTTCCATTACCCACTATCACACGTATTATATGCATTTTTGAGAGATAATGTGATCAGAAAACATAAAAGTGACCTAAAAAAGTAGAAACCTAAAATTTTTCTAGTAAGAGAAACTTATGAAGACATATGAAACGAAGCTTACATATAGCGAGGTAAAAAATAATTGAAAAAAATGGTAGAGTTATTTTTTGAAACACAAATTTCCGAGATTTGAAGATGACCTACCTAAGCAGGAAGACTGTTAATTTTCCTCTAATAACCACATAATACACGAGAAAGAAATGGATTCATACAACAATTTTCAAGAAAATCATTAGAGCCATTTTTGAGGTACCAACTTTTACAAAAAATCAATTATTGACCGGAAAACAATAATTATATTCAAAAGTATATATAAAAGTGAGTTAATATGGCGAGTTTTAAGAAAATCTGTACAGCCGTTTTTAAAGGAACATGCTTTCAAGACCTGAAATTGAGCTATTTATGCAGGACGCCTGTCAATTTTCCTGAACTAACCAACTATATGATTCGAAAGGACATCTAATAGATTGTTTATATAGCAAATTTAAAGAAAATCATCAGAGTCGTTTTTGAGATACGGACTTATGGTCTCACTTCCGGTCTCCGATGTCCCACTTCCAGTTTTTCAATTTTCACCAAAATTTGGAAAATTCATTTGTGCACCAGACCTGTCTTAATTCTGAAGTTTTGTAGTTATATCTTTATTAGTTTCGGAGATATGATAACCAGAAGATTCCACACACACTGACCAATTCCCAAAAAACCACTTTTTTGGACTCAGGGGACCTTAAAACGTGTAAATCAGGTGAAATCTCAATATTGAATTTTTGGACCAAATACAATACTTCCATTACCTACGGTAGTAGGGAAATGGAAGTAAAAAAGATTATGAAATTCAAGAAAGATCACTTTTTTTAGCATAGGAAAACTCACACCAACATTGTATCTATTTTTACTATTCATGTTGAATAAATTTTGAATTTGTATTAATATACAAATTATAGATTCGGATAATTTTATTTTTATAAATTTATATGTCTTTTATTAGTATTATAAATATAATATAAACATATTTATTTATTTTATTATTGATTTGGCTTTATTAAATTTGAATTTATATTATTATTTTATGTATAAATGATCAAAATAACTTTTGTTTTTAAGTACTGTGGCAACATAGTGCTTGACTGCCATTATTATTTTAGCTTTGCAGCAACTGATTTCTGCACTGAAAGATCACTAACAAGTTTTTTAAGCTGTAAAAAGCTTCATGGCATTTGTTTGCAAAGTTTTTATATTCCATCGTTCAACACTAATTATTATTATTATTATTATTTTACTGCAAAAGATGAAATATGTTAATTCTTTGTGAGACTAAAAGAAATTGTTTCATAGGCTTTCTGGGAGGATTTCAGTTTGTTTCATTTCATTTAGGGTGAAATGGGATAAGTGTGATAACATTTTGACATAGTTCAACTTTGACCTCATTTTGTTTAATCATTATTACCACTTATATTGGATTTAAAAAATTATGAGCATATAATTTAATAGCGTGTAACTTAAACGGGGGAAAAAGAAATGGATGAAAATTTTGTGTTTTGTGATTTTATTTGCTCCGTAATAATTTGGGGCATTTTTCTTAATGAAAAATATTTGAGATGCATACAGTTTTTTTGCTAGCCTTAAGCGTACCGTCTTCAGCGCAAAAAGAATTTTGAATCTGGAGAAGTGCTCGTATATATAGGAGAGGAACCGAATTTAGTTCAACCAATAGGATTACGAGAAAGGTGGGGAGTGTGGCCAATAGGAATTTAGGAATGTTAGCTGTGTAAATAGTAGAAAAATTAAGAAAATGTGGACTGAATGTAAAATTTCCAACAATCAGGCAAATAGGGAACAGCGAAATTACAATTTACAAGGTTTTTTAAATTTTTATAAATTTGAAAAGCTTCAAAGAAATAGAGTTCGTGAATGGATTTAGGTCTGCAAATTATTTTAGCTGAATTAAATTTAAAATTATGATTTTCCTCCCAGCAGTGTTTAGAAATAGCCGATTTATTGGTTTCTTGTTTGTGGACATAATTCATATGTTCTTTTACGCAAAATTTAAGACTGTGTTTAGTTTGGCCAGTATATGATAAACCACACTGACAGGAAATACTGTAAATGCCCCAAGAATTATGCATATCAATGGTCTCTTTTAACTGAGAAAAGGTGAGTTTATTGAAAGGCGAAAATATTATTTAAAAATCATATTGTTTGAGAATTTTAGCTATGGTTTGACTGGATTTAGGAAAATAGGGTAAAACAATACTGATATTAGAAAAGACTGATTTAGTAGACGAAGTACGAGGGAGTTTGTAATTTTTGGATAGCTTTGTCTATAATGGAAGCGTCATAACCTCTGTCAATTGCAATGGCTTTCAGGTATTTAATTTCAGAATTTAATGAAATAGGATCTGAACAAATATTAAGGGCACAGTTTACAAAAGTATAGAAAGTAGCCATTTTTTTGGTTAGGTGGGTGACATGAACGTGGATAGGGAGGAAAGGAGATTGCAAACTTTTTACGATAGACGGAGGTTGAAAATCCATTTACAGTGCGAGAGACGAGGCTATCAAGAAATGGAAGGGATCCATTATTTTCTATTTCATATGTAAACTGGATATTACTGTCAATTGAATTTAAAGTTTCTAAGACATGGTCAATATTGTGACGAGATATGTCGATAAGCCTGAAGGTGACGTCAACATAACGGGTCCAAAAAGAAAAGGATATTTTATTAAAAAGCTTGCTTTCGAAATAGTGCATGTAAATATCTGCGAGAATTGGGGAGAGAGGGGAACCCATGGCTAAACCTTCAGACTGACGATAGAAATTATTCTGGAAAGAAAAAGTGGTTTGTGATAAACAAATGCGGGTATTAGAAATTAATTCTTGTATTTCAAAAGATGTGAAATGAAACTTTAAATCTATTTTCAAGACAGCAGATTGTGCCACTTAAGGCTACCAAAACAGCTGTATGCATCTCAAGTATTTTTCTTTGGTGTTTCTGACATAGTAGTTTATCCGGATTTTTAATATACCAACGCCAAGTCTCCTGTTATTATCATTTTTCTCAATGGCTAAGGTTTTCCAACTTTGCCCAATCACTGTATACTTATACAAAGACAGTAGGCACCAATTCATCAGGGCAAAATGGGGCATTGTTTCCTTTTGAAAATTTTAATTGTTAAAAAACTATTATTATTTTATTTATTTCATTAAAAGTTTTAAAACTATGTCATTCGAACTCATCATGATTTTTTCTATGGTCGCATTTTTTGCAAAAATATGTAGCATTTATACAAAATGCGAAAATTGAACAAGATATTTTCACTTTTTTGTTAAAGCATTTTGTTAAACACTGAAATTTAAAAAAAAAAAAAAAAAAAAAAAAAAAAACTTTTTTGAAAATGGTGCATTAAATTTTTTAACACAGAGTAAAAAAACAACAACTGGTATATATTAAATTGATTTACCAATATACAATCATTATATGAAAGGATCAGCATATTATGCATAGTTCTTTTACAGAGAAGCTTAAAAGTTTTTAATTATATCACAATCTATGGCTATGACCCTATGAGGATTAATTATCTTAAATTTTTTAAAAGAGAGAAACGAAATGAATATATTTCAGAATTTTCCTACAGAATGATCATTATTGAAATCACATCCTTACCTTTATTTTCTTTTACAGGGATGGCTAAAAAATTTCAGATATGTTACATTCATTAAACAACACATACAAAATTTTGGATTAAAACACGCTGACATGATTTTCACTTTTATTTATTTACTCAAATATTCAGCGATTCAAATTTGTTTAAACACCTGGTAACTACTAAATGTTTAGAAAATCCAGGAAAGTTACCTTTTTTTTTTTTTTTTTAAGATACATGATTAAATTTTAAATCTGGTTTTCAAAAGAAAAATGTGATATAAAGAGGCATGTACAATGGTATATAAACAGGTATTCTTAAACCTAATAGAATTTTGCTAAAAACTTTTCTTTTTTTTTTGGATTTTAGCTTTTTTACTAAAGAAATTATAAATTCAGCTTGAATCCTGGAACTTATATGAATAGCTACATGCCAGTTATATCATGTATCACAGAGTCAGTTAAAGCCAAACGAACTTAATCTATGATTCAGTTTGGCTCTATTTTTTTCATGAGAGTAGGGTTTAGGTCATCTTAGATGTAATTTTTTTCAGTTTGGGTTTTTGAAATAATTTGTATAATTTCAACAAATATATATATATATATATATATATATATATATTAATTTTATGGATAATATATTGTATTTTTAACCCTCTCAACCAACCAACAAGATGAATTAAACTCGAATTTTTAAAATATACCTAAACATTTGCAATAATAAATTTTCACTTAAAAAAAAAAAAAAAAAAATCTGTCGATTTCACTCTGCACACATATATTATATATTTACTGTTTTGAATTAGCTAATGTGCAAAATAATTTACTGGTGACTTTTTATTAACTTCCATTTCAGTATGAATTCAAAGCAAAGTCAATAAAGAAAAGAAAAGTCACTGTAACTGTATCTGTTGATGGTGTGAAAGTCATTCCTAGAAATAAAAAAAAGGTATATTTTTATTTATTATTAATTTTTACACAATGACAGATTATTGAGTTCTTTTATTATCTTTTTACATTTGGATTGTTTATGTCAAAAAATTTTCCTGTTTTTTGTTACAAAAATTACAGTACAATTTAAAAAAAAAAAAAAAAAAAAAAAAAAACTTTATTTTTTAATATAAATGTTTACAAGTTATGCATTTCTATTTAAAAGGCATATTTTCAAATTTATGGTATTCTAAAATTTCTTAGATTTATTATGTTTTAAAAATATCATTTTTATATAGTTTAAAGTGACAATTTTCTTTTGATTCCATGGGTTATTTTAGTGTTCTACTTTTGATTTTTACATATTATGTGTTATTATAATAATCAGTTTTCATTTCCTTATTAAATCTAGATGTCTACATGAATATTTACTTTGTTCTACTAATAGAAGGAAATATTAGTTTCATGAAAATTTTCATCATCCAGCTTTGAGATGTCCTGAACACGATCATTTTTAAACAAATGTCTGTCCACTCTGTCTGTGTGGGTGTATAACCAAAATCTTGTGGTAGTTCTTGTTTAACTAACTAGTAAACTAATACACAAAATTTGTAATTCGGTTCATTACATGAAGTTCAATACTAAAGATTACATAATATAAAAACCTTTTTACATACTTCATGTTTTATTGGCCGTAACGCGTTTTTGTTGGAGTTATCAGCATTTGCAGTGTCTGAAGATGTGGCACAGCTTGACAAGCAATGGTGCCAGATACTTAAAAGAGACATAAACAATAAGAAACGCCACACATACAGAACTTCAGACACCACAAGTGCCGGTGACCATGTTGGGGGACTACAGCGAAAACACGTTGCGGCCAATAAAGCATGAAGTATGTAAAAAGGTTTTTATTTTATGTAATTTTTACTAATGCACAAAAGTTTCAAAACTTAGAAATAAAAAAATTATATTTAGTTGCACTTTGACATAATTAGTGTCTATCAAATTTTAGTGCCCAACAAGTGGTGTTGCTAAGCTGCGATTCCTCCCATTTATGAAAAGGCTATAGCTCAGCTTTAATTCAATATTGTGTGAGATGATCATTATGAAAAACTATGCTGATTTAATATGAGTGAATTTTACCTGCTCGATTCCAAACTGATCCATTCTGCAAAGACTGCTGTTTTCTAAGTTATTCAATAGAAGTTATTCCTTATATTTTAATTTAGTGTGTATATTGGATGATAGGTGGCTCTGTTATACAGAAATTTAACCTTGTTTATCAGAAGGTAATATTTCCACTTTCCACTTCTATGTATATAAATGCACTTCTAAGTATATATACATATAATAATGGATATTAAAATAGATTTTTCTTATTGAATTTGAGTGTATATCGAACAACAGGTTATTACTTATAGGCTATTTTTTTTTTTTTTTTTATGCATGCTGGTATTCAACATTTGCAAATGCAAAAAAATCATTAGAATAACATTAATTTTAAAAGTTTATAGAAATAATCTTAAAAATAATTTGTTTACGTAAAGCCAGTTTATTAATTATATGTATTAAGAGATAAGAAAAAGGCTCAAAATTAATGATAAATTGATTGAAAAATCTGATGATAAATCATTAGATACTTTTACATTATTTTCTTATATTACAAGTTTGTGAGTAGTATAATTATATGCTTATTAGAGTTTTAATTTTGAAAAATGATTGCAAAATGTATTGATTTTTATTATTTCAATTTTCATAGTTGCTAATCTTGATAAATAAATTTTTTTTAGAATAACCGATGGCCATGGGAAGAAAATAAATTTGTAATATTACATCATCCCATATACAGGTAATTACTATTTTGTATATTTTTCTTCTGCACCAATAGAAGTTTCTTATTCCAAATCTTTTATTAGTACAGTATGGAACCATTTATCCGGAAACCAATTACCTGCAAAACAAGTTATCCAGAATTATATTTTCAATCAATCAACTCCTGGGAGAAAAAAGAAAACAGTCACAAATTTTGGCTGTGTGTAAAATCTAGGAGTTTTTTTTTTTTTTTTTTTAAGACTTAAAAGAAAAATTCATGATATATTTAAAGAAAAACCACAAACAAACACATATTGCAAAAAATGTGCTTGTTTTATTATTTATTTATAATCTGTGACTACTGGGACTCCACATTGAAATTATGCACAAAACTGGTTTAGCATAATTTTTAATTCTTCTGTATAACTCATATCTAAATTCTGGTAGCTTACACATAATTATTACTCTGTAACATTTTCTTCCAGGGGTGCAAAAAATTTCCGACTTCTGAAACTTTTTTTGAATACATTCTAAGTTTCTTTCAGTTTAAGAATTTTTATATTATATACATAGCCATTTAATATTTATAATAAATGTTTAAACAAAAATGTACACGCTGTAATATAAGAATATAGCTGTTAGTTTATTTTACAATCATTAAAAATTTGTGTTTTTATTCAGATTGTTATTTTTGACCTTAATTTTAATATTTTTTTCCAAAGAAAATATTCGATATTTCACCAGCCAGTCTAAATTTCTCTCGAACTTCATACACACATTTTGGACATATTTTGCTCCGTTGTTTTCTTCAATGTACAATTTTAAAAATCTGGAATGACTCCACTCGACTTTCTGAACATTAAGTAATTAACGGTTGTATAGATAAATTAAAACAATAGAAGTCATTAAATAAACAAAAGAGAAAATTATAATTGGGTGTTTGAGTATTTTTCTGTATATAGTATGTTATTTAATTTAATGCTATTGCCTTTCTTAAAACATTTTGAGCCCATAGATCATAATGATAACGAAATTTTCGTTGTGTTCTGTAAAAATCTATGAGTGCAAGATTGATCAAAATCTATATAGTTGCGATGGTGATTTTTAACATGTATATAAATTTTCAGCTCAATTGAATGAGGCGTTTAGACCCTATCACACTTTAAATAATTTGAGTCTGTAGGGCATAATGATAAAAAAATTTTCTTTGTGTCCCTGTAAAAAAACACTATAAGTCCTAGATTCATCATAATCAATAGGGTTTGTACTACAGTAAACTATAACATATGTACCAACTTTCAGCTCATTCGAACAAAGCATTTAGATGCTATCATGTTCACTCACATTCATACATACATTAGTGTAAAAATAGCAAAGTCAAACTCAGGGGACCTGAAAACGTGTAGAAACACTGAAATCTGGAAGTCGGATTTTTTACATGATTACAATACTTTTCGTAAGGAAAGCATTGTAATCATGTCAAAATGTATCTTTGGAATGGTATGTTCAGTAAGTAAAAATATAAAAATGAACTTGTGGTGTTTTATTCAAATTTTAAGTGCAATACTTTATTCCATTTTCATATTCTCTCTTTTTCTTCTCTATAAAAAATAAAAAATATATATACATTTGATATAATAAATAAATACTATATTTAACATAAGAACTGAAATCTATGTAAAACAAGGACAAAATCCAAACAAAGGAACCTGAAATAACAATAAGTATATTTATATATACTGGGTTGCTATAGTGGAATTCAAAGAAAACCTCAAACATTCAAAGAATTTGAAAAATCCATTAAAAATCAGGGAATTTTGAAATTTATTGGGGGGAAAAAAAGGGGGGGGAGGAATTCAAAGAATTTAGTTTTTTTTTTTTTTTTTTTTTTTTAAAGATTTATAATGAAAGTTTTAATTTCAAATTTTCATTTTAAATTGTCTAGTTTTATAATATGGTGGTGAATTTTTCTTTCTTTCTTTTTAAATTTTAGTTTTAGTGCTTTATAAATAAAGAAAAAAAAAATTAATATACCCTAGAAATATTCAATTGACTTGTAAACATATTCGATTAAAATGCTGCATGATTGCATGTCATCTATTTTACTTTTAAAAAAGACTGAGAAAACTCAAGGAATTTTTGTTTTCCAGAACTCTGTTGTAACCCTCCATATATAAATATAAATCCCTTAAAAATCATATAACAAGAAGTATAACGAATGTAACCAAAACTTCAGAAAAATCTAAAAGGCCATCAATGGAATAGAAATCATCAATTCACCATCAATGGAACAGAATACATGAGACACAACTTAGAATAACAGACTCTACAAAGATCATAAAATTCCACTTGGAGCTAAAATATGAGGAAAAAATATGAAGATACTGTTATACAAATCAGAGGTCTGTCCAGAGGTAAATTTAGGTCCGTTAAAGGACCCTTCACAAAATTACTTATTCTGATAAAGGACCCTTCACAAAATTTTATATCCTGAAAAAGGACCTTTCACAAAATTTTATATCCTAAAAAAGGTTCCTTCACAAAATTTTTCCCATTAAAAATAGACCTTTGATAAATCTTTTTCATTTCAAAAACTAATTTTCCATGGACCGAACAGGCTGCCTTAGTAATCGGGCGTGTTTTGCAGTATTTCCCGTGAAGCTGATATTCAATTTCTTATTCGTAAAAAGTTTCTATGCATATGTGTGAGTTTAGCTCTGTAAAACTGAACCGTCATTATCAAAAATGAAACCTTAATTGTAATTTTATTTTGCAAAAATAAATTTTTCACAATTTCACAAAAGAAGGAGACTCTAGCCAAAAAGTTCGGAAGAACTTTATTTTCACATTGAATTTAGATTCGTAAAGTTATGTGAAGAATTTTTCACAATTTCACAAAAACTTGACCCTGTCTGAAAAGCCTGGACTGACCCCTGCAAATAAAAGTTTAAAGCTAATAGAATCATAATACAAAAAATACATTTAAAAAAAAAAAAAAAAGAAAGAAATGAGATTATTCAAACCAGTAAGTATTAAAAGCAGGGTGTCTACTAGGTCATGAAAGTCATGAAAAGGTCATGAAAATCAACAATGGGTCATGAAAAGGTCATGAAATTCAGCAATAGGTCATGAAAGTCAAGAACAGGTCATGAAATTCGATCGTGAGTTTGAGTCACATATTGGTTCAGGTAACCCAATTTCACCGATCGGGTAAAACAATTTTTTTCTCTTGCAGTTTGGGTTGAGTTGAATGAATTTTTTTTTCTACGAATCAGGTTGACTTGAGAATATCTTTCAAAATAATTTCTTTAGCGGGCAGAAACATAATTTGACAATGTACCCTTTGGTGAATTGTCGCTTTGCTCTGTAGCACTTGTGCCCAATTTGTTCGCCTGATGAATGGTCGTTTTTTTTCAACCTGAAACAATTGTTGCAAGTTTATTGCATTTTATGGTGTTTATTCAAAGTTTTGTACTTATTACTAAACTTGAAGCACATTTTGTACACTTGAAGTACACAACACACCGAAATGGTTAAAAATTATTATTTATTCATGTTTCAGATTTTAAAACTTTTAACTTGGTGCATTAGTAATTACATTTTAAATTATTTACCAGTTGTATAGCAATAAAAATTTACTTTATAACTTAAATTACAAGATTTTTAGATGAATTATTAATTTTAATGTTAGGTTTTGAGTTAGGTGTGGATCATTAAAATTCTCTATTGTGAGTTCAGGTCAATTTTCACGTTACTATTATTTAGTAGCGTAAATATATAAGCATGATTATAAACCTAGTATAGTCAATTATATCTTTAATGTCTTGTCTTCTACGAAAATCTACAAGCATTCTAAGTTTTGTTGCAAAAAAAAATATTATTATAAAATATGTTCCTAATATGTGCGTTCCTAAAAATAAAAATCTTTGAATTTTTTTTTACTTGCAAGGAAACATTCAAAAGTTGTCATCTTCAAATAATATTGAAAAATATATATGTGATTCTACTCTTCATAAAACACCAGAAAGTGAAAAAAATTATCGGCTGAAATGAATTACTGCGACCACAAAAAATTATCAAAATTAAGCATATTTGGCAATTTCACACTGTTAGGCGATTGATTTTGAGTACTTGGTGGAGAAGTAAAGCATGGTTCTGTTCGTACACGGCAATCTCAGTGCTATCAAACTTATTGCCTAACAGCGTTAAATCGCCAAAAATGCTCAATTTTGATAATTTTTTTGTGGTCGCTGTAATTCAATTCAGACGATAATTTTTTCACTTTCTGATGTTTTATGAAGAGTAGAATCACATATATTTTTTCTTCAATATTTTTTGAAGACAACACCTTTTTGAATGTTTCCTTGTTAGAATTTAGATTTTCTAAAATATATGTATGCTCAAAATATTTTTTTAATCAAAACTGTATAAATGAATGAACTACTTTTTTCTAATTTAGAATGTATTCTATTTTTAAGTTTAGGAAAGACATCGAAATGTATAGTTATATACTTTTTTAGTTTAACAATTCTATTCTTCTATTCTTAGTCTTTTCATGAAGAAAAAAAAAAATGTTTGTAGATTTGAAAAGAATTTAATACATATATTCCTCTCCTTAATGCAAGAAAAATAAATGACAATTTTCAAATTCCCGAAAAAACTAATAGTTACAATATTATAACATTGCACAAATAGTGTACATATGCATGTTGTTATACCATGTGTCTGTTTTAGATTGATTTCCATTACAATTTACTTAGATTGTTGATTAAAAAAAAAATGTTTTCAGGTTTTTTTTTTTTTTTTTTTAACAGCTAATACTGTTGTTAAACAATAATTCTAAAAATAAAGCAAGGTGATATATCGGTAAAAAAAAAAAAAAAAAGAAAGAAAGAAAATTAACATGTTAATTTAAAAAGAAAGGTGGATATGTCGATAAAAAAGGTCATGAAAATTTTTTTGAGGTCATAAATTTTTTTTCTGTCAAGTCAGTTGACACCCTGAAAAATCTTAAAATTCTCATCATATGCATATGCTCAAAAACTAAAATTTCTCATTGTGTGCTTGTAAAAAACTATTTTCATTGTCTGCCTGTGTTTAAAAACTAAAATCTGCCATTTTGTGCCTGCAAAAAAAACTAAAAATTCTCATAGGAAAGCCTTTTCGTACATACAATAGGAAGTAATAAAACCAATTCATTAAAAATGCTAAATTACTAATCTGTCAAAAGGATCTACAAATATAGTTTTAAAGAAAACACAGTGCTAAATAGTGAGAATGCCTGTACAAATACAAGAAAATACGCCAATATGAGAAGATGTATGATGATAAATTATTGAATATCTTAACTAAAATAAGGTTTTAAACACCGAAAAGGGAAAATAAGAGAAAAAAAAGATGTATAAATGATATAAACATCACTCTATCTCATTACACACACACGTATACAACCCGCGACAAAAAGATAGGTACAAAGGGTTTTTTCTTTGAGTTTTCATAAAATAACATTATCTAAATTGGGCGTATCATTTATCATCATAAAATAATGCTATCCCCGGACTAATTTTTGTTTTAAGACTGAAATTATTGTAATTTAAGACTACACTCCGCGACAAAAAGATAGGATGGAACAAAGGTTTTTTTTTTTTTTTAAATTTTTGAATATGATTCAAATATTTAATATGTTTTTTGATATGATAATATTTTGTTATGATAATAAATGATCAACACAATTTAGATAATGTTATCTTATGAAAAATAAAATTAAAAAAAACCCCCTTTGTTCCTATCTTTTTGTCGCGGGGTGTAGTCTTAAATTAGAAAAAATTTAGTCTTAAAACAAAAATTACTCCGGGAATAGTGTTATTTTATGATAATAATAAATGATAAGCACAATTTAGATAATGTTATTTTATGAAAAGTCAAAGAAAAATCCTTTGTACCTATCTTTTTGTCGCGGGGTGTATATAGCCTAATGTATAGGGAAAAAAATTGTTATTTTACTATGTAATTTTAGTTTGATTTTTAATTTTCAAATTAATAATACTTTACCCAGTTAAATTTATGTCTATTACATTTACATTAAAAAGAAAGTTTACTGTTTTATTGTCATATGATTTTTTTCATTAATATAGGATATTTTATGTTTCTCATGACTCTCAAGATTTGAAGATATTCAGTTACATTGCTCGTGATGGTGGAACTAATGCATTTAAATGTAATGTTTTCAAATCAAAGAAGAAAGTGAGTAAATGTTTAGATTGCATTAAAAATAAATAAATGAAATATGTGCGAAATTATCACATCAGTTTTTGTACAGCTTTTTATCTGTATTATTATTCTTATTTCTTCTCTTTCAATTATTATTATTGTATTATTGTTGTGCATAAGAACTTATTTTAAATTAACTAACACAAAACAATTGACAAAAATTGACAAATTATAAATACTTGTATTAATTTAAATTAGAATTAGGTTAACAAAAAGACAAAATTTAAATCAAATGCAAAAATTTTGCGTTTAATTAAAAAACATTAAGTATCCGTTTTTCGTCTGTTATTCTGTTATATGTATGCTTGCCAAGTTTCCTGTCTATATTTTTATTTATTTATTTTTTAATAAGACTTTTTCTTTATTATTATTTCTTTTATATTTTATTATTAATAATTGCTTTTCTTGGAGCTGAAACTAAGTTCAGAATTTCTTTAGCAATATAGCTAAAATCAATTTTAATAAAATCTTAAAATGAAGCTTGTGAATATGAGTTAACCTATTCTAAATTCATCTATGTTTTAATTTTATTAGTAAACTTAATATTAAAATTTTGGCATGACATGTTTAAAGAACTTTTATTACACATCAATTAAGAAAGAGAATGGTAATTAATAATTTTATTTATCATTGTTACCATTGTCACATGTTTAATTCTAATACAGTGCAGGGTGTGAGCCCAATGTAACATGCTAATTAGATATGATTGTGAGAATGGAAAAATACTTAAAAAAATATATATATAAATTATTGTAATATTGCTTTTAAATATCTAATTTTGTTGGTAAAATTTGATTTTATTCACATTTAAATGCTTAATTATGTTTTTTTTTTTTTTTTTTTTTTTTTTTTTTTCACTATTTTTTCTTTTTCACTGACAATCAACAAAATAAGCAGTCATTGTGCCACAAATCGTTCAACTTACTTTTTTTTATACCTAAAATACAAGATTATTTACCGAAAAGTTGAAAGTTCTTGTTTTTCTGGTGTTTCATTGTAGAAATATTCTGTATTTCTGCAGATGATCAACAAAATACGTACTTTTCTTATCCAAGTTTTTAAAAAACTTTTTTAAATCATTCAACTTTTATGAAAGATTTATTTAAATTTGATGATTTTTGTGAAAGGTTTTTCAAGATTGTCGATTTTTACGACTTGTTTTCGAACCAAGAATTTTATTAAATTAACTCCAGAAGTGTGTGCAAAATTATCTCAATGTTAAAAATACTATATGAGGGAAAAAAAACAAAACATGCAAAATTCTTATGATTTTTCACTCTAATGGGTGCCCTGTTGTAATAAAATAAGAAAACAAAACATGTTTAGAAACAAAGCTTTTAAACATATATCATGTTTTCACTAATTTTTATAGAAGAGTTAAGAAATTTTCTTTCCATAATATTCTCAGACCAATTGTTAAAGTATTTGTTTTCTATATATAGGGGATATTTAAATATACTTATTAAATTAAAAATACCTTATTAAAATCCTTATAAAATTTGAGCCTTTATATATTTCGGCACCCAAATGGGGCCATCATCAGAGCTCGAAATGACAAGAAAATCAATTCAGTGAATGACGTCGAGCATAGTATTATTCCACCTGAGTGGCAACCCCTATATCAGCAAACAAAGCAAAGTGAAGAGGAGGATGAAGAAAAAGAAAGGAGTAAACAAACTGCCCAGCAGTGATTTTTGTCATTTCAAGCTCTGATGATGGCCTCGTCTGGGCACCGAAATATATAAAGGCTCAAATTTTATAATGATTTTAATAAGGTATTTTTAATTTAATAAGTATATTGAACTCAATCCTTTTTAAAACTTTTTTTTAAATAAATTATTCTATCTGGATGTTGACTGTATTCTAAATGACTTGAAATACTAATCATATAAAATTTTAAGTGTACTCATCTTTAAAAATTTATCATAAAATCTATGTCATAATTTTTCAGAGTCAAGCTATGCGAATTGTTCGAACAATAGGACAAGCATTTGAGGTTTGTCACAAACTAAGCCTAGCCTTAGCTACCTCAAATTGTGAAGAAGGACATTCCTTATCAGCTAATGATGAAGTAGATTTGCATGATCATTCAAATAAAGGTTAAGTTTTTTTTTTTTTTTTTTAATTTGTTATATTTATTGAAAATAAAATCGTAATGCAGTAGAAAAAATTAAGTATAATTAGTTTTAAATTTAAAAACGTATTTATAACAGCTATGTTTAATTTTTTATAGTAGAACAATTTCTTATTTTTCATTTTTTAATTAATTCCTTTAAAAGAAAAAACTTTTATTTATTAATTTTTTTTATTTACAGTATTTATTGGGGAAAAATGGTAGTATATACATAGTAAAAAGGATTAAATTGATTAAAAATTATTTGTTTATATATATATGTAATATTATAAAAAATATTATGAGTTCTGTGGTTACACGGAAATGGTGTACATCATCTTATGTAGTAAAGTGGAAGTCCAGGCATTTTATATAAGAAAGTAGGGAGTCCATTTGAGTTCGAAATAGATTTTATTAAGTTCTAAAGATGCAGTCACAATAGATGATGCAGTCATGGGCCGATTGTTCGGACATCCTGAGCGGTATATGTGCTCTTAGTTCCGGCATCTGAAAAGCTACGGTGCCGATGGCCGGTAGGTATCCAAGCCGCGGAACCCCGAAGGGCCGCAAATCTATTTCGTAAACTTTTACATGTTGGAGTAACAGTTAAACGTGAGTTTACTAGGCAAGTGATTATCGTAAGAAGCCACGATTTTTCATGTGCTCCCGCTTAAATACTGCATATTTCGGCGGGAACCGAAACTATTCTTATGAATGCTTATTGGATAATTAGCTAAGCCAAAACACGCCTATCTTCTCTCATTGGTTGGCCCGGGCATCCAGGATTTAGTATTTCACAATGCTTTACCGCTTATTTCGACTATTGCATAATTTTGATTACGAAACTTATTCTGAAATCAGCTTCCCGCGCTATGAAGCTCTGTGGAGAAAACAACTTTACCTGGGCACTTAAATAGAATTCTCATAAAATTGTTCTTAAAATTAAGATTTATTCTGAGATATTAATATTAAGTTATCACTTAATATTAATTTAAATACTAATTTAGAATCTTGCTTATTTTATCCTTTCATATATATATATATATATATATATATATATATTTAATCTACTTTTTATTTTATTTTATTACATTGGTCGGAATCAGATCATAATATAGTGTAAATAAATACATGGTTCAAAACTAAAATATTTAATAAATGCTGAGATACAGTCATCTTTAAAATCGTAGTTCTTAAACAGTAGCAGATCCCCCCTGTCGTCGATAAATATCCAGATTGAAGTGCTCGAGAAAGATCTTTCTGCAGGCATGGGAAACCTAGACCTGATGCCGTGTGGGCGGGAAAAGAGCTGCCGTAGACAGCGGGTACCCAAAGCAAAGTTTGGAGCAATTTTAGTTTTTCTTTTTTTTTTTTTTAGTTTTTATGGTTTGCTAATAAATCATAAATTTTCCTTGTAAACTTACTTTCATGGCAAGAAACTACCATAACCAAAAATTGAACAACTTTAAGAAAACAAGTAGCTGACTAGTATGCTTTTTCTATGTGTCGGCAGTTAACTCTTGTGTAAAAATTTAAGCTTCGATAAATTTTTATGAGCCCCAGAATAATTATTTACAAGTTAAATTCTAGAATTTCTAGAATAAAAGGCGAGAGTGCAAACAACCAGAGAGCATTTTCGTGATGTAAGTGTTGCTAAATAGCTTGTGACCTGGTGGAATGAATCTGCGCTGCTGATTGACCACTGCAGTCATTTCATGATGTTTTCTGTGATTTAAGAGTGAATTCCCCACTCAGGTTGCTTATTCATGGCCAGATTACACCTTTCTATATAGCTCATCAATAAAAAATTATTGGTAATCCGAAATGACTCCTCTTCATTCTAAAAATGTTTCATGCAAATTCATGACATTTATTTCATATGTATAAATATTAAATAATGTGCAAACTTGCTCACAACTGTTTTTTTAACATAAATTATAGCTAAGAGTCAAGGAGATGGAGCTTCAGAGCCAAATAGCTGTGACATGCAAGATGAACAAAATGTTACAAAATCTCCAAATTTGAATAAACATTCACAACATTTAATTGAAGAAGATGCCAGCAAAAAGTCTGATCTAGAAGTATGAAAAATTGTTACTCTTTTTTTTTTTTTCTTTTGAATGATTCATATTTATAATTTCATTCTCATGAAATATTTGTGTATTGAATTCCCACTCCTTTTTTTTTTTTTTTTTTTTTTTACCTCCATTTTAATGAAAAGTGTTAATAAGTTGAAAGAGAGCATTTGCCCGTCTTAATTATGATTGTTTAATTATTTGGTACAAAACTTTTGTCTATGTGGTATATGCATATTGATACAGTTACAACAGGGTTTCGGACTCGCCCACAAACCAAAAAAAAAAAAAAAAAAAACAGGTTTTTTTGGGTTTACCCACTTGAAAAAACTCAATAAAACCCACACTCAAGTGGGTTTTATTGGGTTTTTTTTAAATCTAATAAAAATTTTCACTTTAAAAAAATAATTTATTATTTTTTTACTTATATTTTCTTACTTGACATTATTATGTATACTAAGTATTATGTAGGATAATAATTATATGTATAAGTATAATTATTACATTATATATATAATTATTATTATATCTACATAACATAGCATATCATATTAGTGATATAATATATGCCAATTTGAAATTATGTAATTATTTTTCAACTTTGCTGGAAAAATTCCTTTCATTTCAACCATCTATCTGCAATATCTCTTTTGAACAGAACAGTTTTAAAAAATGAAAGATGAGAAAAAATGAACAATATTGCAAGCCATTTTTGTATTTGTAAGTCATGATGAAAAAATAAAAATAATACTTTGCCTAAAATTCTAAGGATTTAACAAAAAATATTAAACATAACTAACAAATATAATATAGTGACCCTGTAAGGTTCGATACAGGCAAAAAATAGGGTTCTTTTTTTGCCCCTCGAAAACTTCAAATTCATTAAAACTGCCTTTTTAAAAGATTTAGTTTTATAAAAATGACCTTTCTATAAAAATTTTTCGTGTTCCAGAATTATTTTTAATGTTTACCTATAACTTGGTTTGGTTCAATGAAACGCTATTAACTTGATAATAAACATTTATATAGAACAACTAATAAAATGGAAGGTGTTACACAATTTTTTTCTTGCAGAAAAAAATTTCGTTTTTCACAGAAATGAGCTTCAAAAATTAAAAGCTGGAGGCACTCCTGGCATGTAAGTGTAAAAAGTAGGCAGTAATAATTTTGTTTCGTATTCCTTTATTAAGTTTTCAAATATGAATCAAATATCAGTTATCAATATTAACAAAAATTAAAAAAATATTTACACATTTTTTTTTTTTTTTTTTTACTTTAACCATATAAAAATACATAATTATTTGTAATATGAAAATCGTACATGGTAGGTTTAAAATATTTCACTTTTGTTACTAGTTTTAATTTTACACAAAATAACTTAATAAAAAATTAAATTTAAAATTGTGATAAAACACTGAATAGAATGAAATAAGAATTCATTTTACAGTTTAGGCCAAACCAATATTAAGAATATGAAGGTCGTTTAATTTTTAATTAATTATAATGAATTACTATTATTTTGTAATAAGTTTTTTTTAGTCTAAAACTGTTCTCTTTTGAAATAAACTTAAAATTCAAACCCAACGGTATTATTCTACGTTTAATATAAAAAACCCAATTAAACCCAAAAAAACCTGCCCGCGCTGGGCTTTAAAAAAAACAAACAAACCTGGGTTTATTAAAACCCTGGTTTACAAGTGTTTAAGTTGTTAATAGACTGTTGTTGAAATACAATTGTTTATATTTTTTCAGGTATCAAGAACTCTTACCTCTCAGAACAATAATCTAAAAATTAGTGATCCAATAATGTACCAAAACATACAGTTGTTGAAAGATCAATTACAGTTGCAAAATCAGCAACTCCAAACTATTATGACTCAAGTTGAAATCCTGAGAGATCAATTAACTGCAGAGAAAAGTGCTAGAATTGAAGCACAGGTATATCAGTATTACTTCTAATTTGTAAAAATCAATTATTTAACTTATTTATTATTTAACATACTCATGTATAATTTATAATGTTTGCACCAAAATTGTTTTAACATAATTAAGCATTCAAATGGTTTAATAAAATAATTTTAATGTATTTCATTTTATAAAGATAATATTAAGCAAAATAAATATATAGATGTTCCTATTTTCTTAAAAAGAAAGGATTTATTAACATTTTAAAGAATATTTAATTACCTTATAAAAATATTCTTTATTTTTGTGCAGATATATTTTGGTTGAAGTTGCAGTCATCATAAGTGCACTTGTGGTGATCTGTGTTTTCATCGGCTTCATACTTTCCTCTCTCTCTTCCCTTCAATTCACCTACTATGTGTTGCCATTCGGATGGGATTATACTATGCTCTTTATTGCTAACAGCAGAGTTAGTTGTTAGTATTTTGATAGCTTCGTGTTTCAACCTCCTATAATTTCCACCAATATGCCCTGAAACATGAAGCCATTGAAATACTAACAACTTACTCTGCTGTTAACGATAGAGAGCACAGTATAATCTCATCTGAATGGCAAACATAGTAGGTGAATTGAAGGGAAGAGAAAGAGAGAGAGAGAGAGAGAGATAGGAAAGTACAAAGCCGATAAAAACGTAGATCACTACAAGTGTACTGATGATGGCTGCGACAGCAGCCGAAATATATATGCATGAAAATAAAGGATATTTTTGTTAGGCTTTTGACATTCTTTAAAATATATAGATATTCTTTGATATAACCTACTCACCATGTGGTGACTAAGCAAAATAAAATAGTGATTAAAAAAAAAAAAAAAAAAAAAAAAAAAAAATGGTTTCTTTTTATTTGCCGTGAGCTTTATTAGCAAGAATTTTGTTAGTTGACAATGTAAAAATTCTCTATTTTGGCAGTTAAACAAAAATTAAGTCAAACCGTGATGAAATGATCCCGATGATTTAAAAATCGGTTGCAAAAATATGGCAAATTTTGAAAATTAGTTTTCAAAAATGTAAATTTTGCCTGTTAGCCACAAAATAATTCCAGTTTTCTGCAATCAGCTGTAAAAAAAAAAAAAAAAAAAAAAAAAAATCACAATTAACTGTAATTTATTGTAAATTAATCAAAGCAACAGTGAAGAGACCCTGCATTTCAGGAAAGGCTGCAAAATTTTCATTTGCTTTGGCAATATAATAATAGGAAATTCGTTAATGACTGAATAATAAAATATTCCTGTAGTAAGCTTTGGCAAAAATGTGAATTTCAGAAAATTTTGGAGTGGAAGGCTGATTTTTTATACTAACTATGTGAAAAATACCAGAGCTAGGAATCGAACCTGGGCCTTCCGCTTTACGTGCAGATGCTCAAACCATTGAGCTACCCTGGCTGATTACCAGCTAGACATTTCTCACATAACATTCGTTGGCAAAGCACCGAGTCTGTAAACACAGCTATATCAAGTCACATGTCACTTGGAAGCAGTAAAGCGGTCACAGTCATAAATCAGCCTTCCACTCCAAAATTTTCTGAAATGAACTTTCATGGTTGATGAATAAATTTCTAAATTAAAAATGTAAATTTTGTAGATTAGCAGTGAAATCATTGCCTATTATAAATTTTATAATCGAAAAAAAAAAAAAAAAAAATCAGGTACCTCAGCAGTTATCTGGGATTAAATGTAATATGTATTATTTAGTAGCAAAATAGTTTTCTATTTTAGGCGATTGTCTGCAAAAATGTCATGTCTTATTTGTCAATCAGCCTCAAAAAAAGAAAACTTTCATCAGTTGACTATGAAAAAAAAAAAAAAAAAAACATTTTCAAGAGCCTGTCTAAGAAAATTTTGAGTTCGAAATTTTAAAATAGATCTTTCACAAAACCGACAATTTTGAAATAGACTTTTCACAAAAGTCAACAAAAATATAGTGCGACCACGTTTCCTACGACTAGCAGTGAGGCCGAGTCCAAAAGTTTGGAGGGATGCAAAATTGGCCGAGAGATAGTTATTTGGCAAACATCCAGTTATTCGGTGTTTCCTTATTGCTTGTTTTCTCTCAGTCACCCCTATTTTAACACTGGACTCGTTCAATCTGCACTTGCGCAGAGGCTTCCATGGTTGCAAGAAATGTGGTTAAAGAATAGAAAGGAGCCTTCAAAAACATCTGCAAACTAAACAGATCTTACACAAAAATGGACAAATTTAAAACAAACTTTTATAAAAATTGGATGATTTTCAAAAGTTTTTTAGAAAAATTAGGACAAGAATATTATTTATTTTATAATTAGTACATAATATAATAATAATAATTTAGCTATATTATTTGAGACTTTAACTGTAGACTTAAATCTAGCTTTATAAATAAAATTTAAGCTGTCTGTTTTTGTTATGTTTAATTTATACTTTCTTTTCTTTTTTATTAAAGGATCAAAATCATCTTCTACTAGTTCATAACCGAGAACTTCTAGAGCATATCCAGAAGTTAGTCACCAGAATTTATGAAATTGAAGGGAAATCTTCTGAAAAAGAAAAAAAACAAGCTCCACGAGTTTCTGAACCATTTAATTTATCACCGGTAACATTAATGTTAAAAAAAATTTATTGCATTTTATAACTCTATATAAAAAAGACATACAGTTGACTCTCATTAATGAGTACTCAAAAGAATGACAAGAGAAATGTTTAAATTACTCATAGTTTAAAGTATCAAAAATATGAAGGAAAAAACAAATTAGAGAAAATTAAATTAATTTTTAACTTATTTTTGCAACTATTGTTAAAATATAACTTAACATTGTAATATTAAATAATAATATTGTATTCTTATCCGAAATTACATAAACATTTGCACAATTATTTATCATCACTATTAAAAAAATTATCAATAGTTTTTTGCATAGACCTATTTATTTTGTGCTTTTTAGCCTGTTTTTCCACTTATAAAATGTAGTTTAATTTTTTTCCAATGATGGCTGTATAGGGATGAAAGTGGACAGACACTCAGATAATTACACAATTAGCTTTTTAGTTAGTAAGGAATGCACTTGGGACATGGAAAACGAACTGTCAAAATCTGATTCTTCTTCTTCAATGCATTTCTCACAAACTATATAAATGATTTCCTCCTTCTAAGGGCCATATTCACCAACTTCTTAACACTCAGATTAAGCACCGGATCAGTGGTAAATGCTCGATCATAGGAAAATCGGTATTCTCCAACGAAAATCCACAGTTCACCGGCTACTTTAACACTTCGTTTTTGATCCTCGAATATCAGAGGATTAACAGAGATAATTCTCGGATATTTTCATAACGCATGCACACTCCGCAGCTCAGCTACGTAAACAAATAATAAACATGGCTGACGTTGACGATCTATTCTCACTAGATGATATTGAAAGCTTAGAACTATTGGAAACATTTGAAAGAAGGAAAAGGACGGTGCATCAAATTAGAGTAAATGATTTGGATTCTTTGGATAATGTGGCATTTCGATATTGCTATCGATTAAATAAAGATTTCGTGGAATTTCTAATACGAATGTTAGATAATAGGCTGTCATCTGCCACAGAAAAGAATAATGCATTAACTTCGGCAGAAAAAATTTAATAGCTTTAAGATTCTCTTAATCATAACAATAAAAATTTTAAATCGTAGTGTAAACAGTTGTCGTCTGCATGATTATTCTTTTTAAAAATGTTCTAAAGTAAAATTGATTCTTAATCCGTGCATTAACAAAAGCGAACTAAACAAGAGTATCAGTGTTGCCAATTTGCTTTTTACCCTTTCTAATCTTCTAATCCGATTGATTAGTTAATTGAAGCCAAATGGTGAATAAAAGCTATCTTCGTTCTTGGCTAATCAAAACGAAGCTTTTATTTCTCTTCCAGTTAATCAATGGATCACTTAATCGGATCGGCTGATGGTGAATACCGTAGGAATTTAATCCAGTGTTAGCTTTAATTCTCGGATTTGCTGATCCATGGTGTAATCCTCGATCAATGAAGTTTCGTGAATACGGCCCTCAGTGAAGTACCTAGACACTTCTAACTTGTCAGCTTCTACATGCTCTTTGAACATAACATTGCATTACAAAAGTTATGAAATGCTGTGTCTTCAAATAGACTTTTGATTTCCCAATTTACATAATTTACCTCATTTGAAATCCTCAGAGTGTCATGGGTTTCTTTTCTTGAGGTATAAAATCTATGTATGTCAACAAAGTAACTGTTGAAAATGTAGTAGTAAATGGACGGCTCATTGTAAAAGTGGTGTAACTCCATATTTTTTAAATATATATATATTTGCTTAATTGTAACACATTTTGTCACATCTTTCATTATAAAAAAGAAAAAACTCCAATAATTGCTTTAAAAAGGGAAAAAGTGCAATTATCAATAGTTAAATTAACTGAAGCCAATATTAAGTAGTTATAATGTGACCTAACAAAATTTTCTTCTATATAATTCTTTATAACAATGTTGCTGACGCATTAACAATCATAGCTTATCACAATAAAGATTTTGTGAAAATGATTAAATCACGTTCAAGGCATCTAAAAATGTATAAATCTAACAAAAATGGGTTATAAAAATTTTACAAATCCAATACTTACTTTTATGAATTTAGAAGAAAGTAATGAATGATTTTGATTTAATGAAAATGTTTAATGTTAATCTGACATTGAAAATTTCTAGACTTAGATTAAATAAAAATTTTGAATTAACTGAGTTCAGATTAATGAGAGTCAACTATATTGCTATTGTATATAAACATTTATATATTTTCTTTTCTTTCTTTTCTTTTCTTTCGTTCTTTCTTTTTTTTTTTTTTAATTGTTTTAAAAATATTTTTCCCCCTCAGAATGCTTTGTATAATTAAAAATAGATAAATAAATAAGAAATATTTGAATATAATACAGTATTAATTCAAACCCCCAAGCGAAACAGAGCATATGTCAACCTACCCATCAAATTCTTGAGTTTTTACTCTTTTCTTTATTATATTAATTTAAGATATCTTATTATCTAAAAAGAATTGTATAAAATAACTGACGTAAGTGTTATTGCATAAATATTAGTGAGATATTTATTTTATTATTACAGTGAACTCTCGTTAAAACGGACAATCAAGGGCCAGCAATTTTTTGTGCATCTTAACGAGAGTCCATTATAAAAAGAGTTCATAAACTGAAGTTCTATATGAACTCTAAAATCACTATTATGTACACATACACAGTATAACACGAATGAAAATTTGTTTCCTCAAACCCTTTTATTCACTAAAAATATAAAAGCATGAAAACCGATACTTACTTTCAAAACTTCTTTTCTTCATATAGTACAACTTGATAACAAAATCCTTTGCTATGTCTCCACAATAGAAGTGGAGACAGGTGCAAATTGTTGACCTCAACTGTCACTGTCAATCAATACTATTTACCTCCCACAGTGTAATAGCACAGAGTGAAAGAGATCAACCCTTTTATTATTGAACCTTTTCATGTTAAAAAAAATATATATATGTATATATTGAATTTGAAAAGATTTTGGGAACTGACTCTTTTTCGAAGAAAGTAAGCTTTGAGGGGAAAAAAAATGTCCGTCTTAACGAATGAATTGTATGTATAAAGCGATGTTTATTACATGCAATTTCTATAGGCCTTAGCCGGCGATTCTGTTTTTGTACGTAATAACAAGAAATCCATCTTAAACGGGGCCGTCTTAACGAGAGCTCACTGTATTATTATTATTATTATTATTTTTTTTTTTTTTTTTCACATGAATCAACATTAAGCCTAATTTGCAAGTAATAAGTGTTGAAAAGTCCATGCATCAAGTTATTGTGGCTCTGCTGTATACATTAAAGTTTTGAAAACTACTGTTAAACATAATGCAATTAAAAATATTTTTTAAGAACACTATATAATTTTAAATAATTGCTATGCATTTGGAAAAACTTAATCTGTCTTCAGATGAAAAATACTGGGTTTGGAGATGTATATTCTTATGTAGTTAAACTATACTTTTTTTTTTTTTCAATTACTGAAATTTAAATCTTAATTTGTATAATTTCATCAAATTTTTATTGTTATTTTGACTATTTAAAACTATTTTATCATGCATTTAATATATCGTTCTACTTGGTTTTGCCATATGAAAATTGAACAGATAATATATTCAAAGGAATCATAAATTTATCTTAATTCATCATTATTATCAACAAAATGGCTGAACAAGTTACTTAGCAAACTTGTACAAGATATTTTTAAGAAAAATCCACTGTGCGACTTTGGTTCAAATTGATTGAGTTCTTCGATATATTTGACAGATAAAAAGATAAACTAAATGAATGCAGTAGGTCGATTTCTACAGAAATCAACCACCTTATTACACATACTGTTGGAGTATTTCAGTCAAAACATAAATTTAGCATAAAAGTATTTATAAAAAGGTATACTTATCAGAAAATGTTGGAGTGAAAGGCTGATTATTTATACCAACTATGTGAAAAATACCAGAGCCGGGAATCTAACCTGGGCCTTCCACTTTATGTGCGGATTCTCAAACCATTGAGCTACCCTGGCTGATTACCAGCTAGGCATTTCTCACATAACATTCGTTGGCAAAGTCACCGAGTCTGTAAACACAGCTTTATCAGGTGACATTAATATTCATGGCACAACTCCAATAGACCATGAAATTTTAATTTAATTTAGAAATTTATTTATCAACTCTGAAGGTTCATATCAGAAAATGTTGGAGTGAAAGGCTGATTTTTTATACCAACTTTGTGAAAAATACCAGAGCCGGGAATCGATAGTTGTGTATTGAGATGTACTTACTTTTTCATATGTTTGTACTTATATATTTAGATATTCAAATTTTTTTTTTTTTTTTTTTTTTTATAGCCTCCAGTTCCTGATGCTCATCTTTATCTTGAAAATCTAAAGTACTTATCTAAAATTAACAAAACTTCACAACTTCAAGAAAATCAAAATGTCAAATCATTATCTGAATCTAAAGCTTCTTTCAGTGCTGGGCACCTGGAAAATCATTTTGCAGCTGATCCTGTTACCAAATCTTCGCTCCAAACAAGTTTTCCAAGATTGTCTTCTATCCATGGACCATCCCATTGTGAACCTGCTAATAATCCCAAACCTAACTTATCATTTAGCAATACTGGCATATCCCTTCCAACTAGCCCTTCAGACTTTTCTCCCAGCTTAGATGCTATTTTTAAACCAGATAGTTTTGTCTGCAGTAGTCCCAAACAATCAAGAAAAGTCCAAAATCCCACTAATGATGCAGTTGGCGACTTTTTAATTCCCCGATCACCATCGTGTTCACAGTCTTCCACGAGTCCTGGCCATAAGAACAAGAAAACATTTGACTTTGAAGAAAGTTCGATAGCATCTAGTTTATTTACCTATCATGAAAGCCCTGAGAATACTAATTCACATAATTCATCATATTTTACTTCACGGGAATCAAATGTATCGAATAAGGATTGCAGCTTTATCGCTCAGGTAACTCGAGATCTGGCAAAAATGAATACATTTGATAAATGTATTTCAGGATCTCCTAATGCAAAATCTACTGGTAACAATTTTAATTTGTTTAAAAGCTGATTATGTATGTTGTTATTTCAGATATATATATTTTTATGAAAATATAAAAAAAAAGTATTTTAACATTTTAAAAAATTTGTTTTATATCATAGCTTAAATTTGGTGTAGTACTATGTTTTTAATTTAAAAAAAAATTTTTTTAAGGTAATTTATATATTAACATTAAATTGATTATAATAATTGTTTATTGAATTTTGGAAGGTGATGCAATTAAGTCTGATTAATCAAAATATCCGAGTTACAGTTGTAATTTTAAAAATATTTATCAGCTATACAGATTTGTATTGTTTCATAAACTTCTCTTTATTATTTAAGTTTTTTATTTATTTATAATTTATAAATAAGTGCAATTTTCATTTCTTAAAATTTTAGATTAATTATTGGAATTTTCCCAATTTTTTTTTTATTTAATCAAAATTTCTGAGAAATATTTTTAATATTTGTTTATTTTTATTTGGTAATTTTAAGTGCAATTAGTTTCTCTACACTCAAACTTTTAATGCAAAGGTATTTTTTTATTGTCTGTTAATTTAAATTAATTATCAACAGAATTTTTTTTCAAATTTTATGTTAGTTAATCAGATTTTTATTTCCTATATAACAAGAATCTCATTTTTTATTTTTTATTTGCATTATTAAGCAAAGTTATAGATTACGCTGTTCTGACTGATATACTCTTGTTGTTGTTTAGAATTTTAGTCTTTTATAACCATTAATTTTATTTAATCTCATTTATTCATTAGTTTGTGTTAGCATATTTTATGTACATTTTGTATATATAATATTTTTTTATGTGCCATATTATTTTCGTAAATGGTTTTAAATATTTTAACAAAACAACATGATTTCTTTAGTAACATTATAAGAGTATTTAGATTACACATTTAATGAAATTAACTTTTTTTTTTTTTTTTTTTCTATCTAAAAATGCTCCTTTTTTAAAGAGAATATAAAAGTTGTATATATGTATTTTTATAATTATTGCTTTTACTCATTATATGAAAAATTTACATTGTTTTTATGTATAATATTTATCGAAATCATTCTGTAAACTATCTTGTAACATTATTAATCAGTAGTTTGTTTTTAATACAAGGTGCTGAACATTTTGTGAGTAATTTTAGAAAAATATTTTTGAGGTAGTTCTTTTCTTTATCTTATCTGTATGTCTGTACCAAAACACATTACCCGAAAAGTAGCTGAAAATGTAGGCATTAGCTGAAATCTTCCAAAAATTACAGAAATATACTTAAATTAAAAAAAAAAAAACTTCATAATCACATTATAGAAATAATAGAGGCCTTACTTGGAAGCTTCAATGAAACATTTCATTGTAGGCCTGTGACTTCCTCAGGTACAGTACAGCTTCACTTCATAGCTACCTAACATACCAAATGAAGCTGTACCTGAGGAAACTGCGGGCTCATGGTGAAAAGTTTCATAGAAGCTTCCAAGTAAGGCCTCTATTATTTTTATAATTACAGAAATATATTGTTGAAATCATCTCTAATTATATTTTTAACCCTTTAATATGCACAGGGTTCCCACGGGTCAGGGGAAACCTGGAAAAGTCAGGGAATTTGAAATTACTGAAAAAAGTCAGGAATATATCAGGGAAAATTATAAATATTGCTCAAAAACCTGGAAAATGCTTTTTGAGCATTGAATTTATATTGCAAGTCACGTTGCTATGTTGTCTTTTATGTCGCGAGCTATGTTCTCGTTCTGTTTTATACTGTGAGCTATTTTTTATGTCTTGAACCAAATTTTGTGACTGGAATTTTCTAAAAATAGACCTGGAAAAGTCAGGGAATTTTATTTTTGATATTGAGTGGGAACCCTGTATGCAGTGACCTTGCCACAAGGAAGCAATTACTAATTCCCAACTGCAAAAATTCATCCCAGAATTCTTCAACAAAATACAGGATAAATCAAAAATCTTGTCCTGATTACAAGTATTTATTATGCTCAAACTATTATAATCAGACATATGTTTGTTTGGATATATTGTAAGTACTGTTATAATTTTTTTTTATAAGATCATTTATAACAGTAAATTTCAACGTGTGTTTCCTTGGTAGCTCGGAGAATGCCTAAGCGGTATTCCAGTTACCGCCAAGTGCTCTTTAACATATACAGAACCATGTAGATTCTCTGATCCTCATATATGGACATTACGCCTATTTACCATTCCACTGACATGAAAGGTGGATTCATCAGTAAAGCAAATGTAATTTAAGTAATCGTTTTCGACATTAGTTCTGTTCAGAATCTTAATTGTGAATTCTGCATAAATCGGGAAATCATTTGGTTGAAAAGCCTAAACAGATGAATTTTATGAATTTTTACCAAACTTGTTTGCTGTATTTGAAGTTCTCATCATGCTTGACGAGTGGATTTAGTAGGAGACCATTAAAATGATTGCTGAATACAATTAACAGTTGCTTCATTCATACTAGGCCTGCAACCAGTGGTGGCTCGTGCACCGAAAATAGGTGAAGAGGCTCACTGTATTTTACAATGTATTCATTTACAGAACATAAATTTACATTTAAATAAGTATTTTTAATTAATTTTAGTTAAGACCCTGCTTAATAAAAATTATGCATTAAAAATACTTCAATATTATTTTTGAGCTCTTCACCTATTTTTGGTTCACAAGCCGCCACTGCCTGCAACTTCTGGAAAGATGCATAATGCTGCCTGTTTATTTCATACAATTGCTTGATTTTGGAGGAGGGTTGTGTTTATAACCATGTCGAAATTTATGCAGAACATTAATGGTCGATTTTGTTTCGTGAAATGAAAGCACACATTGGGCTTTCTCTTGAATCGAGGCCATTTTGGCCGAAAATGATGTCTTTCTTATAAATGTTTCCCTGAGTCACTCTTGAAGGAGCACTGCATCATCTACTGCGCAGAACAACTACTAAAACAGACCTATCCAATGATACAAAGTTACATTATTATATAAACCGGTTATTTTTTAATGAATTTTTATAATCAAGGCAAGACTTTTAGTTCACCCTGTATTACTTTTATTAGTACAGATTTGTTTTATTAGAACTTTTTTTAAGGATTTTTAATCCTGTATTTTGTAATTTTAAGTCTTTTAGCAATTGGGCCTTTGAATTTATTTTTGACATGTTTCAATTTTTATGCAACTGTATGCTATAATTTATGTAATGTCAGTAAGATAATTTAAATGATTTATTATTATTTGAAAAATGAATGTACTAATCAGTTAAGTCTTGATTAGTGCATTTATTTATTTATTTTTGAATGGTATTCTTTCATATCAGAAATGCATATAAGCTGTGTACAAAATGAAAATATTTAATTATTGTTAATACTTTCATTTTATTGTAAAGCACAAGAAACATAACATAAAGCTTCAGAAACATAGCATAACAAATAACACTGAAACATTTCAAAACATTTAATATGCTTTCAGTTTAGTTTTAAATATATCATGAATATAATACTAACACATTGTATCTGTTTAAAAGTGAATATTTAACTACTATATGAAAAATCTTAATGATCCAGATAAAAAATTAAGAGTTTGAATTGATATTAATTTATTACAAATAGCAATTGCTCTTTTTTTTTTTTTTTAATGTAGAAATTACAATCTAAAAAAATTAAAGTGCAAAACTTCTTTATTATTTAAGTTTATGTAATAAAGAGCAATAGCTAATAAATTTATTTTTTCACTCATTTAGTCAATCCCATTATAAATAGTTTAAAAATTCAGTCATGAACATTCTGCATTCATTTGTCTACCAATGCTTGCAAAATACATGGGTTTGGTGGCAAAATTTTCAAGTTTTAAATTTTGTTTATTTAGGATTATCAGAATTTCGCTGTTCAATTTAATTAACTTCCCCCATGTACATTCCTATTTATTTATTTTTATTTTATTTTTTCCTCTGAAAAAGCCTTTTAAGATTTCAATTTAAAAATAAGTAGATTATGCAGTAGAAGTTAAATTTACCTTTTTTGCCTTAAGGATACTAGGTGACTATAGAACTGTATGAAATTCTAAGATTATTTATGTAACATTAAAATTTTATTTATCTTATGTTTACTTTTTAAAATAACTTTTTGTTCTTTACTATTAAAACTTTCTTTGAAAGAGAAATAATAGTAAATTTCTTAAAATAATGGTTTCATAGTTTTTACACTTTATTACTGGTAATCATTGACTTACCATTTAGTTAATCTCCATTTACTGGTGCTGTGATTTGATATTAAAGCTTCTAGTAGACAAAATATGTGTAATACATGAGTAAATTCAAAATCAAAATTGTTGTTTTCTAAATTAAATTTATATATGTTTGAAATGTCAATGCACTTAGTGCCTTAATGATGTGGTGCACTTAGTAAGAAATATTTTTAAGTGCTAATTTCCAATTGACTTCAAAGAATTGCAGAAGTTATAAACATGGTATTTAATTCACTGGCAAATTGTTAGCTGCTGAGTTCCAACAGAAAAAAAAAAAAGTTAAATTTTATGTTTTGAACACCAAATGTGAACTAATTAACTTAGGAGGACTGTACTTACTCAGTTCCCCATCACATATCTGTACTGATAAGTATAAAGGATTTAAGTCCAAAAATGTTGATTTTGAGTTATGTACATAGTCAGACTCAGAAAAAAATTCTATATTGATTGGTGTAAATGATTTAAATCAGGGGTTTGTCCAGACTTTTCAGACAGGGTCCTGTTTTTGTGAAATTGTGTAAAACTGTACACGTATTTTTGTAAATTTAAATTTCGTGTGAAAATAAAGTTCTTCCGAACTTTTCGGCTAGGACCCTCTGTCTGTGAAATTGTGAAAAATGTAATTTTTCAAAATAAAATTATAATTAAAGTTTCATTTTAGACAATGACAGTTCATTTTTATAGAACTAAACTTAAACATATGCATAGAAGCCCTTAATAAATTAAAATTGAATATCAGCTTTTCGGGAAACACAGCAAAACATCTGATTTTTCATAGACAGCCTGTTTGTTTCATGAAAGATTAGTTTTAGAAATGAAATAGATTTATCAAATGTTTATTTTTTATGATAAATAATTTTGTGAAGGGTCCTGTTTTATGATAAACAATTTTGTGAAGGGTCCTGTTTTATGATAAATAATTTTGTGAAGGGTCCTGTTTTAGGATAAATAATTTTGTGAAGGGTCTTTTAACGGATCCAGATTTGCCTCTGGTCAGACCCCTGTAAATCCACATCATTTAGTTTTTGAGAAAATCCATTGGTAAAAAAAGATTCAAGTCAGAAATTTAGCATTAATCTTCGGTATAAAATATTTAATTCAATTTTTTCCCTTTATTAAATGAAGGTTGACAATCACTGAATGGTATAAAGGGTATAAATTAACATAATATCTCTTTCCTAATCGATTCTTCTGATTAGTTTTTAGTTAGTTTAACTTTATTTTTCGTCTCCTGAAAAATCACGAATATGGACTTAAATCTTTTATACTTATCAGTAGAGATATTTACTCTCATATATTTCTACTACAGGGCATACTATATTCATGCTTAAGAGAAATGAGTTTGGCCGATTAATCAACACAGTCACAGACAGAAATACCCTCATCTTATAGGCTATCCACTATTCAATTTGATACATTTACCTTATTCTAATTTGCTTATTAGTTTTATTATAATTAGTTTCGTATTTTAGTTTTCATGAAATTCTGTATGATCGCCATAATGCAAGCTTATGTGAAATATTGCTCTATTCTGCCATATTAAGAAATCTTAAATTTCAAATAATTTACGAAGTTTTCAAACTTTAAAAGTGGTCTTACATCTTTACGATGAAAATATTCGACATAATGAATGTTTATGCAAAATTTTAACCTATTTTGCCATGTTAAGAAATTCATATATTTTCAGTACGCTGCAGAGATATTACAACAGGGGTGATTACATTTAAGTTATTTACCTAATTTCAGGTTATAATAATAATAATAATAATTTTTTTTTTTTTTTCAGTATCAGAATTTTCCTGTTTTTCTGTTAGTTAAATTCATAAATAAGACTAAATTATCAAATTCATATGACTGTTAAACTTAACTCCTTTCTGCATATCAGTCCAAATATGATCCAAGCCAAAAATCAACTTAATCCCTTGCCGGCCCTCACACTCTAAAATGCTCTAAACAGTGTTGCCAAATTTAGACACTCTTTTATTCAACTATCATCAATATAAATTATCTTAAAAAAAAAAAAAAAAAAGTTAATTTAAAACATGTGTCATTTGTCATTTAGATTAAAACCACTTTAAAACACGTAAAATTAAACCTTGTTTAAAAGAGAGTTTAAAACATTATCTGAAGCCTTTTGCTTAAAGCATCATCAGGGATTTTTATTACTCATTTCCAATGAGCAGTTTTAAATATTTTTTACTCATTGGTTTAAATACTCATTGGAAATGAGTAATAAAAATCCCTGATGATGCTTGCGAAAAGCTTCAAATGATGATTTGAAATCTTTTAAATAAAGTTTAATTTTACGTGGTTTAAAGTGGTTTTAATCTAAATATCATCAATAATTTTGAGGGGTGATATTTGAAATACATAATGGACGAATAACCTTCAAAGTGATTAGGCTATCGTTACAGTTAAAATTGAGTGGTGGATATTACAAGGTTGCCACTCAAACAGGAGAATGAAATTCCATGACTTTTTCAGATTTTTCAGAAATATTCTAAGAAAATTCCAGTTTAACCGTATATTGAGCATTGGCTGTGTTGAAAGCAAAATCATTATGGTACCAGTTGAAAACACAAAAGTTACATATAGTGATAGTTATATATAGTGATATTGTATATTTTTCGGTAATCATCATATGAAATTCCCTGACTTTTCCAGATTCTAGCTAAAATATTCAAATTCCCTGACTTTTCCCTGACTTGTATAGTCAATTTTCGAATTCCCTGACTATTCCAGGTTTTCCAGGTAGTGTGGCAACCCTGATATTAAATTTAAAAAAATCCCTGAATTTGACAATACTGACCAGAAGAGAGACATTAAATTGGACCAGCAAAGGATTAAACTGACAATTTACCTTACCATTTTGTTGCATGTTGGGTCAAATGAGTGGAAGCAGTTTCTTACTAAATATTTTTGAAATAAAAGGTTTTGTTTATTGAACTGCTTGTAAATTTGGTATAGTAATCTTAAAAACAATGATATATTTTTTCAACTTAGAAAAAAAAAATGCATGAAGGTGTTAAAATTAATATTTTTCATAATGAGAATATTGGACCTCCTTAGAAAGAGAAAAAATAGAAAAGAAAAATTTATAATTAACATTTGAGTTCCTATTTAGTGCTATTAATTTGGGACATTTTATTGATGCAACCAAATAGTGGTATAGTATCACCCTAGATCACTCTGCAGATACTTATTGTTTTTTAATATCTTAAATATAAATGATTTGACAAGTACTTTTTTTCCACATACACATTAACCTGCTTATCGACGACTCCTTTCAATTCCCAAATTTTGTTGAAAATTCTCAACTTATACAAAGTATATACGGTGATTGCAAAAACAAGTAATAACCCAAGTAGCACATACCGTTTTTACAACTAATTTTTTTCTGTTCAGACTTATTTTCAACGCTATAACAACGTTATGTGCTGCCTGGGAGTAGTTTTAGGTCAAATAAAACAGTGGACTCTTCATTAGGTGAAAAAAAAAATGTTAAGTGTAACATAAAAGCATCGAACGTTAATGTGCATTATTGCTAAAAAATAATTGATTAGAAAGAATAATTCTTGAAGAATAACTGCACTTTCATATTTTTAGATTTGCAAAAAATTTCACTGCCCTGTAATTTAAATATGTGGTCTTACTTGTATCCTATCCTGCAAACCATCATAGATATAGTAATAAGACATAGATTGATCAGTGAGAGGGAAAAAGTGATACCTTTTTATTCGGGAAAAGTCACTCTAATGTCTGCCTTTCTCCAAGTAAATCACACACAGGAATACACACTTATAATTTAGTAAATAAAATTTATGAATAATTTATTTACTAAAGGTGAATGAAAAACTGCAGATACAATTTCAAATTCATTTTTCTTTTTATTCTTTTTTTCAATACTCTCTAATGGCTGATATTAGAACTTTTTTTTTGGCATCAAAATTTTTTGCTCGATAACATGAGGATGATAGATCTATATATATTACTATATCTATGCAAACCATAGGTAAAAAAAAAAAAAAAAAAAAAAAAAAAAAAAATCGCCCTAAAATAAGTAAATGGGAAGTAAAATATTCTCACACATATATTTCCTTCTTATGAAATAAAAATATAATTATCTTTAATTCAATTTGTAACATATTCTGTTTTGTAAAAGGTGTCGAAGTTAATTAATAAAAGTTATTTTTATTAATCTAAAAAACATAACTAAAAAAAGAAAGAAAAATGTAAAACTAGTTTTCAAAATGGGTAATCAGAATTAAGATTACCTTAAAGATTTGTATCCTAAAGTTTTACTAATCTTTTATATAAAATGGAATCTCATTTCTGATATTTCACACTAATTATATATTTTAATTTATGCATTTTCTGAAATATTTACATTTATTTTTGCTCAAAGATCATGGTATCGCTCATTATATGATATGATTAACTTCTTTACTGGCTATCTTGAGATAACTCGGGGAAACGCAGTCTTCTACCAGTGTTGCCAATTTAGCGGAATTTTGACACGATTTATGGGAAAAAATAAAGGTTTAGCGGATTCGATATTACATTGCACTGTTGCTACACTATGGGCAATTGAATTTTTAGCAGATTTTCACGTGTTCTTTTAGCGGAGAAAATTTTTTTGTGTTGGCAACACTGTCTTCTACACATTACAAGAGATGGTGAAGTGGTTAAAAGTATCATGAATTCTGACATAACACAGATAATATGATGCTCCTGTCACTATGCTCATTTATTTTTTGCCATTGATGTTCATATATCACAATTAATGTATAATGTTGAGATAAACTTTATTCTATTACAACTCTGCTATATTTAATAATGCAATCTATTTTTCACTTGAAGTTTATTATATAATGTTATGTATGTGATGAAATTTTTCTGAGAAATGATACATTATTTAAACTAAATGTGGAAACATATGTCATATCTCTTCAGTTTAAAAAGCACTTTATAATACTACTTTTGCCATCTTTTCAAGATGGTGTAGATCAATTTCAAAAATTAGTATAAATTTTGTTTTATTGTACAACTCTTTTCTTTCTTTCTTTTTTTTTCAAAGCTTTTATATTGGCAATCCTCACTATTTATCTGCCTTTATCATCTACTAAAAGAAACTTTATAAAATTTTCTATTTACAATTCTGTACATTTTGTAAGTCTAATTAAATATTTTTTTACTTTTTCAACATTGTTATAATCAACAAATTCAATTTTCAAAGTGTCTATTTCGAATACAAAATTTCTAAAAAAGAAAATATATGTTTGTTTACATTTATACACTTAGTCAATCTTGTACTTTTAAAAATGTTCAAATGACAATGAGAGGCATTATTTTTTTTGTGATATTTATATGCTCTTATGTATTGTAAAGGCCAATTCTATATTTTGTTACCAATATAGATTCTCTTTATATACTATACTAAATGTTTTATAGAATGGTTCTAAAAAAGAAAAAAGTAAAATTTTTTTCTACTTTATCTCTAAGTGTAATTTTTCTCTCATTTTCTAACATCTCATGTTACATTATTGAATTCTTTTACTTATACAAAGGTTGGAAATTTAACAGTGGCAACTATTTATTTACGACTTATACAAAATAGATACATGCTTTAAAGTTTTACTGTTTTTCAAGATAGTCACTAGCATTGTGTTTAGTCCGTTGCCAGCAATGTAGAAATTGTATGATACCTTTAGCAGCACGTACTGCATTGATAATTCATCTCAAGAAGTCTAATGCTTGATGAATCTTTGGAACAATTCTAAAGCAAATTTCATGAAGTGGTTCTTGAATCTTAGGAATCAAGTCAAAGTCTCAAGGGTTGAAATCTGAAGAATGTGGAGGATGGTGCAGCTTTTTTTAGCTCTCATTGATGGAACAGCCCCATTTATTCCCTTTCGATCTGAGATCTGTTGCAGAAATTCTTCAGGCATTAGACTACTTGTCGAATTATCAACACAACAGCTGTTGCTGAATGTATCCGATGACTTCCATATTGCAGGCAATGCGTCATACAATATTCTAGCAACTACAATGAAAGATAGTAAATCTTCAAAACATATATCTATTTTGCATCTGGTGTAATTAACCTTTTATCCAAGGCTCTTATATACACGAGCTGGCGCATCAGGCATTTTGTTGACTTAGGGTTGCCACGTGTACCCAGCGTGTTTCTCTGATAAAACAAACGACAAACATTTTTTTTATCGTCTTAAGTTACTTTAATGTAACTTGTTTTATTATATTTCATAATTTTAGCTAAGTAAGTAAACTATGATATGGAAGTTTGTATAGCGGTAAACTGCTATAATCATTAAAGAAGTGAATATAAAGTGTTCACAGACTTTCTATTACTGTGTATTTGAGTTTTGGCGACATTTTGTGAAAGAAACAGAAACCGCCCTAACAACACATCTTACCCCAGTACATCCATAGGATATCCTCAGAATAAAATGACATCCTGAGAATGTACTGTGAAAAAAATGTGTTTTAGGAATATTATTGTTGCTTATTGCTCTGATCTTGACCGATCAAGATTTCTCTTTCTCTGATCAAGATTTCTTAAAATCATTAGGGAAGTGATAAGGACGCCAAGCGGGAATGCTGTTCTCTTCGGAGGCAAAAAAATGGAGGTGATGCACCGGCCTATTATTTTATTTAGGGGCTCTACTTTTATCTACTGATGGTATTGTAAAGTACTAAAAAAAAAAAAAAAAGTAAAATAGAATTTATGGAAGAAATATCAAAGTTATTTATAAACACTTTAATCTCACTACCAGGCACTAGACGCTACATATAGCCATTTTTGTATCAGAAAGGCTTTTATAGAGTGTTTTTCGTTGTTTCTACTTGGCATTTTTCACAATCTTCATGTGTGTTATAATTAAAATTAATTCCTATATTACTTCAAGATTCTTCTATCGATCTTAGAAAAAATATAAGAAACCTGTAAAACAAATGCTTTTTTACATTTTTTTTAAGGTTAAAATATCTTTTTTGGACCTCTATATACCAGTAGTACGCTTAAGTACTACCTCAAAAAATCCCAATTATCATAATGAGGGGATAATCATATATCTTTAAAATATACTCTCAAGTAACTAAAAAAATGTGTTTCAAATACTTTTTTGACTGTGTCATAATTTGGTAAATAAAGGGTTAAATAATTGCCACTATTAAAATCCTAACTGTCACAAATGTGTGTGTGTTCTCTACATGAGATCTTTGTTACTTTTCATTTTCTATGACATCCCATCCTATCTTATTTCTTCTTATAATTTTTATGTTCCTATCAAATCAAAACTGAAATTCCATTCTACATCTTTAAGACTGTTACCTTTTAAATAAGGATTGTGCATTTGTGTTTTTACTATGTAGCAATGTGTATTTATATATTTTAATGTTTTGAAAATTTCATTCTCAAGAATGTGCTGCATTCATCATTTTATTTAATGCATATATTTACACAATTTTAGCTGTATATCGTTTATCTCATGCTTTTGTGTGGTATGTTTATGCCTCGTGCCAAATCTTGAATTATTCATTATGCATTATATACAATTCAAATGTAAACAATTTTGTTAATAAATCTTTATTGCATTTATCTCTTATTATTTTTCCTTAAAGAAATATATATATTTTTTAAATAATAGAAATAATCTCCCCCTTTTCTTTTAATGTGTCCTCTTTCGAAAAATTACATTGTGCATTTTCTCTATTAGTTTGCATAATAGCGTCTTAGCCTTCAGTTGCTGGATTTGAGCCCTGGTTCAGGATCTATTTTAAGTCGTAGGTCCTAGTCTGTAAATTGACAACCCAGCATCTTGTGTGTCGGATTGACTTGAAAATCTGGTATTTTTCACTAAATTTAAATTTTTGATTGAACCCGGTAAATTTGAAACAAAAAGTTTCAATTTATAAAATGTCATACAATAAAATAGAACAGTCACGGAACTTTATCTCGGAGGGTCAAGAAAAATCCAAAAGTTCAAATGCTAGGCAGTGTTTAACCCAGCAAAAAAAAAAAAAAAAAAAATTCTTTAGCATTTTAACTAAAAGGCACAAGCAGTATATTATTGATTTCTTTTTCTTAACATTGGTTATCCTTAATTTTATTTCCTATTTCACTGATGATTTTAACCAAACATCATATTTGTGATTTTAAAAAACATGAATCAGCAAAACTTTTGTATTTCAACAAATGCAGTACTAGTATTGAGAATGCATCTGTAAAGCAAATACTGAATTCTCACGTACTTTTAAATATTTTTGCATTTAAACATGATTCATACTCGTCAGGGAAAACCTGAAATACTCAGGGAATTAGAATTTTATTAAAAAAAATCAGGGAAAATAAAAATTTTCATTAAAATTCTGGAAAAATTTATTATAAAACCTAGAAAAAATTAATATTTCTTTTAGGTCATAATATATTTTTCTTGTTTAGCTTTATATTGGGATTCAAATGATTAAGTATTCTGATAATACACATGCAAGCAATGATTTCTACGTGAATTTCTATCATGATCGGTAGTAACATGACATCATACATTGGAAGTAGAAGTATTTTCTCCTCTCTAGAAAATTATTTCTTATAATATGTCGCTAATATTTTCAATTTTTTTCTTATATTTGAGTATAAATCCTGTTAAATTCAACCATTAAAAGTTGGAATTAAATCCACATATACTAAATAAATAACAATTCCTAATATTTTCAGTGTTATTGTAATTTTTGCCTGTGAATATTTGAATGAAAATTAGATGTAATTATATAGAAATATTTTATAAAGTAATTCAGATTCAGCTTTTTAGCTAAATGCTAAAAAACTTATGACAGTTTAAACCCTAATGCTAGATTATGCTGGTATGAGCATAATGGAATATTCAGAATTTGTATTCAAAACTGATCAGGGTTTGTTGATATATATCAATCGATATATATCATGATATATATCCGATATTTATTTTTAAAATATCGGGATTTTTGATATTTTTATTCATGTAAAGTATTCTGAAAATAGCATTATGCATAATATTTTTTGTCTAAAAAATAGAATTTTAAATTTTCAATTATTATTGAAAATTAAACTATAATTTGCAAATAAAATGCTAAAAGGAGCTAACAAAAATATTTTCTACACATCTGAAAATGTTTTTTTAATGCGCTCTTGTAATCTCAATATAAGAATTTCAAATAATGACTTTTTTAGCAAAAAAAAACCCCTTTCCGAACTTTATGTTTGAAGACGATTTCTTAGCTGTAGAACCATTGATTTGGTGGGACAATATTAAAATTGAACAGCCACTAAAAGAAAAAATTTATAACTTAGTTGAATCAACTGTTTACTGCTTCACCAACTACAGTACTGTTAGAAAGAATTTTCTCAAGCTTTGGTTTAGTTCAGTCTAAATTGCGAAACAGGCTAGGAACTGAGAAAGCGGACAAACTTACATTTTTGTTTAAATTTTTGAACAAAAATAAATAAATTTCATTTTGTATTTAAAGTTTTGTTACAGAAATAAAAACATTCTTGAAATTTGGGATAGTTTTATAATTTGTGTTTTGAAAGAGAAAATTGTTTAACTTAAAATTTTTTTTATAAGTGCTTAAAAAAAAAGAAAAAAAAAAAAATTTTGTTTATAATATTATATATATAAAATGAAGTACTATTATATTATATATATATAATTTATTTACTTTATATTATATATATAAAATTTATTTACTTTATATTATATATATAAAATTAAGTACTATTTTATATTAGAATAATGTTTTATATTAGTTTTTATATAATGTGTAACACGTATTGGAGTTTTAGTTATATTAAATCTGAAAATATTTATCATCAGCAATAAGTGTACAATTTTGAAAATATTGGATATATATCAAATATCGGATATTTTTGATATTGAAAATATCATGATATTTACGAACTCTGAAACTGATACTCTATACGCTAATCTTTTCTTCACAAATTTAGTTGATGTACAGTACTGTTTCTGGCATCTATTTAGTATATGTTGGTAAAAGGGTATAATTATAAATTATACCGCTTTTTAACACTAGGTTTTCTAGTTATTATAAATTACAAGACTTAAGTGTAAAAATTTATGTTTATGATTAACCAAATCATGAAAAATAATATTTCAAAGAATCAATCCAATTATTTCTGAACATAAATTGCACACAGAGAATCTTGTACTGTAATTAAAACTACACTTAGAATATAGCTTTATTGTCTTAAAAATTTTTTTGTTCCTTTTGTACTAAGAAATTATTCATACACTCCGCGACAAAAAGATAGGTACAAAGGGGTTTTTCTTTGATTTTTCATAAAATAACATTATCTAAATTGTGTTTATCATTTATTATTATCATAAAATAACACTATTCCCGGACTAATTTTTGTTTTAAGACTAATTTAGAAAAGTTTTAAGAATAATTTTTCTAATTTAAGACTACACTCTGTGACAAAAAGATAGGTACAAAGGTTTTTTTTAAAGTTTTCATAAAATAACATTATCTAAATTGTGCTGATCATTTATTATCATAACAAAATATTATCGTAACAAAAACATATTAAATATTTGAATCATATTCAAAATTATTATTATAGATAATCATATTAAAAAATTTAAAAAACAACCCTTTGTTCCTATCTTTTTGTCGCGGTGTGTAGTCTTAAATTGGAAAAATGTTAGTCTTAAAATTTTTCTAAATTAGTCTTAAAACAAAAATTAGTCCGGGAATAGTGTTATTTTATGATAATAATAAATGATAAGCACAATTTAGACAATGTTATTTTATGAAAAATCAAAGAAAAAACATTTGTACCTATCTTTTTGTCGTGGGGTGTAGTTTTGAATTCAACTTAGCAATTAATACAACAAATGAAAGACTATTTAAAAAGATATTAAGAGAACTAAAATATTTATTAAAGACCAACAATATACAGCAAACAGACAACATGCTGCTGTTCTTAAAAGAAAAACAAGGCTCTCAATATAGGAAAATCAAATTGAACATGTAAAGAAGTAAGACATAAATTACTTAATTACTTTGCTGCCATGTCAAACAAATATTATAATGCTCAATAGTTGCAATTGAACTTGAATGTAGTGATATGACTTTGAATATTGCCACACAATATAGAATTAATACAAAGAGTTATTCAATAAAATGATGGTATAAGATTTGAACAAAGAAGATGAAGTAAACAAATGTTCAAATGTATTTTGAAGAACATACTTGAAAGGTTCACTAGCTGAACAGGCTTTCTCACTCATGCTGTACTTTAATAATTCTGAGGGCGCCACACACTGTGATAGAGGATCCACTGGGGCTGCTGTACTACTCTGGGTCTTGCTCTAGAGCTGGGATTTTGTGTAGCATCTGAAGCATTTGTCCTGGAAGCAGGACTTGGTGTCACAACTGGAATGTCTGCATTTTCTGCTGGTGCATGAATTGTAAATCTGTGTCAACAAAAATTATAAGACAGTAAACTCTCTCTCCTTGTTTTTTCTTTTAAAGAAACTATTTAACACCCCATCAATAATAGTTATATATTTTTAAATATAAATAAATATATTAAGATTTTAGAAATTGTTTTTTTAATTCCACTGTTTGAGCTTGTCATATTTTATTTTAGTAAACTGTTTTTTTAACATGTTGAGTGCTACACGAATTCTTAATAAAATCCACTAAAATTGGGTCCTTTTCCCATTATTGCTTTCCCTCGATTATAAAACATAACTCAGTAATTGACAGGTACTAATTTACTTCTAGGAGCAACTACTTCACATACAGACAGTCATTTAAAAAAAATATTCATATATTCTAGAGCTCTTAAAACCTGCAATTAAATCAAAAACTGGAAGTCAGGATTTTTGGCAAATCTGATACATTTTTCTATTAAATTTAGCAGGAAGAAAAAAATTATATATATATATATATATATATATATATATATATATACAAACATGTACATTACTGCCACTTGCTATGAGTGGCATGGTTACTTCTTTATCAATGCTGCTAAACATGAATACTGTCTCAATCATAAAAGCAAAATACTAAAAAAAAAAAAAAAAAAAAAAAATGATTTTTCTTTAAAAATTTCCATTTTTTTTTTTTTTTTTCCAAGATCTTAATGAGAAGTTAAAAATCACTGGAAATCTATCATAAAATAAATTAGAATTTTTTTTTTTTTTTTTTATGTGGCTTACTGTGAATTTCAGGGTTTTCCTGGACCACGAACATCCCTGACCATATGAAAGAAAGAAATTCTGTTTTAATTTCTAAATTTTCATAATACTACCTAATAAAACACACATTAATTCATTTTAGGGTAATTTTCTTTTTTGCCTGATTTTAGATATAAAATGTATTTTAATCCTTAAAAAAAAAAAAAGAAAAAAAAAAAAAAAAATTGAAATGATTCTGAATTTCGGGTCTTTAGTATTTTGGAATTCCGGATAATGGGTCCTATACTGTACATGAAGCATGTTTTCAAGTGTAACTCTGCACTAAATTGTAGATTTTATTATAAATTATAGATTTGAAGAAGTAGATTTTTACTTCAAGAAGGGTTTCTATAGGGATTCTGTGTAGGAGTAGTAATGTGTACTCAACACACAGTATAAAGGAATTTTGGGAAATTTTCCCCTTTGGGCAGTGGGGGGAGCAAAAACATTTTTTTTTAAATATCCTCCACATCTTTGTGATTCATGGCATAAAAATGGTTATTATAATTTGCAAGCTTATAATTAAATTTAAAATCTATTTTAGATTTGCTTTTTTGGTGGGTTCTAAGAAGGGCTACAGTAGATTTATTATATTTTACATTGTTAGAATATTCTTTAATTCTGGTTTCTATTTTCTTTTATCATACTCATACCTATATATGTGTGTTACCTCCATCTTTTAAAAATTTTAAATGGACTCCTACAGTTTCTGAAAAGTTAATCTTGACAATAACAAGACAAGAGTCTTTTGACAAGTCTTGTCTATAAATAAAAACCAGAATTATATAATAATCTAATGATATAAAATATAATAAGTCTACTATAGTGTTTGCTAGAATCCATAAAAAAAAAAAAAAAAAAAAAAAAATAATAATAATAATATAATAAATAATAAAATTAAAATAAAATTATAAACTTGCAAATTACAATAACTATTTTTGTATGCCATAAAAAGATATTGCGGTTTTGATGGATATTGGTGCATGCAACGACATGGAGTCTATCCTAACTTACAAAAGATGGTACACTCTGCTCGAAAGAAGAGGCAGTGAAAAACAGTAGAGGAAGTCACCATGTTTACAAACATACTGAAGATGGTCGTATAGATAGACTAAAAATGTAGAGCAAAACTTTAAATATATTTTAACTTTTTAGTCTTTTAAATGTACTATTAAATTACTACAATCATTATCAATTTTAAATGGATTTTAATAAAAACATACCTGTCATTGTTTTACAAAAATCTGCAAGCCTCCTCTTAACCGCAAGAAAAGTTGTATTGTAGACCCATTCTGAATGTTATAATCAGATAAGATTTTTCCATCTTCTAACTGCTTTCCTTGAAATACCAATCTCTGCTGTTCAGGAGCAATGTTTTCTTTATCTTTAATTCTAGCTTTCAAACTTTCAACAGTGTCAGAAGCATCAACATCAAGAGTAATGGTTTTATCTAAAATAGTAATAATAAATAAATAATTTTGATTGAGAAATACTTAATCAAAAAATACTTGTTTTAATTATCTAACAAGTAAAAACATTTGGCATTAGATAACAAATCTAGATTTGAATAAATGCTTGAAACAAAACAAAAAAAACAAAAAAAAAAGATTTAAATGATATTATACTATTTTTAAATTTGTGGTAACTTATGAAAGAAAATAAAAAAATAATAAAAATAAACATTTTGAAAAATTAAATTTTTCATTATTCAATTACTTTTATAAAATAATTGCTGTATGTACAAGACATTTTGTACACCCTTTACATGATTCGTACAAGGAACACTCACAAACTGTGACACACTAATCATAACCAAAATTTAGGTAGTTAAAGGGTATCATAATATACACCTTTACCAATTTAAGTGAATAATCATTATTTCAGAACAGAAATACCAGAGATAGAAAATTCCACCATTCTGATAAAAGTTATGACAACATTCACTTAATCTATTTGATTTTCTTAATTTTTTTTTTTTCAAAATCAAGCAATTTATTTATTTAAATTGTATTTCATATTGCTTGCACGAAAGATGTTTATAAAATTCTACAAAATTTAGAAAAGTAAATGTAAATGATCTCATAACTTTTAACTAAATGGTAGAATTTTTTAACTCCAGTATCTATTACGAATTAACAGTTGCTAATATAAATTTGTGTGGTGTGGGTGTATATCAACAAACCCTTTAACCACCTGTAAATTTTGGTTTTGATCTGAGTGTCATATTTTGTGAGTGTTCCTTATTCAGGGATGAGATTTTTCAGCTGATTTCAGCTTTTTTGTACATTTAGCTTTTCAACTTTTAATGTTTCTGATATGCATTTGTTCTTTTTTTATATATTGAAGATTAAAATAAAAATTTATTATTCAAATATAATAGAGTTAGAAATATTTATTCATGAATTCATCAACCGTGAATATTAATTTTAAGTAAATTGGAGTGTAAAGGTCGATATTTTTTTACTTACCAACTATGTGAAAAATACCAGAGCCGGGAATCGAACCCGGGCACTTCCGCTTAACGCACGGATGACGAATATTATGTGAGAAATGCCTAGCTGGTTGTCAGCCAAGGTAGCTCAGTGGGAGAGCATCTGTGCGTTAAGCGGAAGAGCCCGGGTTCGATTCACGGCCCTGGTATTTTTCACATAGTTGGTAAGTAAAAAAATATCGACCTTTACAGTCCAATTTACTTAAAATGAATAATAGAGTTTGTCATCAAAATTCTAGTATTTCATTTCAATATTTTGCCTTTGTGTATAGTTTCAGATTTTTTTCATTTTTGCTAATCTCATCCCTGCTTATTGGAAATGCTCTTTGCAATAGTGAATGCAATAATCAGTTTTTGTTTAGTAATTTTTAAAATATTCCTTACATTATAAATCTTTATTTATTTGGTTCTTTTGCGAACTATATAGAGTCCTGAAAGATCTTTATTGTTTGATAATGTCACTTACAATACATAAAATGTTATATTTTATTTGACTTTTATAATAAAAGAAAAAAAAAACTCACCAATAAGAGTTTTTATGAAGATTTGCATTCCTCTATGCAACTTTAGCATAAGATTATATGCTGATTCTTTAACTTGAATATTGTAATCTGTAAGAGTGCACCCATCTTTAAGCTCTTTATCAGAAAAAATAAGCTTCACACTTTCAATGGTACCTTTAGGCTCAACATCTAAGGTAATGATCTTTCCATCTAGAGTCTTCACAAATATCTGAATTCCTCCTCGTAATCGCAAAACAGCATGAAGGGTCGATTCTTTTTCAATGCTGTAATTTGATAAGGTCCTGTCGTCTTCCAATTCCCTACCTGCATAAATAAGACGTTGTTGGTCAAGAGGAATGCCTTCTTTATCTTGAATTTTCCCTTTCACATTTTGAATTTCATCACTTGATTCAACATCTAAAGTAATGGTTTTGCCTCTCAGAGTTTTCACAAAGATCTGCATTGCTATATCTAAAAATAATATGTTAATTTTATTTGAAACTTTAGAACATGCAGTACAACATTTCCATTATATAGATTATAGAGCATCATTATCACAATAATGTTTATTTATTTACTTTTCTTAGCAGCAACAAAAGTGATGATTTAAGTCTAACCTTAAAATTCACAACTTTTTTATTTTGTGTGTGTGTAGAGGGAAAGGGGTAACACATGCCCTTCCCCCCCCCCCCCCCCCAAAAAAAAAAAAAAAAAAAAAAAAAAAAAAAGGAGAAGAAGAAATATATCAGATAATATAAATTAGATAAAATAATTACACTACTCTGCATCAAAATCGGCCTCAACACCATTTTTGCAAATTCTTATGTAAAATCACCTCTGAATCCAAATATGATGTCCATTTTGCCCTACCACCCACCTTTTTTGGGGGACGCCTCCCTATTTTAATCACTTTTCGGTAATTTTATGGCTATAAATTTTATTTGTAGGGGGGGGGGATTATTTTAACTGTTAAATATCCTCTGAGGGGCTACAGAAGTGAAAAATTCTAAAATATGAATGTTTGCAGCAAGAGAAAAATTTAGGGGTGATTTACCACTGAAATTATAAAATTACATTCATTATATTTTATTAATCGATTATTATTTATTATACATTATATTTTTTTGTTTTTAATTCTTAAAATAGTTCTTTTCAATTCTCCAAATCAAATTCATGGCCATAAAATAACCGAATAGTGAATAAAAATTGGGGAAAGAGGTGGCATCCCAAGAAAATGGTGGATGATTAGGCAAAATGGGGGTCATATTTGGATTAAGGATGTCATTTTATATAAGAATCAGCAGGAATGATATCAGGGCTCTTTTTTTTTTTTTTTTTTTTTTTTTTCAGCACAGTGTTATTAAACCGATTCTGATAAATAAATAAACAACAATAATAATAATAATTCTATTTAAAATACTGCATTTTTTTTTTCTTATTTAAATTCTAAGTCCTTTTAGCTTAAGTTCATGTTAATTAGATTCAAAATAAAGGTTAGTAAAAACTCTCTTTATATAAAAATACAGTACACTCTCAAAAATCCACACAGCTTAAAACAAAGTGTTTTGCGGATTTTAGACTAATTTCTTTTATCAACATCTTAAAACATCATTTGAGTATAAAATCTTTAAGAAACAAAGTTATATGTTATACATACAATGCTGAAATAAAGTGTGCCTAATAGAAGTACAAATATTTAATGAAATTTTAATTTAAAGAACAATTTTTATACATCATATTATAGTTGCAAATTATCTAGATTTTTTAAAAGTAATAACCTATAACCTGCAAAAAAGTCAGCAATTCTTGGTCAATTACATAAGTTTGTGCTATGAGAAAATTTGAATATTTATCTTCATGAGAGAAAATCTTTCATGAAAACTGTCTTTCTCCTTCTTCTTTTAAATTAATATTTATTTTTTGATAATTATATATAATTACACTTATCATTTCCTCCTCTGTAATATGCTGAGTGATTGGTGATTCATCAGCACCAGTTAATAATTGATTTATCTCCTAATACAGCTGAATTTTTACAATCCACTAATCAACAAATCAGTCGTGACAATGTTTGTTTACATTGCAAATGATATGCAGATTTTAGAGAATTGCGGATTTTAGGGTTGCAGATATTTGAGAGTTGCTTGTATATGTTTTCTGCAACAGTAGTTTTCAGTGCTATTTTAAGTTATATTATAATGTGGTATTGAAATGGACAATGAGTATAACAATGCACTTTTTGATAAAAAGTAAAATTCATTTTAAAAGTGGAAGCTGGAAATCAAATGTAGGTTATCGGTAGGGTTGCCAGATTTATCACTTTTAAAAAAAGTAAGATTTTTGTTTTACCCTAGTTTGTTATGGTTTTATCGCATTACTGACATTTTTTATTTTCTACCAAACTATGTTCAATGTGTCAATAATACTCTCTTTAAAAAAACTGTTTGAAAAAAAAAAAAAATAATTTAATCTGAGAGAAAATTACATAAAACATTCATTGAACATTAAATATGTTCCAGGGTAAATGTGAGCAAGACAGCTGTGCATCAAGCTATTAGTAAATTTAAAATTTTGGGAAAATTTGTGGACCTTAAGAGTCATTTCGTTTTCACACTTGGAGTAAGTTGAGGTTTCCTTGCAGGTTTATGAGATGATAAACCAAAATCTTTGGTCAAATATCTTGAAATAATACTCAAACTGACGTTGGTGCCTTTTTCAGCCAGAGAATTTTTAATCGCATTGCAGGAGGTTTTTGGATCTCGTACGACCATCCTTATCACATGATCATCATGTACACTTGTTTTTCTAAGGCGACCGCTTCTCTTAAGGTCTACAAATTTTTCCAAAATTTTAAATTTACTAATAGCTTGATGCACAGCTGTCTTGCTCACATTTACCCTCAAACTTATTTGATGTTCAGAAAATCCAGTTTTATGCAGGGTCAATATTTCTGACCTCTTTGTAATAGTAAGTGAAGGTTTTTTACCTATTACAATAATTACACAACAGCACTGTCCATGACAAAATCCAATAAACAACTATCGATAAACGTGCTGGCCACCTTTATTTATAGCAGTAGAATGCATCTAATGCAATCAGCACATGAGAGGATGCAATAATCTGCACAAATGATGCGATGCGTTACAATACTGAAAATTGACTACTGGTCTTAAACTTTTGCAAATGATTGTATTATACAGTATAAGATCCGTTATCCGAAAACCCGTTATCCAGAATGCAAAATGCGAACTATCAAAATGTTTAATTATCGTAAAATTTAAGAATTAAAGTTATACAATAGCAGTGGTCAGAGTTATAGTTTTACAACCTACTTTCTTTAATGCTACAGTGTTATTCTGAGGAAATAGGGTGAGCACAAAATTGTCCAAATAATTACTGAAACATTGCAAATTTAGGTTAGAAAATGAATTTTTATTGTATTTTTTAATAGATAAACATTAATAACACATACTTCTTAAAGTGCCCAATAGCAGATGAATTTTATCCTTGAACTCAGGTCGCATGCATGGAGTCCCAATTGTTATAAAATTTTTAAATAGTTTTTATTAATTTCCATTATTTTTAGAATTCATTTCATAAAATATTTAGCATTATGTGCTAAAAATATTTGAAACATTTATGAACTATTAGTATCAGAGCAGAGACACACTATAAGCAAAAAAATATCATAGAAATTTTTGCAAAATCCAAATGGAAGGATTTTACTCTCAGGTCCAAAATTAAATTTTATATATGTTTATTTATTTTTCATTTATTATTACTATTATTATTTATAGTTTGAAATTCTAATTAAGAATGTTTTTTTATTTTGTGGAAATAATTTATTAAATGAACAAATATATAGGTAAAGAGTTTACATATATATCATTCATGTTTATCACTGCTATTTATGAAATTATTTTGTACCATTTTTATACATATAATAAAGTGTTCCGAATTACGGAAAAACCCCTTATCCAGAATATCCCAAAGCTTTCTGTATAACGGATCCTATACTGTATATATATATTTAAACACTTTGCATACATATTAAAATGATCATTTACTGATTCTCAATAAAAAGCATTTAAATTATTTATAGGCATGAAGCATAAGTGACAAGTTGATGTTGAAGTATTGGACAAGTAGAAAAACTTTTTAAAGTAGCATAATGGCCATAAAAATGAAGGCTTTTACTATAGTGATTACAGTATAAACAGTTTATGGTTATGAAGTTTACACTGTCTTATAAAAATTTATTAATTCATAAGGTGTTTCATCTCAGGGTTCACACAGGGTTTCATCTTAATGGAAGATTTATGGTAGCATTTTAAAAAGTTATATGGAAAAAGCAGAGTAGGATGGATTGAAAGAAACAGAAATCATCGAAAATGGGTAATTATCAAAAGTTGTGATTTGGCCCTTTGAACATTTTTGAAAATTATTATTGATATAATATTTCTCTAACTTGGACCAATCATGATTAAATTTTGTCAAAATGATACGACAGTGACGTAACGTGTTACCTGATTGGTCAACCCAGAAAAGGAAATCATAAATTTGGTTGCAACAGATTTCACCTACAGAAATTTAATCTAATACACTTGAAATGTACATTTTCTTATAGAAATTGAAAAAATATTAACTTTTTGTGCTCAAACATATGCTCAAATCTTATATTTAAAAGTATATTTGGAAGAATATAAAGCCAGTTAAGCCTCACATTTCATCCTTGGCTATTCGGCAAGACAGTGGTGGCGCCATCTATTGATCAAAATCAAAATATTAAGATACAGTTTTAATATAACAATAATTTAACTTAACACATTCAATGCAGATCACGTGACAGCGCGTATAGCCACAGAGTAAAACTATAATGAAAGCTTTCATTATGTATTTTTTTTTTCTTCATAGATACAAAGATTAAAATATCTTTTAATAACAGGAGGGGTGAAGCATGTCACACATGGCTTTTTCTAATAATATTTTAATAATTTTTAGATGCCAAGTACACTGGACCCAGATACAATGATCGTCATATTTACTATTTATGTGTCAACATCAAGAGCACAGCACTCAGTTGCAACAATCACTGTACTTTATGCCTATTCCATGTTTATCAGGGAAGTCTGCATGATTAGCATGGATGGACAATGTCAAATAATTGCTAATTTAACATACAGTGTCAATAGTTCAAATTGGCCATGAATAGAACATGGCCTACCAAGAACTATTGAAAAAATCAGACTATGAAATATAGGAAGAAAATTTAAATACAAAATTTTTCATTAATCATTTTTTGTGCTTTACTGTGTACCAAATTATAAACCTATAATAATAAAAGAAGATGTCTGTCTGTCTGTGCATCTATACGTTCAGCCCCTACTGAACACAGAAGTATAAAATTTGACATACGGGTGCTCAGAAGCCTTCCCGAGTTGATAGTGAAAACAGAATTTAAAAATTTTAATTATTTCTGGAGATATTAATCAAAACGTCGACCAATGTCTAATTAAAAAGCGAGCGGATCGTAATTTTCGCCCTTCAGCGTGTTCCTCAAAAGAGAAAGCAGAGAGAGAAAAATTTCGCGGGTTTTTCTAAAGCAATCACTGCCGATCTGTTGGAAATATCGAAAATACACCTGTACCACAAGAAAGAGCATTTATTACCGATTCTTACGGTAAAATTTTTTTTTAAAAAATACGGATTTTTTATATTTTTAAAAAAAGTTTTAAAAAGGGTCGAAAATTTCTCTTTTTCTCGATCGTCTTTTTTGAAACGCCCTGTACGACCGAGTAACTGTTCCATTTCTTAACAACTGGTATATTTGGAAAGGACATTTAATCCTCTTTCGAACCATACAAACATTTTTACAAAATACGGATTAGCGATCCATATTTTTAGATTTTACGAAACATCGATTTTTTCACAAAACATTTTATAACTCAAAAGCGTTTAGAGATAAATCATTTCTTTTTTTTTTTGGATATAGATTTCACTTCAACAATTCAATTCCCAAAAGATTGAGAGAAAATTTCAAAAATTGAATGAGTTATAATTTTTTTAATTATCAGTATCTCTGCAGTTTTCGATGAAATTCTGAATCGACGTTTCTGAAACTCTTGCGTTTGTCGTTCGAACAACAGTGGGGTTTTTTGTTACCATGGCAACTTCGCAGACGATATTTTGAAAGTAGAACGAAAGAGAAATAAATATCTTTTACTGTCACATGTTTTTGAACTGCGATAAAAAATTTCAAATTTCAAAATTCTTCAATTTTCCTCTACCGTGCACAAAACTTACTATACACCTTTAACTTGGAGAATAAACAAAAATTTACATTTAAATTTACATTTTAATCGCAAATTAAATTTTATTCTAATACGCGTATTTCAAATTCTAATTACGATTAAATTATTTTTAATAAATCATTCGAAAGATATTTTAAAGTACTTTTATATTATCGAAAGTGGAATTTGAGATTTCACCCGATTAACACGTTTCGAGGTTTCCTGATTAGGTTTTCTTTGGTATCTCAGCTACTAATTAAAATACATCATTTGAAAGGTTTGTTGATTTGGAATTAAACAGTTTTAAAACCGGGATAAGGCGCCGCAGCCACCACCAAGTGGGACTTTGCTGAAGTCAGAAATTTGAAAGATCATAACATGGTGAGTGAACCGGTTGTTTCAGATATTGAAACTGGAAGAGGGTGCCGCAGGCGCTACCGAGCGGGAATTTACTGAGATTAAAATTTTCAATTAAGCTATTTTCACTATATGTCACTAAGCTGTTGTAAGACCTGTAACGGGAAAAGGCGCCGCATGCGCCACTGAGCGGGAGTTTCGTAAAGTCTGATTTTTCAAGGATCGCGAACCAGCTGGTCGCCGAAGGCGGCTAGTGCTTAATAAAGCAGGAACTAAAATTACACACACACACACACACACATATATATAAAAGAAACTTTTGTTTTTGTAAATAGCGGAAAAGTAAGACATAATCACATCTCACTAAAAGTAAGAGATTAGCAGATGCTCTAAAAAGAAAAAAAAAAAAAAAAAAAAGTTAGCACTTAAGTTTTTGATGGATCATTGAAAAACATCACAGAAACCAAAATTGGGAGGGAAGAAAAAAAAAAAAAGCTTATGTTTTCCTAAATAGCAAGATAAATAAATAAATAAATAATAATCACATAGATTTGCACATCTCACTAAAAGTAAGAGATTAGTAGAAACTCTGAAAAAAAAAAGACAAAATTCATAGCTTTATATTCCCACTATGCAGATTGCATAGTGGGAAATGTCTGAAGCATATGAAAGAAAATCTAAAATCTAATTATGGTTTTCAGTTTTAGCCATGTAACGACTTCTCTGTTCAGATTAAGTGCTAAAATATTTAAATTATTTCTGGTTTTTCTTAAAACAATTTATATTAAATTTTAAGTCCAGTTTAAAAGTTGCCTAGTAACTGTCATAAGTTTGAATGTTGCTGTCAAAGAAAAAAAAAATAGTACTTCAAAAAAAAAAAAAAAAAGGATGAAGTTTCTTTTTTTTTTAACTAGGGGGAATCCCTATAGTCTTGGGATACTAAATTATCAAGACTATACTGCAATGCATTTTTTTCCCCCTTATGATCCTGAAAAATAATTATAAATATAAAATTATATTATTACTTTTTATATTGTAATCTTAATAACAAATACGTTCCATGTGATTTGGAATAGTTTAAGCCCACTTTAAACAGTTAATCCTCACAGTAGCGGATAACTTTTTTTTTTTTTTTTTTCTTTTGGGGGGGGGGGGGGGTGGCTAAGATTTTTCAAGATTTTATTTCAGATCAATGAAAAATTTACAATTGTAATATTCAATTGTCAATGCCAGCACTTTTTTTACTTTCTTATATATAATATAGAGAAAGTATTGGATTCGTGAAAATTTTCGACCTCCGTTTTTTGATGGATTTACATGTTTTGGGATGTCCTGAACATGAATTGATAGTTTTTACAAAATGTCTGTCTGTCTGTGTGTATCACAATTTTTGTGGATGCTGTATCTTATGAAGCAATGAATGAAATTTAATCAATCTTGGTATTTAGTTGCACCCTGACATAAACTGGTGCTGATTAGATTTGGGGATCAATCGCTCAACAGGTGGCGCTGTGATCGAATTTTTTGTAAACTTTTCACATAACAGTATAAAACAAAATTTTGTATAAATGCAGGGCCCGATTAAGCTTTGAATCTAGGGGAAGTTCAGTACCATTTCTGGGCCCCCCTTTCATTTCTTTTTTTTTCCCCATTCATATACCTGGGTGGTTTCTACACACAACATTAAAATCGTATAACTTATTAATTAAGAACATTCAGATTTTTGAGGCTAAATAACAGATTTTTTCCTGAAATAGTGAGTATTTTACCTTGCTTTAGGTGACCTTTCTCAGAAAAAATTCAATCTGAGGGTGAAAATATGAAACAGAAAATCCAAGAATCTGTTTTTAGTAATTTTGGGGGCCTCTCTTTAATTTTAGAGGGGAAGCTTATGCTTCCTGAGCCTTTTGGGTAATCAGGCCCTGTATAAATGTGCTTAATGAGAGTTATTTTAAACTTGTGATTGTAAAATTAATATGAATTATTGATAATAGTAGTAGTTAAATACGAAAAAAAAAAATTGTGCATATGGGGGCATTGCGGGGAGATGGGGGGGTACATTTTCAAGATGGGTATCTTTCGAAAGGTCTTGTCAATACCTTTAAAATGAATGGTTGAACTATAAATCTGTGATAATTTAAAACAAAGTTATCGTTTTTTTTTTTACTTTTAATGAAAAAAAACTTAGAAAAAAAAATCATATATATATATATATATATTTTTTTTTTAATATTGTTACCGAGTGAATTTGTATAGGAAAATATAGAAGAAAGTCTTGTGGTGGCCGCAACATACTATTTTTTTTCTCATGCCACTATAAATTGTTTAACATTGATTTACATGTTATTTTTACTTTCTTCTATATTCAATAGAAAAAAAGTATTGGATTCGTAAAAATTTTCGACCTCGGGTTTTTGATGGATTTACACATTTTGAGAGCTATGGAACACAATTTGACCATATTTTTTAAAAAATGCCTGTCTGTCTGTGTGTGTGCGTGTGACAAAATATTGTGGCAACTGTATCTCAGGAACTACTGCACAGAATTTCATACAAATTGGTATGTAGTTACACATTGACATAAATTAGTGCCTAACAACTTTTGGTAAAAATTGTCTTACAGGTTGCGTTACCATCCCGTTTTTTCTAAATTTTTAATATGGTGGTATAGGACAAAATTTTGTATAAATGTGCATAAAGAGAATTATTTTTTAATAATCATTATGAAATTTACAAGAATTATTTGTAATTGATATAGTCAACGTGGAAAAAAAAAATGTATATGCAGGAGCATTGCCTCCTCCCCCCCTGAGGGGGGAAGTCACCCCTCGAGGGGAATAAATTTTCATGATGGGTATGTTTCAAAAGAGCTCTCCAATACCTTTAAAATGACCATCGATCTGCAATATTTAAAATAAAGTTATCATTTTTTTTTCATTTTTGACAAATAATTTTTTTTTTTTTAAATGTAATATCGAGAATAAAATGAACTTTTTTTTTTGGATATTTAGTGCTATACTACTTCTCTAATATGGAAATTGTACTGCATTATCATGGAATATAATTTTATTTAATAATGATTTTAATAAATTATTTTTACTGAGTGAATTTGCAAAGGAAAATATAGAAGAAAGTCATGTAGTGGCCACAACATTCTAGTTTTTTTTTTTTTTTTTTTAGGGGGGGGGGGGCGAGGAGGGGGGCTTCAGCCCCCTAGCCCCTCCCTTAGATCCGCCACTGAATCCTCATAGATTTCTATGTAGCTGAATTTTCGTGTGTGTCCCTAAATACTATGTTACTACATATACAAACTTTAAATAAAAAAAACACAGCTGTAAATATCCTTTAAGGTACGTATATAAGTTTTTGGCTTCAAGATAATTTAGCTTTTTAAAGATACATATTAAAGAATTATTACTCATAGACCAATTTGTTCAAATTCTAGTAAAATATCAAATTGCAATCAGATAAATTTTACACAGTTTTTTTTTTAAGGGGGAGGAATTATGGGAGTATTTGCAGTATAAGTGATTTAGATTTTTTATCACAAAAATCGTTATTATAATAATACAAAAATTTTATTACACAGTAAAGGATATATATATATATAATATACATATAATATATTCCACAGGATAAGGATATACTTGTTTATAAGAAATAGATTACTCTTGTGATTTTGTAAAAACACAACAAAAGAATATATATAGGATACGACGCTATGTCATTTTTTTGTGTAAAATGTTATTGTGCATTTATATAACAACAAATCCAAAGTTTGCGGCGATTCATCAGCTTTTACGAAAGGGGAAAAATAAATAAATTAAGGGAGTAACAAAACCGAAATACTTGTTGGAAGAGTTTTATCAGATTATTAAAAAGATTAATTGTCGAATTGCTACTGTACTGAACATTTTTTCTTAGTTATAAAAGAAAATTGTATGTATATCTGTTGAATAAAAATTAACTAGTGTATTGTAAACAATATATTTAGAGCATATATCGGCTACTAGAACTCAAATTGAATTAGGTTCTACACCTTTATTTTACATCAGTCGCAGGTCTTGATATCATATGTAAGGTTTGATCATACAACTGTAAAAATAACAATTTAAATTGGTTTAAACATTTACATTTGACTTTTTCAAATAAAATACATAACATTATCTATGGTACAAAATAAAAAGTCTAGGCAAACTTTCTACAAAAAGGTTTTAAAAAATTTCTAAACTAATATTTCGAAACCGAAACCACCGGAACCAAATACCGAAACTGATTATTTTAGTAAATTAAACACAAAGTTGCCAATTTAATTTAACTAAATTCTCATATACTTTAATAGCAGCGCCATCTTACGTTCAAAAATCGAAAAATTGTTAATCTTTCTTAACTGTTAACTTCGCGGTGTGCTGCAATCTGCGATTTGTAAATTTCGGAATTTTTCAATTTTAATACCGTGTGTGTGTTTATATTTTTAACTTATAAAATTTTGTCGTATTAAAGTTGCTTTCTTTATAATACTTACTTTATATTTTAATGTAACTTTTTGCTAACTATACAGTGATTGTATGGCTTTATATATTGTTTATTTGGTACCATTTACACGTTTAAAATACGATTAGAAGAGATGACACAAAACATAAAGTCCCGTAAGCAACATTTTATCATAAATAAACATTTTCGAATAATTTTTTTAATTTTATTTGATATTCTATACTAAAAAATTCATGTATATATGATTTTCTTCATTTATTATTTTATTTCAATCATCATTTCAATTTTCATTTATTAGTATTAAATTTCATTTAACGTAATGCTTCTTCAAAGGTTTGTTCAACTCTAAGAATTTAATTAGTATTCCACTGTTCAAATTCGTGTGTGTTCTTGCTCTGTTAGTTAAACTTGTAATACTGTAAATAGATGAAAAATGAAAGAACATGAGTATGTCATTCTGTGAAATGGAATTGTTACCGAACTATATATATGTTAAAGCAAGAAGCATTATTTTAAGTTGTACTTATTATTAGTCTTCTATGTAATTAAACTTCAGTGCTTAATTGTTTGCATACTTTGCTCTTTTCCTTGATTTTCAAATAATTTAATATTAAACTGATGAACGAAAGCAAGATTGTGTTCAAAAATATTCTAAAGAGTTGTTAGATTTTCAAGTTTAAATACTATCCATAAAAGCAATCATAGCTACATACTGTGTGGCTCCCAGTAGAACGACTCTGGGTATGGTTGTAAGAAAGGAAGGGGCAACTTATCTGAGGGATAACAAGTTTTACGTGTAGGAGAAAGGTTGTCATATTTGGCGCAGATATCAAAGTTCTTTTCTTCCTTTCCTACATTTTTACTTTCTTCTATATTAAATAGAAGAAAGTATTGGATTCGTAAAAAATTTTCAACCTCGGGTTTTTGATGGATTTACACGTTTTGAGAGCTGTAGAACACAATTTGACCATTTTTAGAAAATGTCTGTCTGTCTGTCAGTCAGTGTGTGTGTGACAAAATTTTGTGGCAACTGTATCTCAGGAACTACTGCACAGAATTTCATACAAATTGGTATGTAGTTGCATCTTGACATAAATTAGTGCCTATCAACTTTTGGTAAAAATTGTTTTTACAGGTTGCATTGCCATCCCGCATTTTCTAAATTTTTAACATGGTGATATAGGACAAAATTTTGTATAAATATGCATAAAGAGAATTATTTTTTAGTAATCATTATGAATTTTACAAGAATTATTTATAATAGAGATAGTCAACTGGGAAAATTTTTTTTGTATGTGTAGGAAACTCGCCACCACCCTGTGGGGGAAGTCCCCCCTTGAGGGGGGTAAATTTTCAAGATGGGTATCTTTCGAAAGGTCTCGTCAATACCTTTAAAACGAATGGTTGAACTATAAATCTGTGATAATTTAAAACAAAGTTATCGATTTTTTTTTTTACTTTTAACAAAAAAAAACTTAGAAAACATATTTTTTTTTTTTTACGAAATTTAACCAAACTTGGTATTTAGTTGGCTCCTGACATAAGCTGGTGCTGATTGGATTTTGGGATCAATCGCTCAATAGGTGGTTCTGTGATCATATTTTTTCTAAATTTTTAACATGACGGTATAGGACAAAATTTCGTATAAATGAACATAATGAGAGTTATTCTTAACCTGTGATTGTAAAATTAATATGAATTATTGATAATAGTAGTAGTTAATTAGGAAAAAAAAAATTTGTGCATGTGGGGGCATCTCTTCCCCCCCTGAGGGGGGGGATAAATTTTCAAGATGGGTATCTTTCGAAAGGTTTGGTCAATACCTTTAAAACGAATGGTTGAACTATAAATATGTGATAATTTTAAACAAAGTTATCGATTTTTTTTACTTTTAACAAAAAAATACTTTGAAAAAAAAATCTTTTTTAATATTGTTACTGAGTTAATTTGTATAGGAAAATATAGAAGAAAGTCTTGTGGTGGCCACAACATACTAGTTTTAAATCTTGTATACTGGTTCAGGAAGCTTTTTAGCACTTAGAAACAGAAAGCAAAAAATAAACCTATGATTAAATTACCCCGATGACGATAATATATAAAAGTCTAAATAGATTATTAAATAGCTATAACTATTTATTATATTTATTTTTAATATGAATAATTTGACCAGCGTATTTAGCAACACTGCTTGCAGCACTAAAGTAGGTTTCATATAAAAGCTTATATTTCCATTTAATATTTACAAATTGAATTATATTAGGTTTAAATATATAAGTAAAAACGAAGTATTAAACTTTAATTATAAACATAGATAAAACTGTGTTCAGAGAATCAATTGAAATTACAACCAATTGTGAGGCATTTAACGACAGCAACGCAGTAGCTCCAGACCGTGTATGGCACCACTTTATGGTGAAAGAAGATCAACATCAGTCAAGCTCAAGTCTTCCACAAAAGGTTGTCATTCTGATGAGGGCTGGGTACCCGGCTGAAAAATTTAAACAACAACGCACAAAGTAATGTTTTAAGGTTTTATCTATGTTTATAATTATATTAGGTTTGTTCAATGAAGTATACATTCAGGTAACAGTTCTCACGGTTTTTGATGTATATATTTTTATAGATATATTTTACAGATTTGAAATCTTAAAATTACGTTTTCTCAATTTCCATTTTTATTCATGAACTTCAAAATGATTAAACATCTACAAATAATTAATAATGAACTTTATTTATTTATTTTCTGTCTGAACGATTTGACAATAGGAAATGCGATGAGTCAATCACTGAATGAGAGAAATGTGGCGAGAAATTCCAGTGTTGGCATGAAAAGAAAATACCGGACACAACCCTCAAATTAAGTCGACTAATCAGTTACCCTGGCAACTGGAAAGTGCCTTTGTCCATTCCAGGGTTGTTCTTATCTTGGTCGAACAGTAACTTCCCAAATTGTATGAAAATCTTACTGTGTAAACTAGGGATGAAACGGATAGTGATTTTGCCGGATATCGGATATCCGGAGCTCTTCTGCCTGCCGGATATCCGGCATTAGTTTTGTCTTTTATTGTGTTGTATATTTCTTTTCTTTTTCTTTATTTTAAAACAATAAAATATAAACATATTTCATATACTATTCTTTTAAAAACATTTTAAATATAATTTATTTAAACATATTTATTTAATATTCTATTTATTTGTGCAATATTGCCACGAAGAATAAAATTTTAAGCCTAACATACTCATTCCCACACTTGCAATTTTTGGTGAAAAGCACTATCACAAAAAGATAGGTTTTGTTCAGAATTATAAAACTAAAACTTATTATTTACATATTTGTTACAATACTATTATTAAAAAAATGAAATAAAATATTTTACTAATATAAACACAGTTGAAGGGTTATTTTCACATTAGTGGCCATCACAAAACTTTCTTCTACATAATTCTATATAACAGCGCCACTTACGGTTTAAATCGTATAAAAGTTTAACTATAGCTTCTCACAATAAATATTTTACAAAAGGAGTTTATGCAATTTTAATCAACAGATGCTGAGATATACGCTTGTGAAAAATCATAATAGTAGCTACACCTGTCGGCTGATATATACATAAATAAGGTCAACATTTGCTTTCATAATGGTTGTCTTATATATCAAGTTTCATGCACATGTCATAGAAGTTGGGATTAACTCAGCCTATTCATTCGGTAAATTGTAGTGCAGTATTGCCACCTGTTGGCCGATGGCGATATACACCTAAAATAAATCACAATAATGTTTCACAATGGCTGGTTTTCTCGCATACCAAGTTCTATGCAATTATACACAATAGAATAAGAGATATAGCCTTCCCCTTTTAGGGGGAAATTTCTGTGTTGCAGAGCCACCTACTGGCCAACTTGCGCCCAAACTGAACAAGCATAATTTCTCATAATGCCTTTCCAACATGAAGTTTTGTGTAGTTACATGAAATAGAACCTAAAATATAGCCTTCCCTAAATTGCAGAAAGCACTGTATAACAGCACCACCTGTAGAGCGATTGGCACCAAAATTTGATAGGCACTAATATATGCTAAGTTACATGTACATATATATTTATATGAAATTCTGTGCAGTAGTTTCTGAGGTATAGCCTTCCTCTAAGTTGCAGAAATCGCAGTATGGCAGCACCACCTGTTGAGCCATTTGCACCAAAAGTTGGTAGGCACTGATTTATGTCATGGTGCAACTACACATAAATTTATATGTAATTGTAGTACGCAGTAGTTCTGGAGGTACAGTTGAACAGAATTTTTGTCACACACACACAGACATTTTTTAAAAATTGGTCAAACCAGCTTCTGGACTTCTTAAAATGTGTAAATCCATCAAAAACCAGAAGTTGAAAATTTTTATGAATCCAATACTTTCTTTTGAGACATTTATAAGAAAACATAAAAGAAAGAAGAAAAAAAAAAAAAGCTTCAAACTAGTATGTTATGGCCATCACAAAACTTTCTTTTATATCTCTCTATATAACAATGCTACATGCTGTTTAAGGCGGGTCTCCACCTTTCCCATTTTTCCATCCAAGATGGCGGACGTGTAAAAAAGTGGTTCGGAACAAGATATGGGGGTTGGTCTAAATTTCAGAATTGATAGTTACCTCCACCAATCCCAAAAAAGCGTGTGAATTCCCTATCCCGTAAAAAATTATCTGTCAAGTACTGACAGTTTCAATTCAATCCCCCAGAAGGGTTCTGTTATCTGTAACAGGTCCGGAGTGAGAGGTGACACTTCCGCTAATTATCTACGCTAAAAGAAGTTTTAAACCAACATTCCAGATTACTGAAATGCTCACACATTACAACTGAAATTCTGCTGTAATATATATATATTTATTTAATACAACTTCTAAAATCAATAAAAAAAAAAAATAGAGAAAGTACGCAAAAGAAATTAATGAAATGAATTAATCGTTGCTAAAGAGTGCAACTTTCCATTGGGATTTTTTTTTTTTTTTTTAAGAACAATTGGGGGGAAAAAAATTACATCACCCCCTCCGATATGAGATCAAACTAAAAATCAGTTAAAAATAAAATTGAATGAAAAAATGCTAAATATGTTTTAATAATCTGGTGTGTCACTCACATGACTTTCTCTTACCCTGAAATTTAATACTATAAAGACAGGTTGGCGATTATGAGGTAAGATAACGAGTACTGTTATGTAAACCTATGTCAGACAATTCAAATTAGGCTTTGGAAGAGTTTTATATGATAGTTAGTTCTCTCTCTGTGTGTGTGTGGGGGGGCTACCGCCCCACTCAATCCCCCGTTTCATTAATGCACCTACATTTATATAAAATTTAAATCTGTTATTAAAATTAAAAGTTTACTTAAAATTATTCAGACAATTTTCACACGCAACATTCCTTGAAACTTATCAATCTTGATCAAACTTTCCCAACAACAAACTCATATTAACTTCAAAATACAACATTTGGATCTCCTAAAATTATTCGTTTTTAAGTTACTCTAAGAGATACAGACAAAAATCAAACCTTAAAAAACTTGACTACGGTAATCAGGAAACCTCAAAACGTGTAAATACACAAAAAACAAGCGATGAACATTTAGCTTAAAACATACATTATTTACCATATCTCTACGAGCAATTTATTTCAATTCCCGAACAGCTCTCCTGGAAATGGTAAAATATTATTAGTAAAGCACATCCACTAACAACAAATAACTAGCGTATTGTGGCCACCACACGACTTTCTTCTATATTTTCCTATACAAATTCACTCGGTAAAAATAATTTATTAAAATTATTATTTTAAAAAAAAATTATCTTCCATGATAATAAAGACGATTTCCATATTAGAGAAGTAGTATAACACTAAATGAATTTATTCTCAATATTACACTTAAATATATATATATATATATTTGTTAAAAATGAAAAATAATCGATAACTTTATTTTAAATTATCGCAGATCGGTGGTTAAACCATTCGTTTTAAAGGTATTGGCGAGCTCTTTTGAAAGATACCCATCATGAAAATTTACTCCCCTCGAGGGGGGGGGCGGCGAGGCTCCTACATACACATTTTTTTTTCCCCAGTTGACTATCTACAATACAAAAAATATATATTCGTTTCATTTGGTTTAGTTCAGTCTGTACATGTTAAACTCTACTTACCTGCAATTTCCTCCATGGACGTAATGTATTTGAATACTTTTGAATGTCCCTGTACATGAACCATTTGCTTCACCACAACGAAAAGCTTACTGCAGCATCCCTACATGATACACATTTAGAATACTGAGTTTGGAATTTCTGCTACTATTTGTTGGGGAAGTATGAAAACTAGATTGTCAAACATAAAATTTATTTTGAAAATTTCCTTTGAATGATTTAGTTTAACTATCATTAGCATTTCATCCCCCAAAATTAATAATAATTCGGATTCTGATGAATTAAAATTTAAATTTGGCGGCGAGGCTCCTACATACGCAATTTTTTTTTTCCGCAGTTGACTATCTCTATTACAAAAAATATATATTAGTTTCATTTGGTTTAGTGCAGTCTATAGATGTTAAACTCTACTTACCTGCAACTTCCTCCATAGACGTAATGTAGTTGAATACTTTTGAATGTCCCTGTACACGACCAATTTGCTCCATCTCAACGAAAAGCTTACTGTAGCATCCCTACATGATACACATTTAGAATACTGAGCTTGGAATTTCTGCTATTATTAGTTCTTGAGATATGCTGATAACAGACACACACACATCCACGGAGATACACAGACCATTCGCTAAAAACATGATTACAAACAATTTTGTAGAAACGATATGATAGTGGCTTAATAAAATACGCGAGGATAAAAAAATACAATAGAGTTCTGAGTAAAATAGAAATTAATTTAATTTAGGGTGATGTAACTTTTTTTTTCTAAGTTTTTTCTCTCTTTTTTTTTTTTCTCTCTATAAAAGCATGCCGTAACAATGTTACGTTTCTTAGCAACGGTTACTATATCAGAATCAGATTCGGTAAAGTAAAAGAAAAAAAGTAATAAATTTGGGGTATTTAGGCATTATATTTTTTCAACAAAGAGCTGTCGACGATTTTCATGAAGTTGCGACAGTTATATTTAGTTTATTTAAAATAAATAATTTTCATAAATAATTAAATTTAAATTACGTTTCATTACTAGAATTATAAAAAACGCATTACTTAAATAAAAAAGATAATTTCACAGGATTTATTACGTCATTGTCCGTCGTCACAAAGGAAAGCAAATTCTATTCATAGTGGAGGAAAATATAAAAAGAAATAAAATAAAGAAATAAATAAATAAAATGAAAAAAGAAACCGGAGCTCCTGTCTATTTCGTAAAAAATACAATAGAGTCCTGACCAAAACCAAAATCAAATAATCTAGTTTAGGGTGATGTAACTTTTTTCCCCCCTAAGTCTATTCTTCTAAAGACATGTCGTAACAATGTAGCGTTTCTTAGCAACGGTTACTATATCAGAATCGGATTCGGTAAAGTAAAAGAAAAAAGTAATAAATTTGGGGTATTTAGGTATCATATTCCTTCAACAAAGAAACTGTCGACGATTTTCATGATTTTGCGACAGGTATATTTAGTTTATTTAAAATTAATAATTTTCATAAATAATTAAATTTAAATTTAGTTTCAGTACTAAAATTATAAGGAACTCATTTCTCAAATAAAAAAAGACAATTTCACAGGATTTATTGCATCACTGTCGTCACGTCACAAAGGAAAACAAATTCTATTCATAGTGGAGAAAAAAAATGAATAAATAAACTGAAGCTCCTGTCTATTTCGTAGAAAATACAATAGAGTGCTGAGCAAAACACAAATTAAATAATTTAATTTAGGGTGATGTAACTTTTTTTCCTAAGTCCATTCTTCTATATAAAGACATGTCGTAACAATGTTGCGTTCCTTACCAACGGTTACTATATCAGAATCGGATTCGGTAAAGTAAACGAAAAAAGAAAGTAATAAATTTGGAGTATTTAGGTATTATATTTCTTCAACAAAGAAACTGTCGACGATTTTCATGAATTTGTGACAGTTATGTTTAGTTTATTTAAAATTAATAATTTTCATAAATAATTAAATTTTAATTACATTTCAGTACTGAAATTATAAGAAACTCATTACTCGAATAAAAAAGGATAATTTCGCAGGATTTATTTCGTCAGTGTCATCACAAAGGAAAGCAAATTCTATCTACAGTGGAGGGAAAAAAAAAAAAAAAAAAGAAGATAGATAAAAGAAAGAAACCGAAACTCCTGTCTATTTTGTAGAAAATACAATAGAGTTCTGAGCAAAACAAAAATTAAATAATTTAATTAGGATGATGAAACTTTATTTTTTCTAAGTCTATTCTTCTATATAAAGACATGTTTCAAAAGTGTTGCATTTCTTAGCGACGGTTATTATATCGGGATCAGATTCTCTAAAGTAAAGGTTGGTTAGTTGGGTTTTACGTCGCACTAGTGCTGCACATCTGTGCAGCGACGGTCTGGGACGGTCATTGGCGACGGTCTGGGACACACCCCTAGAGGTGGTCCGAGACATGCCATCACAATTTTGATCCTCCACGGAAGGGATGGCTCTCCCGCTTCGGTGACCCCCAGAGGTACAATTTTTGATGGGAACATGGAGGATATTGCGGCCACGACAGATTTTACGTGCACCAGCCACCATTAGTGTACACGACGGTCTTTGGCCGGCTCGAGTACCAAACCCGCAATCTTCCAATTACGAGGCCGGCGCTCTACCGACTGGGCTACCGCGGCCCCTAAAGTAAAGGACAACATAAAAAATTTGGGGTATTTTGGTATTATATCCCTTCAACAAAGAAACTAGCGATGATTTTTATGAATTTACAATAGGTATATTTAGTTATTTAAATTTAAAAATGTTCATAAATGATTAAATTTAAGTTATATTTCATTACTCAAATTTCAGTATTTTACCACGTTTTTATTAACTCGGTTTCTTGTTTGTGTGTTTCTTCGTCCAGTACAAATCTTGCAATCGATTTTTAAGTAACTTCCCGACTAGCTAGACTTTTGAAATTTTCAGAATGGCTCAGAACACGATAATAATGCATTTTTAAAATACTTCTAGGCAATTGTTTCGGGTCCCCTTTGCCTTCGGTAGTGTTTATATGATTCAGAAATCATATAACTTCCCGACTAGCTAGACATATGAAACTTTTGGAATAGCTCGGAACACTATGAAAATGCATTATTTAAATACTTTTAGCCAATTGTTTCGGGTCCCCGCTGCCTTCGGTAGCGTTGGTATGATTCAACAATCATATAACTTCACGACTAACTATGCATTTGAAATATTCAGGATTTTGCAGCAACTATCTCAGAACTAACTACATGACATAGTATTTCATACATATTGATATAAAGTTGCACTTTGACGTAAATTAGTGTGTATTAAATTTTGAGAAAAATGTCCAACAGGTTGCGCTTTCATTCTGTTTCCAAATTTTAGACATGACGGAACCACAGGACTTTCTTATACACCTGTTGAAACATATATACTGTCACGAAAAACATTGAAATTTTTGTGTCAGATTATAATTAGGTTAGTAAACGAACAAATACGAAAGAAAGAAAGAAAGAAATTTAACTATTTTTATTTATTTATTTATTTATTATTTATTTATTTATCTATATTTATTTTTATACCAAAACAATATTTAAAAATAAATTATTCTATTATAAATTACATAGTATATTTAATGATAAATTATCTATTGCAGCAGTTATTTTAAAATGCTTACATATTCATAATGAAGTTTCAATTTTCTTTCTAGCTTTATCTATATAAAATATTTAAATTCTTCCGCGTAAGAGAAAAGCATTAACTTTGAAATTTTAATGTTGGAACAAATAACGAAATTTCTGTTAAAACCATTAAACCGTGCAATTGCGTAATTCTTTTTTATTGTAATATTATAATAACAAATTAAATTATTTCGGGTGGTTTTCTATTATTAAAATTATCACCAATTTATTTATTTATTAAAGAACTTATTTTATTATATTAAATTTCAAATTCTACAGATGTTATCAAGTACAAATAATTTTGAATGAGAAATTGTGAAAAAAAAAATAATAATAATAATAAATAAAAAAAATAAGGAAACTGTGTTTCCTATGTTTTATGTTTATCCATACAATTCTCTTCTGTGTTTTTAGTGTCCATGTTTTAGCCCCTTTCTTCTATAGCCCTGAGATAAAATGCTGTTTTGTGATACAGTTTCTTCTAAGAAATCTCCCCTTTTGAAAGAACTCATCTGAGGGCGTGTCAGGATCATCAATCAATAGTAATTACTTCCTCTGGTGTGAGAATCCTTCTAGGGAGGAGTTTGAGGAAAAAATGCGAAATTTTTAGCAAAAATTCATACTTTGCCCCTTTGTTATTAATACGCATTTAAAATTAAACTTTTTTCCTATAAATTAATAGTAAGCCTGATTATTTAGAAGATTTTTCCGCTTTTCAGCTTTTCGATATCATAATTTGTTAATTTCTTACGAGCTATAAAAACAATCAAGGCAAATTTCGCATTTTTTAGCTTAAAAATGAAATATTAAAATTTAAAAAAAATAATTTTTTCAAAGCGAAAATTTTTTTACTAGTTGTGCATTTTCTGAATGTAAAAACAGAATGTAAAAATATGTAATAGTTAACGGGTTAGAAAGGGGCAAATTTTAATATAGAAATATACGGGCTTTGGTTTCCGGCCACAGTAAGTGGAGAGTCCTCTTAACATGCAGAAGAAACATAATCATAGCTGCTTACAATAAAGATTTTAGAAATGTATTTTAGTGCAATTTTAATCAAAAAATTTTGAGATGTAGCCATGTGGAGAATCACAGAAGATGAGGAACAGCTGCACCACTTGTTGGTCGAAATACACCCAGATTAAGCCAACTTTCATTCTCATATTATTTGTATTTTGTTTATCTCTTAAATTTTATAGATGTTGAGATTTAGCCTTCCTATTCACAGAGTAAATTGCAACATAATATAGCCACCTATCGACCAATATGCACCAAAATTGAATCAACATGATGTTTTATAAAAATGACCCTTTCCCATACTAAATTTTTAGTAAGTATACACGAATGAATCTGAGATATAACTTCCCAATTCATGGGAAAATTGCAGCATAGCAGCATCACCTATTCGCTGTTATGCACAGAAAATGAATGAACATGTTTCATAATACTAGCCCTCCCTGTGAAACACTTAGTTTATTTTTTTAATTATGCACAGTATAAGCTGAGATATAGTCTTCCTCTAAATGGGAGAAATCACAGTATAGCAGCGCCATCTGTTGAGTGATTTGCACCAAAAGTTGATGGGCGCTTTTTCTTTTTGGTAAGATGCAACTATGTATAAATTTATATGAAATTCTGTGCATTAACTCTTGAACTGCACAAAATTTTTGTCAGATAGACATTTTCCAAAAATGGTCAAGTTGTGTTTTGCTTCCCTCAAAATGCATAAATCCACAGAAAACTGGAAGTTAAAAATTTTCACAAATCCAATGCTTCCTGCTATTTAATATAGAAGAAAGTAATAATTCAAAATGAATTTATACTTTTTACTTATTTTATATTTTTATATTTTGTACAGATAAGAAAGAAAATTTTACATTAGTTATTAAAATTCTTTAAGTAAGTGAAGTTTTTCTGCAGTACAAAATCAAAAACTTTAAATAACTGATTTTTTTTTTTTTTTTTTTTTTTTTCTTAGGAACAATATGAAAGTGAAAGTACAGACTTTCTGAAAATTTAAATATGTACTTTTATTTGAAGTAATTTTAATTTTTTGGGATATATCTATGCAACGCAACAGGGAATTCTAAATTCAGGTGCTTTAGTAAGATATTCCATTAAAAATGCAAATTTATATAAATTGGAGGTGTTTTTAAAAAATCCAAATCGAATAGATAGATGGCGCAAGTAATGCCAGGTTTCTGTTAGTACAGTTGGTTCTCTGTTTAATGACGCTCTACTTAACGACGATTTCTATTTAAAGACGATATTTCACAGTCCCTACCCCCTTTGCTGCAAAAATTTTCTATTTAAAGACGACGATGTTTCTATTTAACGGCGATTTTTTTTTCTTTTTTTTTTTTCCCTTGAAACTTTTATCTGTAATAGAGAAATTTCTTGTTGGGAAAAAAAAAAAAAAAAAACTTTCAACAAACACAGAAAGTTTATTTCATACATGCAGTGTTGCAATCATAAAAGTGTTGCAGAGTTTACAAGAAAAAGGGGTGGGGGTTACTGTTTCTCGGAAAATCGAATAATGGAGCTGTGCGGGAGTGCAATCACTCTATTGTCCCTAACCCCTTGTCATGTGTAGCAGTTGCCTCCCATTCCTTCCGATAAGGTGGTCTTTGCTTATGCGTGTGTTTATGTTTAGAGACTTAAGGGCGGTTTCTATTGCAGTTGGACGTTCGATGTTCAAAAAACCATTAATCACGCTCCCGACACAAAGAGCCAAATGTCTTGTCATCAGTTGTAGCTCTGTTTTATCAGATTGCGCAGTTACTTCAAAGGAAAGCATGCAAAATTGACAAAGATATCTGCCTCTGGCCCCTCAATTATTTCAGCTGGGGGTTAGAACCAGGGACTTTCTCCCTTCGAACCAACCGATTGAACCTCTTCCAACCGCTTGATCACATCAAAGGATTCTGAATAGCGCTGCTCGAAACGACTTCCAACCTACCTCAGTGGAAACTGCACTTTAGTGAGTGTGTTGCGTTGAAAGTGAGTGTGTTGTGTTGAAGTACGAAGTGAGCCGAACATTATGGCATCAAAGCGAAAACATCTCAGTCTACACCAAAAGGTGAAAATTATTGAAGAATGGGAAAAAAGCATTGGAATGACGAAAGTGGAATTTGAAAAAGAATTGAATTATCTGAGTCTACTTTCAAAGGCATTTTAGCAAGCAGAGAAAAAAATGTTGAATCAGCACAAAAATTCTATTTCGGATCCACATCCAAGCGTAAGAAAGAACCCAGCCATTAGACTTGGGTATCATTCGCAGCAGGAAAATTAGAAAATTTACAATCTTGGAAGCAATACACATGATATCATCAGCTTGGAAAGAAGTTTCTTCATCCACAATAAAAAACTGCTTTCGCAATGCCGGCATTCACAAAGAACTTGACGTAGAGCTTCAATGTATGGTGTAGAAATCAATGAAGATGACATTACCCATGATCATGAAGAATGGAGATGGTGTTGTTCAATGTGAGGATATTTCAACTGACGATTTCTTCCAGTGTGATGAATCAGTTTTAACAACAGACTATAGAAATGTAGAACAAATTTATGAGGATTTAGTAAACAAAACTATAGTGTCGGACGAAGAAAGTGAAGTTGAAGAAACTGAAAATGAGATATCGCCACCATCTTACAAAGAGGCAACTTCAGCTGTAGATGTTCTCCGACGTTATATTGTCTCATCAAGTGTGGAAGACGACACATTTAATATTTTAGACAATCTTGAAAAAAGAATAATGAAAACCAGGCCAGAGTTGAAGCAATCAACACTTTTTGATTTTTTTAAAAGTTAATTTATTGTATTTTTTGTACCCATTTTTAATTTAATTTTTGAAAATAAAGTTCAGTAATTGTTAAAAAAAACATAACATTTTTAAACACGCCAATGTATAGAGAAATATATTAACAGTCCTAAGCCTGTAAAGTGTGAAGGAAAATGTTATGCACATAATTTTTTCACATATTCTGTTTAAGGACGTTCTCTACTTAACGACGATTTTTTACGGTCCCTTGAAAGTCGTTAAACGGAGAACCAACTGTATAAATATATGGTCACAAAAACAACAGCTTTATTGTGTATGGAAAACTGGATTGTAAATACCAGGTTTGTAATACCTGGATTGTAAATAACAGGTTCTAGTCAATAAATGCACATTATTTGACTCATTCTCGAAACAATCTAACAACTTTAACATCCAAGACTAACAATATTACTAAACAATCTAACAACATATTAGGAAAAGACAGGAAAACAGAGTTATATATACACTGCAACTGCAGAGAATAAATATCATTTGTTCAGGAACAACAATGAACAGCTCTTTTTATTGTTATGGGGAAGATTAGGGGGAATGTTATACATCACTCTGAAAAAAAAAACCTAGCTAACTCTGTACAAAATTAAAATAGGGCTTCTATATTTCTTAGACCTGAAGCTACTTTTGGCTAAATTTGTTTGCTAATGAGTCTAAAATCGATTTTCGCAGAAGCCAACTTTAAAAAAAACAAAAAAAAACCTTTACAAGCTACAACTAATCTAAAAAAAAATTAAAAAATTGTCGCAAAATTTTCATCTGATGGGAGTTTAAGCTTGAATTTTCTTCATCGGATATCCGGCTTGAAATTGCCGGATATCCGTATCCGGTGTGCTGATATCCGGTACCCCGCCGGATATTTAAAACTCAGCCGGATAGGCCGGATACCGGATAGTTACCAGATATCCGTTTCATCCCTAGTGTAAACTAGTAGTACTGACTTTAAGCTAATTTGGCAGTCTCTTCTATAATACTTCAGCACTTGATGGCTGTTTCAGCATTTCAATCGTCTTTTGATGTATTCCTACCTGGTATGCAGCCTTTTGAGGAGAATTTTACACCATTTGGGTGTTCATCTTTGTCAACATGTACTTATCCCCATCTACCCTACAGTCTTGTTAGGTTTAGAGAAAGTGATTATAACTAAGACAAATTGGCACAACTTTAGTTTGAGACCCCCTTGACGAAATTTTAAATTTCCCACCGAAGTAGCTCAGACGCTTCTTGCCAGGGTCTTTACTTATACATTTCTGATAGCTATTTCATCGCCAAAATTGCTGAAAATATTTAAGGTTACCAAGGGGATCCCATACTGAAGCTGTACAGATAAATCAAGTGCAAGTGAAGGTTTTATTTTATTTTTTTATTTATTTTTTTATTTTTGTTATACATAAAAATCACAGTTTTTAAATGGCTGTTTAAAAATTCAAATAAAACATGAGCAATGAAAAAAAAATTTTTTTTTTGAATTTTTAAATAGAAAATATTAGTAGAATAAGGAATTGTATTTAAAAATTTTTTTTGAGTAAATAAAATATTTTAAGGTGGTAAATCTGAATTATTTTCTTTAAATATCAATTAGAAAAAAAAAAATGTTCACTAATAAATTATTGGAGGTGAAGTGAGAGGTAGTTTCTTTTGTTGTAAAGAAAATGTCAATAGGAATATCAAGGAAGCATATAATTTATCATTTGTACGACAATTAAACCTTCATAGATCAGTTTTAGAGTTTTTCTTTGTAATGAAACATCCAGCCTAATTTTAATTAAGAGGATAAATGTGCAATATTTTAATATGTAATTTAATACTGAGTTGGTAGTTGATACCCATTTCTTTTTTAATTGAACTTCCTATTTAAATTTATGTATATGTCACAAATAAACTTCCTTTCTCTTGTATAAATTTAGTTTTTAATGGTTGTTTTAAGTTATTTAATAATTATCAGAAAAAAAGTATATTATAATAACCATATTTTCTGTTTATATATTTGTTAGCTTAGTTCATAGTTCATATTGCATCTTAGTTTATAGATAAAGCATGAAATGTTACCTTACTTTTAAGTTGTAATTTTCTATTAAAATTTCTTAAATTTCTTTCTTTAATTCACTTTCATTCTTTTTTTCTACGAAGATGTTTAGTGGATATGTAACTGCAACTGATGCATTTAATATTCCTCAGCTTCACAGAGGATACTTTATAATTCTATTTTTAAGGAGCTAGTATTCCTAAAGCTTAAAGAAATAATGGAGGATAGCTCAAGAGGTGAGCTAATTAAAGTTAACTGCACACTCTCTAAAATGGGTTTAGTTGTAATTATGTATAAAAATTTACTTCGAAGGGTTTATCTGTGTATAGTTATTATCTTCCAAAATTTTGTTACATTTATAAATCTTAAAAAATGAATGAAGTAGTATGAAAATCTATATACATTTAATGTTAGAATGTGTAATAAATCTGAAGTAACTTCCATAAGTGTAACATGTATCCCAACATGCATATCGTTTTGAATTAATATATCTTCTTTCTTTTCTTTGCACAATCTTTAATTATTTTTATATACTTAGGTTTATCTTTTTGAATTAACATATTTTCTTTCTTTTTTCTTTTGGCATAATCTTTAATTATTTTTGTATACTTAGGTAATGATGATAGTATTGTGTATTTTTATAATAGTTTACAAAATTATCTTTTTCTTTCTCTTATTTATAGATTTTTAGTTTATTAAAATATATAACTCTTTTAGTGTAAGACTCCACTTTATATCATTTATAGTTTTTTTTTTTTTTTTTTTTGAATGCAATAATTTTATAATGTAGTTGTCATGGTGCAGTAAAAATCCGAAGTAAGATAGAAATGAGACTTATTTTCTTTCTGTAGAATTAAGTAGACATTCAATGACTTAACCCATCACATGTTACAATATCTTCAAATTTGTTATCAAATTTATACTACATTATTTGCTTTTAAAATAGTTTCACATAAAATTGCTTAATCAGGGTTCCCATGGGTCAGGGAAAACCTGAAATAGTCAGGGAAAACCTGAAATAGTCAGGGAATTTGAAATTAATGAAAAATGTCAGAGAAAATTGCAAATATTGCACCAGAACCTGTAAAAATGATATAAACCTGTAAAATGCTTTTTGAGCATTCAATTTATGTCACAAGTCGCATTACTATGTTGTCTTTTATGTTGCGAGCTTTGTTATGTTTTACGCCTGAGATATTTTTTATGTCGCAAACCAGATTTTGGGACTGGAATTTTCTAAAAATAGACCTGGAAAAGTCAGGGAATTTTATTTTTGAAATTCAGTGGGAACCTTGTTAATGTGTGCTTAATAAGCATATCTAAAAGTTTCCCTGCAGCATCATAAAAGTGTTTTTATGAAATAATTATCATAGGTATAAGATTTAGTTTCATGCTCTACTTCTCTTTGGCTTGGTTTGTAAAGAAACAGGCTGGTTCTTCTTGATGAATGCACACTTTTTTTAACTTATATTCTTGAAACAGCATAATAAAGCTGTCTCTCATATATCACAAAAGTGTCAGTATTGAGTGAATATTTTGTGAACATTCGAATAAAACTATCACTTGTCAAGGGCTGATCCAGGTGAAAATTGAGGCCCTTTTGTTTTTGTCGCTCCTTCACAACATTAAAAAATTCTTAAGAATGAAAAATGAAAATTTCCCGTTTTTCATGGAAAATAAAATTTTTCATTAAAACTCTGTAAAATTTCTCTTTCTTATTCATACACATTTGGCTCAATTAAAATGATATAGTATGCAAGGGTGTTTGTGTTCAGGGGTTACTCCTGATTTTAGGGTTTTTAATCCAGGGTTATTATTTTGTCCACTTTTTTGTGAAAAGTATGGGACACTAAGCAAAACTGGCAAAAATACACAAAACTGGACAAGAAAAATATCACAGTTGCACATTTTCTTTCCATTTTTGCATTTAAATGCAAAGTGCTTCTGTTAAAGAGGATTCCATTTCTTATTAAGAGCTTTTATCTCAAATGCTAATCTAGAAAAATATTTTAAACTATAAACAGAATTCATTTTTAAACACTTAAAATTTTAAACTATCATAAATACCTAAGTTTTAAAAATGCACTAAAAAATCATACAAATAGAAGTAATGCAAAAGTCTCGCCAAATTTTGTCCAGGAATTGTATGGTTAAAATATTTTAAAGGAGACTGTTCTTTTCCATATAGTTTTGTTCCAAGAGGCCAGTCTTCACATACCCTATGAACGACAAATTATGGTGAGCTAATACTGATAAAGGAATTCGTCGCCAATTCTGTAAACTCACTGTTCTAATAGAATAAATACAATACAAATGAATATGTCAAGCTGTGGGCCATTTAAGATGGGCCCACTCTTTAGAGATAAGGCAGTAACAGTCGATCCAAGACTGTCTTTTTTGTCAGCCTTGTGTGGGTGAGTCCAGGCCCCGACTTACGGCAGGGCATACGGGGCAAATGCCCTGGGCCCCCCTTCTGGAAGGGGCCCCCCTACAGGCGAATACAGAAATTCTGCAACCTAAAGACCTCTTATGCCACTGCAAGGGGGCCCCCCAGAATAGGCTTGCCCCGGGGCTGCAGGTAGTCTAAGTCGGGCCCTGGGTGAGTCATTAAATGATTTATGACACCTAAAAAGAACATGTTGACAAATAAAAGATAACAAGAAGCAGATTAAGAAAAAAATAGATGGAGGTTGTTATTTTGTATATATATTTTTGAACAATAAATAAGAATAAAATAATAAGTATATATAATGCTTTTAATCGAAACATGATGTAAGTTGGGCCGTGCCCCACTGGCCCTTAATGATGGGCCGCCCCTGTAAATATACATATGTATATATATATATATATATATTTATAACTTATATATATATATATATATAACCGATTTGGTGAACATGCAAAAACTTTAAGAGAAATAATAAAAATGTTGAGTAACTCCACTTGAATTTTCAGACATTGTGTAATTTATTATTGTTTAAATAAAATAAAGTAAGAGAAGTCATTAAATAAACAAAGAGAAAATTATAATATATGTTTGATTATTTTCTCCCAAATAGTATATTGTTTAACTGAACATAATATATATAAATTCTTTTGTGTGTCTCTGTAAAAGAACTGTTAGTGCTAGATTCATCAAAATCTATACTGTTTGTGTGACATAGACCTGTAGCATGTGTATAAATTTTAAAGCTCAATCAAATGAGGCATTTAGATTTAGATGCTATCGCACTTTAAAATTTAAATAATTTTAGACTACAGACCACAATGTTACAGAATTTTTCATTGTGCCCCTGTAAAAAAAAAAACCTATAATGCTAGATTCACCAAATAAATCTTACACAGTTCATTCGACAATGACTTTTAAAATGTATATAAGTTTTCAGCTGAATCGAATAAGACATTTAGATGCTATTACACTTTAAATAATTTGAGCCCATAGGTTATAATGATAAGGAATTTATTCTTGTGTCTATGTAAAAAAAAAACTGTAATATTCACTGAGATGTATACAGTTTGTGGTACGGTAGAGGTGCACAACCTGCGGCCCGGGGGCCACATGCAGTCCAGTAGCCATCAATTTGTGGCCCGCCGAAGGATTGACATTTTAGGTTGCATCAATTATCAGCAGGAGGGAAAAAAAAGAGAGAGAGAAAGAAAAAGTATTTATTTGTTGCATTCGCAAAACTGGCATTTACAAAAACTTTTTTTTATTTTTTTTATGGAGGGGGGGAGGGGGGGAAATGAAAATGTTGGTTTTTATACATATTTCTGTTCAACAGCTAAGTTTTTCATTCTATTTCTCAATAATGTAACCCTCAGTATGTTCCTTAATTTTTTATTGGAAAAATCATGGAATAATCTATTGATAAGTGGTTATATCTTTATCTAAGAAGATTAAAAACTGAAAAATCAGTAAGTAAAAGCTCCTCCCCACCCCTGATTTATCTTTTTTCTTTTTTTTTATCTGTCTAAAAAGGAATAAATGTTAATAATTATGTGTGTTAAAATAAATGATGAAGAAGCATAGATAAATTTATAGTAGTAATTAATTACCATTTAAAAAGAAAAAAAAAAGATCTTCGAAATTGCAGTTAATTGAATTTATTTCTGTCTGGCAAGATGTAAAAGACCAAAAACACCAACTGATGCTTATTATTTTACAGAACTGATAAAAACATAATTTGATTTATGGGGTTACAAACAGAAACGAAGCAGTGGCTAAAAGAATGTATAGGGAGCAGGGTTGGGTTTTTGACATGACAAAGGTTTAAACATGGTTTAAACCGTCAAAAACCTGTCATAAACCTCTATACCGTCAAAAACCTGTATTGTCAAAATTCAACATCTATAAATGAGCTAAAATCTGGTTAGAAATAGGATTTAGTAATATTTGCCATATACAAGTGAATATCTAAATATTATGCTGTTTATAAATTAAGAAATCTGAAAACAATTTGTAGATAATTTATAAAAAATTAGGTAAATATACTGGTTTATAATCTAAGAAATGTATACAAAGTATGCATACAGTTATATTTTGTATGTTTATGTTTATTTATATTAATATTTATGAAATTCTAAAATTCCGAAGTTACTTACGAATTTTCACATAAGACATGAAAACACAGGAATACTGGATTTTTTTTTTTTTTTTTTTTTTTAGTAAAACATAATATATGTGGGCAGTAAATTAATATGAATTTGAAAATAATTATATTTATAATCTACATTTATTATACTTATCATTTATTAATGAATTTTTATCTGTTTATTATTACAGTATAGGACCCATTATCCGGAACCCACGGGACCAGAAGAATTCCAGATTTCGGAATTTTCTAGATTTTGGGTCCTTTTCCCATTATTGCTTTCCCTTAATTAGAAAACATAACTCAGTAACTGACAGGTACTAATTTACTTCTAGGAGCAACTACTTCACAACCAGACAGACATTTAAAAAAAATATTCAAATTATATTTTACAGCTCTTAAAACATGCAAATAAATCAAAAACTGGAAGTCAAGATTTTTTGCAAATCTGATACTTTTTTCTATTAAATTTAGTAGGAAGAAAAAAATAACTATAATGCGTAGGATACAAACATGTACATTACTGCCACTGGCCAAGAGTGGCATGGTTGCTTCTTTATCAATGCTGCTAAACATGAATACTGTCTCAATCATAAGAGCAGAATGCTAAAAAAAAAGATTTTTCTTTAAAAATTTCCATTTTTTTTTTTTTTTCTTTCTTCCTTCCTTCCCTTTTTTTTTTTTTTTTTTTTAAGATCTTAATGAGAAGTTAAAAATCACCAGAAATCTATCATGAAAAAAGTTAGTTTTTTATTTATTTATTTTTTTTTTTTTTTTTATGTGGCTTGCTGTGAATTTTCAAGGTTTTCCTGGACCACAAACATCCCTGAGCATATGAAAGAAAGAAATTGTTTTAATTTCTAAATTTTCATAATACTACCTAATAAAACACGCAATAATTCATTTTAGGACGATTTTCTTTCTTTTTCTTTCTGATTTTAGATATAAAATATATTTTAATCATTAAAAAAAAAAAAAAAAAAAAAGAAAGAAAGAAATGATTCTGGATTTTGGGTCTTCCGGATTTTGGAATTCCGGATAATGGGTCCTATACTGTATTATTGATTGTATAAATATTTGTACCTGTTTATAGCTTGGAATATTGGTGTTCGGTGTTTTGGGAGTAAGGATAATTGACTATTCTAGTATCTTAGACCTAAGGGGTATTGCCCTCCGTGTGGGTCTGTTTACAGGGTCCTAGTCCGTATTTATACAAGTTTCGGAGAAAAACATGAAAAACTGTGAATGGCTAGGCCAACAAGTGCGCCGTGGGATCAAACCCTACACCTCACGTTTACCAGCTTTGAGCGTAGTACCACTTGGCTGCTGGTGGGCCCTACAGCTTAGACTAATAATTTTTTTTAAAAATCTGTACGGGGTAAATATTACATTTATTACAATTTATCCATGTCCAGAAAGCATTCATATTCCTCGTGTTTCACGGTAATTATATTTCAGACACAATTCAAGCTTTTTTAACATTCAGAATTATTACTTTTCCTTAAAAACTTGCAATATCAGCAGTCATTAAGAAAAAAAAAAAAGTTACATTTTTCTATAAAATATTTAAATACAAAATATTAGGCTATGCATTTTTATTTTACTGGTTAAATACATAATACTAAAAGCACAATACTAAAAAAATTGAACTATACAATGTTGTATTGCAAATAAAATGATTTGTCAATCAAAATGATCTATCAATGATATATGAATCATAAATTTTTAGAAGCCTAAAGTTTTGTTTTTATATTAATCAAAATGTTATAATAATGTTTCTCCAAGAACATTAATATGTATTATGTTTACCTTTTAAAACATACTGATAAATAATATCTTATTGAAAACAACTATATTTTTAAAGTATCGCATAACTAAGTTTAACATGTGCTATATCAAGCATAGTTATAAATAAATTTCATAATATATAAAAGTATCACAGCATATTTTGAATGAACATAGAAATAATTCATAGTAAAATTTTAAAAGCCTAGTTTTTTATATTAATCAAAATGTTGTAACAATGTGTTTTTCAAAGAACATCATTCTATTTACTTTTCAAAAAATCCTTATGAACTATATTTTATTAAGCTAATTTTTCATACGACAATTAAATTATAAATATAGGTTTTTGACAGTTTTTGACATTTTTGACAAGGTGGTTTTTGACATGACGGTTTTAACCATGGTTTAAACCGTCAAAAACCTGCCAACCCTGATAGGGAGTGATTTCAACACAGGCATAGTTGACAAAACATTCAAATGCTTTTACTGGGTGAGAATAGACAGTTTTGTGCTTCAAAATGACCACCAAGATTTTCAATGGTCATGCATGTACTGTGGTTGCATTCACAAAAATATAAAACATATCACAGATTTTTAGTAGTAGATGCAGTTGCTGCTGGTTGCTATCATGATAATTTAGCTGCTTTCTAAGAGGGGCGTAACCACAAACAATATCATCAATCAGAGGGCATGTAAGAGGCTGAGACTGATTTCCTAATTTGTTTAGTTCACAAATATCTGAGCTTCAATACTCCCCAACCAAATCCTCATAAAACTCATTGAGACTTTTTCAGACTGTGTTGTTTATGTTACGTCAGAACAGGAAGGTAGCACACACAATAGATTTTGCTCGAAATTCATGTGGAAAATGACTATGATCATAGAAGCCTTTTCACTTACATATCTCGCCAGTGCCATCTAATACCTCAAAGCGATATTTTCATGCCCATTTACCTACACTAAAACTGTTTATTTTGGTACCCCTTATCAGGCTTTATATTTGTGCTTATTGTTTTTGTGACTCCCAATGTAACTTTTTTTTCCTCGCTCTGCAAACCCTACATTTTATTTATTTTATTTATCCTTTTTGTATTTTATATGATACATTTGTTTAATTCTTTTGCTCACTATTCAATATTTTATGATTATTATTCTTCGAGATTCATTTAACTCGCTAATTAAAAATTTTTCCTTTTTTTTAAGTAACATATGAATGATACAAACTGAAGTTTTGCACACAGACACCTGACAATGAAAGTGCACCCCTTTATATATGCATGTGTATATGAGTGTATATATATTACACAGTGAATATAACTGTACAATTTAATTCTTTTATATTATTTTGCCTGTGGCCCTCCAGCGAAAAAGGTTGTGCGCCCCTACGCTACGGTACATAACTATAACATAGGTACTACCAACTTTTCGCTCATTCGGATAAAGCGTTTAGATGATATGTTTACTCATAAAGGGCAAAACTTTGAAGTTCTATAGTGGCCAGTGTCCAGTACTATGTTTCATTAGTAGCTACTTTTTACAGGATGGGACTATTTCTCTCTTTCAGGCAAGCAATGTGTGTGTGTGTGAGGGGGGGGGGGTCACAAAAAAATTGTGAGTTAGAGATATTGAACAATTCTACTTTATAGATTCTAGAATCTAATAAAGCAATTTTAAAATGAATATTTACATTGCTCTATGAGTGGTGAGCGGGGACTGCTTCCTGTTAAATAGAATAGGTAGTGCCAGATTTGATCTACGTCTGCACGGGGCTCGTATCGCAAGGTTTAGAATTACCCAAAATTTCTACTGTTTCACGATGAAAGGCATATGTTGGGTTCTCATAATCGTCGATTTTTGTTGTCTTGCTGAATTGGATACTGATATTTTTATTCATGCGGTTTTTGCTCGGGCAGTGAACTTAACATTTCAAATATGTTCTTATGAAGTGACTTTGGAGAGGCCTGAAGTAAAGTTTATCTAGTAGTAGTTTTTAAATATCTTAGTAGGCTTCATTGTTTGAATATATTTTAAGTCTTAATTTCTTTTCTTTGTAGATGCAAATTTTACATCTGTATATATAAACGGCTAAGTGATTTCCTTGGACTCTGTTTGTCTGTGTGTTAACGCAAATTCCAACAAATTTTCATACTTTAGTTAATTTTTAAAAATCTAATTGTCCATTTGATAAGCTGTTTAATCCAACACTTTAAAAATGGACATTTAAATTTTTAATTGTTGCTGCATAAAATGAAATATGCTTTCACACGAAAAAAATAAATAAATAAATAAATAAAATTTTCTCATGGATATGGAAACATGGCGTCTGTATGACTTTAAAATAAAATAATAATTATAAAGGTAACTAAGAGATAAATAAAGTGTGAACATTTCGCCCTGGCTATTATTATTTTATAAATTGCTATTACTTCTAGTGATTCCAGAAATTTCGGCATTCATGGTTTGCAGATAAAATTTTATTTTGTTGCAGCTAGATTCAGAAAATTCTGATATTGGGACTATAACCACTATTCTATTTAATCACAAAAATTACTGTAAAAATACAATAAAGATATCTATATCTTAATAATGGTAGAAAAACAAGCAGAAACCTCATCCTATGCATAGATTATTATACTGTTAAGGCACTCCTGTATACTCAATGGTAACCAAAATGTGACTTATAGTGACCCTATTGTCAATGGCTGTAAATTTCTTGAGCTCACCAGCTTGTGCAACTGCTTGTCTTGTTTTTATTGTGTCTGTGTTTTCATTTGGCAACTTTGTTATTGTTTACAAACTTGATTGTCAAAAGTAATTTATTTTAAGAAGCAAGTATGTATTAAATATTAGGCAAATAAATTTTGAAAATATACATGAACCAAAAATATTTTTTCATTTTAAAGCATTTTGTATTACTTAAACCAAGTAATGTTAAATATTTAACAATTTCATACTGCTATTTCAGAATTACAATTTATAATTTTAATTTGTAGTTGAATATGAATGTGTTTGGCAAAGTATATTTTTAAATTTTATTTCTTAGAAGAATAGCTGTGAATGTTTTGAGTACAATTTTGTGAATAGAAAAGTAATAGAAAGTGAAGAAAAACAAAACTTCACATACTAACCTGCTACTAGTGAAATAGAAAAACAATTTTGAATCAAATATGCTATTCATGTAGACCTCACATGTGGAAGTTCTTAGTTCCCCTCTGTTGACACTAAGGCTGTTATTCACCAATAACTTCAACTCCTGGTTGAACATGAAAATTTAAAAAGCCTATAAAGGCGGGGTTCAAATTTTCAGCAAATTTTGCCGTGTTTCTGCCATCTAGCAGTTTAAATCTTTTCAGATGTTTTAGGTGAAAATAACCAATCAAAGATTATATGAAAGTCTCGACGCTAGATGGCAGAAACAGCGTGCGAAATTTTGCTGGAAAGCTGTACCCTGCCTTTAGACGCTTTTCAAGATTTTGCATTGAACTGAGAGTTGAAGTTAATGGTGAATACAGCCATAAGTGGTGCTACTCTACTATAGCTTCGATTTGTGTTTTAGCTTCACTGTCTTATGTAACTGATACTACCATGTGATATGCCATGGAATTACCCATATTTTGTTACCCAATAACAAAATATTATTCTGATTAACCAGTGTATATTTTGTCTGCGTACAACATGTTAAATCACAGAATTGATTTGAATCACTAATCTCTGTCTCCTACACTTTGGAGCTTTTGTCATTCCTTGTGCATTAAAAGTTGAATAACTTATATTTCTTCATACTTATGAAGGATTTCATCTCTTGATCATTTATAATTTGTTTTTGAGAAATTGTTAAATAGCAAAAAATATTTATAAAAATTTTCATATTAATTTATAAAAAATAAATTTTAGGTTCATCTTCAGTTGAGAAATCTGATGAGTTGACAAAGGCTGAATGGTTGGAAAGAATCGGGAACTTGCATATGCAGCGAGCCGATATGAACAGACTTATTATGAATTATCTTGTTACAGGTATCTTTTTTTTTTTTTTTTTTTTTTTTTCGAATATCAATAAATGCTGTTTCATTATAATTGTTTTTATGTTTTCACATGAAATTGTTATTTGAACAGGAGTTTCTAGCTTTCATTTTTTATTTAATGCAATTATAAAATATAAATGTAAATAATTTTAATTATCTACAAAATATAATTAATAGACAATCACAAACAGAAGTTATTAGTATTATCGATTTTAAGCATTCATTTTGAGTAACATTTTATAATTTGTTTTTTAAGATGCAAGATTTACAACAAAATTTTTCAATAATTGAATTTTCTTCTTCGTTGGTAAATTTAAATAACCGTAATTTCGCGCGCATAGTCCACACCATCGTATAGTCCGCATGTGAAGTTTTATGTAAAATTTTTTTCAAATATCATCAGATTGTCCGCACTACCATATAGTCCGCAGGAGAAAAATATAACCCCAGAAAACAGCAAGTAAAACACTATTATGTAGTTTTATATAAAAATATTAAAGCATTCCCACTATTAAAATAAATAGCATAAAAGTACTTGTTAATAAACCATATTTTAAAAATTATACATTAAAAGAAACCTTTAAAGTTGATGTTTATATTTTCTATGGGAATTCCCGGTTGAGTCATTGAGTGAGTTTTACTTTCCTACTAGAATGTCACTATGGCTGATTGTATGTGATTCAGCACTAGGAGATATATTTTTTGGAAGATTATCTCAAAGTTTGTCATTGGTATTGCTCAGCAGTAAAATTTCGGCGACATTTTGAGAACATAATTTAAAAAATAACAGTACAGGAATATTAAGCAACGTGCTATCCTAATAGTGATCTTTTGCTTTATGCTCCATGGTTTGCTACCGATACGATATACGATACGATGTTTTCTTTGTGTCTTGTTCTTTTGTTTATGTTTATATTTGATCATCAGAATCGGCAGTTCGTAGTATTTGCATGTTTAATTCTGATTTTGAGGATTTGAACTGTGAATAGCTAGCAGATAATCCGCACCACCGTATAGTCCGCGGGAGAAAAATTTTGCTTTTTAAACACACATAGTCTGCGGACTATACGCGCTAAATTACGGAAGTTGATATTCAATGATTTTTTTTTAACCATCAAAGCGGCTGATACGTATTTTTCCATATACTAAGCAGTTGTTTTTTCCCCAATACACTTATAATTATAAAATGCTTAATTATAGAATTTTAGCTTGTTTTTTTAATTATGGAGGTTATAAATTATAGTTATGAGGATTATTTTTAAATGGCATGGCTGTATTTTTTTTTTAATATCAAACTAAAACAACTATTATTTTAGTACATTCCAAAGTCCGTACAGTAAAGACAATATTAAAATCTTCTCCTTTTTCAATATGCTTGGTGTGTTAATCTTTTTTGAAAAACATTTATGAAGAAATATACAGAAGAATATAAAATGAAAGCTACATTTTTTTTTTTTTTTTCCTCTTACTGTTATTAATTTATCCAAATTTTTAAAATGAATTCTACTTTAAGCAAGCTAATAAAAAAAAAACTTTTTAAACATTGAAGAAAAAAAAAAAAAATTGTTTCATGTCAAAATAAACCCCCAAAAACCCTACATCAAGTGAACAAAGGAGGTACGAGTGTAGCAAGTCACATTTTTTACTTTTCCCAAACAGAATGTAGTTTAAGAGATACTAATTTCTAAAATACGATTACTCAGTTTGTAAATTTTTGCTGTAAAGAACAATAGAAGATGATATGCTATAACATAACATGCATTTAAATGTTTTCCCTTTGCTGTGTGCAAACAACTATTGTTTATTTGCAACGATTTCTCATCATAGTCCTCCTGTATTTCAAACTATTAGCTCTCATTTGTTTGATCATATATAAGTTAGATATGATATCCTAATTCAGTGTTTTAAGTTTATTTTTATTTGTCATTTTAAATAAAATAAGTAGAAGTTTAACCCTTTCATTCCCCGTGATGCCAATTGGAATCCTAACATTTTAGATTTTCTTTCTTACCATCTAACACTCCTGCTGATTCAAAATGAACAATATTAAAATCTATATGCATTTTCCCACCAAAAAAAAGTATATTTTAGCTGATTTCACTATCCTTGTTGATAATTGAAAGTATATTTTACTCTATTCAGATAATAATATCGGAATCAGTTTCCCGTTTTGAGCAATTTAAGTAAATTAACTGCTTGAAATATTTTATTTTTTAAGGATTGTAATTTGTATTTATATTAATTGCAATATGTATTTCTTCCAAAATTTCGATATTTTTATTTATTGAAATGTTATGATTTTAATGGCATCAGTGGTTATATTAAACATAAATAAACACCTCTCACTTTCTTTGTTAGCTATATTAATCCATACTCTGCTATTACTCATATTTAAAAAAAAAATTATATATATTACCTTTGAAATAAATTTATGACTAAATATTAAAATTTATTGTTTTATGGAAGGGAAAAAAATGGGAATGAAAGGGTTTAGGGGTGCAGAAAATGTTCAGACCTCAGAAATTCCCCCCAAACACTGTATAAATTTCCCTCAATAATGCAAAAATCTACTTTGCTATACAAAGTCATTTGTTCTATGTAATAAATCTTTAAGAGAATAAGTATACAGTGTAACATAAAAATATCGCTGTTAGTGTATATTATAAGAACTTCAAAGCAGCAAATTTTTATTTTTTATTTACATTTTTATTTTCTCTTAAAAAAATTATTCAGAATTTCCCCTGTTAGTTTAAATTTCCCCCGAACCTCGTTCGGGCGTTCGGACATATTCTGCACCCCTGAAAGGGTTAATGCTAACTTTATGCTAATTTGACATGGTTCAACACTTGGAGACCCATTTACAAACATTTTAGCATCTAGTGACTTATTCAGCATTTTTCGATTATATTCACCCTTTCTTCTTCCCCATGTATTGGTATTTTTGTTGCTTATATTTAGGCTATTCTGTTTTTTTAATCCCAGTCTTTGAACAAGTCCCCTTTTATCTTACAAGGAACATCAACAAAGTGTCCAGCTTCGATGTAATTTATTTATTGAATTTTTTAAAGTTGCAATTTATTAATTTATGTCAAATCACAAAACCCAAAAATGCCTATAGAATAATGAAAACTAGCAAAGTGGCATAATGATAATATTCCTAACATGCTTTACAAATACATTCATATTCATTTAAAATACTAATCCCTTGTCTATAAATAATGTACTTGAAGATGCTTACTCTTTAATAATTTGCATTAGTTGATATTTTAATTCTATCTCATGAGCCATTTTCTTGAACTCCTGGTAGATAATTTTTCAACATTGATGTGGTTAATGTTTGCTTCCCCCCCTCCCTTTTTTTTTGGGGGGGGGGGGAAGAGGAAGTATAATAAATGTAATTTTAAAATTTGAATAGACAAAAAGTAATTATAAATTTTAATTTAATTTTTTTTTTTTTAAATTATTAATTTGAATATGTATATGTCATTCTGTTTCTAGGCAAACTGTTTAAATGCTAAATTTTGTGGTGCATTTCTCTTTAAATGTTATATTCTCCAAAAAAAAAAAAAAAAAAAAAACACAGTAAATAAATAAATGTAATAAGATATACAGCCTTTAAGACATAGAAGATTTTGTGATGTTGAGATGATATAATTATGTCTGTTTTTTCTTAATTTCTTTAGAGGGTTTCAAAGGTGCTGCGGAGAAATTCCGAATTGAATCAGGCATTCAGCCCTCTGTTGATCTGGATACTCTAGATGAAAGAATAAAAATAAGAGATGCTATTCAAAATGGGAAAATACAAGAGGCCATAGAATTGGTTAATAGTCTTCATCCTGAATTATTAGATTCTGACAGATATTTATATTTTCATTTACAGGTATTATACCTATTTATATTCTATTTTTTACTTTATGAACACTATAGTGAGGAAAGTATTGTAATCAAGTCGAAAATCCAAATTTGATATTTTGATGTTTCTATACGTTTCGAGGTCCTCTCAGTCCGTTTCCACTATTTTTACGATGATATATGTATCTGTGTGTGTATGTCTGTGAGTGAACACGCTAGCGTCTAAACGCTTTGTTCGAATAAGCTGAAAGTTGGTATGTATATTGTAAGTCACCATAGTACAAACCCTATAGATTTTGGTGAATCTAGCACTTATAGTTCTTTTACAGGGACACCAGGAAAAATTCTTTTTCATTATGGCCTATGGGGCTAAATTTTTAAAAGTATGATAGCGTCTAGACACCTTATTAATCTGAGCAAAAAATTTTTACACATGTTGTAGGTCACAGTTGCACCAACTGTATAGATTTTGGTGAATTTAGCACTTACATTTTTTTTACAGGGACTCAAAGAAAAATTCTTTATCATTATGATTTACGGGCTCAAAGTTCAGTAGTTAAATAAAACATCGTGTAATATATGGAGAAAAATACACAAACACTCTATTATGGCTTTCTCTCTTTTGTTTGTTTAACAACTCCTCTTTCTTTACTTTATCTACAAAATTGTTAATTACTCAACGTTCGGAAAGTCAAGTGGAGTCACTCCAGATTTTTTTTTTTTTAATGTATATATTACAGGATTTAAAAAAAATAGGGAAATATTTTGAATAATTACTTTTATAATTTAAACTTCTATTTTATGATAGCTTAGAGAAAATCCTATTAAAAATTGGTAACTATTAGGAAATGAATGACTTAAGGGGACTTGGCACCACTGAAGTTTTCATATAAAAGTTTATATTTCTGTTTAATATTTATAAATTGAACTGTGCTAGTTTATTCATAAAACATATATTCAAGCAACAATCTTTGTGGTTTTATATATATTTTTTACAGATTTAAAATTTCTACATTGTGTTTTCTCAGTTTGCATTTTTTCATGAATTTGTGATCATTATAATGCTAAAAATTCAACAGATATTTATGAAAAAACTTAATAAACATCCTATATGTACATTGGATGTTTATTGTAATTTACTTAAAAGAATTACAAATTATAGAAAAATGGAATGGCGCCACCTGTGAGTGATTGATCCCAAAGAAATCTAATCAACAAGAGTTTAGGTCAAAAATCAACTAAATACCAAGCTGAGTTAAATTTTGTTCTTTGGTTTATGAGATACAGTATCCACAAAGTTTTTTATACATGCTGACAGATGTTTTCTAAAAGTGATCAAATCATGTTCAAGAAATCTAAAATCCTGTAAATTGATTAAAAAAAACCAGAGGTCAAATATTTCTACAAATGCAATCCTTTACTCATACTCAATATGTATACAATAAAAAAAAAAAAAAAAAATCCACATTTTAGAAATGTTTTCATCTGTAAATTTTATAAAAAATATTAAATTCTGTTTTTGTAATATTGATTAAACTTTTTCTTTTATAGCAACAGCATTTAATTGAATTAATCAGGCAAAGAAAAATAGATGAGGCTTTGAAATATGCTCAAGAGGAACTTGCCGAACGTGGAGAAGAAAACAAAGAAGTATTATCTGAATTAGAAAGAACTTTAGCTTTACTTGCTTTTGATAAACCCGAACAGTCCCCTTTTGGAGATTTACTACATCCTTCTCATCGGCAAAAAGTAAGTTTTCATTGTAGTGCTTGATACAGATTTTTAGTGTACTGATTTCTTATGATTTTCATTTATCGTTTTCTGAGCAATTTCCAAATTTTTCTACAAAACAACAAAGGGAAAAAAAAAGTGTGATTTATAAAATACAAAATACCTTAGTGTTATGTATAGTAGAACCTTGATTATCCAAAGTAATTTGGAGTGACCAGCTGTCCATTTTTTGGATTATTAAAAATGCTTCGATTTTAAGATTGACAAATACAGTAGAGCGCCGAATATCCAAACTCCAATTACTGAACTTCCAATTATCTAAACAGCTTATTTCTCTATTTATTTTTCTTTATCCAAACTTCCAGTTATCCGAACAGCCTATTTCTCCCCCCTCCCCTCCCCCAAATAATAATAATAAAATAAAATAAAAAATTTCCAGCCGAACTTCCAATTATCCAAACACCCTATTTTTCTCAATCCATCTCCCTCCTCTTCAGATTTAGCATGCAAAATCAAATCCCAGATAAGTGTTTCATTGGGAGCAGTAACAACGGAATAAAAGACTTGGTGAAAGGGAGTATAATCAAGATCAAAGAATAAAATTCCTGTTCATATCACCTCCTCTTCACATTGTATTCTTCTTTTGTCACTTTTGCAGTGACCCTTTCATAATTCTTTTTACCCCATAAAAGCCCTGCATAGCCGTATGCCTTAAAATCATAGGGCATGGGGGATTATAGTGATGGATGGGATTAAGCAATTCAAAGTTGTGAACAGTCGAAGGAAATGTCTATATTATCAGTCGTTTTACTCGAGAATTTTCGGTACTTGTTAATTTAACTATTGAGGTATATTTCTTCCGGAAAAGTAACAGCTTAAAGAACAATGTAAAAGAAGGACCCCCACAAGCCATTCCAGTCCAGCTTATTGAAAGGTTTCTTGGAAGAGTTGATTAACTGCACTCGCAATCTGATACAGTTTGGTTCATTTCATTTAGAACTAAGGTGAAAATAAGATGTCTGGCAAGCGAAAAAGAATTGTTCTTTCATTGGGAGAAAAAGTAAAGATATTGGAAAGACTTAAAAATGGCAACTGGCAGCACAAATTGGTGCTGCCAGTCCTAAGCCTGGATAAAGTGTGAAGGTATTTCTATTGTCACAATATCCCTTAAATTGTCTGTCCAATTATCCGAACTTTTGCTTATCCGAACTAGGGTCTGTCCCGGCATGTTCAGATAATCGGCACTCTACTGTACAGTACCCGCCACTTATTAAAATTGCATTCGTCCTGAACCAAAGTGATTTTATTAAGCGGCTGATTTTTATATCTGGCGAACGTTTCTGCACACAAGAAAAAGGTATGACTTTCCTGAATTTGGAAAGAAATTTCAAAAGGTAACAAATAATGGAATTAATAAAGAATATTAATCATTTTTTTGAAAGATAATTGATTAAGTCTTCTCTCACTCTCAGTATAATAAATTAAACACACCCATAGTTCTGATGCACTTTTCTTTGGGGAAAATCACCATTACTTTGCCGAAAGTTTGCGCTATTCTTTAAATTTAAAATCCTTACGCTTCCTTCCTCCTTCCTAATTATTTTAAAATAATTATAAAAAATTGTCTTTTAATAATTAAAAATTTATAAAAAAAAATTACTTGCGAATCAAATCAAATTTGTAATGCATTATCACGCTTTGAAGGATGCATTCTTTGAAATTATTAGTTTTCTTTTCTTTAAAAAAAAAAAAAAAAAAAAGAAAAGAAAAGAAAACGGAAAAAAATAGTGTAAATAAAAAAGTTTGTTTAGCTTTCATAAATGATATTTTTGCTGCTGAAGAGATATTTTTGAGTTTATTAAATGGCGATGCTGATTTTATTAAGCGGCCGTATTAACATAGTTTATATTGATTTAATTCCGGTCCTGGCAATTTGATCGTATTAAGCAGCTGATTGTATTAACCAGTGAATTTATTAAGTGGCGGTTACTGTATATGCGCTATTTCATATTACATTAGCACTGACTTAATAAAAATAAAACAATAGCAAAATAGAAACAAAAATAAAAGATTGAAAATCATATGACTTCTGCAGTGCATTTGATCACCAAGTGTTAGAGCAGAGGGAAAGGGAGGTGTTCCAAAAGTGGTGTGGCTAGTGGTGTTCCAAGTGTGGCTAGTGATATAAATGAAAGATTTTGAACTATTCTATTTCTTCATAGATTCTAGAATCTATTAAAGTAAGTTGAAAAAGAAATTGAAATATATGTTGAGGATGGAGAAAGGTTAGAAATCACAACATTTCTGCAAAGCATTTGATTGCTGTTTGTTGGTGGGGGGAATGGGGGAGGGGTTAAAATATGTATGAGTGAGATATATTGAACAATTCTTCTTATTTATAGGTTCTGGAATTTAATTAAATTAAAAAAGAACATTGACATTTATGTTGTGTATGGGGAAAGATCGGAAATTGTAAGGATTTAATGAGGCGTTTGATCAATGATTGTTAGTGAAAGGGGGGAGGGATCATTAAAAATTTCATAAGTAAAAGATATTGAACAATTCTACTTTATAGGCTTAGAAGCTAATAAAGTGTGTTTAAAATAAACATTCACATTTATGTTGTAGATGGAAAAAGATTGGAAAATGCATTTTTTCTGGGCGAAATCGAGAGACTTGAAATTTTCACACTATATTGTTTTTAACAAATAATCTGCAGTCTAAAAAAAATATCTGTGATGTACGTCTCGTGTTTTACATTTTCTGCCATAAGGGATATGTGATGATAAAAAAAAAAGCTTTTAATAAAGTTTTCCATAGAAGGAATGTCTGTGAATTTTTCACACAAGAAATATAATAGTGAAAAATTAAATAAATAAACTTAAAAAAGAAGTTTTAATTAAAAGAGTTTTGGATATTGGAAGTTTTACTGTATATGGTATATGTTTTGGTGCACTGGCAAATTATAATTTTGTGACTAGTGATATTGTATTGATTGTTACTGCTAGACTTAGATAAAATGAAAAACTTTCTGCAAACATAACATATTTAAAAAAAAAAAAAAAAATCAGGTAAATTATTAAAATATTCATGTTACCCTGTATCACTAAAACTGCATCTTACCATTGCATTGTGATTAAATATTGTTGCTTTTCAACAGCAGAAAATTAGAAGCTGTGGGAAAAAGACATATTGGGCTAACAATAAAAAACTGACAATATTACAATTTGTTAACTGATGTTGTTCTTTATTTGTATGTGTTTAACAGATGTTGTATTATTAATTGGATTGTTATACCATATATTATATTGCTATTATGTTACAGTGTTGACTTTTCCCATAACATTCTAACAAAACCTTGACAACTCTTAGCACAAAATATAACACAACAGTCTAAAATACTCGTAACAGCTAAACATAATAAAAGCTTAGTTTCTAAATTTGTTAGAAATTAGCTTGTTAACTGTACTTTTGTGAAATTTTAAGTAGAAATATAATAAGATTATTAAATAAATTTAGTACTTTAACATATGGTGCACTTTTTTTCAGGACTACCATTTTGTAATTTGATGTGTTTCTTTAATGGCTAATAAACCAACAAATTATGTTAAAAACATTCTGTAAAATTAGAGGCAACACTAATAATTATAATAAATTATAAAAATATATTTATAACAAATAACTTCTTAATATAAACTGCATGTGAGAGGAAAATGTCTAATGGTTTTGTGCATTAATAGCATTACCTCTGTTTGCTGTATGTGTTTACTGTAAAACAGGGTTAGAAATAAGCGGTCGTTAGTCGCATTTTGCGACCAGTTTTTCATTTTGACGCCTAGAATTCCAATCATAGGTGCCATATTTGACACCTGGATTTTTTTCCTCATCATACCTAATAATTTTCCCAATCCCATCAGACTGTAAACAAGTCTATTTCGGTCGATTGAACCTTATAAAAACTGATTTAAGAAATCATATCTCTTTGAAATTAGTTGACGATTTGTTAATGATTAAATTAAACAGCCCTAAATTGGGAGATTTCTGCCCATAAAATGCTATTAAATTGTAGTAGAATGAAATATCTTCTAGGCAAAGAATGAATTTGCTATTTTAAATATGTACGTTTAATATTGTCAATGTAATTACATTCATTACATAAATATTTTTTATATAATCGTGCATATATTATTTACAAGTTGATGCTTTATTATTATTATTTTTTTTTAATATACATGGATATATACATTTTTAATATACATAGATTATAGATGGCACCTAGATTTTTCATTTTGATGCCCAAAAAATTTAATCCAGGTGTCATTTTGACGCCTAGTTTCAAAATTCTTATTTCTAACACTGCTGTAAAATATTGTAAAAACACTCCCCCCACCACCACCTCCTCCTTGATTAAACGCCCACTCCTGTTCATGTGATTTTTGTTTGCTCTGAAAATACCAAATAAGTGCCCGCTTACACTCAGCAGCCAGGCTCTATCCAAACAGGAGACAGTTTTTTTTACGATATGAGATTTGCCTTTTAAAATATTAATATTTGTTTTATAATAAATCAGACACTGTGTTTATTTGAAAATTGAAATTATAAGTTTAATTTATTAGAAGTGGTGGAAAAGAAGGATTCCTGAAGTTTTTCAGTTGAATGCTGGTTAACCAAAAAATTTTATCACTGCAAATAAAATATGTTTGTGTTTTGTTTTAATATATTTTTCATGGCATTTAATTTTAGCAGGAAAATGCATGCTATTTTTTCTATATACAGGGTAAGTCAAAATGAATTACAAACGGCTATAACTATTTAATGGAAAAGAATTTATCAATAAGATTAACACAGAATGTAGACAGAACTCCAAAATTTTGTATACATACGTCATAGATGTTCTATGTGACTTCCCTTGGTCACACGGACAACATTTAGACGGTTGTCCATTTCACGCCATACATTCAGATTCTGAAGCATGTCTGCAGTCACCGATGCAAGCGCATTACAAATGCGTACTTTCAGACCCTGCGATTTTTATCTATGGGTTTATGTGAAAGACAGGGTGTATGTGCTTCCCATGCCCAAAACAATTGAAGAACTCAAAGTATGCATTTGTAATGCACTTGCATCGGTGACTGAACAAATGCTTCAGAATGTATGGCGTGAAATGGACTACCGCCTAGATGTTGTCCGTGTGACCAAGGGAAGTCACAAAGAACATCTATGATGCATGTATACAAAATTTGAAGTTCCATATACATTCTGTGTTAATATTATCGATAAATTCTTTTCCATTAAATAGTTATAGCCGTTTGTAATTGCTATATTCCTTTTGACTTGCCCTGTATTTTACCAATTTTTACTATTTATTCTCCCCCTTCTGAAATATATCCAGATTTTCCTTGAAGATCAAGGAGTTGCAGGAGCAGTATAATGATAATGCACTAAGATATTTCGCTGTATGTTTGAGTCACTAAATATACCAAATAGTGTGGCGAATCTGAAAAAACAAACATATACATATTTATAACTGTTTGGTTTATAAAGTATTCCACAGGGGTGTTTGTGTTCAGGGTTTTCCCCTGATTTCAGGGTTTTTACTCTAACCCATCTGTATTTTCATATTTCCTATAAAGTTATTTTTTGCTTTCGTTGGTTGTTCATTTGTTATCCAACTGATATGTGAAGGAAATGCAAAAGGATTGAGGGGTTCTGGCCTAAATAGTTTGAGTATCATTTGATATTTTGGGTTTTTTCTAATTTGAGGCTCTAATTTTCAGGGTTTTTACCTTTGAATCACAATCACCCCTGATTCCATGTTCTTCTGCAAATTATAATATATATATATATATATTTTATAGATAGCAAGTGAAGTCAATGCATCAATATTAGGAATGGAGAACAGAGAATCAACTCATCCCAAACTGAATGGTATGTTAAAAGTAATGTTGTGGGTGCAAGATGAACTGGAAAAGAAAAAAGTTAAATATCCCAAAATGATCGATGTTGCTCATGGTATAATTGATGATCCTAAATGAAAAAAGATCAATTCGTGTATCTGAATTACAATTTGTTAAGTGCTTTCTTATTATGAATTATGTACTTTGTATATAACTTATATTTACATTCTTTCATTTATATCTGCTTTTGTTTTTCTTAGCACGACATTGAATTGTAAAGTTATTTTCTTAGTAAATGGAATAAAACATTTTTTATGAAACCTTCAAAAGGGTGTTTTTTATTTCTTTTCTCACAATTTTAAAGAATATGTTTATAGCAGATGGTTAAAAATGTGCGTCGTTCTGAGGTAAAAAAAATTATATATACAGTCAGTAACAAAAGTGTCCGAACACTAGCAAAAATTCCTATATAAAAAAAAATACACTTTAATACTGTTTTGTTAAATAAATCCTTGTCGAATCCTGTTCTTAGTCAGTCTAAGAACAGGATTCGACAAGGATTTATTTAGCAAAACTGTACTAAGCATACTTTTTTTACTTCCATTACCCTACTACCGTAGGTAATGGAAGTATTGTATTCAGTCTGAAAATTTGATATCAGGTTTTCACCTGATTTACACATTTTAAGGTCCCCTGAGTCCAAAAAAGTGGTTTTTGGCAGTTGGTCAGTGTGTGTGTGTGTATGTATGTATGTGGAGAATCTTCTGTCTATTATAGCTCAGAAACTAATAAAGATAGAGGTATGAAACTTTAGAATTGAAATACGTCTGGTGTACAGATGAAATTTCCAAATTTTGGTGAAAATTGAAAAACCGGAAGTGGGACATCGGAAACCGGAAGTGGGACCGTAAGTCCGTATCTCAAAAACGGCTCTAACAATTTTCTTCAAACTTGCTATATAAACACTCTATTAGATGTCCTTTCGAATGATATAGTTGGTTAGTTCAGGAAAAGTGATAGGTGTCCTGTATAAATAGCTCAATTTCAGGTCTCCCAAGGGCGTTCCTTTAAAAACAGCTGTACGGATTTTTTTCAAACTCGCCATATTAACTCACTTTTAAATATCCTTTTGTATGTAATTATTGTTTTCCGGTCAATAATTGATTTTTTGTAAAAGTTGGTATCTCAAAAACGGCTCTAACGATTTTCTCTTTAGTTCACTTTTATGTTTTCTGATCGCATTATCTCTCAAAAATGTATATAATATGTGTAATAGTGGGTAATGGAAGTCGTGTGGTTGTTTCACACCAGATTTTTTTTTATATAGGAATTTTTGCTAGTGTTCGGACACTTTTGTTACTGACTGTACACAGGGATGAGATTTTTTCTGATGTGTATTTGATACATCAGCTAACCACATCAAATAAACTTTTTTACTTAGGCCCATGTCAGTGATTGAATACTAAAGCATTATTAAAAAGTATATTTATTACTGCAATATAATGATTTTTGTTTTCAAAATTGCAGTATTTCATTTCAATGTTGTGCCTCTGCATATAGTGTAGGCTTTTTGTCTTTTTGCTAGTCTCATCCCTGTGTATATTGATATTTTCCAAAATTGCTTCGTAAGAAAGATATGGCATTAAAACCTAAAAATGCAAATATGTTTATAAATAAGGGTATTAAATAAAATTTAATATTTATGGTTGGTTACTTTTGTTTAAAAATCTGAATAGTTTCAAACTTTTTTAAAAAATATTTTATGGTAAAGCAGTTCATGCATATTCTTCTTACTGAATTGTGTTTTAAAGTAATACATCTATTCACAAAATAGATTAGTAAAAGTAATATTTGACGTAATTTTCCAGTTACTAATCTTTCTTTTTGAAAAATGAAAGATATTCCATCACACTCAGAGCAGAGTTTTCAGAATTTAATTTTAAAGATTGTTTCACAATTTATTTAAAAATACATTTGAAGATTAATATGAACAATTATAGTGTTTTTAGTATGACAAAGCAGACTATTTCTTCCAGACAGGGATTTTCCTTTCTGAATGAACATTCAAACATGTTTGTTTCTGTTCAGATTATTAGATTTTATCAAAAATTGATACACTTATTAATAACGTCAAAATCTAGCTAACGCTGTAATTTTTTTTTATTTTATTCAATCGGATAGTTGATTTAAAAAATATTAAGTAAAAACCCTATTTTAACTTAAAAGAGAAAAACAAATTGATGCCAAAAATAAATAAGTGCATACATTTCTTTTTCTTTCTAAAAAAGAAAAAAAACTGCAAATTTTTTTTAATAATTTAAAATTGAGAAAAATAGTGCTAAAGAAATAGAATGGCTTCAATGCAGAACCCCTTTGCGAAATTTGGCACCGAATTAGCTTGGGCGTTTCTTGCCAAGATCTTTACTTACGAAATTGCGATAGCCATTTTAAAATTCCTCACCAAAGTGACAATAATAATTTAAAAGCCGCCAAGGGGCTTCTAAGCTAAAGCTATAAAAAAAGAAAGAAATTTTAATAATGGATTTTTTACTATGTTCAATTTGTAAAAATTTTTACATATTCCAAAATCGATTATTAACTAATTGGATTAACAATCACAGAATGAACAGGTTGGTGAGATACCCTTCTGTGGTATGACCACCTGTCATGTCCATGAGGTAAATTCTTAGCCAAGATAGTATTGTGAGATACTTTTCTTAGACAAAGTAGTTGAACATATAGAGTAATTGAAAAATGTAATTAAAGTTGTGCTATTGTATTACGCCTTGAATTTGCCAAGATGCCCACCAATATTGAAATTTAACATTTATGTCAAATTTATAAAAACTTTTACATTTTTCAAAACCTACTGATAAGTGAGAAATTCATCCTTGATTGTATGTAAAAACAGATTGCCGATTTCGGTATTGGAGACCATCACCGCTCATAAATTGGATGGCTTCCGAATATTTGTTGGCAATATTTTCTGAATAAGTATTGATGATGGTTTCTGAATATTTGTGGGGGATATAAATACTGATGATGACTTAATATTTGTTGGTGATATCTTCTGAATATTTTGTTGGCTATTTTTTCTGGATATGTATTGATGATAGTTTGTTGGCTATATCTTCTAGATATAACAAACAAATATTTGAAATTAGCCACCAAAAGATCTTGTTTCTCACTAAGATGTTTGCGTAAGCAGTTGCGATACCCCTTTTAATTCATCGCCAAAATGACAACAAATATATAAAAGCCTCCAAGGAGCTTCTATTAAAGCTATACCAAAGTAATTTTAAAAAATGAATACAGTAATCGATGCTAGGGAATGAAATACAATTACTGCATGCCTTTATATGGAAGAACAGATTAAAATAAGGTCTGTGATATCAAATTAAATTCTCTTTACAAATGATGCAGGCAGAATTTTACTTTTTATTTAAATACCTGATCACCTAAAAAAGAATGCTTCCATGCTACATGAGTTGATGAAGAAAGTATGTGGGGCAAGTACAGTTTTAATTCTTACTAAAAAATAACAGATATCTGGATGATAAAATTTCTTCTGCATATTAATTTTTATATAGAATGTGCAGAATTACAACTATTAAGGGGACTTAGCAACACTGAAGATTTTATATGAAAGTTTATATTTCCTTTTAATATTTGTAAATTGAGCTAAATTAGGTTTGTTCAATAAAATATATATTCAGGCAACAATTATGATTTGATATATTTGTCACATATATGAAATATTTAAATTATGTGAAGATACAGATATATATTACTGCTCTTTAATATAACCTACTTAAAACAATTAAGAATGGATTTTGAAATTAGTTTTTTTTTTTTTTTTTTTTTTTTTTTTTTTGGGGGGGGGGGGGGAGTGCATGTCTATGTAAAAATTTGCCTAATAATAATGTCTCTTCTTTTAAGATATTGCAAAATCCATCACTAATTCTTTTAAATAGATTCTGTTAAACAACAAAATATATATTAAGTCTTTTCTGAAACATCTGTAAAACCTTTAGAATTTTGAAAATCACGAATTCATGAAAAAATGCAAACTGAGGAAACTCAATTTAAAGATTTCAAATCTGTAAAAAATCTATCAAAAACTATAAAAATTGTTGCCTAAATATATATTTCATTGAACAAGCCTAATATAGTTCAATTTATAGATGTTAAATGGACATGTAAGCTTTTATATGAAGCCTTCAGTAGTGCCAAGTCCCCTTAATTGTTGGTTTCTTTAGCTTCAATTGACTATAGATTGTAGTAACCCAAGTCCAAAAAAAAGGGTATCTTTAAGTTTTAATTGTTATTAAAAAACAACCGGGATATCTCAAAAACATTAATTCTGCATTTATTTTATATAAAATTGAGAGAATTTATACATTTTAATTTAATTAAACTTTTGGTCTGAAAATGACATTTATAAAAATTAGGGGTCGGAATCGATTAAGAGTTTTAACTGGGTTAATCGTAGTTCATTAATTGGTTTTTTAATCGGTTTTCATTTTTCTTTATATAATTTTATTTCAATGATGAATAAAACTCTCATATTGTGTGTGTGTATTATTCATAAGTTTGACTGATTTTTTTTTTTTTTTCAAAAATTCTTGTCTAATCAATTATATCTGTTTCATAGCTGAAATTTATATCAATTTTCAGAGTAATAATTGGTAACTTTAAGTGTTAATTTTATATAAATATTTTCACTTATTCAATTTTTTTTTTTTTTTAATAAATTAATTTTTCAATTCATTTTGAAAGAAAAATTAAATGAATTTACACATACTTTAGTTTTATATTTGCAGGCCTTGTCCATCTCGCTTGTCACTATTTTTAAATGAATTCTCAAAATTCCATATCATAAAAATCTCAAAAATTCTTATATTTTAGTACTTCCTGTCACTTCGGACTAGAACACAGAATGTTATTTTCTGTTTCTACTTCAATAGTTACTATCAGCAATTCTGAACAGACAATAAACGCTTGAAGATATTGTGAAACTGTTAAAATTTCCCTGTTAAAAAGAATAGTGAAAATCTCAATTCCTTTTTTTTTTTTAGCATTTCCATTTTTTGAAAGCTTTTTTGTTTCTGAGAATACTATTACACTAGCCAGCACTTTCTGTAGAAAGCTACAGACAGGTGGTATTCCTCCAGAATGCACATGGAGAGGTATTTTGTTTAATAACTGTCCTCTCCCTTTTCTCTATCAACAAAAGTGCAACAACTTCTTTTGAGAGGTTTTATTTATTTTCTTTCTTTTTTTTTTTTTTTTGCATTTTCATTATTTGATGGATGTTTCTTAGAATGTTTGTTAGCAAAGTATGCAAAAAAATATTTTGTATGCAGAAGAGCATTTTTACTTTAATTCGTAATTTGAAAATTTTAATCTGATTTTGAAAATTTTTAATTGAATTAATCGATTTGATTAACTCGATTAACAAAAATGATTGGGACTAAGCATTGATTGATTAACCGAAGCGATTAATCGGCACAGCCCTAGTAAAAATCAACACTCTTGAAATGGACTTTCATACATTTTTTTGAGATTATTTAAAATAAAGATTATATTTATATGAAGTTTTATGATTTTATTTAATATTAGAACTCATGATAATACTTAAAATATGAAAATTCATATTTATCATTATCAGTAAAAAGATGTAATAAACTTATTTTTTATAAAAAAAATCCTGGATTACTTTATTTAAAAATTGATTTTGCGTTGTGGTGGACTTTTGAGTAAATAAATTTTGTAGTATTCAGGATTTTAAAACTTTTCAATTAAAATATAAAATTCACACTTTACAAATAATAATGAAAATCAGGGTTCCCACGGGTCAGGGAATTTGAAATTACCAAAAAAAGTCTTGTAAATATTGCTCAAAAACCTGGAAAAGTGATTATATAAACCTGGAAAATGCTTTTTGAGCATTGAATTTATATCGCAAGTCACGTTACTATATTGTCTTTTATGTCACGAGCTATGTTAGTTCTGTCTTATACCGTGAGCTATTTTTTATGTTGCGAACCAAATTTTGTGACTGGAATTTTCTAAAAATAGACCTGGAAAAGTCAGGGAATTTTTTAAATTGAGTGGGAACCCTGGAAAATGAAGTAAAAGATAAATAAAACTCAAGGTTCTAAAAAATAAAAATAGAGAAAAAAAAATATTTTTATGAAAATCCAGATTACTTATTTGATTAATCAAATTCTAAGTGCTGGCAAATTAATACAGATGATATTTTATCATGTTAGATTGTTACAAAGGCAGATATTACTTGCAGCAATGCTCTTTAATAACATTAGATGGCAAAAAATCCTTATGCTATAAATTCCTTAAACTAACAAAATTCAATTCTAATAATTCAGACTGACGCTTGAACTTGTAATGAAATTTTTTGTAAGTTATAAGTAGAGCTTCTGTGACCTGTATTTGGATACTCATACATCAGAACACAAGAAGTTAATATCCTTTTGCATTTGAATTTTTCTTAAGTTATATGTTTATGAATTTTTCTGAAGTTATTCGTTATATGTTTTAGCCAAGGCTGTTTAAGCCTTGGCTAAAACTACTAAACTATCCGATTACAATAGCTATCAATACGCCATGTATCGCGAATCCATCGAAATATCCACCAATGACGACACGTGTAACGAAAGCGGCGCAGTGGCCCCAAATAGGGCATGGAACCACTTGTTGAAAAGTCAACAAGGATGCAGCCAGAAGCCTAAGTCTCCGTCACAGTGTTAACGTTCTCCGAAGAGGACCGGGTGCCCGGTGCAAAAAGATCTTAGAACGACTACGAAGTAAAGATAGGTTTATTTTATATTTTATTATATTGAAACAGCAGTTAATACAAGTTAAAAGAAATGTAATACCTGAAAGCAAAAAAAAGTAACTTAAACACAAAAGCAAAAAAAGTAACTTAAACACAGTTCAATCTTTCAAAATTATTTTATATAACTAATGAAAACATGGTAAACAATCAAAGTTATTAATAACTCTGCTAACTACTTTTGAAGCAACAGCATGTTTAAAAGTAACATTTGTTGAGACATGCTTAAAATGTTGAAAGTAGGATATGCCATATTTTTCAACTAATGCAGCTTTCAAAAATTTGCGTGTATGCTTAAATCCACTTTCAGGACCATTAAGCATAATAAAGACACTCATATCTGATGTGCCAATATCTTCTAATGAGCCATCATTACATCTTACATCTTGGTCTTTTTTCCATTACACTGCTTATTATTGACCCCCAACTCTCACATATTGCCTCTGAGACAGGGATTGACATACAAAATGAAAAAAATTTTTACAATGAGGGGCAATTTATGCTTCAGCTGCACCACAGCTAACTTAAAAAGCTTGTGTAAATCACAAAGTGACCCTTCATCTCTGTTTTCAGATATTTTATTCATCATCCAAGAACAAAGCTCTTTATATTAAAAAAAAAAAAAAAAAAAAAGTGTCCTTATCAATACTTGTAAGATTAAAGGGAAAGTCACTGATATACTCTGAGAATGTCTCAGAAGTGAACGTAGATGCCAAATGTGCTCCAGAAACATGCGATCGTGGATAGATCAAATGATCATAGTTAAAAAGACATCCAGCTTTTTGTATAACATTATCAATAACTTCATTTTTTCTGGTATAATAATCAAATTTTTCTAAAATTTGTGTGGTGAATTTCCTAAAATCTTTTAGATCACTTTTATAATTTGAACTCAGCTGATTCTCTTTTTCATGATAATTAGCTGATGCAGATGATCTTAATACTTTTGAGCTTACAGGTTTATCTGGTAGTGGCACACCTTGGTAAGTACAAAATTTAAATAACTCTGTAGCTGTTTTTGAGTATTTGAAAAATGAGTCTGGATTTTTTTCCAAGAATTTCCACAAATCATCAACTGTTTTAAGGTCAGACATTATATTAATGTAATTGATAAATATTTTTAAATGTGAGTGAAAATTATTAACAGATCTAGCATAATCCCAAGGAAGAATTTCAACTGATTGAACACATTTAGAAATTTTAGCTAAAATAGCATATAAATCTGCTAACAAAAGTATATGGAATATAGTGGATTTGTTCAACAATTTATCACGCAGTGTAAATTGCTCCATATCCTTTTCACAAGCACATACAAAAAATTTATAATCGTGTATGAAAGTTTTAAATACTTCCATTGAATATGCAGTAAACTTCATTGATTTAAAAAGTTTTGGTTGATACAAAAACTCCTCAAAATCTATAGAACTATCAACCAGGTTTTTATATTTTAATCCCTGCATGAATTCCCTCATACATTCAAGTATGAGATTATGTGCCTTGTTAATAATATTTGGCATTTCAGCATTTTTTTCCATCAATTCAATGCGGTGCATCATGTCCCAGGATACTAAATCATTTTTCAAATTTAGCTGATCTTTTATATGGTTGGCAACACCTAATTTTATGTAATACCCATCTACTGCTATGCCAGCTAAGTGCTCTCTCACATATTGAGCATCTAAACCAAATTTCAGAAGGGTTTTGAGAATGCTAGCTGATAGGCCTTTAAAAGAAAAATCATTTACAAAATTATGTTCTAGATTTCTAGATAAATAGAATGGAAAAGATTGCTTGTGTTAATATCAAAAATTGGAATTCTCAATCCTACAATATGCCTGCTTTGATGGTTTACTGTTATCTTATCAGCAACTATTCCCACAGGCAGATTAGCACTTGTAATAAAAGTTGCGATTTCTTTCAATAACACAGAATGTACATATGGCAAGTATAAGCGAGGAAATTCCTTTAAATGATTTTTTGATCCGACATCACACCCACTATTATGCATGACACAAATCAAATCTTCATATGTTTCATAAGACAAATTTTTTTTGTATATGAAGTGCGCAATTTAGTGCATTTAACTTCCCTGCCTTTTCCATTTCTTCCAATTATTTTTTTTCCTGAAAGTAGGATCGAGTATTGTTGATATGTTTGTTTGACTGCATATGTCTTTTAACATCAATCTTTAAATTTCTGAAAGACCTTGGCATTATAGCATTTTCTGCAAAAGTTTCACCATTTTCGAAATTATAAAGTAAACTGCTTCCACAATATAAGCATTGAAGCCCGTCATCTCCTCTTATAAAACATCTTGTCCATTTAAGAAGCCTGTCAATGGAACGGGAATTTGTCAAGAGTGCTATCCTTTCTTCATCTGTCAAATCATCAGCAGTTTCAACAGCAACAGAACTTTTAGAAATAGTTTCTTTATGCTGTGCAAGGACTTACCCAGGATTTTATTTTGGGAGGGGGTCGAGGATCAGCGTTTAATTAATGCACGTCAGGTGCTAGACGTAGTTTTTTTCAAGGACCCCCTTAACACTATTATAAGTAAATTTAAAGTTGAACATAATTTTTCCCCTTGCATAATTTCTTGTCAATTATAATTAAAGCTGTCACCAATACTTATGCAAGATTGAAGCTTTTTCTAGAATTTGATTTTAAATTCAGTTTTTTAAATATATCGATTTATAATTCCAATTCTCAGTGAAACTTACGCATACGGTATTCATGTGAAAAAGTTATACATTGTTCTAAGTATTTTTTGTAAATATACAAATAATAATACAGATTTCATTAAAACTGTTTTTAAATACAAGACAAATTTCTGTTACAATTCTTAAATTTTTTCCCTTTGTAAGCACCTGAAATTTGCAGGCATTCGAATTCAGACACTTAAGAAATGTTTTCCATTTTTGTATAAAATCAAAAGAATGTTCAGAAAATCAAGTAAAAGTGAGAATGTTTACCTAATTCATATTCTTGAGTGGTACATATTACCGATCTGTCAAAGGCACAAATAATTTAGTATGATAGGACTAATTTGTATATTACAATCCTTTAAAGAAAAAAAAAAAAATGTTTTCGAATATTTTTTGGCTACATATAGCCAACAAATAATATTCAGAAGCCATCATCAATACATAAATACATATCCAATATCCAGAAGAAATAACCAACGAATATTCAGAAGCGATAATCAATGTAGTATATTATATCCTGAAGATATAGCCAACAAATATTCAGAAGTTATAATCAATACATATCCTGAAGGTATCGCCAGCAAGCATTTAGAAGTTATCCTCAATACATATGCAGAAGTTATCATCAATATATGTAATGTATTATAAATAATATTAAAATGATGAGTTCCGTTGTTTACACGTAAATGGTGCACGATCCTCTTATGTAGTAAAATAGAAGTCCAGACATCTTATATAAGAGATTAGAGAGTCCATTTGAGCAACGAATATCCTTTATTAAGTTCTAATGACAGTGACAATATATGATGATGCAGTCATACATCATACTGAAGATATAGCCAATTACACATTTCATCATACTGAAGATATAGCCAACAAATATTCAGAAGTTATAATCAATACATATCCTGAAGGTATCGCCAGCAAGCATTTAGAAGTTATCCTCAATACATATGCAGAAGTTATCATCAATATATATTATCCTCAATACATATGCAGAAGTTATCATCTATATATATAAAAGAACACTTCCTGAGTGAGTTAGTGAGTGAGGGGGTGATCTATCAACGCCCAGACCAAACCCCTGGACCTAGAGGTATGAAATTTTGTGACAATGTTCTTTCTATGACGTAGGCATCCACTAAGAAGCGATTTTACAAAATTCGCCCCCCAAGGGGGGGAGGGGGGGGCAAAACGTGATTTCACAAAATCCTTCATATCTCAAACAAAAAAACAGATATCCGTAAAATTTTTGCTTTAAAATATAGCTAATACAAATGTCAAAAAACCAATTTCTGGAATTTTCAAAATTCGGTCCCCAAGGGGGGCGGGGGGGCAAAACGTGATTTTACATGCGTAAAAACGTGATTTCGCATAATCCTATATATCTCAAACAAAAAAATAGATATGCGTGAAGTTTTTGCTCTAAAATATAGCTAATGCAAATATCTAAAAACCAATTTCTGGAATTTTAGAAATTCAGTCCCCAGGTGGGGCAGCAGGGGGGGGGGGAGAGGGGGGGGGGCAAAAAATAAAAAGAGAGTTAGATCGTTCAAAATTGGTATATAGAGGTTTTCGATACCTACAAATCGATTTCGGATATTTTCGAATTTGTAAAATTATTAGGAGGGGCGGGAAGGGGGGCTATGGGGCAAAAACAAATAGAAATACAGTTAGGCCGTTCAAAATTGGTACAGACAGGTTTTAAAGGCCTGCAAGTCGAATGGGGATGTTTTCGAAAGTGTAAAGTTATTAGGAGGGCCGGGAAAGGGGAAGGGGAGAGGGGGGGCAAAAAAATAAAAATAGAGTTAGATCGTTCAAAATTGGTATATAGATGTTTTCGATACTTACAAATCGATTGCGGATACTTTCGAATTTTTAAAATTATTAGGTGGGGCGGGAAGGGGGGGGCTATGGTCAAAAACAAATAGAAATACAGTTAGGTCGTTCAGAATCGGTACAGATAGATTTTAGAGGCCTGCAAGTCGAATGGGGATTTTTTCGAAAGTGTAAAGTTATTAGGAGGGCCGGGAAGGGGGGGGCAGAGGGGCAAAAAAAAAGAAAATAGAGTTAGATCATTCAAAATTGGTACATAGAGGTTTCCAATACCTACAAATCGATTGCGGATATTTTCGAATTTTTAAAATTATTGGGAGGGCGGGAAGGGGGGGGAGTAGAGCGGTAAAAAAATAAAAATAGAGATATATCGTTCAAAACTGGTGCATAGAGGTTTTTGATACTTACAAATCGATTGCGGATATTTTCAAATTTGTAAAATTATTAGGATAGACAGGAGGGGGGGGGCGAAGTGGGAAAATAATAGAAATAAGAGTTAGAGCATTTTGGGAATTTTTTCCGAAGGCAGTGAGAACCCGGTGCGACATTTTTCCTACTCAGATTTTGTTTCTCTTTTTTTTCATGTGATAAAAATTAATGCAATTTTGAGAATTCATTATAGTGATTCATTTAAAAATAGGGACCAGCGAAGCGGGCGTTGCCTGCTAGTCAATATAATATATACAGAAAATATCGCCAGCAACTGTTCATTGAGAAGCCAACACCAATACTTATTCAGAAAATATTGCCGATAAATATTTGGAAGCCATTCAATTTATGAATGGTGATAGTCTCTGATATCAAAATTGACAATTGGTTTTTACACAAAATCAAGAATAAATTTCTCACTTATCAGTAGGCTTTGAAAAATGAAAATTTTTTTTACAAATTTGACATAATAAAATTGGATATTGGCAAACATCTTGGCAAATTCAAGGTGTAATACAATAAATGGCGTTGGCGACGAAGCAAAATCGTTGTCTGAAAAGAAAATAGTCCTGTCTTAGCAATCCCTTATATTATAATAATAATAAAACATGTGGCTCTTTATAATTTGAACAATAACTCTTGTGAAATTCGTGTATTCTTGTCTACAAATAATTCTGGAAGTGTATCAGAAAGTTTCATGTTGTCGAGGGAGATATATTTTTTGAGAACAGCCTTAATTAAAGTACATTGTGTACATTTATAACAGAGCTTCAACAACTAGGTTCAGGATTTCGAGTCCACCTCTCTAACTATACTTTTTTTTTCGATAATTTTTTCTGAATATTCAATTGGTGAGTTCTTTTCATTTTTTTTTTTTTTTTTTTTTTTATTCATGCACTTTTCTATGAATTTTTGAACCCCATCCCTACTTCCAATTGTATATGATAAAAATTTCAATTTATAAAACATGAAAAACATCTGTGAATTCAATAGATTTACAAAAAAATTTGCTTTGAAAAATATGTCAGAATCATTTAAATTTGGATTAAGATAGTCTTTAAAATTCCATCTGGGTGTCGCTGTGCTAAAACGAGAATAAACTAGTATGTTGTGGCCACCACAAGACTTTCTTCTATATTTTCCTATACAAATTCACGCAGTAACAATATATATAAAAAAAAAAAAAAAAAAAAAAAAAAAGATTTTTTTTCCAGTTTTTTTTCTGTTAAAAGTAAAAAAAAACGATAACTTTGTTTTAAATTACCACATTTTTATAGTTCAACCATTCGTTTTAAAGGTATTGACGAGACCTTCCGAAAGATACCGATCTTGAAAATTAACACCCCCCCCCGGGGTGGGGAGTACTTCCCCCTAGGGGGGGGAAGCGATGCCCCAAATTTTTTTTCCTAATTAACTACTACTATTATCAATAATTCATATTAATTTCACAATCACAGGTTAAGAATAACTCTCATTATGTACATTTATACGAAATTTTTTCCTATACTGCCATGTTAAAAATTTAGAAAAAATACAATCACAGCGCCACCTGTTGAACGATTGATCCCCAAATCTAATCAGCCTCAGTTTATGTCAGGGGCCAACTAAATACCAAGTCTGGTTAAATTTCGTTAAAAAAAAAAAAAAAAAAAAAAAAAAAAAAAGATTTTTTTTCTGTTTTTTTTTCATTAAAAGTAAAAAAAATCGATAACTTTATTTTAAATTATCACAGATTTATAGTTCAACCATTCGTTTTAAAGGTATTGACGAGACCTTTCGAAAGATATCCATCTTGAAAATTTACTCCCCTCGAGGGGGGACTTCCCCCTCAGGGGGGGTGGCGAGGCTTCTACGCATACAAAAATTTTTTCCCAGTTGACTATCTCTATTATAAATAATTCTTGGAAATTTCATAATGATTACTAAAAAATAATTCTCTTTATGCACATTTATACAAAATTTTGTCCTATATCACCATGTTAAAAATTTAGAAAAAGCGGGATGGCAACGCAACCTGTAAGACAATTTTTACCAAAAGTTGATAGGCACTAATTTATGTCAAGGTGCAACTACATACCAATTTGTATGAAATTCTGTGCAGTAGTTCTTGAGATACAGTTGCCACAAAATTTTGTCACACACACACACACAGACAGACAGACAGACATTTTCTAAAAATGGTCAAATCGTGTTCTACAGCTCTCAAAACGTGTAAATTCATCAAAAACCCGAGGTCGAAAATTTTTACGAATCCAATACTTTCTCTATATTACATATAGAAGAAAGTAAAAAATATGTAAAAAAAAAAAAAGTCCCCCCTCCCCCCCTTTCAGAATTTTTGAAAAGGAAAGTGAGTGACATTATGTGTGAAATGAATAAAACACATAATGTATAGTTATGTAATTTGTTAAAACAGTGATGGCACCAGAAATTATCTAAATAAGCCTTAAAATTTTGGAAAAATAACTAAAAATTGCTCGTGAATAAGAAATAGCTATTAAAACTCTTTATTTTCTCCTGATACATTTAAAACTAGTATGTTGTGGCCACCACAAGACTTTCTTCTATATTTTCCTATACATATTCAATCAGTAACAATATTTAAAAAAAAAAATAAAAAAAAAATACAATTTTTTTTTCTAAGGGTTTTTTTTTTGGAGGGGTACTTGTTTTTTTTAAGGGTACTTCCCCCCCAGGGGGGGAAGCGATGCCCCCCCATGCACAAAAATTTTTTCCTAGTTACGTACAACTATTATCAATAATTCATATTAATTTTACAATCACAAGTGTAAAATAACTCTTATTATGCACATTTATACGAATTTTTGTCTTATTCTGCCATGTTAAAAATTTAGATAAAATGCTATCACAGCGCCTCCTGTTGAGCTATTGATCCGCAAATATAATCAGCACCAGTTTATGTCGGGGACCAACTAAATACCAAGTTTGGTAAAATTTCGTTTAAAAAAAAAAAAAAAAAAAAAAAAAAAACGATTTTTTTTCTGTTTTTTTTTTTTGTTAAAAGTAAAAAAAATCGATAACTTTGTTTTAAATTATCACAGATTTATGGTTCAACCATTCGTTTTAAAGGTATTGACGAGATCTTTCGAATGATACCCATCTTCAAAATTTAACCCCCCCCCGGGGGGGTACTTCCCCCCCAGGGGGGGAACCGATGCCCCCCATGCACAATTTTTTTTTCCTATTTAACTACTACTATTATCAATAATTCATATTAATTTTACAATCACAAGTTTAAAATAACTCTCATTATGCCCATTTATACGAAATTTTGTCCTATAAAATGCGATCACAGCGCCACCTGTTGAGCTATTGATCCCCAAATCTAATGGGCACCAGTTCATGTCAGGGTGCAACTAAATACCAAGTTTGGTTAAATTTCATTCATTGGTTCGTGAGATACAGCGTCCACAAAAAAATGATACAGACAGACAGACACACAGACAGACAGACACACAGACAGACATTTTTAAAAAACTATCAATTCGTGTTCAGGACATCCCAAAACGTGTAGATCCGTCAAAAAACGGAGGTCGAAAATTTTCGCGAATCCAATACTTTCTCTATATTACATATAGAACTTTAACATATGGTGCACTTTTTTTCAGGACTACCATTTTGTAATTTGATGTGTTTCTTTAATGGCTAATAAACCAACAAATTATGTTAAAAACATTCTGTAAAATTAGAGGCAACACTAATAATTATAATAAATTATAAAAATATATTTATAACAAATAACTTCTTAATATAAACTGCATGTGAGAGGAAAATGTCTAATGGTTTTGTGCATTAATAGCATTACCTCTGTTTGCTGTATGTGTTTACTGTAAAACAGGGTTAGAAATAAGCGGTCGTTAGTCGCATTTTGCGACCAGTTTTTTCATTTTGACGCCTAGAATTCCAATCATAGGTGCCATATTTGACACCTGGATTTTTTTCCTCATCATACCTAATAATTTTCCCAATCCCATCAGACTGTAAACAAGTCTATTTCGGTCGATTGAACCTTATAAAAACTGATTTAAGAAATCATATCTCTTTGAAATTAGTTGACGATTTGTTAATGATTAAATTAAACAGCCCTAAATTGGGAGATTTCTGCCCATAAAATGCTATTAAATTGTAGTAGAATGAAATATCTTCTAGGCAAAGAATGAATTTGCTATTTTAAATATGTACGTTTAATATTGTCAATGTAATTACATTCATTACATAAATATTTTTTATATAATCGTGCATATATTATTTACAAGTTGATGCTTTATTATTATTATTTTTTTTTAATATACATGGATATATACATTTTTAATATACATAGATTATAGATGGCACCTAGATTTTTCATTTTGATGCCCAAAAAATTTAATCCAGGTGTCATTTTGACGCCTAGTTTCAAAATTCTTATTTCTAACACTGCTGTAAAATATTGTAAAAACACTCCCCCCACCACCACCTCCTCCTCCTTGATTAAACGCCCACTCCTGTTCATGTGATTTTTGTTTGCTCAGAAAATACCAAATAAGTGCCCGCTTACACTCAGCAGCCAGGCTCTATCCAAACAGGAGACAGTTTTTTTTACGATATGAGATTTGCCTTTTAAAATATTAATATTTGTTTTATAATAAATCAGACACTGTGTTTATTTGAAAATTGAAATTATAAGTTTAATTTATTGGAAGTGGTGGAAAAGAAGGATTCCTGAAGTTTTTCAGTTGAATGCTGGTTAACCAAAAAATTTTATCACTGCAAATAAAATATGTTTGTGTTTTGTTTTAATATATTTTTCATGGCATTTAATTTTAGCAGGAAAATGCATGCTATTTTTTCTATATACAGGGTAAGTCAAAATGAATTACAAACGGCTATAACTATTTAATGGAAAAGAATTTATCAATAAGATTAACACAGAATGTAGACGGAACTCCAAAATTTTGTATACATACGTCATAGATGTTCTATGTGACTTCCCTTGGTCACACGGACAACATTTAGATGGTTGTCCATTTCACGCCATACATTCAGATTCTGAAGCATGTCTGCAGTCACCGACGCAAGCGCATTACAAATGCGTACTTTCAGACCCTGCGATTTTTATCTATGGGTTTATGTGAAAGACAGGGTGTATGTGCTTCCCATGCCCAAAACAATTGAAGAACTCAAAGTATGCATTTGTAATGCACTTGCATCGGTGACTGAACAAATGCTTCAGAATGTATGGCGTGAAATGGACTACCTCCTAGATGTTGTCCGTGTGACCAAGGGAAGTCACAAAGAACATCTATGATGCATGTATACAAAATTTGAAGTTCCATATACATTCTGTGTTAATATTATCGATAAATTCTTTTCCATTAAATAGTTATAGCCGTTTGTAATTGCTATATTCCTTTTGACTTGCCCTGTATTTTACCAATTTTTACTATTTATTCTCCCCCTTCTGAAATATATCCAGATTTTCCTTGAAGATCAAGGAGTTGCAGGAGCAGTATAATGATAATGCACTAAGATATTTCGCTGTATGTTTGAGTCACTAAATATACCAAATAGTGTGGCGAATCTGAAAAAACAAACATATACATATTTATAACTGTTTGGTTTATAAAGTATTCCACAGGGGTGTTTGTGTTCAGGGTTTTCCCCTGATTTCAGGGTTTTTACTCTAACCCATCTGTATTTTCATATTTCCTATAAAGTTATTTTTTGCTTTCATTGGTTGTTCACTTGTTATCAAACTGATATGTGAAGGAAATGCAAAAGGACTGAGGGGTTCTGGCCTAAATAGTTTGAGTATCATTTGATATTTTGGGTTTTTTCTAATTTGAGGCTCTAATTTTCAGGGTTTTTACCTTTGAATCACAATCACCCCTGATTCCATGTTCTTCTGCAAATTATAATATATATATATATATATATTTTATAGATAGCAAGTGAAGTCAATGCATCAATATTAGGAATGGAGAACAGAGAATCAACTCATCCCAAACTGAATGGTATGCTAAAAGTAATGTTGTGGGTGCAAGATGAACTGGAAAAGAAAAAAGTTAAATATCCCAAAATGATCGATGTTGCTCATGGTATAATTGATGATCCTAAATGAAAAAAGATCAATTCGTGTATCTGAATTACAATTTGTTAAGTGCTTTCTTATTATGAATTATGTACTTTGTATATAACTTATATTTACATTCTTTCATTTATATCTGCTTTTGTTTTTCTTAGCACGACATTGAATTGTAAAGTTATTTTCTTAGTAAATGGAATAAAACATTTTTTATGAAACCTTCAAAAGGGTGTTTTTTATTTCTTTTCTCACAATTTTAAAGAATATGTTTATAGCAGATGGTTAAAAATGTGCGTCGTTCTGAGGTAAAAAAAATTATATATACAGTCAGTAACAAAAATGTCCGAACACTAGCAAAAATTCCTATATAAAAAAAGTACACTTTAATACTGTTTTGTTAAATAAATCCTTGTCGAATCCTGTTCTTAGTCAGTCTAAGAACAGGATTCGACAAGGATTTATTTAGCAAAACTGTACTAAGCATACTTTTTTTTACTTCCATTACCCTACTACCGTAGGTAATGGAAGTATTGTATTCAGTCTGAAAATTTGATATCAGGTTTTCACCTGATTTACACATTTTAAGGTCCCCTGAGTCCAAAAAAGTGGTTTTTGGCAGTTGGTCAGTTTGTGTGTGTGTATGTATGTATGTGGAGAATCTTCTGGCTATTATAGCTCAGAAACTAATAAAGATAGAGGTATGAAACTTTAGAATTGAAATACGTCTGGTGTACAGATGAAATTTCCAAATTTTGGTGAAAATTGAAAAACCGGAAGTGGGACATCGGAAACCGGAAGTGGGACCGTAAGTCCATATCTCAAAAACGGCTCTAACAATTTTCTTCAAACTTGCTATATAAACACTCTATTAGATGCCCTTTCGAATGATATATTTGGTTAGTTCAGGAAAATTGATACGCGTCCTGTATAAATAGCTCAATTTCAGGCCTCGCAAAGGCGTTCCTTTAAAAACGGTTGTACGGATTTTTTTCAAACTCGCCATTTTAACTCACTTTTAAATATGCTTTTGTATGTAATTATTGTTTTCCTGTCAATAATTGAATTTAACCGGAAGTGGGACTGTAAGTCCGTATCTCAAAAATGGCTCGAACGATTTTCTTCAAACTTGCTATATAAACACTCTGTTAGATGTCCTTTCGAATGATATAGTTGGTTAGTTCAGGAAAAGTGATAGGTGTCCTGTATAAATAGCTCGATTTCAGGTCTCCCAAGGGCGTTCCTTTAAAAACAGCTGTACGGATTTTTTTCAAACTCGCCATATTAACTCACTTTTAAATATCCTTTTGTAGTATGTAATTATTGTTTTCCGGTCAATAATTGATTTTTTGTAAAAGTTGGTATCTCAAAAACGGCTCTAACGATTTTCTCTTTAGTTCACTTTTATGTTTTCTGATCGCATTATCTCTCAAAAATGTATATAATATGTGTAATAGTGGGTAATGGAAGTCGTGTGGTTGTTTCACACCAGATTTTTTTTTATATAGGAATTTTTGCTAGTGTTCGGACACTTTTGTTACTGACTGTACACAGGGATGAGATTTTTTCTGATGTGTATTTGATACATCAGCTAACCACATCAAATAAACTTTTTTACTTAGGCCCATGTCAGTGATTGAATACTAAAGCATTATTAAAAAGTATATTTATTACTGCAATATAATGATTTTTGTTTTCAAAATTGCAGTATTTCATTTCAATGTTGTGCCTCTGCATATAGTGTAGGCTTTTTTGTCTTTTTGCTAGTCTCATCCCTGTGTATATTGATATTTTCCAAAATTGCTTCGTAAGAAAGATATGGCATTAAAACCTAAAAATGCAAATATGTTTATAAATAAGGGTATTAAATAAAATTTAATATTTATGGTTGGTTACTTTTGTTTAAAAATCTGAATAGTTTCAAACTTTTTTTTTAAATATTTTATGGTAAAGCAGTTCATGCATATTCTTCTTACTGAATTGTGTTTTAACCCTTTCATGGTCATGAACGTGTATACACGGTCAGAGTTTTTTACTTCTAAATTATTTATTCATTGCTACGAATTTGCGAAATAGAAAACAATCAGTTTCTCAATATTCCTGATAAATTTGTAATATTATTAGTACTTAATGACTTAAAAATATATAAAACACATCCCACTAAAATGGCTTCGAAACGAAAAAATTAAAAATGGCGTGACCATGAATGGGTTAAAGTAATACATCTATTCACAAAATAGATTAGTAAAAGTAATATTTGACGTAATTTTCCAGTTACTAATCTTTCTTTTTGAAAAATGGTAGATATTCCATCACACTCAGAGCAGAGTTTTCAGAATTTAATTTTAAAGATTGTTTCACAATTTATTTAAAAATACATTTGAAGATTAATATGAACAATTATAGTGTTTTTAGTATGACAAAGCAGACTATTTCTTCCAGACAGGGATTTTCCTTTCTGAATGAACATTCAAACATGTTTGTTTCTGTTCAGATTATTAGATTTTATCAAAAATTGATACACTTATTAATAACGTCAAAATCTAGCTAACGCTGTAATTTTTTTTTATTTTATTCAATCGGATAGTTGATTTAAAAAATATTAAGTAAAAACCCTATTTTAACTTAAAAGAGAAAAACAAATTGATGCCAAAAATAAATAAGTGCATACATTTCTTTTTCTTTCTAAAAAAGAAAAAAAACTGCTAATTTTTTTTAATAATTTAAAATTGAGAAAAATAGTGCTAAAGAAATAGAATGGCTTCAATGCAGAACCCCTTTGCGAAATTTGGCACCGAATTAGCTTGGGCGTTTCTCGCCAAGATCTTTACTTACGAAATTGCGATAGCCATTTTAAAATTCATCACCAAAGTGACAATAATAATTTAAAAGCCGCCAAGGGGCTTCTAAGCTAAAGCTATAAAAAAAGAAAGAAATTTTAATAATGGATTTTTTACTATGTTCAATTTGTAAAAATTTTTACATATTCCAAAATCGATTATTAACTAATTGGATTAACAATCACAGAATGAACAGGTTGGTGAGATACCCTTCTGTGGTATGACCACCTGTCATGTCCATGAGGTAAATTCTTAGCCAAGATAGTATTGTGAGATACTTTTCTTAGACAAAGTAGTTGAACATATAGAGTAATTGAAAAATGTAATTAAAGTTGTGCTATTGTATTACGCCTTGAATTTGCCAAGATGCCCACCAATATTGAAATTTAACATTTATGTCAAATTTATAAAAACTTTTACATTTTTCAAAACCTACTGATAAGTGAGAAATTCATCCTTGATTGTATGTAAAAACAGATTGCCGATTTCGGTATTGGAGACCATCACCGCTCATAAATTGGATGGCTTCCGAATATTTGTTGGCAATATTTTCTGAATAAGTATTGATGATGGCTTCTGAATATTTGTGGGGGATATAAATACTGATGATGACTTAATATTTGTTGGTGATATCTTCTGAATATTTTGTTGGCTATTTTTTCTGGATATGTATTGATGATAGTTTGTTGGCTATATCTTCTAGATATAACAAACAAATATTTGAAATTAGCCACCAAAAGATCTTGTTTCTCGCTAAGATGTTTGCGTAAGCAGTTGCGATACCCCTTTTAATTCATCGCCAAAATGACAACAAATATATAAAAGCCTCCAAGGAGCTTCTATTAAAGCTATACCAAAGTAATTTTAAAAAATGAATACAGTAATCGATGCTAGGGAATTAAATACAATTACTGCATGCCTTTATATGGAAGAACAGATTAAAATAAGGTCTGTGATATCAAATTAAATTCTCTTTACAAATGATGCAGGCAGAATTTTACTTTTTATTTAAATACCTGATCACCTAAAAAAGAATGCTTCCATGCTACATGAGTTGATGAAGAAAGTGTGTGGGGCAAGTACAGTTTTAATTCTTACTAAAAAATAACAGATATCTGGATGATAAAATTTCTTCTGCATATTAATTTTTATATAGAATGTGCAGAATTACAACTATTAAGGGGACTTAGCAACACTGAAGATTTTATATGAAAGTTTATATTTCCTTTTAATATTTGTAAATTGAGCTAAATTAGGTTTGTTCAATAAAATATATTTCAGGCAACAATTATGATTTGATATATTTGTCACATATATGAAATATTTAAATTATGTGAAGATACAGATATATATTACTGCTCTTTAATATAACCTACTTAAAACAATTAAGAATGGATTTTGAAATTAGTTTTTTTTTTTTTTTTTTTTTGGGGGTGGGGGGGGGGAGTGCATGTCTATGTAAAAATTTGCCTAATAATAATGTCTCTTCTTTTAAGATATTGCAAAATCCATCACTAATTCTTTTAAATAGATTCTGTTAAACAACAACAAAATATATATTAAGTCTTTTCTGAAACGTAAAACCTTTAGAATTTTGAAAATCACGAATTCATGAAAAAATGCAAACTGAGGAAACTCAATTTAAAGATTTCAAACCTGTAAAAAATCTATCAAAAACTACAAAAATTGTTGCCTAAATATATATTTCATTGAACAAGCCTAATATAGTTCAATTTATAGATGTTAAATGGACATGTAAGCTTTTATATGAAGCCTTCAGTAGTGCCGAGTCCCTTTAATTGTTGGTTTCTTTAGCTTCAATTGACTATAGATTGTAGTAACCCAAGTCCAAAAAAAAGGGTATCTTTAAGTTTTAATTGTTATTAAAAAACAACCGGGATATCTCAAAAACATTAATTCTGCATTTATTTTATATAAAATTGAGAGAATTTATACATTTTAATTTAATTAAACTTTTGGTCTGAAAATGACATTTATAAAAATTAGGGGTCGGAATCGATTAAGAGTTTTAACTGGGTTAATCGTAGTTCATTAATTGGTTTTTTAATCGGTTTTCATTTTTCTTTATATAATTTTATTTCAATGATGAATAAAACTCTCATATTGTGTGTGTGTATTATTCATAAGTTTGACTGAATTTTTTTTTTTTCAAAAATTCTTGTCTAATCAATTATATCTGTTTCATAGCTGAAATTTATATCAATTTTCAGAGTAATAATTGGTAACTTTAAGTGTTAATTTTATATAAATATTTTCACTTATTCAATTTTTTTTTTTTTTTTTAATAAATTAATTTTTCAATTCATTTTGAAAGAAAAATTAAATGAATTTACACATACTTTAGTTTTATATTTGCAGGCCTTGTCCATCTCGCTTGTCACTATTTTTAAATGAATTCTCAAAATTCCATATCATAAAAATCTCAAAAATTCTTATATTTTAGTACTTCTTGTCACTTCGGACTAGAACACAGAATGTTATTTTCTGTTTCTACTTCAATAGTTACTATCAGCAATTCTGAACAGACAATAAACGCTTGAAGATATTGTGAAACTGTTAAAATTTCCCTGTTAAAAAGAATAGTGAAAATCTCAATTCCTTTTTTTTTTTTTTTTTTTTTAGCATTTCCATTTTTTGAAAGCTTTTTTGTTTCTGAGAATACTATTACACTAGCCAGCACTTTCTGTAGAAAGCTACAGACAGGTGGTATTCCTCCAGAATGCACATGGAGAGGTATTTTGTTTAATAACTGTCCTCTCCCTTTTCTCTATCAACAAAAGTGCAACAACTTCTTTTGAGAGGTTTTATTTATTTTCTTTCTTTTTTTTTTTTTTTTGCATTTTCATTATTTGATGGATGTTTCTTAGAATGTTTGTTAGCAAAGTATGCAAAAAAATATTTTGTATGCACAAGAGCATTTTTACTTTAATTCGTAATTTGAAAATTTTAATCTGATTTTGAAAATTTTTAATTGAATTAATCGATTTGATTAACTCGATTAACAAAAATGATTGGGACTAAGCATTGATTGATTAACCGAAGCGATTAATCGGCACAGCCCTAGTAAAAATCAACACTCTTGAAATGGACTTTCATACATTTTTTTGAGATTATTTAAAATAAAGATTATATTTATATGAAGTTTTATGATTTTATTTAATATTAGAACTCATGATAATACTTAAAATATGAAAATTCATATTTATCATTATCAGTAAAAAGATGTAATAAACTTATTTTTTATAAAAAAAATCCTGGATTACTTTATTTAAAAATTGATTTTGCGTTGTGGTGGACTTTTGAGTAAATAAATTTTGTAGTATTCAGGATTTTAAAACTTTTCAATTAAAATATAAAATTCACACTTTACAAATAATAATGAAAATCAGGGTTCCCACGGGTCAGGGAATTTGAAATTACCAAAAAAAGTCTTGTAAATATTGCTCAAAAACCTGGAAAAGTGATTGTATAAACCTGGAAAATGCTTTTTGAGCATTGAATTTATATCGCAAGTCACGTTACTATATTGTCTTTTATGTCACGAGCTATGTTAGTTCTGTCTTATACCGTGAGCTATTTTTTATGTTGCGAACCAAATTTTGTGACTGGAATTTTCTAAAAATAGACCTGGAAAAGTCAGGGAATTTTTTTAATTGAGTGGGAACCCTGGAAAATGAAGTAAAAGATAAATAAAACACAAGGTTCTAAAAAATAAAAATAGAGAAAAAAAAATATTTTTATGAAAATCCAGATTACTTATTTGATTAATCAAATTCTAAGTGCTGGCACATTAATACAGATGATATTTTATCATGTTAGATTGTTACAAAGGCAGATATTACTTGCAGCAATGCTCTTTAATAACATTAGATGGCAAAAAATCCTTATGCTATAAATTCCTTAAACTAACAAAATTCAATTCTAATAATTCAGACTGACGCTTGAACTTGTAATGAAATTTTTTGTAAGTTATAAGTAGAGCTTCTGTGACCTGTATTTGGATACTCATACATCAGAACACAAGAAGTTAATATCCTTTTGCATTCGAATTTTTCTTAAGTTATATGTTTATGAATTTTTCTGAAGTTATTCGTTATATGTTTTAGCCAAGGCTGTTTAAGCCTTGGCTAAAACTACTAAACTATCCGATTACAATAGCTATCAATACGCCATGTATCGCGAATCCATCGAAATATCCACCAATGACGACACGTGTAACGAAAGCGGCGCAGTGGCCCCAAATAGGGCATGGAACCACCTGTTGAAAAGTCAACAAGGATGCAGCCAGAAGCCTAAGTCTCCGTCACAGTGTTAACGTTCTCCGAAGAGGACCGGGTGCCCGGTGCAAAAAGATCTTAGAACGACTACGAAGTAAAGATAGGTTTATTTTATATTTTATTATATTGAAACAGCAGTTAATACAAGTTAAAAGAAATGTAATACCTGAAAGCAAAAAAAAGTAACTTAAACACAAAAGCAAAAAAAGTAACTTAAACACAGTTCAATCTTTCAAAATTATTTTATATAACTAATGAAAACATGGTAAACAATCAAAGTTATTAATAACTCTGCTAACTACTTTTGAAGCAACAGCATGTTTAAAAGTAACATTTGTTGAGACATGCTTAAAATGTTGAAAGTAGGATATGCCATATTTTTCAACTAATGCAGCTTTCAAAAATTTGCGTGCATGCTTAAATCCACTTTCAGGACCATTAAGCATAATAAAGACACTCATATCTGATGTGCCAATATCTTCTAATGAGCCATCATTACATCTTGGTCTTTTTTCCATTACACTGCTTATTATTGACCCCCAACTCTCACATATTGCCTCTGAGACAGGGATTGACATACAAAATGAAAAAAATTTTTACAATGAGGGGCAATTTATGCTTCAGCTGCACCACAGCTAACTTAAAAAGCTTGTGTAAATCACAAAGTGACCCTTCATCTCTGTTTTCAGATATTTTATTCATCATCCAAGAACAAAGCTCTTTATATTAAAAAAAAAAAAAAAAAGTGTCCTTATCAATACTTGTAAGATTAAAGGGAAAGTCACTGATATACTCTGAGAATGTCTCAGAAGTGAACGTAGATGCCAAATGTGCTCCAGAAACATGCGATCGTGGATAGATCAAATGATCATAGTTAAAAAGACATCCAGCTTTTTGTATAACATTATCAATAACTTCATTTTTTCCTTTGGTATAATAATCAAATTTTTCTAAAATTTGTGTGATGAATTTCCTAAAATCTTTTAGATCACTTTTATAATTTGAACTCAGCTGATTCTCTTTTTCATGATAATTAGCTGATGCAGATGATCTTAATACTTTTGAGCTTACAGGTTTATCTGGTAGTGGCACACCTTGGTAAGTACAAAATTTAAATAACTCTGTAGCTGTTTTTGAGTATTTGAAAAATGAGTCTGGATTTTTTTCCAAGAATTTCCACAAATCATCAACTGTTTTAAGGTCAGACATTATATTAATGTAATTGATAAATATTTTTAAATGTGAGTGAAAATTATTAACAGATCTAGCATAATCCCAAGGAAGAATTTCAACTGATTGAACACATTTAGAAATTTTAGCTAAAATAGCATATAAATCTGCTAACAAAAGTATATGGAATATAGTGGATTTGTTCAACAATTTATCACGCAGTGTAAATTGCTCCATATCCTTTTCACAAGCACATACAAAAAATTTATAATCGTGTATGAAAGTTTTAAATACTTCCATTGAATATGCAGTAAACTTCATTGATTTAAAAAGTTTTGGTTGATACAAAAACTCCTCAAAATCTATAGAACTATCAACCAGGTTTTTATATTTTAATCCCTGCATGAATTCCCTCATACATTCAAGTATGAGATTATGTGCCTTGTTAATAATATTTGGCATTTCAGCATTTTTTTCCATCAATTCAATGTGGTGCATCATGTCCCAGGATACTAAATCATTTTTCAAATTTAGCTGATCTTTTATATGGTTGGCAACACCTAATTTTATGTATTACCCATCTACTGCTATGCCAGCTAAGTGCTCTCTCACATATTGAGCATCTAAACCAAATTTCAGAAGGGTTTTGAGAATGCTAGCTGATAGGCCTTTAAAAGAAAAATCATTTACAAAATTATGTTCTAGATTTCTAGATAAATAGAATGGAAAAGATTGCTTGTGTTAATATCAAAAATTGGAATTCTCAATCCTACAATATGCCTGCTTTGATGGTTTACTGTTATCTTATCAGCAACTATTCCCACAGGCAGATTAGCACTTGTAATAAAAGTTGCGATTTCTTTCAATAACACAGAATGTACATATGGCAAGTATAAGCGAGGAAATTCCTTTAAATGATTTTTTGATCCGACATCACACCCACTATTATGCATGACACAAATCAAATCTTCATATGTTTCATAAGACAAATTTTTTTTGTATATGAAGTGCGCAATTTAGTGCATTTAACTTCCCTGCCTTTTCCATTTCTTCCAATTATTTTTTTTCCTGAAAGTAGGATCGAGTATTGTTGATATGTTTGTTTGACTGCATATGTCTTTTAACATCAATCTTTAAATTTCTGAAAGACCTTGGCATTATAGCATTTTCTGCAAAAGTTTCACCATTTTCGAAATTATAAAGTAAACTGCTTCCACAATATAAGCATTGAAGCCCGTCATCTCCTCTTATAAAACATCTTGTCCATTTAAGAAGCCTGTCAATGGAACGGGAATTTGTCAAGAGTGCTATCCTTTCTTCATCTGTCAAATCATCAGCAGTTTCAACAGCAACAGAACTTTTAGAAATAGTTTCTTTATGCTGTGCCTAAATAGTTTCTTTATGCTGTGCAAGGACTTACCCAGGATTTTATTTTGGGAGGGGGTCGAGGATCAGCGTTTAATTAATGCACGTCAGGTGCTAGACGTAGTTTTTTTCAAGGACCCCCTTAACACTATTATAAGTAAATTTAAAGTTGAACATAATTTTTCCCCTTGCATAATTTCTTGTCAATTATAATTAAAGCTGTCACCAATACTTATGCAAGATTGAAGCTTTTTCTAGAATTTGATTTTAAATTCAGTTTTTTAAATATATCGATTTATAATTCCAATTCTTAGTGAAACTTACGCATACGGTATTACGCATACGGCAAAAAATAAAAAGAGAGTTAGATCATTCAAAATTGGTATATAGAGGTTTTCGATACCTACAAATCGATTTCGGATATTTTCGAATTTGTAAAATTATTAGGAGGGGTGGCAAGGGGGGGGGCTATGGGGCAAAAACAAATAGAAATACAGTTAGGCCGTTCAAAATTGGTACAGACAGGTTTTAAAGGCCTGCAAGTCGAATGGGGATGTTTTCGAAAGTGTAAAGTTATTAGGAGGGCCGGGAAAGGGGGAGGGGAGAGGGGGGGCAAAAAAATAAAAATAGAGTTAGATCGTTCAAAATTGGTATATAGATGTTTTCGATACTTACAAATCGATTGCGGATACTTTCGAATTTTTAAAATTATTAGGTGGGGCGGGAAGGGGGGGGGGCTATGGTCAAAAACAAATAGAAATACAGTTAGGTCGTTCAGAATCGGTACAGATAGATTTTAGAGGCCTGCAAGTCGAATGGGGATTTTTTCGAAAGTGTAAAGTTATTAGGAGGGCCGGGAAGGGGGGGCAGAGGGGCAAAAAAAAAGAAAATAGAGTTAGATCATTCAAAATTGGTACATAGAGGTTTCCAATACCTACAAATCGATTGCGGATATTTTCGAATTTTTAAAATTATTGGGAGGGCGGGAAGGGGGGGGAGTAGAGCGGTAAAAAAATAAAAATAGAGATATATCGTTCAAAACTGGTGCATAGAGGTTTTTGATACTTACAAATCGATTGCGGATATTTTCAAATTTGTAAAATTATTAGGATAGACAGGAGGGGGGGGGGGGCGAAGTGGGAAAATAATAGAAATAAGAGTTAGAGCATTTTGGGAATTTTTTCCGAAGGCAGTGAGAACCCGGTGCGACATTTTTCCTACTCAGATTTTGTTTCTCTTTTTTTTCATGTGATAAAAATTAATGCAATTTTGAGAATTCATTATAGTGATTCATTTAAAAATAGGGACCAGCGAAGCGGGCGTTGCCTGCTAGTCAATATATATACAGAAAATATCGCCAGCAACTGTTCATTGAGAAGCCAACACCAATACTTATTCAGAAAATATTGCCGATAAATATTTGGAAGCCATTCAATTTATGAATGGTGATAGTTTCTGATACCAAAATTGGCAATTGGTTTTTACACAAAATCAAGAATAAATTTCTCACTTATCAGTAGGCTTTGAAAAATGAAAATTTTTTTTACAAATTTGACATAATAAAATTGGATATTGGCAAACATCTTGGCAAATTCAAGGTGTAATACAATAAATGGCGACGACGCAAAATCGTTGTCTGAAAAGAAAATAGTCCTGTCTTAGCAATCCCTTATATTATAATAATAATAAAACATGTGGCTCTTTATAATTTGAACAATAACTCTTGTGAATTTCGTGTATTCTTGTCTACAAATAATTCTGGAAGTGTATCAGAAAGTTTCATGTTGTCGAGGGAGATATATTTTTTGAGAACAGCCTTAATTAAAGTACATTGTGTACATTTATAACACAGCTTCAACAACTAGGTTCAGGATTTCGAGTCCACCTCTCTAACTATACTTTTTTTTTCGATAATTTTTTCTGAATATTCAATTGGTGAGTTCTTTTCATTTTTTTTTTTTTTTTTTTTTTTTTTATTCATGCACTTTTCTATGAATTTTTGAACCCCATCCCTACTTCCAATTGTATATGATAAAAATTTCAATTTATAAAACATGAAAAACATCTGTGAATTCAATAGATTTACAAAAAAATTTGCTTTGAAAAATATGTCAGAATCATTTAAATTTGGATTAAGATAGTCTTTAAAATTCCATCTGGGTGTCGCTGTGCTAAAACGAGAATAAACTAGTATGTTGTGGCCACCACAAGACTTTCTTCTATATTTTCCTATACAAATTCACGCAGTAACAATATATAAAAAAAAAAAAAAAATGATTTTTTTTTCAGTTTTTTTTTTTGTTAAGAGTAAAAAGTATCGATAACTTTGTTTTAAATTACCACATTTATATAGTTCAACCATTCGTTTTAAAGGTATTGACGAGACCTTCCGAAAGATACCGATCTTGAAAATTAACACCCCCCCCCCCGGGGTGGGGAGTACTTCCCCCTAGGGGGGGAAGCGATGCCCCAAATTTTTTTTCCTAATTAACTACTACTATTATCAATAATTCATATTAATTTCACAATCACAGGTTAAGAATAACTCTCATTATGTACATTTATACGAAATTTTTTCCTATACTGCCATGTTAAAAATTTAGAAAAAATACGATCACAGCGCCACCTGTTGAACGATTGATCCCCAAATCTAATCAGCCTCAGTTTATGTCAGGGGCCAACTAAATACCAAGTCTGGTTAAATTTCGTTTAAAAAAAAAAAAAAAAAAAAAAAAAAAAAGATTTTTTTTCTGTTTTTTTTTTCGTTAAAAGTAAAAAAAATCGATAACTTTATTTTAAATTATCACAGATTTATAGTTCAACCATTCGTTTTAAAGGTATTGACGAGACCTTTCGAAAGATATCCATCTTGAAAATTTACTCCCCTCGAGGGGGGACTTCCCCCCAGGGGGGGTGGCGAGGCTTCTACGCATACAAAAATTTTTTCCCAGTTGACTATCTCTATTATAAATAATTCTTGGAAATTTCATAATGATTACTAAAAAATAATTCTCTTTATGCACATTTATACAAAATTTTGTCCTATATCACCATGTTAAAAATTTAGAAAAAGCGGGATGGCAACGCAACCTGTAAGACAATTTTTACCAAAAGTTGATAGGCACTAATTTATGTCAAGGTGCAACTACATACCAATTTGTATGAAATTCTGTGCAGTAGTTCTTGAGATACAGTTGCCACAAAATTTTGTCACACACACACACACAGACAGACAGACAGACAGACATTTTCTAAAAATGGTCAAATCGTGTTCTACAGCTCTCAAAACGTGTAAATTCATCAAAAACCCGAGGTCGAAAATTTTTACGAATCCAATACTTTCTCTATATTACATATAGAAGAAAGTAAAAAATATGTAAAAAAAAAAAAGTCCCCCCCCCCCCTTCAGAATTTTTGAAAAGGAAAGTGAGTGACATTATGTGTGAAATGAATAAAACACATAATGTATAGTTATGTAATTTGTTAAAACAGTGATGACACCAGAAATTATCTAAATAAGCCTTAAAATTTTGGAAAAATAACTAAAAATTGCTCGTGAATAAGAAATAGCTATTAAAACTCTTTATTTTCTCCTGATACATTTAAAAAAATGTGTCCAATTGAAGAGATCAATCCTGACCCCCTGCTAACCTACTTTTTCTGGATAACTAATCTGATCATAAAAAAAGACCATTTCCTTTTTAAAGTTATATTGTTATAATACAGTTTTCGAATTCAGAAAGGCATATTTATTAAATTATCTTTTTTTTTTTTTAGTTTTATTTCGGGAGGGGTCCGGACCCCCATGGACCCCCCCCCTTTGGGTACGTCCTTGATGCTGTGCCTGGAGATCTAAATAAAAGAATATTTTTTTCTTAAAATCATAAAATTTATTTATTTATTTTCATTGCTTTTCTAGGGCATTATGTTTGTTATTATGGGCATTACGTATGTCTTTTTTAAAAGAAAAAACATACGATAAAATGAAAAATAAAGAAATTGGAATTTTTATAGAAAAAAAAAATTTATAATAAAAAAAATATTTAAGATTTTTTTTTTTTTTTTTTTTTTTTAAAATCTTTGACAGCTTTTAGAAGACATGTTGATGGACCTTCATTTCCTTTACTACAATCCACATCGCTATTTTTAGGTGTATCTTCCAATCGGTGACGCTTGTTTTCAACGTCTGCAGTTTGTGAAATGCCTTCGATTTCGTCTATTTCACAGTCTTTCTTCTTTTCTTGCTGCGGATTACCGGGAAAAAAATTTCTAACATCATTCGATGTTGCTGATTTCCATTTTAAGTCTTCATTTGGATGCCGTCGAGTGTAATGCGGTTTTAGATTTTTTTTAAATTACTGTTGTTTCACATAAACAACAAATAACTTTTTCATTGGATGACATGATAAAAAAAAAAATATTACACAGAAAATATTATACTTCAATCTATAACACGTGCTAACGCATCAACGATTAACCAAAAAAAAAAAAAAAAAAGAAGAAGCACGTGCACTATGAACATAAGGAATAGAAAAATGACCAAACGATCGAGTGTGACTAGCGCTTCTTTCCCAAGCTCTCTAACTATGAAGAGGATCATTCCACTTCGATTGCAGGTGGGAGAGGCAGATCGCGAAGAGAAAACGCGGGAGGAATTTTTCTATTCAATATTCTTTGGTTCTTCAGCGTAGCGCGCGTGGTGAACGATCGTAGCGAAAACAAACTTGAGATATTTTTCCGGTCGCATTTTTTCGTTTTCTTATGATTTTTTTTTTTTTTTTTTTTTTTTTTCATTTTTGTAAATTGGTAAATAAATCTGCAAACTTCAAGATCATTCTGCAAGCTTCAAGATAATTCTGCAGCGTCGCTGCCGTGGTGCACGATTTCTGCTACCGGGCTTGTACCATAGTCTGTTTTATGGAATTATAGCAGTTAACTTTCAAAAATTTTATTCCAGTATAGCCATGAACAGAAATGAAACTGTTTTAAGCCATAATTTTATTGCATATAGATTTTGATTAACTTTATTAGTTTTAACAACCTGTCATAAGTAATGGAATTATTGCATTAGGTAAAAAATTTTGACACAGAATTTTCATCTGATTTACAAGTTTTTTGGAAATGGGTTAGTGTATAATATTTTAATTATCATATCTCTAAAACAAAAAAAGACAGAACAATAAAGCTTTATAATTAAGACAGTTTGTGAACTTTTGGGGGAAATTGGAAAACTGGAAGTGGGACCATAAGTCCGTAACTCAAAATCGGTTTTAATGATTTTCTTCAAATTTGCTATATGTATAAAACTCCTTTTAGATGATTAGTTGGTTACTGCAGGAAAACTGAACATTCAGATTTGGTACACTAATTTTTAAAACATGGTTCTACAGATTTTCTAACTCACCATATTAACTATTATAGAAGTCCTTTTGTATGCATTAATTGGTTTTGAATATACAGATGAGTTTGTGAAATTTTGGTGACTATAGTGGAACTGAAAGTCGACATTGAAAACTGCTCTAATAATTATGCATTAGTTGGTTTAGGACAAAAATATTCATAGGCACTTGGATTAGGTAGGTTATGTAAAGTTTCTTTTAGAGGACTTTATGATGTATACATTAATTGATTACTACAGAAAAATGGACAGGTGTCTCATTTTTTAGGTCTTACCGTATCCCCAAAAAGTAATTATAATAAAGAATTATTGACTATGAGCGATGAAAAATACTATTTTCATCACTATATAATTGAAGAGATGCTACAATTGATTAATGATGGAAAAATGTGATAGAATTCAAAGTATCAGATTATTTCCATGAAGAAGCTGATTTACATTATGGAGGCATTAATACTATAATAGAACTTCATCATTGATATAGTAAATACACAGCAATCATATGCTAAAACTTAATATTACACCAATTTTATAAAAATATATGGAATATGCAGTTTTACAAAACAATATCAGTGGTTGGGTAGAGTAACAGCATAACTAACAGAAACTAGTATGTTGTGGCCACCACAAGACTTTCTTCTATATTTTCCTATACAAATTCACTCAGTAACCAAAAAAAAAAAAAAAAAAAAAAAAAGCATGATTTTTTTTTTTTTTTTTTTGTTAAAAGTAAAACAAAAAAAAAACGATAACTTTGTTTTAAATAATCACGTATTTAGTTCAACCATTCGTTTTAAAGATATTGTCAAGACCTTTCGAAAGATACCCATCTTGAAAATTTAACCTCCCCCCAGGGGGGAAAGTGATGCCCCACATGCACAAAATTTTTTTCCTAATTAACTACTACTATTATCAATAATTTATATTAATTTTACAATCACAGGTTAAGAATAACTCTCATTATGGACATTTATACGAAATTTTGTCCTATACTGCCACGTTAAAAATTTAGAAAAAAAATACGATCACAGCGCCACCTGTTGAGTGATTGATCCCCAAATCTAAATCAGCACCAGTTTATGTCAGGGGCCAACTAAATACCAAGTTTGGTTAAATTTCGTAAAAAAAAAAAAAAAAAAAAAAATATATATATATATATATATATATCCCCCAGGCGGGTGGCGAGACTCCTACACATACAAAAATTTTTTCCCCAGTTGACTATCTCTATTATAAATAATTCTTGTAAATTTCATAATGATTACTAAAAAATAATTCTCTTTATGCACATTTATACAAAATTTTGTCCTATATCACCATGTTAAAAAAAAAAAAAAAAAAAAAAGCGGGATGGCAACGCAACCTGTAAAACAATTTTTACCAAAAGTTGATAGGCACTAACTTATGTCAAGGTGCAACTACATACCAATTTGTATGAAATTCTGTGCAGTGGTTCCTGAGATACAGTTGCCACAAAATTTTGTCACACACACACAGACAGACTGACATTTTCTAAAAATGGTCAAATCGTGTTCTACAGCTCTCAAAACGTGTAAATCCATCAAAAACCAGAGGTTGAAAATTTTTACAAATCCAATATTTTCTTCTATTGAATATAGAAGAAAGTAAAAAATAAATTCATTAGGCTAGGGATGCAAACCCCAAAAGAGCTCAGCCTTCCCCATGACACCTCTCTTACTTGCCCGCTGCTGTTAATCTGGTAAACCAATCTTTTTACCTCACCTCCTATACTGAAAAAACATAGAAGTTCTTATCTAATGGGAGAAAATATTTCAAAACTTCAAAAATCTTCTCAACTCTTCTTGAACTATCTCGAATGAAAGCGAGTCATCCACACATGTAATATACGAATTTGCAAATGGCAAGAGATGAAAAAAAAAAAAAAAAATAGCAAAAGTTTGGTTTTGAAAACAGAGTGATGATAAAAAAATTATTTATAGTGAAAATAATAAAGATAATTTTATAATTCAAACTGAATAGTTTAAAATGCTTAAGCAATTTATTATTTATATATTGTGAATTTTGAAATTAAAATATATGGAAAGTTAAACAAAATATATATATTTTTCAAATAATTGATTGGAACATAAAAACAACTTGATTTCTTCAAAATATTTTGTGAATCGTAAGTCCTGGAAGCAGACAATGTTTAAAACTGTGACACATGCCACAGAATAACTGCGGTCTTTTTAAAACATTTGATCTATTTGAAAAAAAACAGAGAAAACTTGCAGGACTTCAAAATTCATTACAATAACAGAAAAAATTGAGGGAATTTACAAAAAATAGTTTCATTTTTAATTTTAAATTGTCTAGTTTCATAGTCTGGAGATTTCCTTCTTTATCGATGAATGGTCAATTATATGATTTTTTGAAAATTATAGTAAACTAATAATTTTCCCTAGATATGTGTAAATGGTTTGTAAATGTATTAGGCCACAAATCCATCAGAAAATTGCTGAAAGCAGCTAGTGCTTCAATATATAGATTCAATTTTCGTAAACATTTTTTAAATAGTACATCTACATTAGTATAATAATATTTAACATCAAAAGCTATTGACAGAATACAAAATAGTAAATTCTGAGTATATGCCTCAATTTTAGATTTATTAAAATTTCATATGTTTTATTATAAATATGTTATAAACATTTTACTAAGTATTTTTGTTTTGTGCTTAATTATGGTCTGTCAGATTTGCAAAACTTGCTTGCAGAATATTTGCAACTGTTTTAAGTCACGTTGCAGAACACTAGATATAATTCTGCTCCTAGAACATAAGTTAATTTAAAGTAATCGAAGGCTTTGCTCAATGGAAAAAATTTAAGCTTCCTAACTACATTCCTTATATAGAATATTTATGTTTTATTTTTTAAATTAATTTTGAATAGAATCCAATCTGAATTATACTTGAATGCACTGAGGTTTACTTTTATAAACCACTTCTGCCTCCCTTAAAAAAAAAAAAAAAAAAAAAAAAAAAAAATAATAATAATAATAAATAAAATAAATGAACCTTTATTAAAATGTAACAATTTAAAATAAAACGTCATAATTTTTTTGGAAATTTGTTCGTTTATTAAACAAATCTGATCTAAATTACAAGCAAGATAATGAAGATTTGGATTATAAAAGCACCAATTAAAATCATTCAAACATAGAATAAAACATTTCCAAAATGAATGTTATTAAACACATCTAAAACATTATAACTTCCAAAGATATTCCATTGCTTTTGAGACTAGACCTCCAGATTTTTGTGCTGTTGCCTATAAAAAACAATACAAAATATATTGTAATCAAATTTACAATTAAACTCAATAAATACATAACATATTTTTTGAAATTATAAATATAAATCATATTGCCCTGAGCAGGTCATTGGCAAAAAAAAAAAAAAAAGTATTTTGGGGATAGACATCATGGAAGCCACATGCATACATGCCATTGCCAAGCAATGTTACATTTGTAGTGGAAACCACATAAATATGTGGTTGTACCATAAAACATAAGATTCGAAAAAACAAAAAAATTGTAAATACTACCATTGACCTGCCCAAGGCAGCATATCCCTATGGCAGAATTTAGGCAACTCGATTACATAGTCATAGAAACACTAACTTACAGAAAGATTTGTTTATAAAATTTAAAGTAGTTCTTAGATTTTAGTAGAAAACAGAAAATATTCAGTTTTAATTTAGAAAGTATTTATTTATCAACCTTAATTAATTTTAGAAAATTTGGAGTGGAAGGATGATTTTTATACCAACTATGTGAAAAATACCAGACCCGGGAATCGAACCTGGGCCTTCCGCTTAACACACAGATGCTCTACCACTGAGCTACCCTGGGTGATAACCAGCTCGGCATTTCTCACACAATATTCATTGGCAAGGTCACCGAGTCTGCAAACACAGCCATTTTCGTGGTCTATTGGAGTTGTGCCACGATTAATTATGTCCCTTGATATAGCTGCATTTGCAGACTCGGTGACCTAGCCAATGAATATTATGTGAGAAATGCATAGCTGGTTATCACCCAAGGTAGTTCAGTGGTAGAGCATCCGCGCGTTAAGCGGATGGCCTGGGTTCGATTCCCGGCTCTGTTATTTTTCACATAGTTGGTATAAAAATCATCCTTCCACTCCAAATTTTCTAAAATTAATAAAGGTTGATAAATAAAGACTTCCTAAATTAAAAATTTCATGGTCTATTGGAGTTGTGCCACGATTAATTATGTCACTTGATATAGCTGCGTTTGCGGACTCTGTGACCTTGCCAATGAATATTATGTAAGAAATGCCTAGCTGGTTATCACCCAGGGTAGCTCAGTGGTAGAGCATCCATGCGTTAAGCGGAAGGCCCAGGCTCGATTCCCGGCTCTGGTATTTTTCACACAGTTGGTATAAAAATCATCCTTCCACTCCAAATTTTCTAAAACAGAAAATATTCTTTAACTACATTTCTTGAAACTATGGAAGCGCAAGTGCTGACTTAGTGAGTCCAATGTTAAAATAGGGATGACAGTCATCTGATTGGGAGAAAATAAGTGATAAGAGAGTGCCGAATGACTTTATGTTTTTCAAATCCCAATCTGACGATCAATTTGATATCCCTCCAGGCCTTTGGACTCATCCTCACTGCTAGTCTTAAGAAACGTGGCTACACTATAATATTTTATCTAATAAATTTATTAAAGTATGTTATTAATATTCATATCTTTATAATTAAGTACACATGTTATGTATGAATTAGATAAAATGTTATTATTTTAAACAATATTGTTTTTCAGAAAAGGTTTGCATTAATGAGGCTTGTCATACAAAGCACTACATGGATCAACATGTTAAAATTGTGGCATGAGCATACACAAACATCTAGTATTGTTACTTGTGCAGCCTCTATCTGTGTATTAAATGATTAATTAAAATAATGACTTCTAATCTCTCATTACTATTGAGATTAGAAGTAATTGTCTACCACAATTTTACAAGCAAACCTCTAAAAATTAATTTCCTTTTCAGGTAGTTAAAACAACAAAGAATTTGCATGTATACACTAAAAATTGAAAGACATAAAATGTAGATACTGGTGAAGTATACAAAATGTTAATTTAAATAGAAAAAGTTATATTGATTCAATAAAAAAAAAAAAAAAAAAAAGAAACTCTGCTAATCAGCTGATGCCAGATTAATGCTACATGTATTCCTGCTCTTCAGCTGCTTATGGTCTGTTAGTAAAATTCATGCTTATGAAGGAAGGTCTTGGGAGAAATAAATGTGGCAAATTGTCTAATCTGCTTAACTCTAGATTAGAGATGTGCAATGGCCTGAAATTTCAGGCTTGGGTATGACACCTAGTTCACATGCAAGCAATCTCGGCCCGGCAAAAAATAAAAATTTAGGCTCGAGCCCAGCCCAGCCTGAAGGTGAAGTAAAAAATAAGGAATAATAAAAATAATTTTATAAAATTTGGAAGATGTTAATTAAAAATCAGCATCCTTATTATATTACTTCAAGAGTACAAGAGTTTCTGTCTTAGGACCGAGCTCTCAAACTACTGTTTTTTTTTATACATCATTTCTATCATATTTATGCAGTTATTTTTTAGGATTAAATATGATAGAAATTAATGATAAAAAAGCAGGTTGTATAAAAATTTTGTTCTGAGACAAAAACTCTTGCACCTTTGTATTAATTAAATTATCACATTTAAAATGATATTTTTTCCTTTTATTACTTATCAGCACCCCAAATATTCTAAAAACTTAAATAAATTACCTTAAATAAAATCCTTTTAAAGAACTTAGCATATAATTATTTCGGGTACACCGAACCCATCCTCAGTGGCAAGTGCAAAAACGTCGTTCTTCTGTTGATTGTCAATGACAATCTTGCGTCGATTGTCAATGATTGTCTTTGACAATCAACAGAAGAACGACGTTTTTGCACTTGGCACTGAGGATGGGTATGGCATACCCGAAATAATTATATGCTAAGTTCTTTAAAAGGATTTTATTTAAGGTAATTTATTTAAGTAATATAAAACTTAATCCTTTCTTAATAAAGTTTAACAAATATTTTAATTTTGAGAGAAAATAAATAAATAGATAAATAGAAAGGACAAGTAAATAAATTTTTGTTTCTAATTCTGTAATGAAAATATTACTCATGCTTACTTTTATTTTATATTTTTATTTATAAAAAAAATAAAAATTAAAACAGAATGTTATTGGATTTGAGGCTATATTCAATCTAAATATAAACATTCAAATTTTATCTAAAACATTACAAAAATCAAAACGATAGAAAACCACAGAGAGGAAAAAAAAAAAAAAAAAAAAAAATGTTTGAAGCAGTTATTCATGCATTAAGATTTATCTTTTTTAATGTTAAACTAGAAATGGGATCGGTCTGCCACACTTTTATTTTTTCTCAAATCTGCCCTTTAATTCTTTATTGGAAATGTTAGAAAATTTCAGCTTTTTGTTCACAGGCCTGGGTTGTTTAAAAATTTATTTTTGTTTTGCCCAGCTCATTAAAAAATTCTCTCTTGGTTTGCCAGCCTGTAAAAATTTGTCTTTGGTTTGCTGGTACATGACCTGGGCTAGTGAGGATCTGTACACTAAATTGCTCAAGAAATTCATTTTGACTGCTTCTTAATTTTATTAAAAAAAAAAAAAAAAAAAAAAAATGTATTTATAATGATAAGATTTCTTAAGATTATATGTGATTTTGTAGACATAATATAAATGCATTTAGTAATATAGTGTATTTACTATCTTGCCCTTTTTTCTTCTGAAATCCATGTTGCCAAATAAAAAACAAACAAACAAACAAAAAAATTTAGATAATCTAATGTTAACTAACCACTTTATTTTGTTTAGTTACCACATGGTGATTAGGAGTTGAATGTTTTTAGATCTACATGTAGTGCTTCTGCTATGTAGAATGATATAGAAGAAATTTTGTGATGCTATTTATTTTCTTCTGTAATTAGCAGAAGGAAGCATTCGATTTGTAAAAATATTTAGATTCTAGTTTTCAAACAATTTACATGTTTTGAGAAAATGTGTGTGCGTTTGACAAAAATTTTATGGCGGCTCAAAACTAAGAACTAATGCACAGAGAATTTGATAAAAGTTTACATCATTGCATCTTAACATACACAAAAATGTAGTGATAGTTTTTCACAATAAAGATTTTATGCAGTTTTGTTTAATGCAATTTTAGCTAATAGATGCCAAGTAATAATAACAGTGTCACCTCTCGGTCAATATCCACCCAAATTGAGCCAGTATTTATTTTTGTTATTGTCATCTTACATATCCAGTTTCTGAAATAATACACAATAGAAGCTGAGATATGGCCTTCTCATAAATGGGAGAAACTGGAACCAGTTTTAATGTATTCATTACAATAAGGTCAGTAGTTTTTTTTTTTTTTTTTTTTTTTTTTAAGTGGACTCTCTACTTATCTCCAAAAGCCAAAGCCAGTGTTAATCTATGGGGAATTTTGCTCTGTTATGACTCATTAACTAATACATATTTTTAAATTCTATTTTCACATTCAGAAAATTCACAACTGTTAAACAAGTTATTGCTTTCTAAAAATTTTCTTAATTTTTAAGATTTCATTTTTAAGCTAAAAAATACAAAATTTCGCATTGTGAAAAAATGCACATTTTACAACTTTGAAAAAAAAAAAAAAATCAATTTTTAGACAATAACTTGCTTAACAGTTGTGAATTTTCTGAATGTGAAAACAAAATTTAAAAACGTATTAGTTAATGAGTTATAATGAGGCAAAATTCTCCATAGAATAACGTAGAGAGCCCTCTTAAAGCTATAACAACAGAAAAACTATTTTCCATATGTAACTGAATTTGGATTAATGAGATTTCTAGGAAAAATACATTAGTCAACAGAAAATGTTTGATGTACTAAATTGGCAAGTTTACTAGGCAAAAAAAAAAAAAAAAAAAAAAAACTTTTACCGTCTCTAATCAAGAAAATAAAACATATCATTTCTAGTAAAAATAACAATTTCTTTTTATTGCAAACAAAAGTTTTGATAAGAACAAACATTTTTTGATAATTTTTAAGTACCTGAAATATAAAATATGGATAACAATACTTGTGAATGTAAAACATAAAAATGGTATATAATGTAAGTATAACATTACCTGTGTTGGAGTTTTAGGTGATTCGTATGCTTGAGTTAATGGCCTTATATTTTTCAAATTTATTTTGGAAGGAGTCTCTACAAAACTGTCATTAATGGTACTACTGCTTAAAGGACTAGTAACATTGACAACAGTATTTTCTTTTGTAGAATCCATCAAATCCTAGTAGGAGAAAAGAGAGAAAATATATTAATTACATTAACTTTGTTAAAATAATAACAAAAACACAAAAATAAAGCACATACAGTGAACTCTTGTTAAAACAGCCCCGTTTAAGATTTCTCGTTATTATGTACAAAAACAGAATCCCCGGCTAAGGCCTATAGGAATTGTATGTAATAAACATCGCTTTATATGTACAATTCATTCATTAAGATGGACATTTTTTTTTCCTGAAAGCTTACTTTCTTCGAAAAAGAGTCAATTCCCAAAATCTTTTCAAATTCTTTTTTTTTTTTTTTAAAACATGAAAAGGTTTAATAATAAAAGGGTTAATCTCTTTTACTCTGTGCTATTACACTGTGGGAGGTAAATAGTATTGATTGACAGTGACAGTTGAGGTCAACAATTTGCACCTGCATCCACTTCTATTGTGGAGACATAGCAAAGGAATTTGTTATCAAATTGTACTATATGAAGAAAAGAAGTTTTGAAAGTAAGTATCGGTTTTCATGCTTTTATATTTTTAGTGAATAAAAGGGTTTGAGGAAACAAATTTTTATCCGTGTTATACTGTGTATGTGTACATAATAGTGATTTTAGAATTCATATAGAGCTTCAGTTTATGAACTCCTGTTATAATGGACTCTCGTTAATATGGACAAAAACTGCTGGCCCTTGATTGTCCGTTTTACTGAGAGTTCACTGTATTTTAAAATTTAGGAAGTGAACTTCCAGTTATCATTTTTTAAATAAAATGTTAAAAATTTTAGTAGTCATGTTTTATTTCAGTTTGAAAATGAAAAAAAAAAAGGGGGGGGGGAGAGGGTAACTTTTTCCTTTCACACTCAAACAAATTTTGATAAAATTTTTGTTTAACATTTCTGTGATCATAAAAAAGGATAAAATATTACCACATCACTAAGTAATTGGCTGTAGTATGTGTAATAGGAAATGTGGGTAATGAAATTAATAAAATAGACAATCCATTGTTACAAAGTGAAGTTTTCAAAAACCACCTACACTTTCCTTGAGAATTTTGATGACAAACTAACAATGCATGGGCCAAAATGCATAAGAAATTATCACATATTTATTGCAAATTAATTTATTGAGAATAACTGAGGAGATGTTCAGATAGGTTATATTTCTTTTAGAAACATTTTGTGGAGTAGGTGGTATCATACAGAAATCAGTTGAATGATTTATACTCACTCTCTAAATCATGGGCACTGCAATAAGCACTGAACTATATTTTAATTAATCCAGTTATGCAAATTACTGGCACAAGTGCTGCATACAATATGAGGAAACCACAATTTATCTTTAGAAATAAATACCACCAACTATAAATATAATATACCATGTTAAACTTACATGGAGAGCACATGGAAAAAATAGCGTTATATTCAAAAGCAATATCTAATTTGTTTGAAAAGAAAAGTTTTTCATCAATATATTTTGCCTATATTAACTTACGCTTCAGAAATTCAGACATTAACGTGTTAAACTATGCAAAAACTTCAAATAATCCCATAGCTGCCAACCTTTGAGAATCAAAATTAGGGAGATTTTGTATACGACATAGTTTATGCAGTAAATAGAGCATTAATAGCACAGTAATTGTTGGAAAGAGAAAGTGCAAATAAAAGGGAAATTTTGCAGTATCCAGAGGCTTTCTTCTTATTGCAAATAATATGAGAAAAAATAAATAAAATATACTGAATTTAAAATACTACTAGATTATAATAAATTCTAACCATATGGAATACACATACACTAACTTGGGAAAATTTTCCTACCTAAAAAATCTAGTCTACATCCCCCCCCCTCCCCAATGATTACACATATGGGATGGATATAAATATTTAATTGAGGAAAAATATATAGATTCATTAACTTCATCAATAAAGTCTAAAAATAATTATATACATGAGAAATATTGAACACTTCTATTACTTTATTGTTTTTAGAATTAATCACTGATCACTATCCTGGGATGAGGGAAAGGGGGGGGGGGATAAAAAAATAATTACAGAGTAAGAAATATTAAACTTTTTCAATTCTACTTCTAGAATCTAATAAAGCAAATTTAAAATGAATATTATCATTTATGTTGCAGATGGATAAAAATTGGGAGACAAAAGATTTCTGCAGAACATTTAATTGCCGATTGTTAGTTGGAAATAAAGTGTGTGTGTGTGGGGGGGGGGATAAAAATAACTACATGAGCAAGAAATATTTAACAATTCTAGTTCTTTATAGGTTCTAGAATCCCATAAAGCAAGTTTGAAAGGAATATTGACATTTATGTTGAGGATAGAGGAAGATTGGAAATCGGGAGCTTTCGTAAAACATTCGATCGCCGATTGTTCCATGGGGTTTCTTTTTACAAAACGAACGATATCCGCGACTTTTTTGAAAAATTCGGAAGATATTAATGTTTTTCGGGAGTTCGGGAGATTGCCTCAAAATTCGGGAATCTCCCGAATTTTTCGGGAGAGTTGGCAGCTATGTAATCCAGCGAAGCATGGAGAGATGAATGTTACGATTCACTCAAAGAGACAGAAAGTGAAACACATGGATTAGGAAGCAAACTAAAGTTAGTGATGTTGTTCATAAAATAGAAATTAAAATGGAACTGGGCAGGACAACTTGTCAGAAGAAATGATGATAGATGGACCATCAAAGTCCTATTTTGAATATCGAAAGATTGGAAGAGACAATAGTGTCATTGGAGAGATGAAATTGTGAAGTTTAGAAGAGTAGAATGCAGAAGAATTGCTGAAAACAGGGCACATTGGAATCACCTAGAAGAAGCTTTCATCCAGCAGTGGATTGATAAAGGCTGAAATTGATGAAACTATAACAAATGATAAAAAGGGATTAAATGTAAATATTCCTTTTATAAAATCGAATCAAGCAACAATTGTAACCTCTTGCATACATATATATATACATATATATTTTTTTTTTCTTTTAACTTTTACTAGGCAAAATGATTTTTTATTCCACAACAATTACTGCATTATAATTCTCTACAATCAATGCTTGTAAAAAAGAAAACTAGTACTAATTTTCACTTTTGATTATAATTTTACCATAAAATTCATACAAATTTGTAACTTTTATTTAACTTACAATTTTGTTGAACAGCATTATTTAAATTTATCAATAAATAAAAGATTAACAGACATAAACATAAAACAGATTAACTTTGGTAACAAAAATAAAAGTTAGAGATGCGGTAGCTACTAATATTACGTTATATATTAACAATTTATATGAAGAGAAAAATACTATACCATTTCAATACAAGGCTTAACTCCTATCATAATATTTCCACTAAAAACTTTTCCATTTTTACTAAGAGCTTTTTTAGCTTGGAGCTTAGACTGGTACCTTAGGTGCATCCAATTACCAACAGATGACATCTATGAAGGAAATTATTATCATAATCATGAAATAATGGAATACTCAAAAAATACAACCAAATTATTTTGTTTTCAATTTCACAAAAGAACATAGAAAATATATAACATAAGAAAAGGTGGACAGAATTTTTTTGATAAAAGCAAATCAGACAAGGTATTTACTTTCATTTTAAAAACCCAATTAAAAGAGAGGGATGTTATAAATTTGAAGCCATTGTCTGTGGGACAGTAGCATGCAAACAAATAAATAATATATATATATATATTATTTATTTGTTATTCTAATTAAAAAATATATATATATATATATATTTTTATTAGAAAAACTTAAGTAATGAGGATATATTTTAACAATGTTTGATGAAAATCTGCTTGATAGTTTATTTAATTTTAATTAATTAAAATGTGTTTTACAGGCCACTTTGCACTGATAGTTTAAGATTTACAAGATCATGATCTCCCATTTTGATTTTTTGTGACAATTAGATTGGAATTATACATATGCGAATTTCAGCTACTGACATTTTTAGTAAAATTTCCTTTTTCGATTTTAATAGATTTTTTTATATGAAGAATAGTAGTTATTTTTTTTTTAATGATTATATATATATTACCTTATGTTCAATAATATTTCCATATTGTGAAAACTGCTGAAGTACATATGTAACTGATGCTGTTGGGAACCTGCAATTTAGAATATTGAAAACTTAATAATTGTATACAATATCTCACATAATAATCATCTAAAAATAAATAAATAAATAATATCCTAAATTTTAAATATTAAGAATAGTACTTTCTGCTCCCACTTTAGTTGACAAAGTAAGCTTTTAACAGTCCAAATAATATCAATTTCAGGAAATTTATGAAAACAAACAGATAATTTTATTTGGATAAAATTATTTCGACATTTCAAGTAAAGAATAAATATAGTGCCAGAAAAAAAATGTCATTTGCCGTTCTTGCTGTAAAAATGTGGCAAGGTGATGATGCATGGCATTACAGTCAACTCTCAAAAATCTGCAACCCTAAAATCCGCAATTCTCTGAAATCCGCATATCATTCGCAATGTAAACAAACATTGTTACAACTGATTTCTTGATTAGTGGATTGCAAAAATTTAGCAGTTTTAGAAGATAAATGAATTATTAACTTTTGCTGGTGAATCACCAATCACTCAGCATGTTACAGAGGAGAAAATGATAAGCGTAATTATATATAATTATCAAAAAATAAATTATTAATTTAAGAAAGACAGTTTTCATGAAAGATTTTATCTCATGAAGATAAATATTCAAACTTTCTCCTAACACAAACTTATGTGATTGACTAAGAATTGCTGACTTTTTTTGAGGTTATAGGAAAATATTTATATATGAATATTCTTACTTAAAGTACTTAAACTACTATTGATTAGACTTTTCAAAAATCTAGATAATTTGAAACTATAATAAAATGTATAAAAATTGTTCTTTAAATTAAAATTTCATGAAATATTTGTACTTTTAATAGGTACACATTATTTCAGCATTTTATGTATAACATATAAATTGTTTCTTAAAGATCTGCTACTCAAATGAGGTTCTAAGATGTAAATAAAAGAAATTATTCTAAAATCTGCAAACTTCAGAAATCCACAAAGCCCTTTGTTTTAAGCTGTGTGAATTTTTGAGAGTGTACTGTAGTTAGTCACAGATGACCTTTCCCAACCCTACCAATACCCAGTTCGCCTCTTGGACTTTTTCAGTGAGATTGTTCATTCTTTGCTCGTGCTAGCCAGTATTTCGTTCACATGTTGAATATTTGAGAACATACATCAGTATTCCCACTCCACACAATGTATCAGAAGAAGCTTAAAGTGGAAGAGAAATGCCATGCCTTGACTCTGCTAGAGTAGATAGACTCTGATTGATGTAGCCAGAGATCTGGCTGATCATCCTAGATATAAGCAGATGTAGCCAGAAGTCCATGCTTAAACAACTGCAGATAGATGGCAATGAAATGTAAATGTGAGATGACTGCCATGTCAGGGTTCATACTCAAATATGGGGAAAAAATTCCCTGAGTTCCCAAACAATTTTCAAGAAAATATTAGCGACATATTACAAGAAACGCTCCTCTAGACAGGACAAAATACAGCTACTTCCGCTGTATGATGTCATATTACTGCCGATCATGATAGAAATACAGGTAGAAATCATTATTTACATGCATATTTTCACAATACTTAATCATTTAAATTTTGATATAAAGCTAAACAAGAAAAACATAACTTGAGAGAAAAAAATATAATAATAATTGTTTTTCCAGGTTTTATAACTGATTTTCCCTGACTTTTAATTAAAATTTTTATTTTCCCTGAGTTTTCCTTGACTTTTTTTAAAAAATTCCAAATTCCTTGAGTATTCCCTGTTTTCCCTGTTGAGTATGAACTCTGCATGTAATATTCACATTAACACGTTCACACCGGCGCGGGTCACCGGTGGTTCACAGCAAAATTATTTGAACACTAGCAATAATCCTTGTCCAAAAAAAGTACATTTAATACTGCTTTGTTAAATAAATCCTTGTCGAATAATGATCTTAGTCAGTCTAAGAACATGATTCGACAAGGATTTATTGAACAAAACAGTTTTAAGTATACTTTTTTGATATCGGAATTATTGGCTAGTGCTCAGATACTTTTGAGAAGAATGCGCCGGCGTGAACATGTTAAACCATTTGAATATTAAGATTTCGACTTAAATGTTTACATTTTATTGACCTTGTAAAGATTTTTTTTTTTTTTTTTGACAGCATTGTAGTTTAGAAGTAGAGCAACTAAATAGTTAAAAAAAAAAAAAAAAAAAAAAAAAAAAAGTAACTTACCCAAACACAGTTACCCAAGATTCATCTAACTGTTCACTATTTTTCAAAGCATCACTGCAAACAAAATTTGTAAAAAAAAAATAAATAAATAACATACTTCAAAATACCACACATTTTATAATGTAGAACAAAAATGTTAATTTTAAAGGGGAAAAAAATAAGCACTTGAGAAACTGAATAAATAATACTGATTTAATACACTACAGAGTTAATATATATATATATATATACTATTAATAGTTATAATACATCAGACTAGGCGGAAATAAACACTAGACTGGTTTTCAGCAGGAATCCCATTCCTACTGAGAAGTGGGCTGGTGTTTATTTCATCCCTTGTTCATTATGTAATTTAGGTTATACCGTCCAATTATGAGCAATGTTTCCACTACAGTTTTTTTGCAAAATGCTAAACAGTTATCCAAAATGTGATAAAGAACTCAGTTTTTGCTCTTTTACTAAAGAATTTCATCAAATACTGCTATTAAAAAAAAAAAAAAAAAGAATCTCAATTTAAACAATTTAATCCCACAATCAAAATTTATTCAAAGTATTGTCCTATTCCACAATGTTATAAAAAAAATTAAAAAAAAAAAAAAAAAAAAAAAAAAAAAACTTGTGAAGTTTTTAAAGTAGGATATTCATATTTATTGTTTTAATACCAGGATTATAAAATGTTTAAAACTAGCCTGATTATTCTATGATGAGAATAAACTCCAGAATACATTGTTGTGTGAGTGTCATTGTGCCATGCTAAGACTTAAAATTCAGATAAATTATAAAGTTTTCAAATTAGGCTGTTGAAAATCAAGGAAATTCTTACCAATATCATAAAAAGTATTTTAAAACTGATCTGACCTTTTTTTATGCTGATTCATTTTTGAAATAATGTCTACACACAGACTACTTAACTATAAACTGACTAACCTACAGATTGACAACACATCAATTGTGATATTCAGATTCCTCATACCTCAAAACCAGTGTGTAAAAAAAAAAAAAAAAAATGGACACACATACCAAATTCCCCTATACTTATAGCATGATATGGAACTAGTGTTGCCAGATGGTCAACAGTCAATTTCTCCAAACAGACTTTAAAATTTTCCCAAATCAGGGATTTTCTCCAAAAAAATCCCCAACTTAATTTCTATTAAAAAAGTTAAAAAATAAATAAATAAATAAAATATTTACACCATTAACAAAAAAAAAAAAAAAAAAAATACACACTAATTAAAGGAAAGTTTAAAACTTGAATAAAGTACTTTAGTGCTGAATATATACGTAGGATTTACTTCTATCCTCAAGATATCCTGAGGATGTCCTGGGAGGAAGAAGTACCTTCAAAAAGACCCTACATGCTAACGAAAACTGTTAAAAGCCCCTATGTGTAGGGACAAATCCCTGCAGTTGGCAATGCTGTAAAACTTATCCCCAAAATTGGGACAAAATCCCCAATCTGGCAGCACTGTATGGAACTAACAAACATATTTGATAAAACAGATGAAATAAGGGGATTGCTAGATCTGCAATAACGACAAAATACATCAAGATCAAGAAAATAAACTATATTAAAATCTGTAAGATTACAGAAAAGTTATAATACACAAGTAATGAAGAATAAATTATTAATAAACAAAAGATGGTAAATATTTACCCTTGAGTGTAAAAAGGATCGATTTGAGCAGGTGATAAAAATGTAGAATTGTTCATTGAAAAAGATTTACTGGGTGTTAAAATACCACTTGCATTAAACGTATTTGAAGAGGCTGATGCTGAAATAAAATAAAATATGATAAATCCTATTTTACTATGAAAAGAGTAAAATAGAAAATTAAAATAATTTTTTTTTGAAAATGTGCAAACAGTGTATGACATTTTAGTGAATCAATTATAAAACCAAAATTGTCAGTTGACGCAAAATTTAATCTAAAGAAAAAGGAAAGAGTACCTATCTTAATGAAGTAAGAATTGACACAAAAATAAGAAAAGAGTTTAGAACTAGTGATGCACAACCTGTGGCCTACTTGCCAAATGAGGCCATTAAGGGGTTAAAATATGAAATCCTCTGAAAAATCTCATAACATTAATTATAATTGCTTTTTTACTTCCATTAGCCGATTACTGTAGGTAATGGAAGTGTTGTATTTAGTCAAAATTTTCGATACCAAGTTTTCACCTAATTTACATGTTTTAAGGTTTCCTGAGTGCAAAAAAAGTGACTTTTTTTGGTTGCCCAGCATGAATGTATGGAAGGGAATTTTCTGACTATTTTTATTTTTTATTTCATTTTTTTTACCCTTTTGTTAATCTCATCCATACAGTCACATTATCATATTTTCACATTTTGTTGTATTAATTCAGTATTTCATTCACATTTCTATCATAAATAATTTTTACTTCCATCACCTGACTACCAGTAATGGGAGTATTGTTATTCGGTCAAAAAATTTGATATCAAGTTTTCACCTGATTTACATGTTTTAAGGTCTCCTCAGTCAAAAAAAAAAAAAAAAAAAAAAAAATGCTTTTTAGCAATTGGTCAGTGTGTGTGGGGAATCTTCTGACTATCATCGCTCCAAAACTAATAAAGATAGAATGATGAAACTTCAAAATTAAGACAGGTCTAGTGTACAGATAATTTTTTTAACTTTCTGTGAAAATTGAAAAACTGGAAGTGGGACTGTAGTTGTTGTGGTGTTACTTTTTCTACTTGATCTTGAATAGAGACTTATCTTAAAATTATTTAATAAAGATGACTAGAGGCTGCACTTAATCCAAAACAAAAGATTTTAAAAATTGTGATCATATAAAAATGGTGATGAGTGAACCCGAGGTATCGACTTGGTCATGCATGGGTACTTACCAAGCATAAGATAGATTCAAATTTTATTTTATTTTATTTTATTATTTTTATTTATAAGATATTTTTAAATTCAGAATAAAGATTTAAAGACAAACATACCCAGTCTTGGAAAAAAAAAAAAAAAGAAAAAAAAAAGGCAGTTTTCAATTCCATTAATTTAGAAGTATTTATTAATTGGCTTCTTTATTTTCAAGAATGTAGAATCTGTACAGCCATTACAAATCTCAAATCTGTAATAACATAGCCATTTTTCTTTAAAAGAAATTCAAGATACTTCACAAAAATATTTAAATAAGACGTCTTTGGTCATTTTCACCATTTAATTTCAAGTCATAATAACCTTAAATAATAAATATCTTTCGATGGAAAAAGATTTAAAAAAGGTATCAGGGTGTGTAAGCACATATTAAAATAACGGTAAAAATAATGCACGGACGAAAGCGCCTGGCCATTCTTATTAGAACCGAGGTGGAACATGAACTGAACTGATTTTTAAATTTTAAATATCGCTCCCAAAGAAAAAACAGGTCCGCACACCTAAAATCACGGATACACGATTTTGATTCGTTAATCAGACTACAAAGGCAACCAATGAATAGTTCGCGCACGCAAGAGAAAGAATCGCGGATTCTCCCATTGACAAGTGCCGCAGGAAGCAAAATTTACAGGGTGCGTTGAGCCAGGAACGAACGGCTGCAATGAGATGCCTGCAAAACGATGTACTTTGGCATAGGAATTAACCCTTTAACCGTTGCAAACGGCTTTTTCCGTTTTTAATAGTTGAAATAAGAGGCTAATGTAGCAAATTTTGGAAAAATATGATATTTTTTCCTAGGACATAAGATTACTGAATATCCATTGATTTCAAAAACTAATATGCTTTATTCCTACTTCACTTAGTATTGATTTTATGAGTTATTAAACAGATATGCTAAAAAACTCGACACGGCTAAAGGGTTAAAGGAGAAGTGATGTATTTACATCACAGTTGTAGTGCCATATTTCAAAATAGGCTCTAACAATTTTCTTCTAGTTACTACATAAACTATCTTTCAGATGTCCTTTCATATGTATTAGTTGGTTAGTTCAGGAAAATTGATAAACATCCTGTATAAATAGGTCAATTTTAGTTCTCACAAAAGTGTTTCGTTAAAAAAGGGGCTTTACAAATTTTCTTCAAACTTGCTATATTAACTTCCTTTTATATATCCTTTAGTATGTAACTGTTAGTTTCTGATGAACAGGTGAGTTTGCTAAATTTTGGTGAAAATAGATAATGGGATCGAAAGTTGGTATCTCAAAAACAGCTCTAATGATTTCCTTTGAATTTGCTACATAAATGATGAATCCCTTTTTAGATGTCCTTTAGCATGATCACTTGGTCACTACAGGCATCCTGATTAGGTAAGTCAGTTATAGATCTCGAAAATGGGTGTTAAAAAAAAAAAAAAAATAACTAATGATTTTTTTAAACTCACAATGTATGTATCAGTGTACTCTTGTAAGGAAATTGTTAGTAGTGTAATTTGTAAAATCAATTTATATTTTCTGACCACAGACCACACCATTTCCAAAAATAGTATAAAATATGTGTAGTAGTGGATAATGAAAGTCGTGAGGCTGTTACACACCAGATTTTTAAGATTCTTCTCCCCCCCCCCCCCACCACCAAATGGTAATTATTATTTTCATTTATTATTTGTCTATAGATCTATTTTTATAAAAGTTGGTGATTAATTTTCTTACTGTAAATGGTAGATTTCATAACAGCTATGCAGATATATGTGTACTGATAAGTATAAAGGATTTAAGTCCATATTCTTGATTTTTCAGAAGATGAAAAATAAAGTTAAGCTAATGAAAAACCAATCAGAAGAATCGATTAGGAAAAAGGGATTAGGTTGATTTATACCCTTTATACCATTCAGTGATTGTCAACCTTCATTTAATAAAGGGAAAAAAAATGAATTAAATATTTTATACTAAAGATTAATGCTAAATTTCTGACTTGAATCTTTTTTTACCAATGGATTTTCTCAAAGACTAAATGACATGGATTTAAATCCTTTATACCAATCGATAGAGAATTTTTTTCTGAGTCTGACTATGTACTTAACTCAAAATCGACATTTTTGGACTTAAATCCTTTATACTTATCAGTACAGATATGTAAACAGACATTACCCTTGTTAGGAAAGAGTCCTCTAGAAGCTATAAAGAGTGGCCCTATAATACCCCAATTAGCTGTAAAGAATGGTTTTCAATAACACAATTAGCTGTAAAGAATCACTTCAATAACCCAATTAGCTGTATGAATAAAGGTTGTGTATTAATTTAAAAGAAATATAATGGGAAAAAAAAAAAAAAAGCCAACAATAAAATCAAATCTCAGATATTCAAATCTTTTCAGGAACTAAAAATTGATTTTTTTTTTTTTTTTTTTCACTAAAGAAAATGTTTTACCTTGAACAGATTTAGGAGTTCCCATAGCTGGAAAATCAAAAGTAGACACAGGTGAATCAGTACTATACAATAAGCCTTGTATGGGTGGTCCACTCTTAGTTGGATTAGGTGAGTTAATAACTGTGCTATAGTAAAATAGAAAAAGTAGATTTTTAAGAAATAGTATACTCAGCAGGGTTGGCTAGATTTTGCCCAACCCCCTAGAAAAAGCCCAAGTGGTTTTTTTTTTTTTTTTTTAATCCTTGTTTAAAATTGTACTTTTATCTAACTCACAATAAACATACAGATATAAAACAAATATTATATACATTATTAGAACATGAACAAAGAATTTTCAGAAATATAGGAGATGCTCAAACTGCTGTATAGAAAAAATTCCCTACAAAAAAAATGTATACCGTAAAATTCCGATAGTAACCCCCCCTTTTTTCAAGGGAAAATCTGTCAAAACTGTGGGAGGGGTTATAATCGGAAGTTTCCGGAAAAGTACGACGACTTTGGAAGGGGGGGGGGGTATAATTGGAAGTCTCACAATCTTTTTTTTAAAGTATAAATTTATTAATATTATAATATATATTAATGGTTACTAAATTGTATTAACAATATAATAATACTGATTATTATTTATTAAATTTTATTAATAATAAACAATTTTTATTAATCAGTTTAAATTTTTATTTTAACAGCAAAAAGAAAAGGTATTCGGAATAACAGAAACAAAAACAAACACAAACATGTGATAAACAAATCGCGATCGCAAAGCGAAACAGTCTAGAAGATTCGCTAGCAGTTAAAAAAACAGTTAATTGCAATGCTATTAACTGATATGAAAAAACAAAACAGGGTGAACGATAATTATTAAAGTTATATATGCAAGTACTATTACAGAGTTATTACGCTATTTAATGATTTAAAATTAAAAAGTGAATTTAAATTTCAGAAAAGAGTTGTGATCGCAAAAACAGAGTTGCATAAGAAAGATTGCGAAAACCATGGCCGCTTGCAGATAGCAGTTAACATTTTGGAGTTTAAAGAATGTAAACAACACCGCATTCTTTTGAGTTATTTTACTTTTAAAAGATGAGTAAAAATAACACTTGGATACGTTTACATATAAATTAAAGTTTCTAATAAACATATAAGCCTTCAGAAGTAAAAAAAAAAGTATGTTTGCAACGCTCATGGTAAAAAAAAACAAAATGAATGGGTTGGTTGGTTGTAGGATTTAAGGCCGATTGACTCCTGATGTGTCCTAGGCCGAGAGGGGGAATGCCCTCCGTGGGGGTCTTTCTAAGGGGTCCTAGCCCGTATTTACGCGAGTTTCGGAGGAAACCACGGAAAACTCCGAACGGCTAGGTCGATGAGCGCGACCTGGGATCGAACCCGGCACCTCCCATCTACCAGCTTTGAGCGCAGAACCGCTCGGCCGCTGGTGGGCCAAAATGAATGGGAAAAAACGAATGGTGAACTTAGCCGCCAAAGGTAAGGGAGGAGGGGTTATAAACGGAATTTTCCAAAAAAGTAAAGTACGTCAAATTTCAGAGGGTGGTTATAATCGGGAGGGGGGTTACAACTATCGAAATTTTACGGTAATCATCTTATTAAAACATAATAAAAAAATTATATTAAAAGAATAAAAGCAAGAAAAAACAGAGTTGTTTTTCAATATAAAGAAAACTGTAGGACTCGAGGAATGTAAAATATAAATACATAAAAATAAAATTTAAAAAAATTTCTGAAAACTTTAACACAGTACAACACTTATGTAATGTAGAGGGACAATAATTAAAACTACTTTATGAAAATCTATTGACTATGAAAAGTTCAATAAAGCAACATGAAATGATTACTAAAATCCAATTTTTTGTTGTAAAGGGCAGACAAAAAGAATTTCAGCATATTTAAAGTACAATTATTTAATATTTAAAATTTCTTTATAACTTAATCACAAAAAAAAAACTTTAGAAAATTTAAAATTAAATTTTTAAAATTTTAATTTTATTGAATGAATAACTTAATTTTTTAAAATTATCTTATTATGAATGATACATTTAATGTTAAAAAAAAGGAAGAATGAAAATATTCCTGAAAACTCTGAAAAAACCCTGATTAAACACGATAAAACCCACCAGGCTGGGTTTTTTCCAACCCCGATACTCAGCCATGGGACAAATAATAATAATAAAAAAAAAAAAAAAAAAAAAAATAATAATTGAACAAATTACTTATGTTTAAAACAGCGAATAAAACAACAATTTTTGAGTATAATTAATTATTTTAACAGGGTTACTGTATATATACATATATGCCATCAATTAATGTGGAATGTCTTATGAATGAAGAGGAGTCGTATGAGGTTAATGATTATCCTTTATTATAAACAGACGCAGTTCATGCAGACAAACAACCTGAGCTGGGAGTTCGCTCTTAATCCCAGAAAACATCTGAAGCAGCCGTCAGAGCCATACATCATTTGTTCACAGCAGACCCCATAAGGCTATGAGTTTTTTCAGCAACAGTTGCATGACAAAAAAGCTCTTTGTTTACTTGTGTTGTAGAAATTCTTAATTATAACATTATAACTGGCTGATAATCTGATGACCAACACTTTAGCTTGGACTCAAGATATCTATGCATACTTAATATGCAACAGTTAACCACAGCACAGACACATACAAAAAGCATATTAGTCAGCTAATTTTGCTCTTAAAGTTGTCCATTTTTTCAACTTTCAAATTATGAAATATCTTGCTATGAAATTAAAACATTAAGTTTACAGGGGAAATTTACGATTTATTAGCGATTCATAATTTTAAATACAGTTTTTCTTAAATTAAACTATTTCTTTCATGTATATTACATTTGATTGCTTGTCTACGTAGAAATAATTTTGTAAAGCTAATCTGTTTGAATGCTTTTATTAAATCCTCAAATAAAAATTGCATCAAACATTGACAACTGGTGGCCTGCAAAAAAATTTGGTGATAAAAAAAAAAAAAACTGGACTTTTTTTTTTTTTTTTTTTTTTTTTTTTTTAATTTTGTTCATTACTGAATAGAATAAACTTAGAATTTTCTGAATCTCTGATTACAGCTCATACATACAACATTTTTAAATAATTATATTGTTAAAAGACAATTGTTTCATGACATTTTATTCATAATTAAAAAAGATCACATTATAAATTAATGAAATAAAATCTACTTTCTGCTTTGCAGTAATATTACAGCAGCCAGAACTTTATGAACTGATTATAAAAAAGCAGGGAAAATTATATTAAACATGTGCAATGTTTAAGTAAGCTTAAATCATTTTATAATATTAAAACTAACTTAAATTATTCTATTACCTCTACACTTTCTTTTTGATTAAATAAAGCATGTGATTTTCTTATAATAAAATAAGCATATAAATTATTTTTAATTTGTTTATTGCATATTTATGCAATAGGCCTTATTTAATCATCATTTTACAAATATATTTAAATTCTTAATCATATTAGTGGTGTGTGAAGCTAAAATTGGGAACTTCTGGCTGTTTGTGTTTACATCATTTCACTTTAAATTAGTACCACCATATTTTGTTCTAAATTCACAATCCAACAAATATACTTTTTTTTTTTTTTTTTTTTTAAATGCAAGCATTTCTTGAGCAATTATGTGCTTTATTTACACCCATTCTTTTACTTAAATATATATAATTAAAATAGATATCAAATAATTGCTCATCAGCTGTAATATATATAATGAGAATAATGAAATATATATACAATAAAAATATATATGTAGAAGGCTTGTTGCATTTGCATTGTATTACTATGCAAACTTTCTTTTCCAATAAAATTTCAGATTTTTCCTTTTTGAGTTGTCAACTATATTTAATGTTCTAATTATACTGTTAAACACAATGTGATCAATCGGTGAATTTCATTGTGGCTTCATGGTTTCATTGTTGTTCATCTGCTTTGAAATTTTGCATTTTTAAATCCATATGGTTCCTGTTCTGGTTGTGGCAGGCTGGGGGAGTGTTGCCGGCGTAAAACTAGTATAACCCCACAGGCAAGTCACAAGTCTTGCCGCCTGCCTCCTTCTTCCTATCTTGTGTTTCTTGGGTTGTTTTTTCATTAATTTTGATAAGTTTATGGTTTTAAGTTAAGATTTGTTGTTTTACTATATTGATTCGTTTGTTTTGCAGGCTGTTAATTAATAGATCTGGTTTCTTTACATTAGTGTATTTCATCCACTGATGATTTTTTTTTTTTTTTTTTTTTTTTTTTTAATCTTATTGGTCATTGGTGTTTCAGTGATCTTGTATCTGTTGCTTGGCTTCTACCATGCTTAATAGATCATCTTTATTATATATATATATATTATTATAACTATTTGTCGCAGACGATAATTAATTTTCAGATTGATTGTCTACATATTGTAGCATCTATGTTTTTCTATGTTTATGTTTGTAGAATGGCAACAGCTATTCAGTGTTCGAAAAGTTTTGGATTAGAATAATCGAGCATCGTGAAGCTCCGAACTTGAATAAAAATACTTGAATCCTGAAACTGGAATTATTATTTCGAATCATGAAGATGTTCTTGTGTTTTTATCTACTTATTATTCTTCTTTTTATTTCATTTGGCGCCCAGAACGTCTGGCACGAACTGTAATTAAATGAATGTTTATTTTAACAGATGTTCGAATTTCGAATATGATAACTTGATTATTAGAATGTTATATTTATCGTTTGGATTTCAATTCAAAACGAAAGTACTTAAGCTAGATGACTGATGTTGATGTTTATAGTTCCTCGTTGTAGACATCGAAAATTTCATTTTTTATTTTTTGACAAGATGCTTGAAGTATTTATGAAAATTGCCTTCTGGATGTGATAAAGAATAAAATCATTATGTCAAGATGAGATCATTTGGGTTTTAAAAATAAATATGTGCTTTAAAAGCATTCATCTACAGCAATATTTAATAGCTTATTGGCAGTGTGAGTAAATTATAAATATTCAACACGTTTTTATTAATAGAGAAAATAAGGTAAGCTTTTTTTTAATTTTATATTTCTATCATTACATTTTTGTTCTTTATTGTGTTCTTTAATATGGCTGACGAGTTAGTAAAATTTAAATCCGCGAGGAAAACTTTGCGGCAGTCTGTTTCAAAATTAATAAATATTTTGGAATCGGAAATAAAAAATGAAACTTTTGATAAAAATATAGTTGAGGAAAATCTCTTTTTGTTAAATTCTAAACAATCTGATTTAAAAATTATTAATGATAAAATATTAAATTGTTTTAAAGGTAATGAATCAGAAATTGAAAAAGAATGCGATTCGGTAACAGAATATCAAGAAAAAATTAATTTATATATTTTTAGAGAACAAAAGAAACTTAAATTCAGCTCTGAAATTATAAATAACAAGTCCGTAAGTGACCACACTGGCAAAATTAAAGGTGAAAATAAAAACAAAATTCGATTGCCTAAGATTTCGATAGCAAGGTACTATGGTGACCCTAGTTTATTTTTGGAGTTCTTTAATTCATTTGATAATGCTATTGGGAATAATACTGAATTAACGAAAGTGGAAAAATTTACATATCTTAAATCTTTCCTTGGAGGGCCTGCTTTAAGTGCTATTTCTGTTTTTTCGCTTTCCGATGAAAATTATGATGAATCTATTAAATTGATTAAAGAACGATTCGGTCGTACAGATTTAGTAATTTCTTCTCACATGAATAAACTCTTGAATCTTGAACCTGTTAAAAACTCGGGTAATATCAAAGCGCTAAGAACGCTTTATGATTCCTGTGAAATACATATAAGAAGTTTAAATTCCTTAGGAATTGTATCAAAATCGTATGGGAGTCTTTTAGGACCAGTTATTTTAAAATTATTACCTGATGATATGAATTTAGAATTTAATAGAAAACATAATTCTAGGGGTCAATACAACCTAACAGAACTTCTTGATTTTATTAGATTGGAAGTTGAGAGTAGGGAGGCTTCTAATTTGATTATAAATTCTAAGAAAAGGGATACAAATTATGTTGTTAAGCAAAATAAAAGTAATTATTCGAAAGGGATGAGCGTTCCTACTGCTTCCGCTTTAACTGTCGTAAATAAACCTTATTGTTTTTATTGTAATCAAAATACGCATGAATTAGTAAAATGTGAGAAAACAGACGAACAAAAAAGATCTATATTAAAAACTCATGGTCGTTGTTATAAATGCTTTAAAAAAGGTCACGTGTCATCTAGGTGTAAAGTTAAAATCCCTCCTTGTGAATTATGTAATAGTTTAAACCATAACAAGTTATTTTGTAAATTAAATGTTCGTGAATCAGAAACTCTTACTGAGGTTAAGCAAAATGTAGTCGCATCACTGTCACTGAATTCTGTTTCTAAAATTGATAGAGTTGTGTATTTACAAACTTGTTCTGTTTTTGCTTCTGATAAAGATAATAATAGATGTCAATTGATGAAAATTCTAATTGACGGGGGTTCTCAAAAATCATTTATAAAGTCCGATTTAGCTAAAGAACTAAAATTAAAAAGTCTGAGGAAAGAAAGTTTGTGTATTTATTCCTTTGGGTATACCAAGGGCAGGTTAATTGAATATGATGTTGTTAAAGTTACTCTTAAAAGTATTCATTGCCCAAATGATTTTATTACAATTGAAGCGCTTGTTACAGACACTATTTCTGGAGCAGTCATAAAATTACCTCCTAAAAATATCTTGGAATTGTTAAAATTAGAAAATTTGAAATTAGCGAATAATGGGGAATCCTCTGAAATAAAAATATTATTAGGATCTGATACATGTTGGGAGGTACAGACTGGAGAAAAGAAAAGAATTAGTAAAAATTTGTTTGTGGTTTCCTCAATGTTTGGTTGGTCCTTGGTAGGATCTTTGGGGGAGAACCAATCTAGTGCCTCTATGTTTACAATAGGTGCTTCTCGGAACGTAAAAAAAGAGGAAAATTCAATTAATGACTGTTTGAAAAAGTTCTGGACTTTAGATAATATGGGTTTAGGAGAAAACGAAAATATAGATGATGATAAGTTAATAATTGAGAAATTTGAGAATGATTTGAAATTCAGTGATGGCAGGTATGTAGCTCGTTTGTTATGGAAGTCTCATCATGAAAAATTGGCCGATAATTTTCAAAATGCTAAACAGCGTCTAATGTCTTTGATTAATAAATTAAAAAATGACGAATGGCTCAAAGAGAATTATGACACCATAATAAACGATCAGTTAAATCACGAAATAATTGAGGCGTGCAATTTAGAAACTCTTGATGGGAATACATTATATTATATGCCACATTCTCCGGTTGTTAGGAGAAATGCAATAAAAACTAAAGTCCGTATTGTGTTTGATGCATCCTCAAAATGTAATAATGAAATATCGTTGAACGATTGTTTAGTACCAGGTCCAAATTTAAATCCTTCTGTTTTAGACCTGATCTTACGATTTAGATTGTATAAATATGCATTTACCGCAGACATTGAAAAAGCTTTTCTCCAGATTGGTATTTCAGACATTGATAGAAATGCATTACGTTTTTTGTACATAGACAAAGATTTCAATTTGAAACCCTATCGAATGACACGAGTTCCCTTTGGTGTATCTTGCAGTCCTTTCATTTTAGCATGCACCATAAAATATCACATAAAGAAAATAATAGAAAAAAAACCCTGATATTTACCAGATGTTAAACAATTCAATTTATGTCGATCTTTTTTATGGGGCAAATTCCGTAGAGCGAGTTTTCGAACTTAGTGTTGAAGCACATAATGTGTTAAAAGATGCCGGGATGAATTTGCGGCAATTTAGTACAAATTCAGAGGAACTCAAAATTCTTTGGGATGGTAGCGATAAAATAAAATCAGAATCAGGAGAAAATAATTCACTTAAAGTGTTAGGTCTGAACTGGTGTAATAGTAGAGATGTAATATCCTTGAACATAGATAACTTGTGCGAAACATTGAATAAGTGTAGAGAGATCACAAAAAGGAATATATTAAAAGTAACTGCTACTATTTTTGATCCAGTGGGTTTTTTGGCACCATTTGTATTACGTGCAAAATTGATAATGCAAAATCTTTGGCAATTGGGTTTAGATTTCGATGACTATGTTCCACCCGAATGTAGGCAGTTGTAGTCCGAGTGGTGCGGTGAAATTGAAACGTTAAAGAAATTTGAAATTCCTCGCGAATATTTTCCTGGTGAGTTGTATCAAAATGATGATAAAGAATTGCATGTATTTTGTGATGCATCTATCAAAGCTTATGGCGCAGTCGCGTATTTTAGATCAATTAAAAATGGAGAAATAGCGTTTGTTATGGCAAAATCTAGAATCGCACCAATAAAACAAAAACTCACATTGCCAAGGCTAGAATTGTTAGGGGCATTAACGGCAGCAAAACTTGCCAAAAATCTGCAAGAAACTTTTTCTATACATGGGGAAAATATTTTTATGTGGAGCGATAGCATGATAGCACTTTATTGGATACGTAGTGCTCCTGAACGTTGGAAGTTGTTTGTAAAAAATAGAGTTGTTGAAATACAAAATTTAACTAACCCAAGCAACTGGAAACATTGTAGTGGTAAAACCAATCCTACTGATATTTTATCACGTGGTTGTTCTGCTGAATATTTGTTAGCATCTAAACTATGGCGTTCAGGACCAGATTGGTTAACTGAACCTATGAGTGCTTGGCCTAAAAATTTTGATTCATCAATAAAAATTTCTCATTCTGAATTAGAAGAGAAAAAGCAGGTGAATGAGACATCGGTTTTGCCTTCGCTGGCAGAAAATTCTAACACAATCTTGAATATTGAAAAGTATAGCAAACTAAGTAAAGTAATTAGAATTACTGCATGGGTATTTAGATTTATTTACAATTTAAGAAATAAAAATGAAAAGAGAAAGTGTGTTTTGACTGCAGAAGAACTTGTTGTTGCAGAGTTGCACTTAATTAAAGAAGTTCAATGTAAACATTTTCCAGATGAAATTAAATATTTAAAATCTGAACAGTTGATATCCAAAAACTCTAAAATTTACGAATTGATCCCTTTCCTAAGTGATGAAGGAGTACTAAGACTTGGGGGTAGACTTCAGAAGTCATCATTAAGTTTTCATGAAAAACATCCTATAATTACACCTTCTAAAACCCATTTCACTGATTTACTTGTGCGTGATGCACATGAACGCGTTCTTCATACAGGTGTAGGAAATACTCTCATGTTCCTTCGCACAAAATACTGGATAATTAGATCCAGACAAAATGTTAAGCGTGTTATAAGAAGATGTGTTATTTGTCAAAGATATAATTCTCGACCAATGCAACAAGCAATGGCACCTTTGCCTTCAGCTAGAATAAAACAAACAAATCCATTCGATGTTGTGGGACTGGATTATGCCGGTCCACTTTTTGTAAAAAATGAAGATACAAAGTATTATATTCTACTAATTACGTGTGCAGTGACTAGAGGAATTCATCTTGAGCTAACAAAAGATCTTACAACAAAAACCTTTTTACTAGCCTTCCATAGATTTGTCTCAAGAAGAGGTCTATGCTCCATTATTTATTCAGACAATGCTCGTACCTTTAAGGCAGCTGAAGCGGAACTCAAAAAAATGTGGGAAGTTTTAAGTCATCCTGAGGTGAAGAACTATTATGTAACTAAAGGTATTGAGTGGAGATATATTGTTGAACGCGGAGCATGGTGGGGCGGGTTTTATGAAAGACTTGTACGGACAGTGAAAACAACATTACGAAAAATTCTTGGCAGATCATCATGTAACCCTGATGAGTTAGAAACTATTCTGGTGGAGATTGAAGCGATGATAAACCATCGTCCCTTGACGTATGTGCAAGATGAGTCAGAAACCCTAACTCCTGCACATTTTCTGCTGGGAAAAGAAAAACCAATGAATTTACCACCACAAAATTATCTTAATAATGTAAATAGTACTAAAGAAGTACTCTTTAAGTCATATAAATATCGCGAAAAACTGTTGAATAACTTTTGGAAAATATTTTTCAAGGATTATTTATTAAATCTAAAATCAGCAAACTGTGTAAAAAATCATTCACAAAAACTGGACTTAAAAGTGAATGATGTAGTAATAATACACGATGAACATTTACCACGCAACATGTGGAAACTTGGAAAAGTTTTAAAAACTTTCACAGGAAGAGATGGTCTAATTCGTAGTTGTGAAGTGAAAACTGAAAAAGGACTTATTAAAAGGCCTATACAGCTACTAGTGAAATTAGAGTGTTAATTAATATTTCTTCTTTTTTTTAATGTATAGTTAGCATAAAATGAATTGCATAGTTTACATATTAATTTACATAGAATAATTGTTTGTATATTCTTTGATTGTAGTATTATATGTTGTAGATATTTAAATATTATTTATAAGTTGCATAAATGTACATATTTAAGAATTTTAATTTGTGCATAATGCTATAGAATTTTATTTTAAACGTAAATATTTAAAGTGTAAAAAAAAAAAAAAAAACAGGTTTCCATGATAAAAATTAGTTCCTATTTAAATTAATTATTAAAATGTAAATTGTTTTTTGATTAATGTTTTTATAGAAGTATTCTTGATTTTAATGTACCTGATACTTGAAAATGAAAACTTGACAACAATTCTTGATATATTGTTGAAACTTGATGTACTTGATATACTTGAAGAACTTGGTAAGTTACTTCATTTTTTTTGTATGACACTTGATTCATATTTGAATTGGATTTACACCTGAATTACATTTGTATTTAAATTTTGATGCACTGGATAATTTATTTGTTCTGAACCTTGTTCAGCCGGGCCCAGTGTGTTATAACTATTTGTCGCAGACGATAATTAATTTTCAGATTGATTGTCTACATATTGTAGCATCTATGTTTTTCTATGTTTATGTTTGTAGAATGGCAACAGCTATTCAGTGTTCGAAAAGTTTTGGATTAGAATAATTGAGCATCGTGAAGCTCCGAACTTGAATAAAAATACTTGAATCCTGAAACTGAAATTATTATTTCGAATCATGAAGATGTTCTTGTGTTTTTATCTACTTATTATTCTTCTTTTTATTTCATATATATAAATATAAATATTACAACATTTGCAATAAGAATCTTGCAGTCATGAACCTATTAATTATTATACAAATTAAAGCATATTTATAAAAGTTAACAGTTTGGACGGACAAACTGAAATTAAATACTTGAATCCTCTGACCACCTTTGTAAAGGGCAAAATTGTAATGCTGTTTTCCCTGTATAGTTTTACAAAATATTAAAATAATGCTTTTTTAAATTTGAGATCAAAAATATAACTATGCACTTAAAATGTATTCTGATTTTTTTCAATTAATATTTTTTCAATTTATACAATTCATATTTTTTCTGAGAAAATGCAAAGTGTGCCTTCATTTATGTCCACGACTGCTCAATGGTTCAAAATGAAAATATGGGTAAAATCCCTTAGTGTTTTTGCATCTTTTTAAAAGTACAGTAAAAAGCTTGATTATCCAAACTAATTGGTACCACTAGAATCTCGGATATCGGAAATCTTAGTTAAGAGAAACTGTGTATAGAAACGCCGTTCTCATAAATTTAACATTTTTTTTTTTTTTTTTTTTTAAAGAACATTTTTTAAATGATAAAAATAAACATATATAAAGTTAGGTTTCACACCTCAATAAATTAAAAAGAAAATTAACTATTAGTAGTAAGTTTAAAAATTTTTTTTTTTTTTTTTTTTTTTTTTTAACTGTACTATATTCAATAGAGCCACATGACCACTTGATACAAAGCATTGTTTGTTGTTGACTTCTCAGGGTGTGATGTTCCTTTGAAGTTCATTGCTGATGGGGGAAGGGAGGCAGAAGGCAGTAGCATGGACAGTGAACTAAAAAGTGTGGTTCTTTTCTGGGTGCATTAAAAAAAAAAAAAAAACAGACTTTGTTACCAGCTTGCTAAATCGAGATTCTACTGTAATTGAAAATCAATTTTTCTTATCAACAATACTTTTCAGAGTTTTAATGATATTTGCTTGGGGATTTTTAAAAAAGTTAGTCTATACATTCGGCTAATAAATTATAAAAAAACGCTAAACTTTGCACATGCACAGTTAAAAATTTAGTAAATATACTCATATTTCATGAGATAATCGATATTTTTATATTCTGATTGTAGTATGTTGTGTCTAATGTAACATGTGAAGTTTTCTCAAAATGATATTGCTTTGGCTTTAAAATCCTGCATGTTATAAATAATGTTCAAAAAATTGACGACGTAACTAAGGAATTTTTTTTATATTTCTGTTAATAATATAAGTGCTATTCTCCTATAAATGTATATCTATAATTAAATAAAGGCTCATAATCATATACTGCAGCTACAATTCATTTCAAGCATTATGTTTAACAGGGTTTACAAAGATGATATTTTTTAGTTAATTTGTGATTGATCCTCTTTTGACCTCTAGAATCGAAAGTGTCCCTTCACTTATGTCAGGTATTTTATATATTAGGGTGCAAAATTTCCACTAGCCAGTTCGCCATTGGCAAGTGGAAATTTTACTGTGGCGAGTAAAATTTCGGTCTACATGTAGATAGAATTATTACAGTATACGGTGCTACCGAAAAAAAAAAAAATAAATAAATAAATAAATAAAATATATATATATATATATATATATATATATATATATATATATATATGTTACCGTTAAAACGCGAAATCCATTAATCTGCAGATTACCTAGCTAATCTGCAGATTAACTAAAATGACCCGTTAAAGTGCGGAATAAAGAGTTTTCCGCATTTTAACTAGGTAATCTGCAGATTAACGGCTTATGTGTCGTTAAAGTTTAAATGTTTGTTTCGAGCGTTAGTTTTTTTACATTCACTATGACGTCAAACAGTCATGTGATGCAGATACGCGAATCCCAGTCTGTGACGCGATTGACCTTCAAACACAAACCAAAACTTTTATCCCTTCCGCTCCGCTATGAGCCTATGATAAACAGTAAGCGCAAAACGTGGATCATCGAAGCTATGATATTAGGTTTCTTCTTATGACCAACACAAAATTTAAAGTAACAAGTAAGTTATAATTGTTTTGATTTATTTCTTCTCTTTTTAAATTCTGTCAATATAAGTTTGATACGGGTCTGCATTTTATTAATGAAATCCAATTTTAATTAAAAGCTTTCTCTCGTGAAACTTCATTTTCAATTATGAATATTAAATTTACAACACAGTAATTATTTTCTCCCGAAATAAAACTATTAAACCACAACTTTTTAAAACTAATTTATTTTAAAATTGATTTAAATTACTATTACTTACTGAAAAAAAAAAAAAAAAAAAAAAAACATGTATTAATTTTTAACTCTGGAAAATATGGCAATCAATATTATGGCATTATTTATTAAATACTTAATATGAAATTTTTATGCATTTTTTAGCACTTCATTACAATTTTCTTTTTTGTTTCTTTCAATTTCAAGTTTCCTTTATATATTTTATATATCATGATTATATTTTTAATTTTAATTTTGTTCGCTTTTTCAGATAATTTCGTAGTAGTTTATTACATAAAATGTGTTAATAAAGTTTTTTTTTTTTTTTTTTTTTTTAAATTAATATATTTGCTAAAATTGTACAGATATATGTATGCTGCAAAATATAGTTTAATAAAGCATTGGAAAACTGTCATTTTAATTTTCATGCGTTCTAAAAATTATTAAAGCAATTTTAATTATTTGAAGTACTTCTTAATATGCTTCTGATTTGTCTAATTTAATCTTTCTTTAGCGAATTAAAAATTGGTGCATAACTTTTTTTTAAATATAGTAATAGCAATATAAGTTGTTAATAAAACATTTTTTTTTAAATTGTTAAATATTTTTATTTGAAAAGAAATCGTTACTGTATTACAATTCTAACATTCACTTATAAAATAGACTTTATTGAAAGCTATTAAAGATATTATATTTCATATTAAAAATGCATAACATCTTCAAACTTATATTGACAGAATAAAAAAGATGAAATAAATAAAAAATAAATAAATAAAACAAATATAACTTTAAGCGACATAAAAATTAAAACACATACAGATGAAAATAAGTAAAGAAAGAAAAGAAAACTAGTTTTTTTTTCTTTTCCCGAATGAAAAAAACAAATACAACACAGCGTGCTTTAACATTACACCACCAGAGATCTTATTTTCACTTTAACGAGTGTATAGTAGGTAATGTGCAGATTACCTAGGTAATTCGCAGATTACCTAGGTAATTTGAGAAATGAAACAATTTTTCTCACTTTAACGGATCACCCTAGTTAATGTGCAGATTACCTAGCTAATCTGCAGATTAACTGATTTCTGCACTTTAGCGGTAACATATATATATCAATTTAAAAAAGTAAAATCATGCTAATCTTAGGTAAAGTGACCTTAAGCTCGCAAAAGAACAACTTTCCAATAAACTTGCCAAGGCATATTATAGTTTTATGTCTATTCAGATTCTTCGAATCACAAAGAAATAAAAGTATTCCTTATATTTGTACAGTTCTTTGATCCAGAACACATAATCACTATTGAAATTATCATGAAATCATTAAGAAGGTGGTGCTCCGGTTGATATGCGGTGGGTTGACGTGTGTTTTCACTTTTACATGAATAATATTCCTCATAAAAATAGACCCACCAGTGACCGAGAGGTTCTGTTTTCGAAGCTGGTATATGTGATTCCCTGGGTTCGATACCCGGTTGCGCTCAGTGGCTCGGCCGTTAGGAGTTTTCTGTGGTTTTCTCCGAAACTAATGTAAATATGGGCTAGGAACTCGTAGAAAGACCCCATTTAGGACTCTCCTATTCAGGCTTAGAGCCCTAGTGCAAACAATTGGCCTTAATGATAACTCTACCACTACCTCACAAAAATATGCAAAAGTTAGTTAAATTCATTTTATGGCCTCCTGGCAAAAATGCTCCCATAAAGCGACTGTTTTCATCAATGAACAAAATCCAGACCCAGACATGTGAAAAAAATCTCCTTTATATACCTACTTAACTACGAAGACTAATTTAGGTTATACTTGAGAGAACTTTTATAAAATGTTGATAAAGAATGACTGTTCGTGAAAACAAATCATTTCACCTGCCGAATATTAATTTTATTTTTTCTATTATGATTTTAATAAAAAAAAGTCTACCAACTTTTTTTCATATGTAACTACATGAAAGCACCACAAAAGAAAAATAAATGTTTTTGTCCATAGCAAAAATTAAAAAAGAAAAAAAATCTATATTGTCCAGTGACACCTATAAAAAATAGGGATTTTTCCTCTCATATCTGTATATTATTGATTTAAATTAAGATGTACTGATCCAAATTTATCATTTGAGATAAAAATGTTTCCACCACTTGTGTAAAGTACCTTTTGAATTGGTTTTTATAATCATTTTCATTCAATTTTCTGTCCTCGAAAATGACCTCTTTTTCAAAATTGAATGTCTTCTATTTTCCTATAACATGAAAGACACTGCGTAATTTCTCCTCTTTTTCCAATAAAAAATTCTGGTCACCTTATACGAAAAAAAAAAAAAAAAGTAAGTTAATCATATTTTCTGGTGAGTAACTTTTTTTTTTCAGCGAGTGTAATCTAAGTTGAAATTTCGAGCCCTGGAATATATTAATATAATGCAATAATAGACTTGTGACAATTGCATAATTAAAACACTTTTACTTTCATTGTGTTCATGAATTTTAAATTTGGATATCATTGCAAATCTCATGAAAATAAGGTTCATCATGATTGTAGCACAGGAGAAAAAAAAAAAAAAAATTAAAGTAACACATAGCAAAACTATGAATATTTTACCTCGAAACTGGAGATTGATAAGTTAAATGTTGCTCTTTAAACTGGGTCACTGGAGTTGTTGGGAATAGGGGATTTGGAAAGACCTGTTTTGGAGAACTCCAAGAAGGAGATACTACCTAATTAGAAAAAGAGAATTTTTTTTTTATTATTTATTAAAGAATAAATCAGATTAAAAAGTAATGTAATTATCAAGTAACACAGCAAATTTTGATAATTCTTAACAACACTAGCTTACATTCAATTGTTTTTTGTGCAAATTATCCTATGGGATTTTTGTTAATTTGTTTTATAAAGATATCTCATTCAAAAATGATGTTTTTCAAATTCAGTTTTATGAATGTTGTCTTTTAGCTTAGTGAGTAATTTTTTGAAAAAATAATTTAAATAGAAAGTCTTTATTCATCAACCTTAATTAATTTTAGAAAATTTGGAGTGGAAGGATGATTTTTATACCAACTATGTGAAAAATACCAGAGCCGGGAATCGAACCCGAGCCTTCCGCTTAACGTGCAGATGCTCTACCACTGAGCTACCCTGGGGATATAGCTGCGTTTGCAGACTCTGTGACCTTGCCAATGAATATTATGTGAGAAATGCCTAGCTGGTTATCAACCAGGGTAGCTCAGTGGTAGAGCATCCGCACGTTAAGCGGAAGGACCGGGTTCGATTCCCGGCTCTGGTATTTTTCACATAGTTGATATAAAAATCATCCTTCCACTCCAAATTTTCTAAAATTAATTTAAATATTTTATTTCATTAAGTAAACTGAAGACTACCTCCAGAAGAAATATATTTTTTTTAAATTGTTCACTAATCTAAAAAGCAACACGTTTAAAGAGTACAAATTAAAAAACAGAATTCGGAAAACCTCATTTTTGAACGAAATATCCTCATAAAAAGAAGCAACAAAAATCGTATAGGATAACATGGGAAGGAAGAATCTCACAGATGTTCAGTAAATAATTAATTTTTTGTACTAAAAAGGAAAAATAATACATTTCCTACAAAAGTAAAAAAAAAAAAAAAAAAAAAAACTTCTTTGAAATACTTCTGTGAATAGTTTTATTTAGTTAAATCTATTAAAAAATATATATCTGCTGCCAATACCCACCCCACCATATTTCATTCTGCCGCTCTTCTTTTTTATTAAATAACAATGTTGCAAGCTCTGTATGCAGTACTTTTGATGTAAAGCTACAGGGTTTTCATTATTATTATTTTTTTTAAATTCTACATAGTTCTTTATATTTATACAAATAACTTCTAAATCTAGAAAGTTATATTAATGGCTTCAGTTTTTTTTTTTTAACACTACAAAACAATTTAAAAAATGATTAACTACACTACTGGCCATTAAAATTGCTACACCAAGAAGGAATAATAATAACGGAATGAAATTTGTTGGACACATACAATATAATAGGAAGAACAATTGATTAAAATTTCAGGAAATTTGGAGTAATATGTACTGAGAAAACAGTACATAAAGCAGGGACCTCAGTGAGCAATAATAGCACTTATCTGCCTAGGCATTGAATCGAACAGCGATTGGATGACATGTGCGGAAAGAGCACTTCATTCCACTTTAACACGATGCCACAATTCATCGATCGAAGTTACTGGTGAGTGGTGGTGGTGGGGGGGGGGGGGGGGGGGGCAGTCGCTTTTCAACGATTGAACAGTCATATTCATTGGTGCGAGATCAGGAGATCGCACTTGCCAGAGCAACAGTCGATAAAATTCTGTATCAAAGAAGGTCCGAACAATACAAACAACTTGCGGTCATGCATTATCTTGCTTAAATGGTGCGCTTCGGAGGCCTTGAATATAGGGCAGAGCGATGGGCCTTAACGCGTCAGAAATGTAATGGCTGGTATTTAGAGTGGTCAGAATGAAAACAAGAGGTGATCGGGACGTGTATCCAATGGTACCACATACCATCAATCCAGGTGGTGACCCAGTAAGCGGCTACCAAAATTCTGATTACCCTCAAAACTGCATCATTGATATGGGCGCCATTAATGCGTGATCAACGACGAACCTGGATGTTGAAGTGGCGTGAAATCACCTTTCAGACGAATCACAATCCAGTTTACAGAATCAAGATTGCCTTATCAGTATTTAACGGCATTATGAATAATGCACATTGCCAGCTGGGATTCGATATCATTATACTGTCCATCATTACCAATGATGTTATGGGTTCCCATTAAATACACGTCCCGATTACTTCTTGTTCGTATTCCTGTCACTCTGAACAGCGGCCATTAAATTTCTGATGGGTTAAGGCCCGCCCCTCTGCCCTGTATTCGAGGCCTCCGTAGCACAAAAATTAACAAGATAATGCACGACTGCAAGTTGTTTGTATTGTTCGGACCTTCTTTGATACAGAATGTTATCGACTGTTGCTCTGGCAAGCGCGTTCTCCTGATCTCGCACCAATGAAAATGACTGTTTAATCGTTGAAAAGCGACTGGCCTCCACCACTCACCAGTAACTTCGATCGATGAATTGTGGCATCGTGTTAAAACTTCATGAAGTGCTCTACCCGTACATGTACAACACTACCCGTATTATGTACTGTTTTCTCAGTGCATATTACTCCAAATTTCCTGAAATTTTAATCAATTGTTCTTCCTACTATAATGTATGTGGCCAACAAATTTCATTTCGTTATTATTATTCCTTCTTGGTGTAGCAATTTTAATGGCCAGTAGTATACTAATATACATATATTCAGAGAAGCCGTTCAGGTTCTTGATAAAAGAAAACTAGTTGACATAGGTGGACTCTGCTCAGTTCCCCATCATATTTATGTTCCCATAAATTTCTAGTGCGAGACATATTATAAGCATGTTAAAAGAAATGGATCTGACCAAAGAAGCTTGATACAGTGACAGAATGAAATCCCCGCCTAATAGGCTATCCACCGTTCACTTTGATATATATATCTTATTCTAATCTATTAATTTATTTTATTAGGATCAATTCCGTTGTTTAGTTTTCATGCTACTGTTTCCAATGCAATAACCCTCAAAATTCATATTTATATGAAAAATTTTCAATTTCGCTATGTTGATAAAATCGTAAATTACGAAATTTTCCTATTAGAATATTTGTATTCAATCATGTTCAAACAAATATCATAAATGTAATTTTGAAGTTGTCTAATGTATTTATGATCCTCAAAATGGAAGTTTATGCTCAATTTTGCCTTATTCTGACATGTTAAGTAAATCGTAAATTCCAAATAACTTACGAATTTTTTAAATTGAAAAAATCATAGTCTATGATATTCATGCCAGTATCCTAAATAATATTTCGAAAGGGGTTTGACATCTTTACGATGAAAATATCCCTCGAGATTGATGTTTATGTGAAATTTTGCTCTATTCTGCCATGTTAAGAAATTCGTAAATTTCCAATTATTTACGAAATTTTTATTTTGGAAAATTCATAGTCATTAATATTTATGTCAGTGTCCTAAATAATATTTCAAAAGTAGTCTGACATCTTTATGATGAAAATATCTCTAAAAATTGTTGTTTATGTGAAATTTTGCCTTATACTGCCATGTTAAGAAATTCGTAAATTTCCAATAACTAGCGAAATTTTCAAAGTAGCATATTTATAGTTACTGATGTTTATTCTGGCATCAAAACTGATACTTTAAAACTGGTCTGACATTTTTACAGTAAAAAGTTTCATTTAATGCACGTTTAAGTGAAATTTTGTTTTATTCTCCCATGTTAAGAAAATCTTAAATTTCTAATAACTTACGAAGTTTTTTAATGCGAATGTTGCAAATGAATAGGGTTCTTGCCAGTATCAAAGTAATATTTTAAAACTGATCTGACTTCTCTGTGACAATTTGTTCTTGAGATATCGTGTACACAGACTAACATACTAACACACTAACGGACTAACAAACTAACAGACACCCTACAGACGGACACCATACAAATTTTGTCATTTTCACATTCCTCACACCTGAAAACATGTAAAAAAGTTAAAAAACTGTCGAAAATTTTCACGATTACCCAAGTTCCCCATACCTATAGTATGATGGGGAATTAAAAGAAACTAATTTTAATATTTTTCAGTAGAGTGAGTGAGTGAAAAAAAAAAAAAAATTGAGGAGGGGGACATTATTATTGTAAATTTTAACATTTCTATATGCGAGATGCATACAGACTCAGCAATTCTACATTCACACTTTTATTCATCCCATTCAGGGTTTAATTTCCCAATGGGGCAAATGATGCAAATGCCCGAGCCCCATATGAATAGGAGAGCTCTGGAAAAAACTGCCTTTTGAAATAAAAAGCATTTTACATATATCCAAAATTCACTTTGTACACTTGCATTGTAGAAGGAGCCCCCACAAATGTGATTTCACCCTGGGCCCCCACATCTGTAGGTCAGTACCATAAACCTATTACAGTGATACCTATCAATTGTCCTCGCACATAAAAATGGTTAATTTTATGAATATAAATTCTTATTTTATACATATATAACTGTTAACTTACCTTTTATTTGAATTTAAAAGTTTTCTTTACTTAAACTCGGTCAGCCATCTTCTATTTACATCGCGCCATTAATAACGATGTTTTGTTTACATTGTTGCCGTTGCCAATCTTGCTCTACATAATTTTTCCTATTTTTGCTGTTGCCACTTCTATTAAAATAGTTATGATAAACTGTATTTTTGACTTTGACCGTTAAGTGGCAATGGTAATATATTGTTTATATGTAGATTTTTGACTTTTCAGTCAGTATAAAAAGATCGCGGCAGGCATGTTAAAGTGCAGTTATCGGCAGTGGTTAGCAATGGCCAGCTAGTCTTCAATTAGACATGAAGCAGTAGTTTGTTAATAATATGAGTAGCTTTAAGCTGTTGATGGTCAAGCAATAATGTCTGTGCTTTTAGTATTGTTCCAGCTAAGCTAGTAATGCTCTTCTGGCTATTGCATTTTGGAAATGATGGCTGCCGTTGTTGAGTTTTTGTTTACATATGTTAAATTGTTAAGTATGTTAAATTGTTCCTTTTTTAAAGGATAAAGTTTTCGTCATTCGCGGATGATAGGAAATTTTGGAAAAATTGATAATCGAAGTTTTTTTGAAACGAGACTGTTAAATTTGTGGTTTAATTGATGTTATATAGTGTTTAACTACTTTTTAAGTAGTATTTGTTAAGTTTAAAACGTTTGAAGTTGATTAGAAAGTTAAAATTAAAATCTTCTAAATTAATAGTGTATGAGCATAATCTTCATCCTTGCCACTGTGTGTTGGTACATCTCGTCTCACTTTCGCTGATCAACCTGGCGATCGCGGAAGTATGGTTCTTGTCATCCCATTTTCCCGTTGATCAACCTGGCGATCACGGAGGTTATGTTATGGTTCTTGAAGTACATTGTCAGCTATGTTTGATTGTGTTTATCGCTATGTCTGGTTCTACATCTGTAAAAGGTAATCATGTTCTTGTTATAAATTTGAAATCTTAATATATCTTTATATCTTGTTGAATAAAAATTGTTTTTTGTTAAAACTTTGGTCTTCAATGTGTTATAACAGTTGAACACTGGTCGGGTTAATTTTTATTGAAACCCTTAAAATTTAAATATTAATGTTTCCACTGTATTTAATCTGCTTAATAGGAATCATTTGAAACATAGACTTTTAGTTTATAATATACAGTACGAAGCCGAAAATCCGGACTCCAAAAATCCGGACAATATCGTCGGCATTAATCATCATCATCATCAACGATTTTTTTTTTTTTTTTTTTTTTTTTTAAGTATAAATGTATCTAAATAAAAAACCGAAAAAGTATTTTATTTCTTAGTAATCTTCAAAACTGGCATTTGCAAAGTCTGAAAGAGGAGGAAGAAGAAGATTATAATAATAGTAACAATTCTCAAACATTTATCTAATTGAGAGATAAATTCTATATTCTATTTCAATTATGCTGACACTTTTAGTTGAAAAACCTAAAGTATTAAAAAAAAAAAAAAAAAATCACTGAAATGCTTTAAAAGTGGTATATTTTTCTTATTTACTTTCTTTTATTGTAACTTGTACTAATTTTTGTATGCAAATATTTCAATAAGTTTTTTTTTTTTTTTTTTTTTTTTAAGTTTTATTTATTGTTGAAGGGTTGATAAAAAAAATATTACAGAATATATTTAACAACTATATTGTGGCCACCACAAGTCTTTCTTCTATATTTTCCTATACAAATTCACTTAGTAACAATTAAAAAAAAAAAAAAAAAAATTGTTAAAAGTAAAAAAAAAATCGATAACTTTGTTTTAAATTATCACATATTTATAGTTCAACCATTCGTTTTGAAGGTATTGACGAGACCTTTTGAAAGATACCCATCTTTAAAATTCACCCCCCCTCTCCCCCTCAGGGGGGAAGCGATGCCCCCACATGTACAAAATTTTTTTTCCTAGTTAACTACTACTATTATCAATAATTCATATTAATTTTACAATCACAAGTTAAGAATAACTCTCATTATGTACATTTATACGAAATTTTGTCCTATATCACCATGTTAAAAATTTAGAAAAAATACGATCACAGCGCCACCTGTTGAGCGACTAATCAAAAAACGGAGTTCGAAAATTTTCATGAATCCAATACTTTCTCTACATTACATATAGAAGAAAGTAAAAATCGTAATATATTATTCTTCACCTGAATTTGCATATTATCCAAGTACTTAAACCAAAATTTTATATTTTTTAAGCATGACCAAAAATCCGGAAAATTCGAAAATCCGGAATCGCCGCAGTCCCGACGATTCCGGATTTTCGGCTTTGTACTGTATAAGAGTGGACGGAGCATTCCACTATTAAGGGAATTTAAGAAAAGGTGCAAAGATGAAACCATGTGAATGTTGAAAAAGGTTACTTTTTTTGGCATTTATCGCGTTATTGGCAATTTTTTGTTTTGAATATAAATATATATTATTATTATTAAAAGATACAACAAGCAAAACTAGTGTAAAATATTACAGCTGCTGAAATTTATTTTTACCTTGTTATTAACATTTAGCAAAGTTCAAAAGTTTTTATAACTTTGGTTTGTCTTTGGTATACTCGTTTTAACTCTCATAAATAATTATGGACATTTTTGAAATAATATAAGATATAATATAGTTAAACTAATTCAATTTAGAGAAATAAGTATAGCAATTATAAACATTTTATAAAAATAATTACTTAAAAAAACGAAATAATAAAATATTAAAAAGAATCTTACCTGTGAAATAAAATCCTTATTTTTATAATAAGATAAAGGATTACAATTACATTTAAAAAAATATTCAATACCTTAAATTAATCCTCAATGAGCAACGAATATATTTCAGCTGTTATCACAGCCCTCTTCAGCGTTGCAAATGACGAAACTTGCATTGCTGGTGCTTCAAAACAAACAAAACTCCTCTGCTGACGTTTCCTCTTCATTTCATTTCTTGGTTTTCAGGATCTGTTGCCATTCTTCGGGTATTAAACTGTGTTCGTGGTCGTGAATGGAGGAAGGAGTGGTTCGAATCTCAATGGCTTCGCGTTTCAAGGCATATTTATGATTGTTGTAATGGGCTATTTTTTGAGTTTTAATGGTGTTAAGGTTAATCGGGTTATTGTTATGGGTGGTAGATAGAGCGGTTGAAAGTTTATTAAGTTTAAGGTCAGATAGATGTTCTTTTTCGCGTTCTTTAATGGTTCTCTTGGTCATACCTATATAGCTTGCTTGAGTTTGATCTTCAAAATTAAAATCTATTTTATAAATGCCGGAGGTGTCTGTGAAGTCGTTCCTTCACATATATGAGTTTTAATTATAACTTTAAATAAAGGCAATAAGTAATTATTATATTTTCAATAAATTAAATGGCTAATAAAAATAGATAACAAAATCCTAAATTACTTTTATTTATTCACTTTTGTCTATAATAGATATCGTAATTCTAATAATACTTTATCCCTTATGCTATTAATAAATCTTCTGAGAACAAAAAAAAACATTCTTTTTAAATGACATCTCGCAGAATAATAATCTTTCCTAAATCATTTAATAAATAAAATATTAAAAAATATATTATTTCCATGTTATAAACCGTTGGATACATAATTACATTTTCATTCTTTTAAATTGCGTATGTTTATTTATTCGAAGCTAAATTAAGCAATACATTTCCGTTCTAATATCATTAAAGGGTAATTTAGATTTTTTTTTTATCACAGGATGTGCAATAAATCCTAGTCTGAGTGTCTCCCTTAAATAACGGTCTTCTGGCGATAAAACTTGGCATAAACTGCTGTAACGAACTTACTAAATTCAAAATATTTACATTAAATTATTCTACAAACAAAGGATTAGCTTTGGCTGGAAAGTTTGGCACTGTTTTAATAATTTTGGCGTAATTCATCAGTCTGATCTTAATTGCAATAGAGTCAACTTCAGAATTCGCTCTACAACTGTTGACAGTATAACATGTGACCCCGTAGCTCTCTCTCTCACCCCTATCTTTTGCATTCTCGTAACTTATGGTCATGCTGAAATTCCACTATTAATGTACTGTTCATTTTCTTATGAAACCTCTACAAAAGAAAATAAATATGTTTTACTGCGAACTATTAGTTCTTTTTGTTTCAACGGCCTTCTTTTTCAGCTATAAGGACCTGGATAATTAATTGGAACTTTAACAGTAGAATCCCAGGATTTCTACTTAATATAAATATGGTGCCAGATCAGTGACCAACCAGTTCGAGATGCATTGGTGAGGGAGAGGGGCAGTAAATTTAAATTATCTTTTTCAAATTTTGTTCTAATAGTCATTTTTAACCAAAAGGAACTTTTTCGCTATAGCTGTTTTACTTGAAATAAGAATAACCGTTCATCGGTTTATATATTAAAAAGACTAGTCCAGATGCAGCATCTTTTTCGGTGTTAATTCCTTAGACTGTCTGTGTGGACGATGTTGGCGACTCAAGTTGGAAGATATATTGCTCCTTACACATTCCTGGTACTCTGTATAAGTATTGAGCTGAATTCGGCAAATATGGCTTCATCTGATGATACCTGTGCTAGTCTAGCTGATTCGGCAGTTCTTATAGTATTCATTTCCGTGTGTTGGATGTTATCGACGCGATAATGCTCATTCCTGCTTCTTGTGAAACAATGGATATAACCAAAACATTCAGAATGTTTAACCCCTTCTATAAAAGACTTTTTGTGGAGTTCTGAGTATCTAAAGTCTTTGATAAGTTTACTGTTCTCTTGCTGCTTTCGGTGGCTGTTTCGAATACAATGTGATCTTCATCAACTCCAAAAAGTTTTCCAGTTAAATCATGACGTTCAGAATTCGATATAGTGAACGATATAGTGAATTTATACATATTTTGTTTACTTCAGTAGTTTCGACTGCAAAACTAAAATAAATAATTTACGTCGCCTTTTATTCTAAATCTTCAGTCCGAATTACCTGCCAGCATTGCCACTTGGCTGTTAGTTCAAAATCGTATTTTCTTTCACAGTGAGTTTGCAGGCTTCTGTACTTTCATTATAATTACGTTGATTGGACCTGTGTTTTCCCTGTGCGGTAAAAATTATGTGAGAAGTATGCTGTTTGGGAAAAATGTGAAACCATAATTATGCGATTCATTACTTTTTGCGAACAGAATATATATATATATTTTTCAGGATGGTGTCTCTTAGTAGTTAGGTTATCATACTTTGTTATTTTTAAGTGATTGCTACTGTGTAATTGACACTAAAAGTATGTGTGAACCAGATACTGAACAAAACTCAGTGATTTTTTTCTACTGTCAGAAAATTGATTCGTCAAGTTATTCGTAAGTACCTTTTTGTCTTGAAGAAAATGAACATTTTGTTTTTATTGACAGACTTACACTTTTTCAATTTATATACATTTTATAATACTTAAATAAGTTTTGAGTATCTTTACGTATTCTAATTTTAATAATGATAAAATGATAGTAATAATGATTTTCATATAATTTTAACAGCTTTTATCTACATTGTTGAATATTTTTTTCTTATGGTATTTTATGTTTTTGACTGATATAAATACTGATGAAGTGTGACACATATTTTTTTTATTATTTCATTTATTAATAATATTGATGCGTTGTTTTATACACTGATATACAATGCGTAATGATAAATTTTTAAAGAATTATTGATTTTTTCATTCAGAATGCAAAAAAAAAAAAAAAGGTTTCATATATTTTTACTAAATTGAAATGTTGTTTTACTGCTAATTTTTATTAAAGGGGTTTGAAATAAATTAATTTTATATGTGATGTGTAAAAATAATTTTTCATTGATAATTTTGTTGGTAATAATTATGAAATAGATCCATTAATATTCTAGAAGAAGACTAAAATAATTACATTTAGTGCAAATTTATTTTAATTTTTTTTTTTTTTTTTTTTTTTGACCAACACAAGCTATTGAAATAAAGTTGGTTCATAAATTTATGCAAAACAAAATAAATTAGGAGGCATAAAATAAATAAGAGTTAAAATAAAATAAAATAAAATAATTTTCTTGAACTCTTACATGTGCGCTTTTATTCTGACATAGGGCTAGATTTTTTTTTTTTTTTTTTTTTTTTTTTCTACACATTTTTACACATACAAGGGACATTTCATTATGTCACTTTGCAGAATGCTGGTTGTCATTTTTGCACAACATGAAGCCTCTTCTGCTTTTCACATATTGTTCAGTACGCTATGTTCAGTTAGGCATCACAAAACCATCATATCTGTCATAGCTATTGTTCTATTATACACTCTCTGGCTCACTTGGTTAGAATTTAATTTTTCACGTGTACGATAATGGTCATTTTTAATCAAAAATGTTTCATTTTTTTTTTTCATATTAATGCAGTATTGATTTTTTTTTTTTTTTTTTTAATTAACGAGATACAAAATCGATTGATTTTCATATTTCTGGTTACTGATTTCCTTTTCCTTATTATCAAACATACATACACTGTAATAAATAATTATTTTTAATATTTTACACAGTTTATATGTCATAGTTAGATACTTTATTGATTATGTAATTTGTTTCAGATGCTTCAACTTTATCATAACAATGTTTAGTTGTGTCTTGTATGTTGTTCCATATAGGTGAATTTTTTTCAAATTTATTGTTATATGCCACAATTTTTTTTTATTGTTTAGCAAAAGGTTACTTTACATTTCTCACAATTGGATGCAGATTTTTTTTTGGAATTGTATTATGCTGTTGTGAAGGTGAGAGAGAGCGTTATATGATTTATAATTTTCGTCCATTTTGACGATTTTTTTTTTTCCTCGTCGATGGGGAGAAATATGTGAAGTCGTTCCTTCACATATATGAGTTTTAATTATAACTTTAAATAAAGGCAATAAGTAATTATTATATTTTCAATAAATTAAATGGCTAATAAAAATAGATAAAATCCTAAATTACTTTTATTTATTCGCTTTTGTCTATAATAGATATCGTAATTCTAATAATACTTTATCCCTTATGCTATTAATAAATCTTCTGAGAACAAAAAAAAAAACATTCTTTTTAAATGACATCTCGCAGAATAATAATCTTTCCTAAATCATTTAATAAATAAAATATAAAAAAAATATTATTTCCATGTTATAAACCGTTGGATACATAATTACATTTTCATTCTTTTAAATTGCGTATGTTTATTTATTCGAAGCTAAATTAAGCAATACATTTCCGTTCTAATATCATTAAAGGGTAATTTAGATTTTTTTTTTATCACAGGATGTGCAATAAATCCTAGTCTGAGTGTCTCCCTTAAATAACGGTCTTCTGGCGATAAAACTTGGCATAAACTGCTGTAACGAACTTACTAAATTCAAAATATTTACATTAAATTATTCTACAAACAAAGGATTAGCTTTGGCTGGAAAGTTTGGCACTGTTTTAATAATTTTGGCGTAATTCATCAGTCTGATCTTAATTGCAATAGAGTCAACTTCAGAATTCGCTCTACAACTGTTGACAGTATAACATGTGACCCCGTAGCTCTCTCTCTCACCCCTATCTTTTGCATTCTCGTAACTTATGGTCATGCTGAAATTCCACTATTAATGTACTGTTCATTTTCTTATGAAACCTCTACAAAAGAAAATAAATATGTTTTACTGCGAACTATTAGTTCTTTTTGTTTCAACGGCCTTCTTTTTCAGCTATAAGGACCTGGATAATTAATTGGAACTTTAACAGTAGAATCCCAGGATTTCTACTTAATAGTGTCTTTAGGAGGGATAGTATCTTTTTCATTTCGGAGATGTTGGAATATATTTTTATTTGGTTTGATTGGGATATTAATATTGTGTTTATTGTAAACACAATATTAATATCCCAATCAAACCAAATAAAAATATATTCCAACATCTCCGAAATGAAAAAGATACTATCCCTCCTAAAGACACCTCCGGCATTTATAAAATAGATTTTAATTTTGAAGATCAAACTCAAGCAAGCTATATAGGTATGACCAAGAGAACCAATAAAGAACGCGTAAAAGAACATCTATCTGACCTTAAACTTAATAAATTTTCAACCGCTCTATCTACCACCCATAACAATAACCCGATTAACCTTAACACCATTAATAAACACAATATTAATATCCCAATCAAACCAAATAAAAATATATTCCAACATCTCCGAAATGAAAAAGATACTATCCCTCCTAAAGACACCTCCAGCATTTATAAAATAGATTTTAATTTTGAAGATCAAACTCAAGCAAGCTATATAGGTATGACCAAGAGAACCATTAAAGAACGCGAAAAAGAACATCTATCTGACCTTAAACTTAATAAACTTTCAACCGCTCTATCTACCACCCATAACAATAACCCGATTAACCTTAACACCATTAAAACTCAAAAAATAGCCCATTACAACAATCATAAATATGCCTTGAAACGCGAAGCCATTGAGATTCTAACCACTCCTTCCTCCATTAACGACCGCGAACACAGTTTAATACCCGAAGAATGGCAACAGATCCTGAAAACCAAGAAATGAAATGAAGAGGAAACGTCAGCAGAGGAGCTTTGTTTGTTTTGAAGCACCGGCAATGCAAGTTTCGTCATTTGCAAGGCTGAAGAGGGCTGTGATAACAGCTGAAATATATTCGTTGCTCATTGAGGATTAATTTAAGGTATTGAATATTTTTTAAAATAAAATCCTTAACAAAACCATTAAGATATATAACCTTTTACTTATCTTCACGTTACATCTTTGGTAGACTAGTTTCATCTGGGGCGCCCCAGCTTGGTCACTACCTTGCTTTGGTGTTCGAAACTGTGGTCTTCCTGTTTTCTTGTTCTTTTAAAGACTTTACGCCATTGGCGGTTAAGGATAGCACCCTCGTTGCCATTACAACTGTCAGAATTAGCTAAAATTTCAGACTCCCTGATCGCTGCGTATCCGTGGTTGTTGTAGTTGGCCAACTTTTTTACTTCATCAAATTTGATATTAATTTCTTCATTTTTGTTTACTTGGGTTAAGGCTGTGGTTAATTTACCTGTTTTTATATCGTGTTTATGTTCTTTGATACGAGTTTTTATTTTTCTTTTTGTTTTTCCTATATAACATTTTTCTTTATCTTGTTCGTTATTGTATGGTATTTTATATATTCCTGCAGTTTCTAAAGGTTTAGTTTTATCTTTGTCACTTCTTATTAATTGAAAAATGTTAGGGTTAGGTTTTATGGGTACATTTATATTATGTTTTGCTGCAATTTTCTTGATTTTATTAGATATTCCACGGTCATAAGGTATGGAGGTAGTATATTTAAGCTTTGGTTTTTGAAAATTGTTAATTTCATTAAGAGTTTTTAATTTTTTTCTAAATAATTTATCTATTAATTTGTTAGAGTATCCTGCTTTTTGTGTGGATTGTTTTATATTTTTTATTTCATTTTTTAAAATTTTATTGTCTTTACAAATTACTATTGCACGGTTGATGTGGGATTGGATAGCATTGATCTTATATTTAAAAGGGGTTCTGACAGTTGTAATGGCAACGAGGGTGCTATCCTTAACCGCCAATGGCGTAAAGTCTTTAAAAGAACAAGAAAACAGGAAGACCACAGTTTCGAACACCAAAGCAAGGTAGTGACCAAGCTGGGGCGCCCCAGATGAAACTAGTCTACCAAAGATGTAACGTGAAGATAAGTAAAAGGTTATATATCTTAATGGTTTTGTTAATTAAATTGCTTCATGGATAAAATGTTTCAAGTATAAAATCCTTATTTTACATAACTTCTAGGGTTTTTAAAGTACAGTCAGCCAAAAAAAAATGCCACCCCCACCTAATTTCGCCGTAAATTATCGTAGAAATATTTGACTGGTACCGATCGATTTGTAATAACGTCTAGTTTATAATGGTATAGTTACATTTTGCCTAGGGGGTCGTCTACATATTAAAACTGGCATTAACTTCATTTTCTTCAAGGGCAACCCCTATTTTTGACTTCATATTCAGATTTCTGAGATCAAGGCAGTTCGGAAAACATACCTATTTATATACTTTAAATCAATTCTAAATAGAGTTACATGTGAAAATGTATTAGGGGTCCGTCTATACATTTAGAAAATATAAATCATGATCTACCACCCAGTATACATTATTTATTAAGTTTCACACTGGAAAAAAAATCCAGAAATGTTAATTATAAATTTAAAAAGTGACTAATTCACAGAACTCTCTGAGGTAGTTTATGAACTAAAAGATTTTTATTGATTTCTATTGATTAAACATCAAATAGTTCACTTCATACGAAGAAAATTAAATAGCTTGAATATAGATATTAAAATATCTATCAAAAGAAAAAAAAAAAGGTAAATGGTTTTAAATTTGTTTGAAAATTCAAAATTATTTTAACTCAAGCTGCCGTATAATTGTCTGAAACGGTTTCACTCAACCTGGTTCCCACGGCCGTTTCACAGTGACAATGGGAGTTTGTTCTGATACTGCAGTACTTCATTTTCTTTAATTTAATTGACTTTTTAAAAATATTAAAATAGATTTTTTAATTTTTATTTATTTATTTTTTTAATTAATTATATTTTTTTCATGGCATTATTAAAAACTTTTACATAAATCTCCACGATATTCTTTTGCTTTTATATTTTATAATGTGTAACAAATTAATATGCAAAATAATAAATCCTACTACTTAATGGGATGTTCTAAAATTCTACTCTTAACACAGATACCAAAGTGGACGGTGGGTGTAGAAAGGCTGATACCCTTAATCTAAATCGTCAGTTGAAAAGGTCAAAATGTTACATTGCTCTATTTAAAAAAAAAAAAAAAAAAAAAAGGAAGAAAGAAAGAAGGAAAATAATAATAATAAAATAAAATAAAAATAAATAAATAAAAAATCTGAACAATAAACTATGGGAACAGAAGCAGGGAAGCCATTGTCTCCGTGAACGATAAAAATTACGATGGCGTGTCTCCGGACCATTGTAGGGGTGCGTCCCAGACCGTCGCGTATTACCCATAGCGCAGTACTAGTGTGACATTAAACCCAACCTACCTACCTGCCAATATATTGTGGTGTGAACTGGCGTATAAGTGACCGATTACGCATGTATTTCAGTGTGGAATGGCTTTCTTAGTAGGAAAAATCTGTTTGGATTTTCACAAATATATATGATTTTAAGTTTATTTAAAATTTGCTTTGGAAGAAGATGATGATGCCTCATTTAAATGCTAATGCTGAAGGTCACATGTGGATAGCGGTAAAAAGTAAAAATCTATCTTAAAGTAAGATAAATTTCTCTTAAAAAAAAAAAAAAAAAAAGAATAACAGTGGGCTAAAAATACCCCGGAATAAATTAAAATGTTGTTTATTCTGGTTTTAGTCAGGTGATATCACTTGTGCTAAATAGCTGGATCCGCCCTCTCTTAGGCTCAGGTTCAGCTCATCATTAAAATATTGTTTTTAATATCTGCCGCACCAAAATGTTCAAAACACAAATGCCAATTTTCATATATTTTGAAATCTTCCCGTTTCAACTTTAAAAGCATTTAGATTAATTTATTTTATTTTGAATTTTTAAATTTAGACGATTAAAGTCTTTTAAATGAAATTTCAGGATTCTGTAAGATCAATATCTATGTATTTGAAAGTAATAAGACTATTCCTTTGTTTTAAATTTTTATTCCATAATAACTGTTACTTTCGTTTCGCGATTAGGAAATTGAAAATAAATACTACTGAGCTATGTTCTGATAATAGATCTTATAAACTTAAAAAAAAAAAAAAAAAAAAAAGCAATTTTTCACTATTTGATTCTGTATTAAAAAACTTTTAATAGAAATTTGATATTTTATTATGTTACATTATGGGATAAATTTTAAATAACACAAAGCTTACAAACGGTATAGTAACCAAATGCAAATATATCACAACAAAATTTAAACAGAAAATTCATGGTAAAAAATCTTTTTAAAATTATTAAATATTCATAATAATAATAATAATAATAAAACGATTGTCGAATGTATAATTGCTGTTTCATGCAATCAGTTTCGCTGTACCGTGTTTTCTAAAACATGATATTTAACTAGAGGTGTACGTACTCTTGAATATTGAAATGCGGAAAAAAGTGTAACAGGGTTAAAATAGAATTTTAGCAGCGAAAAACTAGAAAAAGATATTTAATACTTATAAAGAAAGATTTAACATATTAGGATCGGATATATTCCTCTCTTGTACCGTAAGCCACGCCTTTTCACAAATTTTCTAAAACTTTATAATATAAAACAAAATAATTTTGCATATTTGTAATTAAATCATTTAAGTTTTGCCTTCAATAATCGATGTAGTAAATACCATTATGATTTATGCATACCAGTGTCACATATAGAGTCAAATAGGAATATGCAAATTAGTCTTTATTTTTTAAATAGTGTTTCAGCGAATCAGAGACGGGGGCTTCTTTTCTTTTGAAATTCTTTTACAATCCCTCGCCTACATTGTGATAACTTTATTACAAAAATATGCCAATTTGTATAATAAACATCGAAATATTGCTTAGGAAACAATAAAAATTACATAAAGGTAAGCTAAAATAGTTTTCCGTCAAATTATATACAAACATTTACTTATAGAGGATACAGATTATAACAAGTGACGGCCCCCTAACAGGAATAAAAAGTGAAATATCACTGTAACTCAAAAAATAATGTTAGGAACGAGCTGTAAATTTGGAAACCCATGTTTTTGATGATGCCCGTTCTATTCGTGCAAAAATTAACATAGGTCATAATTCAAAATTTTTTCAAATATGAATTTATTAATAATTTTCATAATTCAAAAAATGGTTTTTTAGCAAAAATTTGCATGGAATATATTTGGGTCACTTCATTCTAACGAATAAAAAAAACAGAATTTAAATATCATAATTATTTCGGAAGATATGATTTAATGTTTGTCACATTCATTTAACATTAGCATCCCCAAACTTTGACAGCTTATAACTCTATGAAAAATTGAGCGAAATATATAAACTATACAATTTTCCGTGATGATTTGATTCAAAGAATTCAAATAAATTATAAAAAAGGGGGGTTACCATTGAAAAAAATAAAGTTGATGTCAGTTTTAATATGTAGACGACCCCCTAAGTAAAATCTAACTATAACAGTATAAACTAGACGTTATTACAAACTGATCGCTACCAGTTGCATGTTTCTACGATAATTTACGGCGAAATTAGGTAGGGGGGTGACATTTTTTTTTGGCTGACTGTACATCTAATTACTATTTCTTGCTATAAAATTCTTTTTAAATTCAAAACAATCTAACTTTTCAGGGATAAGATTAGCAAAAATAGAAAAAAGCTGAAACTGTATGCAAAGGCAAGACTTGAAATGAAATACCAGAATTTTGATGACAAAATCTATTATATTAGAGTAATAAATATTTATTTTAATCTTCAATGTATAAAAAAAGAACAAATGCACATCAGAAACATAAAAAAAGCTGAAAAAATGTTTAAAAAGCTGAAAAGCTAAATGTGCAAAAACGCTGAAATCAGCTGAAAAAATCTCATTCCTGAACTTTTAAAGTGAAATAAAAATTTTAAAAAGAACTTTCAAAGAAAAGGGGAAATATTGTCTGCTTAATAAAAAGCAGAGTTTAGAGCATGGTGAGTAAATTTCAATATTGGCCAGTTTGGCTTCCTGTAGATCAACATTCACATTGACCTTTTTATGAGTTATCTTTGCCACTAAAAGAGGTTGTCATTGTCCCATCCACTCTTATAATAGGTCTATGGGCAGTACCTGATTACATTCAAATGCAGGCTAAATATGCCAGCCATCAAGCTTTCCTCACAGCTTCTCTGAAAACAGGGTTCCCACTCAGTTTCAAAAATAAAATTCCCTGACTTTTCCAGGTCTATTTTTAGAAAATTCTTGTCACAAAATTTGGTTTGTGGCATAAAAAATAGATCATGGTATAAAACAGAACATAGCTTGCGACATAAAAGACAACATAGTAAAATGACTTGAGATATAAATTGAATGCTCAAAAGCATTTTCCAGGTTTATAATGATAATTTTTTCAGGTTTTTGAGCAATATTTACAATTTTTCCTGACTTTTTTCAGTAATTTCAAATTCCCTAACTTCTCCAGGTTTTCCCTATTCTCCCTGATCTGTGGGAACCCTGTGAAAAATGCATGTGGGCCAATCACTTTTCTTAACACCTATAAAAATCATTTTTGCTGTGATACTCTCTTTAATGAACAACAACAAAATAAATAAATAATAATCATAAATGATTTTATGCACATTGCTAATCAAAATCATAAATCTTAAAGACGTAAAAGACAGGAAATTTTCGAAAAACTTCTATGATAAATTATAATTATACATATTGTCTTACATATTTTCTTTTTAGAGAAATTTATTAATATTTTTTATATAAGTTTACTTTTATTAATTAAAAATGATAAATTGAAATAAAAACAAGAGCACAACTTACAGGTGAAGAATTTACTTCTCCAAAGAGATACGGGGGTAAATTATTCTGAACACTGATTTTAGATTTTGGACTTGATACAGGTGACCCAAGAGTCATAGGTTCCACATTACTACTGTTTTCTGAAAAGTAAAATGTGAGAAAAATGAAGAAATAAAACTAAATATTTGAAACTACAAATTTAATTATTTGATATTAATAATACTTAAAGAAATAAATAAAAATGCTATCTTATTAAGGAGGAGGAATGTTACAGGAAAAAATGCAAGAGAGGATGATTGGTATAAGGATTTGAGCTGGAAGGTGCCCTTTCTCCTCCATCAGGGCTATTTAATTAAGACTTCAAATTCAGTTAGCTGAGATATATAAATTAGACAAGACAATTTTTAATTTTTAATCGCACCAATAATTATCCTTCAAAAGGTTAAGCAAATAATAAAAAATAGATAAAACATATATTATAGAATTGATTTAAAAATTTCAAAATATATTTACAGATTAATGTATTTCTCTTTAGGAGTTAATGATTGGAATAAGATAAAAATACTGGAAGAGATTAGAGGAAAGAAATCAAGATAAGGTGATTGGTGGAAGGCCCAGTAGCAGAATTTTCTGTATCTATCTGCAACAAAACAAAACTCAACAGCAATACAGGAATGCTGAACCAAGTCTGATAAAATATTAAGAGCATGTAAAATAAGCAAAATTTGCATCCACAATATATATATATTAAAAAGTACAGTAATCTATAGACATGATGCAAATTCTATCAGTATTTTTAGGCCTGACGTGTTTCTTTAGTCATTAATCTGCAGAACTTTAAACAACTTGCAGCACATGCTCATGTTCTGCACTGTTTTTGATACTGGGGTGGAAGTCATCTGAGCTGAAAATGTCCCCTTCCCCCATTAGGCTAAGACTACTATATAACAGGCTGAATCACTCGCCGCCATTTGTGCGTCAATTGCTAAACTTAAGATTGCTATATAATAGTCTTATATAATCTCATATAATAATCTTATATGGTAGTTTGTCACTATCAAATCTAAGACTATTGGGTCATTTCATGCCAAATCAACCAAAAAATTTCAATTTTCAACCTGACCACCTCAGATTTCTATGAAACTTGCAGGAATCATTCTCCTTGATGATATAAATGAGAATATATTTTTAGAAATTTTTTATCTCTTTCGATTTTTTTTAAATTAATTTTTTTAATTTCAAAAAATCAGCATTTTTTAGCTTGTGTAAGCATTTTCAATCTCAAATTTCTCAAGTTCTATAGGGGATAGAGAAGTTTATGACCCTTAATTTTAAAGAGTATTTTCCAAGGTTTAGTTTGTTATGCAACATCATTATGTTAGGTAAAAATTTTAAAAATTATTAAATTTTAAAATTTTAAAGATAGTGTTTTTTTTTAAATTTGAAAAATAAATATGTTTTTGGTTATATTAAAAGCTATATAACCTGAAAGTTTTAGAGTGGGATCTCTATGGGATCAGAAGTTATTACAAAAAACTTAGTTACTCTACATGTTAAATTGTAATATATATTGTGTACAGTTGAATCTCGAAAATCCAGATTTAACGGGACCTCGACGATTCCCGATTTTAGAGATTTATTGAAAACTAATTGTTTGTGATATTATAATAACATACAAACTGCAATTTCATGTTAATGAAAATAAACAACAAATCAAATTGGTTAATTAAAATATAAATATAATAAAACACTTATGTTAAATTAAAACAGATATATTTATAATAGTCTTATATAATCTCATATAATAGTCATATACAATAGTCTTAATTTTAGCAATGACTGACAAATGGCGGCGAATGATTCAGCCTGTTATATAGTAGTCTTACATCAGGCCATTCAGTTAGATTTCAAATTCAATTAGTTAAATTAAAATCAGACAGTTAATAGGTTTCAAATTCTAAACTATGCATGTATTTTAAAGCAAGGGGAAGACCACAGTAATGTAATCTGCACTCTACTTTTGCTTCAACCTTGTTTTTATTTTAAATTATTTTATTTTTACCATAATTAAGAAAAAAATCACATTTCATAAATATTTTGAAAAATCTCTTATACTTGACAATAATTAAAGAAGGATGTAATTAAAATTGTAAAACGCAAACTTCATCTAATAAAGTTTTGCATGAACTTTGTCTTTCAAAAACAGAGACAGAGAAAAAAAAAATAGCAAATAAAGATTACTTCTGATATGTAGTGAATGTTATAGATGTATTACACGAGAGATTTCACTTAATTTTTTACCCAACACAACATGATAAACTTTTCTGAGTGACAGTTGAAAAAGTCGACTATCCATAGACCCTGAATCTTCCCCATAAGCTACTGTGTTGTATTGACTGAAATGTTGCTCAAAAATTTTTCGTGTGAAATGGCCATTACATTTCTTTACAGTTTTCCTTTAAAGATTTAACAAAACTTATATTATTGACCTATAGCTGTATTAAAAAAAAAAAAAAAAAAAAAAGTGGGCATCATGTATTTAATGGTCTTTTTTTTTGGGGGGGGGGAGGGTGTTAAAGATTAGGTCTATAAGTCCTGAAACTAATTTTTTAATTTCAAAGGGGCCCCAAGTTAATTTTTAAGGGTTTTTTAAGGTAATTCTAATTTTCCAAAAAAGAAAAGTAATGATCGAAATATGCAGTTCAATCCTATTAAATATTTATTAACCAAAATTCCTACTATAACGTGAGAATTTCGCCATTTTTTTCCCCTCCACATAGAATTTTTAATATTAAGTGAAATTAGTGCATTCTTTTGGTGACAATTTATTAAAATTTTTGGTCCAGAAACATGTCATTAATAAAAATCAACAAATGGAATAAAAAAACGTTAAATGATTTCAAGTTTTCAAAAATCTTGTATAAGAAAATATGTATTTAGCAAGTTTTATCAATTTGCAGTGCAATAGCTGCTTATTTCAGTAATTGGCAATGAAAATATTGGTATATTTAAACAATCAAATGTGATTAAACTCAAATTATACCATCGATCTGTAAAATTCAACATTAGCCAACATCATTAGTCCAGAATATTACTTTTCTAAATATATTTTTCTGTTCTCACATTTTTTTTTTTAGAAATTTCACTTTGTTTCTGAGTAAGGACGAGAAATTCAACCAGTTTTTACCTCTGATGAGAACCCTGATTAATAATAGGAAAATTGCAGATAAATGCATACAAAGATTTATTGTCACAGTGTAGCTATATATAGCATTGAAAATAGATGTGTTATTTCAGGCATTTAATAGAAATGATATTCAAATATTGAAATTAATTAACTGTATATTAGTTTGTGGAAATAAAAATATGAATTCCATTTATAAAAATTATTTTATATAAACAAGTAAAATTAATCTATTTCTATACACATATATATTTAATGTTTTTATATATCAAAAGCATTGTTTTCTTGAAAATCAATTTAAAATATTTATATGAAAGTAGTCATTAGAATGATGACATTAGAAACGACCCTATGTGACTTAACGCTTATCATATTGCTGTATCTTAAACGGACTCTGATTATAACTGAAAGTTCATAGTTTATGTTTAACCAATAATTGTTATTTATTAGCTGACTTTAAAAATGATCTCTATATAAAACTATACATATAAAAGCTAGAGTAAACTGCACATTTTCAAAGCAAAGATTTTTCTTAAACTACAAGTACCTATTAAAGTTTTTATATTATGCCTATAATAAAAGCTTCCGTGTGCATTCATTACTCTGAGTAAGCATGGCATGGATAAATTAAGTATAATTGAAAGCATAAATTATTCTTGCTCATTAAAAACAATAAAAAAAATGCCTATAAAAAACTTTACGATATTGTCAACAGTGTCCTTTTTTGTAATTTGAAAGTACAGTTCACGGCGAACCGTATACAAAAGTAATTTAATATACGAAGTAAATGCTCACATTTCTCACTTTTATTCATCGCATTTCAAATGCTTAAAATACTAGAAGCATAAAAATTAATAATATTATTCAAAATATTGTTACCATAAATAACTCATAAGAGTATATTATTTTAAATTTATGTTCAGTGTAGAAAAATAAACAAATTTAACCGGAAAAATTTGCAATGAAATACCAAAAAGATTACCGAATCTGAGTTCCGTTTGAGAGTAAGGGGAAAACATTTTGAATTTTATAAATTAAAAAAGAAAATTTCGATAATAAGAAACATTTAAATCTGATTGAAACTGCTGAAATATTTTCCTTGTCCCCAGTCCCTGTTGCTGTTGAGTTAATTGATCGGCTAGTTGGTTGACCGAAAATTCAGCAGACTTTAAATACCTTTTTTTTTTTTGTTTTGTTCAGAAATGATTACAAATACACAAGAAATATATGTGTTAAACAGGAAAATAAGATTACTTGTTTGAATAATAATTATTTAATAAAATGTTATGTACATATCATAAAATATTCATTAAAGACAAAATTTCTAAAAACAATTTTTTACTCATAAATGGTCTTTAGAATAAGATTTCTCATTAAAATATTCTGGTTTTTTAGCTAACAATCATTATACCTAAAATTATTGGATAAATGTACAATTTTACAGTAAAATAAAAATTAAACAACCAATCTGTCTCTTTAATAAATTATTAAATTAATATTTGACGTACGGCAACAGTTTGTTCAAAGTGTTGCATTGCATTATGGGTAAAGAGTGAGCGATTTTTCGGGTCGTCAGTAAACTAGCGCTTGGTGTTTTTTAAATAATATTTATTAATTAAATAATCATATTTTACCTGTGTGTAAATAAACGGCTATATACATTTTATTAAGTCTCCATAAGTGACATTTTCCTTCAAAATCTTTCTCTTTCCTTATTTTAAAAATAATTAAAATTATGTAATTTTTGAATCTAAGTTTAGAAAATAAATAACATTTAAAAAAATAAATAAATAAACATTGGCCAGTCGTCTTCGAGAAAATACATTTCAAATCATCCTAATGATGAAGATTTAATTCAGACACAGGTATTATTATTTTTATATTTATCTCAATTTAAATTGCCTTTTTAGTTCATTTAAAACTTATATGTATGTTTATAATTATGAATATTTAAATATACTTTAAAATAAGAAAAGTCTGTTCTAATTTCATAAATAATTATAAATCTACGCTTCTTCTTTTTTTTATTGGACTTTATAAAATAAAAATTAATAATTAAAAATGTACAAAATATCAAATTATAAGTGGCATACTTGTTCACACACACACACACAAAATAAAATAAATAAAACAAGTTTAATTATAACATTTCTCAAATGATAGATTATCAAGAAATAACCATTTAATTTTTTATTTATTTTTTAATTTATTTGACAGATTTTTATTGTGTATTAAATATGTATTAGCAAATTATCTTTTTCATTTACTATATTATTATTACAAACTAAAAAAGATAAATGCTGTTCGAGGGATTTTTTTCGACTTTGGGACCAAGGTTACCTAATTATATCAAATTCACAGCAAAATCGGTTAAAACTTAATTAAAAATTGGTTTCTTTAAAATCTCAATGTATAAAGTTATTATTTAGCATTGATTGAATTGTTTAAAAAGTTTATAAGAAAACTGCAGTTATATAAAATTATACATATCGGGAATATTTTTAATTCTTTTATAAGCTTATTTCATACATTTTAAAGGAAAAAGTGTTTGTATGTATTTTTATATTTTTCAATAAAGTTTAGTATAACATTTTATCGCTTTAAACTGTAGTGGAAAATATAAAATAAAACAAGCTCTATATGTTATTAACATTACTTATATAGAACAATTACTACTTTTTAAATTGGTCATCTTATAAATATATTAAGTAGTAAATTTTAAGATAATATATTTTTCCATATATACTGGGCATTTTCTTGGTTTTTTTTTCTCTTTCTTGTTTACAAAAATTAATAATTATTATTATTTCACAATTATAAATTTATTGAGTAAAAATAAGTTAAAAAATATTTTCACTAAATAATAATAACTCACACACACACACATATATATATATATATATATAAATGTTTCCTGTAATTTGGTTTTTTATCATAAATATATACATATTTAATGATATAAGTTCGTTCATTTTCCTTAGAAGAGAAGAAAAAGAAGGTTTAAGCATATTTTTTTATATCTTGTGTGGATATACCTATATTTTTTTCTTAATAATCAAAATACTAGTATATTTTGATTATTATTTTCAAATCCGTTAAAAGTACTCGTTCTCTTAAGAGGACTTGACTGAAGGTTTCATACAAAAACTTATATTTCAATTTGATATTTATAAATTGAACTAATAATAAAATATATATTCTTAAGGTTTCTTCTGTTTTTTTTATTTTTTTTACAGATTTCAAATTTTTAAGTTGTGTTTTCTTGGTTTGCATTTTTTCCTGAATTCGGGATCTTCAAAATGCTAAAACTTCTACAGGAGATATTTAAGAAAAGACAATATATTTGTTGGATTTCTAGTAGAATGTATTTAAAATTGGGATGGATTTTACCATATCTTTAAAAGAAAAAATGTAACAAAAATCATGTTTTTTTTTTTTTTTTTTGTTTTTTTTTTTTTTTTGGCAAATTTTTATTTAGGCATTTATTTTTTAATTTAATTTTTTTTTCCTCAAAAACTAATTAATAAATTTTAAAATCCATCCCAAATTATTTTTAAGTAGGTAGGTTCTATTAAATACCCCCCCCCCTCCCCCCCCCCCCCCCCCCCAAAAAAAAAAAAAAAAAAAGGAAGTCTTTCCTTAAATATCTGTACAAGTTGAAGATCATGAATTCAGGTTAAATGTGTATTGACTTGAATTATGTTTTAGAAAATGTTTTTGTTTGCAGTGTTATAATTTTGTGCAGTGTAGAATATAAAATGACAGTTAAAAAGTAATAAATGCTCACTGCATGTTAATTGTATCTATATTCTTTCTTTCTATTTTCCCATCTCAGTTTTGTTTAAAATTCAGTGCATTTACAATTCCCTTTTAACTTTTACATGTTTCCTGGAGTGTGACTGGTCCCTAGAAAGTCTTAAGTATCTCTTAAAATATAAATAATTTGTCTAATTCTTTTACTAATTACATGCTGAATAAAATTAATTTAAATCGTATTTTAAATAATAATGACAGTAACTTTAATCTTAAATATGTTAATAAAGTATTGTGTTAGAAATCTGGTAATCTAAAATCCACTTAGCTTTTTACATATAACTACAGCTAGAAATCTATACTCCTAAAATCTTAAATTCACGCATCACAATCGATGTAAACTAGGAATTTAATAGTAAAAATTTCAAGAAAGGAAATAAAGACAGCACTTATTTTAATAGTGTTTTTTTATAAACTAAATCTAATGAAAAAAGGGAGGGTAATTTTAATTGAATTCCAGGTCTTGGAGATATGTACCTATTTTTTTTCTAACATTTGAATTTTACTTGATGGGGCAAATTTTAATTTATTAATTGAAAAAAAAAAAAAAATGTATGTATAATTTTATATCTTTTGCTGTATTTATTACTTTTTTTTTTCTTTAATATTTTACATTCTTACTTTATAATGTAATTTTTAATGCATTATAGCATTAAAATTTTAGCTGAGAAATGCAAACAAAAAATACCTAAAACCCACAAAATTTTTTTATGTATTTTGAAGATTTTTTAGAGTATACTGTAGTAAAAGCATTTAACATTAAAAGGTCCAGGGTTTAAACATTTAGTTTTATAGCAGAATTTAATAAATATACAGTACCTATATTCTACTATCATGAAATAAAAAAAGTTCAGGGAAAAAATAACTTAAAAAATAAGTGAAATAAATAATTTTCTTTAAGGTGAGTAAATTTTCTGAGTAGGACACATCTTCTTAATGTCTAAAATAAAATGTACTTTTATTAAATGTAGAATAAAAATGTTGCTTGTAGAAAATTGTATTAAAAGTTATTGAATTTAAATAAAACCACACATCAAACATCAGTATTTGTTAGCTGATTATTAAATATTTTAAAGGATTTTAAATTCAAGAAGGAAAAAAAAAAAAAAAAAAAAAACATAATTCTGATGACTTATTAAGATAACCTATAAAAATACAGTTTAATGAATCCCCAGAGAGAAATTCAGTATTTTAAATTTTCAGCTTAGCAGGGAGAAGGAGTAAAAATTAGTTATGTTTTTTCAGTTAAAGTTTAATTGCGTCATTCTGTTGCTCAGTAAAAACATCTAAAATGTAGTAAGTTGTTAAGAAAAGGACAATCATCATTGAATTAATATTTAAAAAAATAAAATTAAATGTAAATTTATTGAACATTTATTTATTTTCTGTTTAATAATATTATTTATGTTGTACATGTTTACATGTTACTAACAAAATCATTTTCTGTTTTGCGTAACTTCTTGGCTATTACAAAGTAAATTTAAAAATGTTCTTTTATTACCAGAAATTTATACAATCTCTGGTCACAAACTATTTCATCTTATTACTAATATTATTATTAAATTTTTGCACGAATAATCAAATACTGCTCTTTAAATTTAAAAATCTTGACATTGTTGCTGAGATCATCTGTGGTATTAAGGGTTTTAAAATTATAATAATAAATTATTTAGTTATTTAGAAGCTTAAAACTATAAATTAAAAAAAAAAAAAAATCAATAAATTATCTGTATAACTAAATTTTAAAAGGTGGGAAAAAATCAAATAATACTAATTATTTTATTTTGGTTTTTACTGTTTCTGATAGAGTAAAGCACCATTTATACTTCTTTCAAGGGATTGATGTAAAAGGACTTATAAACGAAAAGATGTGTATTTAAAAAATAAATAAATAAGAATGAACAACTTTAATGGCACTGAAGCAAAATTTATGTGAAAATACTAATTAATAAATAATCTCTAAAAAAAGAGCTAAATTGAACATGTGTCATTTGTTAATTAGCATATTGAAAACACTTTAAAAACACGTAAAATCATTATTTGTTCGCTGATTATGAAATATTGTAAAAAATTTTAGATTCAAGAAGGGAATAAAAGTTTATTCAATATAACTGATTAATAAAGTGTTTTAAGATAGTAACTAGTATGGTATATCTACTTTATGGTAGAATTTATACTTGAAAATAATAGTGAAATAATAATAACCTATTTATTATAAAATGTAAGAAAAACCATACCATTAATGCATAATTTCAGTATTAATAATCTATCTCGTATTTTATTACATATCTTAAATACTACATGAACACAACTTGAGTATTAATTATATGTAATTGTGTTTTTTTTTTTTTTTTCCCTCTTATCAGTTTTTATGAAACCTGCACACCTGTCGATTTCTTTTAAAATTTCAATTTTATCTTGCAATGTAAGTACTTTGCGCTTATGAGGCATTTTAAGATTTTAAATAACAAATGGCATTGAACAATGATTTAGAAAAACGTTCATCCAACCAGTGCCTGATTATCGCATGGGCACTCGGGGCTCGTGCCCTGGGCACGAAATTTTTGAGGGGCACAAAATTTTATTAAAAGTTAAAAATATCTGGTTTAACGCCTCTAAATTTCCCGTATCATTCATATTAATAAAATTTAAATTTAAATTTGTTGTGAAAAATAATTTGACTTATCTTTCGGGCCATAAACAGAAAGAGAGTCATCTTTCAACCAAATATTTTTTGTTAGTCAGTACATTTGTCTGTTAAAAATCGTGTCAAGATAGAAATAAATTAAAGTGTGTGTGTGTGGGGGGGGGGGGGGGGGACAGTATACTTTCTTGCTCCTCCATTCTGATCACTATGCCACTGATAGTTTTCACACTTACATCCTTTCTAAGGGGGCACGAAAAATTGAAAGTGCCCTGGGCACAAAAATTCCTTAGTCGGGCCCTGCATCCAACACAAATTCGAGAATGGTAGTCCATTCTCTCTAATTATGATAAGGATCTTCGATTCTTTTTTTAATACACTATTTGAGATGTTTTCTAGGAAATGTTTTCCTTACTGAGAACGAAAAAATAATGATCGTTCGAGAAATTTTACCAGTTTTAGAAAAAAAAAAAAAAAAAAATAAATAAATAAATAAATCGTATAATTGATATTAGCGGCGTATAAATAAAGAATTTTTGCATGAAAATGAATAGTAATATATTGGGATTTTACCAGAAGGATGTGTAAATGTAAAAGACTTATAAACGATATTTTACTGTGTATTTATACATTTTTTAATTTACTTTCAATTTCATTCATTCTTCACAACTTTTGTGTTCATTGTTAAAATAATTTCCCCAAAGTCAGCTAAGCTATATTAGTGTTAAGATTAAAGCAGATTATGAATGTTTTTGTTTACTTTGCATAACGAAAAATAATTATTAAAGAATTAACAAATCTTTAAAAAAGATTTAAAGCATTCATTTAGTGTGCTAATTAGCTATTAATGATATGAGTATAAGATAAGTTAAAAACTTCCTTTATACCTTTCTATAATAAATGAACTGATAACTATCAAAAATACACATTTAATACTAAACTTAAGATCATAAAATATAACAGATAAAATCTTAAATGTCTAGTAAAATACATATTAAATTCTAAACTTAACATTTTTCATGTGATATATATGAATTTTAAAATGAAATATCTTTTCAATATAGTTAAAGGTTTATAGCGTTAAAATAGTTTCTTTCACAGAAATTAACTAACATATGGCTAAAATATCAAGTCTATCTTTTTATGGATAGCAAATGTTATACTATAAAATTTTCATTTTTTTTTTCAGCCATTATTTAAAATATCCTTAATGTTGTAAATTTAGTTAATCTTTTAATTTACTGCTTTTCTACGTCATTTAAAAATACCAGTTGCTCACAGTCATATATTAAATCTCTTTAATTATCTGATTACAGACATTGACATTTACTAAAATCATTTTCTAAAGAGATAAGAGCATTTCTAATAGTTAACATTTTCTATTTGATAACGTCTTTATTATTTCATCATCTGATATGGGAATCTCTAATGCCATTTTTTCCCCCATTAAATATTGTATTGTATATCATATTTTATTTACATTCACTGTAATTTTGTTCAGAACAGGAAATTGCTTTGTTAAACATGACATTAAATTGTTTTGAATGTTAACAAAAATGAATGTTTATAGGTTTTCTTTTAGCTATAAATCGCGGAAAAATAATTTGCTGGACCAAATGAGGGATTTCGAAGTACTAATTTTATAATTAACTTTCCTGCGCTATTGTGGCTGGTAACTAAAAATAACTATTTTGTGAGGGGGGACACTCAGAAATAGATTAGCTAGGGTTGCTTAAATAGATTATTGCGAAGTCTTATTTTGAATTAAAAATTAATTAATTTTAATTGAATGTTACCTGAAATTCATCTTTAACGGCCCTCTTCACTTACCGTCGCCGGAAGCCCGAGCCAATGTTATTCTATGGGGAAATTTTCTTTACAAATAACTTATTAACTAATACATATTTTTAAATTCTGTTTTCACATTCTGAAAATTCCCAACTGTTAAATTGACAGACCTTTTTCAAAAATGTATTTTTTTAATTTATAATATTTTATTTTGAAATTGCAAAATGAAAAAAATTCTCAGATTGAAAATTCGTATTTTGTAGCTTCAAAATAAAATATAAAAAATTAAAAAAATATAAAAAAAAAAAAAAAAAAAAAGAATCCGTCAATTTAACAGCTCGGAATTTTTAGAATGTGAAAACTGAATTTAAAAATATGTATTAGTTAATAAGTTATTTGTAAAGAAAAATTTCCCATAGAATAATAACATTAGCTTCGGCTTCCGGCGGCGGTGAGTGAAGAGGGCCTTAAATAGATTTTTGCGAAATCTTATTTCATTTTAATTGAATGTTACCTGAAATTCATCTTCAAAAATTGTTTCTAGAGTTGCACCGAATATTCGGTTACTATTCGGCAGGTAACACCGAATATTCCGCTCGACCGAATAGTATAGTTAAATTTTAAATTAAATTAAAAAATTGATAAAAATATTTTTTATTATATAAAATTTATTTTTATTTTATTTATTTATTTATTTTTATCGTCAATGTTATGATATCTAAGAATATTAAATAAATAAAAAATAAATACCAATCTAATAAAATTCCTATCCCATTAATTTCTAATCTAAATTAAAGTAGAATCTGTATTCAAATATGATAATTTCAAAATAATCGCTAATTGTAGGAGTTTAATGAAGGGGAAATTGTGACAGCATATATAAAACTGTATTTACCTACAGCCAATACAAGGTACAAATCAACTAAAAAAATACTTAAGGATAGAAGATAGTTTAAAAATCAATCTTTGTATTTAATTTTTGGCTATTTATAATGCAGGAACAAAAGTTTTTCTGCATGTTTTGGCTGTATGTGTGTATGAGAGAGAGCTTGTTGTTGTATCTATTATATAACTTTATTATTTTTTCTCTCTGGAATATTCAACCCATAATTAGTGTAGTTGCTCTCTATATTTATATACGCCTCGATGTAAATATATGACGATATAATTTATGAAAATTCAAAAAGAGAAAATTTTTGATTCATTCTTATTTATTGTATTTGGAATTTTTAGTTTATTTTCTAGAATTCAAAATTTTACAGGGGGAAGAGGAAAGGAATGATTTTTTTTTTTTTTTTTTTAAATACGATATATATTTTATTTCTATTTTGACAGTTTTTTTTGTTTTAATGCTTAGATTTTATGCTGATATTGTTTAATGCACACTGTATTCTTTTTTATATGCAATAAAGTTAAAAAAACAATTAAGGTATTCTGGGTGTGAAAAAATACTCCGAATATTCGGTATTTGGCAAAAAACACTATTCGGCGCAACTCTGTTTCAATAAAAATTAAATAAATCTTGCGGAGTATTTATTATTATTATTTTTTTTTTTTTTTCTTAATTATCCGGTAAAAGGTGTAAAAAATAATTTATAATTGCAGGAATTTTTCAGGAGAAATTGCAGAGATTTTTCAAGAACTCGCAACTGTTATTTCGAGTCCACCCGAAACAATTGTTGCCAGTTCTTGCATTTTATTGTGTTTATTCAAAGTTTTGTTTTTGTTACTTTTAAACAGGGTTCGCCCAAGTGGACCCACTTGAAAAAACCTACTATTTTTATAAAGTGGGTTTTTTCAAAAAAATCAAAATTCTCACCTGGATTTGGTCAGTTTTTTTTTTTTTTTTTTTTTTTTTTGTGTGTGTGTGTGTGTTTTCTCTTTGCATTCAGCACCGGCTTCATCTACGCATCAATCGAGAGATTTTTCTGAACTTTTAGATTAGTTTGGAGTAAGCTACACAATCGTTTAGGGGTTGACAAAGCAGTAAAACTAGTGAAAGTATATCGTCATTTACGATCAAAATCAAACTATGCACTTCCCTCAGAAGTGAAGACTGACTAAATTTTTCATTCAGTAATATAATAATTTTTTCTGTGTTCCTATTCTGTTAGTGCTAAAGTAAGAAAATCTGTTTTCATTCAGCAATATCTGATTTTTTTTTTTTTATGTTTTACCTAAATAAAATGCATGTAATTATGCTTATAAGAAGTTTTTAATTTTTCAAGCAAAAATGTGTATATATTGGCAAATTATATTTAATAATCTGTGTATATGTAATAATTAAGTATAACAGCTTTTTTAATAATTTGAAAGGCATCTAATTGCAGTTGCATATTACTAGTATATGAAATAATACTAGTAATAAATAGCTATGAATCACTGGACTTTTAAATTAGGTTTGAGTTTTTTCCTGTGATCACATTTAAAACTGACCAATTTAGGTAGAACATTTAAAACGAAATCAAGATTTAAAAGTTTTCTGAAAAAAAAAAACAATAAAACCCTGTTTTTTTTTTTTTTTTTTTTTTTTTTATCAAAACCCCGATAAAACAAAACCCGGGTTTTAGATGTTGGGTCCAGGTGGGCTGGGCTTTAAAAGGAAAAAAAAAAAAAAAAGGTTTTTTTTTTTTTTTTTTTTTTCAAACTCTGCTTTTTTATAATTTGGAGGTTTATTATTAATATCATTTACAGAAAATTAAAAATAAATTTGTAATCTTTTATCATTAAGTACCTACTTAAAAATTTAACATATAATTAAATTGTTAAAACGACTTATGAAAGAAAAAACGTTTATATATATATATATATATATATATATATATATAATATGTATGTCCCGTGTGTATGTGTGCGCGTATTATAAAAAAGAAAATTATACATGTAAAAATGCATTATTTATTTTGTCGTTCCGCCCGTCTGCTAAAAATAAATAAATAAATAACTGCCATCATATTCTGTAGTGTTGTTAGTATCTACTCCTTTTTCTCGCAACACTTTTTCTAAAAAATAACTTTCTTTTTTATATTATGAAGAAAATTATTCTAAAAATAAGTGGTGTAAAAGAAAAGCGGGTACTAAAACACTACGAAATAAATTTTAAAACATTGGTAGCTATGAATATTTTTCGGTAACCGTATTAAATCAGCATTTAAGTATTCTTATCTTTCATTTTTAGTATTTCGTGTTTCTTTTGTTCTTTATGGATGGACTATTTTTAGAGTCGACTTTTCTTCTGTCTCTTTCTCTCTCTATCCATGAGATAAAAATTAAAGTATTTATACAATACGAAATTCCTTAAATAAATCTGTTATAAATTTAATTATATTTAAGTCTGATTATTTATTTTCCGAACATACATATGTAAGGCAAGTATTGTAATCATGCCAAAAATCCGAATTTGAGATTTTGATGTTTCTATACGTTTTGAGGTTCCCAAAGTCCGTTTTCATTATTACTTTCCGAACACTATAGTGAGGAAAGTATTGTAATCATGTCAAAAATCCGAATTTGAGATTTTGATGTTTCTATACGTTTCGAGGTCCCCTGAGTTCGTTTTCACTATTTTTACGATGATGTGTGTGTGTGTGAGTGAGTGAACACGCTAACATCTAAACGCTTTGCTCGAATGAGCTGTAAGTTGGTACGCATGTTGCAAGTCACCGTAGGACGAACCCTATTGATTTTGATGAATCTAGCACTTATAGTTTTTTTACAGGGACACAAAGAAAAATTCTTTATCATTATGGCCTATGGGACCAAAATCTTAAAAGTGCGATAGCATCTAAACGTCTTATTCAATTGAGCAAAAAATTTATACACATATTATAGGTCACAGATACTCAATCTGTATAGATTTTAGAGAATCTAGCACTTATAGTTTTTTTTTTTTTTTTTTTTTTTTACAGGGATACAAAGAAAAATTCTTTATCATTATGGCCTATGGAGCCAAATTTTTAAAAGTGCGATAGCGTCTAAACGCCTTATTAATCTGAGCAAAAAATTTGTACACATGTTATAGGTCACAGTTGCACCAACTGTATAGATTTTGGTGAATTTAGCACTTACAGTTTTTTTACAGGGACACAAAGAAATTTTTTTTATCATTATGGCCTATGGGACCAAATTTTTAAAAGTGCGATAGCATCTAAACTCCTTGTTCAGTTGAGCTGAAAATTTATATGAAAATTATAAATCGCTGTTGCACTAACTATAAGCATTTTAGTGAATCTAGCATTTATAGGTTTTTACAGGGGCACAACGAAAAATTCTTTATCATTATGATCTATGGGCTCAAAGTTCAGTAGCGTTAAATAAAACATCATGTAATATATGGAGAAAAATATTCAAACACTCTATTATGGTTTTCTCTCTTTTGTTTGTTTAACAACTCCTCTTTCTTTACTTTATCTACAAAACTGTTAATTACTCAATGTTCGGAAAGTCGAGTTGAGTCACTCCAGATTTTTTTTTATTGGGATTCTTTCAAGATTTTGTTCTATAGAGCAATTTGAGCACCTGCACTATTTTTGAAAATACTTTGTCTGTGTTAAAATAATGCGCATTATATTTGTTTTACATTTATATATTTGTTAGAAGGTAGGTAAAAGTGAAATTTTTAATAAAGATTTTGAAAAAAAAAAACCACTTGGTTTTTTTCAAGTGGGTTTATTGAAAAAGCCCGTTGTAAGAAACACGTTTAAAACATCCCTCGTATTACACACCAATCCTGACTGTTACCATTACCTGATCTGTCCAAATGTCCGTAAAATAGACTGATATAGATGTATTCTTCATATCATAGAAGTCTTTATTATAAAACAATTTCATTAAAAAAAAAAAAAAAAAAACTGTCATACATATTTGTTTTTAAAGAATATGATGTTTTGAGATAGAAACTACTCAAATAGCATATTTATATGACAATTGCTTCATGATATGAGATATTTTATTTCTTTTTCATCCTTTCCACTTTTTCTGTCTTGAATCTTATTTTCTTTGTTTTCCATTTATCTGAGAATACGTTATAAGTTTGCTGGATCACTGCAATCTGGAATGTAGAGACATATGCCAGTTTCTAGGAAAAAAAAATTATACGATTTCAGGATTTTTTAATACGTATATATATATATATTTCACGTACATGTATTTATATATAGATATTTAGAGACAGAGTCGATTTCATCTATTTTGAAAGAAATTATTAGATATTTTTTAATTCTTTTATTGTTGCATTATTTACTTTGATACGGAATTTCTGTTTTAGATAATTAATTTTGTATTATTATTTAAGACAACTAAGACGCACTCTATCATTTTAAAAGAAATTTAATATTTCTTTTAAAATTATATAGTACGGATCCCCAAAACAGAATGTGTCAAAATTTGGAACTTAACAGTCGTTTAACAGAAGTGTCCGAACACTAGCAGAAATTCCTATGTAAAAAAAAGTACACTTCATACGGTTTTGTTAAATAAATCCTTAGCGAATCATGTTCTTAGACTGACTATGAACAGGATTCAACAAGGATTTATTTAACAAAACTGCATTAAGTGTACTTTTTTTTATATAGGAATTTTTGCTAGTGTTCGGAGACTTTTGTTACCGACTGTACGTTGCAGAAAAACGGCTTTACTGCAGATATGTAGAAATTAAGAGAGAGAAATTGTGAGTTATGGCCTCAAGAATGGACATTCTCTTTTAATTATACAGGGGTATGTCCAGACTTTTCACACAGGGTCTTGGTTTTGTGAAATTGTGAAAAATTCTACACGTAATTTTGTGAATCTAAATTTAGTGTGAAAATAAAGTTCTTCCAAACTTTTCGGCTAGGGTCCTCTTTTTGTGAAATTGTGAAAAATGTAATTTTGCAAAATAAAATTACAATTAAGGTTTCATTTTTGACAATAACAGTTCATTTTATAGAACTAAACTCACATACATATGCATAGAAGTCCTTTATAAATTAGAAATTAAATGTCAGCTTTTCGGGAGAAATACAACAAAAACATCCGATTATTCAGGCAGTATACGTTCGTTCCATTGAAGATTAATTTTGAAAATGAGAAATTTATCAAAGGAGGGACTAAGGAGAAAAAATTTGTGAAGGGTTCTTTTTTAGGATAAAAAATTTTGTGAAGGGTCCTGTTTTAGGATAAATAATTTTGTGAAGGGTCCTTTTTTAAGGTATAAAATTTTGTGAAAGGTCCTTTAACGGACCCAGGTTTGCCTCGGAACAGACCCCTGTTATATAAACAATTTATTAAAATATTTCTAAAGCAGTTAATTGCTCTATCCAGTCATTTTATTATTTATTTATTTATTTATTTATTTATTTTGCTACTATATACTTATATTGTAGTAAATCGAATTGTAAGATATGTATTTTTTTTATGAGATTTCAAGAATATTCTGAAAGTAAATTTGAAAAAATCATACTTGACCTGCAGAACATTTTTGATCATCTGAAAACTTGTTGCAGAACATTTAAAAGTATTCTGCTTTGGGGGTACGGACATAATTACCGATGTTTTTCTTTAATAAATTACAAAAGAGTTATATTTTTATAAACATTTGTTGATGAAAATTATGAAACATTCTTTTTTATTGATATGATAGTGTATTAATAAATAATGAATTAAGTATATGTAAGATAAGCAAATTACTTAAAAAGGTGTATCGAATGTTAAATAAATTATTATTATTATTATTATTTTTTTTTTTTTTTTAATTAAAAAAATAAATAATAAGAGGAAATATTCTTTTATTTGTAAGCAAATTACGCGGCAATGGTTTGTTTTTGTAATGCATTTCAATTTTTAATCCTGGCCTAAAAATAAAAAAATATTGAGGTGTTATAAGTTTGAAGTCTTATATATATGTATATACGAGGTCTGGCAGAAAACTAATGAGACTGACGATACTGCAAGCAATCTGGCAACCCTGCGCTGTTGTCCTTGACAGAGCACGTGCATCAGAACCCTCCCATAGCTTAGTTCGAGTTTCTACTCCGTCCGTTAACTACGTGATTTTTACTTTCTTCTATATGTAATATAGAGAAAGTATTGGATTCGCGAAAATTTTCGACCTCCGTTTTTTGACGGATCTACACGTTTTGGGATGTCCTGAACACGAATTGATAGTTTTTAGAAAATGTCTGTCTGTGTGTCTGTCTGTCTGTCTGTCTGTGTGTCTGTCTGTCTGTATCATTTTTTTGTGGACGCTGTATCTCACGAACATATGAATGAAATTTAACCAAACTTGGTATTTAGTTGCACCCTGACATGAACTGGTGCCCATTAGATTTGGGTATCAATAGCTCAACAGGTGGCGCTGTAATCGCATTTTATGCAAATTTTTAACATGGCAGCATAGGACAAAATTCCGTATAAATGGGCATAATGAGAGTTATTTTAAACTTGTGATTGTAAAATGAATTTGAATTATTGATGATAGTAGTAGTTAACTAGGAAAAAAAAATTGTGCATGGGGGGGCATCGGTTCCCCTCCTGGGGGGGAAGTACCCCCCCGGGGAGGTTAAATTTTGAAGATGGGTATCATTCGAAAGATCTCGTCAATACCTTTAAAACGAATGGTTGAACCATAAATCTGTGATAATTTAAAACAAAGTTATCGATTTTTTTTACTTTTAACAAAAAAAAAACTTAGAAAAATAATCGTATTTTTTTTTTTTTTTTTTTTTTTTTTTAACGAAATTTTACCAAACTTGGTATTTAGTTGGTCCCCGACATAAACTGTTGCTGATTATATTTGGGGATCAATAGCTCAACAGGTGGCGCTGTGATAGCATTTTATCTAAATTTTTAACATGGCAGCATAGGACAAAAATTCGTATAAATGTGCATAATAAGAGTTATTTTACACTTGTATTTGTAAAATTAATATGAATTATTGATAATAGTAGTACGTAACTAGGAAAAAAATTCTGTGCATGGGGGGGCATCGCTTCCCCCCCCCCCTGGGGGGGAAGTACCCCCCCGGGGGGGGTAAATTTTGAAGATGGGTATCATTCGAAAGGTCTCGTCAATACCTTTAAAACGAATGGTTGAACTATAAATCTGTGATAATTTAAAACAAAGTTATCGATTTTTTTTACTTTTAACCAAAAAAAAAAAAAAAAAGGAAAAAAAAATCTTTTTTTTTTTTAAATATTGTTACTGATTGAATATGTATAGGAAAATATAGAAGAAAGTCTTGTGGTGGCCACAACATACTAGTTGAGACTGCGATTAGTGAAGTTGTGTTTTTGTTGTGCGTCACGCAAAATGGAACAGCGGAATTTGAAGCAACGTTGTGTCACTAAATTTTGTGCTATGATTGGAGAATCGGCAAGTGTGACGTTTGAAAAGTTAAAACAGGCCTATGGAGAGCATTCTTTATCCCGAGCTCCAGTTTTTCACTGGCACAACGCATTTTTGGAAGGCAGAGAAAATGTTGAAGATGAACAACGTTCAGAGAGGCCTTCAACTTCGAAAACTGACGAAAACATCGAACGTGTGAAAACTCTTGTGAGATCAGACCGTCGTTTAACATTACGAATGTTGAGTGAACAATTAAATTTGAACAGATTTACCGTTCATCAAATTTTGAGTGAACATTTGCACATGCTAAAAGTCTGTGCCAAAATGGTGCTGAAAAACCTCTCAATTGAATAGAAGGATGTGCGAAAAAACAAGTGTCTTGACCTTCTGGACAGAATTGCTAATGAGCAAGATTTCTTTAGTCGGATGATGACAGGTGATGAATCATGGATTTTTGAATACGATCCTGAGACCAAGAGGCAAAGTGAGGAGTAGCACACTCCAAACTCTCCTCGACCAAAGAAAGCTCGAATGAGCAAATCGAAGATCAAATCAATGCTGATTTGTTTTTTTGACAGAAGGGGAATTGTCCACTAAGAATTAGTTTCTCCAGGACAAACTGTTAACCAATTTTTTTATAAAGCCGTCCTTGAAAGGCTCAGAAAAAGGGTCATTCGCGTGAGACCATACATTGCAGAGAAATGGTTGCTCCATCATGACAACACCCCATGTCACACTGCCCTCTCCATAACAGAATTTTTTACCTCAAAAGGCATTCCTGTGGTTTCCCATCCCCCTTATTCCCTTGACCTCAGTCCCTGTGACTTCTTCCTTTTTCCTAAACTGAAAAATGTCCTCAAAGGCCATCATTTCAGGACTTTAGAAATCATCCAAAAGACTGTAACGGACATGCTGAAAACCATAACGGTTGAAGACTTCCAGCACTGCTACGAACAGTGGGAACAACATCTCCATCGATGTGTAGCTGCCCAAGGAAACTACTTTGAAGGGGATAACATTGATGTTTGAAAGAAATAAAAACTTTGTTAAGTCAAAAATCAGTCTCATAAGTTTTCTGCCACACCTCGTATATATATATACATATAAATGATAGTTATCGTAATAAAATTTAATCTTAATATTTAGCAATTAATAGATACAAAACATATATATATATATATATATATATATATATATATATAATAATTTAATAATAAAGAATAATCGAATAAAGTATTAATTTAGAAATATTTGCTTATCTATTTATTTAAGAAAATAAAACAAAGATAATCTAATAGTCGAATTACAGTTTACGCCTCTCCTTTTATCGATAAATTCATACTAAAACGTACTCTTTAAATTTAGGGGGGGGGGGTCAAACATTTGAATTCTGGTTTGCTCAATTTTTGGTTAAGTTTGAATTCTTGTAACTGAAAGATTTCATTATTATTATTTGTTTTATTAAACTCTACCATAATATTTTCAAGGCGCTTGTCAAGTTTTCTAAATTGTTTTCTTATTTGCATTCCTGTATCGCCAACTTCTTTTGCTTTTATGCGAAATGAAATACTTAATGCAGTTTCTTTGATATTTTACTAATAAATGAGCATTTCGTTGTTTTATAATAAGAAAGCACCACACAACTGGCGTTTAAGGTAATAAGTACAAAACTTTGAATAAACACCATAAAATGCAATAAACTCGCAACGATTGTTTCGGGTAGAAAGAACACACTTCCTTTCGTCAGGCGAACAAAGTAGGCACGAGTGCTGCAATCAATGCGGCATTGACCTATTTTCTCACAAGGAAGAGCAGTGAGACAGATTTTCACAAGGCCGCATTTAACACGACAACAGTCCGGATGGATCTTAGTTATGTTTAATTAAAAAATGTTAGATTTATTAATATTATTAAAAAGGCTATTTTTACCTCGATATTTTAAAATTTGCAAGCTTCAGTCTTCCAACTTATATTTGATAAGTCATGTAGATTTTAGATTAGAGTGAGAAAAATCTTTTTTTTTTTTTTTTTAAATTCGAAAATTTTCAACTAATTTTTCAAAATAAATAAATTAGTTAATTATAATAAATAATTATTATAAATTTAGTCTAAAAATGTGTTTGATTAAAAATCACAGATTTTATTGGAAAATAATCTTTATTTAAATTCAGAGTCTGCTTTGAGTGATCAATATTTTATACTAGCCGCCTTCGGCGACCAACTGGTTCGCGATCTCTGAAAAATCCGACTTTACGAAACTCCCGCTCGGTGGCGCCTGCGGCGCCTTTTTCCCTTTTCAGGTCTAATAACAGCTTATCGATATATCGTGAAAATAGCTTATTGAAAGCTCAGTAAATTTCCGTGCGGTAGCGCCTTCTGCGCCCTCTTCCCTTTTCAATATCTGAAACAGTCTGTTCGCTCACCATGTTATGATCTTTCAAATTTCTGACTTTAGCTAAGTCCCGCTCGGTGGCGACTGCGGCGCCATATAACATTTTTTTTAAAGATTTGTGTCTGACTTATCTGTGGTTTTCTCCAAAACTTGCTTAATTCCGGGCTATATATCGTTAAAAATTATTAGTACGAAATGTGAGCGAAAATCTGAATTTGAAACTCTGTAAAATATAAAAGAATAAAAATTTTCTGTTTTTTCCGTAGTTTTCTCCGAAAGTTTCGTACAGAATTTGAACGGCTTATATCATTTTAATAGCCTGCAATAAAAATACTTTAAAATATCTTTTGAATGATGTATTATGTATTACAATAATGAATATCTATGATATATTTTAAACTCAAAATGGCCAATCTATCAAGGGCGATTAACGATTTCTATTGAAATCCGTCTAAAATTTAAGAATTCCAAAACTGTTTTTTTACAACTGAATTCATAAAAAAAAGGGGAAAAAAAATCTATATTATTCTGTTAAAAGTAACTCATTAACAGATGAAATTGGTGAATGGTGTCATTAACAGATGAAATAAAAATGAATTTAAATAAATATAATATGTCTATTTATTTTATTTTTAAAGCTATACTTTAGATTTTTTAACTGCATACAGGTGAGTCATAATGACGGGCAGTTTCGAAGTTCTGCTTTTGATCGATTTTAATTTGAAAAAATTCAAAAACTGCTTTCTTTATTTCCAGTATACTTTGTCACGTGGGCGAAAAACTTTCTCCCGACCTCTAGCACCTGGCACTGAAGAATCTTATTCTCTCTTCTCTGTCAAGGTCAGTTGCAAGAGTTTCAGAAACGTCGATTCAGAATTTCATCGAAAACTGCCGCGATACTGAAAATTAAAAAAATTATAACTCATTCAGTTTTTGAAATTTTCTCTCAAGCTTTTGGGTATTCAATTGTTGAAGCTATATTTAAAAAAATGATTTATCTCTAAACGCTTTTGAGTTATAAAATGTTTTGTGAAAAAATCGATGTTTCGTAAAATCTAAAAATATGGATCGCTAATCCGTATTTTGTAAAAATGTTTATATTGTTCGAAAGAGGATTAAATATCCTTTCCAAATATATCAGTTGTTAAGAAATGGAACAGTTACTCAGTCGTACATGGCGTTTCAAAAAAGACAATCGAGAAAAAGAGAAATTTTCGACCCTTTTTAAAACTTTTTTTAAAAATATAAAAAATCCGTTAAAAAAAAAAAAAAAAAAAAAAAAAAATTGTACCGTAAGAATCGGTAATAAATGCTCTTTCTCGTGGTACAGGTGTATTTTCGATATTTCCAACAGATCGGAAGCGATCGCTTTAGAAAAACCCGCGAAATTTTTCTCTTTCTGCTTTCTCTTTTGAGGAACACGCTGAAGGGCGAAAATTACGATCCGCTCGCTTTTTAATTAAGCATTGGTCGACGTTTTAATTAATATCTCCGGAACTAATTAAAATTCTTAAATTCTGTTTTCACTATCAACTCGGGAAGGCTTCGGAGCACCCGTATGTCAAATTTTATACTTCTGCGTTCAGTAGGGGCTGAACGTATAGATGCACAGACAGACAGACATCTTCTTTTATTATTATAGATATCTTTCTAATCATTCTAATATTAGAATTATTCATACTGAGGGAAAAAAAAAGTTTGAAACATACAAAAAGAGAGAGAAAAACATACTAAATGAATATGTAAAATAAATAGATATGAATCGTGAAAATAAAATTATTTTTTGCGTATAGTATATATTGGCCTAATGTTTCTCTTTAATTAATGTATTCCTATCCCCTTTCTTTTGTGAAGAAATAACAAGCAATTCTATTATAAATCGTTTATTTCGATTCATTTCTAATATCAGGGATGAATTTTTTTTAAAAACTGAACTCAGCTTTCTGAAGATTTATATTTTCCTTTTATAATAATGTTCATTTAGTTAAGTTTGTATTTTGGATGAATTGTCTAATCAAATAAGGTTTTAATTGTCTGTGTTAATTAAAGGAATCATTTATTTATTTATTATTATTATTTTCTTTGGAGTTTAAAGATAAAATATTACTGTGACATGATGCTTTTGTCATGTAAATCTGGTATTTTATGTTGATTTTTCATACACACACATATATTTAATGTTTGTTAATCTTACCCCATAACATGAAGATCGCCGAACGAATAAAAAATTTTTAATATCATCCTATTAGTTTTAGAAAAATACACTGTAATGCTAATGTTGAATGTTGTTGATGATAAACAAAATCTTTTTCTGCAACCACCAGTAATTGCAAAAACATGCGAAAAGTGTTTTAGGTCAAAATATATACATCAGATTATATAAAATAGGCACATTATCAGTATTTCGATACACCCAGGCAAAAATTGAGCCTTTCAGCCACACTTTTACAAAATTGCACAACATAAAAAGGGCCCCTTCACAAAATTCTCCACGGACACGGAGGGTTTTTTACCCATGCTTAGGTCCCTCCAGTAGACAACTGGTTCATCCATAACGCAATTCAATATTATTTCCAATGAGTGTTTAGGTTTTATGAAACACTATTAAATTGTTTCAAAATCATATAGAGTGACTTTTAAAATAGATTTTACGCGATAATATTTTTTTCACGAAAATGTTTTGTTTCTCCGAAAAACGTCCCGAAAAACTGAAACTTGGATCTCCTTATATCTGTTCTTCAACCTGTTCAAAAAGGTTGAATTTCTTTCTCTTTTTTTTTTTTTTTTTTTTTTTTTTTGTAGGGGGGGGGGGGGGCTTATCTGGTATTATTAGACTTTTGTGATAATTAACGCTTGCTTAATTATTTCAATCAAAACAGTTGAGTGCTTTTGGAATTTACAGTTTCTTACGAAATTTGTATTCATCATTCTGTTAGTTATTCGATATTTCACGATGTTGAACAAATTTGCTATGAAGCAGTAGCTATCATAGAAGCATTTCCGCTCCGTTGGAGATATTCAAAATTCCAAAGTAATCGCGTCCATCTGGAAGAGGAAGTTTTGAAGATTGAAACTAGTGGTCGTTTCACATGCATAGAGATGTCGTCTGCAATCTAAATATATTGGAAGATATCACAAAGTAAATAATAAAAAATGTGTATTGAATTTCTCTAAGCCTGTTGATTACGCCCCTTGGAGAAATGACTCAAAAAATGCGCCTCTGAGGAGAAACTGATATGCTATGCTGTAGTCATCACAAAACTTTCTTCTATATATTCCTATACAAATTCATTCAAGTATAAATGATTTATTAAAATTATTATATTTATTAAGATTATCGTCCACATATAACGTTTTAGTAAATACTCTGATTTTGGTAATTTTTTTTTTTTTTTTTTTTTTTTGGTGGAGGGGGGGGGGGGGGGTAGCTTAGGAAAATTTCTTTATAACATCATTAGTATTTAAACAAAAAATGTTTTTCTGTCTGTTTCCTTTCTTTTCTTTTTTTGTCTTCTTTATTTTGCAAGGTTGCTTATGTTCAGGCATTTTCATTTTCGGTACCGCAATTTCAGTTTTTCTTGGTAGTTAAATTAATAAAATAAGACTAAAATATCAATTTCATATGACTGCTAAACCTAATTTAAAAAAATAATATTTTTCATAATTAGAGGATTGGACCTCCTTGCAGTAAATTATATGTTTTCTTTTCATAAAGAAAATTTTTTCTTACTAAAATTTCAGGTGTTTTTTCATGAATTCACAATCACTCCAGGGTTTGTCCACCTATGACTCCATAACAAATGATCTGATTTTGATACTTTTTTGTTGTTGGAAAGATCTTGGCCTGAAGAAGATCCCATAAAAAAACCATCATGTCTTTGAAAAACCATCTCATACAAACGATGTCTTTCTTTTTTGTTGTTACTGTTTGTTTCTGAACGAGGGAGAGTGTGTTTGTTCACCTATAATTTCTTAATGGATGCTCAAATTTTTATATATATATACACTTCTGCTGAAAAGTTTAGCAAGATTTGCAAAGGATCAGTTTTTTTCAATTTAAAGACTTTATTTCTCAATGAAATGTTTTCAAACATTGGGTATTTAAAGAACTGAATCTTCCTTATGTTTTTCAGTGAAGATTGGTTTAAGACAAAATTTTGGGGGACGGTAACAAATTGAGCAAAAACAATAATGTTTGTGATTACCCTGTATCGTTAACTGATCGAAATGATCTGTAACCTTAGGATTTGATAATGTAGACCCAGTACAATTTGTGGATGAATTTGTATGACGATAGCATGTTAAATAACGGAGATATAAGCATTTATTTTTAAAACTCCCCCCCCCCCCAAAGAAAAAAAAAAACAAAAAAAAAACATGTTTTTTATTTATAATATACGCAGTTTTTAAAGAAAATTATTCCCACTTTCAGATAAATTGAAAAAAAACATTTTAAACAATATACTGCAATCGGAATACAACTATCTTAAATATCTCATGAAATATGAACATTTTTATGAAAAACGTTTTCACTACGCACGCGCAAAAGATAAAAATTTTTTTATTACATAGGTTGAAAACTAGATATATTGGGCAATATCTGTCAAAAATTAATTTGAATAGAGGAAAAAATTAAGTAAATTATCCGCAAAAGAACGAGCTAGATTTTAGGTATTTTCCAAGAGTTGAAATTTCAAAAGGGGTTTTTCACATGCCGCTTTAATTTATTACTTTCCGAACACTATAGTGAGGAAAGTATTGTAATCATGTCAAAAATCCGAATTCGAGATTTTGATGTTTCTATACGTTTTGAGGTCCCCTGAGTCCGTTTTCACTATTTTTACGATGATGTATGTATGTGTGTGTGTATGTGTGTATGTGTGTATGTCTGTGAACTCGCTAGCGTCTAAAGGCTTTGTTCGATTAACCTGAAAGTTGGTACGTATATTGTAAGTCACCATAGTACGAACCCTATAGATTTTGGTGAATCTAGCACTTATAGTTTTTTTACAGGGACACAAAGAAAAATTCTTTATCATTATGGCCTATGGGAGCAAAATCTTAAAAGTGCGATAGCATCTAAACGCCTTATTCAATTGAGCAAAAATTTTATACCCATATTATAGGTCACAGATACTCAATCTGTATAGATTTTGGAGAATCTAGCACTTATAGTTTTTTTACAGGGACACAAAGAAAAATTCTTTATCATTAAGGCCAATGGGGCCAAATTTTTAAAAGTGTGATAGCGTCTAAACGCCTTATTAATCTGAGCAAAAAAAATTGTACACATGTTAAGGCCAGTATCGACTTGGGCTCAAGATCAACGCTCAAAACGTCATTAATCACGCTTCCGACACAAAGAGCCAAATATCTTGTCATCGGTTGTAGCCCTTTTTTATCAGATTGCGCTGTTACCTCAAAGGAAAGCATGCAAAATTGACAAAGATGTCTACCCCTGGCCCACAATTATCTCTGCAGGGGGTTAGATTCCATCCCCGTTCGTGGGCTTTGAGCTACAGTGAGCTAGCCTAACCACATCAAAGGATTCTGAATAGAAAGCGCCCAGTGAGCGCAAATGGAAACCGGACTTTATAGGTCGCATTTGCACCAACTGTATAGATTTTGGTGAATCTAGCACTACAGTTTTTTTACAGGGACACAAAGAAAAATTCTTTATCATTATGGCCTATGAGACCAAATTTTTAAAAGTGCGATAGCATCTAAACGCCTTATTCAATTGAGCTGAAAATTTGTATGAATATTATAAATCACTGTTGCACTAACTATAAGCATTTTGGTGAATCTAGCATCTATAGATTTTTACAGGGACAAAACGAAAAATTCTTTATCATTATGATCTAAGGGCTCAAAGTTCAGTAGCGTTAAATAAAACCTCGTGTGATATATGGAGAAAAAAACACTCTATTATGGTTTTCTCTCTTTTGTTTGTTTAGCAATTCCTCTTTCTTTATTTTATCTACAAAACTGTTAGTTACTCAATGTTCGGAAAGTCGAGTGGAGTCACTCCAGATTTTTTGAGGATTGAATTATTTTAACCACTTAGCAAAAGTTCTTTTTTGTGAAAAACTGTTTATTTCACAAATCTCAGTAATAAACAAAAATATGTTAGAGTTATAAGCTTATAAGGGGTTTTTCACAAAAAAGTACTTTTGGAATGTGGTTGAAATAACTGGACCTTCAAATTAATTACGCAGCATGCTATAAAAACCTCTTATGAAATATCAGCTGTTGGAAAATATCTAAACTCTAGCTCGTTCTTTTGCCGAAAATTTGCTTAATTTTTATTCTATTCGAATGCACTTTTGACAAAAGTAGCCCAATATATCTAGCTTCCAACCTATGCAATAAAAAAAATTTCTATCTTTCGCACATGCGCAGTGAAAACGTTTTTCATAAAAATGCTCATGTTTCATGAGATATTTAAGATATTTGTATTCCGTTTGCAGTATATTGTATCATTTTTTTTTTTTTTTAATTTATCTGAAAGTGGGAATAATTTTCGTTTAAAACTTTGTGTATTATAAATAAAAAACACGCTGACTTTTTTTTTGGAGTTTTAAATGTACTGGGTCTATATTAACATATCCTAAAGATACAGATCATTTCGTTCACTTAACGGTACAGGGTGATCACAAACATTATTGATTTTGCTCAATTTGTTACCGGCCCCCTAAATATTGTCTTAAACCAATCTTCACTGAAAAACACGAGGAAAACCCAGTTCTTTAAATACCCAATGTTTGAAAATATTTCCTCGAGAGATTAGTTTTTTTTTTTCCCTTGCAATTTAAAAACTTATCTTTTGCATGTCTTGCTAACTTTTGAGTAGGAGTATATATATTGGAAAGTATATGGAAAGTATATATTGGAGTATATTATTGGAAAGTCTTGGCCTAAAGAAGGCCCTTCATAATATCATTAAGATTTGAATAAGGGATGTTTATCGTTGTATCGTTTCTTATGTCTGTTTTAATTTAATGAAGATATACATTGTAACTTTTTCTCTAGAGCTTTATTTCATAACCTATTATGAATAACAGAGAATCGTCGGCGATTCTTTTCAATCTGCGTGGCTTTTGAAAGTTTATATTTCATACATTTATTGATATTGGATACTTTTATATTACATGCCTCACAGAATTCTTGGTTACGAATGCTACGCATCCGTTATTTTCATTTCTTAAGCCTTTTCAATTTGATGTATGATTGTGGAATCCACTGATCGTTTATTCTCTTATCGCACCCTGGTAAGAAAAGTGACACAGCTCAAAAATGCGAGAAAAATCAACTTAACGATAACACTTTGATTAGCTTTATAATAATATTGCTCCAGTGATTGGCATGCTCCAGTAATTGACATCTATCCCGGAATAATTACTAAATAAGAAAAATAATAAAATCATATATTTTATATATAAGAATTTTAACATTTTATGTCAAACATTTCGTATAAATGTACATAATGAGAGTTATTTTTAACTTGTGATTGTAAAATTAATATGAATTATTGATAATAGTAGTATTTAACTAGAAAAAAATTTCTGTGCATGTGGGGGCATCGCTCCCCCCCCCCCCTGGGAGGGGGGGCGGGAGGTAAATTTTGAAGATGGGTATCTTTCGAAAGATCTCTTCAATACCTTTAAAACGAATGATTGAACTATAAATCTGTGATAATTTAAAACAAAGTTATCGATTTTTTTTTTTTTTTTTTTTTTAACTTTTAACAAAGAAAAAAAAAAGAAAAAAAATATATATATATCGTATTATTATTATTTTTAAAATATTGTTACTGATTGAATATGTGTAGGAAAATATAGAAGAAAGTCTTGTGGTGGCCACAACATACTAGTTTTTTTTTTTTTTTTTAAGGCATTTTGTAGAAAGTAAATTATTAATCAATAATACTTTATTTTTAGCCCTTATTTATTAGGAATGAAAAAAATACATCCATAATTGGATAATTAAATTCTAGCAATTTTTAACGTTTCTCTATTATAAAGGTACTCTAATATGGTCAGCCTACTCTATGTGGATGTTACTAGTGGATCAATTCTATACAATGATTAAAACAATAAAGGAAACTGTGAAGATGGATCATTCGAGACAACAGCATTTATAGCTACTGTTCTCAAAGCAAATCCGAAAAAAAAAAGTATGAATTTTTATTTAATTTTATGCTGACTTCAAAGGTTATGCTAAATAGTAATGTTTGTGATGTCCGGCGAAGGAATTTATTTTATACTTTTAGGTGCAATTTACAATTCAATTTTATGTCAATTTACAATTTATTTTTACTTTCTTCTATGTGTATATATAGAGAAAGTATTGGATTCGTGAAAATTTTCGAACTCCAGTTTTCGATGGATTTATGCGTTTTGGGATGGCCTGAACACGATTTGGCTGTTTTTAGAAAATGTCTGTCTGTGTGTCTATCACAAATTTTGTGGACGATGTATCTCATGAACCAGTGAACGAAATTTAACCAAACGTGGTATTTAGTTGGACCCTGACATAAACTGGTGCTGATTTGATTTGGGGATCATTCGATCAACAGGAGGCGCTATGATCGCATTTTTTCCTAAATTTTTAACATGGCAGGTATAGGACAGAATTTTGTATAAATGCGAACATAATGAGAGCTATTTTAATCGTGTGATTGTAAAATTAATATGAATTATTGATAATAGTAGTAGTTAATTAGGGAAAAAATTTGGGGCATCGCCCCCCCCCCCGGGGGGGGTATGTGTGTAAATATTCAAGATCGGTATCTTTCGAAAGATCTCGTCAGTACCATTAAAACGAATGGTTGAACTATAGATCTGTGATAATTTAAAACAAAGTTATCGATTTTTTTTATTTTTATTTATTTATTTTTTTTTTTTTAATTTTAACGAAAAAAAAAAAAAAAAAACCCTTAGAAAAAAAAATCACATTTCTTCTGATAATTGGAAAAAAAAAATTACTTTCTTTCGGCATTTAGTGATATAATTCTGTCAGATAAAAATCGTCTGCATTTATAATGAAAAATAATTTGATAGTTTAATAAACAATTTGTATTGAATAAATTTTGTGTAAAATTATATAGAAGAAAGTTGTGGTGGCCACATCATACTAGTTAGTACTTGGACTAATAATTGCTTTTTGAAGTCGATTTTATTTTTATCCAAAAGGTTTTTTTTTTTTTTTTTTTTTTGTTTCATAAATGACCTCTTATAAAATATCACTTACTTAAAACTGTTCAGTTATTATGCAACATCATGTAAAAAAATAGTCAATAAAAAAGGCATTTGCAAATGTATTTCTGAATAGGAGAAAAAAAATATATATATATATATTCTTGTTAGAAATAAAACTGCAACTCGGGCTAGAAAACTGATGAGATTTTTTTTTTTTTTTTTTTTTTTTTTTGCTGTTCCTGCAAGAAAAATTTATCCGAAATAGGCAAACGTAGTTCTTTTCTCTTTTCCTTGTTACCGGAGTTCATAGAATTGTACTGCTATAATTTTTGGCAGTTTTATTTTATTTTATATTTTTTAACAACAGCTCATTGTCATCTGAGACATATTTTTTTTTTTTAATATGTATTCGTCTAAAAAGAATTAAAGGTTAAAGTCTTTGCCTGGATAGATTTTCATTAAATGGAAAATGTATTGTTGAAAAACGATTTTTATTTTACTTATTAAAATACACTTTTTAGCTTGTATCTTTGGGATGCATTTCAGTTATAATATAAAGATTAAGTATTTTACACACACACATACATATCTATATAAACTTTTTTCATTTTAATAATTTATTTTGGATCGAAATTGTGAACTGCTGACATCGAGCGTCAGATAATTAAAATGATAATAATAATTTCCTTAAAAAATATCTTGTAGTATCCTATGACTTATTGTGAATTATGATATGGAGTTTCCCCAAATCAATTTAAAAAATGTATATTAATTTGTATTAAATATACAAAAAGTACAATACAAATATTTGCACAAATTTTTCTGAAACTCAAGATATTAAGTTTGGTTAAAAAAAAAAAAAAAAAAAAAAAACTTTTTTCTTAAGTTTATTGAATAAAATAGTATTGTAGAAAGTAATTTTTTGGTTATCAGTATTATATAACAGTATTAGCTACAAAGCATCAAACATTTTTCCGGCATCAAAAGTACCATTGCAGTAAAAGTAGTTTTACAGTTAAAGTGGAAAAAGAGTACAGTCTTTCACTTCCACAAACAAGGCCGCAGCAAACTTTTTTTTTTGGGGTGTGTGTGTGTGTGCGCGTCTGGAGGAATTTGGCGTATTTCATCACATTCCTAATACAAGGTCATAGAGAGAGAAAGAAAAAAAAAACTATTCTGTAATTGTAATACACAAAATGATAAAGACATTATAGAATTTCATAATAAAATAATAATGAGTTGCTTTTATGTTTAATTCAGTACATTTCAATATAAATATCATTAGTAACTTGGGGGAAGGGGATAAAATTTCAAAATTTGTCTTTTTTTCCCCCCTTATTCTGCATTTTTTTTTTTTTTTTTTTCCTTTTAATTAATTTAGATAGCTTTTTATTTAAACGAGAAAAACTTTTTATTTCCTACCTTAGCCCATTCTTTTCAACCTTAGCTGGAAATACGGAAATAATTCTTATTATTATAATACTAAATTTATGTGTGTGTGTGTTTGCCGCATTCTAATTTTAAAATACGACATTCTTTTTATATGACTTTCTATTCTACATATTTCATCACTTAGAGCCTCAGTTTTTCGTATTGCATGTTTTATAATTATTATATTTAAAGGATATTGCTCAAAAGAAGCTTTCTTCCGCAAAATGTTTAAATATATATTTTAAATTATGTTACACAAGATTAGAGCCATCAAATGAGAATTTTTAATGCGATATTAAATAATTAACTCAGGGCACTCCGCATGTCGTGTGGAAAAAATAATAAAAGTCGCGTGGTTTTTACACACATATTTCTGTACTGATTGGTGTACTTGAAGAGGAGAAATTCTTGTTCATTAATCAATAAATCTCGATGTACTCTTTTTTTTTTTTGTGTGTGTGTGTGTGTGTGTGTGAGAGAGAGAGTCAAAATGGCAAAGTTGGATCTGAATACTCTATATGTTCAATTCATATTCAATTTTAAAATATTTATATCTTTACCGACCGCACCTTAGACATTTACAAAGGCAGTTTTTCAAAATCAAATGTGATATTTCTTTGACAAGTAATTATACAGAAAAACTAAATGAAAAACTGGTGTACAAACGATAAATAGACAATAAGACTTCTTCACACACCATAAATTTTAAGTCAGCACAACCGGTTTCGAAAGGACGTAGCCTTCCTTCATCAGGTGCAAAAAAAAACCCCGTGCTACTGCCTTGGAGGCAAAAGCAAGACTGGAGGCTACGTCCTTTCGAAACCGGTTGTGCTGACTTAAAATTTATGGTGTGTCAAGAAGTCTTATTGTCTATTTAATTATACAGAAATTTGGTTTTGTGAAAATGCACTTAATGGGAACTACTTTGCCAACTTGCTGGGACTTTATTTAATAATCACCACTAATGTTGAGGAATGATGATGTTTGATATTACATGATAGTGTATTAGACAAATATTACAATTAAAAACTAGTGGTTTATATTGGATGGCAACACTGGTAGTTATGTGAATCCTCAATGTGTGAGTCACTTAAAAATTACCCTTTAGTTCGTTATAATTGAGGTTTCATATTTTTAGATTATTGTAATCTTAATTATTCTAAATTGAATATGATTGCGTAATACATGGTAACTCAATTAATATTTTGAAATTCTTGTAAAATACTTTTGAGTTTTGAGAGTGTCAGTTTTAAAAAGCGAGTAAAATGAAATAAATTATTGATTTTTCCCCACCGGCAAAATAAAATTTGAACTCAATGAGCAAAAATAAATAAGTGCTATGACCGTTAATTTTTAAGCGTTTAATGCCGTAGACAAATGCTCTTCCACTCTCTCATTTTCCCTCATCATTCTTTAAATTTATTTAATCATGTCTCCAATATGTACCTTTAAATATTTTATTTTTCAATCTATTCAATGTTTCTATATTTAGACTTTTCCTTTTAACGAGTTCTTTTATAAAAAAAAATCTTAAACCACACCTTTATGTAAAGAGAATGAAAGGCGCGTGAAAAAAGGGAAAGAGAATTCTTGAAAAAAAAAAAAAAAAAAAAAACCTCTAGAATAGAATGTAACTAAAGCATAAAAAATCTAATTATATAAATGTACTAATTACATAAATGAATTCTTCTAAAAGAATACTCCTCTTTAAACCTTTTGTTGCCAGATCATCGAACCTTTTGTGCTGACCCAAATTTCCATTCTTTTTCTCCCTTTTCTTTTTATTATTGCATTTTTGTCTGACGATTGAGCTAAAATATGAGTTTTAATTCTTTACTCGCCACCTGCTACTTTTATTATCACTGTGACTGTTTTATCTGCCCATTCGCAGCCGGCTCAAAACTTTCAGGTTCGGAATTTCCCGGAACCCTGGAGGCATGGTCCACAGTGGATTCCTCAGTACTCCTGCAATTACTTGACGTTCCACCTCATTTAATACTAGCCACTATGTTTTCCTGAGATGTGGTGGTGTGGATTTTGTAGTTTTATCTATGTGAACGCCTCGTATGTTGTTTGTATTTTGTTGCGGAAACTTGGGAATACATGTGGTGGTTATTTTTGTTGTTTGTTGAGTTTATTTTTTTTTTGTTCATGTTTTTTTTTAGGACTGGAGTTACATTATGCGAATTCACCAAATCAATTATTAAATCCTTTGCTAACGATGAGCCTATACAGCGCTCTTTATACTCTCAATCATTTGCGGGGTGCGGGAATGTTAGCTGTTTATAAAGCTCTTTTTGTAAATTGAACATAAAAGATTGTTTAATGCTGCATTCTTTAGTTTAAAATTATTTCTATCGTTTTTCAACCAGTTCCGGATAAAGGAATTTAATCTTGAGGTTTTTTTCTTTATATATGGGTCGTAGTGGTCTGCACGGGCCTGAAATTTCTGTTCCGGACCCAGCCTGCCCCACATAAAAAAAGATTTTAGCACGGCCCATCTCGAACGCACACGCGCGCACACACACACAATATATATATATGTATGTAACTGCTTGGTCCACAGAGTGGCAGTCTTGGCCCGCCCGAAATAAAAATAAAAATCCCGACCCAGATTGCATGATGGCAGTGAAGTAATAAGAAGCATATTAATTACAAGAGATAGCTCTTTAATTAAAAAACTTACAAAGTTTTTACATAAGACATAAAATTCTAAACTGTTCCTTTTTGGGGGAAAAAAACTGATTTCCTTTTACAAACTTTCTACAGAAATAAAAGTCATGTGTGTTTTTCCGAGCCCACTTGAAAATAAATGTTTGTTTTACGGCCCGGCTCGTTCGAGAATGCATCTCTGATTTGCCGGCCCCCTATCAGGTACGGTTCAATGGCCGAAACCAAGCCCGTGCAGACCTCTATTTGGTTGCCTTGTTGTATGTTAAGAAACCTGAGCAGTTTCATATATTTTTAGCAAATGAAATATTTGTAAATTCATTTGGTAAAATATAATGTTGTTGGATGCATGGTGTTAAAAATTTCAAGTGTGAACATCAAACAAAAGATGAATCCCGATAAAAATTAGGTTGTTTTGAGACTCTTTTATACCAAATTCCACTTGTAGAAAAGCACCTTTTGCAACATTTCATAGCAGAATAATCCCTCCACGCAGGACACTCCATCCAGATCTAGGACCCCCGTGAAGTCAATTGGCCGTAATCCCAAAACACCAAACACCAGAATAGAAAACACTGTATGTATATCATTGTGTTAGCATATAAGTGGTTTGTTTTAAATAAAGTGAATGGATTTATCTTTCTTAACAAAATTTAATTTTTTATAAAAAAAACATAACAGAATTCAACAGTCTCTGTATACTCGTATGATAAAAGAGAGAGGCTGTGTGTTGTAGGCAAATGTTGCCACAACACTGTTGAATGAGGTTCGAATGATAGAAACCATAGATATAGTAATATATATATAGATCTATCCAGTGGCGTATGCAAGGGGGGGGGGGTTGGGGGTTTAAACCCCCCCCTTGACAGAATGTACGACAAGAAAAATTAGGCTGTTCCTTACATTGTTTTTCACATTTCAGGCGGAAAAAATGTATGGCAAGCGTAGAATATTTTTTTCTACGAAGTGGTTTAAAATTATGACTAACTTTTTTTTTCATTACTCTGCGATAAACACTCCTGAAAATAACTAAACCACTTCATTTGCGCGGCGCGAAACATGTTTCCCCTGAAAACAATTCTCTGAAAGGATTTCACCTTTACGAGTTCATATTCAAGGACAAGAGGGGTCGACCATATGGGGAATTGGAACCATTGAAGTAGTGACCTTTAAGGAGTGACCCAAATAATATCCCAACAATAGAAGGCATTTTAAATGAACTAGCGAAAACTTCTCGTCGATTAGACTTCGCTCTGTAAATAAGAAAATTCAATGAAATATTTTGCGTAAGCGTAACTATGTATTGTATTTTATGTTTTGTGCAGCAGTTTGTACAGGCTCTACGTTATTCGTCGCTAATTATAGATTTTTTAGTTTGATCTTTTAATTGGTGAGTTTATTTTACTATTTTTCATTTTCTTACTCTAATTTTCGGCATGTAATTATGATATTTTAAAAGATTGTTAAACTTAATTAAATATAAACTTAATTAAACTTAATTAAACTTAAATAAACTTAATTAAACCTAATTAAACTTAAATAAACTTAAACTTAATTAAAAATTCGGATGGACGAACCCCCCCCCCCCCCCCCCCCTGGAAAAATCCTGGATACGCCACTGGATCTATCATCCCCATGTTATCGAGCAAAAATTTTTGATGCCGAAAAAAAGTTCTAAAATCAAGCCATTAGAGAGTATTGAAAAAAAGAAAAAAAAAAGAAAAATGAATTTGAAACTGTATCTGGAGTTTTTCATTCACCTTTAGTAAATAAATTATTCACAAATCTTATTTACTAAATTATCCGTGTTTATTCCTGTGTGTGATTTACTCGGGGAAAAGCAGCCATTAGAGTGACTTTTCCCGAGAAAAAAGGTATCACTTTTTCCCTCTCGCTGATCAATCTATGTCTTATTACTATATCTATGATAGAAACTAATTAAGGAAAATATAAGTAGTTTATGCTCATATGTACTTTTTTTATTTAATTTAAATTATTATGAAATAAGATTTAATTGTGGCAACAAAATGGAAATAGGCCTTTCACTTTATTGAGTTTTGCAATTTTCAAGATAGTGTTGAAATACAATGGTGTGAAAAAACATTCTGATAATGATATAGTATAAAAATATAAGGATCAAATTATTTGTTGATCTATCATTTTACGAGGTATGACAAGAAATAAGAGTATATTCATTCTAGTGTTTTTCGCTTATACTGTTTGTTTCAATAAAATAAACATAAATGAAATGGTGTACTATTAGCAAGTAACATAACTTTGTTCACAATTACTTTCTTTTATATATTTAATAGAGAAAGTATTGGTTTCCTAAAAATTAACTACTCTAGTTCAAGAAAGAACTAATGCTCAAAATTACATACAATTTTTTATTTTCATTAAAAAGAAAAAAGACGTTTGTAGAACATATTTAACTTACTTTCGGCATTTAGTGTTATATTTCTCCAAGATTAAAATCGTCTGCATTTATCATGGAAAATAATTTGCATAAATAATTTGTACTGCATGAATTTAAATATAGGAAAATATAGAAGAAATTGTTGTGATGGCCGTAATATACTAGTCTCTACATGGCTTACATATATATTTGAGTTTTATTCTGTATTTTGCTCTCGTTGAAACTTGTATGTATTCGAATTTCATTCTTATTCTCGGGGATAACGCGTAGATTCAAAATTTCGACTGCATTATTGTATATGAAATTTGAACGTGACTTTTATTAGATTGATATCTTCAAACTCTTATTCAACTTTTATGCCATTTTTCAGAATCGATTATCATAAAATTTTTATCGAATCGGGTTATAAAAGAAAATGCAGGCGAAATAAATAAATAAATTCAAAAAGAATTAATTATAGTAAAAGAACCGAAGTACTTTTTTAACGATTGAAAATAGTTGTTCTCGAGAAAGAGAAAAGTTATAATGTACATTTTTTTTTTTGTTCTATATTTGGAAAAGTTAAAGTTCTATTTGACTGATTTTTCACAAACTGATTTCTTTCTTTCTGCTTTCCATTTTCTGTTTTTTTTTTTTTTTTTGTTTTATTTATGGGAATTTTTCTACTAACAGTTTCTTACAAAGACTGAAACTCTGTGTCACTGTACGCTTGAGAAATTTTTAAAATGATTGAAATAGTGTTTTTTTATACTTATCTACGACACTTTGTTGATATTGTTTTCATGCGTTTGAAAATTTAAATGGGTAAAAGTTTTTATTGTTATTATTTTTAACTGAAAATTATTGAAGTATTTAGCAACCGGTTTTTCCGTTCACTGAACATCACCCCCCCCCCCCCCCCCCATCCCCAATCAGGGTTTAACCTGGCAAAAAAATTACTTTAGCATTTTAGCGAAAATAGGCAAGCACTATTTTAGCTTTTTTGAAAGTTAGTTCTTTGGATACTATTGATTTCTGTTACTTAGCTTTGTTATCCTCAGTTTTGTTTTCTATTCCTTTTGTTCATTGATGATTTTAACCAAGCATCCATATTTGTGACTTTAAAAATATGAATCAGGGAAACTATGTTTTGATTTTATCAATAGAAAAAGAGATATTCATATCATATGTGTAAAATGAAAAAGCAATTTAAAAATCAAGTAAAGTGTAGTGGTAGATAATCGTGAAATACTAGTGCTAAAAATGCTTCTATGAAGCAAATTCTGACATCTAACATACTTTTAAATATTTTTGCATTTAAATTCAATCATTGAAAATTAAAAATAAATCCAAATTACTATATAAATAAGGATTCCCAAAAATTTCAGTCCTTTCGTAGTTTTTGCCTGCAAATATTAAAAAAAAAAAAAAATCTGAATTATTATATAGAGATATTTTATACAGTTATCCAGTTTTAGCTTTTTAGCGAAATTCTGACCGACTTGTTTTAGCAAAATAGGATATACCTTTTAGCAAAATGCTAAAAAAAACTAATGGCAGTTTAAACCCTGTCCCCAATATACTGTGCTGGAGTGAAGGTTACAAACATTCCAAGAGGTCAGGGGTCGTGTGACCAGACAGAACGGAGCCACGAGAAGCTGTCTGAGCGACAGATGCTTTGTGTAAAAAAATTGTATATTTCTATGGAAGCGGTGACATCAATAGTTTCCGATTTCACGCATGGCCTTGTTGCTACCGACGTTTCTCAGAGTTTCGGGTAGACCAAGATTGGCCGAAAATGATGTCACGGGTAGACTGATATCACGTTCAACGAATCAGTGCTTCGTGTGGGGTATTCCCCTCCCCCTTCGAAGGTGTGCTCGGAAGGAAGAGACTCAAAAAAAGAGACAGAGAGACTTGGTGCTAAAAGTGTGTAGCATGTTTTTGAAGTATGCTCGGAGGCGAGCATTTTGTAATAATTTTTAACTTATTTGAATTTCAACTTTTTTGTTAAGTTTTGAATAAAAATAGCAAAAAAATCATCCCTGGACTCATGCTTGCGTATTCCGTTGTTCGAGGTGTACTCCCAGAAATCACCACAGCTTTAATTAAAAATATAAAATGGTGGCATATCGGTGGTATGTTGTTTTAAGAAAAAAAAACATCGAACTCTGTTTTCTATGTGTTGGTGGTGAAAAAGTATAAAAGAACGTTGCTGTGAGCCCGGTGACAACTGGAATCCCTGAGATTTACTGGAGATTATTGATGCCTGTGACAATTAGCGTGGAAAGGATTAAAAAGACTTCGCTTCTTCCCTGTGCTGCTGAATTCCCTGGAGATGCCAATCAAGGAGATTTTTCAGGTATGCAAAGTGTCAGAGATTTGAGTTGTGGGATGATAGTTTTTGTTTATTTATTTATTTTTGTTTTGTAACAATGCATGTAGTTACGAAGCTTTAAGAGTAAGAATTTAGTTTTTATGTGTAAAATTTTAAGCACGGATATCTCGAAGTCAAGTTAATAGTTAAGGCGGTTGAAAAGAGTAATTTCATGACTTAACGGGGCGTTTACTTGAGAGATAAATTTATCGTTAAAGTTCTGTTTATTGTAACGGGGAGCTTGGTAACTTTAAATTGTTGTTTAAAAGTTTCGATAAGATTATAATTCTAAATTTTTTTTTTTAAAAGCAACGTAAGGATTGTGGATACTGTAACTGTTTATATAGGAGTATACTGGAAATTAGTTGATTTGCCTACTGGTAAAAATTCTAGGATTCTTTTTTTTTTTTTTCTCTAGTTGTTTATTTTAACTAAATATAGGTACTGTTTATTGTATCTGGGTAAATATTGTAGTTAATGTTTAGAGAAAAGGTGTTTAAAGAATTTCGTAGGTGATAATCAAAGTGTTACTTTTGTCTATATTTTCATGGTATTTGATTTGTTTATTGTTTTTATTATATGTGCATTTTTTTTCAGTAATTAGTGAAATTGTATTTTGTAATTATGGCATTTCTCATTAAGTATACTAAAAACATATTGTTAGAGTTAGCGGATGAATTTGGTGTTTCGGGGCTAACAGATAAAAGCAAAAAACTAGAAATCAAGGAAGCTATTGAAAAGGCGGCTAATTATGATGAAGGGGTTGCGAAGGCGCTAATAGAAGGGATTTTGGAACAGAAAGAAAGCGAATTGAAATTACAAAAAGAAAAAGAAGAGCGCGAATGGGCGTTGCAAAAAGAAGAGCGCGAATGGGAATTACGAAAAGAAAAAGAAGAGGCCGAACGAAATTTTGAACTGGAGAAACTCAGAATCCAGAGCGCTGCAAAAACTAGTAGCGTAGGGTCCGGGAGTTTAGTTCAAGAGACGGTTTTGAAGAAAATTAAATTAAAAGACATAGCTCCGAAATTTGACCCAAAACAAATGGATATTTCTCTTTTTTTTACGATATTTGAAAGATTAGCACGTAAAGAAAATATTAGCGAACAGGACTGGATGTCGCAACTTATCCCTTTATTGCCGTGCGACGTCGTACAAATAATTATGAAATTAGACGAGTCAGAGGCTGATAACTTTCAACATGTAAAAAAAGTGTTGATGAATAGATTCAGATTGAGTGCGCGTGCGCTAAGAACGAAATTTGAATCGCACAACAAAAAAAGTGAAGAATTATGGGTTGATTTAGTTCACGATTTGAGAGGGTACCTAGATAACTGGCTTGAGATTTTAGAAATTAAAGATTTAGAGTCATTAAAGGAATTGATGCTCACGGAGCAGTTAAAGAAAAGGGTACCATGCGAAATCAAACAACATTTTGTAGATGTGTGGGAAGAAATCAACAAAGCTTCGGATTTGGCGGAGAAGTGCGACAAGTATGACGCGGTTAGAAAAGAGAATGGGAAAAGAGAATATAAGCCTTTTCAGCGTTTTACGAAGGGTAGAAATTCATTTGGGAAAGACGGTCAGAAATTCGGGTCAGGTAAGCATGATGGTGGGAGTAATCCGAAAGCTGAGTCAGCTAAGGGCGACAAAAAAGACTCAGGAAAATTAAAAGGGGATAAAATCGAATCTAAGGATCGTGATTTTGATAGAAATAGTAAAATTGTGTGCTATTTGTGCTCGGAAAGGGGCCATATTCGACCTAACTGCCCACAAAACCCTAATCGCAGAACAAATCCGATCAATAACTTAAGTGCGGGCGAAATTTTAGGTGTTGGTTTTGACCCTTATATAGGTAAATTAGAAATAAATGGACAAGAGCGCGAATTCTTGAGAGATAGTGGCTCAAACATTGACGTGTGCGAAAGGAATATGATTTCTGTTGAGGATTTACTGCCGGAACAGGTATGGATTAAGCAACCGTTTGACGAAACGTGTAGGTGTTTACCTTTGGCGAAAATCGTTTTAAAAGGGGAATTCGGAGAGGTCATTACAAAAGCGGCTGTAAAACCTGCTAATTTGAGTCAGGGAATATATCTTCTAGGCAATAAAACCGCAGAGTTAATTGAGTCCAATAAAAAAATTGTTTATCCAATTAATGCGATAACGCGAAGTCAGAAACGTGAGCAAGAAAGGATTAAGAGTGCGCAGTCCGAAATGAATAATGAAAAGCCAACTCAGAGAAAAATTCAGAATTTTGAGGAGGAACCGGGTTTGATAAGCGAGTCGTTAGAGGAGACTAGTGCAGAAAATAAAGTTGTTCTTCCTGTGTTAAAAGAAACAGACAGGTGTCCATTAATCGGGGTTTCAGCTGAAGAGTTTCAAAAAGAGCAAACTGCGTGTGACACGTTGAAAAATTGTTGGGAAAAAGCTAGGAATGAAGCGGGAAAGGAATTTAAGATAAAAAATGAGCGGTTAATTCGAATATCGGATTCTAAGCGTAACCAAAACAGGATGCAGTTGTGCGTGCCAAAGAAATTTAGGGCAGCGATTCTAAACCTGTGTCATGATTCTGTGTCAGGGCATTTAGGCTCGTGTAAAACTAAGCAGAGGGTGTTGACTAATTTCTTTTGGCCAAATTGCTATCAGGAAATCGAAGAGTATGTCAAAACTTGTGAAATTTGTCAAAAAGTAGGACAAAAAGGGGATAAGAAGAAAGCTCCGTTGAGATTAGTACCGATTATTTCTGAACCGTTCAGACGTCTGTCGATTGACGCTATAGGTCCGCTTGTAACGAGTAACAAAAATAATCGTTTTGCGATAACGGCTGTTTGCGTCGCTTCAAAATTCCCGGATGCTATTCCTGTGGAAAACCTAACTTCGAGGTCAGTGATCAATGCATTGATGCAAATTTTCGCGAAGACCGGATTTCCTAGAGAGTTAGTCTGCGATCAAGGTGCTTATTTCACGAGTGACTTATCGACAGCGTTTTTTGAGAAGTATGATATCAAAATCAATCATTCTTCTGTCTGTCATCCGCAATCTAATCAGGTGGAAAGAATGCATTCCACTCTTAAGAGGATTCTCAAAGCATTATGTCTCGAAACGAAAAGCGATTGGGAAGAAAATCTGCCTATGGCTCTTTTCGCGTTGAGGACGGTGCCGCATGAAAGCACGGGATTTTCTCCTTCAGAGCTTATTTTTGGGAAGAATTTGAGGATGCCTCATACCATTGTTTACGAAAATTGGATGCAGGAAGAGGAAATTAATCAAAATGTAGTAGAGTATATTTTGGATTTAAATGAGCGCTTAAAAAGATGTCAAGATTTGGCAGGGGAGCGCATGACAGAATGTCAACAAAAAAGAAAATTATGGTACGACCAAAATGCAGTGTCCCGAAAATTTAAGGTGGGAGACTCGGTGTTGGTTTTGGCTACTGCAAAACCACATAAAATGGCAGTACAGTGGCTAGGTCCAGGTGTAGTTACGGGGGTAATATCCGATACGAACTATACGGTAGATCTTCCGGGAAGGAGATGTAAGGACACGATTTTCCACGTGAATTTAATGAAACCTTATCATAAACGCCCAGAGCATGTCAACTTAATTTTGGAAGAGGTTGGCGAGGAAATTGAGGAGGATGCATCTATCCCGTATCCGATTTCGGACCCTAATCATTTCGACTTGACAGACTTAATTAAGGGGAGTAATTTGGGTAATAAGGTTTCGGAAGGGAATTTGGCAACTTTACAAGATGTCCTAGTAAAGCATAAAACGGTGTTTTCTAACGACCCTGGTACGACCCATAAGGTAGAGATGGATATCATTTTGACAGATGATAAGCCGATTCGTGCAAAACCCTATCGCATGTCTCCGCGGCAGTTAGAAATTATGCGGAAGGAGATTTCCAGGCTGTTAGAGTTAGGGGTGATTGAGGTGGGTCAGTCAGATTACGCATCGCCTATGATTCTTGTAGAGAGTCCGGGGAAAGACCCTAGGCCGTGTGTCGATTATAGGGCCCTCAATGCCAAAACCCAAGTGCAATTTTTCCCGTTACCGAATATTGAGGAGGTAGTTGAGGAAATGAGCACTGCAAAATATATCTCAGTAATGGATCTGACGAAGGGGTATTTCCAAATCCCGTTAACGAAACGTGCGCAAAGGTATGCGGCGTTTGTAACCCCTTTCGGTGAGTTTATTCCAAAAAAAATGATGTTTGGCTTAGTGAATGCTCCATTTTATTTTTGTAAATTAATTAGTGAGGTGCTAGGGGATTTAGTGAGTTTTGTGAGACCATATGTGGATGATCTGGCTGTGTTTTCATCCAGTTGGGAGCTCCATATCCGGCATCTGGACATGGTGTTACAACGTTTGGAGGAGGCAAATCTAAAAGTGAAACCGGCAAAGTGTTTATTCGCCCAGGACCATGTAAAATTTTTAGGGCACGAAGTGGGGTCAGGGAAGAGGTCGCCGAGTGACGCGAAAATCCAAACTATCCAAGAATTTCCCATTCCAAAGACAAAGACGCATGTAAGGTCATTTTTAGGTCTGACCGGATTTTACCATAAATATATAAAGGACTATGCGACAAAAGCTGCGCCTTTGACGGATTTGTTAAAAGGGAAAAATAAGAGGGAAAAAATTGAGTGGAGTCAGGAATGTGATCAGGCATTTAAGGTACTAAAATTAGATCTAACTAAGGGACCGGTACTCTATGCTGCGGATTTTTCAAAAGACTTCATTGTTCAGACTGATGCAAGTCTTGTAGGGGCGGGTGTGGTCCTAGCTCAAAATTTCGGGAATAACGAGGAACACCCAATTGTTTATTTGAGCAAAAAATTCTCCAAGGCGGAGCGTAATTATAGTACCATTGAACGCGAATTAGCGGCAGTCATTTTTGGGGTGAAAAAACTAAATCATTATTTAGATGGACAAAAATTCGTTCTTCAAACCGATCATAACCCTTTAGTTTATCTTAAAAAAATGATGGGCACAAATTCACGTTTGACGAGATGGGCCTTATGTTTACAACAATACAACTTCACAGTCGAGCATAAGAGCGGAAAAAAGCATTTGAATGCGGATGCGTTAAGTCGCATGCACGAAGAATAAAAAAAAAAAAATAATGCCTTGGTTTTAGGTAGTGTTTTTGGACTGTTTGTAAATATTTATTTTTTTTCTTTCTTTCATTTGTATTACAAAAAAAAAAAAAAAAAGTTTGAATGTATTGATTATGAATTATTTTTCTTTCTTTTTCATGAAATTTTATTGTGTAATTGTGAAATTTCAGTGTTTGCCTTTTAAAATTTTGTTAGGGGTAGAACCTTTGATTGTCATCACGAAATTGCATGTGAATGTTTAATTGTTTTTTTATATAATGTGAAATGAGACCTTGGGATCTAGTAATTATGCAAGGTGTAAGACTAGAAAATTTATTTTTAAGATTATTTTTAGTTCTATAAAAGTTCAGGGGGTTGTTTCGAAAAAATTTTTTTGGGGGGCTAGCTCAACTCTCTGATGTTGCATGTTTGATAATGGGAGGAGGCACCTGAGTCTTCTGGAGCCCATTTTACATCCTGAAGTCCGTAAAATGGTCTTTTAGGAGGGAGGAAGCTGTGCTGGAGTGAAGGTTACAAACATTCCAAGAGGTCAGGGGTCGTGTGACCAGACAGAACGGAGCCACGAGAAGCTGTCTGAGCGACAGATGCTTTGTGTAAAAAAATTGTATATTTCTATGGAAGCGGTGACATCAATAGTTTCCGATTTCACGCATGGCCTTGTTGCTACCGACGTTTCTCAGAGTTTCGGGTAGACCAAGATTGGCCGAAAATGATGTCACGGGTAGACTGATATCACGTTCAACGAATCAGTGCTTCGTGTGGGGTATTCCCCTTCCCCTTCGAAGGTGTGCTCGGAAGGAAGAGACTCAAAAAAAGAGACAGAGAGACTTGGTGCTAAAAGTGTGTAGCATGTTTTTGAAGTATGCTCGGAGGCGAGCATTTTGTAATAATTTTTAACTTATTTGAATTTCAACTTTTTTGTTAAGTTTTGAATAAAAATAGCAAAAAAATCATCCCTGGACTCATGCTTGCGTATTCCGTTGTTCGAGGTGTACTCCCAGAAATCACCACAATACTTATAATTCAAATCTGTTTAATTATAGATTCTTAGCTTGTTTAAGTTTGAAGGTTGTGAGGTTTATGTTTAAATGCATAGATATATATTTTATTTTAAGCTGAATTAACCATTGTTTTACAGAGATTCTGAACCTTTCAGGCACTGTGCCCCCTTTTGAACACTCATGTGAGGTCACGCCACCACCCCTCACTCCCAACCACCATAATTTGAAACTGAAGCTGGTTATTAAATGAAAATATAGATAATTTCATACACAAAATTTAATATAACTACACATATCTTAATTTGAAACATATTATTAGTAGTAGAACGTACAAAAAAGTGCGATATTATCGAAAATACGGTACATTTTGACCGCAGAATTGCTTAAATTATAGTCAATTTTAATTTAATTTATTAAATCACACCTCCCTTGAAATTCTTCTATGCCGCCCCCCCCCCCCCATATTGAGAACCGGTGTTTTAGTACATTTTAAAGATCTCACAGTGAAAACAAATTTACATTTTTGTCCAAGTTCCATAATGGGTTAAGAAGCTGTTAATGGACTGAATTTCAATTCCCCTGGAAAACAAAAAAAAAAAAAAAAAACATGATAGGAGGTTTTATTAATATCACAAGTCAACGATGAAATTTTTTTCTTCAAGGCGATATGTTTTTCTAATGTATTTTTGGATGCTAATTAAGGAAAAACTATTCAAAAATTTCCATCACGTACAGTTTTGATAGAATATGAGATTGTGTGAGTTTAAAGCTCCATTTTTACAACTCCCATCTAAGTTATTTTCCGTAAAATCTGGGTGATGTGAGCGAAGAACAAGGAGAGCTATTTCACCAAGACACCAAAGAAATGTAGAGACGATAGGGTGTTAACATGTTAGCAAATTATTGTTGGATGCAGCATAGATAATCCCCCCCCCCTCCCACTTCCATAAGGTATTCAAACCGTGTACAAAACAAGGTGTAAAAGGTTCGATGTAAAGAAACACATTTAAAAGATAATGTTCAAATAATAGCCGATTTCCATGCATTTTATACATAAATTGATTCGAACTTGTGATAGTCTGTAGATGAATTCTTCCGATCTTCATCCTTATTTTGTGAAAATTCCTTACGTAATAATAAAAAATGACAACCATTCCTGAATTCAGCGCATCAAAACACATTAGAAACACCCAACGCAGTGAAAAAAAAAATAGTTGGCATAGGTGGACTTTGCTCAGTTCCCCATCATATTTATGTTCTCATAAATTTCTAGTGCGAGACATATTATAATCATGTTAAAAGAAATGAATTTGACCAAAGCTTCATACAGTGACAGAATAGGCTATCCACCGTTCACTTCGATATGTTTATCTTATTCTAATCTATTAATTTATTTTGTCAGGGTCAATTCCGTTGTTTAGTTTTCATGCTACTATTTCCAATGCAACAATCCTCAAAATTCATATTTATATGAAAAATTTACAATTTCGCTATGTTGGTAAAATCGTAAATTACGAATAATTTACGAAATTTTCCTATTAGAATATTTGTATTCAATCATGTTCAAACAAATATCATAAATGTAATTTTGAATTTGAAGTTGTCTAATGTATTTAGGATCCTCAAAATGGAAGTTTATGCTCGATTTTGCCTTATTCTGACATGTTAAGTAAATCATAAATTCCAAATAACTTACGAATTTTTTAAATTGGAAAAATCATAGTCTGTGATATTCATGCCAGTATCCTAAATAATATTTCGAAAGTGGTTTGACATCTTTGCGATGAAAATATCCCTCAAGATTGACGTTTATGTGAAATTTTGCTCTATTCTGCCATGTTAAGAAATTCGTAAATTTCCAATAACTAGCGAAATTTTCAAAGTAGCATATTTATAGTTACTGATGTTCATTCCGACATCAAAACTGATATTTTAAAACTGGTCTGACTCTTTTACAGTAAAAAGTTTCCATTTAAGGCACGTTTAACCCCTTAACGCGCGCTGTCCTCGCTGCGAGGACGCAAAATTTAAGATCCAGCTGGAAAAATTCATCCCGGAAATTTTTTAGCAAAAACTTACGTTTATAACATAGCAGAAAAGGCTAGATTTTTAACCTTAAAATTTCTTTTAGTTTAATTTAGTTCATGAATTCCGGTGGCAGTATAATTTAAATGATCCGAATTGTCTTTTAAGTGAATTTTTGCCCTATTCTCCCATGTTAAGAAAATCGTAAATTTCTCATAACTTACGAAGTTTTTTAATTCGAATGTTGCAAATGAATAGGGTTCTTGCCAGTATCGAAAGTAATATTTTAAAACTGATCTGACCTCTCTGCAATCATTTGTTCGTGAGATATCTTTTAACTGACTAAACAAACTAACGGACTAACACACTAACAGACACCCTACAGACAGACACCATACAAATTTTGTCATTTTCGGATTCCTCACACCTGAAAATGTATAAAAAAGTCAAAAAACCGAGGTCAAAATTTTTCACCATTACCTAAGTTCCCCATACCTATAGTATGATGGAAAACTAAAAAAAAAAAAAAAAAAATGAAAAGTACGATTTTACAGGCCTGTGTATTTGTTTAAAATCAACGAACACTATACTACCATTTAATAATAATAAAAATTTGGGTAAAACACTTTATAGTGTTTTTTTTTTTTTTGTTTTTTTTTTATCCTGAGAGAGACACTAAAATTTAGTTCATTCTATCAACGATTTTTTGAATTTTCACGATATTTCGCTTGGGTTTTCATATTAAATAACTCAATACATTTGGCTAATAAATTATGTAAATGAAATATTGCTAATTCTTGCGCATGCACAGTTAAAGAATATTTATTAAAAACTCATATTTCATTATATATTTAATATTTTCATATTCTGATTGCAATGTTGTGGTTAACGTGGTATATCAAGTTTTCTAAAAAAATGGCATTGTATTGTGTAATATCTTGAATATTATAATCAAAACAGGATTTTTTTTTTTTTTTTTTTTTTTTTTGTAGATTTTTTAAAGAAATCTTTATATCTCCGTGAATGTATGTCTCACAAAATAAATGCAAATGATTAGAAGAATCCTTGTAATGACAGTCAGAACACATTTCAAGCAATACTTTTTACAGGGTGATCCAAAAACATTTACATTCATGGACAAATGATTGTTGTTTCGTAATTTATTTATAATTAACTACTTTTCTAATGTTTAAGAATTTATACTTTTCGCTTCTTTATCGTACTTACATTCATTGTTGATAAATTTAATTGTTGTGTCTTATATCACTCTTATGTTGTCTTATCTGTCAATTATTTTAACTGCTTAAAATTAACACTCTTATCGTCTCTTACATTATTATTGCAAATTAACGTGCAAATCGATGCAGTTTGGCAAATTATTTATAACTTCTTACTTTTCATTAAAATGAGGTTGGAGTACTTACTTGAAATTTAATTTATTGTTGATATTTATAAGTTTTTAGGTTATGATTTTATTTGATCTCATATATCACTGTAATTTACCCTGTTGCTATATAATCGCCATTAATAAAAATATAGCAGTTTTGGGGGAATTCCAAACTTAATTTTTCTTCATTATATTCACTTTTGCAACATTCTTACTTTGTATAATATATTTCTTTTCATATGTTGTGTATATTTATATATATTTATCTGGTATCTTGCCAGTTAAAGTTTCTTCATCACTAGTGCAGTGTACATTAAATGATATACAGTATAGACTATAGAGACAGATGTATTAATTTACTAATTACTTGTTGTAAACGTTGTAGTTAATAAATTTGAAAAAAGAAAAATAAGTGGGAAAATGATTTATTATATGATTTTTTTCTTTTCGCTTCTATTTATTGTATTGGCCACGTATAGTATATGATATTTAATTGTATAAAATAAACAAAAAATGTATTGTGAATTTTAAATGTCACGCATAATTGAAGGCAATTTTATATTTTGTTAATCATTATGGGGGAAAAAAAGTTATTTTTATGAAATTTTAGAATTAAGATACGTATATGAATTTAAATAGATATTTAAATTTAAAAAATATATATAGTAAATATAAATTAAATTAAATGTAAAATTTAAATAATGAGTTAAACTTTAAAAATGTTAATATTGTCTTCAAGGCGCTTGAATAACGATGGCCCTGTTCATATGGAACAGGTCAAAGGTTCTTTCTATTTAGCGGGCCACCTCGGTTGTTTGGGATGATTTAAGTCAAAAACTGTTGGCGCAACTAGAAAAATCTCGATAAAAGTGAGGAAGTGCAATTCGACATACAAGTTTCAGTGTATTTTAGTGATGGGATTGAGTGCAACTCAGTTGTCGCCAAAAGAGTTAAGCTGCCTTCAAACTCTGGCAACTCACAAAGCTGCAAGTGCGGTTCTATTGATATTTCTTTGTTGTGGTTTAGGAGAGTCGACGCTTGCTGGAGTCCAAGCTCACAAACCTCCTAGTGCGATAATTGCATGAAAACGGGGTCTCTTTTGTAAAAGAGCAATAAAAAGTAATGTCCTTCATTGTAAATGTGTGCAAAATTTCAAGGGTCACTTTCGGACAATGGATAATTTATGACTTTTGAAGCTCTGTATCGTTGCCAGAGTTTGAAGGCAGCTTTAGAATATTTTTTATTTTTATTTATATTTTTTAAATTCTTATTACACACACACCGGAAAAAAAAAAAAAAAAAAAACTTATATACCAGTCCTTTAAAAAAGAGAAAAAAAATGAAGAAAGAGAGGAGGGAAAAAAAAATAGATATATTGTAATATTACTTATTTCTATGTGACATTTATTAATGTTACTTCTTCATTTGATATAATATGCCTTAAGGAATTTATGAAATGCTAATGCATAAAAGATATCATGATAATTGAAAAAAATAAATGCATGTTTTTCTACTATAATTAATGATTAAACAGAATATGTAGCCGATTTTTTCTCCTTGGGGAGAAAAAGTATAAATGACTTACATATTGATATGTTTCTGGGTATTGAAATTATTCTCACTGCAGATAGTTTTCTCCGCTTTTTTTTTTTTTTTTTTTTTCCTCTTCTGTTTCATGCAAATGTTTATTGTATTTTTGAAATACAATTTGGACTTAGGCGATGTAAAATAAAAAATAACCGAAAAGAGAATCTAAATTTTTATTTTTGTTTCTGTCCTAAACAGAATTTAATTTAGGATGAGTAGTCTTCTTTTCTTTTTCTTCTTCTTCTTATTATAAGATACGGCTACACCAAAATGGTGAGTACACTATTTTGCTGTGTGAAAAAAATAATCCTCTCATTCTAGGGGGAGGGTGGAAATGTTACTGCCTTAAGCTCATATTACAATAGATTTTAAATAATAATTAAAAAAAAAAAAAGAAAAGAAAAGAAAATCTCACAGAAATAAATTAAAATTGTACATTTACGTGTAAGAATTATTCTGGATTAATCCTTTGCCAGTCCTATTTAATTTCGTTCCTATGGCCAGTATTGCCAAGTTTAGGGACTTTTTTATTTAATATCTACCACTAAATTTTAACTATAACCGTTGCCTAATCACTATGAATATTATTCGTCCATTGTGTATATCAAATATCATTCTTCAAAATTATTGATGATTGTTGATTAAAAAGAGAAATTTGGCAACACTTTTTAGAGTGTTAGGGACAGAAAAGGGCTAAGTCATAGATATAGTAATAAGACATAGATTGATCAGCGAGAGGGAAAAAGTGAGGCCTTTTTTTTTGGGAAAAGTCACTCTAATGGCTGCCTTTTCCCGAGTAAATCACACACGGATAATTTAGCAAATAAATTTTATGAATAATTTATTTACTAAAGGTGAATGAAAAACTCCAGGTACAGTTTCAAATTCATTTTTCTTTATATTCATTTTTTCAATACTCTCTAATGGCTGATTTTAGAACTTTTTTTCGGCATCAAAATTTTTTGCTCGATAACATGGGGATGATAGATCTATATATATTACTATATCTATGGGGTGAGTAAGTGGATTGCATCTCTTTCCTCTGAAATTTAATTCGTGTATGCCAATTTGACAAAAATCTTGTATTCAGTTGTTTTGTATCGATGTGATTTTAATTTTACGATTTGTGCTTAAATATTTATTTTTCAGAATGTTTTCCAAGTCAATAATTATGGCTGCGCGAAATTGTACAAGCTAAACGAAACGCGATATAAACATTGGCCTCTATTCCTAATACTAGGTAAAGTTTACAATTACAGCATCAAGCGTGCATAACATTTACAGGCGATACGTATACAGAATTTAAAAAAAAACTATTGTTTGGAGGAATCTGTATAAAATGATCTTTCCTTTAAAACTATTTTTCCTTTAAAAATTTACTCTCCCTGTAATAATGTCTTCCTCTCTGTTATTCGTATAAACTATTCGATTCCACTTCTGATTTTCATGAATAATGATATGGATTTCAGCTGTCTCTAAAATTATTAATAGAGAAATAAATTTCTGAAATTGTTCTTTGTTGGTTAAGCTTTATTATGAGAATTCCCAATGCACAACGTCTGACGGATATTCTCATGAATGACGGCTGGAATATTGCACATTTATAGACCTAGTTGCGTTCTTGAATGTACTGCGCCACTGTAAAAAAAAAGAAAAAAAAAAGAAATTTTACAATTAAAATGGAAGTTGATGTGGAAAACTTAAACTAATTTGGCTTTTTTTTTTTTTTTTAACTTTTAAAGATCCCATACCCGTGTGTTCATTTTAGTGAAAACCGCCTGGTGCTACGCTCAATATTCTTTTAATAATAATTTTTGTTTTATTTTTTTGTGACTTTTGGATCAGCTAGTGTATATATATATAATATATATATATATATAGTGCTTGTGAATCGATTTTCTTGGAACTGGATATATGCATATTTTTCATGAACTCCATATGTGCATCAAGTTTCAAGCAAGTCCAAGTTTATGAATCACCTTGATCCGACACTTTGTTTTTCAAAATGGTGGCCACTTTAAAATTTCAAACTCAGATTAACAACAACAACCACCACACACACACACACACACAAATTGCTTGCAAGTTTGGTATGCATATAATCAGTATCTTCACCAAGTATATTAATCAATTTGATCCACTAATTTATTTGAAAATAATTCCTACTTGAAAATTTCAAATGTACTTAAACAGGGGTTGATCCACGCAGAAATTGGGACCCTTTTGCTGCCCCTTCACAAAATTCAAATCTCTAAAATGGGCCCCTTCACAAAATTCATACCCATAAAATAGGCCCCTTCACAAAATTCAGATTAATAAAAGCGGTCCTTTTACAAGATTTTGTTTGATAAAAATGGTAATTTTATAAATTTTTTCCAAGTTTCCAGTAATTTTTTTAATTAGTGTCTGTATTTAGTTCAATAAAATGCTATTAACGTGATATTAAATATTAAATAGAATAACTTCAGAAATGAAAATTTCATGCGATTATTCTTTTCTTTTTTTTTTCACAAAAATAAATAAATACACAAAAATAATTTGTTTTTCACAAAAATCGACCCAAAAATTAAAACCTGGATCAGACCCTGTTAAAAAAAAAAAAAAAAAAAAAAAAGTATTTATGAATCGATTAACATGAAACTCAGTTTGTACATAGCTACAGCCCATATTGAGATCTCAATCAAGTTCATTAATCAACTCAATCCACCATCTTGTTTGAAAGCGATGGCTACTGGAAATTCAACTAAGAAATCAACATATTCTTCCGGCTCATCTGGAAAGACTTTTTTCATTTTTTATTAGCGTCTCTTTAATTTCTATTATCTATTCCAGCGTCAAGTGTCTGATTCCTATTCTAAACTTAAATTTCAGTGCTTAAAAAATAAATAAATAAATTTCAGGCATAAGTTGCAGTATATTACTAAAATCAAAAATAAGTAAATTTCAGGTGCATTCTCATAATAAATAAAGTTGCGTACTCTTAAAATAATAATAAAATCATTTTTATAGGGGTTAATCTATATTTGAGGGGGGGGGGGAATAATATTTTGGGGAAATTTTATTTGTTTTTGTGAGAGGGGGGAAAAATGAAAACCTTCTATTTGTAGTAGTTATTCTATAATGTTTAATATCAAGTTAATAGTACTTCACTGAACAAAAAATATAGACAATCACTAGAAATTATACTCAAAATATGGGAAATCTAGTATGTTGTAGCCACCACAAGACTTTCTTTAAGATATTCCTATACAAATTCAAGCAATACATATTATTTATTAAAATTATTATTTATCAAAGTTTTTTTCCATGATAAATGTAGACAGTTTTCATCGTTGCCCCGACATAAAATAAAAATAAAAAAAGATTTTGATGAAATTCTGGCAAAAGCAGAACTTAGTTTAGGACGGAGGACTATTAGTTTTTTTTTTTTTTTTTCTTTCTTCAAATTATAACATCGTTTTCAAATTATTCAATTATATTTTCGATAAATTTTAGATTTCGACAAATGTCCAACTATCGAAATCGACAACGCAAAAATCCCAGATTGAGACTAATAGGCCCTCAGTCCTAATAAAATAAAAATCTGGTTGACTGTTATTATTATAATTTTCTTTCTTTCTTTTTTATTTCACATTGAAAAGTTAAAAATAATTCTTATTATGTACCTTTATATGAAATTTTTTCCTATACTGCAATATTAAAAAATATGAAAAAATGATATGACACCACCACCTGTTGAGCGATTGATACCCAAATGTAATATGTACTAGTGTATGTCAAAGTTCAACCAAACATCGAGTTTGGTTATATTTCATTCATTGGTTCAAAGATATATATATATATAAATATATATATATGTATATATTATATATATATATAAACACTATTTTAGACACACAGACATTTTCTAAAAATGGATAAATTGCTGCAAGGACAACTCAAAACGTGTAAATCCATCGGAAACCGAAACTCTAAAATTTTCAATAACCCAGTACTTTCTTCTTATGTATGTAGAAGAAAGTGAAAAATAAATAAAAATAAAGGGGCTTCTTTATAAAGTCGAATTTTGTGAAGAGATCTCTAATGGGCACCAATATGTCGACATGTGAATTAATAAAATTTCAGCAACGCGTTTTTCTTGATAAAAGCCACGAATTATAAGTTGCATTTTTCTTACTTACCGAAATGAATTTCAAATGTAAATTACGCGTCTCTCCATAAAATCATGAATAGAGAAATATATTCCAGCTATAAGTCGCATTTCTGTTGCTAAGATCATGAATATTGAAATAAATTTCAGGTGTAAGGTGCTTTCTGCTTTGTAAAAGAATGATTGATATTTTTCCCCTTCAAAACTACTTTTCCTGTTAGAAGACTATCAATGCGGGGAAATTAAATTTTCGCTCATGTTTTATGTATACGTGAAAATTTCATAATTTGATTATAGTTCTAATTTAGTGAAATAATTTTTAATTAAGTTACATTTTAAAGTTTCAGATTGGTATATTGTTATGAGTATGCTTTTTCTAACACTGTTAAAAATTTCAACAGAAAACTCTATGTAATGTATTATCTTAAGTCTTATGTAAAATTACAGAGAAAAATAAACGGAGATGTTAAAAAACTTATTTTATACATTCACTTTAATAACTAATATTAATTTAATTAATCATCGGTGAGAATATATTTCGGACTTGGAATGCTTTTTCTAAAATAGAAACAGTCATTTTTAATTTTAATTAAAAAATTAAATAATAAAATTAGGTAAAAATATAGAATAAAGATTGAGAATCTCGATTATTCACTTTTAACTAAGAATTACTGTACATTTACAGAGGCTCTGGATAAATATTTACATTAAATTTACAGAAATTTTTAACAGTGTACCATAAACTTAATAAACTGGAATGCCCCATACTACTAGTAATTCAGTGTTGATTCATGTACGTCTGAATTGTACGATGCGAAGTATGAAAATATGAATTAAATTTGTATAGATTATTATTATTATTATTATTTTTTTCTTTTCAAGTTGATGGAAGTTTTTTGCAGTAGTTTTATCGTATGATTGTAGTAATAATTTAAAATACTGATTTAATTGGTGTTCATATCTCGACTGCAATATTTAGTTACTGTAAAATGACTTAATTAATAATAAACGAAAAGTCCACATTGCAAATAAAAAAGTGAAAATTCGTAGTTTCAACTTAGTAGTTTTGGTCCAAATAAATTGAAATTTGTTTTTATAACTGGGTGTGGTTATTAAAGTTTTTAATTTAATATCAATTACAATCTGTAAAGGCATTGCACCCTTTCCTTCTGAAATTGAATTATATTTATTAGTAATTAGAAATACTGTTCCAGTCGAAATCTACCAGTATAATTTTAATTCTACAGTTTGAAGTATTATTTTATTTTATTTATTTATTTTCCGAAACCACCGCACTTCGGAATGAATAATAATAATAATAAAAAAAAAATTGGGGGGAAAAAGGGGGGGGGGAAACCACGCAGAATCATTGGTGCGAAAAAAACAACTTAACCAGTCAGGAACTGCTGGAAAATAAATCATGAAAAAATACACCGAAAAACGAGAAGGGTGGTCACAGAGTCCTTCTGAAACTCTCGATGGGGCTTGTTACAGTCGGTAGCAAAAGTATCCGAGCTCTAGCCAATAATTCCGATATATATATATATATATATATATATATAAGAAACACTTCATACTGTTTTGTTAAATAAATCCTTGTCGAATCATGTTCTTAGACTGACTAAGAACATGACTCGACAAGGATTTATTTAACAAGGCAGTATTAAGTGTACTTTTTTTAGATAGGGATTGTTGCTAGTGCTCGGATACTTTTGCTGACGACTGTACGTCTCGCCTATTATTACTCTTGGTGGTGGCAGAGAGAGAAAGATTGATAATAAAGGCTTCAAATTTACAACACCCTTCGTTTTTGTCGCGAATTAAAAAAAAAATACATGATGACGGCACTTTTAACTTTGATGTCACTCCAATTTTCTTTACCAATTCAGCTTTGAGTCTCCGATTCATATCTTAGTTCAATTTCATTTAATTTAAATATCAGTAACCGTTTAACAGCTCTTAATCACGAATAACGAAATAAAATTAATAGATAAGTTGCATTTCTCTTACTAAAATCATAAATAACGGAATAGATTTCAGATTCATTCTCATAATAAAATCATAATTAATGAAATTTCAGCAATACGTTACATTTTTCTGTTAGTAAAAATCATGCGTAGCGAAATAAATTTCATTTATTTCTCGTACTCAACGAAAAGCATATCAGCTGTAAATTACGCGTCTCTCCGTAAAATCATGATTAAAGAAATAAATTTCAGCTGTAACTTGCATTTCTATTGCTAAAATTATAAATAACGAAATAATTAGTTATAAGTTGCATACCCAAAATTTGTAAAATAATGATTTTTTCCCTCCCCTTGAAAACTACTTTTCCTGCTAGAAGATGATTGTGGCAAGGAAATTAAATTTCTCGCTCATGTTTGTCACGTATGAATGTTACACAATTTGATTCCAGTTCTGAAATAGGGAAATAATTTTTAATTTTCAGTTGAATTATATTTTCAAGTTTTAGTTTGAGATTATAGATATGTTTTCTAGTAAATCAACAGCTTAACTATTCTATAGAAAATTTAATACTAACCTCTAAATGCATGATATTTTTATTTTTACCGAAAAAAAATCTATTATATGTAGATTATTATACAGATCTATGCAAAAATAAACAACAACAATAATAAAATAAAGAATATGTAAATTTTATTTTACTTCACTTTAAGAATGGAATGTCTTCAAAATGATTATTTTTATATTTTTAAAAATATAAAAATTAATGTTCTGATTAATTTGCATATCACCTCAAGGATCTATATTCAATATTAGAAAAAAAAAAGAATACTTTTTACGTTTTTTTAAGGTTTTAATATTTAATTAATACTTAATTTAATTTAACAGAAGTAAATAGTTTTCTGTGTGAAATAGCGATTAGTTTTAGTTTATATTTTCTACTATGTTGCTATGTTTACAACAGTGAAGAAATATACAAGCAAATAAAATGCAGATCGGAGTTAAAAAAAAAAAAAAAAAAAAAAAAAAAGCATTCTTCTTGATTTTTTTTTTTTTTTTCTTTTGTGTGAAATGAAACATGTACGATTAAAATGATTGTTTTATTTATACTTTTCCTGTTACAAGTTAAAATTGCGTCGCTTAATGTTTTTTCGAAATTTGGGCTATAATTAATTTTTGTTGGAACATTTTTTCCGTCTGCGCGAGCTTGTTTCGAACACTCTCCTCTCTCCCACTTCTACTTAAAAAAAAAAAAAAAAAAAAAAAAAAAGCAACATTGGAATTGGAATACATTTTTTTTTTCATTTGTAGTAACTTAAAAATAGTTGCATAAATTATGCTCTTCTTTCTAACCAACACTCCCCCCCCCCTCTCCTTTTTTTTTTCTTCTTTTTTTTAAGCTGAGAAAAATGTTGCATTTATGTACTTCAGTTATCTAAAACGTTGGATTAGTAATAACAAGAAAAACTAGTATGTTGTTGTTACCACGAAACTTTCTTCTATATTTTCCTATAAGAATTCATGTGCAATGTAAATTATTTATTACACTATTTTCCATGATGAATTCAGGCGATTTTCATCTCAGAGAAATATATTACTAAATGCTCAAAGAAAATCAATTTCGTGGCAACATCTGAGTAATTTTTTTTTTAAATAAATAAGTAAACAAATAAATTTGTTTTAAATTATCACAGATCTATAGTTCAACCATTTACTTTAAAAGCATTTGTGAGATCTTTCGAAAGATACTTAGGGTAAGTGCACCAGTGATTGACACTTTTAGAGCAATCTCTGATGTTTTTAATGTTCTAGTCATCAGAAAATACTTTTAGAAAGCTTAAGTTAGTACATATGATATGAAAGACATTTAGAACCACATATATGTTAAAATATATACATAACATTTTTTTTTTTTTTTTTTTTTTTTTGACACCCACTCATTATTTCAGTAATTGACACTGCCAGTTTTTCATTTTATCAGTAATTGGCCCCCTATGTTCCAGTGTTTGACACTGCTAGTTATTCGTTTTACCAGTTATTAGCACCCTATGCTTCAGTGTTTGACATAAAATGTTAAAATTCTTATATGTAAAATATATGATCTTATTATTTTTCTTATTTATTAATTGTTTCGGGATAGATGTCAATTACTGAAGCACCTATCCTATATTGAAAATTTACACACACCACCGGGGGTGGTGAAGGGGGAGGAATGATCCACCTACACTGCATATACAAACAAATTTTCCTAGTTGACTAAATTATAATTTTTATTTATTTCTTTTCTTTTCTTTTTTTTTTTTTTTACATTGAGTGTTAAAAATAATTTTCATTATGTACTTTTATGCTAAATTTTGCCCTATTCTGCCATATTAAAATTATGAGAAAAAAAAAATGATATGACAACGCCATCTGTCAAGTGTCTTCAGCGATCTGCTCGCAAATCTGGTACACAGGAAGTACCAAATTTGAATTTTAGACGTGCTTGTCCACGTATCTGTTTGGAGTTATCCCTGGTTTTCTTCGAAACCTACGTGAATACGGTTTAAGACCTCTTAGAAAGACCCTCACCCACAGAGTGCAAACCATCTACACCTTAGACCTCTCATCGTATATTTATAACATTCGTCGTTGTTTCTGACTGACATTTTCCGCGATTTTCACCTGTGTTAATTTATACATTATAACCCAAGATTATGCCATCAATCTGAAGTAAAATATATAATGATAAAAAATGAATAGTTTTTTTTTTTTTCCATCGTCCTCGTCTTTTTTAAACCTCTATATACCAATGGTACACTAAAGTATCATCTCATTAAATACTCATTAATTACTATGTTGTGAATAAGAAAAAAAAAAATAAACCTATGTTTTAACATCTTTCAAAGACTTTGGTTCTTAAAGATATATATATATTTAAATAAACAATAAACAAAACTGGTATCATTTCGAAAATACAACTGCGTTCTAAAATCGTTCTTCGAATAAATCTTCTGAAACAAATCCGATTTCAACCGATGTCATGTGGACGCCCATTTAAAATTTGAGACCACACCGCAATTTTTTCTCCCTCCCTGTTTTCAATTTAAATATTCCTCCCTCCGCGATCAATATCTCTCATATTGATGCACTTGTAAGTATCTATTTTTGGATGAGCCTCAAATCCATAGAAAATATATATGCTTTTCTTTGAAATTTCTTAAAAAGTCGCTTCCGACATACCTGAAAGCGTTGAAATTTATTCGAACGAGATTTGAAAACTATTTTGTCTTGGAAATGGCGGTTGTTTTCTGAATATGCCCTCGAGATATGATTGCCAGTAATTATACCCCCCTTCATACTTTCCCACCGCTCAGGTAATTTAATGGCTCCGAGCCTTTTTTCTCTGGAGTACCCCTTGAAGGGGGAAATTATCGCTCCCACGGCGAGACATAATATTTCCGTAATTACGAAATGAAAAGGAGGCTTTCTTAGATAGTTACCGTTTATTATTATGCTTTAAATTTATTTTACTCCAGTTAAAGAGAAACGAGGAAAGTTTTAAAATTGCACGATTTATGAGCTTTTAAGGCATCAATCAGTTATGGTTCTTATTGAAATGGTCAATGGTATATCTATGGCAAGAATTTCTTAAAATGGTTATAAGAAAAAGTGTGTTACTTTTTTTTTTCTGTCTTTTGCGGTTAATCAGTTGAATTGTATGAAAATTTTAAGTTATGGGCGAGGATTTAAGTCTGTTTTTATTTCGAATACATTTTTCATTACTCTCCCTCGAATCACCTAAAAGATTTTGAATTTCTTGTGAATGATTTATTAGGTAGAGTTTCTCCAACAACTCCAGCTTTCCCTTTGATTGGTTGACTGTATGGCTTAAAGTTGATTGACTACACTTGGGTCCTAGGGTCTATAGGTGCAATGCCCTCCGTGAAAGGGGGGGGGGGTCTTTCAAAGGGGTTCTAGCCCTTAATTATGTGAGCTTGGAGTAAATCACAGAAAACTCCGAACGACTAGATCAATTAACACGACCTGGGATCGAACCTGGCTTTTTCCTTCTACTAGCTTTGAGTGCAGAACTGCTCAGCCACTGGTAAGGCCATTTTCGCCTTGAAAATCGCATAAACCGTATATATGAAAGTCATTAAAATTGATATAGTGTCCTAAATTTCTTGAAATTTAGATATTGAACGATATCTAAAAAGATATTGAACGAAATGATCTGGAACTTCAGACATGAAAAGAACATTTAAAAACTCACATTTTTTTGCTATCGGTCTAATCCAGAGTGCAGTTAGGAGACCAACCACAAATTGAATAATAAAAAAAAAAGCAAATAATTTGTATCACCCTGTATATAAAAAAAAAGTTACAAATGACTTGTAAAAGCTGCAAATGACTTGTAACTTTAATACGTTGTTGCACATACTATGTACAATATTTGTATGTATTGGTGCGGAAATTGCATAATTATTAAGGTAGTTATAAATTTGTTTCAAAAATTATTAATTTTTTAGGCAAATTTTTTGCTCATAACTAGAACGGATTTCCATAAAATTTTACAAAACTTTCAGAAAAATGGACAAAACATAGAGAAACATGCTTTGGAATACTTTCAGGTGTCCTTGTACACAAACTAGTATTATGGCCTCATGATGTTCCATGTTATTTAGGATAAAAAAAGTGGATCCTATATTTTTCTTCGACATCATATACTATTATTTCCAACATAGAGCATTTAGGGTTATTCATAATTTATTTACACTTTATATGCAGAAAGACAAACTTATATTTAAGAATTTTAAAAAATAATTTCTTGTGTTACCTTTAACAAGAAAAGTGCTTCACCAAAATATTTTGTAAGTATGTATCATCTTGACCTAGGAAAAAAAAAACCCTACATAAAACACTAAACTTTACAAGTTTTTACAGCAGAAACACTGGCCTAGCAATCTACCTCTTTCAGAGTTAAAGAAACAACTGAGCTATTGAGCAAATGCATATGATATCATAATGCAAATCTTTTGTCTTATCCTATATTGGCTGAAATTGTTTCCAATAAAATGGAAATGGGCTTGGACACCTTGTGAGAAGAAATGATGATAGGTGTACCACCAAAGTCCTATTTTGGATACCAAGAGATAAGAGAAGACCTAGGAAGAGACCACTCTGTCGTTGGAGAGATGAAATTGTGAAGTTTGGAAGAGCAGAATGGAGAAGAATTGCAAAAAACAGGGCAGTTTGGAATCAGCTAGGAGAGGCCTTCCTCCTGCAGTGGATTGATAAAAGCTGAAATTGATGATGTTGATGAATATGAATATGCAAGCAACTTTGTCTTTGGCACAGTGCCAACCACTAGTAGGCACTGTTTGCCTACAAAGAACTGCTCATGAGTGTTGCCCATTCCTGTTGTAGCTGGCAATATACATGCTCACAAATGAGGAGAGTACAAGTATGTTAAATTGCTATTTGTGTGGTTAACCTAAAACCATCAGATAAGAAAAGTGCATAATAAATAACATATTTACAAGAAAAGGACATGGAAAAATTGCATTGTTTCAGTGAATTGTTTGAAAATTCAGACCCCCTAAAACTGCGAAATGCCTTTGAAAAACAAAGCAATCTTTTTTTTTTTTTTTTTTTGTTTGTTTGAAAGCTGGTAAGAAGTACTTAAAATCAGACAAGTAAAAAAAAAAAAAAAAAGATACGGTCCCCACACACACATGATTTTTTTAGCATTGAAAACTGGATTTTTTTAGAAAATGTGCAACTTCGGAGGGTCATATCTTGTGAAGGGGACAGAGTAACAAGCCAATTTTTTTATGCAATAAGTAACCATACATATGTATGTAAAAAAAAAAAAAAGCCTTGCTATTGCAAGCCTTTTATGAGTTTTTAAATTTTCAGAAGTGGTAATAAAAATTAATTTTGCATCACACATTTTGACCTTAAAAAGATGAGCTTTTTTTGAAAAACCTTTCTCTTAGCTTTCCAATGAGCTATAGTTGAGCTCTATAGCTTTGATAGAAAAAACTTTAAACAGTTCATAAGGCAAAGTATTAAAATACCCAATTTTCGGTGTTGGCAACGACAAAAATAGCCAATCCGCGATTGTAATGAAATGCTCGCCCTCTGGTGGGCTAAGGTGAAATTATCATACCACTGATAGCTTTGACGCTGAAACAATGATAGAACAACAAGAAAGCACAATAATAAATACACGTGGCAATTATTACACGTGGCAATATTTACTAACAACTGCAGTTGAGAAAGCGCCGTCTATCGATCATTACAAACGTGGATACATCAAAGAATAAATTTTTTTTTTAATAAAAAAAATATTTTTTGTGGTCTAAGAAGCATGGAGAAGGAACATGCGAATTGTCATCAAAATCAAAAATGGTGATGCGACAACTTTTTTGAAATTTTTTTTATTTAAAATGAAATGGCCCTGATGGCTTATTTCCAGATCACACCTAGGGTGAATCCAAACCGTTGCCTTTTGCCCATTGTGTAGCTCTTGTGTGACGTTAAATTCACTCATCCTCAGCAAAAATTCCAAGATACTTTCGTTCGATTAATTATCGTGGCATTTAAAGAATTCGTCTATTGAGAATGTCATAAGATTTTTTAAAATTCGAATGTACATAGAAAGAAAAGCGTTTTTTTTATTGCTTAAAAGAAAAGAAAGAAGTGGAACATAAAAAAAAAAAAAAAAAAAAAAAAAAAAAAACTTGTGCATATTCAAGAGTTGGAATTTTTGCTATTAAATCATCAGTGTGGATTTATTATAATTGTTACTTTCATGCCTGTCTCGCTATTCCTCGGAAAAAATGTAAACTGTGTCATTTGTCGTCATTATGAAATATAGATTTTTATGGTTATGCGAAAAGACATTAAAAGATAGAGTTTATGAAAATCGTAAAAATGTTTGCGATTTTGAAAATGGCTTGTTATTGCCGGACGCTTATCATTTCTGTAAATATTCAGCGGATCTGCTTTTCTAAATATTTGAATGCATTCCGATGATGACATTTTTTTTTTCTTTTTTTTTGCTCTCTCTTTTTATTTTCTTCTATATATCTAGATGGTTGAGTGGGATTGGGAAATTAAATTAAAAAAAATAATAAATATAGATAAAAAAAACTAAAAAACACGCTTTTAAACTGAATAAATAACATAATGAAGGAATGAGAAATAAATAATTTAGAATTAAACAAAAACCATTTTTAAAAAATCTCCACTGACTGGGCTCGAACGTTAGACCTTTAGGTTTCTAGCCCGGAGCTTTACCTCACAGCCACAGCGTTTACGCAGGGAAAGTCTTTTTTTAACACGCTTTTATTAGCTTCACCTGTATGTATGTATGTTTGTAACTGCTCTGGGAGCAAACAAAAAATTTATATTGTAAAAAAATACTTTCCCTACGTGAACGATGTGGCGTTGAGGTACAGCACCGCGCTACGAACCTAAAGGTCCAACGTTCGATCCCAGTCAGGGGAAATTTTTAAAAAATGGTTTTTGTTTAATTCTAAGTTATTTTAATTAAAGATTTAAATGTATGTAAATATTATGGTGTGTCACTCACACGATTTTCTCTTACCCTGAATTTTAATTCTAAGATAGATATTTTGTGCGTTCCCATTTCTATAAAAGCGTGTTCTTTAATTTTTTAAAACTATAATATTATTTACAATATAGATTTTTTGTTTGCTCCCAGAGCGGTTACAAACATACATACAGGTGAGGCTAATAAAAGCGTGTTTTAAAAAAAAAAAAAAAAAAAAAAAAAAGCAGAAGTCTTGTTGCATTTACTTTGTATTAATATGCAATCTTTCTTTTTCCATTAAATTTTTAGTTTCTTCATTGTTGAGTTGTCAATTATTCTTAAAATTCTAATACTATTAAACACATAGTAATCAATAATTTTCATTGTTGCTTCATAGTTTCATTATTCTTTATCTGCTATGAAATTTTGCTTTTTTTTAAATCCATATTGATTCCTATTCTGGTCTTGGCAGGCTGGGGAAGTGTTGCCGGCTTGAAACTGATTTAACCCCACAGGCAAGTCACAAGTCTTGCCGCCTGCCTCCTTCCTTCCTTTCTTCTGTTAAGATTTTGTTGAGTTAGTTCAGTTAGTTTATTGTTTCGTTTGTTTTGCAGGCTGTTAATTAATAAATTTGGTTTTTTTATATGTGTATTTCATCCCCTGATAATTTTTTTTCACTTTTCTGAGCTTCTCCTACATAAAACAGTTTTTTCATTCTTATTGATCTTTGTGGTTTCAGTGATCTTGTATCTGTTGCTTGGCGTTTACTACGCTTAATAAATCATTATATATACACACTAAGCGACAAAAAAGAAAAAAGCCGCACTTTGATATTTTCCTTTTTGCCTTCTTCAACCGTCAATTTTATCGTTTAAAAAGCAAATTTTCGAACAGATTTTATTATTTTGTCCTCCACATACACTTTAGCTTGGAGTCCAGCGTTAAAAACAAAATGCAATTGTCAGGAAAGTTCTAATTTTAGAAATTATTTCAAAAATGGTAAGAATAAGGCAGTTAACGAACGATGCCACAAAAAGTATTATTTTTGAATGAAAATCAAAATATATTTTAATACGTAAGATGACAAAATAATTAAATGTTAACGAAATATTGGTAAAAGGGTTTTTAGCAAGATATAAAACTTTTTGGCCGTTTAAACTGGAAATTTGGTTTTAGGCGGCTATGTTGCTCATCCAAGCGAGATGACCGTAAGTTAAAAAGCCATTGCTCATAAAATCGGTTTGTATTACATTTAGAACATAAAAGAGGTTCAGAAAAAGTGTTTAGCAGCATAATTTCTTTAACTACAGTACAGCAACTATTAAACAAAGCAGGTTTAAATGAGAGAAAATTTGAAAAAATTCCATTTTTAGGAAAGCAAGACCTCAGATGGCTAGAAAAGTAAAAAAATGATTAGTTAATTATTGGGCTGAACTGGTTCTTTTTGATGAGTCAAGCTTAATTTATTTCGAGCTAAAGAAAACAAGCAGATCTGACAACGAAAATATGACTGACTTAATGAAAATCGCACTTTCAAGACAGTGACGCATTCTCCGTATATTATGGTACGGAGGTGCATAACTTTTCAAACAGTCGGACAAATTTTTATGCTCAAGAGATCAATTAACTCGAAATAAAACACAATCTTCATAAAAGTGGTGTCTGACCGACTATTTTGGACATCTCCGTAAACAATATTTCACGATGAAAATGCCTTGCTACACGGCGTCTGTGGTAAGTTTATTCACTTCAAATTGTCAAAATTTCCTATCCATTCCCATGAGAACCTATTATTCTGTAAGTAATCATATCTTTTTTCACTTTAGGTTAAACCGGATAAAAGATATAGTAGAATTTCTTCTTTACCAGACATGGAAATAGTCCCAATCGCGATCCGCGCGAAAATGTTTCGTCTATAAAACGGCAAGGGGGAGGGGAGAGGATTCGAAATTTGCAGCCTATAACTCTGCCAGAACTAGAAAGAAATATTTGTGATATTTAGCACATTGAAATTTCTGAGATTTAAAGTAAAACACGGTATAAAACTATGCCATTGCGCATTAAAGCACTAATTCCATATTAAGGTGGAATTAACCCATTGCAGAATACATATTTTTAATAAAAAATTGCTTAGATCTAACAAATGAATAGTTTTAGTTCATATATTAAAATATAACTTGTTTATTTCATATAATAAATCATAATAGACTACAGAGTGTATGGTTATTGAATTATGTTGAAAAAGAAAGTTTTATGCAGATTTTTAAAAAGTACTTCGTAAAGTGCAAAAAAACGAATTATTAAATCAAAAACGTACATAGGTATCATTTCATTCCATTGGTATTATGAAAACAAGACAGTTTTATTCGTTTCAAATATTAATTTTAAAGTTATTACAAATAAAAATGTATAAGTAATTTTTTCTGCAGTCGCTTAGTGTATATATATATATATATATATATATATATATATATATATATATATATATATATATAGAGAGAGAGAGAGAGAGAGAGAGAGAGAGAGAAAGTATTGGATTCGTGAAAATTTTCGAACTCCAGTTTTCGGTGGCTTTACACGTTTTGGGATGTCCTGAACACGATTTGTATGTTTTTAGAAAATGTCTGTGTGTATGTATCAGAAATTTTGTGGATGCTGTATCTCACAAACCGATGAACGAAATTTAACCAAACATGGTGTTTAGTTGGACGGACCCTGATGTAAACAGGTGCTGATTAGATTTGGGGATCAATCGCTCAACAGGTGACACTGTGATTCCACTTTTTCAAAATTTTCAACATGACAGTATAGGCAAAATTTCGTATAAATGTACATAATGAGAATTATTACTTTCTTCAGTATTCAATACAAGAAAGTATTGGATTCGTAAAAAATTTCAACCTCGAGTTTTTCATGGATTTACACGTTTTGAGAGTTTTAGAATATGATTTGACCATTTTTAGAAAATGTCTGTCTGTCTGTGTGTGTGTGAGAGAGAGAGAGAGACAAAATTTTGTGGAAACTGTAACTCAGGGACTACTGCACAGAATTTCATACAAATTGGTATGTAGTTACACATTGACATAAATTAGTGCCTATCAACTTTCGGTAAAAATTGTCCTGCAGCTTGCGTTGCCATTCCGCTTTTTCTAAATTTTTAACATGGTTGTATGGGACAGAATTTTGTATAAATGTGCATAAAGATAATTATGTTTTAATAATCCTTATGAAATTTAAAAGAATTATTTATAATAGAGATAGTGAATTGGGAAAATAAATTGTATTTGTAGGAGCCTCGCCTCCCCCCCCCCCTGGGGTAGAAGTCCCCCCTCGAGGGGAGTAAATTTTTATGATGGGTAAGAGCTCCGCAATACCTTTAAAACGTATGGTTGAACCATCGATCTGCGATAATTTGAAATAAAGTTATCGATTCTTTTCATAAAAAAAAAAAAAAAAAAAGTAATATCGAGAATAAAATTGACTTTTTTTTTTGGGGGGGGGTGGGGGGGGGATATTTAGTGTCATACTACTTCTTTGATATGGAAATTGTCTGCATTATCATGGAAGATAATTTTTTTAAATAATAATTTTAATAAATTATTTTTACAGAGTGAATTTGTATAGGAAAATATAGATGAAAGTCATGTGGTGGCCACCAGGGACCAATTTGCTCAGTTGGAGGCCCAGGGCACTCATGTTCAATGGGTCCCTTTTCCTCGTACTTTAATATTACAACAAAGAAAACAAACCGCATATTTTTGATTCACGTGTCTAAAAATTTTCTCCACTTTTCATTTTATTGGTAAGACTTAACTAGATCCGATGCTTGTCTATCGGATCAACGTACATCACACCCGCGTATCTGCACTGCGGTGTGTGCCTCGGATTTAGTTAGCCTTAGTAAGACTTCTGAATGCAGTATGGGTAGTATGCAGTTGTATTTGCGTTTAGCAAAAATATCGCAATTTTTTCAATGAACTGACATTTTCCTTGAAAGATTATACCGCTGATTTATATAACAGCGCATTAATACCTCCATCTATCGACGAAAAAACAAAAAGCAATGATCATTATAGCAAAATTTGGAAATTTTTCATTTTAACTATTTTAAATGTATGATTGAATTTCTTGGAGGGCCCCCTCAGTGAGAGGGCCCAGGACACATGCCCCGAATGCCCTGCCTTAAATCAGGCACTGGTGGCCACAACATACTAGTTTTTAACGTGTGATTGTAAAATTAATATGAATTATTGGTAATAGTAGCAATAAACTAGGGAAAAAAGTAATGCTTTATATGCAATATGGGATGATTAACATTAAAATTTACAGGCCACACAAAAATATTCAGATACATTAAGGGTTATAATTAAAATTGCTGCAATTGCATTTTTATTTCCATTGTACATTTTCAACACTTTCTAATAATGTTTAAGAGTGATTATGATTTGAATTAGTCTGTCTGTCCGCTCTAGCGTACGTAAATATTTTCAGAGTGTCTTCAAAATTGCATGTTATTCAAGTTCACTATGGCATGTATGTTTAAAGTAGTATAAATAGCACAACTGTTTTGTGTACAGGGATACCCCAAAAATGCTAATGCATTGCGTTTTGTGAGAGTCATATGCCTTGTATAAATCATATTTAAATAACTTTATATTGCACAATGTAATTAATACTCATAATTCGTAAGCTAAAAAAATGGTTTCTGTAGAATATGGTATGTTTATCATTAAGATGTATAGGGTTACATTATAATATTCAGATGCATTGACGGCCACAATTAGAAATTTTTTCGTTTGTGTGAAGCGTTTTTAACACATTCCAACAATGTTTAAAAGTGAATTTAATTTGTCTATCTGTGTGTTTTTCTATCATTCTGTCAATCTGTTTTGTGATTACATAGTAAAAGTACGTTGAAGGTTAGATGATGCAATGAGTACGTGCAGATGGAAAGTGTTAATTATGCAAAACGCATGCTTTTTCGTTCTTTTTTTTTTTTAATGTTTTTATTAACTCGCTTTTTTGTTTGTTTGTCCAGCAATCGATTCTTTAACTAACTTCTTCCCTAGTAGCTAGACATTAGAAACTTTTAGAATAGCTCAGAACGCGATGACAGTGCATTCTTTTAATACTTTTATTCAATTAATAAATGTTTGAAAATTTCTTATAATTGCTCCCTTTATTACGCATTTGATCATTTCCTTTCAAGTTGATGAGATAATTCATCAAAAAAAAAAAAAAAAAATTTTTTTAAGTATTTATTTACATAAAATTGATTTTATATGATTCAACAGAAATTTTAAAAACGTGGTGTATAAAAAGTTCTTTTTATCTTGTAGTTATTTTTTTAAGGTGGAAAATTGATAACTTTATTTTTAAATTATGATTGTTCAACCACTCGTTTTAAAAATATTGACGAGTGCTTTTGAAAAATACTCACGATAAAAATTTACACCAGGAGTATTTGCCGCCATGTCAGAGGGACGCAATGCTTCCACATAACGAAAAATAAAAAATGTTCTTGGCTAACTATTACTATTTTAAATAAAATTTTTGATTTTCACAATGACTGGATAGAAATAAATCTTAAATGTGTACAGTAGGTGTTCAAATTATTAGATATATATATATATATTTTTTTTTTTTTTTGTATTTTTTCGATTTTGTAAAAAAATACTATACTAAATTGCCTGAAACTTCATACATGCAAAGAACATTTAAAAACTCATATTTTTTACTATCTATTTAGTCCAGAGAGCAATTAGGGGACCAACCGCCCATTCAAGAAGAGCGAAAATACTTTGGATAACCTGTACCACAAAATACTACCATAGCCTCCTTAACTAGATGCCTATCGCGTAGCTCGAAAACTAGGCAACAGTTTAAACGGCAGACAGCGCCACCTAGTACAGATTGTATGAATTTTTTTATTCAATTGCCACCAATAATTTAAAAGAGTGATACATGATATATATAATCGACGTTTCTGCAATTCTATTCGCCTTTTATGTATATCATATCCCACTTATAAAAATTTTTGGTGGCTGTTGAATAAAAAAGTCACGCAATCTGTACCAGGTGGCGCTGTCTACCGCTTGAACTGTTGCTTAGTTTCCGAGCTACGCGACAGGCATCTAGTTAAGGAGGCTATGATACTACAAATGACTTGTAACTTTAATACATTGTTTCGCATACTATGTACAATATTTGTATGTTTTGGCGCAGGACTTGCGCAATTATTTAGGCATATATATATATATATATATTTTTTTTTTTTCAAAATTCACAAATTTTTTCGACAAGTTTTTTGCTTTTTACTAGAACGGATTTCCGTAAAATTTTACAAAACTTGCTGAAAAATTGACAAACATTTGAGCAACATTATTTCTGAAACATAAAATTCACACGCGTAATATTCGTTGATATATGAGTATGTTTAGTAAATATTTTTTTTACTGCGCATGCGCGAACGATAAATTTTTTTTTATTACATTGATTGAAAGCTAAATATACTGAGCAACTTTTGTCAAAAGTTCATTTGAATAAAGTAAAAATTAAGCAAATTGTCGGCAAAAGAACGAGCTAGATTTTAGGTATTTTATAGAGTTGAAATTTCATAAGGGATTTTTCACATGCCGCATATTTAATTTGAAGATCCAATTATTTCAACTACATTACAAAAGTTCTTTTTTTGTGAAAACCTCTTATGGGCTTGTAACTTTAACATATTTTTACTTTCTTCTATATTCAATAGAAGAAAGTATTTTGGATTCGTAAAAATTTTCGACCTCGGGTTTTTGGTGGATTTACACATTTTGAGAACTGTAGAACACGATTTGACCATTTTTAGAAAATGTCTGTCTGTCTGTCTGTGTGTGTGTGACAAAATTTTGTGGCGTCTGTATCTCAGGTACTACTGTACAGAATCTCATACAAATTGGTATGTAGTTGCACATTGACATAAATTAGTGCCTATATCAACATTTGGTAAAAATTGTCCAACAGCTTGTGTTGCCATCCCGCTTTTCTAAATTTTTAACATGGTGGTATAGGACAAAATTTTGTATAAATGTACATACAAAGAATTATTTTTTAATTATCATTATGAAATTTAGAATAATTATTTATAATAGAGATAGTCAACTGGGGAAAGAAAAAAAAAAAATGTGTATGTAGGAGCCTCACCTCCCCCCGTGGGGGAGTAAATTTTCATGATGGGTATCTTTCAAAATAGCTCGCCAATACCTTTAAAACGAATGGTTGAATCATCGATCTACGATAATTTAAAATAAAGTTAGCGATTTTTTTCATTAAAAAAAAAAAAAAAAAAGTAATATTGAGAATAAAATTGATTTTTTTCTTTTTTTAGATATTTAGTGTTACGCTACTTCTGTAATGTGAAATCGTCTGCATTACCATGGAATTTAATTTTTTTAAATAATAATTTTAATAAATTATTTTTACTGAGTGAATTTGTATAGGAAAATATAGAAGAAAGTCATGTGGTGGCCACAACATACTAGTTATTTATTTGTTAAGATTTGTGAGTTCATAAGGTGGGGGGGTTAATGGTGAAAACGCGTTCAGGACCATTTTAAACATATAAAATCATCAAAATTAAAGAATATAAGGAAGGAAGGAGATTTCAAAAAGTTTTAATCAAGAACGCTCATTGTTCATTTCATCCGGCTTGTACTGTATAACCATACATTACATTTTGAGAAAAAAATGTCGGTAAACTGTTTTCATAACCGGTAGATTTACTTGATTTATCATTTTGAAAGTTGTAAGTTGTAATATTTGGATAAGGTTGCACGCAAAGGGATTTCATGTCGTGGAAAAATAGAGGCAATGCAAGTGTAGTTTTATTTCCGTTTGTTGCAGTTGCTTATTCTGATGCTTTTTCTAAAATTGAAATTTGCTTATTCATACACACAGCCATTTTTGTTTTATTCGAAGCAACATGCATGTTTAAAGTTCTTATTGATTTTTTCTTCATGCTGTTCCTGTATAAATAAATATTTGGATGGGGCGTTTATGTAAGATGGAACGGTAAAAATATTATGGAATTATATTTTAATATTAAGGGAAAAAAAGAATTTACCCTGTATATTAAGATCCTTTTTTACAAGCGAATTTTTTGAGTGTAAATTTTTTTTATATGTATACGTGTACATGTCGGCACTCAAAGACGATAATACATATAATAATATATGTATGATGCATAAACGAGTTACATAATTCTCAACAAGATCCCTGTTTTTTTTTTTTTTTTTTTTTTTTTTTTAAGCCGCTATTTTACAATACTTAAATAATCCGGAATTGATCGAATTTTCAATCCCAATTCCGAATTTTTCGGAAATTTTAGTCGTTAATTTAATATACTGAGAAAATATGATTAAAACTGTCATTCGTATTAAAAGTGATAAAGTGATACATTGTTGTAAAATATAAGTGAATGCATTATTAGAATATACATAAGTAAGTTTAATGCATTATAAATTACCTATGCGTATATATCCGTTCTATTCTCCTAAATATCTTTAACATTTCTTCCATAAATTCGATTTTAAACCTTTTTTAAGTTAATGGTACTTTAAAATACCTACAGCAGATAAAGGGTTTAACAAAAAAAAAAAAAAAAAAAAAAAAACGCTTTACAAAACGAAAATTCTTCGGGTCACAATTACGTAGATAATTTTTAACAGAAGGATACAAACTTTACAAATATTATTGTCTGGATTAAGATTCAAGTGGAATTTTCCAGTTTTTCTCATACTACAGTACATAATTTGTGTAAAATGCACAAAGAAAGAAAGGGAAAAGAAAAACTCCTTGAATGATAAAGAATAAGAACTTTAAGCCAAACATTATAAATTACAAAAACATATCAAACTATTATTATGTTGTAACCACCACACGACTTTCTTCTATATATTATCTTACTTAAATTCACGCTGTACAAATTATTTATTAAATTTATTTTCCATGATGAATGTAGACGATTTTTGTCTCGGAGGAGTATAACACTGAATGCCGGAAGAAGATAATTCTGTGCCGACATCAGAAATGTTTTTTTTTTTTTTTTTTCTTTCTTTCTTTCTTTAAAAATTTAAAAAATCGATAACTTTATTTTGAATTATCACAGATCTATGGTTCAACCCTTCGTTTGAAAAGTATTGACGAGTTCTTTCGAAAGATACCCACATTGAAAATTTACACAAATACTCCCGGGGAGGGGTACTTCTTCTAGGGGGGTACGATGCATCTACAAGCACACACATATTTCCCTAGTTTACTAAAACTATTATTAACAATTTATATTAATTTTACAATCATGCTTTAAAAATAATTCTCTTTATACATATTTAATGAAATTTCGTCCTTGCTGCCATGTTAAAAGTTCAGAAAAAAAATGGGATGACAGCACCACGTGTTGAGCGAGTGATCCTTAAATGTGATCAGAATCAGTTTAGGTCAGAGTCCAACTAAATACCAAGTTCCATGAAATTTCGTTCATTGGTTCGTCAGATACAGCGTCCACAAAATTTGTGATACACGCAGACTCACAGACAGACTGGCATTTGCTAAAAACAGTCAAATCGTATTCAGGACGTCTCAAAACGTGTAACTTTTTTCTTATATAGGGTAAGTGCACCAGTGATTGACACTTTTAGAACAATCTCTGATGTTTTTAATGTTCTAGTCATGAGAAAATATTTTTAGAAATCTTAAGTTAGTACATATGGTATGAAAGACATTCAGAACCACGTATATGTTAAAATATATACATTTGATAGCAATTATTTTTTTTTATGAATTTTTAAGAGACATCCACTCAATGTTCCAGTAATTGACACTGCCAATTTTTCATTTTATCAGTAATTGGCACCCTATGTTCCAGTGTTTGACACTGCTAGTTATTCGTTTTGCCAGTTATTAGCATCCTATGCTCCAGTGTTTGACATAAAATGTTAAAATTCTTATATGTAAAATATATGATTTTATTATTTTTCATATTTATTAATTATTTCGGGATAGATGTCAATTACTGGAGCATGCTAATCCCTGGAGCACCTACCCTATATCGAAGGAAGTAAAAAATGTCTCGTCGAAATAATTAACATTTTTTTTAGGCAGGAAAAGTAGGCACGAATATAGCATAAAGCCAGCAACGTATGGTGATGCGTTACTGCTTAGTTTATATAAATAAACGCTAGTTCTACTTTGAATACCTATCTGACTTGTAATAATCAAGTTTTAATTAAATGAATTTAATTAATTGAACTAATATCAAATTCGCATAAGAAGAGACGTAATTTTTCGTCTCGCTGACAGTTTTACATAGAAAACTTATCGTTCATTAAGGTGATGAGTGTTAACTTTATATTCAGAAAATAAATTTTAAAAAATCGTTTTTTATTTCCTCCGTTTAATTTATAAGCTATATTCAGTTAATGCGAAGTTTAATTCGTGTAATAATCTGTCAAATATCGTATAATGCTTTTGCTTACTTAAAAATAAATACATTTCCATTATTTACATGTTAATTTTCTCACAGGGTGTCACGAGTTTTTGGAAATTTTCCAATTAAAAAGAAATCTGGGAGAGTATCGCCTAGAAATCTTGTATAAAGAGTTCCGTGTTGAATTTTTATGTATGCAGAATCATGTAAAAGAGTGACTTTCACAAACTTATTTCATGCGTGAAACTCTTTTTCTTTCTTTCCTCCCATACATGTTTTGAAGGAAAAACTGAAATGAAATTGCTTTGAAATCTTTTTGTGATGGGAATCGGATGGAGAAATAGTAAAAGAATTCTTTCGCTAGCGGATTTATTTTTTCCCTCATGTTCTAAGACGGAATTATACGAAAGATAAACGCTGAAGAATTTCTTTGTGACTGCATCCAGTATTACATGTAAATAAATGAATAAAAATAAATAAGGTAAGCAGATAAAATTGTATTCCTGGTTTTTCATTTGTCGTAATCGTCTGCTACAGTATTGTTGCCAATATTGAGTTTATATATTTCCATAATAACACTGAAAATTCCCTTCTGAGAACTATACCTATATTCATATGTTTATCGCTATCGAACTTTTTCATCTCTTCATGTATTTTATGTTCACTTATTCTACTACTTTCTTTGTGATATGTTCTCCAAATAAATTTTTATTACCGTGTTACACTTTATCGCATGAGATTCCTTATCTGTTATTGCAGAACAAATAATATTTTTAAATTGATCGATAAATTCAGTCAGTTAATTTGTGTAATATTTCGCTAATCTATGCTGTAAAACAAATGATTATAAAAATCATTATATAAGCGCTAACAATTGCATGGGTTTTTCTTTGATGTAATTGTTTTTAAAATTATATATTATTTTTTGTTGGCGGTAATAAACACTATTTGACGAACTAATTGCGTAGCTGGTATTTTATTTTTATTTATTTCATTTTAGCGATTCATCGCTGCTTTTCTATTATCTATTTCATGATTTAATTTGTATTATTTTACATCAATTATTAATTTTTATCGGAAATCGGTTTTTATTGTAGGTAATATATTATTAACGAAATTGTATACGAGGTTTTCTGTAAGTTCTATTCTGCGCACCGATGACAGGGTTTCTAAATTAATACAGTTGAAAAAGTTTTTCTTTCAATCGTAATTAATGCTCTCTCGCTTTTCAGTTGTCGGTATTAATATTCCGATCCCAGGTCGCGTTTGTCGACTTAGCTGTTTGGAGTTTTCCTAGGTTTTCTCTGAAACTCACATAAATATGGAGCTTGGACGCTCTAGACAGACCTCCACTGAATTCATTCCCCACAGGCTCAGGTCCCTAGAGTAGAGAATTGGCCTTAACACCAACACATGAGAACACCATCCTTAATGAATAATTCACTTGAAGGAGGGCCTGGAGCTTATGGGCGCCCAACTATTGTTAAAGATTTCATTTCGAATTTTAATTCCATTTTCTTTCATAACAATTGTGCTCAAATTTTGTATATAACTCACTCCGATAATACATTTTCAAGTAGTAACGGACTTAGCAATGGGGGCGCTGGGCTCCCCAACTCCAGCTCAAAATTTCTTTTCGAATTCTAACTCACCAGACCTCAATGCCAGTTCAAAATTTGTTTTTGAATTTCAACTCATTTCCAATCATACAAATGAGCATTATTGTTTTGCATGCATGTAAATTATCCGCATTAGTACATTTTGAAATAAACGGATATTTTTTAAATTTTTAATTTATGTATCATTGGAGTCACACGATTTTCTCTCTCACACGCACACACATTTCATGATTTATCCCTGTATATGAAATATAAAATGTTGCAAAAATAGTCTATTTCACGATTAAAAATATTCATTTTCTTTTTAATCATTGCTTCGTTTTCACAAAATAGAAATCCATTTTTGTTCACTTATTTATATGGTATGAAATGAATGGTTCATTTTAATACTGATAAATAATTTTATTTTATTGTAACGCAGAAAACGAATTTTTCTTTTTTGGGGGGCATCCATTAATTACGTTAGGCGGTTTTGACGATTTTTCGACAACCCCCCCCCCCCCTAATCCCACGTGAGTTTTTTCAAAATTCGTATTTTTACTGTAAATGCGTTGGATTTATTTCAAAAAATACAATTTGCTTTATTATTTTTATTGAAGACTAGCTAAGACTAGTTTTTAAGATTGCATTGATTGTAGTCTAGAATCACAGTAATAAAATTGAAAAATAAAATACTTAAATAGAAACTACTAAAACTAATAAAAGAATAGTTAAAGATTTTGCCATATCTAGGTCAAGGAACATGTTTTACTTGAATTTAACTCAATTTTCTCGCAATTTTACACTGTTTTTTGAGGGGAAAAGATTACGTGATATTTGCCGACCCCCCCCCCCCCTGAACACCTCACGTAATTAATGGACGCCCTTTTTTTTTACGCTGCCGTAACAAATTAATAAACTTTAATTGAAAACAAGACACAAGGTGTCTCTTATTTCATTTGCCCAAGTTGTAGTTCATAATTTTCTACAATTTCAATTTGAACACCGATAGCGTAGAACAACTCTTATTTATTTTTATGTTTAATTTATTTATCGTAAGGGGTTTCTGAATAATTCATCAATTATTACTTAATTTACAAACTATAAAAATCGATTTTTTTTTTTTTTTTTTTTTTTTTTTATTCTGTAATTGTTTTATATAGTATTTATAAGCTGAGAATTATGTATTTTTGTTTCATCTTCCACTTTTAAATGTAATAATAATTAATTAAAGTAGTCTATTGTGGTCACCACTAGACTTTCTTCTATATTTTCCGATATAAAATACTCTCAGTACAAATAATTTATTAAAACTATTATTTATCAAAATTATTTACCATGATGAATGCAGACGATTTTCATCTTGTAGAAATCTAACACTAAATATCCAAAGAAAGACAATTTTATTCTCTATAATTAATATCTTAAAAAATGCGTTATCATAATGGTTATCTTCATTTCAAGTTTCGTACAGTTGTACGCCGTAGAAGCTGATATATTATCTTCCTGTTCTTAGAGAATATTGCAGCATAGCAGCGCCACCTATTGTTCGATATGAATCAACATTGAATTATCATAATGTCTCACAATGGCCTTCTAACATTTTAAATTTTGTTTGATTATACTGAATAGAATAGAACCTAAGATATAGCTTTCGCTTAAATTGCAAAAATCGCTTGTATAGCAGCGCCACCTCTTGAAAGATTGGCACCAAAAGTTTACAGGCACTAATTTATGCTAAGGTGCATCTTTATATAAATTTATATATAATTCTGTGCAGTAGTTCCTGAGATAAGCCTTCCCTTAAATTGTAGAAATCATTGTATAGCAGCGGCACTTGTTGAGAAATCAATACCAAAACCTAATACGTATTTATTTAGGTCAAGGTGCATCAATATATAAATTTATATGCAAATTTATGCAGCAGTCCCTGAGATATAGCCTTCTTTAAAATTTTGGATATAGCTGTATAGCAGCGCCACCTGTTAAAAAATTGACACCAAAAGTTGTTAGGCCCTAATTTAGGTCAAGGTGCATATACATATAAATTTATATGCAATTCTGTGTAGTAGTTCCTGAGATACAGTTGTCACAAAATTTTTGTCACACACTCAGGCAGACAAACATTTTCTAAAAATGCTCAAATCAAGGTCAAAACGTGTAAATCCTTCGAAAACCGAAAGTTGAAAATTTTTACGAATCCAGTACTTGCTTTTATTGAATACAGAAGAAAGTAAAAATAAAATGTAGAATCAATATTCTGTCATCTGTATTGTGTTAAATGCTACAAAAATGATTCTTGGGGGGGGGGGGGGGAGATAAAAACTCAAAATGTATAAGTACAACTTATTGTGTTTATTAAACGTTTATCTTTATTATTTTCCCTTTCTTAAAATTCTTTTTATGTATCTAATTTTACCGGCCAGTGCCATATTACTCATTTTCATTATTCTTTCTACATTTGTTACAGTAATGAAGTTCCGGCATGTAACTTTTTTTCCTTCTCTTTCTGACGCTGTTTGAAGATCGGTATGTGTGTATAATTGAATTTGGCATGCTTCATATCCTATGCAAATACTGCAGCTAGGAAATTTCTGTTTATTTAATTAAGACTGTGAATGAACTCTTTAAGGGTTTTCTGAACACTCTATTTTCTGTTCATTTGTTTTTTCCCACTTCTTTTTCTTTCATCTCCTTTCTTTCAAATGCCAGCTGTTTTTTGCAACCGATAATCACCAGATAATCATTAGTTGGTATTTCATGACCTTAATTTTAAACATTATGGCGAAAGAAAAGCAAGGTTTTCATATAAGAATTGAGTAACTATCATTGTCTAATTGCAGTGATGCCAGATTGGGGATTTTTGAGGCTTCTGGGGACAATTTTGAGGACCAAATGCTTGTGGGGACTTTTTTGGGGAATTCTAAAATTTTTGGGGACAAATCTGGGGAGTTTTTCAATTTTCTGTCAATGTTGGCAACGTAATGATTTATCCGTACGACTAGTGACTTTCAATAGCCTTATTGTTATTTGGGGATTTTTTTCAAAAATTGCCTTCATTTGGGGAAAATCTTACCTTAAATCTGCTTGATATATATATATATATATATATATATATTGAAAAAATTTTTATTTTCCCTTTTTAGTAGAAAATGGTAGAAATCAAGTTGGGGATTTTTTTTTTGTTGAAAAATACTCCTGATTTGGGGAAATTTGAAGACCTGTTTGGGGAAATAATTTTCGACCATCTGGCATCACTATCTAATTGGCTTTTAAATGTTTTATCTCATTGGAACCTCTTTAGACATTCATACCACGTTTAACCATTTTCTTTTCTTTTTATTTTTTATTCTTTGTGAATGAAAAATTGTGTTATTGTATTTCAAGTTCGTTAATGTAGTACTCTGGAAAATTTTCTTCCATATTGCGCAAGAGTTATTTTATTATTCTACATTCATGTTGTTGATATGAATGATATCTATAAATAAAAACTCTTTCTAATGAAGGCTAAACTTGGTTAAGTTGTGTTTTTAACATCAAAAGATTCTGTGGTTTAGCTTTCGTACATACCGAGAATTTTTAAACTGCGAAGCTTTTAAATGTAGTTTTTAGTTCTACTGTAATTTAACTTTATAGTGACCAAATTTTTAAATGCAGAAGCGGAAAGACAAACTGACAATACCCAGTTTTATTAAAAAAAAGTGGCGACACCATCAATATGAAACTATATTTGAATTTTTGTAACTGAAATTCAATTTATATTTCATCAATCGGCACAATTTTACATGAATGTAGATTTTTGTATACAAATCTGACAAAAAAAAAATATTTGGTTACAGGAAACGCGTGTGATGATGAAGTGCAAAGGAGGCTCTATTTTACCATTTTAAATCAGACAATAAAAAGAAATTTTTAATTAAAACGGTAAATTAGCAATAATAAAAAAATTTAAGCAAAAAAACATTTTTTAACATTAGAAGCTTTTCAATGTGAAGCCCTAAAAAGCCTAAAATAAAAATTTATTGAGGCAAAGACTTTTTATAAAGAAATGAAAGTTTTAACACTAAGACAATTTTAGAGAAAAATATAGATATTTCACTTTTGCAATAGATAAAAATTTTTAAGTATTCAAAATATTTTAAAACTCATTCGAGACCAATAATATTCTTAGTTGTTAGGTTTTTTGTATAATTATTCTTTAAGCCATAAATTTCAAAGGTCTCGAAAGCTTTTTAAAATATTTTGAATATTTAAAAATTTTAATCTCTTGCAAAAATGAAATATCTATATTTTTCTCTAAAATTTTCTTAGTGTTAAAACTTTCATTTCTTTATAAAATGTCTTTTCCTCAATAAATTTTTATTTTATGCTTTTAGGGCTTCACAATGAAAAGCATTAAAAAACTAATCAAATTTTTTTAGGATACTGTGTAGACAGCTAAAGATTTTCAATTATCAATTGAGATCTTTTAATTATTGGCAAAAAAATAGTACATCGGCCTTCGAGAATCGAACCCACGACCAGCGCATTATCAGTATGACGCTCTAAGGAAAAGTCAATGAACAGTCAAGAAAAATAATAGAACATGCTAGAAAAATCTAAAAAATATTGTTTTTGAATGCTTTCGCAAATACTTAAAAATTTTCATCTCTTACAAAATTGAAATATATATATATATTTCTTTACAATTTTCTTATTGTTGAAACTTTTATTTTTTTATAGTAGGTCTTGGAAGGGTAAAATTTTATTTTATGCTTTTTAGGGCTCCACAATAAAAAACTTCCAGCATTTCTTTCTCCCTCTCTCTTTTTTTTTTTTTTTTTTTACTTAAATTTTGATTTTGTTCTTTTTAGTTACTATAAAAAGAAGCTTCTTAAAAAAACTAATTAACATTTCTTAGGATATTGTGTAGACCATGAAAGGTTTTCTTTTAACAAATGACATATTTTTTATTAATTATCTTCAAAAAAAGTAACGTCAGCCTTCGAGGACCGAACCCACCACCATCGCGTTATCAACATGACGCTCTAACCAACTGAGCGAACTACTGGCGTAAAAATTTGCTTACATTTACTTTAAAGTGGAGGTGCCTTGTTTTTTTAACTTGACACGATGATAAAATCAATTTCAATAAAAAGCTTCTAATTTGGCATTCAATAATTATAGAATGCAACAGAGACCATGTTTTACTGATTTGAACCAAACAATGCAAAGAGATTTTAAAGAAGAACTAGCGATAGCAAAATTCGGCATTCAATATTTACCACACATTTTTTTTTTTTTTTTTCACACTATGAATAATTAGTAAATGACGTATAAAATGCGTGGTTTACTTTTCGATATTTTTCCGTTAGCACGAAACTGAATTCCTTATATTATATCTGATAATAACTTTTAAAACCTTATAATTTAAATACAGACTTAACAACTCTAATTGACAAAGCTTGTGTATATAGTATATATTAGCAAGGTTGGCTAGGTTTCGGACACTATGGTAAAAACCACTGTATAAACCATGGTTTTAACTGTACTGTCCAAAACTTTGGTGTCTTAAACTGTCCAAAGCTATATTTTTTAGTAGAATTATATTTTATTAAAATTATGCAAATTTTTGAAAAATTTACAAAATTATTATAATTATTGTTGTTTTGTAACATTTTCCAGTATATTCCATAATGTTTAGTGAAAAATACATATATTAACAATTATAATTTTCAAAAGTAAAAATTTATTAATGAAGCTTTAATGGAAAAATGTGGATAATTGTACCTCAAATATTGATATTTATAATATTTACACACACATACATACACAGTATATATAAGCAACGTGAATAAATATATCAAGAGAACAAATTAATAATATAATTATTATTATATATACTATAAGATTTACAATAAATCATCTTGAAATAAATATTAAAAATGTGCAGCTACCACAAACATATTTTATTTTATTTTTGAATAAATGAGAAAAAATATATGTAAAAATATTAAATAATGCACACTTTAAAGATTTTTTTTTTTTTTTTTTTTTTTTTTGGGGGGGGGGGGATGTCTTCTGTTTTTGAAAATGCATATACTTCATTGTCTAATTATAACTTATATATTTTATTTTTGGTATCTTTTAATGTATGTAATTTATGAAAGAACTTTTAAAAATAATATCTGTAAAATATTGGATATGTAAAAGTATTTTGCAATTAAAAATGAAAGACAAATTATACATTTTGAATATAATATCATACATTTTTTATTGTAAGAAATTTTTTTGAGTCATTAAAATTATTTTTTTTTTATAGCTATTTATAAATTGTAAATTTCTTTTAACTTAAAAAGGTCTACATTTTCAGTATAAAATATTTTTAATTACTAATTATAATTGCTACTGAGAATATAGGGAATAGAATTTCTTATAATTTTAGGTTTTGGACACTTTCGGACAGTTTTGTACAGTTTTAGACAGTTTAGGACACTTTTGGACGATAAAAACCACCTGTCCTGTCCAAAACCAGTTTCAGACGTCCTAAACCTCAACCCTGTATATTAGGGTGTCCCTTAAATGAGGGGGAATTTTTCTTTTCTTTTTCTTTTCTTTTCTTTTTTTTTTTTTTTAAATCCGATGTGCATACCCTCTAATTTTTTTTTTCTGTTTGACCCTAAACACTTTTTAGCAAAATATCAGCTCTCTGGGATAAGTTAACACGTGACGAATTGACAAGAAAATCCTATTATGTATATTAGGATTTTCCCGTCAATTCGGCACATGGTTACATTATCCCAGAGAGCTGATATTTTGCTAAAAAATGTTTAGGGTCAAACAGAAAAAAAAATTTGAGGATATGCGTGTCAGATTTCATAAAATAGTAAAACAAAAGAAAAATTTCCCCCTCATTTAAGTGACATATATAATGTAAACAATGTATCATTCATGTTCATACACTTTTAAAAAGTTGCTCAACCCCTTTAAAGGAGGATGAAAATAGGATTTAAAAAAAAAAAAAAAAAAAAACGGGGTTTATTGGACAATTTAGAAAACATGCTTAAAAACTTGATATAGGGTAGGTGCTCCAATGATTGGCATGCTCCAGTTATTGACATCTATCCCGAAATAATTAATAAATAAGAAAAATAATAAAATCATATATTTTACATATAAGAATTTTAACATTTTATGTCAAACACTGGAGCATAGGGTGCTAATAACTGGTAAAAAGAATAACTAGCAGTATCAAACACTGGGACATAGGGTGCCAATTACTAATAAAAGGGAAAACAGGCAGTGTCAATCACTGAACATTGAGTCAAATAAAAATTCATAAAAAATATAATTATTATCAAATATGTATATTTTAACCTATATGTGGTTCTGAATGTCTTTCATGCCATCTGTATTAAGGGCCCTCTTCACTCACTGCCGTCGGAAGCCGAACCTAATGTTATTCTATAGGAAATTTTTCTTTACAAATAACTTATTAACTAATACATATTTTTAAATTCTGTTTTCACATTCTGAAACTTCCCAGCTGTTAAATTGACGCACCTTTTCTAAAAAATTATTTTTTTAATTTTTTATATTTTATTTTGAAGCTTAAAAATACGAATTTTCAATATGTGAATTTTTTTCATTTTGCAATTTCAAAATAAAATATTAAAAATTAAAAAAATACATTTTTAAAAAAGGTCCGTCAATTTAACAGTTGGGAATTTTCTGAATGTGAAAACAGAATTTAAAAATATGTATTAGTTAATAAGTTATTTGTAAAGAAAATTTCCCCATAGAATAACATTGGTTCGGGCTTCCGGTGACGGTGAGTGAAGAGGGCCGTTAAACTTAAGATTTCTAATAATATTTTCTGATAACTAGAATATTAAAAACATCAGAGATTGCTCTGAAAGTGTCAATCATTTGTGCACTTACCCTATTTGGTATAAAAAATTCCATTCAATTTCATATTGATGACTACGATATTAAAAAGTTGCGGAAGGGGTAAAATGGGGGGTAAAAAGAGGGTCTGTTGTACAATTTTGAAACTGTTTCAGCTTTTCTAATTATTAATTTTTGCTGCATTGTGTCTTTTATTGTATCCCTTTTTTTTTTTTTTTTTTTTTTTTTTTTCCAGATGATCCTGAAAAATACCGTTTATTTCATCTAGTGCGTTCACAAAAGAATAAATCTAATACAAAATAGTGATTAAGATAACAGACGATAAAATTTATGATGTGATAATGATGTACAGTAATAGCAGGAGACTTGGCGTTGGAATATTAAAACAGGAATAAACTACTACGTCAGAAACGCCAAAGAAAAATTATTGAGGTGCATACAGCTGTTTCGGTAGCCTAAAGCGTACCGTCATCAGTGCAAAGAGAATTCTGAAACTTGAGAAGTGCTCGTATATATAGGAGAGGGACCGGATTTAGTTCAACAAATAGGATTACGGAAGAGGTGGGGAGTGTGGCCAATAGGAATTAAGGAATGTGTAGCTGTGTAAACAGTAGAAAAATTAAGGAAATGTGGACTGAATGTAAAATTTCCAACAATCAGACAAATAGGGAACAGCGAAATCACAATTTACAAGGTTTTTAAAATTTTTATAAATATGAAAAGCTTCAAAGAAATCGAGTTCATGAATGGATTTAGGTTTGCAAATTATTTTAGCTGAATTAAATTTAAAATTATGATTTTCCTCCCAGCAATGTTTAGAAATAGCCGATTTATTGGTTTCTTGTTTGCGGACGTAATTCATATGTTCTTTTAGACGAAATTTAAGACTGCGTTTAGTTTGGCCAATATATGATAAACCACACTGACAGGAAATACTATAAATGCCCCAAGAATTATGCATATCAATAGGATCTTTTAACTGAGAAAAGGTGAGTTTATTGGAAGGCGAAAATATTATTTTAACATCATATTGTTTGAGAATTTTAGCTATGGTTTGACTGGTTTTAGAAAAATAGGGTAAAACAATACTGATATTAGATGTGACTGATTTAGTAGACGAAATACGAGGGAGTTGTAATTTTTGGATAGCTTTGTCTATAATGGAAGGGTCATAACCTCTGTCAATTGCGATGGCTTTCAGGTATTTAATTTCAGATTTCAATAAAATAGGATTTGAACAAATGTTAAGGGCACGGTTTACAAAAGTATAGAAAACAGCCATTTTTTGGTTAGGTGGGTGACATGAACGTGCATGGGGAGGAAGGGAGACTGCAAAATTTTTACGATAGACAGTGGTTGAAAAACCATTTACAGTGCGAGAGACGAGGGTATCAAGAAATGGAAGGGAGCCATTATTTTCTATTTCATATGTAAACTGGATATTACTGTCAATTGAATTTAAGGTTTCTAAGACATGGTCAATATTGTGATGAGATATGGCGATAAGCGTGAAGGTGTCGTCAACGTACCGGGTCCAAAAAGGAAAAGATATTTTCTTAAAAAGCTTGCTTTCGAAATAGTGCATGTAAATGTCTGCGAGAATTGGGGAGAGAGGGGAACCCATGGCTAAACCTTCAGACTGACGATAGAATTTATTTTGGAAAGAAAAAGTGGTTTGTGATAAACAAATGCGGGTAAGAGAAATTAATTCTTGTATTTCGAAAGAGGTGAAATGAAACTCTTTTAATCTATTTTCGAGACAGCAGAGGGCGCCACTTATTGGAACATTAGTGAAAAGTGATTTTACATCAAAAGAAACCATAGTGAGATTAGTGTGAGGGCAGTTTTGAATATTTTTTGCAAAATTTATGGAATTCTTAACAGTATAACTATTAGCAGCAAGAAGTGGAGTGAATATTTTTTGCAAAATTTATGGAATTCTTAACAGTATAACTATTAGCAGCAAGAAGTGGAGGGAATTCTTAACAGTATAACTATTAGCAGCAAGAAGTGGAGGTATTTCAACCACTGTCTATCGTAAAAATTTTGCAGTCTCCCTTCCTCCCCATGCACGTTCATGTCACCCACCTAACCAAAAAATGGCTGTTTTCTATACTTTTGTAAACCGTGCCCTTAATATTTGTTCAAATCCTATTTTATTGAAATCTGAAATTAAATACCTGAAAGCCATCGCAATTGACAGAGGTTATGACCCTTCCATTATAGACAAAGCTATCCAAAAATTACAACTCCCTCGTATTTCGTCTACTAAATCAGTCACATCTAATATCAGTATTGTTTTACCCTATTTTTCTAAAACCAGTCAAACCATAGCTAAAATTCTCAAACAATATGATTTTAAAATAATATTTTCGCCTTCCAATAAACTCACCTTTTCTCAGTTAAAAGATCCTATTGATATGCATAATTCTTGGGGCATTTATAGTATTTCCTGTCAGTGTGGTTTATCATATATTGGCCAAACTAAACGCAGTCTTAAATTTCGTCTAAAAGAACATATGAATTACGTCCGCAAACAAGAAACCAATAAATCGGCTATTTCTAAACATTGCTGGGAGGAAAATCATAATTTTAAATTTAATTCAGCTAAAATAATTTGCAAACCTAAATCCATTCATGAACTCGATTTCTTTGAAGCTTTTCATATTTATAAAAATTTTAAAAACCTTGTAAATTGTGATTTCGCTGTTCCCTATTTGTCTGATTGTTGGAAATTTTACATTCAGTCCACATTTCCTTAATTTTTCTACTGTTTACACAGCTACACATTCCTTAATTCCTATTGGCCACACTCCCCACCTCTTCCGTAATCCTATTTGTTGAACTAAATCCGGTCCCTCTCCTATATATACGAGCACTTCTCAAGTTTCAGAATTCTCTTTGCACTGATGACGGTACGCTTTAGGCTACCGAAACAGCTGTATGCACCTCAATAATTTTTCTTTGGCGTTTCTGACGTAGTAGTTTATTCCTGTTTTAATGATGTACAGTTTTTGTGTTCCTGTGAAATTAAATACTTTGGAAACACATTAAAATAAGTCGATAAAGGGCTAAAAAAAAAAAGTCTCTGAAATCGAAAATTGGCTAAAGTTCTTAAAATTATCGATTTCCGATATGACTTTGAAAAATATGTTCCACGATTAAATGATATCTATGATGTGGCAGCTTGAATAATAATAAAGGAAGGCTCTATACCCTTGTCTGTCGATTAAATAAAAGGATTGGACAGGTTTTCCATTCTTTAGTGTCAGAAACGCTATTTCTTCCGATCCTAAAAAAATCGTTATCACCGAAAGAGAAATCAATCATTTTGAGATTTTCAAAAAATAATGACTGATTTCACGTAAGATTGACGTTAAATTTATATAACTTTTCGAGGCATGTTTTCGCAAAAATAAGATTTGAAAAAGAGATTAAAAAATAAATAAATAAAAATACTTCGTGTTGTACGTTACAACAATAGTTATTTCTTTACTTTATTTAATAGCTATGGACTCATAATACATTAATTATTATGATGTTTGTCTGACGTATATATAGAAATTATATGGTGTGGAATTCACACAGTTTTCTCCAGACTTGCATTTGCAAACTATAAAAGCAAATTGCAGAATAAAGGAAACAGTTAAAATTTTTTTTTTTAATTGTAGAAAACAGTTCAAAATAATTTTTAAAACAGCTTTATTTGACATTATATTTTCTACTCCTCGTTTGAATATAAGTGCTTATATTCATAAAAAAAAAAAAAAAAAAAACAGTCATTAAATTAAAAGTTTATTCTGTACTAGTAAACCCGTGCGAAATTTTCGCAGTTTATTTCTTTTGTTATTTACCTTTAAAATTTCAAACTTATAAACATATTATACCAATTTCACCACCTAATTAAAATTTTAATTTACCAGAAGCCAATTATTATTATAACCAAATAAATATTGTGCAATAGTGAAACCAGAATCATTCAAAGAAAAGTTTCAAAGTAAAATTCATGGTTGACGACTCAGTTTCCATACTTCCGCAGGCAGTACAGTTTTAGTAAAGGACCCCCATGACGCTTTTTAAATTTTTATCGCCAAGTATGCAATGACATTTTATTTAATTTGGCGTATATATATATAAAAAAATCTGGAGTGACTCCACTCGACTTTCCGAACATTGAGTAACTAACAGTTTTGTAGATAAAATAAAGAAAGAGGAGTTGCTAAACATAACAAAAAAGAGAAAACCATAACAGAGTGTTTGAGTATTTTTCTCCATATATCACACGAGGTTTTATTTAACGCTACTGAACTTTGAGCCCTTAGATCATAAGGATAAAGAATTTTTCGTTGTGTCCCTGTAAAAATCTATAAATGCTAAATTCACCAAAATGCTTATAATTAGTGCAACAGTGATTTATAATATTCATACAAATTTTCAGCTCAATTGAATTAGGCGTTTAGATGCTATCGCTGGTCTCATAGGCCATAAAGATAAAGAATTTTTCTTTGTGTCCCTGTAAAAAAACTGTAAGTGCTAGATTCACCAAAATCTATACAATTGGTTCAAATGTGACCTATAACATGTGTACAAATTCTTTGCTGAGATTAATAAGGCGTTTAGACGCTATCACACTTTTAAAAATTTGGCAAAGAATTTTTCTTTGTGTCCCTGTAAAAAAACTATAAATGCTAGATTCTCCAAAATCTATACAGATTGAGTATCTGTGACCTACTATAAGTGCTAGATTCACCAAAATCTATAGGGTTCGTACTATGGTGACTTACAATATACGTACCAACTTTCAGCTTATTCGAACGAAGCGTTTAGACGCTAGCGTGTTCACTCACAGACATACACACATACATACACACATACATACACACACACATACATATATCATCGTAAAAATAGTGAAAACGGACTCGTTGGACCTCAAAACGTATAGAAACATCAAAATCTCGAATTCGGATTTTTGACATGATTACAATACTTTCCTCACTGTAGTGTTCGGAAAGTAAAAAAAAAATATATATATATACTATTTCGATTATACTTTTTTATGATTGCGTTTTTTAGTCAATTTATGATAATAATTCATATTTTGTTTATCTCTTTAAAATATTGTTAAGTTTAAAATGACGTCTGCAAAGATTCTGAAGAAATAACTTTTAAAGATACATTTTCCATAAAATAATGTCATCATACAAATGTCATCATTTTATCGAATTAGATAATTTAGTTTTTAGCAAGTACGTAATTTTTATGTGTTATATTAGCTGCCAAAAAGATTCGAAGTCCATCTTTTTAAGAGATTGTTAATAAATATAGAGGTAGTTTAATTTAGATCTTTTTTAGAAGCCTTATTTATATTGCTTATTTAAGAAACAAATATTGTTACGGAAAACTTGCCGCCTTCTTGTGTGAAAATGTAGTTCGTAAAGAAACAGGCAGGTTCTAGTCGATGATTGCACTTTATTATACGTAACTTCTCGAATCTGTATATAGTAAAACCGTTATTACAACGAATATTCTCGGAAACATTCCAATAGCACTGTTAATTCTTTGAATATTCTGGAAAAAAGTCAACGAAACTGTCACTCGTACTGCAAAAGTCACTATTCGACAAATGTTCGGAATTGTCCAAGAAAACAGTCACTTGTTCCACAGGATTGAAGCAAATAACTTCAAATACTCCAGGGCAAAAATCTTCGCTAGCTCACGAATAAAGTTCAGACGCCTGGAGTACAGTCTCCAAAGTGCAATCTGAACAATTCTAATTTGCAGTGACTACACACTCTCTCTCACGTTGGGATGTGCCGAATCGTCAAAAACTGTGATCCGCGGATACGGATATCAGTTTTTCTATATCCGCGGATACGGATTTTTGAAAAATCTATAATAATTAAGTACATGTGTAACAATTTTTGCTACCATTACCCTTTTAACCTACGTAATGAAAGTAACGTATTCGATTTCGATTTTTCACATGATTTACATGTTTTAAGGTCCAAAAAAGTGATTTTTGGCAATTATTCATTGTGTATGTATGTATATGTGTGTGTGTAGGGGGTCGGGGTGGGCGTGCATCTTCTGACAACGACTGACGAATCTTCTAAATCTAAAGATAGAACGACGGAACTTTATATTTGAAACTTCATGTTTTAACTTTTGGTAACATTAAAAAAAAAAAAAAAAAAAAAAAAAAAAAACTTGAAATGCGACAAGGAAAACCGAAAAAAGACAAATCTACATCTCAAACAAAGCTGTAATACATATTATTATTATTATTATTATTTTTCAATGTCGCTATATAAAGCCCCTTTCAGATATCTGTTCGTTTAAGTGTTAATCGATTTCTTCAGGAAAACTGATAGGCAGTGCTCGTGAATATAATAAAATATAGCAAAGCATTTTCATGAATTACGTTCAATAGAAAAAGAACGTTCAGCTTTATTTTAGATAGCCCTGTATATTGTCTACAAACTATATGCACATCGCATTGTGTTCTTAAATTTAGTTTTATATGAAAAACACCTAACACAAAATGAAATAAATTTCCAGCAATAGTCCCAATATATCCAAATACTTTTAAGTAGCCGTGTAAACGAGTGATGAATGATTTCCATTCCACAATCTGCAAGAAGCATGTATTTATGCGAAAAAATAATCTGGTATGTCACTCACACGACTTTCTCTTACCCTGAAATTTAATACTATAAATACAGGTTGGAGATTAAGAGGTAAGATAACGATGTTATGCAAACCTATGTTAAACAATTCAAATTAGACTTCGGAAGAGTTTTATATGATAATTAATTATGTGTGACGGGGACTACTGCCCCCCTCAACCCCCCGTTTCATTAATGCACCTAGATTTATATAAAATTTAATTCGGTTATTAAAAAATAATTCTGTTTTTAAAAATTAATTTATTGAAATTATCATTTAAAAAAATTTTCTTTTATGATAATGCAGACGATTTCCTTATTAGAGAAGTAGCATAACACTAAATGTCCAAAAAAAGTCCATTTTATTCTCAATGTTAAAAAAAAAAAAAAAAAAAAAAAAATACGATTTTTTTTCTAAGTTTTTTTTTTTCGTTAAAAGTAAAAAAAATCGACAACTTGGTTCAACCATTCGTTTTAAAGGTATTGGCGAGCTCTTTTGAAAGATACCCATCATGAAAATTTACTCCCCTCGAGGGGGGAGTAAATCGCCCATATATATGGCAGATATCGCCCATATATATGGAAGATATGGCCTCGCCCCCCCAGGGGGGGGGGGGGGCGAGGCTCCTACATACACAAAAAAATTTTCCCAGTTGACTATCTCTATTACAAAATATATATATTCATTTCATTTGGTTTAGTGCACTCTATAGACGTTAAACTCTACTTACCTGCAATTTCCCCCCATAGACGTAATGTATTAGAATTCTCTTGATTGTCCCTGTACACGAACCATTTGCTTGATCTTAACGAAAAGCTTACTGTAGCATCTATATATGATACACATTTAGAATACCAAGTTTGGAATGTCTGCTACTATTTGTTCTTGAGATATGCTGATAACAGACAGACACACACACACAGACATACACACAGACACACACACAAACATACACACAGACCATTTGCTAAAAACATGATTTTCGTGTTCAGGAGACCTCAAAACGTGTAAATATAACAAAATCTTACGTTCGAAAATTTGACCCAAAAACAATACTTTCTCTACCTTATGGTAAGAGAAAGTAAAAATATGCTTATTCCATTTTGGTTATGGCAGCCTATAGATGTTACACTGTACTTATCAAAAATTTCCCCCATAGAGGTAATATATTTGAATTCTCTTGGATGTCGCTGTACACGAACTATTTACTTGATCTTAACTAAAAGTTTAGTGTGTGATCACTCTATGATACAGATTTAGAATACAGAGTTTGGACTGCCTGCTACTATTTGTTTGTGAGATATTCTAATAATAGACACAAACCAATTGCTAAAAACATGATTTTCGGATTCATGGGACCTCAAAACGTGTAAATATAATAAAAATTCAATTTTGAAAATTTAATCCAAAAAGAATATTTTCTCTGCCATATATATGGCTAAGAGAAATCAATAAACTATTCCAAAAAAAATTATTTAAACATATTTACAAAGAACTAATAACATTTTATTAAATAAAACTCATAATTTATGTGAATTTTACTGGGGAAAAAAAGATAGGATTATTTAGATATTTAGAATTTTACGTAACTATTCATTATTTATACATTCCCATTTTTATATATTTATTTTTTAAGTATTATTTTAAGAGAAAATTATATATTATGTATAAAACATATGTATTACTTTTAAAAATTAATTTTCTTTTTCTAAAAATTTACAGTCTCAGAGATAATGCATGATCTATCTTGTAAAAATGAATGTTTCGTTTCTAATGATTCACAGTTAAACCCCTGCTTTCAAATTGTCGCTTTGAGTATAAACAGCTGCCCGATATCGGTTTTGTTGAATTATTTATTTGTTAAATAATATTATCTGCCTTACTAAATCCGTCTCTCAGATGTTTTTATTTTATATTATTTTTTAATTAAATCACAGCATGTATTTCCTTTATAAACGCTGTATGTGTTAAATAAACGGCGGGAAATTCAAAATTTCTTCATGTAAAAGTGGAGACGGGAGTTCATTGCATGCATAGGAAAAATGAAGGGATTTAAAAAAGAATATTGTAAATAACGGGAAAACGTAAATTCCGGAAACGTAAAAGACAGGCTATACTCTATTTCCTTTAGTTATACATTAAAGATAGTTTATAATGAGTTATAACAGTTTCTTCCTGATTTTCTGAAATTTTTTACAAAAGATCTGTTGAAGAAAAAAAATGGATCCGGATATTTTTTTCTCACTGATATGGATCCGGATACGAATCTTTTTTTCTCGCGGATATCCGCGGATACGCAGCTTCCGGCACATATCTGTCTCTCAGAAGTCAAATCACTCCTATTTATAACTTGACGATGGGCTTGGTGGAATTTAAATCGAGAATCACATGGAAAGTTTGAGATCTAGGCTGTTAAGCGTCGGAGAACTTCGAAAACCATAAAATACTATTTTTCGCCAAATTTGATCGCGAAGTAACGAAATTCGTCGCCAAGACTGACCTCACTGAAAGTGAATAAACTGCCTCCTTATTTTCACTTTGCCTGTAAAACTACTTTTACAACAACAGAACAATTGAGGCAGGAAAAAGACTTATCTGTTGTACCAGTAGCGATGTTTACGAATTATAAATACAGATATTTGCAGATTTAAAGGTTTCAATAGAGATTTAAATAAAACTGTGTATTAAAGTATTTATTAACTATCCTTTTAAAAGAGGAATTTTCAATCTTTCTGTTAGCTATTATGTAATTATATATTAAATACCTGCTAAATAAAGTAAAATAGAATATCATTAGTGCATCATGATAATGTCACTTTTATTTAGTTTGGATTTTTTTTTTTTTTTTTTTAATCGTTGGAAAATATATATGGCTGAATATCACATAAATGTGCATTTTAGTGTTTCAGGTCTTTATTATTAATTTTAAGCAAATAAATTGTAAAATTTTATTATTATTATTTAGAAGTACCTTTTTAAAAAAGCATCAAATCATAAAATGTGAGTTTATAGCAATTTCAGTATTTTTTAGAAAATTTTAAACCTTATAATCGTCATTTTCGTGACTGTCTCCAAGACCAAATGTTTACATACAAAGTATGTTTTTTAATAAAAAAAAATAAAATGATAATTATAATAATTGTTAATTCTTGTAAAAAAAACTATTTGTTTTCAAAGGAAATTTTTTTTCTTTTTAATTACGTTAATTTTCATGCATACACAATTAAAATGCTTGTATGCAAGTCTGGACGTCATTTTCGTGACACATGAAAATAACTTCATATATCATCAAGGGATGGTGCCACCATTCACTTTTTTTAAAGTTTAAGGTCAGAAATCAACATAGACGATATGTGGGGGAAAAAAATCTCAAGAAAATTGAAAACAGGTAAGAGTTAACATTATTTTTATTGTTTACATGCTGTGCGTACTTTTATTGCTTGTCATTTTCGAGATGCATAAAAAATAAAAAAATATTATTATAAAATTTAGAACAAAGTTTTATTTTAATATAGAATGACGACCAGAAGAAGAAAATGTGACGATATCGGCTTAGTGAAAGCATGTTTTTCAGTACAGAACGAATTATTGACGATTTGTCATTTTCGTGACGGTCATTTTTGTGACGTCACGAAAATGACATTTGTTGCAGATTTACTATTTTGTAAGCCCTGGATTTAAATAATTTTTTATTTTGAATTAAAAGATTTGTTGGTGTAGGATAAGCTTTATATTTAAATATTTAAAGTACTTTCCGGTATCCAGGTAAATATAAAAAAAATACATACGACATTAATATTAAGATACAATTAAAAAAGCAAACTTTTATTTATTTATTTAATTTTATTTATTTATTTATTTATTTATTTATTTTGCCCCCTTTAAGGTGTCATTGAGAATGTTACTCAAAATATTTTACTTGTGTCATTTATGGCAAGATGCAGAAAAAATAATTTGCATGGACTGACAAAGAGGATGTCCATGAAATTCAAGTGCCACATATTCTGTGCAAAATTAGGAATTCTCCTGAACCTGCTTCAAATAGATATTTTAAACTTCAGGATGAAGATTTTAATAATGTTCAAAATGCTTTTTCTGAATTTAATTCAGTTAATCATTAAACTTGTAACTACAAGGATTTTAATACAATAAAATTGCTTGATATTCTCATTATTGCTCTTTCTTTTCCCTTCACAATCTTTTCTCTATTGTTCTAATATGTTCCATTTTTAATGTTATATGGTCCTATTTCATTGACAAACAATGTTATTTCAGTGAAAAATAGTCATTTTGACAAATATTGTCGTTTCAGTGACAAACAGTCGTTTCAGTGACAAACATTGTCATTTCAGTGACAAACCAGTCATTTCAGTGACATCATTTTTTGACATCTTTAAATGCTGTAATTAAAAATTTAATGCAAGTAAACTAATTATTTCCAGTTTATAGTCAAGAGGTATGCAGTCTATGATATTTCCCATTGATATAATTTATGTTTATAAAAAAATAAATTTAAATTTATTTATTTATTTTTATTTTTTTTTTAAATTTAAAATTTTTGGGTTTTTTATTTTATTTTATTTTTTAAAATGGGAAGAACATTTAGAAAAGCCTAAGTCTTGTATTTTTTAATGAATCTGAACCACAAAAAAAAAAAAAAAAATTAAATGGTAATTTTGATTTTATAAGATAATTAAAATTATAAATTTTTATTGAAAAATTTCAATAAAATTTTAAAAAATTATGTTCGATCTCTGTCAAACTCAGAATTTATTTAAGATGTACTTACGGACTTATTTTCAAAAATTCAAATTAAAATACAAAGTTTGAAAAAAAAGTTTAAAAAAATCCAAAATGCACACTTATGTGATATTCAGCCATATATGTAGATTTTCCGTTTAACTTTTCCTTTAAAATGTTTCCTAAAACTACACTGTTGTATCAAATTGTATAAAAGTATTAAAAATAAATAAATATATAAATAAAAAATCACAAAAGAGATCGAATTTTCGACTACGGCCTAATACTTTAGACGTTAAACAGTCTAAACCAAAATTCAATAATTAGGCCTCTGTTTGCATAAATTCGTGTGTAATTCTGCCCCCAGAACACTTTTCGCATTTCTTTTAATAAGTGTTGAGATCATGCTAGATTGAAATATTTTGTATGTGTTGACATTCTTGTCTTGATCTGAAATAAGTAGTATGAGAAGTGCGGTTTTTCTTTTCCCCCCAATGAAATTTACTGTTTGATTCTATGACTCTCCATTCTTTTCGTTAAGCATCCGTTTAGTTGTGTTTTTATTAACATGAAGATGTATGAAATGTTTAAAAAATGCATTGAACTGTTTTTTTTTTTTTTTTAGAACATACATATGAAACTTTTAAGAAATTAGTTTTTAATTTTAAATTTAATGAAACAAATATACATTTATTTAAATTAATATTCGGCTAAATCACTACTCGTTGCATAATTAATAAGTTTTGTCATATTTTTATTATATATTATTTTATTACATTTTTATCTAAAAAATTTGTTATTGAAAATATTTTTGAATATTGTGTATGGAATACTGATTTTCAAGATTTCTTTCTTAGGATATTTCCAAGAATACCCCAAATCGTTTCTTTTCTTTTTTTCTTTCTTATTTTAGCCCATATATCTCTATAAGCTTAGCTACAGTATATAATATATAATACCAAGAAGATAAAGTAAAATCGATTTATCGACCTATTCCATGAAACTCCCACGCAAAATGAAATGGCTCGTAGGTCGGTGTCTCATCGTATTTTGATTTACGCAAATATGACGTCACGCCACGGCGGTAATGTTTTCTATGACGTCATGAGCATTCATTCATTACTTTTCCTCGTGCTACCAGAGTGGAAATATCCTCCGGGTTAATTAGCAAAAATGGAAAGTTAATTTAAATTTTTATGATTTTCGGTGGTTAATTATGAAGTGTTGTCAGAATCGAACGCAAAATTTCCGCCATGTAAAAATTACCTCTCGATGATATCGTTTGCGAAAAATGCCTTACTTAGTTTGAAATGATGATCATGACGTCAAACATTTTGAGGATTCTCGAGTTTTGAACTTTTTTCTCGAGTTTTTGAAAAGCGGAAATTTTTCCAAAGTGAATGTTGCTATTCAAATGAACTATTCTGTTGCTTGAAAAGAAGTATATGTATGTGTACTTTATTTTAATGACATGCGTATAATTATTTGTGTGTATTCCAAAATATCTCAATGCATGAAAAGTTAATCCATATTAAAATTTCATTAATTGGATCAGTTATAGATATTCATTATTTCCTAAAATGGCGAACAAATGAATTGTAAAGGAATACCCCTCCCCCCCCTCCCCTTCTTGAATGCAAAAAAGTTAAAATTTACTTATAAAAACTGCAAGAACCACAGCTAATAGAATAAATCGTTTTTTACCAACTGTTTTAAAATAAAACTGCAGAAAATAACGTAGATCTTTTTTTTTTTTTTTTTTTTTTTTTTTAAACACATCCAATTTTTATTTATTATTATATATATCTTTATATATATATTTCTTTTGTGCGTGTGTATGTCACTGAACTCCTCCTAAACGGCTGGACTGAGTTTAATGAAATTTTTTGTGTGTCTTCAGGTGGATTCGAGAATGGTTTAGATTTACAAATGAAAGTTGTAACTTAATTAGTTCTTTCTTAATTAATTTTTAACCAACTCTTTCAACAACTTTTCCACCTAGATGGCGTGAGTTGTCGTAAACACGATGTCAGAATTTATTTAATGTTGAAATGAAAAATGAATTTTTAACCGTATCTTAGGAAGTGTTTAAAATATTTTTTCAAAGTTAATATTTTAGAATCGTAAACACGATGTCAGAATTTATTTAATGTTGAAATGAAAAATGAATTTTTAACCGTAAGTGTTTAAAATATTTTTTCAACGTTAATATTGTTAAAATGTTAAAATTAGTTAAAATGGTATATTCTTTTAAAAAATTCGTCAATATCCGACGGAGTTATTTTATGTTAAAATGAAAAATGAATTTTTAGGCCATTATTATTTGTGCAGATGGAAAATGTACTAAAAGTTTTCCGAAAAATTTCACGATCACAAATGTTGACGGATATCCAATATATCGTCGAAGAAATCCCGATAATGGCGGACAATCTTATCATCTATGGCGGTCATCTATGTCAACAACATAGATATTGACATTGATAACCGTTGGGTGGTCCCATATTCGCCTCTGCTGAGCAAAACATTCAATGCTCATATTAATAGCAAGACATTCAAACTTCTTCACACACCATAAATTTTAAATCAGCACAACCGGTTTCGAAAGGACGTAGCCTTTCTTCATCAGGTGCAAACACGTGCAACTGCCTTGGAGGCAAAAGCAAGACTGAAAGCAGGACAAAATCCAGAGGCGGAGGAGCAACATAAACAACCAATAGGAAGCAACATGCAGAACAGGACCAATCAGAGAGGAACACACGTACACACACACCACAAAATGAGGAGGGAGGAAAGGAGTAAACATTTATTATTTTTTTTTTCAATAATATTAAACTAATAAGTAAATTTAATAAAATTTATCCATTAATTATTATTATTTTTATTTAAATTAGATTTATTTTATTATAACTAATATGATGTTATAAACATAATGAAGGAAATTATTTAATTGAATTAAACAAATTTTTCCAGGCTGTAGACAGCAAAGTGGAATCAGATTTTTCATTGACAATTTTATCACTTTGTTTAAGGGCATTGATGGGATTGCATTAAGGGATTGATATTGTTTTTTAGTAATATTGTTATAAGTAGCGATATGTATATAATTTTAAACAATCAATTTTAATAAATTAAAAAAATAAATGATTGGTGTTTTGTTTTTTTTATATTCTTTCACCGTTCATAGCGCTCCATAGATCTTCCACTTATATACCACATCCTTACACACTTACAATAAGTTAGTTATTTTTTTCTAGCAAAATATTCTCTAGAAATAATTTATATGACAAAACAACGTTTGTCGGGTCAGCTAGTATATATATATATATATATTTGGGGGGGGGGGGGAAGAGGGATTTAATAAATTCTTAATATGTTGTCATTGTGTTATCTTTAATCTTAAACTTCATTTGAGATATATTATTAAAGGAGTCTGTTGTTATTGCATGAAGTATTAATATTCCCCTCTTTTATTTGTCCATTATATATACAGGGTATTCCAAAAAGGTTGAAATACAGTTTAATTCTTCATTGTGTATTCTTTTCTTTAAAGTTAGCAATGTAAATTGAAAAGGTGTTCAAAATAAAGTACGAAGTAAGATTATGTTAATAAAAATTTCTTGCCGTTAATTTTTATTACATTTCTCTAGAAAAATTCGATCAATTAGAAATTTTTATCTTTAATACAAGAACCCCATCATTGCAAAACACTACACACTGATATCTTTAAAGTTGAGTGAGTTACGCTTAATAGGTTGAATGTTAAACAAGGGGGACCATATACCAAAATCGAAATGTAAATTCGTAAAGTGTTATAAAAAAGATAATATATATATATATAATATGATACTCTTTACATATTTTTGCAGGTTTAGGCTGGATTCGCGATATATCATCGTGACAATAATTTTATTCGAAATAAATCTCATTTAAAATTTCATATGTTGGTATTTTCATCTATCTTTCATTTGCTGAGTGTTACAAAGGAGTTAATTTATTCAAATTATATATATATTATGTAAAGACTAACATTTTTTAATTGGGTAAAAAAAAATTCTTAACAAATAAATTCACAGATTTTTATTTATTTATTTATTTTTCATGCAACAGTAATTCAGCCGCTTCAAATTTTTACTGTAAAATAATTTTTAAAAACTGAATAAAATTGTTGACTTAAATTCTAAACGCATTTTATGTTAACAATTGACACTGCCCACTTACATTTATCAGATAAAAGATTTAAAGCGCGTGTCAATATTTGTGCGACACCCTGTATAAATATCTGTCCAGCAGCTGTGGTGTATGTCTGCAACCACAATCTGAAACGAGGAAGAAACTTTTGGGGAACGAATTATTCTGGGTGGCAATGGAAAGAGACCTATTCTAAAAAGAAGTGAATAAAAAATACATCGTTACCATTTTGTGGCAGACTATCTTTGATAAAACAACATGTTCAGCAACGACTAGTAAGGTTGGTTGGGTTTTACGTAGCACTAGTGCTGCGCAGATGGGCAATTGGCGACGGTCTGGGATTCACCCCTAGAGATAGTCTCGAGACATGCCATCGCAATTTTGATCCTCCACGGAAGGGATGGCTCTCCCGCTTCAGTGACTCCCAGAGGTATAATTTTTGATGGGAACATGGAGGACATTGCGGCCACGACATATTTTACGTGCACTAGCCACCATTAATGTACACGACGGTCTTTGGCCGGCTCGAGTACCGAACCCGCAATCTTCCAATTACGAGGCCGTTGCTCTACCGACTGGGCTACCGCGGCCCAACGACTAGTAAGGAAATACATAGGCCTCTCATCCGGAATTAAATTATGTTTAGGACAAAATTTTAATTTATAAAATGCACGATATTGGGAAAAAAAAAAAAAAAAAAAAAAAAAAAAAAAAGGGCTCAGATAGCAGTATTATATTGCTTTACAGTGCTCTAGCCTCTATCATTTAAAAACAATCCTTTGTTAATTATATCATTTTCTGAATTAGGTTTTAAAATATCTTTGACATGTCCAGCATCGAAATCTCGTTCGGTGATAAAATATAGCTGACTAAAATATTCTAAGTTTCAAGTACTCTAAGATAAATACTGTTCGAAAAAAAAAAAAAAAAAAAAATCAATGATAAAATCTTACCGCCGTACCTACTTAGCTTGATTATCAGCTTCACGGGGATAAAAATTCTTCCTTAGTTTCGAAATGATATACTGTGCTTAAATTGGTTTTGACTTAAATGTATGCAGTATTCAAATTTCCAAGACTTTTCAATCTTAATAAGAATTTTGTCTTTTAGTGTTCAAATCTTCTAAGGAAGCTTTTTTTTCCTTACTTTTTTTACTTTCTCTTACCCATAGGGTCGAGAAAGTATTGTTATAGGGTAAAATTTTCGAACGTGAATTTTTGTTATATTTACATGTTCTGAGGTCCCCTGAATACGAAAATCATGTTTTTAGCGAATGGTCTGTGTGTCTGTCTGTTATCAGCATATCTCAAGAACAAATAGTAGCAGAAATTCCAAACTCGGTATTCTAAATGTGTATCATATAGGGATGCTACAGTAAGCTTTTCGTTGAGATGAAGCAAATGGTTCGTGTACAGGGGCACTCAAAAGTATTCAAATACATTACGTCTATGGGGGGAAATTACAGGTAAGTAGAGTTTAACATCTATAGACTGCACTAAACCAAATGAAACGAATATATATTTTTTGTAATAGAGATAGTCAACTGGGAAAATTTTTTTGTGTATGTAGGAGCCTGGGGGGGGGGAGTAAATTTTCATGATGCATCGCATGGGTGAAAGTTTTCAGTCTATTGACTGAATTCAGTCTTTTTTTATGTGTTATAATCCCTATTAATGTTAATTCAATTATATTAATAAATAATTTTCCTAAGTTTTCATACTTATGCTTATTAATGTAACCTTTGGAAATGTATGTTTTGAATATCTATATACATTATGTATGAGTTTATTATATTTTACCCAATATTACAAAAAAAATATATATTTACTTCAGTCCAGCGAAAATTTTTTACTTTCACCCATGGATGCATGGGTATCTTTCGAAAGAGCTCGCCAATACCTTTAAAACGAATGGTTGAACCATCGATCTGCGATAATTTAAAATAAAGTTACCAATTTTTTTCATTAAAAAAAAAAAATATATATATATATATATTTAGTGTTATACTACTTCTCTAATATGGAAACCGTGTGCATTATCATGGAAGATAATTTTTTTTAAATAATAATTTTAATAAATTATTTTTACTGAGTGAATTTTTACAGGAAAATATAGAAGAAAGTCGTGTGGTGGCCAGAACACACTTGTTATTTGCTGTCAGTCGATGTACTTCACTAATAATATTTTACCATTTCTGGGAAAGCGGTTCGGGAATTGAAATAAATTCCTCACAGAAATATGGTAAATAATGTATGTTTTAAGCTAAATATTCATGGCTTGTTTTTTGTACATTAATGAAACGGGGGGTTGAGGGGGGCAGTAGCCTCCCTCACACAGAACTAATTATCATATAAAACTCTTCCTAAGCCTAATTTGAATTATTTAACAGAGGTTTACATAACAGTACTCGTTATCTTACCTCTTAATCTCTAACCTGTAGTTATAGTATTAAATTTCAGGGTAAGGGAAAGTAGTGTGAGTGACACACCAGATTATTTTCTTTTATTTACTCTCCTAAAGCTAACTGTATCAGCATCAGCTGTAATGTTCAGTTTCAAAAGATGGTTATATAAATAGCTCATTTGAATAAATAAATATATATATTATCTATAATAATAAATGGAAAGGTTTGTCTGTCTGTCTGTCAGTCTGTTCTTTTATACGTTCAGCCCCTATTGAACGCAGAAGTACAAAAATTGACATACTGATGCTCTGGAACATTTCTGAGTTCCTCTTCAAAACAGAATTTAAAAATTTTAATTAGTTGTGGAGATATTAATTAAAATGTAAAATCATGCCTAATCTAAAAGCGATCTCAATGGCTGAGAAGTCACCGCCATTGCATAAAAATAGATATTTTAACAGAGTTAAAATTAGAAAAAGTGGAAAATAAATTAGAAATATTTGTCCGATCGTTACGATTTCGGTACCAAATGAAAGGGAAATTTTTTCTGAATTTAAGTGTGCAAGCGGCTTATCGGTACCACAATTAGATTTTTTAAAATTAACTAAAGTATGAATTTTTTGTGGCAACATCATTTCAAATGCCGACCGTCTGCCATGATAAAGGAAATGATAGTAACGGATCAAGATGTCACGTGTTTTACAGTGGGAATAAAAATTGCAATTTTCAAACTTTTTCAAATTTTCATTCACGTTACATATGAATTAATATTCGGCTTAGACAGCATATTATAAAGCTACTGTTCAATTTTCATGAAAATATCCGGATAAACAAAAAAAAATAGATTAAATTTTGTTTTATATTTTGTAGTATATATTTTAAATTGAGATATGCCGTTGAAATTTCGTAATATTAGGTTTTAACGCCCGATAATTCGATTCTGAATATTTTTTAAAGTGTAGAATTATTAGGAAGGGCTTGAGGGGGAGGGAAGAAGGGCGAAGGGGAAAAAAAAAGAGAGAGAGAGAGAGTTACAGCGTTTGAAATTGGTATTATTAAGTTTTAAGGAAAGATAAATCGATTGCGGATATATATTTTCATATGTAAAATTATTAGAAGGGACGGAAAGGGGAGGGGGGAGGAAGGGGGCAAAAACGTAGAAAAGGAACGGTTGTTTCGAAGAAAACGACGGAAAACCCAGAACGCCATTATTATTTTATATTTTGCAGAGTTTCGAATTCTGGTACTCCTTTCACATTTCATACTATTGATTTTTAACTGTATTTAGCCCGGAATTACGCAAGTTTCGGAGAAAACCACGAAAAAGTCAGACATAAGTCGTTTTATAATAGTGTTTATATCATTTTGTATCTCAGCTTCTAATTAGCATAATTTCAAAAGTAATATGTCATTTTGAAAATTATTTGAATTAAATTTGAAAGTAGACGCCACAAATTTCTGTCACCTTCCATTAACTGACTACCGTAAGTAATGGAATTCGAGATTTCACGTGATTTACACGTTTTAAGGTATCCTGATTAGGTTTTCTTTTGTATCTCAGCTACTAATTAAAATAATTTTATAAGTAATACATTATTTGAAAGCTTTGTTGATTTGGAATTGAACAGTAGATTACAGAATTTTCTACCGCCAGATGGCGCTGTAATATTCTAAAATTTCAATATTTCGAATTCTGAATATGATTAAATTGTTTTTAATACATCATTCGAAAGATATTTTAAAGAGCTTTTGCATTATCGGAAGTGGAATTCGAGATTTCACCAGATTTACACGTTTTAAGGTCTCCTGATTAGGTTTTCTTTTGTATCTCAGCTACTAATTAAAATAATTTCATAAGTAATACATCATTTTAAACCTTTGTTGATTTGGGATTGAACAGTAGATTACAGATATTTCTACACCAGATGACGCTACAATATTTTAAAATTTCAATATTTTGAATTCTAAATATGATTAAATTAATTTTAATACATCATTCGAAAGTTATTTTAAAGTACTTTTATATTATCGAATAACCTACATTAAATTTATCCAATAGAGGGCGCTAATGGCAATTATTCGAGATTTCACCTGATTTATATGTTTTAAGATGTCCTCAAGGGGGCCAAAAAGTTAGAAATTGAGTTAGACTGTTCAAAATTGGTATATGTAGGTTTTGGGTGCCTACGAGTCAAATGAGGATATTTTCGAGTGTAAAATTAAGGAGGGACAGGAAGGGTGGTGAAGGAATACGCGCGCGCAACGAGCGTATATATGAATTCGTGAGCACTGCGCGCACACGGGTCTACGCTGACGAAGGCAGAGGGGACCCGGTGTGAGTTTTTACCCGATCAGAAATGATTTTTTATTATTATTATTATTCCTTTTCTTAAGAATAGAAGTTTATGAGTAACAATATGGAATTTTGAGAATTCATAAGGGTGATGAAGGAATACGCGCGCGCAGCGCTCATATATATGCATTCGTGCGTGTGCATCGCGCACGGGTCTACGCTGCCGAAGGCAGTGGGGACCCGGTACGACATTTTTCCCGATCAGAGTTTTTTTTCTTTTTTTGTTTCACACGATAAAAATTAATGCAATTTTGAGAATTCGTTAATTATAATGATTCATTTAAAAATAGTGACCAGCGAAGCGGGCGTAGCCTGCTAGTTTAATAATAAAATCAAAATTGTAATAATAGTAGTAAAATATAAAATTTAAACAATAAGTTAATAAAAAGGTTTATCATTTAAGAGGTGGGTGGACATTATATTTCATTTATTTATTTTAAATTACCGTCTTAGAGTTATTAAATTTTGCGCAGTAGTTTATTCCTGTTCCGCAGTTAATTACAACAATAATGCTGATATGCATTATTATTAGCTATCAGCATTTTACCGCGTCATAATTTGAATTATGTGACAAAATCACACATTTGATTTCGCTTGCGAAATCACAATGTTGTGTCTAATCCAAAAATCGCGTTATTAGAAATAGCTTTGGGAATAAAGTTATGAAGTTCGTTAGACAGGAATGGCATTCTTCTGAAAGCGTATCTTTCCTGCCGTTGTAGTATTATAACGAGAAAACTCGTTTTAAAGGTGAAGTCATTTCTTTAAAAAACATTTAGATAATAAGTTTTCCATTTAAGTTTTTTTTTTTTTTTTTTTTTTAAGGTCCATTATCAATTTAAATTCATTTTATCTATTAGTTAATGAATTAACTTTTATTTCATTTCTTAACTTGATTTTGTAGTTGTTAATTTGTGCGAAATTAAAATATGAACACACATGCACTTTAATCGTTTTTGTTATATTTATATTGTTTTGAGGTCCCTTGAATCCGAACATTATGTTTTCAGTTGTTGGTCTGTCTGTTTGTGTGTGTCTGTTATCATCGTATCTCAAGAACAAATTGTAGCAAAAATTCCAAACTCGGTATAGTTCGACTTTCATGAGTTGGCACCTGTCAATCATGCGTGACGTAGGCAGCGACGATTCTATTACCTTGAAATCGGTTGAGGGGGAAAAGGGAGGTCGTCTGCTATATTTACAAGTTTTGCGACATTTTGGCGATATTATTTTTATTATTATTATTATTATTATTATATCTATTTATTTCCAAATTAAGAGAACTTCTGGACATTCTAGTATGTTATATTATAAAAGAAATATTTCTTTATTTTTATTTTTCTCTTTTTTAAATCATTATTTAAAAAAGAAGAAAAAATGATTGATTATTTTAAAAATCGAATAAAGAATTACACTCCAATAATTAGATTTCTAGGAAATTTAATTTTTTTTTCTTTTTTTAATATTTAGACCGAGTACATAGAAATTTAAAGCCACCATAACAATAATATAAGAAATTATCTCATTTATTTATAATTGATGTGAATGCAAATTTTCTGAGAGCTATTCTACATAATACTGTACAGCGCAATTTATTTTAATAAATTTCCCCATTTGTTCATTCAATATTTTAGAAAATGTTTTTCGTAATTAAAAAAAAAAAAAAAAAAAAAAAAAAAAGGAATATTATTTTTTTTTTTTTTCCAATTTTTATTTTTCAAATCTTTTCAAACAAAATTAAGAAGTGTTAATGGCTTGGTGTCGCCTGTCTATTAGTCCTAAAGATAACTTTCCTAAATATGCTTGGGTAATCATAAATTTGATACATTACTGCAGGGCATTAAATTATGCCGGCTGAAAAAAACCTTTTAAGTGCATTTTAACAACTACTTTAGAGTAACTACCTCGAAATTTGTAACTGTTACAAGAGAATTTCTGTTGACAATGGATTCGATCTCAATACCTCCAACTCTGAATACTGAACTTCCCAGGTGCTAACTAGAAGTCAATAAATTCAAATACATTACGCGATGAAAGTGAAAATTGTTCGAATCATTTTCAGCTATAAATTATTATTATTATTATCATCTACCTATATCTTTAATATTTAATGCGCTTTCCATGATGCATATATTTTCTTAGACACTATATGGATCAACGGGATTGCAGAAATGCATTCTAATTTATACTTTATCTTCAAAAGTAAGACTATTCTCTTTCTCTGAATAAAAATTAAAGTGAGTAGGCCAGCATTAATTTATAATCTATATTAGCAGCACGATTTTTCTTTCTTGTTTAAATGCATTGCTAACAACACCTTTATCTAAATAAGGTATTAGTGCCTATAGAAAATGCAAGCGTAAGTGAAGGTTTGTTGTTGTTGTTATTATTTATTATGTCATTAATTTTTTAAATGTTAACACATGTTCTTTTTAACAGACAAAACGGGATTTCAGCTGGCGAGAAGTAAAAACTATTGGCTTGATGCTATTCTCATAGCAACCTTCCTTTTTCCCCACCCATTCATTCTTTTCAAATCGCGCGCCCCTTCCTTAAAGTAAACTCTTCTAAAAAGAGGAGGGGCGAAGGGCCATCTCGTGAAAGGTGAACTATATTCTAAATCTGTATCATATATAGTGATGCTACGCCAAACTTTTCGTTGAGATCAAGTAAATGGTTCGGACGCTGTATCTCACGAACTAATAAACGAAACTTAGTCAAACTATATTTAATTGTACTTAGACCTAAACTGTTGCTGATTACAGTTGAAATCAATCGTTCAACAGGTGTCGCTGTCATCCTCTTTTTTTTTTTTTTTTCAAATTTTTTAATATGTCAATATAAGAGAAAATTTCGTATAAATGTTTATAATGAGAATTATTTTAACTTTCAAAATGAAATTTATAAAAAATATTTATAATAATAATAATTAATTTGATTTTATTATTATTATTTTATATATATATATGTATGGGCAGCGTTTTCTCCCGGGGGTTGAAAAATTTCAATATGGGGGTATTTTTCAAAAGAACTCTTCAGTACCTTTAAAACGAATTGTTGAACCATAAATCAGTGATAAATTAAAATCTATTGAATAATAATAATAATAATAAATTCAAGATATTATCTGTATAACATAAAATTGAGTTTCTCTGGACATTTAGCGTCACACTTTTCTGCGAAGAAAATCCTGCGTTCATCACAGGAAATAACTTTGATAAATAATATTTTAATAAATAATATGTACTGCGTGAAATTGTGTAAAATTAAATAAAAGAAGTCTTGTGATGGCATGACCACAACATATTAATTTATTTATTTATTGGTGCTATAAAATATGAAATTTCACTAACTGGAATTTAGCATTTTACGATTTGAAAAATTAAAATAAATCGATTTTTTGTAAAAAAAACATGGGCTCATTTTTAAATGCTATAAATTTTCCGAATGTGAAAAAGTGATTTAAAAATATGTATCATGTAACGAATAATGATGGGGAATACTTGCGATTATTTTCTCATAGTTTAACATGGGCTATGGCTGATCTTGCATCTCTATGATGCATCCTTAAGAGCGGACAATACCTAATCTCGCCGGCAGCCTTCGCCCATGTTATTCTATGGGAAATTTGTTCACATAATTACTCATTACCTAATGAATATTTTTCAATTCTGTTTTCACATTTAGAAAATTCATAAGCGTTAAATTAGTACTTGTTTTCCAAAAACTGATTTTTTAAAATTTTAGTATTTCATTTTGCGACTAGAAAATGAGAAAAATGCATTTTTTGAAAAATCGCATTTTTGAACTCAAAATTAAAATGTAAAAATTAAAAAAAATGAATTTTTCAAAAATGAGTACTCATTTAACGGTTATGAATTTTCTGACTGCGAAAACAAAATTCAAAAATATTCATTAGGTAATGTGTAATTGTAGCAACAAATTTTCCCATAGAATAACATGGGCGAAGGCTGCCGGCGAGATTAGGTATTGTCCCCTCTTAATCCCCGTAACATAATAATGTCGATATGTCTGTGCCATATTTTTCGTGATTATAATTTTCCTTTTGTTGAAAACTGAATACATTATTATATTTTTACAATATGTAGATAATGAATGAACACTCACCGTAATCGAATTTTCATTTGTATTGAAAGGGGGGAAATTTACATGTTCTATTAAGCTATTGAAAATGCAGTTCGGTCCAATAACTTTTTTTTTCTTTTTAATTCGGAATTAAATGAATTTTTTTAAATTCAAATAACAGTCATAACCATAAGTCTCTTAAAATTATCAATATTAATTTTTCTTTTTTCTTAACGTATTCTTTCAATTCGATTTTTGTAATATTTGCTTCTTTTTTCCGTTTATTGATAAGTCATTTGTTACATTATAATTACAAATGTAATTAATATTTTGATTTTATCCTTTTAATTTTCTTTTCTCCCGTTAAAATTATTTTATTTTTCACGTTTTGTATTATTTCCTTAATAATCTAATAATACATTTGCACTTTTTATCATTCCCTAGGATTTTTCTGATACTGTTTCCTACATTTGGGACTTAACATATGCTCCAATTAATTTAATAACGTTTTTTTTTTTTTTTTTTTTCCCCAGAAGGATTTTTATTCAAATTATTTTTCTTATATATTCTATCACCCCCCCCCCCCCCCCACTCTTAATGAATAGTTTATCTTTCTTTCTTTTCTTTTTTACTTTCTTCTATATGTAATATAGAGAAAGTATTGGATTCGCGAAAATTTTCGACCTCCGTTTTTTGACGGATCTACACGTTTTGGGATGTCCTGAACACGAATTGATAGTTTTTAAAAAATGTCTGTCTGTCTGTCTGTGTGTCTGTGTGTCTGTCTGTATCATTTTTTTGTGGACGCTGTATCTCACGAACATATGAATGAAATTTAACCAAACTTGGTATTTAGTTGCACCCTGACATGAACTGGTGCCCATTAGATTTGGGGATCAATAGCTCAACAGGTGGCGCTGTAATCGCATTTTATGCAAATTTTTAACATGGCAGCATAGGACAAAATTCCGTATAAATGGGCATAATGAGAGTTATTTTAAACTTGTGATTGTAAAATTAATTTGAATTATTGATGATAGTAGTATTTAACTAGGAAAAAAAATTTGTGCATGGGGGGGGCATCGGTTCCCCCCTGGGGGGAAGTACCCCCCCCGGGGGGGGTTAAATTTTGAAGATGGGTATCATTCGAAAGATCTCGTCAATACCTTTAAAACGAATGGTTGAACCATAAATCTGTGATAATTTAAAACAAAGTTATCGATTTTTTTTACTTTTAACAAAAAAAAAAAAAAAAAAAAAAAAAAATTTCGATTTTTTTTTTTTTTTTTTTTTTTTTTTCTTTTTAATTATTGTTAGTGATTGAATATGTATTAATTTTCACAAAAAAAAAAAAAAGGGGGGGGGGGAATCTTTTTTTTTTTTTTTAATATTGTTACTGATTGAATATGTATAGGAAAATATAGAAGAAAGTCTTGTGGTGGCCACAACATACTAGTTTCCTTTCTCAGCCAAATATAGTATGCAATCTAATTAATTGTATAGTATGTTTTATACAATATAATTAATTGATTATAACAAATTGATTTAACCTTTTTTGTTCACCTTAAAATAAATATTAAAATTTGGTTTTTTAAAATAAAATCTTATTTATGTTCTTAAGTATTGTAATTAATTTATTGTTTTGCTTTTTGTAATGGAACTCAAAATTAAAATTGCTTACACCAAGGATTAGAGGCGTAAGCAAAGACGCTAACAGGGGGGGGGGGGGGATGCTGAAACCTGACTTCCTAATTTGTATCAATGGTTAAAAAGAAAAATTTATTTTAAAAGTATCCGGGAAAGACGAGTCGAATCCTCATAAACCCTACCCCCACTTGTCTAAGCCTTTGCTAAGGATATATTATTACTACTATTGTGTCTGATGATAACATTGTTTATTGTCATAAAATCTTGTACACTATATACTCCTCCTTCTTCTTTTTACTTTCCGAACACTATAATGAGGAAAGTATTGTAATCATGTCAAAAATCCAAATTTGAGATTTTCATGTTTCTATACGTTTCGAGGTCCCCTGAGTCCGTTTCCACTATTTTTACAATGGTGTATGTATGTGTGTGTGTATGTATGTATGTATGTGTGTATGTCTGTGAGTGAACACGCGAGCGTCTAAACGCTTTGTTCGAATAAGCTGAAAGTTGGTACGTATATTGTAAGTCACCATAGTACGAACCCTATAGATTTTGGTGAATTTAGCATTTGCAGTTTTTTTACAGGGACACAAAGAAAAATTCTTTATCATTATGGCTTATGGGACAAAATTTTTAAAAGTGCGATAGCATCGAAACGCCTCATTCAATTGAGCTGAAAATTTATATGAATGTTATAAATCACTGTTGCACTAAATATAAGCATTTTGGTGAATCTAGCATTTATAGGTTTTTACAGGGACACAACGAAAAATTCTTTATCATTATAATCTATGGGCTCAAAGTTCAGTAGCATTAAATAAAACGTGTAATGTATGGAGAAAAATACTCAAACACTCTATTATGATTTTCTCTTTTTTGTTTGTTTAACAACTCCTCTTTCTTTACTTTGCCTACAAAACTGTTAATTACTGAATGTTCGGAAAGTCGAGTGGAGTCACTCCAGATTTTTTTTTTTTTTTTTTTTTTAAGACAGCCAGAGCAAACAGTAAAAGAGATATTTCAAAATGTAAATAACAACAAAATGTATTTAAAACATAACATTCCTATCGGTTGTGAAAAATTAATAAAACTACAACATGCAAATGATAAACAGAAAAAATGAAAACAAATAAATAAATCTACATTAAAATTAGTAAAACAAAGCTGTCACAAATTATTTAAAGGCACTTACACTTTCCAACAAACTAGAAAAGTATTTATGAATCGATTTGTCTGACTGTCCGCACTTTGATTTTCCTAAATATTTAAAAAATATTTTGAAACTGATATGAGTTTATTTAAAGATTCATTACTTATAGCAGGTTTCTTATTAAAAGTAGTATAAATAGCTGTACTGGTTTGTGTACAGAGACTCATGGAAGAATTCTGATTCTTTATGAGTCACAGTCTATGAACACATTTTAATATCGCTAAACTATAAAAAACTAACGAAATAGATTATTCAGATGCACAAAAATGTATTTTTTATAGAATATGGAGTAATTAGCATCAGTGATTGGTTTACAAGGCCTTAAAAAAATTCAGATATATTGTGGGATATGATTGAAAATTTGTTGACATTCAATTTAAGTTGTGTTATTTGTTTTAAACAATTTCCAACAAAGTGATAAATGTGTATAATTCAATTATTTCTGCATAATTATAAACAAAATTTATTTTAAAGTGTTCAGGGTGTGCTAGGAAAAAATATTGAGTGGGATTTTCCCATTCTAACAAAAAAATTAAGTGGGATTTTTTAAATGTAAATGAGAAATTACATAGTTTACATTTTACAGATTTCTTTTTCAAGAATTACAAATATGTAAGTGAATAAAACAATTGTTAAAAAATCAAGTAAATGGAAATTTAATAACTTTTTCTGTTTTTCATGTTTCTATTTTGTGGTGAAGGGGCGATGCTGCTTCAATATCTAGAATCAGAATTTTTATCAGAAATGCAGAAGGAATTGCTCAGTTTCTTATCTCTTAGCCTGTTTCAAAATTTATTTTTAATTTGATCTTGAGTACTCAGAAAGTGAAAAACAGAGGTGCAATAACTGTAATAACCAAAATTATTTTATGTATAATTGCAATCTTTAGCTGCCACAAATTGTACCTGTTTGTTAATAAAATATACACTTCTTCATATATTCTCTTAACAAAACTTTAAAGCTAAGAATTGTTTTAAAATGATTACTCAGTTTTTTAGTTTTTTTTTTTTTTTTTTAATCAAAATATTCTAAATAAGTTAAATACAGAGGATCACAAGCTTCAAAGGAATTAATATGGTATCCAATGCAACTAAAAAAGTGGATGAAATCGTCGACGAACAATGTGAAAAATTTGGGAGAAAATTCCCCTTGTGATATATTTTTGAGTTGGATTTTTAAAAATATAGTGGGATTCTCGCAATCCCACCCAGCAATGTGAACCCTGAGTGTTATCTTGGAAATAAAATGTGTTGAAGGTTTAACAGTGTAACTGATAGGACTAGATGGAAAGTGTTTTATATTCTATGTAAATCTCATGAATTTTCTCTCTCTCTCTCTCTCTCTTTTTTTTTTTTTTGTGATATTTAAAAAAAATAAGTTTGATTTCATACTGGAGCTTAAAATTCAGATTACAAGCAAAATAAAAGTTGCAAGCACCTAATAAATAATTCATTGTAAAATTTTGAAATTAACATGTTGGCAGAAAGTGATTGGATGTCAAATAATTCAAGGGAGGTTAGTTCTTCCAATCTCTTTGGGTTAACATATTAGAGTAGTATAGCCAGTAGTACTACTTTTTTCTATATGCATAAAAAGAAAGTATTGGATTCATGAAAATTTTCGAGAGATTTATACGTTTCGAGATGTCTAAACACAATTTGACCATGTATGAAAGAAAAAAATTATATTTTTAAAATATTGAGAACACTGCTATGCAGTTACTGTTTGTTTAAAACAGTTAAAACATCATGTATTTGAAATAAAATATACTATTATAATGATGTTATGCTGTGGTATTGCCATTGCTCTGGATTGAAATTTACACTGCAGTGTATGTGGAGGGGGAAAACATTCTTATGAAACTTGTATGTATTATAAATACTTATTAGATAATATCTAATATAAATATTTTTCTGTTTTTAGGGTGGGATGGCCCCAGTGCTTCGTCACTGTCCTTGCCTCCGTCCTGAGAATGATGATGTTCGACTTTTAGACTACAGCCACTCCAATCTTGAAGATGTGCCAAATGAAGTGTTTGGTTTTGAAAGGACACTTGAAGAACTCTTCTTAGATGCCAATCAAATAAAAGATCTTCCAAGGGTAAAACTTTTTTTGTAATATGTATTAGGAACAAAATATATTTGTATTACTGTACTAAATTTTTGTCTGAATTTGTCTTAGAAAATTGAAGACGTATAGTGGTTATAGGAAGCAGTAGTATTAACAAATAAAGAAATCAAAGCTGAAATAAAATTATATTTTATACTTATAATGAAATGAAAATTGCAAATCAAAATTATTGTCATGCCATAATCAGTTTAACCACAATGGTAAACAATTTTTTATATTTCTCTTAATACTTTTTTTTTGGTTAAATATTTGGAGGGTAACTACTTATGCTACCCCTGAAACTCCAGCACGTGTCCATGACTGTGTATAAATTTTAATGGATCCAAACATGTTTGTATGTGCCTTACCAAGAAGAGCAATTTTCTGACTATGCTGTTAAGGGAATATACAGTATCATTTTATATTTAAATAATCTTTTATGTTACTCACACGACTTTCTCTTACCCTGAAATTTAATACTATAAATACAGGTTGGAGATTAAGAGGTAAGATAACGAGTACTGTTATGTAAACCTATGTTAAACAATTCAAATTAGGCTTCGGAAGAGTTTTATTTAGTTCTGTGTTAGGGAGGGGGGACTACCACCCCCCTCAACCCCCCGTTTCATTAATGCACCTACATTTATATAGAATTTAATTCGGCTATTAAAAAATAATTCTGTTTAAAAAAAATAATTTATTAAAATTATTATTTGAAATAATTATCTTTTATGATAATGCAGACAATATCCATATTAGAGAAATAGTATAACACTAAATATATAAAAAAAAAGTTGAATTTATTATCAATATTACATTAAAAAAATTGATAACTTTATTTTAAATTATCGCATATTGAAGGTTCAACCATTCGTTTTAAAGGTATTGGCAAGCTCTTTTGAAAGACCCATCATAAAAATTTACTCCCCTCGAGGGGGTGAGGCGAGGCTCCTACATACACAAAATTTTTTTCCCACTTGACTATCTCTATTACAAAAAATATATATTCATTTCATTTGGTTTAGGGCAGTCTATAGATGTTAAACTCTACTTACCTGCAATTTCCCCCATAGACGTAATGTATTTGAATACTTTTGAGTGTCCTTGTACACGAACCATTTGCTTCATCTCAACAAAAAGCTTACTGTAGCATCCCTATATGATACACATTTAGAATACCGAGTTTGGAATTTCTGCTACTATTTGTTCTTCAGATATGCTGATAACAGACAGACACACAGACCATTCGCTAAAAACATGATTTTCGTATTCAGGGGATCTCTGAACATCTATAACAAAAACTCATGTTCGAAAATTTACCCCTAAAACAATACTTTCTCAACCCTATGGGTAAGAGAAAGTAAAAATAGCATCATAGATATATATTTTTTTTTAAAGAAGAAAATAAAAGACATGTTTTAAAAAAAGTTAAATATGCCCATTTGCTCCATACCTTACAATAATGATGCTAACAATGTATTCATTTAAAAATAAATAGGGAATATACACAAACAAAAGAAAACAAAGCTAATGGTTTTTCTAAAACATGTTAATTAGCATGTAATTACTAAATAAAAGAAATATATCTTACTGTTTGTAGGATTATTTCATCTTAGAACTTTAACTAGTACACATAAAAAGTTTCCATTAAACATGTCCTTATTAATGTTTTTTTTTTGTGTCTAATAAAATCACCTTTTACTATATGTTTTAGTTAGCATTTTCTGTTTGAAATACCTTGATATATGGTAATATGATATTGAATCATATTTCTTCCTAAGATATTTTTCATCTCTTCCTGTGATACATTTAATAATGTTTACGTATATACAATTAAGGAATTTAGAACATTATAAAATTTAGCTAATAATAGATACATTATTAAAACCAGCAACATTCAAATAAAAGTTATTTTAAATCAATTTAAATGTTAGCACTCATATATTTCTATGATTTTCATTTACGTTCTTTTAATTCCCAGTGGCAGAAACACCGCGACACGGCGACATAGTCGCGGACACAGAAAAACGGCTTGCGGACAGTCTTTGTCTGCAACTTTCGAATAACAATTCACTTAAAAAAAAAAAATTCTGTATCAAAACTAAAACTAATACTTTTATTATTTACTAGCAGGCAACGCCCGCTTCGCTGGTCCCTATTTTTAAATGAATCACTCTAATTACTGAATTCTCAAAATTGCATTCATTTTTATCACGTGAAAAGAAAAGAGAAACAAAATCTGATTAGGAAAAATGTCGCACCGGGTTCTCACTGCCTTCGGAAAAAATTCCCAAAATGCTCTAACTCTTATTTCTATTATTTTCCCCCTTCGCCCCCCCTCCCGTCTATCCTAATAATTTTACAAATTCGAAAATATCCGCAATCGATTTGTAGGTATCAAAAACCCCTATGTACCAGTTTTGAACTATCTATCTCTATTCTTACTTTTTGGCCCCTCCGTTCCCCCCTTTCCCGCCCCTCCCAATAATTTAAAAAATTCGAAAATATCCGCAATCGATTTGTAGGTATCGAAAACATCTATGTACCAATTTTTAATGATCTAACTCTATTTTACTTTTTTTGCCCCTCCGCCCCCCCCCCACCTTCCCGGCCCTCCTAATAACTTTACACTTTCGAAAATATCCCCATTCGACTTGCAGGCCTCTAAAACCTATCTGTACCAATTTTGAACGGCCTAACGGTATTTCTATTTGTTTTTGCCCATAGCCCCCCCCCTTCCCGCCCCCACCAAATAATTTTTACAACTTCGAAAATATCCGCAATCGATTTGTAGGTATCGAAAACTTCTATTTTCCAGTTTTGAACGATCTAACTTTATTTTTATTTTTTGCCCCCCCCCCCCTCTCCCGGCCCTTCTAATAACTTTACACAATCGAAAATATCCTCATTTGACTTGCAGGCCTCTAAAACCTATCTGTATCAATTTTGAACGCCCTAACTGTATTTCTATTTGTTTTTGCCCCATAGCCCCCCGAACCCCCCCCCCCTGCTGCCCCACCTGGGGGCTGAATTTCTAAAATTCCAGAAATTGGTTTTTAGATATTTGCATTAGCTATATTTTAGAGCAAAAATTTCACGTATATCTATTTTTTTGTTTCAGATATATAGGACTAGCAGGCAACGCCCGCTTCGCTGGTCCCTATTTTTAAAAGAATCACTACAATTACTGAATTCTCAAAATTGCATTAATTTTTATCACGTGAAGAAAAAAAGAGAAACAAAATCTGATTGGGAAAAATGTCGCACTGGGTTCTCACTGCCTTCGGAAAAAATTCCCAAAATGCTCTAAATCTTATTTCTATTATTTTCCCCCTTCGCCCCCCTTCCGTCTATCCTAATAATTTTACAAATTCGAAAATATCTGCAATCGATTTGTAAGTATCAAAAACCTCTATGCACCAGTTTTGAACGATATATCTCTATTTTTATTTTTTGCCCCTCTGCTCCCCCTTCCCGCCCCTCCCAATAATTTTAAAAAATCGAAAATATCCGCAATCGATTTGTAGGTATCAGAAACTTCCATGTACCAATTTTGAATGATCTAACTCTATTTTTTTTTTGCCCCTCAGCCCCCACCCCACCTTCCCGGCCCTCCTAATAACTTTACACTTTCGAAAATATCCCCATTCGACTTGCAGGCCTCTAAAACCTATCTGTACCAATTTTGAACGGCCTAACTGTGCTTCTATTTGTTTTTGTCCATAGCCCCCTTTACCGCTCCACCCCCTTCCTGCCCCACCTAATAATTTTACAACTTCGAAAATATCCGCAATCGATTTGTACGTATCGAAAACCTCTATATACCAATTTTGAACGATCTAACTCTATTTTTATTTTTTGCCCCCCTCTCCCCCCACCTTCCCGGACCTCCTAATAACTTTACACTTTCGAAAATATCCCCATTCGACTTGCAGGCCTCGAAAACCTATCTGTAAAAATTTTGAACGGCCTAACTGCATTTCTATTTGTTTTTGCCCCATAGCCCCCCCTTCCCGCCCCTCCTAATAATTTTACAACTTCAAAAATATCCGCAATCGATTTGTACTTATCGAAAACCTCTATATACCAATTTTGAACGATCTAACTCTATTTTTATTTTTTGCCCCCCCCTCTCCCCTACCCCCCCTTCATGCCCCACCTAATAACTTTACACAATCGAAAATATCCTCATTCGACTTCCAGGCCTCTAAAACCTTTCTGTACCAATTTTGAACGCCCTAACTGTATTTCTATTTGTTTTTGCCCCTTAGCCCCTCCCCCCCCCCCTGCTGCCTCACCTGGGGGCTGAATTTCTAAAATTCCAAAAATTGGTTTTTAGATATTTGCATTAGCTATATTTTAGGGCAAAAATTTCACGTATATCTATTTTTTTGTTTGAGATATATAGGATTATGCGAAATCACGTTTTACGCATGTGAAATCACGTTTTGCCCCCCGCCCCCTTGAGGACCAAATTTGGAAAATTCCAGAAATTGGTTTTTAGACATTTGTATTAGCTATATTTTAAAGCAAAAATTTTACGGATATCTGTTTTTTTGTTTGAGATATGAAGGATTTTGTGAAATCACGTTTTGCCCCCCCCTCCCCCCCTTGGGGGACGAATTTTGTAAAATCGCTTCTTAGTGGATGCCTACGTCACAGAAAGAACATTGTCACGAAATTTCATGCTTCTAGGTCCAGGGGTTTGGTCTGGGCGTTGATAGATCACCCCCTCACTCACTCACTCAGGAAGTGTTCTTATATATACATACTTGCCAACTTTTCCGGTTTTCCCGGAAGACTTCCGGTTTTTTAACGTATCTTCCGGTCTTCCGGACAGATGATGAAATCTTCCGTTTTAAAAAAAAAATCGCGGATATCGTTCGTTTTAAAAAGAAACCCAAATGTTCTATGAAAACTCCTGATTCCCAATCTTTTTCCATCATAACATAAATGTCAATATTCATTTCAAACTTGCTTTATGAGATTCTAGAACATTTAAAGAAATAGAATTGTTAAATATTTCTTGCTGATGTAATTATTTTTTGCCCCCCCCCTTTATTTATCTACAATTAATGATCAGCAAATGTTCTGCAGAAGTCTTTTCTTTCCTAATCTTTATCCATCTGCAACATAAAAAATAATAATATTAATTTTGAAGTTATTACGTTAGATTCTAGAAGTAGAGTTGAAAGAGTTTAAATATTTCTTACTCTGTAATTATTTTTGTATTTCCTCCCCCCCTCCCCCAATCCTTTCCCCGGATTGTGATCAATTCTAGAAACAATAAAGCAATGGAAGTGTTCAATATTTCTCACATATGTAATTATTTTTAGATCTTTATTGCTGAATTTAATGAATCTGTTTATTTTTCCTCAATTAAATTAAATATTTGTATGTCATATGTATACCAAATGTGTAAACATGGGAAAAAAATGAAGAATAATTTTTTCAAGTAGGAAAATTTTTCTCAAATCAATTTAAGAATATTAATACTCAGTTGGTTTTATGCACGTTTGAAACTGATAATTAGCTACTGCTACTATTTCTTATATGTATGATTAATGTACATACACAAAAATCATATTCTATATTTATTTAAAAAATTAGTTATACTTTAACTTAACTAAGTTTTTTTGTCTATTGTTAAAAAAAATTTCTTACAGATTCTGTTTTGTGGATATTTATATGTTAAAGAGGAATAACTTCATTTAAAACTTTTAGATATTTAGTATAATCAATCTATAGTAAAAGGTTTTTATAGATTGCTTCTAAATATTAAAATTGTAAAACTGTATTGTTTAATACTACGTCAAAAAGAGAGAGAAAAAAAAAAATCTTCCTTTTTTTTATGAAATCTTCTGGTTTTTTAACAAAAATCTTCCCTTTTTTTATTAAAATTGGTTGGCAAGTATGTTATATATAGATTATGCGAAATCAAGTTTTATGCATGTGAAATCACGTTTTGCCCCCCCGCCCCCCTTGGGGACCGAATTTTGAAAATTCCAGAAATTGGTTTTTAGACATTTGTATTAGCTATATTTTAAAGCAAAAATTTTACGGATATCTGTTTTTTTGTTTGAGATATGAAGGATTTTGTGAAATCATGTTTTGCCCCCCCCTCCCCCCTTGGGGGGCGAATTTTGTAAAATCGCTTCTTAGTGGATGCCTACGTCATAGAAAGAACATTGTCACGAAATTTCATGCTTCTAGGTCCAGGGGTTTGGTCTGGGCGTTGATAGATCACCCCCTCACTCACTCACTCAGGAAGTGTTCTTTTATATATAGAGATAATTATTTATATTGTGCTGTGTCAAACATTGCTATAAAATATTTCATTGAATATACACACAATTCTTTATAGTTTATACTATATTGTTCTGAAGTAGAATTGTATTCGTGTATTGTTGCACGAGATCACCACTGATGTTAAACCCCCCCCCCCCCCCCCCAATCAGCTTTCAGGCGTTTTGAGTGTAAGCCATTTTCACCCCTGATTACACGCAAATTTTGCAGACAGATTATGAAATTTTAAAATCCTGTTGCAGACAGCTACAAAACTTTCTGCCACTGGGTTTTAATTAAATGACCATATACATTTTGAAAGATCAGTTTTAAAATAAATACTTACGCTAATGTTTACTGATTAGGAGCATTACACTTAAGCCTACGAGGTATGAAATTTTTTCATGCGATATTCAAGAAAGTTATCCAACAGAAACCAAGAATTTTGTAAAAAACATGGAGCTAAGATATCTGGAAATTAGAATTTTGAATTGGAAATGCTCAAAAATAGGATTCCTCTTCATCAGGGAATATATCCTTCATCTAGAGCAGCTAGATCTCAAGATTTTGGAAAACTGTGCAGCTATACCAAGCAAAAGTACAGTTCATCTTCCTATCTTGTGACAAAATTCAGATTTAAAAAGGAAACAACTATATTTTACTCATGTTTTGCTGCCTCGATCGGGGCTGAAACAATATAAATTGCTATGATTAGCTATATTGTTTTACGAAATAGATGCAGCTTTCACAGCTTTATGAGGTACATGCCCCCTGAAGAGTTTATACTTCAAATTTTAAGCATTTTTATCCAATTATTATTTCTGTGGTCCTTTATTTACTTTCTCCATCATTAAGTTTAATGGTCCTTTTTTATTATTATTATTCATGTCGGCGTAAGTAATTTAAATTGTTTTTGTCTCTTATTGGTTCTTAATCTGTTTCTGTAACGCAACATTTTTGTGTCAGTCTTACCTATATGTAATCAGTTCTATTTTTGTTGTGTTGGTATTGTTTTGTATCTATTAATTGCTAAATTTTAAGGTTAAATTTGATTACGATAACTATCATTTATATATGTATACATACATACATACAAAGTTTTTTCTTTAAATATTGTCTCATTTTAAAAAAAAAAAGAGAAATGAAATGAAATTTTAAATTATTTTATAATGTATGACATTTTTGCAATGTGAGTTTTATTTATTCTAGTTTTTATGAATATTTTATCATAAAATAATCTTATGTTTTTAAGTTTAGTTATCAGTCATCTTATTCAGGGGTCTATACCTATCATCATAAGAGCCAAATATTATGTTAAACTGTGGGGAATTTGCTACGATAATTACACATTATTTAAAATTCTGCATTTTTACATTCAGAAAATTCACTACCATTGAATTTATTTTTGTTTCCCAAAAATTGATTTTTGAATTTAATACAGAAAATTAAATTTCATTACATTTAAATCAGAAAATGGAAAAGTTATTCAATTTTTTTTGTTTATAAATGATGATTTATATATCATAACTGTGATAGATACTATGCAAGCGAAGTAAAATCTTTTCCATATATTGTTTTTATATGGTGCAATAATATTTACAAATATCTGTTTGCTTTATATTATATGGTGTACTTGTGTAATTAGAATATTGTAGTATTTAAAATGTAAGTATTACATCTATTTAATATTGCCCAAATAAAACAAATTATGTAATGAATGTTTAAATGTCAGACACATACACAGATATATAAGCATACATTTACCATCTACATACATATATGCATCTCTGCATAAAACAGCATAGTATCACACTTACACGCACATAAAAGTGAAAGAATATGAGAAATGTTTATTAAAATATCACATACAAAAGAAGAATTAATATAAGGTTTTTTGCCAACTGAATTTTTATCTATATTAAAAAAATCAGACTTTTGTCTGTAAATTACTCAGTCAAAAAATTCTGTGACTTCTTCGCAAAATTTTCGATGTTTCATACATCGTGAAAGCCAAAAAATGACTACAGAAGATTTTCTATGTGTGTGTGTGTATGTAGGGGGGGTTGTGTGTGTATGTCTGTAACACTATTTTTGTCTGGGTATCATGTGAGAACGGCTGGATGGAATTCAACAACGCTTAGTAGGGATTTATGTTTCTAACTAATTGATTTTTTAATACATAATGAAATATTTAAAAAAAAATTTTAATGAATTTTTGGTAAACGAGAAAAAATTAAATGGCTATGAATTTTCTGACTATAGAAGCAGAATAATAATAAAATTAGGTAATGTATAATTCCCATAACAATTTTCTTCATATAATAACATGAGCTTTGGTTACCAGAGTAAGAAGTAGAAAGGAATCTTAAACATATTTGTTACTACCATAAGTGGTTACTGTCATAATTATTCTGGTAATTGAAATTGTTTTGATTTCTGTTGTTAATCTTAGAGATTATGTTCACAAAAATTTGTTAAAATGCAAGCTGAAGGTAGATAAAATTGAAGTTTCGTATTTATGAATCAATGTAATCAGATGTTTAAATTTATCTAAAATTAATGCTGTATAAATTTTCTAAACTTAATGTTTTATTTTGATTCTTTACAGCCCTTATTCCACTGCCATGGTCTGAGGAAACTAAATTTAAGTGACAACGAGATTCAAACTTTACCTCCAGCTATTGCATCACTCATCAATCTAGAGCAACTAGATATTAGCAAAAATGGTATTCTACCTGTATTTTATTTTTTCTTATTAAACCAATCTGCATCATTTAATGTCGAAAAATTTATCCTTTTAAAAAAAGTATTTCACTGTATCAAAGTGAATGTAAAAAAAAAAAAAAAAAAGTGTTATTAATAATAACTTATTGTGATTGTTTTTACTTAAGAACAATACAAAAATTTTTCTTAAAAAATATGCTAGTTCGTATAAAGTAAAATATAATGAAATAGTGTGAAAATAAATATAAATAAGAATAAATGCAGTTGTTTCAAGACTTCAGAAAAAACAGCTATTTTAACGCAAGAAATAACAAAAAGTAAAGAAAAATGCAGAAGTAACAACTTTTGTTTCTGCAGAAAACAACTTACATTTTTTCAAAAAAAGTATTTGTGCTGATATTATTATATTATCATCATTCTGTTTTCCTAAATTGTTTTCTGAAAATAATTCTTTATGCTCATTTTGCTTGATGATATTTTTTTGTAATCTCATAAATATCTGAATATTTAGCATAATGGTGTCAGTTTTAAAAATTAGAATTTCAGTGAAATTTTCCAAATGTTTGATCAATCAATCCCCCCCCCCCCCTCATTTAAGGAATATCATATTAACTGCAAAATATAGATTTGCATCTATTTCCATTTTGAATAATATAATAAGTCCGTATTATATTTCACTTTCTTGTAGGGTTTATTTCATATATTGCAGTATAAGCAATAGAATAAATAGGTGCTGCATTAGCTTTAGAACAATTCATGCAATTTTTATTGTTTAAATAAATGCATGATCAAACATTATAAAAAATACTTTGCTTCTGTCTTGAAATATTACTGTTTTATTCAGGCATTACAGATTTAATTTATGAATTGCTTTATAGCATTCAAATTAAGAACAATATATATATATATATATATGTATATATAATAAAGATGATCTATTAAGCATAGTAGAAGCCAAGCAACAGATACAAGATCACTGAAACACCAATGACCAATAAGATTTAAAAAAATTTATCAGTGGATGAAATACACTAATGTAAAGAAACCAGATCCACTAATCAACAGCCTGCAAAACAAACGAATCAATAAAGTAACACAACAAATCCCAATTCAAAACCATAAACTTATCAAAATTAATGAAAAAATAACCTAAGAAACACAAGATAGGAAGGAAGGAGGCAGGCGGCAAGACTTGTGACTTGCCTGTGGGGTTAAACTAGTTTCACGCCGGCAACACTCACCCAACCTGCCACAACCAGAATAGGAGCCATATGGATGTAAAAAGCAAAATTTTAAAGCAGATGAATAACAATGAAACTACGAAGTAACAATGAAATTCACTGATTGATTAATAAAGATGATCTATTAAGCATAGTAGAAGCCAAGCAACAGATACAAGATCACTGAAACACCAATGACCAAAAAGATTAAAAAAATTTCTTTTAGTGGATGAAATACACTGCTGTAATATGTTCAACATATTACAGCATTGCTTTATTTGTTTCAATAATGAAAAATGCATAGGAGGGAAGAAAAATAAAGAAAGCATAAAATTATTTTGCTAGCTGTTAAATGGCTCTGAAGAAAAGAATGCTAATTATTGAGAAATTTCAGGTGCTGCGTTCTTTTAAAATTTTAAATCTTTACCTTGCATGCTTATACATGTTTATTTATTGACACGTATTCATATAATATGTATATATTGACAAAATCATATTAACCAACTGTAAGTTCACCCTGCTTATAAGTTCACTTTTGTGAAGTCCCAAGGGGTGATTTTATATCGAGGTCTGACTGTATATATATATTTAATGACTCATTTGTATTCATTATTACTTCTCAAAAATTACTAATTTATGAGACAATAAATTTCTGAAATGGCTAATGTTGAAATTATATTTTAATAATGATCACACAAAAAACATATCTAATGTTATAGTGATTGAATTTTTAATATTTTTAGGTATTTTGGAAATTCCTGACAATATTAAAGGATGCAAGTGCCTTACTGTGATTGATGCTAGTGTGAATCCTTTAGGAAAGTGAGTGACAAAGTGTTTTTTGGGATCTATTTAATGTAAAGAGAGTACAATATAAAATTCAATGATAATTAAATTAACTGTACAAATATTTCTTTTGAAAAAAAAAAAATATATATATATATATATAAAGTACATGTTAAAAGGTAAAGCACTTTTACACAAAATTAAAAGAATATATGAAATAGAATGTATAAATTAATATATGAAAATATATTTAAATATATATATATTTCATTTTTCATATATATATAAATATATGAAAATATATTTATATATATGAAAATTAAAAATTAAAAACTAAAATTATATAACAAAGCTTTTTGTTGTTATTTTAGCATCATCATTAGGTATTATAAAAAAAAATTGCTTACAATCATCAAATGCATATGATTGTAAGCAGGTTAGGCTTGAGCAGCCTATTTTAGGCTTGAGTAGCCTAAGTGACTTGATGTGACCCTTGAAAACACATTACATTCCAGCAGACAAAATAATAATAATAATAATAATAATACATTATTATTATAGATTTCATTTTGATTCATAAATTAGAAATAGAACAGTTAAAAATTTGTGACAATACATAAATAATAATTATTATTATTATAAATAATAAAACAAGAATATTTTACTATGCTAAATGCAACATTGTTCACTATCTGTTTTTTTTTTTTTTTTTCTTTCTCTTTCTCTCTCTCACTCTTTTTTTTTTTTTTTTTTAGTTCAGTGTTTTCTTTGACAGATAATAAGAGTTATTCTGTGACATTAATATTAAGTTATCACTTAATATTAAGTGATAACTTAATATTAATTTAAAATCTTGTTTCTTTTTATCCTTTCATATATATAAAATTAAAAATATAATCTTTTATGATTAAAACTTTTCTCATTTAGTTAGTAGAATAATTAGAATTAGATTTTATTTGAAAATTTAATTTTTTAGCACTTTTGTTATCTGTTCTTATCTACAATCAATAAAATCACTCACTGTTTTACAGGCATACTAATAGAAAATAATATAGATATTTATATAGATATATACTTTTTAATATTGCTTTGAGTAATAAGAGGAGACTTGGCATTGGAATATTAAAACCTGAATAAACTACTACGTTAGAAACGCCAAAGAAATATATTTGAGGTGCATACAGCTGTTTCGGTAGCCTTAAGCATACCATCTTCAGTGCAAAAAGAATTCTGAATCTGGAAAAGTGCTTGTATATATAGGAGAGGGACCGGATTTAGTTCAACCAATAGGATTACAGGAAAGGTAGAGTGTGTGGCCAATATCAGTTCCTAATTTCCTATTGGCCACATTTTCCACCTTTCCCGTAATCCTATTGGTTGAACTAAATCTGGTCCCTCTCCTATATATACGAGCACTTCTCCAGATTCAGAATTCTTTTTGCACTGAAGATGGTACGCTTAAGGATACCGAAACAGCTGTATGCACCTCATATATTTTTCTTTGGCGTTTCTAACATAGTAATTTATTCAGGTTTTAATATTGCTTTGAGTGTTAAATGTGTATAAGTAAATAGTTTAATATTTGATAATTAATGTTTTTAGAAATATGTTTTATTGTTATCATCATCATTATTATTTTAGATTACCTGAAGGATTCACATATCTCATCAATCTCCAAGAATTGTATTTAAATGATACTTTTTTAGAGTATCTCCCAGCAAATTTTGGAAGGTAAGTTACACTGAAATTTCACTCTTTAGTGATGTTGTTTTTATTTTGAATTTAAAGTTAAAGATAAAAACTTTCTGTGTTTTGTAAAATTTCATGTTTATAAATGCATTTTTTACATATGTTAATTAAAATATTTATTTCATTTCTATTTTAGATTATCCCGCCTAAAAATTTTAGAATTAAGAGAAAACCATCTAAAGCTTCTTCCAAAATCAATGGCAAGGCTGACTGAGCTAAGTAGACTAGATATTGGTCAGAATGATTTTTCTGACTTGGTATGAAATATTTTTTTTATTTAGTCTTATTTTTCGCTAATTAAATACTTGGTTTACCAAGTTTTTGTTTCTTTCTTCTATATTCAATAGAAGAAAGTATTGGATTCGTAAAAATTTTCGGCCTTGGGTTTTTGATGGATTTACACGTTTTGAGAGCTATAGAATACGATTTGATCATTTTTAGAAAATATCTGTCTGTGTGTCTGTCTGTGTGTGACAAAATTTTGTAACAACTGTATCTGAGGAACTACTGCTCAGAATTTCATACAAATTGGTATGTAGTTGCACCTTGACATAAATTAGTGCCTATCAACTTTTGGTAAAAATTGTCTTACAGGCTGCATTGCCATCCCGCTTTTTCTAAATTTTTAACATGGTGATATAGGGCAAAATTTTGTATAAATGTGCATAACGAGAATTATTTATAATAGAGATAGTCAAATGGGAAAAAATTTTTGTATGTGTAGGTGCCTCGCCACCCTCCCCTGGGGGGAAAATCCCCCCTCCAGGGGAGTAAATTTTCAAGATGGGTATCTTTCGAAAGGTCCTGTCAGTACCTTTAAAACGAATGGTTGAACTATAAATCTGTGATAATTTAAAGCAGAGTTATAGATTTTTTTTTTTTTTTTACTTTTAACCAAAAAAAAAAAAAAAAAAAAAAAACAGAAAAAAATTGTAATTTTTTTTTTATGTTACTGAGTGAATTTTTATAGGAAAATATAGAAGAAAGTCTTGTGGGGGCCACAACATACTAGTTTTAACTTGGTATGAAATACTCTTTAATAGAGATGCAATGGATGTCAGTTTGGCCGGATATGCGCCATTCGGCTACAGTATGTTTATTTTTATTACTCCTTCATTCCACCACAGATTACACATTTTATAACAGTTATTATTTCCAACTAAAATAATTTAAAACTTATGTACAGTGAGTGTTCATGTATAATGAAAGACTGTTTTAGAAGCAAGCATGATTTTGTACCGTGACAAGAAAAGTGATAAGTAAAAAAATCCAGTATTTTAGAAAAATCCACTTAAAGATAACAATAAAGCATTGAAATAAAACTGCTACATCTGTCTCTTAGGTGGATGATTTTTGAGATAGTGGTGTGATGCTTTTTGTGTACATTAAGGCACTTCATATACAGTTTTCAATGACATAAACTTAAAATAATAATTTTCTAATTTGTGTCACTCTTGCTAGGGTTCAATTTATGAAATCAGTCATTACAGAATTTTACCCAAAAATGCAGAATTACTGTTTTTACACCATAATTAACTCTAATTATGGTTAAATCTTAAAAATCTTAATTATTAAAATAAAAAAACATAACAAAAATGTAAACTTTTTTTTTTTTTTTATGTGCTTATGTATAAATATAATTTAAGAAATTGTAAATTAAAACAGGGTTCCCACGGGTCAGGAAAAACCTGGATTAGCCAGGGAATTTAAAATTAATGAAAAAAGTGAGGAAAATGTCAGGGAAAATTGCAAATATTGCCCCAAAACCTGGAAAATTCTTTTTGAGCATTCAATTTATGTTGCGAGTCTCGTTACTATGTTGTCTTTTATGTCACAAATTGTGTTATGTTTTATGCCGTGAGTTATTTTTTATGTCATGAATCAAATTTTGTGACTGGAATTTTCTAAAAATAAACCTGGAAAACCCAGGGAATTTTATTTTTGAAATTGAGTGGGAACCCTGTTAAAATGATTGCAAAAATTATAACCTTAACATTGGGATTATTTTTTTTTCATAATATAAATTATTACAATACATAAATCAGTTTTTCTTGTTCACAATTTTAAAAATGCACCGCAAAAAATTATTCAATTTTATTTATTTATTTATTTTACTAAAATTTTACTATTTTTCATTCTGCAATGCATTAACTTACATTACTTCAACACGTTAAAGCAATTATTTAAAAATGTTAATTTTAATGTTCTTATTAAGTAAAATATAATCAGTATATATACATAATGATATTAGGGTCTAACATGCAAATATAACTTTAATAATAAATGTTATTGATTAAATTACTTTTTGAAGCACTTATTATAAATTTTTCTCCTTTTTTTAGCCAGAAGTCATTGGTAATTTGCCAAGATTAGTTGAGCTATGGTGTGATAATAATAATCTAAGTTGTCTTCCACCAGTAAGTTATTATTATTATTTTTTTTTTTTTTACTTTAAATTATCTTTTATTTTCATTGGTTGTTTATTTGTCATCCTGGTGATATGTGAGAAAATTGTATATTTTTATTGATTGGCTGATACGAAATACAAAAAAGATTGAGGGCTTCTGGTCTAAATAACTTGAGTATACTATCATTTGGCATTCCAGGCAGTTTAATGTTCAGATGCAAATATGTTTAATATAAGGATCATACATAGTTAGGTCTCCAAATTTTATTATCTTTGAATGGCCTAAGTATAGTTAATAATCTCTAAATATCAAAGATAATCATTTTTGTGAGCCAACAATTCTTCTTACTCTTTTTGGATGCAGGGGAGGATTCAATCCCTCCTGCTGATAGATGTAAGACCATATAGATCCCTATAATAACAGGAGACTTGGCGTTGGAATATTAAAACCCGAATAAACTACTACGTCAGAAATGCCAAAGAAAAATATTTGAGATGCATACAGCTGTTTCTGTAGCCTTAAGCGTACCGTCTTCAGTGCAAAAAGAATTCTGACTGGAGAAGTACAGCTTCTCAAATATTTTTCTTTGGCGTTTCTGACGTAGTAGTTTATTCGGGTTTTAATATCAAGGGTCGATCTAGGCAAAAATTGAGTCCTCTATGCTGCCCCTTCACAGAATTCCACATCATAAAAGAGGACCCTTCACAAAATTAAAATTTATTAAATGAGCCCCTTCAGAAGATTTTGTTTTACAAAAGTGATCCTTTTATAAAATGATTCAATGTTTTCAGTATTATTTTTAATTAATTGGTTCAACAAAATCATCTTCATTTGATATTAAACACTTATTTAGAATGACTGTTGAAATGGAAGGTTTTATACATAATATATTTTTTTTTTTCCTCAAAAATAAATAAAAATTTCGCAAAAGTATTTTGTTTCACAAAAAGGGGATCCAAAATGTAGAACTTGGATCGACCCCTGCCAAATTGAGTAAAAACTACATGGATGAACAATATCAACACTTCATCCATCTGGGTCCTAGGTGTCCACTGGCTTCAGATTTGCAGAGAAACCTCCTATCAATGTATAATGAGAAAACATTCTATGATGTGAAAGATGAAACAGCCAACAGCCTCTAAAACTAATTTTCACACTACTAAAATACAGAGGTCTGTATACTTAGAGGACATTCTGTGCACTCTTCTAGGATATGGCTAGCAGTTACCTACACTATACTCTATTTCCTTTAGGCAGTCACCTCAAGGCAGGCCACACTCAGATGAACTGTGATTTCACTTCCCCCGTCTGTTGCTAGGTTACTGAAGAAACAACAACATCTCACTGGATGGAATTGAGCACATGATCTCCCTCTCTGCATTCCGTGGCCTTGAAGTGACTCTTCTGGGAAAATGGACTATAATGTTCTTGCTAGAAACCCATCCTTTTTTACCTATTTCAGTGCAAGCTTTTTGATATTTGAGGTCATAAATAAGTCTTTTTGGTAAAGTAAGGCTTTAATAGTGGCCTTAGGTCCAGTTGCGTCTATAGGTTTCTGGTATCCTGGATAATGCAACCTGGTTCACTGCAGAACATTGCTGAGAACTGTGCCGCCATGGGCATCAGTACATAGGGGCAAGGGGGGACACTTGCCCCCTCCTAGAAAATTCTATTAAGTATAAAATTATTTAAAAAAATTACAATTAAAGCTTTAAAACTGTGTCATTAGAATTCAAATGACCAAATAAAAAATTTATGTCACAAAGTCAATTAGAGTCAAACAGACCGGGCCTGCATTCATATGTTGTCTCTAACCATTCCCTGCGAACAGATTTTAAATTGACTTGACAGTAAGTTTTTGGATTAGTGTTGGTGAAGAATAAGCTGTATAATTTTTTATAAGTAATATGTTTTAGCTTAAATTACATGCATAAAAATTTGTTGTAGTAAATGCTTACACACAAGCTTACTTAATCACCTCAACCAGCTTACCCTTTGAATCTAGCTGAATTTTTAAAAATCATGCTGAAACTTTGCAATTTTAAGTTTGCCCCCTCCTGAAAAATTATCTGGCGACGCCACTGTGTATCGCATATTTTTGCATGATGTTACTATCATAACAACTGGACTTCTCCTTCCAGACACCTGATAATACTGCATTGTATGATCTCTTGAAAGATTGGGGCAGTTGACAGAATATATTTATTATCTTTTTTACTTTCCTTTTAAATAATCATTATTTGTTTATGAAACATTTTACTTGATTAATGATTTTATTTGAGAAAATTTAAATGACAGTAACCTTCTTCTTCTTTTTTTTTTTTTTTTCAGTTTCTGGGAGGTTTAAAAAAATTAGCTTATTTAGATGCAAGCAAAAATAAAATTTATGAAATAGCCGATGAAATTGAAGGTTGCATCAGTTTATGTGATTTAACATTATCTTCTAATCGTATCAAAGTACTTCCAGACGGTATTGGTAAGTAAATTTTTCTTAACCTAATTAGATTGACTATACTAAATTTTCTTGCCTTGTAGTTCAAATAATTTTTTTAACAGCTTTCATGTATTTTATTTGTTTACCTTACAATGGGTGATAAAATTAACTGAGATTTCCTTAATTTTGACATTTTTTTTTTTTCTTAAATATTAAAATAAAATACTGGATAAATGACCTTGAGCTTCAGACATATAAAGAACATTTATTAACTCACACTTTTCAATATCAATTTAATCATGAGTGCAATTAGAGTGTCAACTACAAATTGAAGAAAAGCGCAAGTACTTTGGATTACACTGTATCATAAAAAGCTACAAATAACTTGTAACTTTAACACATAATTTTGTTTACTATTTAAAATATTCATATACTTTTTTGTGGAAATCACACGTTAACTCAGGCAGCTGTAATATTTTTTTTCTAAAATTAACTTTTTTTGCAAGTTCTTTGCTTAAAACATGAACGAATTTCAACAAAATTTTACGACTTGCAGAAAAATTTACAAAACATTAGAGAAACATTATTTTAAAACATAAAATTCACATATTTAATTTTTCACTGAGATATGAATATTTGTAGTAAATGGTATTTTTACTGCACATACACAAAATGTAGCAAATTTTTTATTGCACTAGTTCAAAGCTAATATTGGTCAACTTATGTCAAAAGTTCATTTGAATAGAGTAAAAATTGAGCAAATTATCAGCAAAAGAACAAGCTAAATTTTAGATCTTTTCCAGAATTTAAATTTCATAAGGGGTTTTTCACATGCCACATATTTAATTTAAAAATCCAATTACTTCAACCAGATTGCAAAATTTCTTTTTGTGAAAACCCCTTTATGAACTCACAAATCTTTGTAAATAAATAAAATTATGTTAGAGTTACAACAAATTATAAAAGTAAAATTATATTAAAATAAGCAAAAATATTTTTATAAAAAAGAATTTTTGCAGCAATGAGGTTGAAATAAATGGTACTCCAAATTAAATACTAGGCATGTGAAAAAAAACTTTATGAAATTTCAGCTCTGGAAAGCAGGTATAATTTAGCTTATTCATTTGCTGATAATTTGCTTAATTTTTACTTTATTTCGATGAATTTTTGACATAAATTGTCCAATATATCTAACTTTCAACCTTTATAACATAAAAAATGCCATCTTTCATGCTTGCACAGTAAAACATATTTATCAGATACACTCGTGTGTCAGTGAAAACTCATTTTATGTTTCAGAATATTATTTCTCTAATGATTTGCTGATTTCTCTGTAGGTTTTGTAGAATCTTATTGAACTCCATTCTCATTTTAAGCAAAAAATCTTGCCAAAAAATTTAATTATTTTCAAAAAAAAAAAAAAAAGTCTAAACAGTGAGGCAATTACTACAAAAATGTATACAGACATACAGATATTGTAAATAGTATGTGAAATCATGTGTAAGAATCACAATTTGTGGTTGATCTCCTAACTGCACTCATAACTAACTGTTATTTTAAAGTGTGTATTTATTGCATGTATTTATTTATTAAAGTGTGCTTTTTGCATGTCTGAAGTTCAAGGAGATTTTGTCTAGTATTTTTTTTAGAAAATAGAAAAAAAAAAAAAAAAAAAAAAAAAATGCCCTACCCCAATAATAATAGTAATTTGATTACCTACTGTACATATTGAAAACTAATTCACTTTTTTCTACTTATTGATAACAACTTTTTTTTTTTTTTTTAATTTGTTTCATTTTAATAGATTAAAGTTATATATCAGCAAATAGGTAAAGCAGTTTAATGTTTATAATTTAATTGCTATTTCATATTTTTAATTTAATATAGTTAAATGTACGAAATATACATTGTTAACAAAAAACACTTAATGTAAAACTTAAATGCATATTTTGAATTAAAGTTATATATAATGATAAATAAATAAAAACCTGATAACTAATATGTTAAGTCAACATGTTAACTTAAATAGTTAAAATTAAAAATCTAGTTAAATTTAATTGCCTCATAAAAAAAAAATACATGTAAATGGCTCATAAAAATGTATAATATTGAAATTGAATATCAATCGTACATAATTTCTCTTTCATACTTTATGTTGAGCATTTTCTTTCTGGGACATGTTTTAAAAAGTGAATTTTTAATTGAAATTTATAATTTTTCATACCATATACTTTCACTACATTTCAGTGAAAATACAGTTGAAGATCTTTAATCCGCACACCTTGGTTCTAGAACTTGTGCGGATTATAGATTTTTGCAAATTATAGATCAATGATGCAATTTCCTCGCTATATGAATTAGTATAAGGCACATAAAACAATAAACTTTATTTAATGAAGATAGAATTAGAATTGTTTGTTTTTATATAATGTAATGAAGGTAATACTAATAAATATATAAAACAATAAAATTTATTTAATGAAGTAGAAGCAATGTATAATTTAAACCCTTGAATGAGTAATTCATTAAAAAAAAAGAAAAAATGTACTCGTACTTCTGGACTGTGATTAACAGGATGCATCCAGATACTTGCAATGTGATTAGTTTGATGCACTTTTTAATGACTGCATTGCAGATCTTATCTTCAAAACAAATGCTGGTATAAATTTTTCCTTAAATAGTTTTGTGTATTTTTGAAATACCACCCTAAAAAGAACATTTACACTAATGGTCCTTAAACATCTGTGAAAATACACAATCCCACGAATGCGTATGCCATTTTTTTCAACCAATGAGCAATGCTGTTACTGGCAGGAGTTAAAAAACTGCACTTGTATGTGTTTTATTTGATCAGTAATTGAATATTATTCAGACAATATTCAGATTCACTGAAAAAGTATAAGGCAACAAAAGTATAATTTTTTTTTCCTCTTTTAAAATTAATTATGTATATCTAAATTAAGTTTTGCACTCATTTTTTTTTTCATTTTAGTATGTGAATTAACATCATATTTTCTCATATACATCCAAAATATTAGATTTTCGTTACTCCAAAATCTTTTGTTTACATTTGCAAAGTGAGTGTGGATTATAGACAATTGCAAATTATGGATATGTGGATTATAGATCCTCAACTGTATTTAATTATATGAACTCTCCAATTATAACAAATTTCTGAAATTGACTGTAAGCCAGCAACAAAATTGAAGGAGAGGAGGAATTCTAAATAGGAATTTCAAGCTATTGTTGAGCCATCCTTGATTTATATTAACACTTTCTAACTTTTGTGTTTAAAAAGTGTAAATTTAAGTATGTTATTTCATGTTATTTTGCTATATTAATTAATAGATATTTTATAAGCATTTAACTTGTGTTTTGACATTATACATAAATATGGATTTTTTTTTTTTCTTTTAGCTAATTTAAGAAAAATTACTGTTTTAAGAGTAGATGAAAATCGTATTACTTCAGTGCCTGAAAATATTGGAAAGTAAGTTGATTTACACTCAAGTAATATTTTATCTGTATATTTCAATATTAAATGTTATTTATTTAATATAGTCTATAAATTATTATTTGGTTGAAGAAAGCTAATCATTTAATTAAGTTCATCAAAGAATAATTTGTTTGGTAAAACAGCAAAATTTTCATATTAAAGCCTTCTAGGGGGAGGAGGGGGTTTAAGGTTATTACAAGGGGGGGGGGGGGTGTTCTTTTATCTTACAAACAAATAAAAAATTCTATTAAATTTTTAAGATGTGATTTGATACACTTATGTCTCATTTTACATATCAGTTAGAAATTTAATGTAAAATTGTATAAAAACTCATCCTGTTGCAATTTTATATTATTATTATTATTATTATTATTATTATTAATACTTTAAGTACTATGTCAGTCATCTGCGATTAACACAAAATTTTCCATTCAGGCCATGCCAGTCACCAGTGGCAGACACTAAACTTTGTATTCAGGCTGCGATAGTCACTGGTGACTTACAGTGTGAAATACAATATAAAAAATTTTTTTATTACATTTTTTAAAGTAATTACTTAAAATTTATTTTTAAGCAGCAAACCTGACACTTAACTAACACCTAAATTTACTTCTGACCAGCACACCAAAGCAATTACTTGATGGGATCATGAAAAACGGCAGTTTTTTGAGTGACGCAAGCGGAGGGACAAACGGGATGCTGCGAACTCATATATACGTCTAGTTTGACATCAAAGAGATTTGTAAAAGCCGACACTTAATATCTCAGCAAATATGCCATATTTTGTTCTGATCTTTTCAAAATAGTCTTTTATCTTCGGTCTTAATCTACCCTGAAAATTTTACATTTCTACATGCAGTATGTTTTGAGATCTGAATCTCAATTTAAAGCCAAAAAGGGAAAAAGGTTGGTGTAATGGACTGAAATTCTGAAAAAAATCTCTAAAACGGCTCGAAGGATTTTCATATAATTAATATATGTTGTTAATAGGATCTTTCTGAATCTAGTAACGTTTTCGTTTTTTTCAGGAAAACTCTTGTTTTTTATATAAATCGCTTTAAATATGGAACTATATTACTCCGCCAATTACATGTGTTTCATAGGGTGAAAACGCTGTTATGCGGTTCTTACTTGTGAGGTATGTGGGTTGGTTTGTTGACCGACTTGAATGCAGCCAATGAATTATTTAGAATTTTTTTTTAACGCAAAAGTACTTTATTACATGTTTAAAATATTTATTGTATATATACTAAGTCAAATTCACTTAAATATATCTTCTCTTCTGTTATGAAAAAAATATTTTTGATTTCAAAATTTCATATTTAGTCAAAAAAATATTTAGATAATATTTTAAATAAGGAAGTATTTTGTAATTTTAGATATTCCATTTTATCATAATAATGATGAATTTACAATTTTTTAAAGCGAAAAAATATTTAATCATTCCTGAACATCGATTTTATAATAACTCAATGATTTGCGATTCCTATTCATGTATCCTTACGCGCCGGGAATGAAAAAAAAACAGCAAATAGAGCTTTGGCGCCATCTATCGTTTTTATTTAAAACATACTCTTTCATAAATACACATATATATATATTTCTTTTTAAAAATTAAAAATCTCTTTTGAAAATACAGTTAGAGTTTATTCATTTATTTATTTTTCAGACTTTAAAATGATACATAGTTTAAATATTAACATAATCAAATTTTTTTTATTATTATTCAAAGCAGTAATGACTAGAGTATGAAACAGTACTTACACTGTTTATTAGAAAAAACAGTGTTTTAATAAACAGTGTTTAAACAGCGTTTTAATAAAATTCATTTTTCATGAATTTTATTAAAATTCATGAAAAATGTGTCAAATAGCAATTATTAAAAAACGCGTCAAAATAAATAAATAACATCTTTACTTTGAAACCCATAATAATTTATTTAAAAAAAAAAAAAATATTATTTCTTTTCTTTTCTTTTTTTAATTAATTCGTGCATGAAAAATTCTATTTCATAAATATATTTACAGTTACAATAAACAAAAAATCCTCCTTTAATTTTAAACAACTATTTCTACCTGTTTCTAAACAAGTTTTTTTTTTTTTTTTTTTTTTTTTTTTAATGAAAAAAAAAAAAAAAAAAGTTAAATGTGTATGTATATGGTTTTAATATAAACTACTAGATGGCGCCACTACATTTAATTTATTTTTCTTTAAAAAGGAAATAAATAAATAAAAAACTTTTAATTGCTTCGAAACATGTAGAAATAATTATTTAAAATTAAAGGAGGGTTTTTTTGTTTATTGTAGTTGTAAATATATTTATGAAATAGTATTTTTATGCAGAAATTTCATTTTTTTTAAAGCTTAACTTATATTTTCCATAAAATTTTTCTCCAGGTGATTTTATCTTATTTTTAAAATTATAGAAATGTGAAGCTTTATTTATATTTTGTCTATTTTTTCCCACAAACGTTTTATATGAAAATATATACGAAGTAATTTTTACCTGCACTTTTGATGAAAATTTAAATTGTGAATATTGGAGCAGTATACTTAGCATCAAAAGGGGAAAGAAAATATATATAATTTCATTTTTAACATTTGCTTGATTTTTTTTTTTTTTTTTTTTTTTTTAATTGTTTAATTTGTAATTCTCTAAAAAGAAACTTGCAAAATGTAAATTACATAGTTCTAACTTAAATTTGAAAATTTTCACTTTTTCTTTCTTTTTTTTTTCCTTTTTTTTTTTTTTAAGGGTTTGAGAATCCCAGTCAATAAATTTTTCTAGTGCGAAGCTTCTCCATTTTGTTTCCAAGCGGTAGGCTACTTGAAAATTTGTCAATATGATAACGTTTGAAATACTGAATTAATTCACACTAAATTTGTAGTGTAGATTTATCTCAGAAATGCATTTGATATGTTCATTTGCCAACTTAATCCACCCTCTTGTTTCCCTGTGCCAGCAGTCAGCACACTGAAAATTTCAAATTTACATTAGAAAGGTTTTATGAACCGATTTGCTTAAAACTCCATATACACATAGCCTTCATTTATAAATCCACTAAGTCCATTAATAAATTGTAGCTGCCATTTTGAAAAAAAAATGGTGGACACTTCATAAGAAAAGATAAATTAGTTTACCCTTCCTAGGAGCCAGAAGGACTTGTTTTAATTTTTTGATCAATAACCACTAAAAAGTAATGATATCAGTACAAAAAACCCTTAACGGCTTAAAAGTTTGTGACGCCGCTACTTTATGGCTATGAGAATTTGAAATATGAGTCTTAAAAATAATGATATCAAATTTTAAGAGACGCTTTGCAATTAGTTAAAATATACATAGATTTTCTTATTTGATCATTCACTTTTATCTTTTATTTATATTTATAATGCAAACGTAATATTTTTAACTTCAAGATCAGACAGATATATAAAATACACTCACTGATGCTTTTTCATTCGCATTTGAAATTCAAAATAACAGTTTTAAAAGGAATGATATAAAAATTCCAGTGGCGCCTCGGTGTTATTTTAAAAGATTTGTTTTTAGATTCCATTAAAATTACTTTTGTTTTGCCTAATAAAGTATATTTACACATTTAAACAGTGCTTTTAATTTTCAAATATACTGTCAAATAATTTCACTGAGTTAGCATTATAAAGTAAAATTATTTATTTCAATAAATTGATTTATCTTTTGCGTCACGCTATCCAAAACTGCAAGCAAAATTTGTGTAAATGTTTTCTTTACGTCACACTACCTTTTTGAGCAAATTTTCACTTAGTTGGACACTATGATACTATGTTTTGGATAGCGTGATGCAAAAGATAAATCAATTTATTGAAATAAATAATTTTACTTTATAATGCTAACTCAGTGAAAGTATAATTATTTGACAGTATATTTGAAAATTAAAAGCACTGTTTAAATGTGTAAATATACTTTATTAGGCAAAACAAAAGTAATTTTAATGGAATCTAAAAAAAATTTTTTTAAATAACACCGAGGCGCCACTGGAATTTTTATATCATTCCTTTTAAAACTGTTATTTTGAATTTCAAATGCGAATGAAAAAGCATCAGTGAGTGTATTTTATATATCTGTCTGATCTTGAAGTTAAAAATATTACGTTTGCATTATAAATATAAATAAAAGATAAAAGTGAATGATCAAATAAGAAAATCTATGTATATTTTAACTAATTGCAAAGCGTCTTTTAAAATTTGATATCATTATTTTTAAGACTCATATTTCAAATTCTCATAGCCATAAAGTAGCGGCGTCACAAACTTTTAAGCCGTTAAGGGTTTTTTGTACTGATTTCTTTATACATTTGTATGACACTTAACATGTTAATGGGATTTTGATGCAATTACTATTGCTGAAAATAATTTCTTTTACTAGGGAAATGTTAGTCAGCATCCAGGGATCAGGACATGTGATATAATAGCTGTGAGTTAACAGGAACTGGGAATTACTGCTGAGATATTGGTAAAGGGATATTTAAATAAGGTGGGAAATGCAATTCTATCGTGAAATGTAAATATCTGCAATGGAAGCAATTTATTCTCAATATAGAAATTGCTTGTTTTAATTTTTACTCAGAGGAGTGAGTGAGGCAATGGTGCCATTATAAACCATATGTAGTTATTATGTTTAAAAATTGTGAGATACTGCATGCATAATAATCTGAGTTTTGGAGGTTGCAAACTCAGCAGTACTGATCTCTTTCCTCAAATATCTCAGCAACCCATCAGTAGCCGAGTGGTTCTGCTGTTGAAGCAAATAGAGAGGAAGTACTGAGTTTTATCCCATGTCGCACTTGTCATCCTAGCTGTTCAGAGTTTTCCATTGTTTTCTCCAAAACTTGCATAAATATGGGCTAGGGCTCCACAAAAGAACCCCTCAGAGGACATTCCAAGGAGAATATTAGATTTGTGCCAAAATGAGGACTATTTAAGTAATTGCATGTGAAAATTGGCGGCTTTTTGCGTGTTGTTCTTGCCTAAATAAACTCAAGCCAAATGTTGCCCCGAACCAGACTAGATTGTAAATTATACTGATGCTACTCGGCTTGCATTTGAATGCTCAGAGTACTTTATCTACCTGATGATATGAAATAAATTGCAATCTGCTTTTTCAAAGAGCACTCAGTAAACGACTTCATATATCAACTGGATTCTTTAATTGAGAGATAACACTATGGATATATCATGCCACTAATATAATATCGTGATACATATATATATATATGAAAGGGATAAAAATAGGCAAATTTAAGTGATTGAAAACCAAATTTAAAAGTGGGAAAATCGCTAGTCGAAATTATAAATCACAAATAATTCATAATTGCGTCTTTAAAATTTGTTTCACTGCAAAAGACTTTATCACACAAAAATCAAAAAATGAACAAAATTATAATTCTGATGATGCAAGTGGGATTTACAACATTTGCAGCATCATTATGCATTATAATTAAGCCCAGAAATTCTTTAAAGAGTCCCAGGTGACTGATGGTTCAATATGGAGCTCAGAAATTGCGTTTAAGAGGCTGAATCATAACCATCAGGATGACTTTTGTTATGGTTTTCAGCTGCTAAACAACTCCACATCACCCTCTGATTCTTAAATTACTCAGGAGCTAGATCATTGGAACTCCAAGATGTTGATGGCAAGGGTGGCCAGCCAGCCGCTGGGTATTTGCAAACTATCGGCCACCCTCTCCATTGCTTTCCATTAGCCCTGATCTACTCCCAGGCTGATAAAGACGTTTTACTGAAAGCTTCCATAGTATTTCTTGTGTACCAGCAACTGTCACCCTCTGCAGACATACATATAACTATCCTGTTTAATATTTTTAATTATAATCACGATAATAGACAAATGAAATATAGTTAACCTTTTTTTTTTTTTTTTTTTTTTTGTTACACTTTAATATTTTTTGAAAAATGTTATTTCATTATTATTTTGTTTTATGTTTTTTAAATAAGTCTTTTGTTGATTCTTGATATTTCAATAATTCATTACTTTACAGCTTATGCAATTTGGAAGAATTTGTTATGAGCTCTAACAATTTAAAAAGCCTGCCCCCTAGCATTGGTTTACTTAGAAATCTACAAACTTTCATCGCAGATGATAACTTACTGGAAGAACTTCCATGTGAAGTAAGTACAATAAGGTTTATTCTAAAATAAATGCTGCCATTAAAAAAAAAAAAAAAAAAAAGTTCTTTTTGGGGAATAAATTGAATGTAAGAAGTCCCTCCCCAAAAAATAAATAAAAGGTTAAATCTTTAAAAAAGAATAATTGTCGTAATAGCAACTTATTGACATTCATGAGGATTTAGATATAGGTTTTTTGCACTTTTTCAAAATAGTATGAAGATCGATACAGTTTTTGGGAATATTATGGAGCGATGATGAATTATTGAATTATAAGTGGGTGGTTCACAAGAAACCAAGCACCGCAACCAGAGGTCTATTGTACTAAGTGGAGTGATGATGCTATGAGATAATATATAAAACAAAATAGAAATCTTGAAAAGTAAAGCAATTAACAAACTGTAATAAAATTATTTAGACAATATGTTTAAAAGGCTACAATAAGAAAGTTAAAAAATATCTTACCATTTGAAATTCCCCCAAGTGAATTATACCAGTGCCATATTATGACAATTTAAGCAAATATACAAATACCATTAACTCTTTCAACATTATGCCTGTCTTTTTCTGTCATGCATACGCAGCATAAAAAGCTGGTGTGACAGATATTTCAAATATATATTGCTTAAAACTTTAAAACAATTTAAAACTCTATTTTATTAACATTTCCAACTGTTTATGCAGTCATCTTCATTTTAGTTGCGTGAACTGATGGAAATATGAAATTGACCCTAATCAAATTAATTATGATAAGGTAAATGTATGGAAATGGGCAAGGGTAAGACATTTCAATTTCTTAGTGAATGGAATATTTAAATTTTTGACTGTGCCAATTGAATTCACTTCTCTTTACATGAGTATAATACGTCGTACAATAGAAATTTATGAGAGCAAATGTTTAAGGAACTGAGTAGAGCCAGCCAATTCCAACAAGTTTATGTTTTGATGTCCAGCTGCCAAAGAACACAAAGTGTTAAAAGAAAATTGGCAATATCTCATAAATTATAAAATTTTAAGGATTTTCATTTAAAAAAAATGTATTTGATTGCAATTTTTTATAGCCCTATCAGGATTATCATGTTAGGTTTAAATATTATAATTTATATTTTATATAATCAAGAAAACTTTTATAAACATACCTGTAAATGTAGCTTGAAATACCCATTCCCTATCATACACTACATCCACCTATTATTTTATTTTGTGGACAGTTTTCACATTTTGCTTTTATAGATCCTTTTCATCTTTTAAAATTACAAAAAAAAAAAAAAAAAAATCAATTTTATATATTTGAATTATTATCACTTTCTTTATTCATGTCTCAAAATATTAAGATAATAAAGTTTAGTACCTTCCTATAAGACTGAGACCTGCATGAGTAAAATGAAACACCGACATGATGAAAACAGAAAACAAGTAAAGGTAAATAACTACACCTTTTTGCTCCAACCCTAAACTGAAAAGCCTGTTATTTTAACCCTTTCCGGCACACTACCTTTTAAAGTTGGAATTACACAAAAAAGTTTGTAAATAGTCTATTCAGGTCTAGAATAGTTCACATATATCATTTTGTAAAGTTTACAGCTGCCATTTTAGTTTTGTGAGTGTACCCAAAAATGGCCCACTGCTCAGATCAACTTCAAAAACCAGACACTTAAATTTGAAATTTCACCAAATGTAATTGTTAGCAGTCTAATAAGGTCTTGAACAATTCACTTGTACCATTTGAAATTTCCAATTACATTTTATGGTTGTGCCCACTGCGTCAGATGAACTTTGGAAAAAATGGTATTTGAGCATTGCAGTATAGCTCACTATAAAGGTTTTTAAAAATTACTGCAGATAAAAAGTGTGTATCATGTTTTATAGTAATGAAGCATATTATTGACAAAGAAGATAAAAAGTAATTTTTAAACTAATTTTTATTTTGTTTATCACATAATTTCAGCATTTAAAATGAGAATGTTTTGGTGATCCCAGACCTGGTTCACTGCATCAGAAAGGGTTAAAGATGTCTATCTTCAATATCCAGTTCTATGATCAAATGAAGAAATTCAAGATAAAGAATGTGTACTAATCACTTCCGTTTTCCATATGCACACGTGTAAAATTCAAGATATTTATAGAGACAGGATTGATTTGTTTCAGTTTATCACTCTATTGTAATTTTTCCCACAACTAGGGCTAATTAGACCCCCTATGGAGCCAGGAAACAAAGAGAAAGAATGCATATATTTTATAGTTATTTTTTCTTAAATATTTAAAGTGTCTGCTATCTTAAACTGTCCTTTTATATAGTATTTCTAATTCTCAGAGATGTTATCACTATTGAGTCAGTGGTCAATCAGTCTGTGAAGGAAGTTCTTGCACTAACGTTTATAAGGATGAAATTTGTCCTGTGCTACTTAAATGCAATCCGCAATACCAGGAATAATAGGCAAATAAGCCATGAATAAAAACAATTCTTCTTGTCTTAAGTACTTTATTTTCAACCAAAACATCTCAGCTATGGACTGTAGATTATTTTATAATATGGCAGAAAAGATACATAAAAATACTATCTTCGAGACATTCAGGTCGTGTAAAACAATTTTTCAGGTAGAGAGAGAGGGCTTTTTGATTACGTGTTGATCAAGTAAGTTTAGGAGCAAATTCTGAAGTTGACTATATTGCAATCAAGATCAGACTGCTGAATTATGCCAAGATTTTTGAAATAGTGCCAAATTTTACAGCCAAAGATAATCCATTGTTTATAGAATAAACTAATATAAATATTTTGAATTTAGCAAGTCCGTTAAAGAATTAACGCCAAACGCCTCTGCCAAATTTTATCGCCAGAAAGAAGTTGAGTAAGGGCGACACAAAGTCTACGATTTATTGCACATCCTGTCATAAAAAAAAATATAAATTACCCTTTAATGATATTACAACAGAAATTATAGCCTAATTTATTTATAACAAAGTGAACTTGCGCAATTTTAAAAGAATGAAAATGTAATTTTGTATACAATGGTTTATAAATGAAAATAATATTTTTTTTTATATTTTATTTATTAAATGATTTAGGAGAGATTATAATTCTGAGAGATGTCATATAAACATATGACTAGCCGAAATAAATTATTAATTTTAAAGAATATGTTTTTGTTCTCAGAAGATTTATTTAATAGCTTAACAGATAAAATATTATTAGAATTAAGATATTTATATAGAGAGACAAATGGGAATAAATATAAAAAGTAATTTAGAAATTCGTTAGATATTTTTATTAGCCATTTAATTTATTGAAAATATAGTAATTAATTATTGCATTTATTTAAAGCTGTAATTAAAATCATATATGTGAAGGAACGACTTCACACAGTCTTTTCTTTTTTTTTTTAATGACTCTCTACATTGTTCATAGAGACAATAAATCAACATGCCAGCCTTTGAAAGAAAGGGACATTTGAAGTGATTTACAATAGCAATAATTTCGTTCTAAAATTGAGATAAAAGATATATTTTTAAGAAATTGGGAATTTTGAGATAAAGTATATTGTATATTAAGTCTTGTAAAATACACAGAAGAAAATGCATATTATATACAATATACAAATACCATTTTAAATGTTGTGAAATATACAATATACAAATGTAAATTGAATCTACTATTTATATATTATATAAGTATATAATAAACTGCCCACCTCTGATCTTTATATTGAATACTCTTAATAAATCTTTAGAGTTAAGAAGTGTTTTGAAATAATGACCCAATATTTTCACTTTTTTTGACTCAAGGAATTCTAGAAAAGCCAAAAAGAGAGGATAATCGCATAGGCTTCAATGCAGTTATTATGCTACCCAAAGCAACTAAAAAATGAATAAAATGTTTGATAAACAATAGAAAATATTGTGGGAAAAGCCCCTTGTGACATATTTTTAAGTGGGATTTAAAAAATATATAATGAAACTCTTGCAGTCCAGTCCTCTTATATGAATTCTGCTTAAGGGCCTTCTTCACTCATGATGGCAGAAGCCAAAGCTAATGTTATTCTATGGGAAATTTTTCTTTACAAATAACTTATTAACTAGTGTACATATTTTTAAATTCTGCTTCACATTCTGAAAATTCCCAGCTGTTAAATTGACGGACCTTTTTTAAAAAATTATTTTTTAAATTTTTTATATTTTGTTTTGAAGCTGTAAAATACGAATTTTCAATATGTGAATTTTTTTCATTTTGCAATTTCAAAATAAAAAAAAATACATTTTTAAATAAGGTCCGTCAGTTTAACAGTTCGGAATTTTCTGACTGTGAAAACAGAATTTAAAAATATTTATTAGTTAATAAGTTATTTGTAAAGAAAATTTCCCCATAGAATAACATTGGCTCATGCTTCCGGCGACGGTAAGTGAAGAGGGCTGTTAATTACAGATTTGTGTTAACATTGTGTGATATTCCTGCCATCTTCTGATATTTTGTAATGTTTCATATAGAGTGGTAAAATCCTTGTTATTCTAATAATGGAATAATCATTTCTTTATGCTTAGATGGGTAGCTGTCTAAAACTTACTATTTTGTCTTTGCGGGACAACAAACTAGTACAGATTCCTGATGAGCTTGGCCACATCAATGCGTTGAAAGTTATCAACCTAAGTGGTAATCTTTTACAATATCTGCCATTCAGTATTGCCAAACTTCCTAACTTACAGGCATTGTGGTTGTCTGAAAATCAGGTACAATAATTGTTTATTATGTTTCATGTATTTTATTATTTATTTCTGTCTTTCACTATTTAATTTGTTGTGATAAGTTGTTTAACTTTGATCATTATTATTAAGTATAATTCCATCTTGCCCCAGACAGAGGGCATATTTGGTCACCATCATAGATCATTTTGAAAGAATGAATGAATAAATAAAAATAGAGTATGAACAACTAAGTGAAATACAAAACATCCCAGATAATTTTTCTTAAGTTTTTTTTTTTTTTTACTGTTTATAACATATTAAAACTTAGCATAAAATTAAGCATTTTAGGCACAGCAGGAAAAAAAAAAACTTAAAATGAGCATTGTTTGAATGAATATTTAATTCGTTTTTTATTTTATTTTTATTATTATTATTATTATTATTATTATTATTTTTTAAATAGCTGTTAAGATGCATTTTAATTTATTTCTGAAAAATCTATTTACCTAATGAATAAAGAAGAAAACTTTCTTTTTTGCTGAAATATTTTTTTATTTTTACTTATTTTCATATATACATTTTTTTTCCTTAAAAAAAAAAAAAAAATGACCCTAAATAAGATTAGCAATCTAAAGACATATGATAACTTCATAGCAAATTTCATTTTAAGCATAACACAAATCCAATCTTTCAAATTATATTTATATTTTTGGTTTTGCAATTTTCAAAAATATCATGTTGGAAACATTATTATTCCAAAACCTTTTTTTTTTTTTTTTTTTTTTATCTGAAAGTTTGATAGTTTGAAGCTCCATCCATGCTAAATTATAATTGAATAGTGTGTTTTTGCTTAGAAGATTTTATCAGATTTTTTTTTTTTTTTTTTTTTTTTTTAATGAGACTAAGAATTTAAAGTTTTTCTAATTTTACTGAATAGTAATGGTTACTGTAAGTATTTTATAAGAAATTACATACAGTGAAATATGTTTAACACGAAAACGCTTAACATGGAAATTCAGTTAACACGAAATGATATAGCGGTCGTGACAGAATACTGTGCTATTTAATACATATATTTTTCTTTTAACACAAAAGAAAAATCGTTTAACATGGAAAAAATTCGCCTTCGATCATCCGTGGCATGTTTGCTACAACAGAGATGCCAACATTTTAATTTATTCCGAAGCATTTTTAGACCCGCCTTTATTTCCATACCACTTTTTTCTTAAGAGTAATTTTTTCTTATTTTATCGTAGTTATATATTGAAGGAAAATAGCCTATAAATGAAGTGGTGTGGATTAAAGGTGGGGCTAAAAATGCTCTGAAATAAATTAAAATGTTGGCAACTATGCTACAATATGTTGCTGTGGATGATCATGTGTTTACAGCACCAACAATGAGATTTTTGACATTGTTCATCATTAAAATAATTCCACTTATGTAAATTTTGATGACGAATCTGACAACTGAATCAATGATGCAGTTCCTGTCCCCTCTGCTTCAGGAATGAAGAAAATAATGAGTATCTGCAGTTATTTAGATGTGCATTCGAATTCAGAGATGAATAAAACAATGTATGTTCTCGATCAATTTTTGAACAATATGGTGCTGAAAAAGACAATAGAAGATATCTGATTTTTTTTTTTTTCCCCAAAAAACAATAATATTTGTACTTGATTTTTATCTTAATGGATGCAAGCTAGTTGTTGTTTTACAGGAAATGGAAATGACAATTGACGACATGGAAAGCACTGGCCAGTTTTATACTTTTTTACGAATCTTTTTACACGCAGTTCTTTTAACCCGAAAAAATATTTCGGTCCCCTCAGTTTTGTGTTAAACATTTTTCACTGTATTATTTTTTACAGGAAAAATTTTAAATGCATGTAATTTTTATTAATTTATCTTTATTAATACAGATGTATATATTTTCATTTATAGAATAAACCTTTGATTCCTCTTCAATCTGATACTGATAGAGTTACAGGGCAGAAAGTGTTAACTTGTTTCATGTTGCCTCAAGTACCTTTTGATGAAGGTAGTTATATATGTTTATTATACTACAAAAATCTATTTTAGTGAATTAATAGGGGAAGGTATACTTTTTAAATAATGATTTTTAGAAAATTTATTTTTCATTCAATTTTCACTAAATTCAGCTTGACATAAAGTTTAAGCGTTTCTGTTTCAGTTAAAATTTATTCCAATTCAGTATTCCATCAAATTATCCTCAGTAAAAAATTAAAAAATTTTTACAATATCCGAACTTGCCCCACTAGATGGGACAGCTTGGGACACTGACAATAAAACTTTAATGCATGAAAAATACTAAACCTAATTGTTTAATAAATCTTTATCTATAGGCTTGGAGCCTAATTAATGAAAATGTGTAGTATACTAGTATATTACATTAACAAATATTGCATTTTACATTTGAAAATGGCTCTTGTCTAAATTCTAAAGAAAAAGCAATTTTCTTAATAATAATTATAACCATTTTTTCAATCTTATTTATATAAAGTCTCAAAAAATTTATATAGTAGGTACATGAAAATATTGCTTTCTTTGTATTGCATAATTTGGATTGTTATCATGATGTAACTGTCAAAAAGGTGGGCTTAGCAGTACAATGCATTTTTAACATTAAAATTACTATGAAAGTCCATATTTTCATTCCCATATGCTCAGATTTAAATTATTTCATTTCTTGCATGAGAAATTTGTTTATGAAATTACCCATTAATGTAATTTTGATTCTTTCAAAACAAAGAAACTTGGATTAATTTTTACCTGTTTATTTGAGAAATTCCAAATTACTTTGAAGTGTAGACTATGCTGCCCACTATGGTGTCTTTAGAAAACTAATTCCTATTTACAAAATCAAAGCTGAAATTTAAGGTGTCCCAGTATGGACCATATCCCAACGTGCCCCACTCTCCCCTATTATTGTGAATTATTTGAGTTTGAATAGAGTATTTGAGACCAGCATCTAAGTATCGCCATTTGCAAGCAATATTTGCAAAGTTATGAAAGTGAATAACTGAAATTAAAATTTATTAATGAGAAAATAAGTTTTTGTTATACTTTATCATTGTATGTTTGTCATGATCAGCAGGCTAAAATGATAAAATATATGGTTTATCAGCTTCACTTATATCATGATTCAGCATTTAGATCTTGAGTTATGACAGATGATATTTTCCAAAACTGTGTTTTTATAATTTCAAATGTGCTGTAAATATTTTTCAGAGATAATATAGTAACATTATGTATCTTTATGCAAGACTAGACCTTTGTTGCTGTTTGTCATTACCATTAAAATTATTTCTCATTATATTTTCTATTTATAATTTGATTTCAAAGTGTTCAAATTCTTTTCTAATTTGAAGTTCAGTCTATTATATTGTTTCTTTTTCAATTGATTAATTTCTGAATTTTTCTTTTAAGTGTCTTTTAACTTATTTATTGTTACAGTATTGGCTCGACTATCCAGAATTCTGTTATCCAGAATGCTCCGAAAACCAGAATGCAAAACGCCAACTATCAAAATTTTTAATTATCGTAAAATTTAAGAATGAAAGTTATACAATAGCAGCGGTCAGAATTATATTTTTACGACCTACTTTCTTTAATGCTACAGAGTTATTTTGAGATATTATGGTGAGCACAAAATTGTCCAAATAATTACTGGTAATTTTGCAAATTTATGTTAGAAAATGAATTTTCATGGTATTTTTTAATAGATAAAAATTAATAATACATACTGCTTGAAGTGCCCAATACGAGAGTAATTTTATCCTTGAACTCAGGTTGCATGCGTGAAGCCCTAATTGTTACATTTCAAATAATTTTTATTTATTTTCATTATTTTTAGAATTCAATTCATAAAATATTTAGCATTATGTGCTAAAAATATTTGAAACATTTATGAACAATTAGTGCCAGAGACAACCCTTAATCCAGAATATCCCACACCCCAAGCTTTCTGGATAACGAATCCTATACTGTTTATATAGATTTTTTTCTTCTTCAACAAAAATAAATAAATAAAAGTTCTATTTATTCAAAATTATTTTAATAAATATTATACTTTTTTCTTTTTATAGAAGTTATTGAAGTGGAAGAAGTTGAAGTTTCTGATTCTGGAAAAGGGAGGCAAATTATTAAATTTGCTTTTGATGCTGACAAGGACCAACCAGTAAGTGGAATTTTTAGTATAGTCTCATAAATATGTTTGGCAAATTGTTGAGACATTTTTTAATATACTGAATTTTGTATGAGTTTGTTTGATTATTTTTATTTATTTATTGTGACAGCCAATGAAACGTGAAGAAAATTACAATCACTACTAAAAGGTTCAATTATATATTTTTATGTATTAATATTTCTCAGATATCTTACACTAGAAGTTGTAATTCATAATTTTTGCCAACTAATTATATAGGACTCCTTAAGGAGACTTGGCACCTTTGGCTGCAGAAGTGAAGTAGGTGTCATATAAAAGCTTACATTTCCATTTAATATTTATAAATTGAACTATATTAGCTTTATAATAAAATATATATTCAGGTAACAATTCTTATGAATTTTGATATATTTTTTAATAAACTTGAAATCTTTGAATTGTATTTTCTCAGTTTGCATTTTTTTTTTATAAATTAGTGATCCTCAGAATGCTAAAACTACTACAGATGTTTAAGAAAATACTTTGTATTTCTATTATTAATAATATAGTAATGTCATATATCTATATGTAAGATTAGACCATTGTTGTTGTTTGTCATTGCCGTTGAAATTGTTTCTCATAATATTTTCTATTTACAATTTTAATTAAAATTGTTATCCCAAAAAATACTTCGTGATTACTGTGTTATTTGTTCAATTGATTTAAATATTCTAAACTGAGGTTATTGGCTTACTTTAGAAACGTCTAAAATTTTCCTAATTTATTGTCATTAGTATTTTTTGGGGATGTTTAATAGAACCTACTTAAAAGAATAGGGTTGGATTTTTTGATATCTTTAAGAGAAAAAATATTTACAAAAAAAAAAAAAAAAATTATCTGGACATGAATTTTTAAAATTTTTCTCAAAAACTAATTAATAAATTTCAAAATCCATCCTAATTCTTTTAAGTAGGTTCCATTAAACATAAAAATAAAATAAAATGAATAAGTCTTTTCTGAAATATCTGTAAAAGTTTTAGTATTTTTAATATCATGAATTCATGAAAAAAATACAAACTGAGAAAACACAACTTAATGATTTCAAATCTGTAAAAAATCTATCAAAAACCATAAGAATTGTTAATAAGAAAGCATCACAGAATTGGCATTTTAAAGTAATAAGTGCAAAACTTTGAATAGACACCATAAAATGCAATAAACTCGCAACAATTGTTTCGGGTCAAAAAAACACGTGACCTTTCATCAGGCGAACAAAGTGGGCACAAGTGGTTCAATCAAAGTAGCAACGTACCACTTACAAAAACAAAACGCAACAGCGTTGCCGCTTTGAATGCAGCACTTGTGCATACTTTGTTCGCCTGACAAAGGGTCAGGTGTTTTTTCAATCCGAAACAATAGTTGCAAGTTTTTATGGTGTTTATTCAAAGTTTTGTACTTATTACATAAGAATTGTTGCCTGAATGTATATTTTACTAAACAATCCTAATATATTACAATTTACGTTTACAAAAGGATTATAAATTTTATTAAAAACATTTTAAGTTACCTTACTAAAAAATCCTTAAAAGTTGGTTGATATATTTCGGCTTTCATCCGAAGCCATCTTCAGAACCCGATGACATAAACAAAGATCGTCGGTGGCTCATTCTTCTTTTATAATTTCGCTGCCCGTCATTCCTTCAGTTCTCTTCATTTTTTCCAGGGTCGGTTTCCATTCAGGTGGAATTATGCTGTGCTCGATGTCGTTTACTGCGTTTTGCGCATAACAGACATAACATCAGAGACATAACATCATTCTAGACATAACATCACTAATCCTATTGATATTAACTCTATTAACTTTAAAAAAATTTCAACCTTCAATTCACACAAGTACGCACTGAAAAGAGAAGCAATAGAGATCCTATCTATGCAAAACGCAGTAAACGACATCGAGCACAGCATAATTCCACCTGAATGGAAACCGACCCTGGAAAAAATGAAGAGAACTGAAGGAATGACGGGCAGCGAAATTATAAAAGAAGAATGAGCCACCGACGATCTTTGTTTATGTCATCCGGTCCTGAAGATGGCTTCGGATGAAAGCCGAAATATATCAACCAACTTTTAAGGATTTTTTAGTAAGGTAACTTAAAATGTTTTTAATAAAATCCTAATATAGTTCAATTTATAAATATTAAATGGAAATATAAGACTTTATATGAAACCTACTTCAGTGGTGCCGTCAAAGGTGCCAAGTTCCCTTAAGCACAATCAGGTAGATGTGACCTTAGACTGTATTTATTGATTCTGAATTTATCTTCTAGGATTGCACGCTGTATTATCCAAATTTGACATTAATTCAGGCATTTTAAAAATAGAAAAGTGGAAGGTAATGTTACTAAAATAGAGATACATAAAGAAATGCCAAATTATTACGGATTATCCTTAACCCTTATACTAGAAATTTTAAATATTCATTTGTAATGATTATCTACAATGAAATAAGTTAAACATTAAAAAGTTTTTAAGAAAGGATTATAGTTTATATTTATTATTAATACCTTATTAAAATCCTTAATAGTTCCGAGCTTCTTATATATTTCGGCCTCCAGTCGGGGCCATCATCAGAAAAAATGATGATGGCCCCGACTGGAGGCCGAAATATATAAAAAGCTCGGAACTATTAAGCAGGCCTGTCCAACCCAAAATACTTGGTGGGCCGCATTGGAAACCTACTTTATTCATTCGGGCCGCACCGTATGTACAGTCATAACCCCCCCCCCCCCCACACACACACACACTTCTTTCCCGACTAATCTCACCATAAATTAGTGTAGAGGCATGCGGCTGTTGCCGATCGATTAGTAATAAAGCGTAGTTTAAAACGGTGTAGTTAGATTTTACTTAAGGGGAGGGAAGGGGGTGTCTACATATTAAAACTGGCATCAACTTCATTTTTTTTCAAAGGCAACCCCCCTCCCCCCCAATTTTAACAAACTTTTTGGATTATTTGGATCAAATCAGACCAGAAAATGGTATAGTTTATATGTTTCTCTCAATTTTTTCACATAATTTGTTAAAATATGGAGATGTTAATTTTAAATGAATGTAAAAAAAAAATTAATATATTGAAATATCATTTTCATGAAAGTTAGAAGGAAATAACACAAATATACTCCATGCATATTTTTGATTAAAAACATTTTTTGAATTATGAAAATTATTAATAATTTCATATTTGAAAAATTTTTGTGTTATGACCTACATTAATTTTTGCACGAATAGAATGGGCATCATAAAAAAATATGTTTCTTTTTTTTAAATTTGCAGTTCATTCTTATCATTATTTTTCGAATTATAGTGATATTTCAATTTTTATTGCTCTTAAGAGGTTGTCACTTATTATTATTTGTGTCATATATTACTTTGCTTGCGCATGATTTTAAATAGTTATTCAAGCAAGTTTAGACGTACACATCATTTCTAAATTAAGTTTATATTTAAAATTATTATACTTCTTTTCCGACTATTATCTCAATAGATATACTTTTCTCTGTGATATCTTTTTTTTTTTTTTTTTTTTTTTTTTTAATATAGAGATTTACCCATGATCAATTTTTGCTTGTAACTCTATGAAAACTTGATATAAGGGATATAAACTATATCTTTTTCCGAACCGCCTTAACTTCCGAAATTCGAATATATAGACAAAAATTGGTGTTACTATTCGGAGAAAAAAATAAACAAAATTTAGCAATTGAATTAAAAACTAGATGTTATTACCAATCGTGAGGCATCAGCTGCTGGTTTTTACGATAATTTACAGTGAAATTAGTCAGGGAAGGAAATATTATTATTTTATGACTGTGCATATGCATATGTGCATATATGTTTGTCAGCATATGATTCATGTATGTATATACTTTTTTCAGGGAAAGGCAGGATGAAAATTCAGAGAATACATTAATTTCAATTATTTTCATTCATAAATTTACAACAGAATCGTGAAACATTTATGACTATCTATTAAAACTATAATAAAAAGAATGAATAATGGATCTAATAATATTTCGTTACAACAGTTCTTTACCTACCATAATCGTTGAAAGATATTTTCACTTCGAAAAGCCAGAACTTAATTTATTAAATTTTGATCCGTTAACCAAAGTATCAAACTTTAAATATCGTTAGTCTCCTCGAGGGCCGCAAGAAACCACGCGGTGGGCCACATGCGGGCCGCGGATTGGCCACTAAGGATTTTAATACGGTATTAATAATAAATATAAATAAGTTAAATTTTACTACTTTTTAATAGTGGTGTGAAACTTATTTTTATTTTATAATAACTTGGCGCTACTGTATTTTTATTTTATAATAACTTGATGCTATTGTATATATGCACACAGATTTTGCTTAATAAATTGGCAAAATGTATCTGCTATGTCATAAACTGGCTTCTTCTAAGACCGTACAATCTGTATGTGATATCTTCAGCAATAATCTTGTAATCCATTGCATACAACTTCTGCAGTTCTCTTCTATGGAGTGTATTTACTTTCCTTGATCTTTATTAATAATTTTCTGAATTGTGTGTACAGTGTTTTGGTGTGCGATCCTTGCATACTTTATGGGTGTTTCCTTGCTGGTGAGATTATAGTATCAACATTATACACCTCATGTTGTAAACTGTATATAAAGGATTGTTACTAAAATCCGCTATGTCCTTAGCAATTTGCCCTGTATTTGAACAAAGAATTCTTCTTCTCATTTTGTATTCCTTTGACGTTATGCATGCTCCCAGAATTTAATATAATATTAAATAATAATAAATTATTAATATGAATGTTAATAATAACATTAAAAGCATATTTTAAAAAAATTAATAAGAAGTGCATATGAAGTAAGTGGAGGCAAAATTATTGCCAATTTATTGCATGCGTTATATATATATATATATATATATATAAGGTGTATGTAATATTAATGTGTCTCAGTGAATTATAAATATTATTTTGAATGTTTATTAAATGATTTAAATTGATGCGAGTGTACATCAATGGTAAATCATTTGCATATCTAAGAAAGTTATTTTTTAAATATGTCTATAAGTCTTTGATATGTAAAATGACAAACATATTCTATAATAGTTGATTAACTTTTTCGTCATTGAAAATTATTAATGAAAGTCTTAAACAGTGTTACTAATGATTATGGTAGTATCTAAATTTTAAAATATTTCATTAAAAAAAAATTATGGTCAGAGATTTTTATGTTTCTTTTTTTTTTTAATCTTTCAATTGATCTTTTATTTCTTTTAATATTATTTTTAATATTCTTTCTTTTTTTATTCTTTTATATTGAAATGGATATCTAGGAATATCTATAGAAATTTTATGTTCCACTTTAAAAAATTTGTTATTGACATTATGTGAAGTATTACATATGTTCAAAAAGTTAAAAGTTTTAATATAATAAGTATATATTTATTTTTCCTTTCTAGAGTAAACTTGTTCGAGCTCCAACTCCTTATCCTAAGGAATTAAAAGCTCATGCTCGTCATGCTAGGAATTATGCTCTGAAGAAACAAGGATCTAAGGAATCTGATACAACTGATGTGCCAAATGATATTTCACTGGTAGGATTTTTTTTTTTTTGTGGATTTTCCAGCCTACTTTTACTTTCGTTAAACCTTTATATTTCAAAAAAAAAAAAAAAAAAAGATATTTGTAAAATTTTTGCTTTAAAATACAGCTAACACAAATACCTAAAAACCAATTTCCATAATTTTAGAAATCTGCCCCCAAAGGGATTTTACAAAATTCGTCCTCCAAGAGGGAGAAGGGGCAAAATGGAATTTCACAAAAACCTTTATACTTCAAAGAAAAAAACAGATATCCATAAAATTTTTGCTTCATGAAATTGCACATGAGGAGACAAACTCAATTGCAATAAATAAATAAATAAAAACAAATTTGTCAATTTATGAATTTTTGAGGAAGGGGAATTTTTTTTGTCGGGGGGGGGGGGGGGTTGAAAAGTCCAGATTTTACATAGGACTCTTTCAAAAATGGTACATAGAAGTTGAAATTGGCTCTGCATCTTCTGAAGTGCATTTTTAAAAAACAATTTAGGATCTTTTATGACTTTTAATTTTCTTTTCTTTTTTTTTGGGGGGGGGGGGGGGTGAGAGGGGGATTTGCAACGGGGCAGATTTGAGAGCCCCTTTATTACATTAAATTTGTCCTGAGGAATCTATAGGACCCGCATTCACAAATTTTGGTGTGTGGATTGGTTATTTGTATGAAACACCAACTGTGATGGGATTTTGAGAAGTTCTTCCCTTCCCCCAATGGGAGTGGGGGGGGGGGGGGGCACAAAAAGAAGTTTTCCAAGCATAGCTCTGTCCCTGATTATCTCAGGACAACAATTTTTTGGTATCTGTTTTGGCTATGTGTATCCAACAAGCATTATAAAGGGATTTTACAGAATGTTCCCGCTTCCCCCTCTTGGGGATTGGAAGATAAAGAACACATTTCCAATTGTAATTTTCTTCTAATTTATCTCAGGAAGGTGATTTTGCAGTGTATTAATTGATTATGTGTGCCTAAAACACTCTATAAATGAATTTTGTAATTTTTTTCCTTTATCCCCCTTAGAAGGGGGAGGGCAAAAAGCACGTTTCCAAGCGTAACGCCATTTAAAATTATCTCAGAAAGCAATTTTTTGTTATGTATGTGTGTATGTGCTAAGTTTACACAATTACACACACTATAAATTGATTTTGAGAAGTATCCCTCTTCTCACCACCACTTTGAAGGGAGGCAAAAATCATGTTTCCAAATAGTAACTGTGCTCTAAATTATCTCAGGAATGGGATTTTTTAATATGTGGGTTGACTATATGTACCCAATACACACTATAAGAGAATTTTGTAAATTCTCTCCCCTTTGATGGGGGAGGGGGGGGAGACTGAGGTTTTTGATGGATTTCAATTAATCCTCTTTTTTTTTTATTATTTTATGAGATTTTTATATTAATAAGTTATATGTAATTTTAAGAATTAATTTAAATATGGTGACCAGTGAAGCGGGCAAAGCCTACTAGTTGTAAAATAAAAGTACTGTAGACTAGAGAGAAATCTTTTCATCAATCAATGAATGTTTTTGTGAAAATGTGGTCCTTAGGCTGATAGTGGCTAAATGGCAAAGAGTTGCCGCTACTCTTGTGATTTATCGTTAATCATTAAGGTGTGATGTATAGTGGGCACAAAGTGCAATTTTTCATATTTACTCATAACAAGCATTTTAAACTGATTATTATTATTTTGATTGACAACTGAACTTATTTTGTGTGCTTTCTAATTCGATTTACTTTATTGATAAAATGTGTCTTATTTTATTTAATAATAAATATACTTGAGAAAATTAAATATTTATAGTTGTCATTATTATATTTTTAGATTCCCAATAATGTTGAAGGTTTGAATGCAATTGGAGCAACTCCTGATATTATGATTTTACCTAGAGAACCACCACACCAGGATTCCGATACCAAAATAAAAGAAGCTGTGGTAACTAAACCAAAATCTCCCCTTGCCTCACCCTTACGTCATGAGAGACATTATATTCAAAATTTGAAGGTGAAGTGCATTTTTCATGCACACTTAAAATGCAAATGTTAGATTTGTTTTAAGAAAACTTTCATAATTTTGGTCTGTTCATGATTACATTTGTTTTTTTGCCTATTTTTAAATACTTGAGATAATTAGCTCAGTATTATTTTTCATATAATCGTTTTTTAAATACAGTTAAATGTAGTAAAAGAATTTTAATATTTTTGAATTGCATTCTAATTAAATTTGATCACATATGATATTATTGCATATTTAAAGATTATTGCATATTTAAAGAGCATGTTGGATAAATTATAAAAATTTTGCCCTTAGATTTTGTCAGAGTTTTCGAATGTGACATATTGTAGATTTATTGAAATATAGAACACTTATATACTTAAAAATATTGCATAAATATGTATTTCTTCTGGAACGCGTGAATGGAATAATATATAAATATTTATATAATATTTAATTAAAATATTATATAAATAAATAAATATTCCATGGAAATATTTATTTCTTCTGGAATGAAATGAATAATATTTATTTCTTCTTTTTTTTTTTAAATGGAACTGATAATTTATAATATTTTCAATTGTTAAGCTACTTAAATTAAGCATTAGTGGCAACTCTTTATCTTGTATTATGTTGAGAAAATTAAACAAATATATTTTTATTTTTATTTTCAATTGTTAAGCTACTTAAATTAAGCATTAGTGGCAACTCTTTATCTTGTATTTTGTTGAGAAATTAAACAAATATATTTTTATTTTTATTTTCTCTTTCTCTTTCTCTTTTTTTTTTTTTTTTTTTTTTTTTTGACACTATTTAATTTATTCTCCAATATTGCAACTAGTTACAACTTACAATGTAACATTTTAAAATAACTTTTTATCTCTATATACATATAAAAGTTTGATTGTCAAAGGAAGATTTCTAAATATCTATATATGTTGCCATATACATTCTTACTATACTGTTAGATTATGTACTTAAGCTCTAAGCTGTTTTGACGACTGATGTGAAAGTAAAGGAAATTGTAAATTACATGGAAAGTACTAAAAAATCTTACTTTGAAAGAATCTGAAAGTTCATTTCTTTTGCTCGTAAAAAAATTCCCTCCCCCTTTTTTATAACTAAAAAATATGTTCTTTCAAAAGGTCTCACAAATAATTATTTTGAATGTCTTTTAAAAATTAATATTTTAAAAATCATGTTAGTTAGTACTCAAATAAGACCGAAGCGAGAAAAAATTTCTAGAGGGAGGTCAAACTTTAGTATATAATGTTGAGTGTTAGAAATGTATTATAACTTAAAAAAATTTCGACAAATCTGCAACATTCTGGGAGGAAAGGGAGAGTAGGTTGAACCCCCAAACTCTCCATTGGCTACAGTCTTGTACTCAAACTAAATTTTTAAAATGTGGATTTCATTAAAGGACATTAATTAGACCTTCCCCCTTTCTTTCTAATGTTATTGTGGTAAATGTTATTGGTATAATAAATAATTTTTAGTAATTGTATTTTCCTTACAATGAGGGCGTTAAAATTATGTTTTCATTGTAACAGCAGTTTTATTAATTTTACAAAGCATTTTATTCAATGAAATGTAAATCTTACATATTAAAGCACAAGCTCATATTTAAGACCAAAATGATTTTATAGTAAACTAAAACTAAAAATGTGTATGTGGCTTTCTCACAAGCTATAAATTGAATAAAATTTATGAAGTCGACTAGAAACTAGTATGTTGTGGCTACCACAAGATTTTCTTCTATATTTTCCTATACAAATTCACTCAATAACAAGGAGCGATGCCCCCACATGCACAAAATTTTTTTCCTAGTTAACTACTACTATTATCAATAATTTATAGTAATTTTACAATCACAAGTTAAAAATAACTCTCATTATGTACATTTATACGAAATTTTGTCCTATACTGCCATGTTAAAAATTTTGAAAAAATGCAATCACAGCCCCACCTGTTGAGCGATTGATCCCTAAATGTATTTTGATAATTTCTTACATTGCTGGAGAATTTCAGAAAATGAGGCTTATTTTTCAATGAATTTATATATCAAATCTTTCGAATTTTTTTCTAAATTTTATCCTGAAAATCGAGCCATGGACATGCACTCATGTTGTACAAAGATATACAGATTTTATTAAGACTTGAGTTCTATTTTTTTCAGATAGGAAAAAAGCGTCGTTAACGTTTTCTGTAGATTATTTTAAATTTTGCGTAATAGGAAATAATTTATTCGAGAATCTAAGAGAGTATACAAATGCATGGAAGTTGAAAATTCTGGATCAAAAGTAGGATTTTGATATGAAATTAAATTGAATTTAGGAAAGTTTTTTTTTTTCTTTTTTTACTCTTTATATATTATTATTTATTTTGAAAACTTCACTCTTAAAACTTAAATGACCATTGTGTGTTAATTACTTAATACTTCATTTCATCAATGTTGCTGAAGTCATCAGAGCCCTGCTTCTCCATTTGTTGCATTAAAAGAGGCTGCATGGCTATAGATAGGTGAAAACTACCTGGTTTATAGTTAAAAATCCCTGGTGAATATTAAAGCCCTTTATTTGAAATTCATAAAGTTATCTCATACTACTGCTCATTTATTTTATGCACTTTTTTAGTCAGGAGTTGCCACTATTAAGTGTTGGGGAACAGGGGGTGACACATTTGATTATTTTTATAATCAAGTGTTTAAAAAAGTGTAGATTTATCTTTTTAGTTTTAAATTGGAAATAAAAATTTGTAAATCCCGGTTAGTCCTGTTTTGACAAGTTAAACTGCTTCCACTTGCATTGCATTTTTTCAGTAAATAATAATTTATATATTTTTTTTACAGGATCCTGTCTCCAATGAGATAATTCAATCAAAACAGCATATATTTTTAGAAAAAAATCCATTACAGGTAAATAATTTATAATTTATTCGTTTTAATTATATTAATTATCACAAAATATCAAATACTGAAGTAATTTTTAAATTTTTTTTTAGTGTATGCTTCATATTGAAATTTTATTACTGTGTTGAATTTTTTGAAATAATTTCAAACATAATGGCAAACTTTTTTTGCAAATTTTAAGACACAAAAATTAAAATTTATATTCTAAAGTATAAATAAAATTTGATTATTGTAAATTGAATATGTTTTATATTGATCTTGAAGTAGAGAAACATCGCCACTTAGTTTTTATGTCACTACTGTCTCTTTGTATTAAAAGAACACGTGACCACTAAGCATTCAGATAAAATTTGGTAAACAGACACATTTAGCATTAAGAAGTTATCTTGAATACTATAAAAAGCCCCTGGTTTTATTTTCTGAATTTCAAAAGGATTTACAAATTGAAAAATGGATGGAAAAGTAAGAATATGTTTATTAGTTGTCACTGTTGTTCCCTATTTAAATTTATCTTATTATTTTGTACAGTTTTTTATGATTATTTCATGATATAACACAAATTTGCTTAGCTCAGAATATCATGTTGCTTTTTTAGTAAACGTAATCTATCATGTGCAGAAGCAGTAACATCACCAGAAAAATTTTCAGGAAGGGATAAAATTAAAATTGCACAACTTTCAGTATATTTTAGAAATTTGGTTTGATTCCTTGGTTGGTTGATTGAGATGATTAAGCAAGCCTATGTATAAGTATATGCTACACGAAATCTTTATGCAAGTAACTTAATCTAGACATTTTATTTCAAAAAATTACACAGCTAGTTCCATATCAATCAAAAAATAAAAATAAAATAAATAGATTACTATTAAGTATACAAGAAATCTACTTACAGGAAAATTTTAGAGTCAACCTGACCCATGGGTGGGTTCGAATTGGGACAGATTAAAATTTTATTTGACAATTTAAATAATCATTGAAACTTTAGTGACGTAGTTTTAAAGCTTTAAATATAAGTTAAAAAAAATAATTTTTTACTGATTAGAATTTTTCAGGAGGGGGCAAATGCCCCACCTTGTTTCTATGTTCTGACGTTCATGCACAGAAGCAGCTGTTTTTATTTTGTGTCTACTGTCACCATTCATTTTTTTTTTTTTTTTTTTTTAGGACTAAAGTGATACTGTGAAAACAAGTGATATATCAGTCACTTCCCTTTTATTTTAATAAATTGTTTTTATTTTATTATACATTTTTAATCTGTTTCTAAGGAAAGATGAAGTGAAACCCATTTTGAGATAAATTTTGAATAAAAATTGAAAGGTCTGGATTTCCAAATTTCTTGCATCTCCAAAGAATTGTTTCTTTAAATTTATACATATAGTTAATATTTAAGCTATTTTGTAACATTTAAAAAATTATTTGCAGCCTGCATTTTTAATTAATATTTATTATCATGGTTTTGTTCTCAGTATTTAATTTTCAAGTTTAGAACACAAGTAAATAATTTAACCGTTTTCATACTAAAGGAAGCTAGGAACATAACAATAAAAGGAAAGTTAAAAATAAAATCTTTAAAACCATTAGAAGAAAAATATTAAAAAGAAACACACGAAAAAGAAGAAAGCGTGATAAAATGGTACATAATCCAGAAGCCGGAAAAGAGTTTAAAGCTAATGAAACTTATTTTTTATTAAACAGGGGTTGGTCCAGGTTTTAATTCTTGGGGCCAATTTTTGTAAAAAACAAATTATTTTTGGGAAATTTTTATTTATTTTTGTGAAAATCAAAATATTTTTTTTGAAAAAAAAAAAAAGAATTTTCGCTAGAAACCTTTCATTTTAGCAGTTACTCTGTCTAATGTTTAATATCATGTTAATAGCATTTTATTAAACAAGTATAGACACTCATAAAAAATAATACTGTAAACATGGAAAATTTTTACAAAAGTATTATTTTTATAAAACAAAATTTTGTGAAAGGGCTGTTTTTATAAATCTGAATTTTGTGAATGAACCCATTTTTTGAATTTGAATTTTGTGAATGGACCCATTTTAAGGATTTGAATTTTGTGAAGGGGCCCATTTTAGAGATTTGAATTTTGTGCAGGGGCAGCAAAAGGGTCCCAATTTTTGCCTGGACCGACCCCTGTTAAAAATCCCAAAGTATTTTATTTTTCCAGATTATTATACAACTTGGTTTGAGTAGGCTCATGGGTGAAAGTCTTCCGTCTACAGGACAGAATTCAGTCTTTCAAAAATACCCCAGGACGGAGGCGAGACGGAAAAATCGGACGACTTTCCATACTACCTTTGCATGCAGCCTACCTAAAACATGCAAGATCCTCGCGTTTTAGTGCAAACCTCAAGGAAGGTAAATTGAAATAATTTTTCAGTCTTGGCTACATCTTACAACTTGCAGCCATGAGTAGGCTTAATTGAAGAAATAAATGATGGCATGCTTAAAACAAATTTCATATAAGAAATTAAAACAGATTATCAAATACACCAGATATTATAAAAATACCAAAGGATGAAATTTTGTGCTTTACTGTAATTCTACCTCATGTGATTAGTAAAAGGAATAGAAAGAGAAAATTTTATAATTATTTAAGTGTCTAAAATTGGTAATTTTAAAGGTATATTACTTTTATTTTTATCCCTATAAATGTCACTCCTTTATTCATAAAACTTTCAGTAAATTCAAATTTATGATAGGAAAGCAACGTGTTTTATTATATAATAAAACAGTATTCATAAACATACTTTAAAATAATGTCTTTTAAAATCCTGAATTATAAAGTAATAATCTTTGAGAGAGTAGTGGTATTGAATACCAAATTTATTTATAAAATATTTTTTTTTTAAGTTTATGCCAAAATGCTGTTATTACTTTGCACCCTTTTCTTTATCTGTTTTTATGATAAAATAGTTTAAAATTTAACTTTTATTTTACTCTAAATTACAGAATGAAATCCCCCACTTTTTGGAGAATCGTATATGCATTCTACAATTTCGTTACATTATACACACACATACATATATATATGAGGAGGGGGGGGGGGAGGGAGAATTATGTGCTTCAGTCTAGGCTTTGTTAAATATTTATTAGGATGCAGAACTTCAGATACAAAAGATATAGAGTACTTAATCTAACGATAACTTTACTCCGACTACCATCACTTCCTACTCAAAGCTAAAGCATTGTCAAAACATTTGTTGTGGCTTCCTACATGGACTCTCTTCTCATAAAAATACTATCTCAGTTTATTATTTACTAATGTCGGCTTCTTACTGTGTCCATTTCAAACATTTTCACAATCACGCAATTAAGGCACTTGGTTGAAAATCATTAAGCACACCATGGATAACTAACTATTCAATGATTACTTCCAATCTCCTTTGCGAGACATCTATTTTCAGTACTTTTTTTTTTTTTTTAATTCTGTTTATCTTAAGTTTCATTCTCACAATTACTCTCCTTCAAGATATGTTTTCAGTACTCAGTTCTTTCAGTCCTGTTCATCTCAAGCTCCGTTCTCACGCATATATATACAGGGTGTTTCAAAACACATGGGCAAAAATTTAAGGGGTGGTAGAACACATCTAAACAAGCCATTTTCACCATACAATGCATGGGCGGAGAGCAAGCGGTGACCGCTAGAGGGCACTGTAATGGAAAGCATAAAGCGCGCGTTTTCTTACACATTGTCATTTCTACCATGAATTTCAGCATGCATAGCTACATACAGTAATCAGAAAAAGGCGGACATGCATTTTATGTATGGTCTGGCGCATGGTAATGCTGCAGAAGTCGCAAGACTGTTGTGGTATTTTTCGGTCTGGCACCTGTCTTCTTGGGAAACGCTGCCTGTACAGTCTTGTGGCTTCCAGAGCATTCCCATTCGCCAGACCATACATAAAATGCATGTCTGCCTTTTCCTGATTACTTCATGTCACCATGCCTGCTGAAATCCTCGGCAGAAATGACGATGTGTAAGAAAACGTGCACTTAATACTTTTCATTACAGCGCCCTCTAGTGATCACTGCTTGCTCTCCGCCCATGCATTGTATGGTGAAAATGGCTTGTTTAGATGTTTTCTACCACTCCTTAAATTTTTGCCCATGAGTTTTGAAACACCCTGTATAGCTTGTACTGAATATTTTTTATATGGATGTTTCTATCTGCAAACTTTGCATCAATCTGCTGTGATGTTATAATTCAAAAGAACTTTAATTTTAAGTAAAATATAAAATAAAAATATGCCTATTAATCACTTAATTTTACTTAAGGACGACAAATTCATTAAATAAATTTACACAGTTACCTTACATAATGTCCTTATTTCTTTTTTGCACAATACATATTTCAAGTGCTGTCATGTTGCATGACAATGTTTTTTTCTCATTAATTAATTTTAATAATTTCGTTTTAGAAAAACACTTTAAAGTAATCAATTAAAATAATCATTTATCTTTAATTCACATTTTTAAATTAATTCCGCTTACGAATAACTTTAAAATTTAATTAAGTAAGAAATTATCTACTTGCCGTAATTGGTTATTAACTTAATCATTAATGTTGCCATCCTTAGCATTTTAAATGCGTTTCGGCATTTAACGAAACCGCGATAAACTTTCCGTAGCGCGCGATCTCTTTGGTTCCGTTTTGCAAAACCAGATCGCAATTTTCTCTCAGTGGAACTTCATTTTCGGCAGATGAACTTTCCCTCTCCTAGCCATATTGCACGACGCTCCCGATTACCGTTCCGATGAAGCGTGGGTTCAAGGGACAGCGTCGCTTGTCACGTGATCAAGTTTAAATTTCTCCGAAGCTGATTCGCCGATGCGGCGCATAGCTCCGCTTGCCGCGTTTTGAGTTTGAAAACAAGCGTCACTTACGTTTGGGAAGCGGTGATGTAAAGAAGCCACGATATTCAGCGCTGGGGCGCAATCGTTCGTTTTGAGCGATGGCCGCGGCGCCAGTTTTAAATATAACTTGACTATCAATGATAATTTTGTCTAGGACTATGATGGATTATACAGAGTATTGGAAATAATCAATTCATAATTATAGAACAACTTTTCATGTACTTGCTCAAATTCGGCATTACCCTCATTCGTTTACTAATGAAGCTGAAATCATCGCCTCTGAAATAATAGCCATCCATCCTCAAAATACGAAGCCGATAAATAAAGTGAAATTCTCTCCAAAGAAGTTTCCTCTTTATTAATGTGTACTTGGATTCAACTAATTTCATAACAAAGTAAGAACTTATTTTCATTATTTTCCTTTGAACTTTGGAATTCGGTTATATAGCGAGCCATCACGAATTGCCTGGTTTCAGCGGACGCAACGTATCTAATTAACTTTTTGCCTGATCTTAATTCCTACTAATTTAAAAAGATAAAACCAACTTTTATACGAATTTTTAATGCCACTATACTTTTAAATAACTTTGCCAATTTTTAAGAAGTAATGCATCAAGCTAATTGAAAGACTGATTTCTAGTATCAACGGCCATAGAATTCCAAAAATTCATTTATCATTTCTAACACCAACATCCCCATGCGACATAATCTTCAGGTGCTAAGTGACCTCTTCATCTTCATCTGTCTCTATTGTTGATCGTCATCGGTTCACTAGTTCTCCTTGCTTCACTTCAGTTAAATTTAGTATTGGCTGCCATTCTTTCGGTATTATTGCGTGTTCTCTTTCGTTAATTGCGTAGGGGTTAGTCAGAATTTCGAGGGCCTCGCGTTTTAGGGCATAACTGTGATTATTATATGGAGCATGTTTTTTAGTAGTAATTGAGTTAATGTTGATAGGGTTATTATGGTGGACAGAGGAGAGCGCGGTAGATAGTCTATGATGTTTTAAATCTGATTTATGTTCTTTTTCACGTTCGTAAATTTTTTTTTTTGTAATACCAATATAACAGGCGCTTTTTTCGTTAATATAATTAAAGTCGATTTTGTAAATACTGGGTATGAAATTGTTGTCTATTTTATCTTTTTCGTTCCTAATATGTTGGAAATATTTTCCAACAATAGAAATATTTTCCAACATATTAGTTACCCGGTATTTACAAAATTGACTTTAATTATATTAACGAAAAAAGCGCCTGTTATTGGTGTTACAAAAAGGAAAATTTACAAACATGAAAAAGAACGTAAAAAACGAGAGGGAGTAAAGCATTAATTAATTTAGATAAGATTGAGTGAAAATATATTGTTTTGCCAAAATATTAATTTAGAATATGTCATGCATCATGACAGTAACTGTGTAAATTTATTTAATAAAAATATGCCTTTTAGTCTTAAAAATGTACAACAATTATATATTTTTTCATCCTCCTGTTATTAAATAATTTAATTTATGCCTTTGATGTTGTTAATAGCTTAGTCATCAATCAAGTACTGAAGTACCTGCCCCAGATATCTCATCAAAAGTTCTTGGAAGACGAGGTATTATTCTCCAATATTTAGGTGTTTTATTATGCTATGTTTTCTCTTCCATTAAAATAAAGTCTATTGATGTCTAAATATTTTTGTTTTTAATATTTCAATATATATTTCTGTCTTCAGTTATAATAATTGTTAGAGAATTTAAACCTAACAAACCTGATTTCACAGCTTTCTTATTTCTATAAAAAAAAGCAATATTAATATGCATATTTTGATTAATTGAAATTTTCAATGAATTGATCTTTCTTTGAAATTCAGATAAGTTGAGTGTTCTGTATTTTTATGCAAATATTAATTATCATGTTCTATATTTTGTTTTGGCATTTTAATGTTAATGTTTTTATAATAACATATCTATACATTTTCAGATTTATATGTTTCTCTATGGGTGCTAAAAATATAAAAATTACAGGATTTGGTATCTTCTTACGTTGGCTTCAAATTTTTTTTATTGATACATTCAATTGAAATTATTAGACTTCTAATTTGTATGATACAGTATTGACTTATTACAATCAGTCACTTAGTTTATCTTTTTCTCTAACTGTTAGCATATGTGCATAGTGGAAAATTTGCCATATTAACTTCCAAACCTATTATAACATGCTTCTTCTTCTTCTTTTTTTTTTTTTTTTTATCAGAGTATTATATAAGTTTGAAGCCTTTGTCTATGGCTTCAAACAAAGTGGCTTCAAAGTAAAGCTTCCAAATGAATAGCTGTGGTACTAAATACTAAAGTTTCCAAATAAATAGACCAATTTCAATGATTTTTTTTTTTTTTTTTTTTTTTTAGAATGCTGATTTAATCAGGGTGGTTCTTAGCTGTGTTGTTCCCCCCCCCCCCCCCCTAATGAATTAAAATATGTCTTTTCAGTCCACTTTGACTTGATATTTTAAAATTTTGCAAGCTAACAATCTTCTAACTTTTAGATAATGTTAGGTAATAATTCACATAGTATTTTTGATCAGAGAATAAAAATACTTAAAAGGAAAATAAAAATAAAAAAATCACAAAAATAAAAAAAATTGGCTATAGATAGTGATTATGAGTTCACAGTTGGAAAATCTCTAAATTCTGTTGCAAACTGAGATTTTTCTTTAAAAAGTACTTAATTAAAATTATAGTTAGCCCTGCATTAACATTTTATAAATTTGAGAGCTTAGGTTTTTTTCAATTACAAATTTTATAGAAAAATAATATTCAATTAAATTTATGAACAAGGGAATAGCTTTATACTTGTGTATTCAAGGATAATCAATGTGCAGAATACATTTTATTTAGATATCTTAATTATTTCTTATTAATAATTAAATACTTTATTATCCCCTATGGGAGCTGATTGAAATGTTTAATGTTCAGCATTTATTGCAGTCTCCTTCTAGAATGATGTTTTTTTTTTTTAATAGTTTAATTAAGAATAAATAAATTGTATTGCAAAGTGACTTTTGTTTCAGAGTTACCTTAGAAATTCAAAAATGTTTAAATCTTTACTTCTAAATAATTAAAAATTGATATACTTTTAGATTCAAGAGGAGATGGTTCATCTAGTGAGAACACATCAACTTCTGCTACTGGATCTCCAAAATCCACACCTGACGTTGCCATGGCAGAAGGGTACAACAATCCTCACAAAACTGATAAAGATGGACATTTCCGGAAAAACATTCCAGGGACTGCTGGAAAAAGAGATACCTGGATGAGACAGCGACTATTAAGACAAGGAAGTGGGGACAGTGACAGGGGTTATCGTAGTGATCATGAAGTTTATCTTTCTGAGAAAGATCAATATGGGCAAGGTTATCACGATGGCTACGCAAGTGACTGGGAAGCATTTCTTGCAAAACAGAACTACTCAACACCTCCAAATGAAGCAATGCAAAATCCACAATATATGAGGACTATGCCACAGGGTGATGTAGGATACAGAGGTCATGCAGAAGGTCAAGAAATTAAAGAAGGGGAGAGAGATGGCTATGCTTATCAATGGGATCCGAGATTTCGATATCCAGATGATGCAAATATGATGGACGAGGAATATCAAGCAAGGATGACTCCTCCATATGATGGTTACTGGCAAATGGTATGCTTCAACTCTTAATGAAAATTTTGGGTATTTTTAGAAATATTATTTTATTATATTTAGTTTATCATAACATTTAAATTTTAACTCATTTATATATATATATATATATATATATATTTTTTTTTTTCAAATATCATATATTATATGACTGTGAAAAATAAAAGTTTTATTAAATGAGTAAATAGTTTAAGTGCAATGCTACACAAATTCTATGGTGTTCAGTTTTTTTTTTTTTTTTTAAGTACATTGATAATTTATTTTTGATTAAGTACGAAAAATGGTTCTATTAGTAATCATGTATTCTTAATATATATTACTGAGAGGAGCTGTCTGTAGACTGAATAATAATTATATTTTGTTATTTTTTCTTTTATTATTTTTTTATGTTAATTATGGGGAAATTCACTGTTTATAATATTCACTTTAATGTATTATAATTTTGTTTTTTAGATATTGCACATGTAAAAATAATTTTTGTCTCAGCTTATATAAGTCTAAAAATGGTTTTGTTTTGAAATATATATATCTTTATCTTTCAGTTGATTAATCGGTAATTAATTTAATTAATTTATTCATTATAATTTACTAATCAATAATATATAATTAGAGTGACAAATATGCAATTATAGTAATAATCAAATCATAATAATTTCATCATAATAATCATAATAATTTTTCATTTAAGGATCCAAATTCAGGCCATTTTTATGGAACATATGATATGAGCCATTCTTATCCTCCTAGTACTGACAATCCAGCTTATGCCTACACAAGGAATCAGCATGGTGATGTGCCTCCCATGCCAGCCCAACCTTATTATGATGAGGATGGATATAAGCATCCATCCTCTCATTTTTGGATGCAACAACGAATGCCTAATCCTGGCGCTGTTGTAGTTAATAATGCTGGAACTTTACCTCGACGATTAGGTGCTGCCTCTCCTCGTATGAAAAGATCGCAGTGTTTGAGTGTCCAAGCACCCCTGCATGGTAGTCCTCAAGAGTATCATCTCATGCCTCACCAAGCTGCTAATTTACGACCTCCTATTCCTAACGGTTCTCCTCGCCCTGGAAGATCACCATCACCTGGAATAGATAATAGAGTTCAATATTCTCCTCAGCCATATCCGAAATTTGCTCCTCATTATCAACCACAGTATACTGCTCAGGGTTATCCTATTACTACTCAACCTGTAAACACTGTTCACTTTCCACCACCGATGCCAAATGTTCATCCTTCTTATCATGGAAACTATCCAGAAGGTGCTCCCATGTATCCAACAATGCCAACATCTCCTCGTATGAAGCAGCCTGTACAGCAGTATGTGATGTCTACAGTGGATGATTCTGCATTGTTATCAAGAGGGTACTCACATATGATTCCTCAACCTGGTGTACATAGTTCTACTTATTATAATCCTGAAAGCATTCCTCCAGGCCAACATATAGATTCCTATAATCATAGTCTCCAAAATCCCCTTAACCCTGATGCTTTTACCAAAGTACAAGATGCTGAATATGGGTTGATGCAATCCGCAACTCTTCAGTATCGAACTGGTTCTATTCCTGCTCATATACAAAACATTGAAAATTGTGATATGGACATTCAGCATCTCAATCGATCAGTTCCAAGTATCAATATCATACCATCAACATCACCCCCACATACTGCTTATGTAGCAACTGCTACAGGAGACTGGAGAGGTGTGTATGATTTTTTATTTTACAATGCAATGAGACTTTAATTAATATTTCTTCCCCTTGTAAAAGGTGGTAAAAAATACATATGCCATTGTGGTAGAATTCCTGCAAAATCTGGAATCGGTAGCCTAAATATTTGGAATAATAGCTGAAATTAAACTCAGAATTATCGAAAAAGCAATTTTTGAGAATTTTAAAGATAAAATTAAATTTTGTTTCCATTATATCAATGACATTTCTGCTGTAATTGACAAAAATAGTAAAATTTAAACAATTGTGGAAGAATTAAATAAAATAGATAAAAACACACAGTTAACTTACGAAAGTGAAAATAAGAATAGAATAAACTTCTTAGATGCCACAATAATAAGAATCATACATCACAAATTCAAACTGCTTTTTATCGTAAACCCAACAACAGCAATGAAATAATGAACTTTAAATGTAAAGTCTCCCTCAGTTGTAAACTTAACACTCTTTAATCATATGTAAATCATACAATAACCATGTGCTCAAACAAAACTCTCTTTTAAGGTGAAATGAACAAAATTATCAAAATTGTAATAAATGCAGGTTACAATAAAAACTCAATCCATAAATTATACAAAAACAGAATTAAAAAAAATTAAATCAAATTGAAAACTGATAAAAACCTAAAAGGAATTTTACCACCGCAATTTCATATAACAAAAGCACCTCAAACAATGCCAAAAATAAAGCTTCAAAACTCAATATAATACCAATAAAACGTAATCATAAAATTTTTTAACACATCAGAAATGACAAAGACCTAATAGATCCATTGGAAAGTATAGGAATTTATCAAACTGAATACAGGGAACGATCCAGGCAAAAATAGGGACCTTTTTGCTGCCCCTTCACAAAATTCAAATTCAGAAAATGGGACCCTTCACAAAATTCAGATTTATAAAAAGAGCCCTTTCACAAAATTTTGTTTTATAAAAATAATACTTTTGTAAAATTTTTCCATGTTTACAGTATTATTTTTAATGAGAGTGTATACTTGTTTAATAAAATGCTATTAACTTGATATTAATCATTAGATAGAGTAATTGCTAAAATGAAAGGTTTCTAGCGAAAATTCTTTTTTTCGCAAAAATATTTAGATTTTCACAAAAATAAGTAAAAATTTCACAAAAATAATTTATTTTTCACAAAAATGGGCCTTAAAAATTAAAACTTGGATCAACCACTGGAATATCAAACAGAAAACAATAAACTCTGTTTTTATGTAGGTATGATCAAATGAAAAATAAAAAATAGAATCAAAGAACATGAAACGGATATTAAATACAATAGAACAACAACAGTATTAACAAAAAATTATTAAAGTAGAAAATATAAAAACAGATTTTAAAAACCCTAAAACTTGCTAATTATGAAAATTATATTCATGCAATCAACAGAGAAATGGTAGTAGCCCATAAACATAGCTATAATTGCGCCAAACCCAACAAAAATTTGGAAGTGAGATGACATTGCCTTCTCCGTCCACAACTAACAACAAAGGGATCACTTGCTAAGTCAATTGGAGATCATCAAAGCAATGATGAAGGTCAGGGTTCCGACTGAAATGTTCACACACACTACTTTAAGTATACCATTTTCATTTTTAAATTTATTAAATTTCTGATTATTATATTTTTGAAAAAAAAAAAAAAAATTCTCAACTTGACCTGACTTAGCATTTCAGTAAACAGTAAACATGACCCACAAGGGAAGAATTCAGCTAATCTGATTGTATACTGTATTGAAATTTACCCCCCTCCCCCCCACTTCAAAAAAAAAAAAAACTGGAGTGACTCCACTCGACTTTCCGAACATTGAGTAATTAACAGTTTTGTAGATAAAGTAAAGAAAGAGGAGTTGTTAAACAAACGAAAGAGAGAAAACCATAATAGAGTGTTTGAGTATTTTTCTCCATATATTACACAATGTTTTATTTAACGCTACTGAACTTTGAGCCCATAAGATCATAATCATAAAGAATTTTTTGTTGTGTCCCTGTAAAAACCTATAAATGCTAGATTCACCAAAATGCTTATAGTTAGTGCAACAGGGATTTATAATATTCATATAAATTTTCAGCTCAATTGAATAAGGCGTTTAGATGCTATCGCACTTTTAAAAATTTGGTCCCATAGGTCATAATGATAAACAATTTTTCTTTGTGTCCCTGTAAAAAAACTGTAAGTGCTAAATTCACCAAAATCTATACAGTTGGTGCAACTGTGACCTATAACATGAGTACAAATTTTTTGCTCAGATTAATAAGGCGTTTAGACGCTATCGCACTTTTAAAAATTTGATCCCATAAGCCATAATGATAAAGAATTTTTCTTTGTGCCCCTGTAAAAAAACAGTAAGTGTTTAATTCACCAAAATCTATACAGTTCGTGCAACTGTGACCTATAACATGTGTACAAATTTTTTGCTCAGATTAATAAAGCGTTTAGACGCTATCACACTTTTAAAAAATTGGCACCATAGGCCATAATGATAAAGAATTTTTCTTTGTGTCCCTGTAAAAAAACTATTAGTGCTAGATTCACCAAAATCTATAGGGTTCGTACTATGGTGACTTACAATATACGTACCAACTTTCAGCTTATTCGAACAAAGCGTTTAGACACTAGCGTGTTTACTCACAGACATACACACACACATGCATACATCATCGCAAAAATAGTGAAAACGGACTCATTGGACCTCAAAACGTATAGAAACATCAAAATCTCAATTTCAGATTTTTGACATAATTACAATACTTTCCTCACTATAGTGTTCGGAAAGTAAACATAAATAAATAAAAAGGAAAAATAATAATCAATAAAATAAGACATAAGACAAAATGGTTTAGGATTTTGTCTTTGAAATAAGTGCGGCAATAGCATAATTCAATCAAAGTGAAGCATGAGAAGTGCACAAAAGAGAGAGGGGAAAAAATGTTAATTTGAGTATTCCTCGAAAAGTTCTAACTGATTTCGGTAATAGAGACTTGCCATTTTTATTCTTACTACTATACAAAAGTTAGTCACATGATAATATGCGAAAATTCCAATCATATTTTTTGTTTATAATAATAGCTTAAAAAAAAAAGTCTTAAAAAATATCTAGTAAGTTCATTTATCTTTTGTTTTATTTTATGACTATTGCTTTGCATTCTTTTTTATGTAGTACCGTAATCAGATATTAATATTTCAGTTTTATTACAATGTAGTTATTCATTTCATTTAAAGCTGCCAGGCGTTTGATGGATCGAAGCTGACAATGGATTAAATCAGGTAGATCAAATACACAAATTTAATTATACAGGATTCATATTCTTCTGTAAAACAAAACATTTGTTAATTCTATAATTATTTTCTTTTTGGAGAACTCTTTGTATTTTTAATTTTCTGTGTATTTTTTATTTGAGGGGTTTCATTTTAAAACAAGAATTTAAAACTGAAGTTTCTTAGCATATACATTGAATAAGTTGAAAATGAATAACAGGGCAGAATTAATGATTGAATTGTTAAAATAATAATAATAATAATAATAAAAGAGAAAATTTTTCATTTTAATTATTTAATTTAAAAGTTTTTTAATTAATTAATTAATTATTTATATATATGTTTTTAATTATCTGATTTTAAATATGTGGGAAATATTTTTTGCACAGTATTTTTCTTCTTTCTTTTAATTAAAAAAAATTGGTGGTAATATGAAAATGAAAAAAAAAGGGGGGGGGGAGGGTGAAGGATGGAAGTCAAGAACTTCATTATTTCTTTACAAAATTATTCTTAAAAGTTTGCATTGTTTGAAAGAAAAAATGGAGTATGAATCCTGTTTCACTAAGCTGTATGTCATTAAAAAAAAAAAAAAAAAAAGAGGAAAGTGTGTATTTGGAAAAAAAAAAAAAAAAAAAAAATAATAATAATAATTTTTAATAAAAAACTAAATTAAGTATTTACTATAAATAATTATACTTTGTAAAGGAAAGGGGGGGGATTTTCTTGTGACAAAGTAGCTGTTGCATAAATTTTGTTTCTTCTCAGTTAGTAGAGCTAAGATGTGCATGATAGAATATTTTATGGTATTCAAGATTCTTTAATATGTGTTGCATGTAATTTGCTCAAGGAAAGTACTAGCCTTTAAAAATTCAATTTGTAGTTCTTTGGGAAAAAAAAAAAAAAAAAAAGCAATTATAAATTGTCAATTAAAATTTGGATAATGTGTAGTTTGGTTAGTGCCTAATTATTAAAATTACATTGATTATTATTTTTTATATTACATTATAAATTAAAATTATGTTAAAATCATATTTGTATAAAAATACATTATTTATTTTTTAATTACAATGTAAATTGTAATTAAACTATATTTCTATTAAAATCCATTAGATAGATGTAGGAACAATTGTACTGTAGCTTAAATTTTTTTTTACATTAATAAATCATAAAGAACTGTTAAGAAATTTTAACACTGAAAATATGCAAAAATTGCTAATAAATTTTATTTTTATTCTTAGAAGTAAGGTCAAACCACAAAAAAAAAAAAAAAAAAGAGAAAGCTAGTCAACATAAGGCTTAATTGTGTTCCATTAAAAGTAATTTCTTTGCATAAATGATGTCAAGTTCTATGACGTATTAGTTCTCATTTAAATAAGTCATAGAAAAATCAAAAAATGTATAAATACTTCAAAAACATGAAAATTTTAAAATTGATTTTTTAAAGGCTTGTAATTAGTTATTTTATTTATTTATTTTGCCTTGAAAGGAAAGAATAAAATGTGTTTTATAGCATGTGCATGTTCTGTTGGATTCATAGAATTTAGTTATGTATAATTTCATTCTATTTAAAATGAAATAAAAATGTTTATCTAAACCACTGATTTGTATATATCCTACCAATCAGTGAGGGGGCGGGACTTAAATTTTTTTTTTTATTAAATTACTTGACATTTTTACTTATCAAGTATTAAATTTTTTCATCAATGAAACAAAAAAATTACTTAAAAAGTTGAACACATAAACACTGTGCAACAGCATAAAATAATCATTAGATCTATATGACAATTCTAGATAAACAACTTAATGTTAAACATCTGTTTTTCTCCCTAAATATCTATTTTCTTAAAAAAAAAAAAAAACTTTTATATGCAAATACTATAAAGTGCAAAAAATGTTTCAAGTCCCCCCCCCCCCAAAAAAAAAAAATAAATAAATAAATAAATAAAATAAAAAAAATCATCACGTGAACAAATCAGGCACGTATGGTGGTATCAAAGTGCCAACATTTTGAATGCATTTATGCCATCAAAGATACACGTTCAGACAGGTTTTGTGCTGTGAGTGTTTCACAGCCTTTTGCTGCTGGGGAATTCTTGTGCTGATATCTATATTCCAGAGAAATGGTAATGTTTGTTTTTTGTTTGTTTCACTATAAAAACTTGCCATTAAAACAACTTTTGGACATAACTGGATTTGAACTCTGTTGTGATGGGACAGGAAATAAAAAGGCTAACTCTGAGCAAAAGGGCAACTGACTGATCATTGTTAACTCAAACTGCCCATGAGATGGCTCAACCTCACTATATTTTATTCTAGAAGCAAATTTATATATTAACAATCACTGTCTTATTGTAAATGGACTATGTTTTCAAAAATGAATAGGAAACTTCTGTTACCATTTATCTAATTTTCAGGGGCTATTAATAGAGATTAGTTTGCTTTATTTATTTATTTTTACTTCCATTACTCTACTGCCATAGATAATGGGAATATTGTATTTGGTCCAAAAACTTGATATCGAGTTTTCATCTGATTTACATGTTTTAAAGTCTCCTGAGTCCAAAAAAAGGGTTTTCAACAATTGGTCAATATGTGTGTATTTGTGTGGGGAATCTTCTAACTATCATATCTCTGAAACTATTGGGTGAGTGCGAAAGTTCTACCTGTTTTTATTACCCATAAAGAAGAGCAAATAGGCAAAATGAACAGTACCTATTGTGCATATTCCCCATTGCTGTCTATGACCTCTTGCCATCTTTCTGGTAGGAGAAAAATCCCACGACGGTAAAATTCCGGTGGTTTCGAGTAAAAAAAAGTCGGATGGCAGTTTTCCCAGCATCAAGATCATCAAAGATTTTCTGACTGAAGGAATTGTTCAACACACGAAATAGGTGATAGTCAGTTGGTGCCAAGTCAGGAGAATAGGGAGGGTGGGTTAAACCTCCCAACCAAAGACCAGTAACTTTTGGCGAGTGATGACAGCAGCATGTGGCCTGGCATTATTGTGATGAAGGATAACACCACAATTATTGATGAGACCTGGCCACTTTGCTACCAAATTTGAATGCAGCCTGTCTAACTGTAGACAGTAAAAGGCAGCATTGATGGCTTGGTTGAGTGGCAGAACCTCCCAGTGAATTATTCTCTGCACATCCCACCACACACTCAATAACACATTCTTGGGATGAAGTTCAGCTTTCGAAGTCGATACAGGCGGGTCAGAAGGGCAACACATAGTCCTATGATGCTTTACGTTACGAAACATAACCCACTTCTCATCTCCTGTCACAATTCATGTCAAGAATGGGTCATTTTTGTACTGGAAAGCAAGGAAACAAAGGTGGCGATTCGGTCATCCCGTTGATTAGCTGTCAGGTTATGTGAAACCCAACGATCCAACTTTCTCGTAATACTCAACTTAACCAGTGTCTCTCGACCATTGTCCAGTGTACATTGAAGGTCTCCACTAATTCTTGCATGGTTAGGTTTGGGTTGTTCCTTATGGCTTGGTCAATATCATCGTTTCCAATGTGTGATGGCCGTCCATTCCTAGCCTGATCTTGGCAGCTTCTGTCTCCTTCCATAAATTTACTAAACCATCGACGACATGTGCTTTCATCTATTGCATCCTCCCCATAAATTTGACAAACATTGCGACATGCTGCCGTACTCTTTTTATCTAACTCGTATAACAAACAATGTCTTATATGCTCCTTCTCGCTTTCCCTGTTACACCCTCTGATATTTTTTTCCAAGATGATTAACTATGTGAGACACAATGCATTTATATGTAAGGCATCCACACGTTTGATTGACCAATGATTTGTGTCATTACAATGTCATGTGTGACGTTAATTCCATTGCAAATTTGCATATCCAAAAATGGGTAGAACTTTCACACACACCCAATAATAAAGGTAGAATGATGAAACTATAGAATTGAGTTAGGTCTTGTCTACAAATAATTTTTTTAACTGTTGATGAAAACTGGAAAAACGGAAGTGGGACATATAAACCAGAAGTAGGATTGTAAGTTCATGTTTCCAAAATGGTTCTAATGATTTTCTTCAGAGTTGCTATATAAACACCGTATTAGATGTTCTTTCGTATCTAATAATTGGTTAGTTTATGAAAATTGATAGGTGTCCTGTATAAGTAGGCCAATTTGAGGTCTCGTAAATGTTTTTTTTTTTTTTTTTTTTTATGAAAGTACGGATTTTTTTCAAACTCGCCATATTAATTCTTTTTGAGATATCCTTTCATATGTAATTGTTTTCCAGTCAATAATTTAGTTTGCCAAGTTTTGGTGAAAGTTGGTATCTCAAAAACAACACTAATGATTTTTTTGAAAATTGGTACCCAAACCCCTTTTCAGATATTCTTTCGCATGTATTATGTGTAACTAGTATATAACCCGGTCAAAAATGACGGAATGTGAACGTTAAATCTTGAAAACAATGTTTAGATCATGAAGATTACCACGTGATCATTTAAATGTATTTTCAGTTTTTGTTTATAAATCAAATGTGTTTCGATATTTTATAATTTTCGTTCTGAAATTAAAAAAATTCTATCCGATCAATAAATATGAATGACAATAAAAAAACTGCTGGTTGACAAAAAATATAGGCCCGACAACACAACAGCAACAACACATCCCAGTGTTCCGTTAAGTGCTCTATTTAAAGTCCTCATAATAAGAATAATCTAGTGTGTCACTCACACGACTTTCTCTTACCCTGAAATTTAATGCTATAAGTACAGGTTGGAGATTAAGAGGTAAGATAAAGAGTACTGTTGTAAACCTATGTTAAACAATTCAAATTAGGCTTCGGAAGAGTTTTATATGATAATTAGTTCTGGCCCCCCTCAACACCCCATTTCATTAATGCACCTACATTTATATAGAATTTAATTTGGTTATTAAAAAATAATTCAGTTTAAAAAAAATAATTTATTAAAATTATTATTTAAAAAAGTTATCTTGTATGATAATACAGACGATTTTTATATTAGAGAAATAGTATAACACTAAATATCCAAAAAAAATTGAATTTATTCTCAATATTAAAGTAAAAAAAAAAATGTTAAAAATGAAAGAAATCAATAACTTTATTTTAAATTATCGTAGATCGATGGTTGAACCATTCGTTTTAAAGGTATTGGCGAGCTCTTTTGAAAGATACCCATCATGAAAATTTACTCCACTCAAGGGAGGACATCTACCCCAGGGGGGGAGGCGAGGCTCCTACATACACAAAATTTTTTTTCCCAGTTGACTATCTCTATTACAAAAAATATGTATTCGTTTCATTTGGATTAGTGCAGCCTATAGATGTTAAACTCTACTTACCTGCAATTTCCCCCATAGACGTAATGTATTTGAATACTTTTGAATGTCCCTATACACGAACCATTTGCTTCATCTTAATGAAAAGCTTACTGTAGCATCCCTATATGATACACATTTAGAATACCGAGTTTGGAATTTCTGCTACTATTTGTTCTTAAGATATGCTGATAACAGAAAGACAGACACAGAGACCATTCGCTAAAAACGTGATTTTCGTATTCAGGGGACCTCAGAACATGGAAGTATAACAAAAACTCACGTTTGAAAATTTGACCCTAAAACAATACTTTCTCGACCCTATGGGTAAGAGGAAGTAAATAACGATTCACTTCATTTTACCAAAATACTTTTTTTAAGACTATCGAAGATCCTGTTTCCAAATACGTAAGCGAAGTGTGACGTCACTGACCGTCCGTGGATGCAAGAAAAAGATTTCCTATGTTAATCGTCCATTGTATTTTTTGTAAAAAATTATTAAAAATCGAGGAAAATTATTTCCCGATTTTAATACCCGTATTTGTGTATAGATATGCTATCGTATCCTTGTGTTAGATTGAGTTATTTTGCTGTCAAATTGACAAAATTTTAAATTTCAAAACTGTGTCATCTTTGGCGTTTTTTGTATTTGGCGTTTAAAAACATACTACGAAAATATACATGCCAGATGTTTATTTTCAAATATGTATTGTACGAAATATTGTTTCATATAATTCATCGCTCTCTTAATATAAGTTGTTAAAATAACCATGATTTTTGAAAGGAATGAAATATGTTCGCCAAATAATTTGGCGATATATTTTTTCCGCCATGGATGACAGATATATTAAATCTATTCCGCTGCAACATATGAGTATCTTATATCAGACACTTTATTTAGACATTTGAAAACAAATTTGACTTCAAATTATGATAGAATATTTATTATTTTCCTGTTAATTAGTATATTAGTTGGATATTTATTGTGTAAATATCATCCTTTGAAATGAAATGTTTAAGTTTTCAATCAAATATGGAAGTTTGCTATTTTATTTTTCTAAAGTTTTGAAATTTAAAATTTAAATTTTATCAATTTTACAGCAAAAACAACTTAATCTAACGCATGCACACGATAACTAATACATATCTATACCAAAATATGGGAATTAAAATCGGGAAATAATTTTCCTCAATTTTTAATAATTTTTTACAAAAAATCCAATGGGCGATTAACATAGGAAATCTTTTTCTTGTATCCACTGACTCCCAGTGACATCATCACTTTGCTTGCATATTTTCTAACTAACTATCCAATAATTACAGACATTCCATGCTAACCCATATTCACCTCTACTCTATACTCCCAACCAGCTATCTCACCCACAACATCGCCAAAATATCCAGGATCCAGCTCGGGACTTTCTCATTCTCAACCGAACATTTTATCTTGACTCGACATTATCACCTTAGACTACCCTACTTTCAATACACATTTCAACTGGTGACCTTTACTTGCCCAACCAAACATTCTATCCCAACTATAACTTTACACTAATTTCAAAACTAAAATCAACTGGCGACATTTACGTACTGAACTCGACGCCAATCATACCTTACAATGTAAACAAATAATGAAGCTTGATAAAAATATTTAAAGACTTTAATATGTTTTTACAAATATTTTAAGATTTTTAAGGCTTTAATATGTTTTAGAAATATTTTAAGCATTTTTTTTAATGAGACAGTCAAAGAGTCGTTCATTCGCAATTAAAGAGTTGTCCATTTGGAATTTGTATTTTCTGAATGGCAACAGTTTTGGTTTGTTTTTATTTGGCATTACGTTGTTTATAATCATGAAGTTACATAATTCTATTTATAGGTTCATGTTTATAATAGCCAGTGATCCGTTATATTTAATTAAACATTTAAACATTACAATTGAATAGTTTTTCAAGGTTTTAGAAGGAATAAATAACAATATGTGCGATACAAAACATGTATGAAAATAATATGTATGTTTTTATAAGTTGAATTGAACAAACCGGGAAAAAAAAAATGGCTGCCAAAAGTCTCTGTTTTGAAGCGGTGTAAACCGGAATCATGAATGACAGATGAGAGTCATTATATATATTAATTATTACAAGAAAATTAACAGTCATATTACCTATTCTGATTAAGAAGGTTGTTTTTAAATCTCTTAAACGAGTACTTCAAAAAATAGCTCTACCAACTTTTTTTTTTTAATTCGCTATGTAAACTCGGTTTTATTTCTTTACACATGCATCAATTTTTTCTTAGAGAAAAATTGTTAGGTGTCTAATTTTTAGGTCACTTTTATGTTTTCTGATCACATTATCTCCAAAAAGTGCATATAATACGTGTAATAGTGGGTAATGGAAGTTGTGTAGTTGCTACACACCAGATTTTTTTTTATGTCCATGTGTTAACTTTATTTTAATGAATGTTTGTTAGAGATCAGCCTTAAAATGATTATTTACTGATCTAGATAGCATGCCTAATTTGTCAAAATCATTCCCATATTTTTCAAGTATAAATTTTTGCTAAAACAAAGGGGGAAAAAATCTTAATTTTATTACACTATTATATTTCCATGTTTTGATGCATTATTACAAAGAATGATAATTCTGAAATAATTTTGTTTCACTAAAAACTTATTTATTCCTTATTCTTTCTTATCTTTTTTAACATCTTTATCTTCAATGCAGTTGTTCCTTCACTGAGATGTGAAATCAGTTGTAGAATATTTTATTGACTGAAAAAATAATTTTAATTAATTAATTTTTATGTATTTTATGACAAAGTTATTGTGCTTTTAAGTATTTTTCTCCCACTGAAATGCTCTGTGATTATTTATAATGAAAGCATTGCAAATATTTTGTTTTATGTATTTGTTTAAATATATATTTATATAAAGGAGAAGATAATATGCTATTCTCATTTTCATGAATATCAAATGAACTTTAAATTTATCTTGTTTCTAAAATTTAATTAATATTTTATTTATTTATTTATTTTTTAAATTATTTATTTATTTCAGAGGAATCAAGTAGTATTTATGTATTTAAATTATTATTATTTTAAAATTATAAATTTACAATTGTCTTTCACAACAGGAGTGGCCAACCCGCAGCCCCCGGGCCACATGCGGCCCATCATGTAGTTTTTTGTGGCCCATGAGGAGACAAACAATATTTAACGTTTGACAACTTTGGTTAACACATTAAAAAATAATAAATACGTTCTAACTTTTCGAAGTGAAAATAAATACTACCTTTCAATGAATATGGTAGCTAAAGAATTACATGGCTGTTATGAAATATTATTACATCCATTAATTCTTCTTTTTAGTATAGTTACTAATATATATGTCAGAAATTTTTTATGGTACTATTATTATTTTATAACTGCATGTAAATAATTTTATGTATTCTGTTCCGAATCGTCATCCTGCCCTCCTTCCAAAAACGGATATACTTGCATGTTTCATACACTCACAAACATATGTACACATATATACATAAGGTGCAGCCCGCCTGAATAAAATTGGTTCCCAATGCGGCCCACCATGCATTTTTGCTTGTGCAGGCCTGTTTCACAATATCATAGTTATATACAATTTTTTGGGTTTTGAATCTAACAAGGAGAGGTAACGACATGGAAAATTCAAATCGGGACGAAACTGCTCAGGATTGTAGTATACTATGAGGGTAACAACATATTAAAGCAGTAGGACACAAAATTTCGCAAGCGAGTTTTTAAAAGTTATTTCGCAAGCGAGTAAGCGCCTCAGTGGTGTGATCCTAAAGTGCGAGTCTTCCAGCCAGATGACTTGGGTTCGAGGCTACCTACGGGACTACGTTTTTTTTCTCTAACTTTTTATGTAATCTTAACTTTTTATTTATTTCACTTTATTTTACAATTTAATTCAAAATTTGAAAATTTTAATAAAAAATTATTTAATTTTCTTGAGTATAAAATAACTTTTTAATATTTATAACTTAAAAATACAATAAATTTCTATAACTTAAAAAATAAAGTTTAGTTTTACAAAACCCAAAATAAGAAACATAAAGAAAAACAGACAAATATTTAAATAATTAAAAAATAAGCAAGTTGTAAACAAAGTGTAAAATAGTTAGCAGGTGTACTTAAATCTTGGTTTGAGCTTCCTGATTTGGTTTGAATGTATATAAATTACATAAACGCTTCTAGCTTGTTAATAATAAAGGGCAGGTGGAATTTTATTTTGTACACAGAAGGAAAACACAGAAGGATTTTGTGCACATAAAAAAAAAAAGGAAGTCGTCATCAAAAAAGAAACGATGTTCATTAACATTTAAAATCTACATTTAAAGATAACATTTCTTTACCTGTAATAATTTAATAGCATCGTAATCCTATACTATAATTTTTCAAGAAACTGTATTGATTGGAGAAGTAATTATTTAATTTGGATAGTAATTATATAGGCAATTAAAATCATCATTTCTCTGTAATTTTTTTTTTTTTTTTTTTGTAATTTAAAAAATAAAATTAAATATACCTAAAATAAAATAAAATATTTAGATAAATAATTAAAAACAGTTTCTTTAGTTTTACCTTACTTTACAGTTAAAATAAAACTAAAATTTATTTTTTAAGTTATATAAATTTATTGTACTTTTAAGTTATAAATATTAAAAATAGAAAAATTTATTTATTTTATATTCAAAAAAATAATATTTTATTAAAATTTTCAAATTTTGAATTGAATTATAAAATAAAATAAAAATAAATAAAAAGTTTAGATTACATAAAAAATTAAAGAAGAAAAAAAAACGGTAGTTCCGTAGGTAACTTCGAACCCAGATTGTCTGAACGGAAGACTTGTGCTTTACCATTACACCACTGGGGCGCTGACTGACTTGCGAAACAACTTGTATTTAAGGATTACTGAAACTTTGAACACGTTTTTCTCCAAATTTTGTGAATAGTGGGTCCTACTGCTTTTAATATATTGTTACCTTCATAGTATACTACAATCCTGCGCAATTTCGTCCCGATATGAATTTTCCATGTCGTGACCTCTCCTTGTAAGTGTGATTTTGAAATGTTTTAGATCTTCATAATTATATTTTAATGATTATATTTTAAAATGTATGTAATTAAAACTGAACTTTGTTGAAAATCTTACATCACAATATATAATCAACTTTATATCATGATTTAATAATATATTAGAAAATTTATATTTTAGGATTGTTTTTATTTTAATACATATAACATTGTATAGTATGTTTAAATTTAAAATATTTTTTTTTTAAATGTTTTATTTTGATGAAATTCTTTTTACTTTATAAAATTATTAAAAATTACCTTAATTAATCTTTCTTGTAAAACTCCAAAATCGAAATTTGTCACTTGATCAACCCACTTCCTATTTGAAAAAGCAACAAATATTGAAACAGTAATAATAATATGTTTCCAAAATGGACTAAAAAGTATAAAATAATTTCTCTTAGCCCCGAGAAATCCTATACAGATTGTCCTAAAAATTTGTGATTGTGAATTTTTAACAGCTAGCTCTGAAAATACTTGTAAAGTTTGAAACAAAAAACATAGGGTGTATGCAATAGATAATAATAAGGAGTGTAAGAAGTAGGTGTCACAAAAATAGGTGAATTTAAACTGAACGATTTTAAAGTTTTTTAAAGAAATTTGGATCATAATACTCTTTATTTTGATAATTAGATTAAAAAAATTAAGAAAAAATGATGACTAAGATGATGAGATGTACCAGTCGCTTGTGAGTAACTTAAAATTTAAGTTTTCGGGTCTAGTACCATAGCACTGGTGATAGATGTGCCCGGCAGATAATTTTCAGTATTAAAACTATAAATTATTTTGTATATCTTTATTTTATTCAATTTTAACTTATTACAACTTAATTCTATTCAGTTTTTATTTCATAGAAGGCATAAAGAAATCTAATAAGTACAAAACATTGAATAAACACCATAAAATGCAAGAATTCTCAACAGTTGTTTCGGGTCGAAAGAGGACACAGCCCTTTGTCAGGCAAACAAAATAGGCACAAGTGCTGTAAACAAAGCCGTTATGCATGAATGTTTGCAGCCGTCATGCCTTCTTTGTTCGCCTGACGAAAGATTGTGTTTTCTTTTGATCCAAAACAATTGTTGAGACTTCTTGCATTTTATGGGGTTTATTCAAAGTTTTATACTTATTACTTTTAAATGCCAGTTTTGTGATATTTTTTTATAATAAAGAAATCTGTTTACTCTAGAAAATGTTATATATAGTTTCCAGAAACTTTTTGATTGATTCAAGCTGATATCAAATAATTGAAATTATAAAAATAAGCAAAAGCAAATCATTGTTTAGGATTTCAACAAATTATTTAAATTATATTACTGAATGTGATCTATTAAGCAGTGACTATTGTATGTTTTATTACATAAATTCACATTGATTCTTTAAGAATACATAATATGTTGCTATATTAATATAAAAATTATTTAAAATCCAATGGCATATGTGTTGCAAATTTTCATTATTTCTTTTTCATTTTGGAATGGACTATTATATTTTAAATTAATGTAACACACACGTATATATATTAAAAACAGGCCAAAAAATTTTGAAGCAGTGTGTCATTTTGATTATAACTTTAAAAGAAATATGGGTGGTTGTAAATGAATAAGGTTTTAGTATGGGATTTGTATATATATATATAAATCTGTTTTTTTTTTTTTTTTTTTTTTATGAACAAATAAAGGGATTTTTTTTTTTTTAATTGTTTCTTAAATATTAATTCTTAAGTTAATGCTTAAAATACATTCTTAAAGTTTATTTCTTAAAATTAGTTCCCAAAGTTCAATAACAGGTATACTTTTTTTTAAAAACTGTTTTCTAAGGCCCCGCTTCACTCACCACTGCCGGAAGCCGAAGTTAATGTTATTCTATGGGAAATTTTTTTTTACAAATAACTTATTAACTAATACATATTTTTAAATTCTGTTTTCACATTCTGAAAATTCCCAGCTGTTAAATTGACGGACCTTTTTTTAAAAAATTATTTTTTAAATTTTTTATATATTATTTTGAAGCTGCAAAATACGAATTTTCAATATGTGAATTTTTTTCATTTTGCAATTTCAAAATAAAATATTAAAAATAAAAAAAAAATACGTTTTTAAAAAAGGCCCGTCAATTTAACAGTTGGGAATTTCCTGAATGTGAAAACAGAATTAAAAAATATGTATTAGTTAATAAGTTATTTGTAAAGAAAATTTCCCCATAGAATAACATTGGCTCGGGCTTCCGGCGACGGTAAGTGAAGAGGGCCGTTAAAAGCTAGAACCATGAAGGAAAATGTTTTCAAAAATACAAAATTATTTACTGTATTATTATATTTTTTAATTTAAATCAACAGAGATGTTATAAATTTTATATTTTATCCAAAATTTTCTACATTTAATTTTCTTTCTTTGTTATTCTTATTATTGATTTTTTTTTTTTTCAGATAAACCAAAACAGGGAGATGTTTCTGTTGGTTGTTCTGAAACAAAGACTGAAAATTCTGCTGTTCAAAATGTTTCTCCACATGACAATAATAGGGCAAGCGACATAATTTCTAATTCAAATACAACAGAAGATAATGTGTATTCAAATGTACCCCCTAATACAAAACATGATGATTCACATTCACACATATCATCGCAAGATTCATTCGTTGTTGTATCACCAAAACCTAGTAAATTATTGAATCCTCATATGATATCAAGCTCACCAGTCAGCAAAGAAATGGGTGCACCTAGTATTTCTAGTAATAATCAGACTGCATTTCGGAAACCTGGTTGCTTCCAAGCTGTTCCAGTCACCATACCTGGTGTTCATTCATCCACACGAAGAAAAGATGGGAGTCAAAATCAGCAAAATCCTCTCTACAGCAATGAGGATGATATTATCAAGAATCATAACAGTGACAGTCAGAATGCTCAAAATATTTCTGAACAAAAAAATGATTCTCATTTAGAAATAAAAGAATCTCATCCTCCCGCAGAATCGAGCAAGCAGTCTGGGTTTGTAGGTAAAATTGTGAATCAAATCAATTGCTCATCAGAAGTCGATAAGAATACTCCTCATTCTGATGCAAAAAATGTAGCTTCTCATCATCCACAGAATGTTGTAATTCAAAATACAAAAAATGAAACTCAGAAATCAGATCATAACTCTTCTTCAGCTAAACCTGGTTATCCTGTGAAAGTTGCCAGTAATCAAAGTTCTGATGCTCCTCAGTTGGCCAAAGATACTCCTCCAGATTTACCTAAAAAAGAGAAGAGAAATCAACTAAATTCTTCGTTTTCATCAGAATCTAGCAAATCAATGCACCAAACTCAAAATTTAAACAGAGACTCACAGAAAATCCCTAATGAAAAGTTATCTAATACTGTTCCACAAGGTACAAGTAAAGATCACCCAAAGCATAATTCTATTGTATCAGATCATTCGAAAGCTCTGCAAAACAAAATTGCTATGGAAAATTCTAAAAATGCAAAAGTAGATAATAATAATCCACATTCTTTTAATTCAAAACATTCAAAACCCGATGTATTAAAGAAAAATGATCACGAGAGCAATAAATCATGTTCAACTGATAAAAGATTCCAAAAAGTCTTGCCACCTCTTGATAAATCATTTGCTCTCAAACCTGCTTCAAATAGAAAAAGTGTCAATCAAGCTTCAGACAATTCTAATGAAGCTTCTGATAATCAGAATATACAAAAATTTAGCAGGACTTCTGAATCTATACCTCCTTCAATACCACCAAAAGCAAATGCACATCAAAATAATACTCATAATTCTGAAAAAAATTCCAATGAGCCACCAAAAATACCTCCAAAAAAATCAAATCTTGCTTCTAAAAATTTAAATCCATCACAGACTTTTAAAGAAAATACTTCAAATCGAGATAATGCCATTAAACTACCATCCGAAAATCATTCTCAAACAAAAATACCACCTGTTAATGAAGAATCGGTTTCTAAACTTAATGTAGATATAGTTGAAGTAAAAGATGCTAACAATGAAAAAAATTCCCAGCTTCAGAAAAGTAATATGCCAGATCTAATTAGCAAAATAATTCCTCATGAAAAAAATGAGATAATTCTCAAAGATGAAAATAGAATACAAAACAACAAAAATGAAAAAGAAGCTCCCAACAACAAAAATTGTACAATCAATAAAGAAAAAACTAATCATGAAAGTGATATTCCGGATTCTCCAAAATCTCCTAAACGACAGTCATGGTTTTTTGGTACACACAAAAATTCACTAGTTGTAAGTCTATTTATTTATTAATTTTTTAATATTTTTATTAATACATATTTCTTGTGTAATCTTATTCTAAAAATTATTTTTAAACTTTTTTTTTTTTTACTTAACCGTATATATGGTAGAAAAAGTATTGTTTATGGGTCAAATTTTCGAACATTTTTCTTAAATTTACATGTTCTAAGGTCCCCTGCAGTGGTGGATTTAAAGGGGGGGGGGCTAGGGGACTGAAGCCCCCTCCCAAAACACTGACATTCACAACTGAATATTGCAATTGTAAATTTTTTATTGGTTTAGAATAACACTTTGAAAAATCTTAGCCCCCCCCCCCCCCCAAAAAAAAAAGTCAAGTTCTGGATCCGCCACTGGTCCCCTGAATTTGAAAAATATGTTTTAAGTGTTGGTCTGTGTGTATGTTATCAGCATATCTCAAGAACAAATAGCAGTAGAAATTCCAAACTCGGCATTCTATGTCTGTAATGTATAATGATGCTACACTAAACTTTATGTTGAGATGAAGCAAATAGTTCGTGTACAGGGTCATCCAAGAGAATTCAAATACATTATGTCTGTGGAGAAATTTCTGATTAGTACAATGTAACCCCTCCCCCCTTCTCCAACATAAATCAGCCCCTACTCACCAGAGTCTGCTTGTATTAAATCTTGTGATTAATTTTTAATACATGTTTGACGAACCGATTTTACTCAAATTTTAGACATGACTTCATAATTCCATAATCAACAACAACATAAAAGATGGAAGTATTTTTTGAGTCCTATCTCATCTAGGGCAGATTCCAGGACAAAAATTTGTCTGTTTGTGTGAAATCTTCCTATTACTTTTTAATCCACTTTTGCTGAATCAAAGTATTTAGTACTCTTTGGAATAAAGCTTGTTTTTAAAATTTTTTAATTTATGTAACATTATTTTCTCTCTCTCTCTATATATATATATATATGTCATAATCTAGTTCACTATTTTGCTAAAAGTAAAATCTGTTTAATTTTTACATTTCTGTCAAAAAGAATCATTAAATTCACTTAATGCTGATTCAATATTTTCCCTTAACATATACAACTGAATAGTTATTACCAGTTAATAAAATCTTATACTGAGTTTTATTAACAATTAATTTAATTAGTGTGACTTTTTATTTTTATCATATTAATGCAGTTTTTGAATAATTTTTGAGAAAATATTATCGAGCCAAATAAGTATATTAATGATTTCAAATGCTATTTGGTTGTATATTGTTTTTATTCATATTCATTGTACTGCAAAAAATTAAACAATCTGAAAAATGAATATTATCATTTATAAAAATATTATTCTTTTAAACTTTGCTTTTTGATCAATTTAATAACAAATCGTTATGATGGCATATCATTTCAAGTTATAAAAAAATGGTTGTGTGATGTCTTCTATATTTTAGCTTGTACAGGTTCTATTTCTAAGATATTGTAAATTAAAATTTTGTAGAAATTTGGTTATTAATATGAGTAAAAGAAGTTTCTTTTAACAATAAATTATTTTAAAACTGTGAACAAAGTGCAAAGCTTAGGTTTCTAGCAAATAACATTAAATGGTGTGGAGTGTCAGAATAGTTTACTTCAATGTTTAAATATTAGAGGCATGTTTTTAAAAAGCAGTCATGGGTATATTACTTACTTTTTCTTAATTTATTTTTGCTACAATGCGTTGGAAAATAATAAAAGTAATAGTTTTATTATGATTGTTTTTAAGTAGTTTTTGCACACCCATGAACATGTTAAAATATGATATTTTGACTACTCTTACAAAATGTATCTAATAAAATTTCAAAAATTACAATTAATTTCTAAAAAATCACATCTATTTTCCAGGTATACTGAAGCTTTTACTCTCCACAAACATGTTGAATTGTTACAAATTTTATGTATTTTTATTAGCACTACAATTAGATAAAAGTTAAACTCCACCAGCTGTGTATACTTTATAGTAGCTTTGTTTCCTGTTTTATTTAACTTTGTAAAAACATATCTGAAATAACAATTTCTTATTGGCCATTGCTTTAATCAGTATGATTTTCTTTCTTTCTGTTATTTTTTAGTTTCCAGTTGTCATATTAAAAAATCCAGAGTTGGGCTTTTCAATTGAAGGAGGAATTGGTTCACCAAGAAATCCTGCCAAACCCAATGATAATGTGAGATTTATTTATAATTTTAACATTAATTATCTTTTAGATTTAACATGCACATGATTGTAAACCAAATAAATAATAAATAAATCATGCAAAAAGAAAGTTTTCATTTTGAAAGTACTTGCATTTGTGTAACTTATAAATATGTATTATATAATTAATTTTAAAATATTTAATTTATATTAAAAAATTATTTAATCTTGTAGGGTATATATGTTGCTCATGTTTTAGCTGATGGACCTGCTAGTAGCTTATTAAAACCAGGAGATAAAATATTGCAGGTAAAATTTCTCTTTATTTCATATTTTTCATTATTATTATTTTAACCCTTTGCGCTCAGTATATTTTCCATAAGACATGCCTTTTGGCATTCCTTTAAAACATCACACGTATACAGTGAAAAACGTTTAACACGAAACTAAGGGGACCGAAATATTTTTTTGTGTTAAAAGAATTTCGTGTAAAACGATTCGTAGAAAAAGTACAAAATTCGCCAGTGTTTTCCATGTCGTCAATTTTTATTTCCATTTCCTGTAAAACTACTGCTAACTTGCATCCATTAGGATAAAAATAAAGTATAAATATTATTGTTTTTTGGAAAAAAAATTCTGATATCTTTTACTGAAGTGTCTTTTTCAGCACAATATTGTTCAAAAATTGATTGAGATCATCCATTGTTTTATTCATCTCTCAATTCGAATGTGCATCTAAGTAACTGCGGATATGCATTATTTTCTTCATTTATGAAGCAGAGGGGTCAGGAACTGCATCGTTGATTCAGTTGTCAGATTCGTCATCAAAATTTACATAAGTGGAATCATTTTAATTATAAACGATGTCAAAAATCTCATTATCGGTGCTGTACACACATGATCATCGACGGCAACATATCGTAGCATAGTTGTGGTATATTTATGTGTGTGGCAACACTGATATTATGTATTACCAAGTGGCAACTCTCATATATTGCTGATATTCCATATTCTTTTTATTATTCATATCTTATTCTCTTATATCGCGATGTTGCTGCTTATGCTCCAATTTTAGTTAAATAAAGCTTCTAATTGAGCTCCTATTTATTGTAACGTAATATTTATTACAATTTATTTAACTAAAACTCAAATCGAAAAACGCATTTACTGACAAGATGGAACGACTGTTGCGACCTGAAAGATTTGATGTCGAACCCACTTGTACGGGTGCTGAGTCGAAGTGGAAGCATTGGAAAAGAACTTTTTCGAACTCTTTATCTCAAGTAACTGACATTACAGACGATCATAAGCTACAAGCGTTATGCAATTATGTTTCCGCAAATGTTTTTCAATACATAAGTGACTGTGAAAAGTATGACGACGCTATCGAAATACTGGATTCTTTGTACATTACAAAGAGAAACGAAATCTTTGCCAGACACTGCTTGGCGTCAAGAACACAACAGTCAAGCGAATCTGTAGATGAATATCTGCAGATACTAAAACAAATGAGCAAGGAGTGCGATTTCAAGGCCGTTACAGCCGAACAGTACAGAAACGAGTATGTTAGGGATGCCTTCATTCGGGGCTTAAAGAGTTCACGCATTCGGGAACGTCTTTTAGAAAATACGATTATCACTCTAGAAAAGGCTTACAATCAGGCTAGAGCTCTAGAACTAGCCGAACATCACTCTGCTTCATATTCAAGCATAACTTATTCAACACCTGTGGCGGCTACTGAAGAGCCAATAAGTCACATTGAAGAAGTTCAGTCTGCAGCGGTTACTCAGGTTCGATCTGGGAAATGTTTCTTTTGCGGGTATGATCGCCATTTACGAAGTGTCTGCCCTGCTAAAGAGGCACTATGCCGTGGATGCGGTAAAAAGGGGCACTATCAAAGAGTATGCAAGTCAAAATCTTTGCACAACACTACAAATTCGACTGCAGCAACCTACAACTTAGCATCGGTATCTGCAGTTCCTAATGGTCTCCAAAAGTCACTAACTAAAGCCCTGATTAATGGTATCGAACTAAATGCTTTGATTGATACTGGCAGCTCTCTCCTATGTACTGCTACCAATGTTACACCGCATGAGCGTATGTTCACGCACCCTAGAAGATCCCACAACAGAAGCTCATTACCTACCTGGCTATCTCATCCTGGACCCGTACTGATGAGAAACCATGTCCGAACTAATAAGTATGAGCCTATTGTTCAAGAAGTCAAACTCATTGAAGCAAACCCAGATTATTCTCATGTTAGATTACCTGATGGATGGGAAACCAGTGTTTCTATACGACACCTAGCTCCTAGAGGAGAAATCTCTACACCTACTATAGATAAAACAGACGTTGATAACAATCAGTTGCACCCACCTTCCTCGTTTCACCAGAATTCTGAGTTGGTCGATAGGTCTCTAGAACCCGCATCTCCTGAGAATAGTGCTTCACCCACCAAGACCTAGCAATCCAGAACTTCTCCTGGAGAGTCCCAGAAAATATGCTGAGGATAATTTGCCTGATGGTCCATCCTTACGTCCTAAAAGACAGAGGCGCCAACCAACCTATTTGATGGATTATATAACAGACTGAACTAGTTTTGGGGAGGGGTGATTGTGGTATATTTATGTGTGTGGCAACACTGATATTATGTATTACCAAGTGGCAACTCTCATATATTGCTGATATTCTCTTTATTATTCATATCTTATTCTCTTATATCGCGATGTTGCTGCTTATGCTCCAATTTTAGTTAAATAAAGCTTCTAATTGAGCTCCTATTTATTGTAACGTAATATTTATTACAATAGTTGTCATCATTACAGTTTATTCCGGAGCTTTTTTATCCCCACTGTTACACACCGTTTTAATAGTAACATTTTTTCTTAAAATTTCATAACGTAAACATCGTTAAAAAATAAAGAAAATAGACAATTTACATTATTATTGATAACAATCGATCATAAAACATCGTGACTCCAGTAAAAATGTGTACTAAAATAATTTCGTATTTAGAGTAAACGCTACATCGCTCAAAATTTAATTAAACAATGTTACAAACAGTCAAATTTAACTATTTCTTAACATTTTACTTTCCGTTTTAGATTCAAAAATAAAATACTTTTGGTCGATATCTCGGTAATGACATCCATACCGGAGTAATCTATTAATCATTACCTTTAAAATGAGATATTCCCCATCCATATACGTTAATAATATCGGGATTCAACTTCAAATTTTTCATGCAGCGATTTTGCGCAGTTTAAATAAACACGCCACTGTTTTTTTTCATTTTCACCGGGCAGCCATTTTTCCTCATCGTTTCTTACTCTTTCCCGCTCGAAAAGAGGGGATGCAGCTAGGGGATTCCTTCTAGAATCCGAAAGAACATTCCAGAACTTTTATCGGGAAGTGGCGATGCGCGTCACTTCCGGTAGGTTCGCGAAGCTGATTGGCTGATTACGGCGCGCGGCTTCGAAATGCGGCTGCGAAAAAATTCGGTTACTCAGATCTAGAGAGCAGCTAGGTGGAAGGTGTTGGTTAGGCCGAAGGCCCGGCATTATGCCGTGGACCCAAAGCCGAAGCCAGTCAGAAAATGTCCGTTAGAAAACATTTTTTGTCAGTTTTATTTTAGAAGGCACCATTGCTTAGAGGGATGATAGGAATAAAGCAATCCATCTGAATTATTAAATGTCGTGGTGAAGAGAAGAGAAAATACGGCTGGTGAAGACATAGTCAACTTCAATATCTTGCTAAATTAAGTCACTAAAGCTATATTACGGCCTTGTGTTTTAATTCCACTCCTGTCAGGATTAGGGAGTGGAATACGATTAAATGCAACTTATTTTGTGTTTGGCCTATCCAGCGACATCAACAAATTACTGCAATGAAAGCTGGTCATTTTAAAGCCCTGAAATATCTTACCGTTGTGCAGTGATTATTCAAGCGTCACCGGGCGCCATTTTTTTTTTAGATTGCTAAGGTGCTCATTTGAGAGGCCATGTGTGATCGGTCATTTAAGTGACAATACCTGAATCGAGGCCTTATTATTGATATTCAAAGAATTACTGCAATGAAAACTGGTCATTTTAAAGCCGTGAGATATCTTACCGTTGGGCAGTGATTAATCAAGCGTCACCGTGCGCCATTTTGATATAAGTTCGATGTATGCTATCAAAGTGACTATCCCATGACTGTGTTAATGAACAATGCTCGAAATTTCTCTCTGCAAAGTGTATAACAAACAAAATTGAGCATCGCCTATCAATCATCTAAATCGCGGCAGTGTGTGTTAAAAATGTGTCAACCAATTTTTTATTATCTTTTACTAGTTTGCTAAGCTGGCCAGCTCGTTCAAAATATGTGTGTACTCGTGTTAAAAAGAAATTAAAGTGTTTGATTTAAAAGAATTTTCTGTCCTCATCTATAATTTCTGGTGGTTTGGTGAGTCATTTTTTTTATCTTACTTATTTTCTTATAGCTCAAGTTTCAGATTCAGTTATCGTCATCGGATCGATCAATTCATCAATATTTCGTACTACCACTTTTATTTTAAAGCGAAGGCCATTAAGAATTATTTATTTAAGTATAGATTTATTTAAAATGCATGTTCAGTTTTAAAGAAGTCTCTGAGTGCCAAGGCTTTCACTTACCTAAATTTAATTTGATTAATATTATACGATCACAGTTAGACTTAAATTCAACATCTTAAAGTACTTATTTTTAGAGAATTTACAGTGTTAATCTTTACAATTGTAGCAATCTTTATTTTTAATTCTTATCCTAATGGAAAGTATTCAAATTTAATATAAAGGTTCACAAAATTTAAAACAAAAGTTCAATATATGGTGCCGCTCCGAAACTTAGTAAATTTAAATAGGTTCAGAACCGGAGGTTATTATTTTATTTAAAAAAAAAAAAAAAAAAAAAAAAAAAAAAAACGCATGAATGATCCGATGACAGATATATATATTTTTTTCTTTTCATATAGTACTATCTCCTTCATCTATGGATATATTTCTTTATTTTATCTATCAAACACCATCCAAAGAAAAATACATTTTATGAAAATATTTGGGTTGTGTTTGATCATACATGGTTCAATATCTTAATGTGGAATACTTAAAATCTAATGAACTTAATTTCATTAAATGGGTAATATAGATTGCTCTGCAATATTTATGTGGCACTTTTTAAAACTCTGGTGACTTTAAGCTCCATCCGGACACAGATGACCAAGAGAGAGATAATTTAACAAATAATTTGTTTTGGCAAGGGTTTGAATAAATAAAATATAAACATAACATTTTCCTTGCATATCATTGAGATAGTGTTTTATTCAATTTTTTTATTTATTTATTTATTTATTCATCTATTTATTTATTTATTTATTTATTGTGCAAATAATTTAACAGTATTTTAGATATATATATATTTTTTTTTGGTAGGGTAAAAATCAATTTAAAATATACCTACAATCTCAGATTTCTCTATTTATGCAAATATTGGGGAATTTTTTTTTATTTTAATGAGATTTCTTTTCAATGTTTCTTTATGTTATATACTAAATTTGCACTTTTGAGGGGTATATTTGTTGGTTATTTAGGTTTTAGTACTAGATCAAGGTACAGATATAAAAAATTCCTCTTTTATCCTTTTATTTATTTAAATACAAACATCGTTCTTTTACATTTGATTTTATATTTATTGTTTACATTTATGGTATATATATTTTTTGTGAGGTGTTATTCTGATTCAATGAGTATCTTATAGATATAAAATTTTTGATATTTACTATTTGTCATAGTATTTGGGGGGTTAAGGAAAAGCATTATTTTAGTTTGATATTGCAGCATAGCAATTTTTTTTTTTGGTCTGTTTTGTTTGCATTTGGTAATTTGAAGACTATATTTAAGTTTCTCTTGATAAAATTTTTCTAAGCATAGGGTCGTCAAAAAAATTTTTTTTTCTCTTCATTTCTCTGATTGATATTTAATTTTAGAATCCCCATATTCAGTTAAAATGAACAATCTAATCGCTACCATTGATAAGTTTGGGGGGGGAAAGACTGAAAGTGTGAATAATTTTATTCGCCAAATTTCAGACATAGCCAATCACGCTAACTGGGGAAACAATATGCGAACGGTTATTTTACGATCAAAATGCACAGGTAAAGCCCTTGATTTCCTAAATAATGACCCTTCAGCTACACAGGAAAATTCTTTCAACACTCTAATACATTTATTGAGAAGTAAATTTGACAGACCCATATCTCACCACGAATTGCAAACTCGTTTTTCATCGCAAAAACATTTATTGAGAAGTAAATTTGACAGACCCATATCTCACCACGAATTGCAAACTCGTTTTTCCAAGCAAAAACCCGGCCAGAATGTGACAGATCTAGCAGATGAAATAAAATTATTAGTTAACAAAATCGTCCCTAACCCAGATAATGCCCCACAGATAATCGACATCCAACATGGCATGATCTTTTCAAAATTTTTAGAGGCTTTGAGATCGGACATTAAATTTGAACTCACCAAACAGGGTCCATCAGACTTTGAGTCAGCGGTCAGGATTGCAAAAAATATCGAAAGAGCTCTAGATAGCTCAGAGGGGGCTGGGTCAATAGTGAACATCACTCAAGAATCAGATATGCAACTTCTATTAAAACTACAGATAGAAAACGCACAAAAAATCAAAGAACTTACGGAAACTGTTGAAAAGCTTAAAAAGGTCTCTTGCCACACTTGTGGAAGGGAACATTTGACGACTGACTGTTATAAATTCCCAGGCACCTCCAGAAACATCCCACAAAACAACGCTTCAATTCAAAACAACTATAGGCATAGGGGGAATCATCAAAACAACTATAAAAATCGAACAAGACCATACTACAAGAGAAACCAACAATGACATCGAAATGCAGAGCAAAATCATAGAAGTGTTTTTTCAGTTAACGATATAGAGGCTAGTTTACCGATAATCACAATTAACATAGGGGTTTTTTCTTTTAACGGATTAATCGACACAGGGGAAAATTTGAGTTTAGTTCAACCACACGTAATTGAGGGTCTAAGGGAACATATAAAGCTAAATTTTTTATCACGTTCAGTCAACATAAAAACTATTGATAATACTGTAATACCATACTACTCAACTGTCAATTTAAAATTTAAGATTTCACAAAAATGGTTTTCGAACGTTTTTTTTGTCACAAATTCAAATTGGTCTTCCAATTATGATTTTATCTTGGGATACGATTTCCTTAACAGGAATAAAATATTACTTGACTCAGCCAACAAAAGTTTAATTGTAGATAACATTGTTCTTCCTTATGAAAACAAAACGCCAAATTCAATTCCTACCACACATCATAATAACCCTAATTTAAGCATGCAAGACAGTAATAAAAACTCTACCAAAAAATTTGTTAATTCTCTTAAAGTTGTAAAAATCAATCCCCATCAATCTAAAATTGTTGCTCTAAAAGTTCCAGAAATCAATTCGCAAGCAAAAAATCTTCTCTTTACTCCAATCAAAACTAAACTTAATTTACAGATCAATGAAAGTATCCATTTAAACGAAAAACTCATTTTTATTTATGTCCACAATCCTTCAGAATCTAACGTATACATCAGAAAAAACACTAAATTAGGTAAAATTGAAACCATTGAGGATGAAGATATCAACTATAACTATGAAGATCCCACTTATCAAATAAATGCCTTAAACACAGATGAAATCTTAAAACTCAGAAAAAATTAACTTACACCAGAAATTTTTAATTTAGATCACTTACCTCCTAACGATAAAACTAGACTACTTAATTTGTTAATGTCCAATTTTCATGTTTTTTCCACCTCATACAAAACTTTAGGTAGCACTGACAAGGTGATACCACAATTTAAACTTATACACGATTTTGCTCTACAAACTAAACCATATCCCATACCAAAGATTGCTAAAGAATTCGCGAGAAAAGAAATTACACAACTCCTTGAGGCAGGCATTATTGAAGAGTCATCATCAAACTATTGTTTTCCTGTTATTTTTGTTAAAAAAAATCTCTCCCTAACGATTCCACAGATAATTTAAAATTCAGAATGTGCATCGATTACCGTCTTTTAAACAGCATTACAGAATCCTATAAAATTTGCCTTCCTAAAATAAATGACATAATTCAAAACATTTCAGGAAAAAAACTATATTCAGTACTTGATTTAAAAGCAGCATTTTTTCAGATACAATTAAAAGAACAGGACAAACATCTACTGGCTTTTTCCACAGAATTCGGTAATTTTCAACCATGTCGTTTGCCTTTTGGATTAGTGAACAGTACTTCATACTTTCACACTTTAATTAATAAATGTCTTGAGGGGATTAAAGGGAATAACATTCAGTACTTTTTAGATGATATCATTGTGGCTGCAGACGATATGGAGGAAATGCTCTTTTGGCTTCAAAAAGTATTTCATAAACTCAGAGAATTTAATTTAACTTTAGATCCAGCAAAATTACAATTATGTAAAACAAACATCACTTATTTAGGTTTTAACATCAATCAAAATGGTTATTCACCTTCACCTGAAAATGTACATAAAATAAAAAGTTTTCCAATACCTACCAATGTAAAGCAAGTACAATCGTTTCTTGGGATGGTTAATTATTTCCGCCCACTTATTTTTAACTTTGCTGAAATTTTGAAACCAATTATTAATCTCACCAAAAAACATGTAAAATTTTTCTGGAACAAGGACTGCCAAGATGTCTTCATGAAAATACAAGACATTCTTCTTTCTAACCCCACCATCAAAAACATTGACAACAATAAGGATCTCTACCTAGTGACAGACACATCAAAGCATGCCATCTGTGGCATACTAATGCAGAGGGAAAATAATATCTTTTACCCAATTCAATTTTTTTCAAAACTTCTTTCAACATCAGAATCAAAGTATCCTTCAATTAAAAGAGAATTATTTGCTATTTATGCTTCAGTCAAGTATTTTCATGAACACCTCTATGGCAGACACTTTAAAATTTTGACAGATGCTAAAGCTTTAACATATCACTTAAATTTAAGTAAACTACCTGATATTATATCGAGATGGCTAATGTATTTACAATCTTTTAATTACACAATGGAACATATTCCAGGCGTGAATAACCCAGCTGATTTTCTTTCCCGAGTTTATGACAATGCAGATGATAATCTGACGGTTAATGCTTTAAATATTTTTGCTCCAGGGGACCAGTTGCTCTCTTTTCAAAATATACTAAAACACCAATTGCAGGACAAAAAACTTATGGAAATTAGAAAAAAGATTACAGACAATAAACCAATCCTTCCAAATTACACCATTGACAAAGACAACAATGTATTAATGTACAAAACAAAAATAGATGAATCTGATAATCCTCCTAAAATAATACTACCACCGTCATTACAAAACGATGCCATAGCTATTGCACATCAACTGCACTTTGGTGCAGTAAAAACTTATGATATTTTGAAGAGGATGTATTTTTGGAAAAGTATGTTTCAACAAGTTCAGAAATTTTGCAATTAATGCCATCAATGTCTAATTAATAAATCAAAACCCACAGACACCAAACCTAAAATGATATCAAAATCTAACTTAGCTCCTGGCGAAATGATAGCCATTGATGTTGTAGGAAAATTACCCAGATCACTTGATGGCAAATTTTTTATTTTGACAATTGTCGACCATTATTCTCGTTTTCTTGAGGCAGTTCCACTACCCAATGTAACCTCTCATTCTATAATCAAAACTTTAAATAATTATTTTTCTAGATATGGCATACCTAAAATTATTTTGTCAGATAATGCAAAAAATTTCCAATCACAGGACTTTGATGACTACTTAAAATCCCTAAATATAGAACATCGTAATACATCTATCTATTTTCCCAGATCTAATGGTCTTCTGGAACGCATTCACCGTAGTCTCAAACAATCAGTAGCTGCACTCTCTGATCAAGTTATAGAATGGTCCGAGAGATTACCATTTTTTGTATTACATTATAACAATTCAAAACATGCAGTTACAAATTTTACACCAGCCCAATTGTTTTTCGGAAGAGATTTGAATCTTCCAATTCAAATTTTTAGTCCACCAAATTTTGTGGAACAACCCTCAGAGTATCTACTAAGACAAAGAGAGCATTTCCAAAAGACGCAAAAAATGGTCAAGGAGAATGAACAAAATTATTTTGATACACATGAAAAATTTTTAAGGGGGGGTCCAGATCGTATTTTTCAACTAGACGATATAGTCTACCTCAAACAATTTATTCCTCCATCCACTTTTGGCCCTAAATACTCAGGTCCATTCAAGGTCATCAGGAAATATAGGAATAATAACTATTTAATTCAGGATGCTAACGACGATAGTGCAAAATTGATTAAGGTAAATGTATGTAAATTGTACAAAGGGAAATAACATTTTTTCTCGTTTTTGTTTCTGTGTGGGGTAGGTGTTTTACAATTTTTTTTTTGTGTGCTTTTGGCTCAAATTTGCAATTGTATATAGATATAAATCTCTTGTTCATTTCATGGTGTTCGGGTGGAGACATTATACATGCTCTATGATGGAGATAAAGGAGCTATTAAAAGGCAAAGTGCAATATATTATATGATGTATTTGTGCAATGATATAGGTAATAACACTAAACAGTAAAATCATCAGTGGTTAAAATTTCTTTTCTCAAACAACTCACTTGAGAATTTTGGTATGGACAGGTGTACTCAGTGTAATGAAAAAATAGATTAACTCGGTGACTATTCAAACAACTTTATTAAATCACATCACAAAATTAAAATACAAATGATTAGGTGGAAGACACTGTTACTGCAGAACAGTTTCTATCTCTACTTCTTGCAGGCTGGTCCGGAGTAGTGGAACCACTGAAATTTCATTAAACTATACAATATAACTAAAAAAAAAAAAAAAAAAAAAATAATTTTGCTCTTACCTGTTTCCTGCCATAACTTCAGGTGTATTGGAAACATACAATCTAGAATGCAGCATCAACATAAAGTACAGGCAACAACATAGGAAACATTTGTTTTATTTTATTATTATTATTTTTATTCTATGCATAGAAGGAATATTTATAAAGTATAGTTAGACATTTCACCAACAGTACATATTAGTCAATAGAGACGTACACATTTGTAGTCTTGTGGTCTATCTTAGATAGGCGTAAATCTGTGGCTAGGTTACTCACATGAATGTCTAAAAGTAGATACTATACGAACTTTTTTTTATCTTGATATTCACATTTAAAATCTCCCTTATGGATGGTTAAGAGAATTTTTTCAAGGACTTGTTCAAGTCGAGCCTCTTTGCAGTGTCATCGGCACGTCCAGAAACTCCACTATGAATTCCTAGGGATGATAGATTAGAAAATCAAATTAATATCTTCAAATTAAAAAAAAAAAAAAAAATATATATATATATATATATATATATATATATACGAGCTCATGTAAAAGTCCTGTTTATAGTAAGCTTACTTGATCAAAAATTGCTGCATAACACTGATGATCTGTGCAATAATTAAATAACTTTTTCATAATAATAAATTATTTTTTCTTTGCTTCTCTTCCATTTTTTTTTTATTTTCCCTACCCAATTGTGTTAATCCATGGATGAATGAGATGGCAACTTGAGCTATTAAATAATACATCTGGCTCACCAACTCCTGGTTCAGTGAAATGTTTGTGTTTTAATATTTATCTCTTATTAATTTAATAATCATATTATACTTATATTATACATTGATGTTGTGTTGTGCAATTGTTTTCATATTTACTCATTATATATATTTTTTATATACCTCATTTATACAATTATTTTAACATAATATTAACACTATTTATTATCATATTTTATATTTACAATTGTTTTTATTTTACTATTGTTTTGATTTCGTACATACCAAAGATTGTTGTATTTACCTCACTTAGCTCTCTCTGGAACTGTCAACAATATTCCGTCCAAAATTTACAATTGACGGTGCCGCACTTTCCATATATAGTACCTTACATTGTTTACAATGGGTGCCCTAGCTTTTTTTTTTCCAAACGGGGGGGGGGGGGTAAATGTTACACACCGTTTTAATAGTAACATTTTTTCTTAAAATTTCATAACGTAAACATCGTTAAAAAATAAAGAAAATAGACAATTTACATTATTATTGATAACAATCGATCATAAAACATCGTGACTCCGGTAAAAATGTGTACTAAAATAATTTCGTATTTAGAGTAAACGCTACATCGCTCAAAATTTAATTAAACAATGTTACAAACAGTCAAATTTAACTATTTCTTAACATTTTACTTTCCGTTTTAGATTCAAAAATAAAATACTTTTGGTCGATATCTCGGTAATGACATCGATACCGGAGTAATCTATTAATCATTACCTTTAAAATGAGATATTCCCCATCCATATACGTTAATAATATCGGGATTCAACTTCAAATTTTTCATGCAGCGATTTTGCGCAGTTTAAATAAACGTGCCACTGTTTTTTTTCATTTTCACCGGGCAGCCATTTTTCCTCATCGTTTCTTACTCTTTCCCGCTCGAAAAGAGGGGATGCAGCTAGGGGATTCCTTCTAGAATCCGAAAGAACATTCCGGAACTTTTATCGGGAAGTGGCGATGCGCGTCACTTCCGGTAGGTTCGCGAAGCTGATTGGCTGATTACGGCGCGCGGCTGCGAAAAAATTCGGTTACTCAGATCTAGAGAGCAGCTAGGTGGAAAGTGTTGGTTAGGCCGAAGGCCCGGCATTATGCCGTGGACCCAAAGCCGAAGCCAGTCAGAAAATGTCCGTTAGAAAACATTTTTTGTCAGTTTTATTTTAGAAGGCACCATTGCTTAGAGGGATGATAGGAATAAAGCAATCCATCTGAATTATTAAATGTCGTGGTGAAGAGAAGAGAAAATACGGCTGGTGAAGACATAGTCAACTTCAATATCTTGCTAAATTAAGTCACTAAAGCTATATTACGGCCTTGTGTTTTAATTCCACTCCTGTCAGGATTAGGAAGTGGAATACGATTATATGCAACTTATTTTGTGTTTGGCCTATCCAGCGACATCAACAAATTACTGCAATGAAAGCTGGTCATTTTAAAGCCCTGAAATATCTTACCGTTGTGCAGTGATTATTCAAGCGTCACCGGGCGCCATTTTTTTTTGAGATTGCTAAGGTGCTCATTTGAGAGGCCATGTGTGATCGGTCATTTAAGTGACAATACCTGAATCGAGGCCTTATTATTGATATTCAAAGAATTACTGCAATGAAAACTGGTCATTTTAAAGCCGTGAGATATCTTACCGTTGGGCAGTGATTAATCAAGCGTCACCGTGCGCCATTTTGATATAAGTTCGATGTATGCTATCAAAGTGACTATCCCATGACTGTGTTAATGAACAATGCTCGAAATTTCTCTCTGCAAAGTGTATAACAAACAAAATTGAGCATCGCCTATCAATCATCTAAATCGCGGCAGTGTGTGTTAAAAATGTGTCAACCAATTTTTTATTATCTTTTACTAGTTTGCTAAGCTGGCCAGCTCGTTCAAAATATGTGTGTACTCGTGTTAAAAAGAAATTAAAGTGTTTGATTTAAAAGAATTTTCTGTCCTCATCTATAATTTCTGGTGGTTTGGTGAGTCATTTTTTTTATCTTACTTATTTTCTTATAGCTCAAGTTTCAGATTCAGTTATCGTCGTCGGATCGATCAATTCATCAATATTTCGTACTACCACTTTTATTTTAAAGCGAAGGCCATTAAGAATTATTTATTTAAGTATAGATTTATTTAAAATGCATGTTCAGTTTTAAAGAAGTCTCTGAGTGCCAAGGCTTTCACTTACCTAAATTTAATTTGATTAATATTATACGATCACAGTTAGACTTAAATTCAACATCTTAAAGTACTTATTTTTAGAGAATTTACAGTGTTAATCTTTACAATTGTAGCAATCTTTATTTTTAATTCTTATCCTAATGGAAAGTATTCAAATTTAATATAAAGGTTCACAAAATTTAAAACAAAAGTTTAATACCCACCTTTAATCCGCACCACTTTATTTACAGACTATTTTCCTTCAATATATAACTACGATAAAATAAGGAAATATTACTCTTAAGAAAAAAGTAGTATGGAAATAAAGGCGGAGTTAAAAATGCTCCAGAATAAATTAAAATGTTGGCATCTCTGTTGTAGCAAACATGTGACTGAAGATCGAAAGCGAGTTTTTTTTCGTGTTAAAAGAAACAAAAATGTATTAAATAGCATAGTACACTGTCTGGACCGCTATATCATTTCGTGTTAACCGATTTTTCATGTTAAGCGTTTTCGTGTTAAACGTATTTCACTGTAGTTTCCAACTTACTTACTACCTTTTGGCTACCGAAAAATTGTAATAATTTGTTTTATTTTACTTCATCATTAAATAAAATAAATCTTTTTGTTAGAATTTTCAGGTAGCCAAAAGGTAGCCTATCGTTACATGTTTTAGAAAAATAACATTTCATTTACAAAGGAACGCCTTAAGGCATGGCTCGATTTTTTAATGTCCCCTCAGAAGGGATATACAAGCGATAATGGTTAATAATACATTTTAAAACTAAACATTATTGTGTAAGAGGGTCTAAATAATTACAATATAATTCTAATTTATCACATTTGTTTTTCTTTTATAATATTTTAAAACCGTACATTTTGAATATGGTTCACCGTTCTTGTTAAAATATTCATTTAAAATTGTTGTTTGCTTATTAGTAATTTAAAAAAAAAGCAATTTTTTATACTTAAAAATAAATTTTCTAATTAATTTCTCATATGACAGAAATATTCTACTTATTTCTTGATATGTTTTTACTATATCAATATATAAATGAATTATGTGTAGGCTATCCTTCATAAAATTAATTTATAACTTGAAATTTAATATTTAAAGTATTCATTTGTAATAAATTTTCTATAGATTAAATTTACCACATTAAATTAGATCGTGAGCATATAGATCTGAAGGGACCAATTGTAATATTGTTTTCACTGTAAGTTTTTTATAATGTATAGAAAAAATAAATTTTTTACTATGCATTTAAAGAGAAACCTCGTTACTATTAAATAACCTTCATACTTAAAGAAACAATCTTAAAATTTATAATTATGCACATTTTAAATATATGTTAGGGTACAAACAATCACAAAAACATGTTCATGACCTTTATAGGGTTAAAAAATTATGCAATTAAAAGATTAAAGACATTCTAAAAAATCTAAAAAATTAAAGTAATTCTTAAAGAAATCCTCTAACTAGTTATTTAAAAACATAACAAAAAAAAAAGGAAAAAAAAAATTTACTTATTCAGGGTTGCTACGGTACCGGGAAAACCTGGAAAACTCAAGGAATTTGAAAATCTATTGAAAAACAGGGAAAACTCAGAGAATTTCAAAATTTATTGCAAAAACAGGGAAAATTCAGGGAATTTTAAAATATTTTGGAAAAACATTAAGAAAGATTTTTCATAATCAATTTTTTTTTTTAATTTTAATGCTTTATAAGGAATTAATTACGTTTTTCCCCCAACTATAGTAAGTTAATAGAATTTATATCCTCTAAATATGTTCGATTGAGTTTTAAACATGTTAGATTCTAATGCTGCGTGATTGCGTGTAATCTATTTTATTTCTAAAACTGACAGGGAAAACTCAGGGAATTTTTCCTCCTGATTTTTATAGCAACCCTGTTATTGAGGTTTTGTTATACTACAGTCCTTTTGACCTGGGCCCTATCATCATTTGTAGCTCTTTTGGTGATTCTTTTTTGACAAAACTGTAATTGTCACTTTCTCCCTTGCTGTTCTCGATTTTAAGAAATGGTGCCACCTCCCCTAACAGCACACCTTTTCCAAATGACATCCTCAACATGTCCTGTGGATGAAAATGACATCTATGAACATCCCATGGACATCTTCAGAGTGTATTATGGACAAGTGTGCTGTTAGGGTCTGATCGATGCTTCCCATTGATTCAAAAAAATTATTTGCTAATGTTTTCTATTACATCTGTGCAGCATTCATCATGGTGTTTGGGGAACTGGCTGGTGTTCTACTTACTCGTCTCTTCCTTCTCTGAGCATGGAACTCCACTTTGCATTGATTTCTGATATCTCTATGTCATTCAAAATCTATTTCAATATTTAAAGATCAAAAAGATAAAAATTAACACTTTCGCTGACAATCGTACGTAACTGTCATTTGAAAAAACACTGCACATCACGCGCCGGTGCGTGATCGGCACCGAATGTGTTAACTTACTAAAAGATAGTATGAAAATATATTTCGAAAACTTTTTTAAATTATCAGATTTTTAAGGATATTTTTGCACTGTAAAATAAGAAGCAGTTGAGATTTTGGCAGAGTACAATCCATGCAATAGCATAGAACTACTGGAAATCAACGCATGGTGGCAGGGCCCGACTTAGCCTAATTGGGGCCCGAGGCAAAACCTTCTGTGGGAGCCCCCCACTGCTTCACTACTTCAGTAATGAAGAACCGAACATTATGGAGGTATTTAAATTTTTCACCTCATTATAGATATATAACAAGAAAATTGACTAGAACCTAAAATAGCTATAAAGTCCTCCCCCCTCCAATAATCAGACGAAACATTGTTCTATCCATTTTATTTCTGATTGTTAACTTTGTCATCTAGCTGCGAACAATTCCTATCCTTGCTGACATTAGGGTGGAATTCAGCTAAATTTTCGCAATTACTATGGCTTAATTAAGCCGGGTTTTACTTTGATGGATTTTACACTATACTGATATTTTGTTTAAAAAAAGTTCATTAAAGAAGAAAACGTAAAATAAATTTTCTGTTTGATTTGGGGGCCCTCCTCTAATATGTGGGCCCGGGGCAACTGCCCTGTATGCCTCTGCCTTAGTCAAGCTCTGCATGGTGGCACTCCATGCTCTGAGGGGAAGAGAGGGTGAGACAAGAACATCAATTAGTTTACCATACATCATGATGAAGACTCTGTGATTATCACCAAAAAAGTTAGCGAGCAAATTGTTTAGGTTTTTAACTTGTTTTTAATCTTAATACCTATACATATTTGATACTAATATGTAATTCTCTAAATATTATCCTAATAGGTGGATGGAAACGATTTCACACATTTAGACCACAATAAAGCACTTGCTATCTTAAAAGAGAGTGGATCTACAGTTTCACTGATGATTTCACGTTAACGATGAAATTATTAAATCTACATATTTATAATCTGCAATTTTTGGGCTAAATCTTATGTGCCTTGGTGAAATTTTGCACTTCAAAATGCACATTACAGTACCTGGTGCTCTATGAGTGTGAAATTCTGAATCTTTGGAGGAGAGAGAAAGAAAATAAAAAGCATTCTGTGGATGATTTTAAACAGATTTAATCTAACAGGTGATTCTTAAAAAAAAACATGTTAATGATTCACTAAGTATTTATTATGATATTGTGTACTTAAAAAGTATTCAATAATGTGAATTATATTTTCATGAATGGAGTGAGATTGTTCTGAAACCTTTCTGTATAAAATTGCGAGGTTTTGACAGGCCGAACAAATTTTAATTTGATTTCTGTGCAGCTATATTTATTTGTGATAAATCAAGAACAAATTCATGTTGGTTATGCAGAAACCACTACTTAATGTGACCAGAGTTTTCTGAACCAAAAATGATTAAAATGAACGACTGATAACAGTATCAGGATAAAATTTTACTCGGCAGCATAATGCTTAGGTGTTTTACAAATGGGAAAAGGGATAAATATTATAATTCCAAAATAAAAAAAAATAATGATTTGCTGCCAACAATTGTAAAATAAAATATGAGAAAATAGTAATTTTATATTCCTATGGTATGCGTATCATGGGATAAGATTTTAAAGCTTGTTGCATTTATTTGCTCATCACAGCATTTTGCTGTGTGCATTTTTAAATTTCAGTTATTGATTTTATTCTAAAACAAGTAATGGACATTTTAAAAATTTATTTTTATTAATTGGAATGACAAATAAATGGAATAATATCAATTAATGTTTTTTACAAATGATTGAAAAAAATTGTCCCTCGTAATTTTGATAACATTAAATGAGCAATAATATGATCACATTAAGCAGTGATCTCTGTACTATATTTTTGCTTGTGTTCATTAAATTTAAGTTGTTCAGATTAAAAAAAAAAAAAATCTTTAAAGCTGTTTAGTCTAAAAGTTGAAAATAGAATGCAAAACTTTTGTCTGACTATTATAATTTTCTTTTAATTTCTCTGTGATTCTCGTAGTTGACATATTTCTAAGGTTATTTTTCTGATTTTGTTGTAAGTATCAATTCTTTCAATAAAATAAATAAATACCATATGTACTTATGTTATAAATCAAGTAATTTTGGACAAAAAAATCATAGGAGGTCAACTAGTACATTAAAAAAAAAAAAAAAGAGATAGAGAGAAAAAAGCTTTGCACCAAAATAATTATGCTATTGCATATCTCAGAATTTCAACTGGTCATGACTGCCTCATTGCCCATCTGAATCGTCTCAGCACTCTACCAGACACTGTAGAAATCCCAAAGAGCGTATGGACAGGCATCACCTGCACTGCTGTGGAGCCCTCCATGGTGAGGCTGAGGCAGCCTGCTATTGTGAAGCGAAAAGACTCATGGGATGATAACCTCAGGAGTTTTTTCAATGTTTTCTTTTGTTGCTGTTTATTCCCGATTCTCTTTTTTCTAGTTCCCATACCCTGCCAATGAGAGGGAAAAAAAAAAAAAAAAACAGAATTTCTAAATTTGAAAATTTTCCTTAATATCCATCACTATTTGCTGCCATTTCTCAACTTCCCTAGGTAATAGAAATATTCAGTAAAAAATACTATATTCAGTTGACTTATAAAGATTTTTTTTAAAACCTTTTAAAGTAAGGGAATCGATGTATACACAAGTATATATGGTAATTCTTAAGACAATTTGAGCTTTATTAATTAATCAACTTTTTTCTTTTTTTCTTCACTTTGTATGCTGTTCATCCACTTAGACTCTTGTAACTTCTGTCTTTTATTCCAGAAGAAGAATATGTAATAAAATTACATACATTACAAATTTTCCTGTTGTTAAGTCTTAAGCTTACTTTTACATCAGTTTGCATTTTTCATTTATTTATTCATGAATGTCTTTCTATTAAATTAAGAGAGTAGGAAATCAGTATTGTTTAAAAATAAATTATTCTTTTAATCTGGGCAACTTAACTTGTTTTTTGTTTGTTCATCATATCTTTTTATCAAATCGAAGGTCTATGCTGTAAGAAGAATCTATTAAACTTTTAAAATACCTAATTAATATATATATATATATATATAAGTGAAATAAATTAATTAATGACTTATTGTATAGCCAAATATTCATTGCAAATGAAATTTTATTTTTTGCAATTTATGGGAGTATGATCTTTGAAGAAAAATTGATGAATTGTGTAAATATCATTCATTTGTAGATAACTCATTATGGTATGTTTTATAACTCTTGTATAAACAGAACTGCTCTATAGTGTGAATAGTATAGTAGTCATCTAATATCATGTCTGTGTGTTAGTCATTTTTTCAATTTTTAACAAATACAGTCTTTCATTCAAGATATTATGATTTTCATTTTCTAAAAAACAATAAAAAAATATAGAAAAATGGATGCATGGATCAGTGTTTAATTCCATGTTGATGTGTAAGTCTGTCTGGTGCTAATTAATAGGGTGTGTTTTTGAGCTGTAAATATTTATTTATACATATATCTATATATTTGTAAGGAAAGATTTGTAGTTTTGATTGTTAAAAAAAAATGACCTTTGACATTAGTATTTGCTGTAAACACAATTTTCTAGAGGAAGATACGTATTGTATCGACTCTACCTAGGCTGGTATTGTTGCTCAAAAAAAAATATGTGGCAAAGTGTTTACCTATATGTGAAAACAATCTCTTCAGTGGTTGCTAAAAATGATTGGAAGAAACTTTCTTCCAATATTTATACTTTTTATTTAATATTCTAATGTGGTTTTTCCACAGAAATATTGATAAAAATCATATCAATGATAAATTATTCAGCAATTGTGTAATAATTCATATTAAGATTTTATGGCTAATGTAAAAAAGCTCATGTGTTGTGTTTGTATTTGAAAGTGTATTTTATTATTTTATTTAGATGTTTGATGTGGCTGAAATATTGCTAAGAATGATATACTATATATTTTGGAGATGTGGTTACCTAAAATTGTTTTAATCTAGTTCTAGCCAGGGATGGTAAATTTGAGAAAAATTATACCAACTAGAAATGTTTTACTACCAGCCAAGCATATGCAGTATACATACATAATTTGTATTGCGACAGCAATATAAAAATAAAGAATCTAATTTAAGGGACAGAATTTAATTACAGTAGAGCCTCGCTTATTCGAGGTAATGTGGACCAAGAGTACCTCAGATAATCGAAAACTCTGATAACACGGACTCTGTCGTAAATCGGAGGAGAAACATACAATAAAGTTTAAAATAGTTGAAAGCGTAGTCAATGAAGTAAAATAATACATATACAGTGAACTCTCGTTAAGACGGCCCCATTTAACATGGATTTCTCGTTATTACGTAAAAAACATAATCCCTGGCTAAGGCCTATAGGAATTGCATGTAATAAGCATCGCTTTATACGTACAATTCATTCGTTAAGATGGACATTTTTTTCCCTCAAAGTTTACTTTATTTGAAAAAGAGTCAGTTCCCAAAATCTTTTCAAATTCAATATATATATATATATTTTTTAACAAGAAATGGTTCAATAATAAAAGGGTTAATCTTTTTTACTCTGTGCTATTACACTGTGGGGGGTAAATAGTATTGAGGAGACATAGCAAAGGATTTTGTTATCAAGTTGTACTATATGAAGAAAAGAAGTTTTGAAAGTAAGTATCGGTTTTCACGCTTTTATATTTTTAGTGAATAAAAGGGTTTGAGGAAACAAATTTTCATTCGTGTTATACTGTGTATGTGTACATAATAGTGATTTTAGAGTTCATATAGAACTTCAGTTTATGAACTCCTGTTATAATGGACTCTCGTTAATATGGACAAAAACTGCTGGCCCTTGATTATCCGTTTTAACGAGAGTTCACTGTATTACATATTTAAATGTAGTCATTTAAAAATGCAATACAGTACATACATATATAAATTATAAAATACAGTGATGTATAGTAAAATTTGTCAAAGTTATCTATGCGATTTGTCAAAGCCACACATTCTCTTGGCAGTGGCCTTTTCGGGACTACCTCGGTTAACCCGGAACTTGGTTAATCGGGGCTCAGAACTGCTCTACTGTATATTGTATTCAATCTAATCAGGATGTACATGGGTGTCTAACAAATGAAGACGCATAAAGTTAAGGGAGAAAAAATCTGAAAATTTAAATTTTTCTAAACTATATTTCTAAAGCTAAAAGTTCATTCACCTGTGGGAAATAGAACAACATAATTCTTCATCGCTGGTTCAAGCTATGCCAGAGCCCCAATTCTTTTCTCAAAGAAAACCAAAAATAACTTTATGTAAATTGAATAAAAGATTAGTGAAGTTTAGTTATTTTGCTTCTGTTGTCATTGATCGTCAGTTTCAGACATTTTAATATACTATATTCAAGAGTTAAAAAAGTGTTATGATGGTATTAAATTTAGAATACAATAATAAAATTGTTTATTAATACTAAAAATTAATATTGTAGGTTAAATTTATTTTTCTCAGAATAGAGGAGAGTTGTATTTAAAAGAAAGATATGGAGAATTTTTGTATAATAGAAATTCATATAAACATAATTATAACATAAACTAAAATATATCTATAAAATATCATGCAGTGCTTAATATCATATTTTTTTTTTTTATTCAGTGAATTTATTTTATTACTTTCTCTTACCCATAGGGTCGAGAAAGTATTGTTTTAGGGTCAAATTTTCGAACGTGAGTTTTTGTTATATTTGCATATTCTGAGATCCTTGAATACGAAAATCATGTTTTTAGCAAATGGTCTGTGTGTCTGTCTGTTATCAGCATATCTCAAGAACAAATAGTAGCAGAAATTCCAAACTCGGTATTCTAAATGTGTATCATATAGGGATGCTACAGTAAGCTTTTCGTTGAGATGAAACAAATGGTTTGTGTACAGGGACACTCAAAAGTATTCAAATACATTATGCCTATGGGGAAAATTGCAGGTAAGTAGAGTTTAACATCTATAGACTGCATTAAACCAAATGAAACGAATATATATTTTTTGTAATAGAGATAGTCGACTGGGAAAAAAATTTTGTGTATGTAGGAGCCTCACCTCCCCCCTAGGGAAGAAATCCTTCCTCGAGGGGAGTATATTTTCATGATGGGTATCTTTCAAAAGAGCTCGCCAATACCTTTAAAACGAATGGTTAAACCATCGATCTGCGATAATTTAAAATGGATATTTAGTGTTATACTACTTCTCTAATATGGAAATTGTCTGAATTATCATAAAAGATAATTTGTTTAAATAATAATTTTAATAAATTATTTTTTAAAAACAGAATTTTTTTTAAAAAACCGAATTAAATTCTATATAAATGGGGGTGCATTAATGAAACGGGGGGTTGACACAGAACTAATTATCATATAAAACTCTTCCGAAGCCTAACTTGAATTGTTTAACATAGGTTTACATAACAGTACTCGTTACCTTACCTCTTAATCTCCAACCTGTATTTATAGTATTACATTTCAGAGTAAGAGAAAGTCGTGTGAGTGACACACCAGATTACTTTTTTCTTATTATTGAAAATTAAGAATTCTGAATATTTTCATAATTAAAATATAAAATTTTTATTTTACACCTGTAAATTTTTAGTAACTGTTTAAGGAAGGGTCCTTATTTGTTCTAATATCACTAATCCATGAACAGCATCAGTATACTATTGTTCAATATTAAATTAATAATACGTTTCTTTGATCCAGTTATCCTTTTCTAGTGGTTTAAAATTAGTATAACAATAATCACATTCCTGAAGTATGTAGTATATCTTTATATTCAAGTTTTTAAAGCTTAAATTGATGTAAAAATGCATTGTTGCTTGGCTTTTAAACATGCTTTTAAAAAATAACTTGTTAAGCAATTTTACCTTTTATTCATTTATTTATTTTTATATTAAAAAATCTTTTGTAAAATTGTTTTATCTAATCAATGTTCCTTCCAATATTTAGACGAGTTTTTAATACGAGACTATAAAACTGATTTTGTTGATACAGTCTGTCAACAAAATGTTTTGCTCACTAAATTGGTGCATTATTTCATGTATGTTTCCTTTACATGCATTTAAATTACTTATTTATTTATTTATTTACAAAGCTTCCTACTTAATATATAACAATAATAGTATTTAAAATGTAATTGTGTTAATGTACCAAAGCTTTTTTTAAACAAACATTTAAATTTTGTTTTAAAGCTACATTTAAAAAATTACTTTAAAGCTCTGTTAGTATCATTTTTAATAATTATATGTTTATAAAACTATTTAGCATGTCACATGGTGTAAAAAATTCAGTCAGCTGTAAAAGTAGGCAGGCAATGGTTTTCTAAATTATATGTAATGTCTGAAATTTGATTAGACACATTTTGTAAGATCAATCAGAATCATATTTTGAAAAGTTCACATATACTAAATTAAAGAATTGGCATACAATCAATATTTAAACTGTAAAACTTCTTCACACACCATACAATTAATAAAAGCACTACTGGTTTCAAAAGGACGTGGCTTTTCTTCTTCAGATGCAAAACAAGTATGGCTATCTTGGAGCCTCCAAGGTAGTAGCATGTTTTTTTGCAGCTGAAGAAGAAAGGACATGTTCTTTTGAAACCAAAAGTGCTTTTGTTAATTTTATGGAGTATGAAGAAGTTTTTATGTTTAAATATATTTACATATGTCTGCAAACATAGTAACTCTGCGACTGATAAGCAGCTCAAAAATTACTTATCAACAATAAAAAAATAGTTACTTAATTTTATTTTTTCCTCAGTAGTAAAACAGTTATGTAATTTTATTTTTTCCCCCAATAAATTATAGTAAAAATAATCAAAACCAAGAGATATACTAGCAGGAATTCTAACACACTTCTAATATTTCAGCATTGAAGATAACTTACAGTTGACAGTATTTTTTATATTACAGTAAAATCTCGATTACCCACGAGCAGTTTATTCGCGACTTCCATCTTCCTTGGCTTTTCTGCTATTATAAATTACGATGGATTCAAACAATAACAATTTGTATAATTAGTTAGTATACAATTAATTTTTTAAGTAAAATAAAAATTTAAGACTAAATATCAAGGAAAATATATACAGTAAAACTTCCCACGAGCGACCACCCTTCGTTCAGCAAAAATTTGGTTGTAAAGAGAGGTGGTCGCTCAAAGAAGGGTCAACATTGGACATTAAGTAGATAAGGTAACAAATCAGTGCCTTTAAAATTGGTCGTTGGAGGAGGGGGGTCGCTTAACAGGGGTGGTCTCCCATAGAAGTTTCACTGTAAATCAATGTCGCGGATAATGTTTCAATGGCATGGATAATCAAGAGTCTACTGTATTTGTTGGGACACATATTTTGCTTGAATAGCATTTCATGTACAAAAATTTGCTGTGCTTATCAATTTGTATTTTAGCTTGTCGCAAACTTGGACAAGATGTTGTCTTGTCCCAGCAAATATAGTGCAGGTAAGTTTCCCACTCCTAGCACTAAGGACGATTCCAAAAGCTTGGAGAAGTGGCAAATTGGCTGACAGATTAGGATTTAGTAAACGTCCTATGATTTAGCTTTTCCTCATTGCTTATTTTTTCTCAGCCACAAGGGTTATCATCCCCTATTTTAAAACTGGACTCATTGAGTCAGCACTTGCGCAGAGGTTCCCATGGTCGCAAGATATGTGGTTGAAGTATAGAGCTAGAGCCCCTAAATAAAATAATAGGCTGGTGCATCACCGCCTTTTTTTGCCTCCGAAGAGGACAGCATTCCCACTTGGCGTTCTTATCGCTTCCCTAATGATTTTAAGAAATCTTGATCTGAAGCTAATCCGGTCAAGATAAGAGCAATAAGCAACAATAATATTCCTAAAAACACATTTTTTTCACAGTACATTCTCAGGATGTCATTTTATTCTGAGGATATCCTATGGATGTACTGGAGTAAGATGTGTTGTTAGAGCGGTTTCTGTTTCTTTTACAAAATGTCGCCAAAACTCAAATACACAGTAATAGAAAGTCTGTGAACGCTTTATATTCACTTCTTGAATGATTATAGCAGTTTATCGTTAAACTTCCATATCATAGTTTACTTAGTTAAAATTATGAAATTTAATAAAATAAGTTACTCTAAAGTAATGTAAGATGATAAAAAAGAATGTTTGTGGTTTGTTTATCAGAGAAACGCGCTGGGTACATGTGGCAACCCTAAGGCAACAAAATGCCTGATGCGCCAGCTCGTATATATAGGAGCCTTAAATAGAGCAACATATACCACTTTATCTAGGAACATGTTAACAAATTGATATTTGTGTATTTTTGAAAATGTGTCTAATACATTATTATTATAGTAGTATGTTGAAATATTGCTCACTTTTTATTACTTTTATTATATTTGTTAAATTTTATTATATAGAAATTTTTATGTATATATGTATCATTCAGTTCATGGTAAAATTGGGAGATTGTGATATAAGTTATACTCTTTTCCTTCCATACTCCCTTTATAGTTTGATGCATATTATTATATATATATATTGACGGAACAGAATTAGTTTAAAATCCTATAATTGATTATTGTATTTTAATAACTTCTTCTTATAAGTTAAAAATGCTGTTAAAATAATTTTAAATTAATAATTATAAAAACTTGTTTGTTCAAACCTTGTAATAAAAATAATTCTGTATTAAATAAAATTGGAAAAAATATTTTTATCAATTTTGTTTATCAATACTATAAAAAGTTTATTATTATTATTATTATTAAAAAAATAATTACGTTATTAAAGGAACATTGATTAAGGAACAAAATGTATATAATTTATTTTTATTTAATAATTTTTTTTATATGTTAATATCGTTTTTATTACAAATAGTTATTTTAATTGTTTTTATATATGCCATTTTAAAAAGGAGGATTTGTAACTATTTATGAAGCAATTTTATTCTAAAAATACTTTATGTGATATATAAGGAGAATTTTATCAAATGTCTTTTTCATTTCTTTTCTGCCCATTTTTAAAAATACTGAATGAAGGTTACTGCGAGTAAGTGGCAAAATACTAGTCTCAGCATAATGATTTGCATTTAGATGTTTAAAAATTTTCTAATAATTTTGTATCATTTAGAACAATGTAGTAAATGAGATAATTATAAGATGTATAATTAATTATGCTTTGTACATACTAACCTTTAGATATTTATAGAGTAATAATAATTTGTAGGTGGTAAATGTCTTTAGTATCTACATTGTGTATCGAAACACTGATTTTCATCATTTATTGTTATTTCATATTGAAAATTTAATTTATGCATTATCTTAATTTGAAGCTGATTTATGTTAATTGGTTTTCACTTTTTCTTTTTCAGTCATAAAACTAATGTATTGTTACTGATATTATTATTTTTAATAACAATATAAAAAAGAATATAACATATATATAAGAGAAGAAGGGTATATAGAAGATATATATAATGTATATAATATCTTAAATTAATAAAACTAAATATTTAATTTTATAAAAGTGTCTGGAATCAGTTTATTAAATATGTTCAATTATCTTTGCACAAAATGTTTTAAGACAATATTTGTTTTGAAAAAGTTTGTTTCCTATACTCGTTATTGTATGAAGGTTATTTTATATTGTTGCTAATCCACTGTGCCATTGCACTTATGCACAAATAACTTAAAAATTTATTATTCTAAAATATATTACTGTTATTGAATTTAAAGATCTGAGCATATTACAAATCAAGTTCTTTTATTTCTATGTATGATTGTTATATATATGTCTTTGTGTTCCTATATTAGATTGCAATACCTGTAAATTTAGTTTTGAAATGTACAGTTTATCGTACATAACAAAATTTGTGTGAAATGACTACTTACGTAAAACATTGTTAAGTGATCTATGAGACTAAATATCATTTTTTGATATTTTAAGAAAATATTTTAAAGAACAAATATGTACAGTAGAGTCTTGCTTATCTGAGGTAATGTGGACCAAGAGCAGGGGTGGCGCCAGCTAGGGGGCCGGGGGGGGGGGGGCACAGACCCCCTCATCGGGGCATACTCCTAAAATCTCTCAGGGGAACAAATACAAAAATTTTCAGTTTTTCTACTTTTACCAGCATTTTTCTTTACTTTTACAAATTTGGAGCATTCCAGTTTCAATAGAAGAAAGTATTGGATTCGTAAAAATTTTCAGCTTCGAGTTTTCCATGAATATACACGTTTTGAGAGGTCCAGAACACATTTTGACCCCGATATCTTTAGAAAATGTCTGTCTCTGACACAATGTTCTCCAAAACCACGAGGAGTACTAACAAATGGAATGGTACAAATATTAACAGTATTGCAGTTTTTCATAAATACTCATATAATAAACTCTCTTTATGTAGTGCCCCCCCTGTCGGGGAGGTGGTGTCCCCCCCTCGGGAAATTTCTGGTGCCACTACTGACCAAGAGTACCTCGTGTAATCGTATAACATGGACTCTGTCGTAAATTGGAGGAAAAACAAATGTTTAAAATGAATGAAAGTTTAAAATGAATGTAAACGTAGTCAATGAAGTAAAATAACACATATATATTTAAATGTTGTCAGTTAAAAATGCAATACAATAATACATACATATATAAATTATAAAATACAGTGATTTATAGTAAAATTTGTCAAAGTTATCTTATTTGTCAAAGTCTGGCTATTTGTCAAAAACCACACCTTCTCTGGGGCTTGGCCTTTTCGGAATTAACTCGGATAACTCGAAACTCAGTTAATCGGGGCTTGGATAACTGCGGCTCTACTGTACCTCTGTTAAGGGTTTGTTGATAATCTACAAATTTATGCCCACTATTATTGAAAAAAAGAAAAAGAAAGTATGTGGAACTCATCATTGCTGGCACGATAAAATATCGAAGATGAAAGCTTTTGAAATTGGTTGATATCGTTGATAAAAATATTTTCTTGAAAAAAAAAAAAAATCTCATATTTTTGTCTCCTTTGAGAGGTTTTAGTCCCAGTACTCTCTTGTCCCCTTTATTGTCCACCAGTGCAAATAGCCAATTTTTTTTATGCATATATTGTAAATTTTTATTCGGACGGAGGACTATCATTTTCAATGTAGAGTTTTTGTAGACCCAGTTTTGTGTAACACCAAAATAAATTAGAAATATTAGCCCTACCGTTACAAATTTGGTACCAAATGAAAAGGGTGATTTTTCTGAATCCAGGTGTGCAAACAGTTTTTCGACACGACAATTAGACCCTTTTAAAATTAACTAAAGTATGGAATTTAGGTGGCAACACTTCATTTTAATTCATTTCAGTCATTTTAAAAAGTACGTGGTCCAGTTTTACGGTAAAAAAATGAGGAAAAAAAAAATTAAAATTTTACAGATTGAAATTAATAGTCCTCTGTACTAAACTAAATTCTGTCCTTGACAGAATTTTTAGTTTTTTTTTTTTTTTTTTTTTTTAAGTTAATATTACCTCAAGATAATGGAAATAATTACTGACTAACATTGCAATCATTAAATAGTTGCTAAAAAAGTTGTTAAATAATTACTTTAAAAAAAAAAATTATTTATTTTTAATTTTTATTATTTGTTTTTTGTGTTTGAAATTTTTAATTTTTTTTTTTTTTTTTTTTTTTTTTTATATATCTAGGCATTTTAATATAGAAAGAAAGGTAATTCATTTCAAATAATTTGTTACCATTATCACCATCTTCTGGCAATTCAAGCAATATTTTTTAAATTGTGATTTATATGTGTCAAACTATTTAGCTGTAGGAGGACAATTTGGAAAGAAACAATGATCCTTAAGCTTTTCAGTAAAACAATAGTAATTGTTTCAAATAAGAATTGTTAATAATGTTAATTCTATAAACACTGTTTAAATTGTTAAATAAAATTTTGCTCTGTCAGCTATCTGTAGTTAGATACCTTATAAATGAACATATCAAGAATTGTTTACAAGAATTGTGTAATATATTCATGATGATATGCAATATGTTGCTTTATAAAATATATTCATGGTGATAAATTATATGCAATATGTTGTGTTTATAAACTGTATTCATGATGATAAATTATATGCAATATGTTACTTTATAAAGTGTGTAATATGGATGTTAAGGTACATGCTTGTTAGAATTATAAATTACTATTAGATTCTTTGTTAAATTATGTGGCATAAAATTCTTGTAATATTTTTACCATTTTATTTTGCAATATTGTTGAAGACTTCCTTACAAGGAAATGTATTTAGAATGTTGGCTTGGAATTTTTTACTGTCAACTATATAAATCATTAATAATATTATCAAAAGGAAATACTATTGATGTTAATGTTACTTTATATAAAGAATTTGCTGTGTTAAAGGATATTTGGAAAATTTAAACTAATGTTAGATATTGTTTCAATTTTGATGTTTAAAATGATTTCTTATTTAATTAACATGGTTTTTCAATTAAATAATAATAATAATGTGTTCTAAACAATTTGAAAAAAGATATTCTTTCTTGAATAACGTAAGAAAAATAAATTCTGTAAACATATACTGTAGTGTTTTGAAACTACGTTTTAACTGTTATCATAAAATTTTATGTACAGAAAGTTTATCTGTCTAAATTGTCTATATTTTCCAGAATTGGAATTATTGTATTTGTTATTATTGTTATGAGGCTTTACTGCTGAAAAATTGTTAATATACAATGTTGAAGCAGAAAAATAATTTTTATATCTATCTTTAGATATGTATGAAAGTGAGTGGCCCAAAATTTATTAAAGTACTCTGTTTTTTTTTTTTTTTTGCTAATAATATACTACAAAACTTTTAATGAGTTAGTTGCAGAAGAAGAAGAAAAAAGAAAGAAAAAGATTGTTATATATCTTTACTTAATTAATTTTGCTTTCTCTTAAAAAAAAATATATATATATATTATCAAAGGACAATAAAATGCAGGTACAGTCGGTAACAAAAGTGTTCGAACACTAGCAAAAATTCCTATGTAAAAAAAGTACACTTCATACGGTTTTGTTAAATAAATCCTTATCGAATCCTGCTCTTAGTCAGTCTAAGAACATAATTCAACAAGGATTTATTTAACAAAACCGTGTTAAGTGTACTTTTTTTTACATAGGAATTTTTGCTAGTGTTCAGACACTTTTGTTACCGACTGTATCTCTTAACTGGTGCAATTTCTGTTAATGTGGTTTACAGTTAGCATTTTTTTTTTTTTTTTTTTTTTTACCCAAAAGGTTTCTTAATTCATGAGAAATCAATTGAGTGCTTTTTTACTTCAATGAAGGAAGTATTCCAAAATATTTACAAAACAGATTTTGTATCGCATATAACTCAAAATCTGTTGTTAAAAATTATTACTTCTGATTTTGGTTTTAATATGGTCTTTCACCTTAAGGATGTTTATTTGTGTATCTGGTAGTGAGAGGCGAATAAGAAAACTCTTGGAATTGCTGAAAAAAATCTCTTTTCCAAAACCAAAAGGAGAATCAATTCTGTTTTTCGACAATGCAAAATTGGGTATAAGTGTGCAGGCACAATTTCAGCTAGAGGAGAAACCAAAAATACTATTTAATTTTTTCTGTATAAAAAAAATTCAATTTAAAAAAAAAAAAAAAATCATAAATACGAAAAGTGCCGCTTCCATCACTTGCACTTATGCTTTGCCCCTGTATGTATGTATTTTGCATAATTCAAAGAGGATTTTATGTAGATCGTTGCAAATTTATATTTAGGGCTCTGACACCATCTTGTTATGCACCTCCTTTTTTGACATAATTAATCTATTGCTACAATGGAGGTCAGCTTTGGTTATGTTCTTGTCATTCAAATTTGACAAAAAATAGTAATTTAGGGTTGATAGAATCTGGAAACTGCTTTTCAATTTTAAATGGAATCAACTAGCATTTTTGGTATAATGTACTGATTTTTCGTCATTATTTTTCCAAAAAGATATTGAAGAAGGCCATCGGAATGCCATTGTACTCAGACACTCCGAGTTTTATATTTTTTAGTGAGAGATTACACAGTAAGTTCTTGATTTCTGCTCCTGAACAAGCAATTTTTGTGATCTGTGGTGTAAAGCTATTTTTGTAAAAATATGGTGTAATTTTTGGACTGTTTCAGGCATATTCTGTTAAAACTACAAAATAGTTTTAACATGGCTTACTTTATAATTCTGGTGTTCGAAACTTGTTGGTGTTCGAACACCAACAAGGTAGTGACCAAGCCGGGGCGCCCCAGATGAAACTAGTCTACCAAAGATGAACGTGAAGATAGTAAAAGGTTGTATTTTTGAAAATTCTATTAATTAAATTGCTTCATGGATTAATTATTTCAAAAAATAGTAATTTAGGGTTGATAGAATCTGGAAGCTGCTTTTCAATCTTAAATGGAATCAACTAGCATTTTTGGTATAATGTACTGATTTTTCGTCATTATTTTTCCAAAAAGATATTGAAGAAGGCCATCGGAATGCCATTGTACTCAGACACTCTGAGTTTTATGTTTTTTAGTGAGATATTACACAGTAAGTTCTTGATTTCTGCTCCTGAACAAGCAATTTTTGTGTTCTGTGGTGTAAAGCTATTTTTGTAAAAATATGGTGTAATTTTCTTGGACTGTTTCAGGCATATTCATTGAATAATTTATCTGTTTATTTAATAATAATAATATTATAGTTTTAAAAAATTAAAGAACACGCTTTTATAGAAATGTGAACTAAAAAGCACAAAATATCTATCTTAGTATTAAAATGCAGGGTAAGAGAAAATCGTGTGAGTGACACACCATAATATTTACATACATTTAAATCTTTAATTAAAATAACTTAGAATTAAACAAAAACCATTTTTTTTAAATCTCCCCTGACTGGGCTCGAACGCTGGACCTTTAGGTTCGTAGCGCGGAGCTATTCCTCAACGCCACGGCATTCACGTAGGGAAAGTCTTTTTTTACAATATAGATTTTTTGTTTGCTTCCAGAGCGGTTACAAACATACATACATACATACAGGTGAAGCTAATAAAAGCGTGTTAAAAAGCACTTACCACACACATGAAAATGTCAATGATTTGTAACATTATGTAAAATTAAATGGCTGTACAAGAAAAGCATGTGCTGTTCACGTCAGATGTTTTATTAACTGCACAAATTAAGGGATATCTGCATGTTATAAAATTACTTATTTCTTCTTGATAAATTGATTAGTGCCAAATATTAAATAGGGGAATATGAAAATTTTATATTTAAAATTAAACATTACACAAACTCATAGAAATCAGTAATGTAAGTAAATATTAAAAGTGAAAAGCAGATGGAAATTTAATATTGCAAGGTGATAAATTTACAAGAGAAATATTCTTAACAGAAAAATATGTTTAAAAATATATTTTTGTCTAATGAATTGTTAAGAGTTTTACACAGATTTAAAATTTTCTTAGAAGTTGAGTTTTACCATTGAAAATAATCTAATGTTTTCTAATACAAATTTAATATTTTGGATCTATAATATTTCTAATTTATCATTTGTTTTCTATTCATAACTAGGATATAAGAGCATAAACTTTTATAATAATATGCAAAGTACATTAATATTTCAAAGTTTTTTTTTTTTTTTTTTTAATTAAAAGTAAACAACAAATATGAAATTTAAAATAGTTCAAACTTAAATATTATATCAACTTATTGTTTGCAATTGGAAAGTTGTCAGATAATTTCATTTGAAAAAACAAATTTGTGAATAAATACAGGAGTAAGAAAAAAGAAATAAAAGTTTTTAATAATACAAGCTTTTGTGCTTTCATTTTATTTATTTTTTATGTTGGATGTAAATTTGTTTATAATTTTTAATTGTACAGCTTCCATGCTTAAATCAAACCTTTTGAACTTAACAGTTGAGCTGATATTGTATATATGAAGAAATACAGCAGTTGTTATTTAATTGTAAATGATTGTATATTTGTCTGTAGATATATGTGCTTGTCTTATTGTCTGAGCAAAAAATGTGCAATATAGTTTTTAAATCAAAATATATTTGTCCTACATCATTATTATCACTGTTTTTTTTTGTGAAAATAGAGATTTTAAAAATATGCAGCAAAGTAATAATATTTCTCTTAATGATATATATATATATATTTCTAATTATTTAACAATCTATAGATTGTTAAATAATTAGAAAAAAAGTCAAAAGTAAATAAATAAAAAATAAGTAATAATTAAGTATCAGTAAATTTTATTGCAAATCTCAAAATGATTTTTATTTTTTAAAAGGGTTAGTTTTGTAAAAGTGCTTGCTTGTGTATTTATTATTCATACCTTAATTGTGGATGTAAGTTTCTGTGTACAAATATAAAAAACTGCCAAATCTATTTGTAATAGAGATTTTTTTTTTTTTTTAAATACAAGAACTACCAATAATTAATAAGAATATATTAAGCACTACTTAAAATATTTGATAGAATTTATATTATTACATGGCATCAGTTCTTATCATGGAAAGGAGAGAAGAAAAATGTTAATCTGCTTAGATATTTTCCCTCTTCTTAATCTGTGTGATGCTTTGTTTCTACTTTTTTTTTTTTTTTTTTTTTTTTTTTCACTTTATTTTATGTATACAGGATGTCCCAAAATTACAACGACAAACTTTAAAAGGAGGCACATTATTAGGAATCTGAATTGTACAGAAACCCATGTCCACAAACAGGGCCTGACTTAGCCTAATTGGGGCCCAGGGCAAAAACGTCTTTGGGGGCCCCCTCTGCTTCACTACTTCAGTAATGAAAAACCGAATTTTATGGAAAGTATTTAAATTTTTCACCTCATTATAGATTCATTTTATTTCTGATTGCTAACTTTGTCATCTAGCTGCAAAAAATTCATATCCTCGCTGACATTAAGGCAGAATTCAGCTAAATTTTCGCATTTACGATGGCTCAATTAAGCTGGATTTTACACTGTACTGATATTTTGTTTTAAAAAAGTTCATTAAAGAAGGAAACGCAAAATAAACTTTCTATTCAATTTGGGGGCCCGGGGAAACTGACCCATATGCCCCTGCCTCAGTCAGGCTCTGTCCGCAAATGTTATCTTGAACCTTTAAGAACCTGATGTTTTGTAGTATTTTTTAACAGATGTAGGCGAGGCTTTTAAATTTTGAATTATTAACAAGCATTTTTTTTTTTTGTGTGTGAATTATTGCTATCGTGCTTCCAATCAATGTATTTAAAACAGCTTATATTGAGTATGATTTTGTGAAATGATGGATCGTACAAGTTTTTAAATTTTACAAATTAGGTGGAGTGACAAATAACTAAAAAATTAGACTACACATGATCAGTCGATAATGTTAACACATGGCAGCAAGTGTTATAAAACACCAGAATTTATCTGCTTGTTAAAGGATTAATTTGATTTTTGCTGTCATGATTGCTATGTATTCTCCATTCTTTCAACTGTTATCAACATCCACTTATAGTTTGTTTGTAGCTCTACTTTTCAGGGTTGCCACGCTCTCGGAATAGTCAGGGAATTCGAAAATTGACTATAAAAGTCAGGGAATTTGATTATTTTAGCCAGAATCTGGAAAAGTCAGAAAATTTCATATGATGATTGCCAAAAAATAAAAAAAATTTCTGCTAACGTAAGGTCGTTTTTCAGCCCCCCCCCCCCACACACACACTCATAGCTTCCGCCATTTGTTTTAAACACCCCCACCCTTCTTTTCCGTTCATGAAAGAAATTTCTTATCTCGCTTATAAACAACAGATAATATCACTATATGTAACATCTATCATATCTACAGTAGAGGCACCAGAAATTCCCCGACGGGGGGACACCACCTCCCCGACAGGGGGGCACTACATAAAGAGAGTTTATTATATGAGTATTTATCAAAAACTGCAATACTGTTAATATTTGTACCATTCCATTTGTTAGTATACTCCTTGTGGTTTTGGAGATCATCGTGTCACAGACAGACATTTTCTAAAAATATCGTGACCAAAACGTGTTCTGAACCTCTCAAAATGTGTATATTCATGGAAAACTGGAAGCTGAAAATGTTTGCCGATCCAATACTTTCTTCTGTTGAATATAGAATGGAAAAACAGGAATGCTCCAAATTTGTAAAAGGAAGGAAAAATGCTGCGCTAAAAGTAGAAAAACTGGAAATTTTGTATTTGTTTCCCCGAGAGATTTTAGGAGTATGCCCCGATGGGGGGTCACAGACTCCCCGACGGGGGGGCCTGTGCCCCCCCGGCCCCCTAGCTGGCGCCACCCCTGCATATCTAACTTTTGTGTTTCAAGTGGTACTATAATGATTCTGCTCTCAATACAGCCAATGCTCAATGTATGGTTAGAGTGAAATTTTCTTAGAATATTTCTGGAAAACCTGGAAAAGTCAGGGAATTTCATTCTCCTGTTTCAGTGGCAACCCTGACTTTTGTACCGCGCACATATGTTAAAAGATATCCCAAAACATCCAGTCCTTAAAGGGTTAAGATGGCATTTGTGGACATGGATTTCTATGCAATTCTGAATCCTTATGATGTCCCATATCTCATCTTAAAGTTTGTCGCTGTAATTTTGGGACCCTCTGTATATTCTTTGGGTTATATTTTTGTAGTATAATTTTATCCAATTTTCAATATTATATTATCATATAACATTGTGAGAAAATGTCCCCCAAAAATACCTAAATTTTTCAAGATTTAGAGATATCTGTTGAGATATTAAAGCGATGTGCACACTCTCTCTTAATTTATACAAATGGCAATTTGAGAATAAAGCTTTCCTTAACTCGTTGTTCCCCGGCTGGCTTTTGTCTGCAGTAATTTGTTTCAAACTGATCTCAGTTGCCATTGCACATGATATATTTTGATTTTTATGCTATTTCTATAATTTTTTTACTATGGACGCTTTAAAAAAGTAAAGAGAGGTTTTGGAAATTCATTAAAATCTGAAAATATTTTTAATTTTGATTTTTTACTTTTATTTAGAGATCCATGTGCTCCTTGAACAGTATTTTACAGTATATTATTATACTATAAGATTTTACGATTTAAGAAATACAATTCTTAACACAATTGTGATTTATTTTCATTTATATATAATTATAGATCATATAGTATTTATTTATTTAAAGAAAAAAAGAAATAAGTAACATTCACTCTTATTGAGCAAGAGCAAGCAAATTTTCTTAAGAATTTCACGAAAATTTTGTAAATATATTTATTTATTTTATTATTTACTCAAAAAATAATTTTATCTTTGCAATTTTTGGGTGGAATTTCTCATATTTGAAAATTACTAAATTAATTGATTTACTCGAAATAAATATCTACCCAATAGGAAGAAAAATGATATAAGAATGCAAATGCAGTTGGCTTGACTGATTGGAGAATGAAGTTGGCTTGACTGATATACTTAAAACATTTTGCCCTGAGATAGGTTGAGTTGTAAGTTTCCTTAATGTAAGAAATTGCAAATGAATAAATAAATAAAAACTTTGAAATGTTATGGACATATTGAAGGAATAAAAACTTAAAGAAATGTATGAATTTGGATTTACATTCAGGATTATATTTATATATAAAAAAAATTTTATAAGGAGGGGAAAGATACATTTCTAGTGTTTTATAACTAAAAGCATCTGAATTGTCATGATATTAAACCATTTAAAAAATCACATGAATCTGTTATCTAATGTAGATTTATGCATTGAAAATTTTAATAAAGAGAAAGAAATCCCCCCCCCCCCCTTTTTTTTCTTTCTTTTATAATTAGGATACTAAAAATAAATTATCATATGGGGGGGGAGGGACCTAATTTATATTTGTATGATTTTTACAAGGTAAAAATTTAATTCCTGGTATTTTGTAAATTAAAAGTGTAATTGGGATTATATAATTATGAAATTTAAAGAGGGAAAAAATAAATTCTTCTGGTACTTTGTCAGTTAACCATGTAATTACAGTTAAATTATGATATTAAACAAAAATTTAAATAATTTATATTATATGAAGTAAATTTGTATCATATATTAATTTTATAAGATAGGGAATGAATTTTTAATATTTTATAAATAAAAAAGGGTAAGTTGTTATGATATTCAACAAAAATTTTAAAAAATCTTATAAATCTTTGTTACATGTGTATTATTGTAAAGTTTAATAAAGGAAGAAACAAATTTCTGATGTTTCACAAATCAAAAATGTAACTAAATTTAATGATATTTAAAAGGATCATATAAATTTATGTTGCCTGACTTAGATTCTCATGTTTAGCTTAGCAGTTGTTGTATTTAGATGGAGCATCATTTTATTGTACAGTTGTTTAATACTCATCAGTCGTTATCACTCAAGAATTAAAAGAATTTAGATTGTACAGGAGACAGAAATATTAATATATTCTAGAGATGTTGTGTCTGATGTTATGATTCACCTTTTGTTAAATTTTATAAATGGTTGTAATTTTAATTATTTATGATGCCAAAGAATACATTTTCTTTTCGATGTTTTTATCTGTTAATGAGTGAATTTGTTTATTGTTAACTTGTATATGTTTGCATTTATTTATTTTACATGTTAAATCTCTTTTCTGTATTTTTTCAGGTTTACAATTTTCTATTGAATTATTTATACAAACTTTATTTTGTACTTATGTAAATACATAAAATATACATATGTTTATTGTAGTAATTTTATTGTATTTTTTTTTCCCTTCCTTTTGGTGATGGTAAATTTTTGTTAGCTTCATAAATAAAAATGTTTCCTTTATTTTGATTGTACTGTGTGTTTATTATCCAAGACTTTTTGGTTCTTGCATTTTTAAGGGAACACATATATATGGGGTGTAAAAAGTTAGCAGTAGATAAGCTTTATTTTTGAAATTGTCTGTCTAAAGGACAAACTCCAAAAGTGTTTTAAATGAAGTAAGTAATGATATCATACTAGAGTTCTGCACTGAGTCGAGCACCCATGGGGCGGGTCAGATTTGCATTAATTTTTGACCCGTAAATTTATTTCCCCCCCCCCCAAATAAAATAAATAAATAAAAATAAGATAAAATAAAAATAAAAAAATCAAAGAAATTTATTGCTGTTCAATCAAACCTTCTTGAATTTCAAATTTAAAACTTCTTCACACACCATAAAATTAAAGCTTGCACAACTGGTTTTTCTTGCTTTTGCCTCCAAGGTATTTTTTTGTGCACCTGATGAAGAAAGGCTACGTCCTTTCGAAACCAAGTGTACTGACTTTAATTTTATGGTGTGTGAAGAAGTTTTAAAGTTTAAATATTGAGAATACACCAGATTTTTATTTAGTTTTGTGACAAACCTTCTTGATACAGAGATTGTATGACATTCTCTTTCTCCAAAATAATTTAAAGCAGCATGACCTCATGGCATACGTAAATATTGATACCCAACACTTAAAACATTATATGTGAAAATTATTTACCTTCTAATGTACATTTACTTCCTCATTTTTCTTTCTTAAAAAAAAAAAAAAAAAAAGAAAAGTTTGTTACATTATATATTCAAGTTTTGTTTATAATTAGATATGTACATGCAATATTTCATGTAATATTTAATTCTCTGAAAGGTATATGCAGAATAATTAATTATATTTTGTATAATATAATTTTAATTCAGTATCCTATAACAAATTTAACATTAGTACTTCACTGCACGTTCAAATTGTTGGGCGAAAGTCATTTTACGGGTCAAGTTTACTCAATCTATGCAGGACTCTATATCATATCATAGAAAGATATACAAAATCAAAATTTTTATATAGTCTACTGATCCGTATAATTATATTTTGTAAAAAGAAAAAAATCTTTATACACAAACATAAAAAAAAAAAAACTTTTATGATTAAAAGAATTATTATTTAATTTTAAAATTAGATTTTTTTACAGTTGTTAGTGGTTTAAAATCAAGAGTCAATTAAAAAGAAAAAATAACTAAATAAAAAGTATCTTTTCATTTCAATATTCAATTCTTCTCTTTATATACAATATCAAAAAGTCAGTTCACACACACACACACAAAAAAAAAAAACCCTGTTTGTTTTGATGATAAAAGGATGCATGTTATCAAGATATTTTTACATAATGTAAATAATGTCTTCTGCACTGTAAAAAAAAAATAAAAATTAATTTTGTAATTTTTACAAAACTGACTGTATGGATTTCTCAGTGGCATGATGATGTTACTTAATATTTAAAACATTTTTGCATTTGGAAGTACAAGTGGTGGACAAAATTATGGAAGCACTTTCGATTTTATATGTTTTGTTGATTATCTTAAGACCTTATCAGATATAGCAACTTTTCAAACAACCAATTTTTGAGCCAACTTTAGCACCGATTTTTCCTCGGCAAAAACACCGCAGAGGTTACAACAGATGGGTAAAAGTTGGATGAAAGAAGTCTATCTTTTGACGCTTATCACTTTTCTTGGCACGAATAAATTATGCAATGATTAGTGTTAAAATTCCCTTTCATTTGTGTAAAATATCACTTTATTATTTTTATTTTGATCTTTGTTACAACTATTGTCATAAAGCCATATGAAAATAAAAATGATTAATTCAAAATTCTTATCATTTAACGGTAAAATAAATGTGCTTAACGATAATATTTCTTGTTCAAATCTCCACTTTAAGCGATTCCCGTATTCTGCCATCATGAAAATAGCCCATCCTGATTGGATGAGTCTGTGGAAAAATTGTGTGTAGAGACAATTTCATCAAGACAGCTCTGAAAAAGTTGGGCAAGTTCGGTGTGCGCTATCACACTGGGAGTATAGACAATTTTTTTCTGAAAAATCAGTGCTGTTCAGTGGTTGGCTCTAAAATCGCCTGTAAAATCATCGTGTCTGATACACGCTTTAAAAAATATGATACATTATACTGAAACTACAGGAATGGAAAGAGCATGTTACACCTCATATTTTTCAACGAGGTTTTCTCAAGTAGTCAAAAAGAGGGAATCAGTAACAAATAATAATAAATTGAGACCACCCTGTAAAAAATACTTGAAATGCATTGTAGCTGTAGCAAATTATTGCAATCCTTCTTTTAACTATTTATATGAGAATAGACTGTATAGAATTTAGGTATAATTATTTTTACAAAGTAAACTTTTTTCTGGTTTCCTTTTTACATTTAGAACAAAACTTTCATTGAAACATATAAGGTATAACATAAGGCTTCACACTCAATTTCAAAAATAAAATTCCTTCACTTTTCCAGGTCACAAATTTTGGTTCGTGACATAAAAGATAACATAGTACATTTCAAATTGCATGCACAAAAAGCATTTTCAGGGGTTTCGAGCAATATTTGCAATTTTCTCTCACTTCCCCCCCTCCTCCCACTAGTTTCAAATTGTCTTTTCTAGGTTCTTTCTGACTAATGGGTATCCTATAACATGTTATTTACATCCCCAAAGTTTCAGAATAATGCACCATGTACAGCTCTGGAAAAAATTTTAAGGCCAAGCAAAAAACTTAATTTATTTCACAACCACTGATATGAGTTTTATGCAAATTTAAATACACTCATGTCCATAAATTAAGGATAATGCTAGCTGAGGCAAATAAAGGTTCAGAAACAAAACAAACATGACTTATTCATAAAGTCCATTTATTAAACAAAAGATAACGAACAAAAAAAGGTGGTTTATGTAGGATACTATTTATAAAAACTACGATTTTTGCTCCCTGAAGCAATTACAAAAAATATCTCCCTTACAAAAACTTAACATTACATGGTTGGTATGATGGCTAATACATTGTATGTCTCTCAGATGATGAAATACAGTCCTTACAACGCCTAGGAATGCTGAGTATTAAATTATTGATCTTATCTTGGGGAAGGTTACTCTACTCAGTAAGCAATGCTCTCCGAAGTTCCGGTACACATGTAGGAAGTGGTTGACGGACTACAATTCGTCGGAAAAGCATGTCTTACACATGCTCTATCGGATTCTAGTCAGGTGAGAATGTTGGCCATTCCATGCGGGTGATAGCTTCAGATTGTTGGCATCCGTGTACAACATTTGCACGGTGAGGACGTGCATTGTCATCCATAAACACAAATTCTGAGCTCATGGCACCCCTAAACAAACGTACATGTTGTTCCCGACTGATTTCCCGATAAGTTTGGCCTATCGTTTTTCCGATTTGAACATGCAGATCTGTTCTGGTGCCCAATATGATACCCCCCCCCCTTCCCCAAAGAGCACTCCTGCCCCACACGGTGTCGTTCAATGACTTTGTTTTGGTGGTAACGGGTACCTGACGTTCTACATATGAAAGTCTGGTGTGAATCACACTGCAAGCTAAACTTGGACTCGTCGGAAAACATCACATAAGCTCACTGTGCCGCTGTCCACATTGCATGTTCTTTACTCCAAGTTAACCGCTGGCACAGTGCATTGCCGTGAGTGGAACACATCTAACAGGCCTGCGAGCATATAGACCAATATCTCCCAAACGTCTATACACGGTTTGTCTTGAAACTGTGGCACTCGTGGCTGCAGACAGCTGACGAGACAGGTCTGATGCTGTGCTTTATCTGCTTATTTTGGCAGTTACTGCCAAATACCTGGGGTCATTCGGCATTGTAACTCGGGGCCGACCAGCACTGTAACGTCGACTGGCATTTCCATTATTTTGGAATCGTTGCCAAAGCCTAGAGATGACACTTTGGGCGATTCTAAGTTTCCCCGATACTTCTATCTGAGTACGCCCACATTCTAGTCTGCCAATAATTCTACCACGTAAAAAATTATCTGCATGCGTCCTCTGTGTCATAACCATTCGGTTGTGGCACTGAGCGGCTCACAGAACGCTTGTGAACAATTTTCCTTCTTTGCTCCCATTCCTTATCTACCCCCTTCTTATGCTTTCGTCATTGTAACATCATATCGGCGTCATCTGATGGCTTCTTATAATTTGCATATTATTCTTAAAGATGTGTGTGGTATTTCTACAGGTGAAATTTTTGCATTAAAGTTCGATTTCAGTGTGAATCTGAATTATCCTTAATTTATGGACCTGAGTGTATAACACAAGAAAAGGCAATTTTAATTATTTTTGCAAAATAAAAAATTTTAAATATTTTTGCATTATAAAATTATTTCTTATTTTAATTTTTTTTTTCATATATGTAAAAAGCTGGAAAAAATACTAAGGCCACATTAAGATATTATTTAAAAAAACAGCTGATAATCTAAAAACTTTGCCTTATTTTCAGTTAATTTAATCATTTTTGAGATTATAAAATTAAAAAAAAACTTCAAAATATTTACAAATGCATATTGAAATTTTATGCATTTTCAAACACAATGTAATGAATGACAGTTTTAAAATATTTCAAAAATTGAAATTACTTTTTATTTTACAATTCATTTTTTTCTTTAATACATGTAGAAAACTGGAAGAAATGAAACACATAAGATAGTATTAAAAGAACTGCTAATAATCCAAAAATTTGCCCTTTTCAATTAACTGAATCATTCTCGAGGTCACAGATTTAGAAAGTTTCTTCAAAGTGTCTTTTGGTATGCTTTCCCAGCTCTTTTCAATGGCCATTTTTCAGCTCACCTGCAGTGTTGTAAGTTTTCTCATTTCCATAAATATCACCAACCAGAATGCCCAATCTATTGGGTTCAGGTCAGGGCTTTTTGATGGCCATTCAAGCACTTTTGGACATGATTTACTTGCTAGCAAGATAATGTACCAAATACACACATGAAGCTAATCATGTCCAAGTGCTTGAATAGCCATCAAAAAGACTTTCTCAAGAATCTGCAGATTTTCTCAAGAATCTGTGACTGGTGCCACCACATTGCGCTGTTTCTTCTACCAGGCGCTGAATTTTTAACTTTCATGCCTTACCAGCCAAAACAACATCTGTCTGTTTATTTTCCTTTCACAGTCTTATTTTTTTTTTTTTTTTTAAACCAAATGTGTTGATCTCATACAGCAAAGCATTATGAACATGCATTTAATATCAGTTGCCAGCAATAGTGGTGATGATCTTAGACCTTCTGATGTAAATAGGGTTGCCAGATTTATCTTAAGGAGGAAAAAAATAAAGATTTTTGTTTTGCCACAGTTTGTTATGGTTTTATTGCAATATCAATCTTCTTTCTAAAAAACTATATTGAATGTGCCAGAAATGCTTTCTTTTCTTCTATACAATATATATGCACATAAGATTTATGTGGGAAAAAAAGCGTAAAAAATAAATAAATGAAAATTTTAAAGAAAACTGTAAAACTCTTAAGAATATTAGGAAAATTACTATAAATCTAATAAGAAAACAAAAAAAAAAGAAAGAAAGAAATCATTGTACGGGAACAGTTTAACTGTATAATATATGTAAAAAATGTACAACTTATGGGGAAAATGCAGTCTGGCAACCCTTGATGTAAACTAAAATTCCTTACTAATTAAAATTACTTTTAATTGCAATTTTCAATAAAAGACAAGTACGATAAAAAATAAGAAATTACTTTATTTCAAATATATTTAAATTAAATAACATTTATGAGACATGACTTAGATAAAATACATACATTTTTTGTATAATATGTTCACAATTATTTAAAAATTGTAAAATATACAAGATTCTTTTTAAAAAAAAAGTATTATTAAGATAATTTTTGAGCACCCAATGTCTTTTGTTTAGCTTGGTGTCTTTCTTTTAATAATCGTTGTCGTTTTTCTTCCCTTAATTTACGTGCTTCTTGCTTTTGAATATGAGATTCTGAATCTGTAATATACAATATAAATATTTAACAAAAATAAAACAGTGCTGTTTATCTTAATGGTTTTTACAGATTGTTCATAAAAGAAAGAATGAAATTAATTACTTAATGAGGAGGTGGGGGGATCAAACAAGTCTCAAAATTAAACAAAGTTAACTCTTAATTCAAAATATTTCAATTTCAAATGCATTTTACACAAAATCATACGCCTATATTATTTATACGTCTTTCAAGGGACTGACGTAAAAGGACGTATAAGTGAAAAGACGTATAATCGAAATTTTAATAATAACACTTGGATTACTACAAATTGAATGACACTTAAGCAAAATTTGTATGAAATTACTAATTAATAAAGTTTCTTAAGCTAGTAAATGTACATTATACTTTTTTTTAAGACAATAATTAATAATAATAATGAAAAAGATTTATTATAAATAGTGAGAAAAACATACTATTAATGCACGACTGGGTACTAATTACACATATCATATTTTGAGTATTATATTACATTTCTTAAGAATTATAATTATATATAGCCTATCTTTAATAATCATACGATTTATGTCCATACAGATAGTTATTTAATAACATTAAAAATCTTTTAATATTCATCCAATTTGCTGCTTGTCTATGAGCATTAAAAATTCTACTGCGAATTCAATCGATTCTTTAATCAGTATTCTTCGACCTTTCCTGTGTTCCTTCATTTAAGTTGCTTTCTAAGAAAAATCCGTCTCATTTAGAATGGAAAATAATGACAGATCGAGAAATTTTGCGAATCGTGGAAAAGACGTATAACCGATATTAGCGGCATATAAACGAAGACTTTTTGCATTAAAATGAATAGGAATGAATCGGGACTTCATTGAAAGGACGTATAAATGAGAGATGTATAAACGGTGCTTTACTGTATGTAAAAACATGTTTCCTAAAACTAGCAGTGAAGACTAATTTAAAGGCTTGATGAGGTGCCAAATTCACCAACATGGACTCATTGAGAATATGCAGAGGCAAAGAAATTTGGTTGAAGAATACTATTATAAACTACCACAAACGAGGCTCGGTAATACTATATTTGCATAGCAACCAGAATTATCTTTACTTTCTTTTGGCTAGTTAAAAAACTAATAAATAATTTTCCCCCACTTATTGAAAAAATTGAGGTAAAAAAAAAAAAAGATTTTACAGGTGCAGAGAAAATCCTATTAGCTAAACTATCAGTTTGCATATCAAACATGTTTATAAAATCTTTGAATTAAAAAAATCATAAATTTGAATTAATCAAAACTTTAAAAAATTCAAATGCAAATGTACATAAAACTAACTCTTACACCAATATTGGCATAATATTCAGTAAATGCAATGCAGCATTAAAATATTTATACCTGGCATCACATCTAAATTTGTACATTGTACACAAATTTTCTACTTTTTTTTTTTTTTTTTTTTTTTTTTTTGGAAAAAAAAAAAAAAAAATTGAATTTTCTTTATTCAGCAAACACTGAAATACAGAAGGTCATTTAGGTGTTGCCAGACTAGCCTGCCTGAAAATTCACTTTCATATTTCAGCCCAGCCTAAAACAAAATTCTTCATTTTACTGGCTCAATGTGTTTGAAAACTAATCTTTTATTTTACTGGCCCATTTAAAAATTCATCTTCTCTTTGTCAGCCAGACTGGGTACAAGCCTCGGTCCAGGCCTGGACCCATGCAGATCTTCGGTTCAATTCCAACACAAAATTTTATATATTCTTCTAAATTTTTGTGATACTTCTTAAGACTTTAAAGAAATAGGAAAAAAAAAAAAAAAGGCTTAGTTAAAAATTGCAATTTTAGGTAGCAAATAATAATAGTTTTCTATAGCCCCTAGTCTTTATAATAGTCTTCAAGACTAATAACAATCTCTAGATCTAACACATGCTATATTAAAATTTAAATCCCTTCTAAAAATTTTGTCTAGCCACAGATTTAAATTAGTATGTATTAAAGTAACTATAAAGCATGTAAGTAATGCATGATAACAATTTACATAATTTCCAAAAAATTGATACTGATGTGCAAAACAAGTCTCCAAGATTTGGCTCTTCATAGCTATAGAAAAATATAAGAAGTCTTTGAAATTAAGTAGGTCCGATAATAAATAATGATCTAATATCAAATAAGGAAGAAAATATTACAATTATTTAAAAGAAATAACAGAGGTGTACTCTACATTTTTAAAAGTAATTATTAGTGTGATGTAAATACATCATCTCTCCTTTAATTCCCATGCCAAAATACTTCGTTTTGCAGAATGTAGAATCGGTATAGATATTTCAAATTTGTGAAACAAAGCCATTTTCTTTAACATTTCAAGATAATTTCACAAAAATATTTAAATATGAAATCTTTTCATAATTTAATTCCAAGCTGTAGTAACTTCTAATAAAATATCTTTTGATGGAAAAAGATTATAAAAAAGGTATCAGGGTGTGTAACCACATATTAAAATATGGTACAGTGCGTTGCATGAATATAAACGCACCTTTTCCAATAACCAGAAACAGAATTTTTAAAATGTTAAAGGAAGGAATGTGGCTTACAGTTATTGCATATGACTAACAACTGAATAATGTGCTTTGAGCACGTACGCTTAGGCTCACACAAGCTTATGTAAATGAGTGTCTAAGCATTTTCTTATTTTCACTGTTTTTCGTTTGTTGCGCGAAATTAAACGCACTCTGTATTTTGCGCTTAAAATTTAACAGAGCCACCGGAATTAAATTAAAACATAGATAGTCGTGTTGCTAAAGTTCTCTAAAAATAGTTTTAATGCCTGAGTGCAAAATTTACGGAGTTTGTTTAGGATGGCAAGAGGGAAAACTTTGGCAGTAGAAGAGAGGATAAAAATCGACTTAGTGCGTGGTAAAGGCTTTAGCAATCATGAAATTGGGCGCCGATTAGGAAGAAGTGAGAGGGTTGTGCGAAGTTATATAAAGAAATGAGCAAATTATGGGAAAATAGCGTATAAGAAGCGTAAAGGAAAGCTCACCAGTTACGCCAAACATCGAATATGCAACGCTGCAGAGAAAAAGAATATTTCCTGTGTGAAGATAAAGGCTCAATACAAGCTGGGTGTTCATCGGACAACCATATGGAGAACTATCAAAGCTGCAACATTCATTAAATTTAAGAAAATGAAGTCGAAACCACCCCTCACTCAAAAGCACAAAGATATGCGGTTGGAATGGGCACGAAAATGGATTCTAGATCGACTAAATTGGGAAAAAGTCATCTTCTAAGATGAAAAAAAGTTTAATCTCGATGGCGCGGACGGATTTCATAGCTACTGGCACGATTTGAGAACCGAAGAAATGTATTGTTCAAAACGTCAATCTGGAGGTGGGTCTGTCAGGGTGTGGGCAGCCATAGGTTTTAAAGGGACTTTCAAATTAGAGTTCGTGGAGAACACTATGAACTCTGTAGATTATGTCCAGATACTCACAAGGATCCTCCGCCGTCCAGCAGTCAAGAAAGCTGGAAGAAATTATATTTTTCAGCAAGACTGTGTATCTGTACATACAGCACATATCGTGAAAAAATGATTCCGTGACAATAAAATTAAAGTTCTGGATTGGCCCTTAAAAAGCCCCGATTTAAACATAATAGAGACCGTATGGGGTATTTTGGTTCGCCATGTTTACGTAAACGGAAGGCAGTTTAACACGAAAAATGAATTAAAATCGGCCATTTAATTAGCTTGGAAGACAATCAGCTTGGATTACCTCATGCCACTATATCAGTCAATGCCAAGGCATTTAGACCTGTTCTAGAAGCCCATGGTAGCTTTACAAAGTATTAGATGCAGTCAGGGACCAATTTACTCACTTGGAGGCCCAGGGCACTCGTGTTCAATGGGCCCCTTTTTTTTTGTATTTTAATATTATAACAAACAAAATAAACTGCTTATTTCCAATTCACCGTCTAAAAATTCACTTCACATTTCATTTTGTTGGTAAAAGTAAGGCTAAACAAGATTGTCACTTGTCTATCGGATGGACGTACGTCGCCCCAGTGTATCTGCATTGCGGTGCGTGCCTCGGATTTAGTTTATTTTAGTAAAAGTTTGGTTGATTGGGTTTTACGTCACACTAGAGTAAAAGTTTGGAATGCAAGTATCAGTTGTATGCAATTGTATTTGCGTTTAGCGAAAATATTGTAATTTTTCTGATGAGTTGATAGTTTTCTTTAAAGATCATCACGCCGATTAATAAAACAGCACAGTAATTCCTCCATCCATTGACAAAAAACAACAATCATTATAGTAAAATTTGGAATTTTTCCTTTTAACTATTTTTAAAAATGCATGATAGAATTTTTTGGGGGCCCCTTCACTGTGAGGGCCCTGGGCACGTGCCCCTAATGCCCTGCCTTAAATCAGGCACTGGATGCAGTATTTGCTACTCAGTTATCTATGTTTTACATGTGCGTTTAAATTCATGCAACATGTACTTTTGTCATAAATTCAATGAAATTGTTTTCTAAAAAAAGAATATTGGTCTTTCATTGTTTTGACTCGTATTTTCATTTCTTGAATCATACACATACAGTTTGCATCAAGTGTCATCCATTCATATTTTTTTATTACACTTCTATACCATTCTAATTCTTAAAGCTAAGGTGCGTTTATATTCATGCAACACACTGTAAAATAACACATTGACATAAGCGCCTGACCATTCTTATTATATTAGAACAGAGGTGGATCACAAAACTGACTAAATTTTAAATTGCGCTCCTAAAGAAAAATAGGTCCACACACCTAAAATCACGGGTACACTGTTTTCATTTGCTAATCGGACTGCAAAGGTAACCAATGAATAGTTTGCGTACATGAAAGAAAGAATCGTGGATTCTCCCATTGACAAGTGCCGCGGGATGCAAACTTTACAGGGTGCGTTGAGCCAGGAATGAACGGCTGCAATGAGATGCCTGCAAAACGAAGTGTTTTCGCATGGGAATTAAAGGAGAGAAGATGTATTTACATCACATAATCTTACGCTTGGTAAGTACCCATGCATGACCAGGTCGAGGCCAGTGGCGGATATAAGGGGGGAGGGTTAGGGGACTGAAGCCTTCCCCCTCCCCCAAAACACTGACATTCACAATTGAATATTCAATTGTAAATTTTTTATTGGTCTAGAATAACACTTTGAAAAATCTTAGCCCCCCACCCCAAAAAAAAAAAAAAAAAAAAAAAAAAAGTAAAGTTCTGAATCTGCCACTGGTCGAGGTCTAGGGTTATAATATACGATCACTATTTTTTTAACATCTTTTGTTTTGGATTAAATGCAGCCTCTAGCCATCTTTATTAAATATTTTTAAGATTAAAATCTACTCAAAAATTTGTAAAAAAAAAAAAAAAGTTTCACCACAATTAGCTTCACAGAGCAAAAACTATTGTGGAATTGAAAATAGCACATTACCTTTTCTTATACTATTTGCTTCCCAGGAATCCCAATTATCACTCGTATTCCAATCAGTTCCATCAGTTGAAGATTTACTTTTAGATATTTCTTGCTTACTCTGAAGTACGTTGAATGGATCATCATTTTCTGCAGGAAAAAAGCTCTTTAACTTTTGTGTGTTCTATTGTCAAAGAAGAAAAAAAAAAAAAAAATGCATAAAGTACCAATTATTTTCAATTCATAAATTTTTAGAGAAATAAAAAGTATACTTCATGTACAAGATTTAGATTAAGAAATTTAATAATAATAATAAATACACTTTTTAAACACAACTGTTATTATAATTTGTGTAAATATTTTACATTATTCCTGTTTTTTTTTTTTTTCTTATAATTGAAAAACTGTGATTATTTCCTGAAGTACAACACAGTATTGCTGTTTGAGAAATTTTAAATATTGTCATCCCAAAGCTAAACCCTGGTCTGTTTTTATTTATTTTTATTAATTCATCCTTATTCTCACTTTTATTCATTTAAAAATGTTTATAATATTTTTCAGAAACAGCATGAATTTTCAGTAATCACAGATAGGGGTGAAACTACCTAGCCTGCAAAAAACCCTGAAAACTAACTACTTGCATGCAGATAGGGGACACTTATTAGTGATGTATTACATGGCTACCTATAACAAGTAATATTTGAAGAGTTCTTAATACATTTTAAGGCAAATTAAACATTCAAAATGAGCAATTTCTGCAAAAACAAATTAATTTAACATGAAATTCACAGACAGCAAAAATTTCAAAAACCCTGAATTCAGGGGTAGCCCCTGAAAAGTTTCACCCCTGTAGGAATGCCAAACAGCAGTTTTCAACAGGAATTTAGTTGACATAGTATAGAGCAAAAAGTATTTGAATAACTGAAAACAAAATTTAATGAGACAAAATGAAAACAAATTTAAATTGTTTTCATACGAAGTTATAATTTAGCACTGTAAAGATTATTGGTTAAATCAAATTATTAAGCATATTTTAAGTGTTATATCTGTACTGATAAGTATAAAGGATTTAAGTCCATATTCTTGAATTTTCAGGAGACGAAAAATAAAGTTAAACTAATTAAAAACAAATTAGAAGAATCAATTAGGAAAAAGGGATTTCGTTGACTTGTACCCTTTATACCCTTCAGTGATTGTCAACCTTCATTTAATAACGGGAAAAAAATGAATTAAATATTTTGTACCATACATGAATGGTAAATTTCTGACTTGAACCTTTTTTTACCAATGGATTTTCTCAAAGAGTAAATGACAGACTTAAATCCTTTATACCAATCAATAGAGAATTTTTTTCTGAGTCTGACTATGTACTTAACTCAAAATCGACATTTTTGGATTTAAATCCTTTATACTTATCAGTACAGATATTTACCTTTATTTATTTATAGGGCTATAGAAAAACATATAAGGCTGTGTATATATGTTGGCCACAAAACTGCATAACAATGATAAAGAGAGAGGAAAAAAAAAAAAAAAAAAAAAAAAAAAAAACCTTATGCGTACTTCAACAAAGTTTGAATCAATTTCTAAGCCTTGCCAATCATCATCCCAACCATCAGTACTTTCTTCAGTGGTGGAAGTAGAATGAGAAGTCAATTCATCTTTACTGGTAGAAACCTACAGAATTAAATCAATTTACGTGAGAGAAAAAAAAGTACAGTTAAAAGTTTAAATTTTTCTTTTTTTCAAGTAAAACTGCTTTAATTAACATAATAATGACACTTTGACAAAAAGAGCACTATATCCATAATGAAATGGTACAACAGAGTAATTATATTTATTTTTATATTTGGACACATAATTTCTCTGGTATACCACTAGGCACACCTCAAAATCTTCTAGGATGCACCAGTGAGCTTAGTCACATCATTTTCAGGCCTCACTGCATTCCTAAAATTTTTACTAGCATTTTATTATATTGACATCACTATCATCAATAAGAAATTTTTCTTGAATATTTTTTAATGCTAAAACATGTTTAAACACTATGTAAAAAAGTATTGTTTTAAAATAGAGGTGACACTATAATAAAGTGAACATAAAATTTTAAGAGTACTGAGATCCCTGCATTTGAGAAAAACAGCTCTAATGTGACGTTAACCCATTATTTACCATTCTCTCTCTGCTTATTATGTTTTACACAAGATTTTAGACAGCGCATTTGTGGCACTGTCCCCAAAATGGGACGATCTGTAGTAGTACATTTAGTTGCTTGAAACTTGTAATCTTTTAATACACTCTACTAAAATTGATAAAATTTACTAATTAAGAGAGAAATTTAGAAAAATGTTGGTAAATAATGAGTTAATAAGTACAAAACTTTGAATAAACACCATAAAATGCAAGAAGTCATAACAATTGTTTTGGGTCAAAAAAAGACGTGACCCTTCGCCAGGCAAACAAAGTAGGTGTGAATGCTGCAAACCAAGCGTTGGCGCTTTGTTTGCAGCACTCATGCCCACTTAAACCCACTCAATCTGAACCTCTAACCTATCCTGCTGCTGCCGAACTATTTCAGGCATCTGGTGCTGCTGTAGGAATTCTTTTAGCATTACGTTGTGCTGCTTAATCTTATATTCACTTTGAGCTTTAAATTGATTTAAATTGAGCTAACTGGAGTATTTAAATTTCAATGATCTACTTAGAATCTTTGGGGTTATTTTGTACCTTTTGGTCTTTATGTATTTAGAGGTTCATGAGAAGGTAACTGAACATACAATGGAATTTTAATAGTATGTTGTTGCTCATCCCCAAGGACCAGCAGGACTAAATCAGGTCCATGATATTGTGCACCCCAAAGAAATCAAGAACCAATAAAGGATTGTCAGTAAGATCCTGTCTAGAGAGTCCTAGCTAAGCAAGAATAAGATCAGGGAAAGCCTGCTTAGTAGAGCACTTGACATCAGGCTTCAAAACACTTGGGACCACCAAAATATGACAAGATCTAAGATGACCACCGAGAAAGCGAGGGAAGGTGGTTTATTTTGCCTGTTACAATCAAGTGCCACAGAGTCACCCAACCGGTTGCTTATTCGTGGATAGGAAAAATGAGTAGCTTCTGTGGTGAAAAACTGAAGCACCACAGGTAGAAATCTGACTCAGCTTCAATGGCTGTAGGCCTTAGCTGGACATTATGGAATGACCTCCACATATAGGGTGACCCTAACCTCCAAGAGTAAAAATACTGATGTACTTTACCGATTCTACCCAGGAACACCATGGTGAGGTGGCCTGCAGGACATTAGAGATTTTTTTCTGAAACACATTTAAAATGCTTTTGAAAATCTATGTAATTTGCATCAAAATTGCAAAAATTACTACTGCAATATTCTTTTCAATTAGAGCTGTACTGAGAACTCGGTATATACTCAGCACTCGGCTTACTCAGCCTATTTGCCGAGTACTTGGTACATGGCCAATACCGAGTAGTTGTGGGAATTTCACTATTTTTATGCATTATTAAAAGAAATGTGTTAATGAGAGATATTTATTTTATAACTAAACTATATTTATATTTATATTTATATATAAATACAGAATCATTATAATTAAATTTTTTGCTATAACAGCTTTCTGCAGTTAAAATGGGCTGTTACCAAACTTAGTATAGAGATGATTCATGATATGAGCTTTTAATTATAACTATCTTGTATGAATGTAATATGAATGTGCATTATTTTATAAAAACTTAGTACATAAAATTGTATCTATAAATCAGACAAAAATAAAATATTTTAGAAAAAAAAAAGAACCTCTATGTAACATTAACACAAAATTTCCGTACCGAGTACTCGATATTCGGCTACTCGGTGCAGCACTATTTTCAATATATTTTCTTTATTAATATAAGTAATGAGTACAGAAGACTTGCTCATACTTTTAGTAGTTTACAACATAAATATTACATACTTCATTGGTGTCCTCCTCATTCCAGTCATTGTCCCAAACATTCAGTTGGGAAAAGCTTTTGTCATTAGTTTCCTCTGGTGTCTGCATGGTGCTTTTCACTAAAAATATTGAAGGAGAAGGAAGAAAAAGAAAAAAAGAGAAAAATCATTAAATAAATTATGTATAGTTAACCCTCTAAATGTAAGCAGTTTTTCAATGTAATATCTGTTTAATGATTCATAAAATAATACTATGCACAGTAAAACTATGAAAATTTCATATTGTATACCACAGATAGTTATTAATCTTATTTAGTTAAAATTTAGTCATACCAGCTCTTTACTTTGACTATACAAAATGGAAAAATATGGTTGAAATGCTTAAAGGGTTAAAGAAACAACATTATACATTTCAAAATAAGTTTCTATATTCCTAAAGGCAGTATTACACACAATGATCTTTCAGACAACTCTCATTTGAGCCAATTTTTACTCCAATTTTTGAAAGCCGAAATCCGAAAGAGAGTTACAATAGTTGAGTCAAAAATTGTTCAAATAACTGGTTTGCAGGGATGGTACACAGTACATGACAACCAAAGTTACTTATCGCTGTTTTCACGGGGACGATGGAGGGAGAGCGAAAAGAAAAACGGTGAATGAATTTCACCCTGACGCTGTCTTTTTTCGAAGCGTAATTAACTTTCTTCTCATTGGCTTGTCACAGTAAAAAGAGTTGCTCATACGAACAACTTTTTCTGACTAGCCAGAAAAAAAATTTCGTATTCCCAATTCCTATTACACTGGGCTTTGAGGTGATTTGAGCTAACAAAATTGGCTCAAATTAACAATTGGCTCAAAAGTTAGGCATACACTCGTGTGTGTAATAAGGGCATTAGAAAAATAAATGAAAAAAATCTCTTTGTTGAGCATATTTAATTTGTAATGTTATAGAAAATACATTTTGACTAGTCTTCTAATTACAATCATTCTGCTATCTTCTGTTAAAAGTTTAAACTCTGAATGTGCCTTTCGATTTTATTATACCATTTTTTTTTTTTTTTTTAATTTCTTTTTCCATATAAATTCACATGCTAATCACATTAAGGAAATGCAGCAGAGAGCATTAAGTTTAACCAAAACCTCTGTGATAACTATAATCCTATCTGAATATTTGTTCAATGTTGGTGCTTTTTTCAAGAATTTACTTCATTTTTTACCATTTTAGAAAATACATGTGACGATCACATACACTAAACATAATCACAAACAAATAATTGTTGCAGATGAATTTGATTATAATTAATAAGAATCAGCAATACAGTCAACATGACTGCTGATTATAATCTCACATTTTTAACTGGCTGCTAATTTCTTTCAAAACAAGAAGCCACGCTATGTAGTGAAGAGAAACGAAGTTATAGCAATGTGATGCGATTTTGCAACCCCAGTTAAATTAAGGAAGAATAATTCAAATTATCGTTTAATATCCCTTTCCGACCCAGGCCATACGATTGTGCAGGTTAGACACCCACTTACATTTTTGCATCTACAGCAGTCGTATGTAATAAAGTCAGGAAATGAACGATCGAGCTAATTAGCAGAAAGTGTATAGTACAATTTTCAATCAACAAATGTCAGTTATAGTCCATATTTTTCTTTCGGTTTGCAAAAACAGAAGAATTTTTGGGTCAGAAAGGGTTATAAATACATAATACTTATTTTTAAATTCTGTTTTCACATCCAAACCATTTATGACTGTTAAATAAGTACTTGTTTTCTAAAAATTTTTTTTTTTTTTTTTTTAGTTTTTCAAATTTATTTCAATTTGAGTGAAAATTGTAAAATAAGAAATTTCACTTAGCAAAATTTCTAATTTTACAGCTTCGGCTCCTTTTTGTAATTTATTTTTTCTGCCTTTTTTTTTTTTTTTTTTGTGAAAATAAATAAATAAATATATATATATATCAAATAAATTTTAATATTCATTCTGTATAATGTTGTTAATAGAATTTTACTGAACTAAATACAGATATTAATTAAAAATAATACTGAAGAAAAATTTTATAAAAGGATTATTTTTATAAAACAAAATCTTGTGGAGGGGCTATTTTTATGAATTAGAATTTTGTGAAGGGAATAATTTTATATAAGAAGGGAGTCAAAAATCCGCACAGCTCGGGACCAGAGGTTGTGCTGATTTTAGGATTTTGTGGATTTCGGGGCCCATAAAAAATGATTTTCACTTTGAATAATAAAAACAGAATATTATTCAAACTAAACACATACTAGTGAATAATAACTCTGAATATTAAATTACTAGGTACATAAGAATAATAATGAACATTAACAAAAATATATAATGAAAACAATAAATAAAAATGAAAAAAAAAAAAAAAAAAAAAATTGTCAAACTTAGATAAAATCTGTTCACACGTAGCTAATTTTAAACTGAACTTGACCTGCACGATTTATTTTTTTTATTTATTGTAAATAGTAGTAACAAATTTATTTTTCTACGAATTTTATTGAGTTCTTCCTTACAAATTATGCCTTCATCAAAAAGCATTTTAAAAAATTAGTTTGTTATTATTTACCTGATTGATATCATCATATCACAATAATCATTATTTTCATTTGATGAATTTAATATACTGTCAATAATTTCATTAGCAGCAACTTGGATCTTGCAGTCTTTCATATTATTATTTTGTTTTTCTTTTTTGTAATCATAAAATGCAAACATAAAATTATTATTTAAGATCTTTTTCAAAAATTCTGATTTGCAGTTTTGTAATTTATTAATAGTGAATTTCATTGTTTGTATCTGACAAGTTGTGCGGATTTCGGACTTCGGCAGATTTTAGGTCGGCGGATTTCTGGCTCTCTACTGTATTTGAATTTTGGGATTTTATGGATTTGAATTTTGGAGGGGCCAACAAAAGGGTCCCAATTTTTGCCGTGATCAATCCCTAATATGGAATTAAAAAATAATAATAACGGAGATTATTTATTTCCCCATAAGTTATCATGGGCTTCGGCTGACCTTGATATACTGATGCACATTTCAATTATATAAAAATGTAAGTGAATTTCCTTAATATGAAAATTAAATCTAGGGAAAACAATATCATATAATAAAATGTAATCTACTATTTTTATATGAGAGTAGATTTCAAGAAAACCAAATACATAAATATCCAATTTTCAATTTGATCTAGGGAAAAAAAAATTAACTTAAATAATAAATTTAAAAAGAAAATATACTAATACCTTCTATTTCTGGTGAAGGAGATTTTGAAGCACCTTCCTGAGAATTCTGAGATTTTGGTTTATATAATTTGTCGGCAATGGACATAACTGCCCAAGATGTCCAGCTAGCAGCAATAGATGAGGGTGTAGTTGACTGCAATTCAGCTTCTAAATTATAAATTTATATAGATTTAGCACAAGAATAACAATATTGTAATAGTGATATAGTAAAATTATAATAGGAAAACAACTATGAAATAAACATTTAGTAAATAATTCGCAAATAATCAAGTAGTAATACAGTTGAACCTCATTAACATGAATCTCAAGAAGAAAAAAAATTGTTCATGTTATCAGTAGTTTATGCTATCAGTAACAAATCTTCAATTTGATGGGGTTGTGGAAATAGTTCATGCTAAAAGTAATTCATGTTAAGTGTGTTCACGTTAATGAGGTTCGAATGTATTATCAAATAGAAGTAATGAATCTATATCAAATTATCTTCTGTTATAAAATTATTAAATTGGAAAAAAAAAAAAAAAAAAACTTTTTAACTTAGTTTGAGATCAAGACCTGTCTATATGAAAGACCTAGGCCTTAGAAGAATGCCTCTCATAGGAGTCTTTCTAAACTGTCCTAGCCCACACATATAAATTTCAAAGAAAAACATGAAAAAATCCAAACTACAAAGCCAACAAGAACCACCTGGATTTGAATCTGGCATTTTCTGTCTCTAGGCAGCTTTCACAGTTGAAGGTTGGGGTGAATTTTATTGGTTTACAAAAATTAACTTTATAGGAAAAAAAGCTAATATTTTTTTAAACTGCCTATTTTGTAATATAATACAGTACACTCCCAGAAATCTGCACAGCTTTGGGACCACAGACTGCGCAGATTTTAGATACTTTTTGTCTGCATTTTTAAATAAGAATTTTAATACTATTAAACATAATAATAATGAGCACCATCTGTCAGGAACACTTCCGGTTAGACCACTTCAAAACAGAAACTTTTGGTAGCCATTTTTTTTTCCCATTTGTTCAACTTACGGAAACATACATATAATATGTTTTGTATCACACCTATTCTTATCTATTTCCTCTAAAACCTTGAAAAACTATTCAATTGTAATGTTTAAAGGTCTAAATTAAATATAACGGATCACTGGCTATTATAAACAACACAATGCCAGATAAAAACAAACCAAAACTGTTGGCATTCAGAAAATATAAATTCCAAATGGACGACTTTTAAATTCTGAATGAACGACTCTGACCGTTTCATTAAAAAAAACTCTTTTTAGTTTTGAAATTAGTGTAAAGTGATAGCGTCGAATTGGGATAGAATGTTTGGTTGGACAAGTAAATGTCACCAGTTGAAATGAGTATTAAAAGTAGTCTAAGGTGATAATGTCGAGTCAAGGTAAAATGTTTGGTTGAGAATGAGAAAGTCCCTAGCTGGATCCTGGATATTTTGGTGATGTTGTGGGTGAGATAGCTGGTTGGAGGTATCGAGTAGAGAGAGAATTTGGGTTAGCATGGAGTGGCTGAGGTAGAATTTTTTTAATTTCAGAACGAAAATTATAAAATATCGAAACACATTTGATTTATAAACAAAAATTGAAAATACATTTAAATGATCTAAAGACTGTTTTCAAGATTTATCGTTCACATTCCGTCATTTTTGACGGTGTTATATGCTAGTAATATATTAAAAATGATAGTGAATGCATATAAGTAAGCATATAAGATACATGAATTATTCAAGAAAAAAGAGTAAATGAAGCCAAGTAAAGAGTATTAGTAAAAAATATACATATAAAATTTTATATAGGTGTTTTTCTTTTCAATTAACACATTAAAAATTTGTTCCATAAAGCAAAATACAAAATTTAAGTACATAAACACTTGATACTATAATAACTTATATTATAAATTTACAGTTTTTATTACAGTTTAGAATTATAGGTAAATATAAATGATTTATTTTATTTTTATTTATTTTTTCAGTCTATGAAATTATATTTTGTTCAAGCACAAATACTGTAGGGTTAAAATAATTTAAATATTTATCTCTAAGACTTGGACCTTGCTTAAAATGAACTTGCCTTATTTCATTAGATTCAGCTTCTAGAATACCACCATTAAATTAAGTTCTATCTTGATTATTTTTTCCTTATAATTTTGTTTACATTGGTTCTGATGCGTGGATTTTGGAAGTTTGCAGATTTTAAGAGTGTGGATTTCTAAAAGTCTTCTATATTCTTATTATTTTATCTATAAATGTCTTTTTCTTTCTTTCTTTCTTTTTTTTTTTTTTTTTAAATGAAACAATTATATATAATTTAACTTAGAAAAAAATTATATTTTTTACAGCATGGGATAAAAATAATTGCATAGAACTTAGCTAGAAAAAGAAGAAATGCACATTAAAATGCAAGGTTTTAAGAAACATAGATTACAAAAAAAAGTACAAGTGAAAATATATACATATATATTTACATGAGTACAACAATACAATATAATAAGATATATACTATGTAATATACAATAACATACAACATCCTTGGATATATTAACAAGATTTTTTTTAAAGATCTGCTAAGTTATATTAAAACAGGGCACATACTTACAAATTAATGCATTAAAAAAAAAAAAAAAAAAACTCTTATTAACATACTTACCCATCTTTTCGATCAAAGTTGGATCTTCAGAAACTTTTTCCAATTTTGACAGAAATCCTTTGATGGCTTTAAATGCCTGATAAAAACAATTTAAAGCAAACCAATGACATTTTTAAATTTAAAAGCTTTTATGTAAAGAAAGTTTTTGAAAAATAACTTACTTGCTCTCTAATACTTTTTTCTGGATCAACAGTAAAATGACAGAGGGCAGGTAATACTTTAGTGGCACAGTCATTAATGCTGTAGTAATGTTCAGTAGCAGAGAGCGCTAGGATAGCTGCAGTACGTGCAGGTGGAAAAGGGTCTCGCAATGCTCGCAGGAAAGCACTTATAAGAACTTTTTTACGAGTCTGAAAGAGAATTAGAAATGAGCTATGTGTAAGTCCGATAAGTATGGGGGACACAGACACACACAAAAAAAAAAAAAAAAAAAATAATAATAATAATAATAATAATAATAAATGTTAAAAATATTTTTTTTCTTTTTAGACATTTTAAAACTAGTATGTTATGGCCATCACAAAACTTTCTTCAGAATCATTCTATATAACAGCACTGCATACAGCTTAACATGAATAAAAATTTAAACATACCTTCTCAGAATAAAGATTTTACAAATGGAATTTGATGCAATTTTAATAAACAGATGCTGAGATATACCCATGTGGGAAAATTACAAAAAGTGAGTAATAGAAGCACCACTTGCCAACCGATAATATACCAAAACTAAATCAGCATTTCTTTTCATAATGGTTATCTCACAAACTTTTATAAGCCATAAAAGTTGCGATATATTTTTTCCTAATCATGGAGTAAATTACAACATAGCATCACCATCTGTTGGCTGATATGAAAGATGTATTTAAAATATATTTTGATGCTGGGAAGTAAACTATATTAATTACTGACAAGTATAAAAATTTAAATTACATTGTCAAAACTTTGAGTTGAAACTAACATTTAAAAAGAGATGTGATTTCTGCATGTGTTTCACACCAGTATTTCCTTACAATAATCACTACTCTATTATTTCAATCACAAAAAAAAAATAAATAAAATAAAATAAATAAATAAATACTGTGAAAATGTGAAAAAGTTTTCTGAATGAAAATAATGGTATTGAAATTAGTAGAAATCACATGCCTGTTTGAGTTACTATAATAACAAAGAAAATTACAAAACAAAAATAAAGCATTTGTTTGTATCATTGGAATAAAACAAAATAAATTTACCTGAGGATGGAGATAAGATGCAATTTTTCCAAGGCAGACTGTTGTATTGGTCCTTATACCTCCCTAAAATTTAATTTTCTTTATTAATATTTTTTCTTCAATATACAAAAATGAAAAAAGTCACAACAGACTATATTAATTATTACAATTCTTAAAACAAGTTTAACCCTTTAACGTTCACTACTTAATTTATTTTAAAAATTACTAAACTAATTTAAAAAATAGCTTATAGACACATAGCTGATCATAAATATTTAAAAAATAAAAAATTAGCATTGTTCCTTTTCGAGAAATTTTCGATTTGAAACATCTGTAAGTAAACCTTATTAAATTCAAATAATATTTAATTTAATAAATAAATCACTTTATAAGTAAACATTATCGACAACAAAAACTCGTAAAAGTTGCATAGATCCCAACATTTCAATTTATTCCGGAGTATTTTAACCCTTTGCGGCGCAAGGTAATTCGGATCATTTAAATTACAATGCCACCGGAATTTACAAACATAATTAAAATAGAAGAAATTTTAAATTTTCACGTTAAAAAAAAGGCCTTTTCTGCTATGTTATAAATGTAAATTTTTGCTAAAAAATTTCCGGGATGAGTTTTTGCACTTGAGAATTAAAATTAGGTGTTCCATCAGCGGGAACACTGCGTCTGAAAGGGTTAAGAGGACTTGGCACTACTAAAAGCTTCATATAAAAGTTTATATTTCCATTTAATAATTATAAATTGAACTATACTAAGTTTAGTTTGATAAAATATATATTCAGGCAAGAATTCTAATGATTTTTTAAATATATATTTTACAGATTTGAAATCTTTAAACTGTGTTTTCTCACTTTGGATTTTTCATGATTTCATGTTATTCAAAATGCTTTTTTAAAACTTCTATAGATATTTAAGAAAAGACTTAATATTTTTTTTCTATATTTAATAAAACCTACTTAAAAGACTTAGGGATGGATTTTGCAATATCTTTAAAAGAAAAAATATTTAATTATATACAGTACACTCTCAAAAATCCGCACAGCTTAAAACGAAGTGTTTTGCGGATTTCTGAATTTTGCAGATTTTAGAGTAATTTCTTTTATTTACACCTAAGAACCTCATTTAAGTAGAAAATCTTCAAGAAACAATTTATTTGTTATACATACAAATGCTGAAATAAAGTGTGTGTAATAAAAGTACAAATATTTCATTAAACTTTCTATTTCATTTTAGGACGATAAATTTCAATAATTAGAGTATATTTATACCTTAAAATTAGTCCATATCACTTTCATATGCATTTCGGTTGCAAGCGTAACCTTCCTCAGATGAACTGTGACTATCATCGCTGCCGGCAGCGATGATAGTCACAGTTCATCTGAGGAAGGTTGCGCTTGCAACCGAAATGCATATGAAAGTGATATGGACTAATTTTAAGGTATAAATATACTCTAATTATTTCATTAAATTTTAATTTAAGGAGCATTTTTTATACTACATATTATAGTTACAAATTATCTAGATTTTTGAAAAGTCTGATCAATAGTAGTAAGAATAATAGAAGTAAGAATAATCATACATATCTATTTTCCTATAACCTGCAAAAGTGTCAGCAATTCTTGGTCAATCACATAAGTTTGTGCTATGAGAAAGTTTAAATATTTATCTTCATGTGAGAAAATCTTTCATGAAACTTTCTCCTTCTTCCTCTAAATTAATATAATTTAATTTTTGATAATTACACTTATCATTTTCTCCTCTGTAATATGCTAAGTGATTGGTGATTCATCAGCACCAGTTAATAATTGATTTAATCTCCTAATACAGTTGAAATTTTGCAAACCACTAATCAACAAATCAGTTGTGACAATGTTTGTTTACATTGCAAATGATAAGCGGATTTTAGAGAATTGCGGATTTTTGAGAGTTGACTGCATATATACAGTAGAGCCATGGTTATCCGAGCCCCGATTAACTGAGTTCTGGGTTAAGCGAGGTAGCCCCGAAAAGGCCATACCCCAGAGGAGGTATGGCTTTTGATAAATGGCATAGATAACAATGGCTTTGACAAATTTTACTACACATCACTGTATTTTATAATTTATATATGTAACATATGTATTATTTTACTTCATTGACTGCGTTTTTATCTATTTTAAACTTTGCCATATATTTCCCCTCCACTTTATGACAGAGTCTGTGCTATTCGAGTTTTCGATTATCCAAGCCCTCTCGCTCTACTTTACCTCGAACAGGTGAGGCTCTTCTGGTATATATATATATATATATATATATACATATACATATACAGTAGAGGATCTTTATAACGCACACCTTGGGACCGGAGGTTTTGCATTATATAGAATTTTGCTTTATATAGATTATATCACAGACAATTAAACTTACCTTCTAAGCATGGTTACGTAAATATTATACACTGGTAATAAATGAATATATTTACAAATTAAACTTCAAATATTGCCTGGAATAAATTATGATATTTACATTTGAGAACCATTTCAAAAGTTAAATTTTTCCAGAGCATGAAATATAAAATTCAATAAAATTTGAAATTTACATAAATGATTATTTAAATAAATTAGCAGCATATACATTAACACTATACTTAATATTGTTTTTCGAATCGTTTACCAGTATGTTTTCTGCAGATTTGCTGATATTTTAGGATTATGAAATTTAGTTTTCTTGTTTTAATAAATTTAAAATATTTTATTCATTATTATTTATTTATTTTATCCCTCCCCTCTTTTTCACATATGAATTTGTTCTACATTGGCTGTTCTCCTGTGTATTTAAAAAAGAAAAAATTCTTCCTTAATTAGACATGTATTGGAAATTTCAAGTTTGTCATCTGATATTTATCTTTAATGCATGTGATTATAACAGTTTTTGATGATCATTGTAATAACTGTATTCTTTCTTTATTAGTTAAAAACTATGAATTAGAAATATAATGTTTCAAACATTTATTTTAGTTGTGTGTGAATATATTTACATATCACATAAATAAGTTTTTCAAAATAAAATTTTTAATGTTTACATCCAATCAGTAGTGCGTTTTATAGATCATTGCATTATATAGATCGGCGTTATAAAGATCTCCAACTGTATATATATAAATTATTTTATTATTATTTTATGCATATTTTTACAAAGGCATGCACTTTTTAATGTTTTTCAGAAAAACTAATAAATTTATTTTTAATTAATACTTTTTTTTTTTTTTTTTTTTTTTTAAACGTAGGTTCTATTAAATACAAAAAAAAAAAAAAAAAAAAAAAAAAAAACTCTTTTCCTTTTCTTTCCTTAAGAAAAGGAACGAAAAGAAAGAAAGAAAAGAAAAGAAAAAAAAAATAAGTCTTTTCTTAAATATCTGTAGAAGTATAAGCATTTTGAAGATCATGAATTCATAAAGAAATGCAAAGTGAGAATACACAATTTAAAGATTTCAAATCTGTAAAAATTATATTAAAAATCATAATTGTTGCCTGAATATATATTTTGTTGAACAAAACCTAATACAGTTCAATTTATAAACATTAAATGGAAATATAAGCTTTTATATGAAACCTTCAACAAAGCCAAGTCAAAAGTGTCAAGTTCCCTTAAATTTCTTTTTTTTTTTACTTTCCGAACATTATAGTGAGGAAAGTATTGTAATCATGTCGAAAATCCAAATTTGAGATTTTGATGTTTCTATACGTTTCCAGGTCCCCTGAGTCCGTTTCCACTATTTTTACAATGATGTATGTATGTGTGTGTGTGTATTTCTGTGTGTATGTCTGTGAGTAAACATGCTAGCGTCTAAACGCTTTGTTCGAATGAGCTGGAAGTTAGTACGTATATTGTAAGTCACCATAGTACGAACCCTATAGATTTTGGTGAATCTAGCACTTAGTTTTTTTACAGGGACACCAGGAAAAATTCTTTATCATTATAGCCTATGGGGCCAAATTTTTAAAAGTGTGATAGCATCTAAACGGTTTATTAATCTGAGCAAAAAATTTGTACACATGTTATAGGTCACAGTTTCCCGAACTGCATAGATTTTGGTGAATTTAGCTCTTACAGTTTTTTTACAGGGGCACAAAGAAAAATTCTTTATCATTATGGCCTATGGGGCCAAATTTTTAAAAGTGTGATAGTATCTAAATGCCTTATTCAATTGAGCTGAAAATTTATATGAATATTATAAATCACTGTTGCACTAACTATAAGCATTTTGGTGAATCTAGCATTTATAGGTTTTTACAGGGACACAACGAAAAATTCTTTATCATTATGATCTATGGGCTCAAAGTTCAGTAGCGTTAAATAAAACATCGTGTAATATATGGAGAAAAATACTCAAACACTCTATTATGTTTCTCTCTCTTTTGTTTGTTTAACAACTCCTCTTTCTTTACTTTATCTACAAAACTGTTAATTAAACTCAATGTTCAGAAAGTCGAGTGGAATCACTCCACATTTTTTTTATGTATTAAATGCAAAAAATGTATCAATATACATAAAATGCATCAAACAAAAAAAAAAAAAAAAAAAATAAATAAATAAATAAAGTGTATTCACTTAATCAGGCTTTTATTGTTAGTATTTCACAGAAATCAGTTACAGTTGAACTTCATTAGCGTGAACACGCTTAAATGTAAATTACTTTTAACATGAACTATTTCCACAATCCCCATTAAAATTACCGTATTTTCCGGCGTATAAGTCGAGGGTAAAAAGCAAAAAAAATCCTTCAAAAATCGCTATCGACTTATACGGCGAATATAAAACACAACAGCAAAAGTTTCACGAAAAAAAATTTAGATGCATCGATCTTTTGCATTAGTACAAACATTATTATGTACATAAAACACAAATACATTAAAAAATAAAACAAAAGGATATTCAAAGGCCTGAAATTTCGGCGTCATCACTATCACTGTCGAAAATTAATTTCAAAATATCATTTGATGCATCTTTGTAATCAATATCGTATGGGTCCCACTCATTGTCACTGTTCATAGCTTCGGAGTCCGAACCACTGTCATCTGATTGCCACAGACAATCATCTTCAGTTCCATCCATTGCATTTGAAATACCACATTTTTTAAATGCTTTTATTACAGAATCTGTCTTTACTGCATCCCACGCTTTTAAAATAAAACAGCACAGTGTTTCAAGCGGCACGGCACGCATATTTCCCTTTTCCGTGTATGTTTTCTCACCATCAATCATCCACTGGTTCCACTGTTCTCTTAGCGCATCTTTAAAAGGTTTATTTAAACTAACATCTAATGGCTGAAGAACAGAAGTTAATCCCCCTGGAATAACAGCTATGTCCGTTTCAAATTGCTGAAGGCGTTTCTTTGTAGTTTCGGATTTATGGGGCCTGAACATATCCCAAACCAGAAGACTACGGGATTTCCCGCATTTCGTACGTTTATTCCAAACATTTTTTAGCCATAAGGCAATTCCTTCCTCATCCATCCAGCCATTTTTATGGACGTGAACAAAAATCCCAGGAGGAAATTTAACTTTTGGTATTGTCTTTCTTTTAAAAATAACCATTGGCTGAAGTTTTTTACCGTCAGCCATACATGCCAAAACAACAGTAAATCTCCTCTTTTCATTCCCTGTTGTTTGAATCAGGATTGTTTTTTCACCTTTTACATTTACAGTCTTATTGCTCGGCATGTCGAAATTCACCGGTGTTTCATCCATATTCCCAATCATGCCGAGAGGGTAATAATGTTTTTTACGCAAATTAATTACAAATTTTTGAAATTTTGTAATTTTTTCTTCCAGTTCTTTTGGAAGTTTTTGTGCAATCTTTGTTTTTGCACGTAAACTAAGCGATTTTCGCTGCATAAATCTGTTGCACCAGCTGTTTGTAGCTTTAAAATTAACTGCATGGTTTGCATTCAATTTTGCTCACTTTAACGATTGAATTCGTATCGCATTTCTCGATACGACATATCCATTTTGGCGCTGTTGAATCACCCACTGGAAAATGGCATCTTCCAGCTCCGGCCACGAAGTTTTGCCGGTTCTTAGTGCACATTTATTTTTAGGCATATTTTTCAAAGTATTTTCGGCTTTACGCCAGTCTCTCACAAGTTTTTCAGAAACATCAAAGTGCCTTCCTGCTGAAGAATTGTTCGACTTCTTCGCAAACTCTACAACCTTTAATTTAAACGCGGCATCATATTTCATTCTTTTTCCAGTCATTTCTTAAACAAATACTAAGTACAAAATGATCTGCGAAGTTAGCTTATCTCACTTTGCTACTATTTTCCACTCTATCGTGAATGGTGATGGAGAGTCGTGACGTCAAGTGGGGTGTGTGTCGGCTCTCACCTTGGCCTCCAGGTGTGTGAGTAAGCATGCGCAGAGTGGTGTATGTTTGAGTCGTTTCTAGTTAGGAACACAGAATTATCTGTGGTTAGGAAGGAGGAAAAAAAGAGAAAGCGTATCGCGCTGGCTGATTAGACAATTCACGAGTTTCGATGTGCGCCTTGAATTTAATGATTCAAGTTTGTGCGTGAAAATCGGATCGACTTATACGGCGAATATAGCTGAAATTCCACACTTTAACTCCAAAAAACCACTTCGACTTATACACCGGTCGACTTATGCACTGGAAAATACGGTAGTTCAGTTATATGAAGATTAGTTACTGACAGTATGAACTATTGATAACATGAACAGATTTTGTACTCCTCATGAGATTCATGTTAATGAGTTTCGACAGTATATATGTTGATGTCCAAAATTAATTTGGCAAAAGCAAAAAATTCAAAAACACAAATAATTCAATGAAATTTAATTTTTTCATAAATATAGTAAATTATAAAGTTAAAATCAATGCAAAAATATTACCTGATCATCTTTTGACTGTAACCTTGCAAAATGCTTCAGCATATCTTCATTTAGATTCTGATAATTTAATTTTGGAGCTAAATATATCATACACTGTAAAAAATATAGATTGAAGAAATAATATTAGAATAATGACATTAGATAATCAAAAAAAGTTTGTGTAGTGTCACAAAGTTATGAAAGTTCCAGAGTTTTTACTAAAATCATTTAAAATTATTCAAAAGAAAAACATAAAATATTTAGCATTCTTCATTTATTTCTTATTTGTTTCAAATTGCTCCTGAAATTCAATTTATAAAATTTTCAATTTTTTTTTCTTCTTTTAATTTCTGCAATTTTATCTTTCCTTACAAGAAGGTGAAGAGAAGGTTTTAGTTAAAATGAATTATCGAGCACTATACATTAAAGTATTATTATATAGATTTTAAAACTTCTTTACACAGCATAAATTTTAAGCCAGCACAACCGGTTTCGAAAGGACATAGCCTTTCTTCATCAGGTGAAAAAAAAAACAAAAAAAAAAACATGTGCTACTGCCTTGGAGGCAAAAGCAAGAACTGAAAGCAGGGCAAAATCCAGAGGGGGCAGGAGCAACACAAACAACCAATAGGAAGCATCATGCAGGACCAATCAGAGAGGAACACACACACACACACACAAAAAAAAAAAAAAAAAAAAGAGGGAGGGAGGGAAGGAATAATTACTTAAATTTTTTGTTTTATTTATTTAATTAATATTATACTAATAAGTAAATTTAATAAAATTCATTTATTTATTATTACTTTTATTATTATTATTATTTTTTTAATTAGAATTATTTTATTATAACTATTATTATGTTATAAACATAATGAAGGAAATTATTTAATTGAATTAAACAAATTTTTCCAGGCTGTAGACAGCAAAGTGGAATCAGATTTTACAATGACAATTTTATCACGATTAAGGTAAATAGCTAAATTTTTCAAAAAATCCAGTTCGGAAACGTGTTTGGCATGAAAGATAATTTTGCTATTTTATTTATTTATTTATTTTTATTTATTTTTTTTGTGTGTGTGTGTGTTCCTCCCCGATTGGTCCTGCATGATGCTTCCTATTGGCTGTTAGTGTTGCTCCTCCTCCTCTGGATTTTGTCCTGCTTTCTTTGCTTTTGCCTCCAAGACAGTAGCACTTGTGTTTTTTTTGCACCTGATGAAGAAAGGCTATGTCCTTTTGAAATCGGTTGTGCTGGCTTAAAATTTATGGTGTGTAAAGAAGTTTTGAAATCTATATATTGATTGTACACCAGTTTTGAATTTAATTTTGGTAAAGTATTATTAATACACAGGAATAATAATAACAATAATAAAGACTAAAATAGAGAACTAAAACAGGGTGGCTAGTATTAGAACTTTTCCAAATTCCCTGATTATTTTCAGCCATTTTCCCTGATTTATGCTGTTTATTTTTCCATGAAAATCTCACAACATTAGTGAATAATTGAACGACTTACACTAAGAAGTTTTCAAATATGGCTTATTTCTACAAAATCTGTCAAAAATGCCTGACTTTCTCTGACTAGTGTCCACAATATAAACAGATTTTTATTTTCTTCACAAATATAAAAATTACTATAAAAATTGTATTTATAATTTAGTGCAGTTTTAATTATAAATTGATTATTATTATGAGAAACTCTTTATAATATTATCTATGTATTTGCTTATTATTAATATTTATATATATATATATATTACCAGGGTTGCCACACAAAACAGGAAAAAAAAATTCCCTGAGTTTTCCCTGTCCCTTTTAGAAGTAAAATAGATGACACGCAATCATGCAGCATTAGAATCTAACATGTTTACAAGTCAATTGAACATATTTAGGATATATTAATTTTATTAACTTACTATAGTTAGGGAAGAAAACATAACTGATTCACTATAAAGCACTAAAAATTTTAAAATATTTGATTATGAAAAAAATTTCAAAATTCCCTGAATTTTCCCAGTTTTTGCAATAATTTTTGAAAATTCCCTGAGTTTTCCCTGTTTTTTAATAGATTTTCAAATTCCCTGAGTTTTCCAGGTTTTCCCTGTTTTCCAGGTACCGTAGCAACCCTGAATATTATCTATGCCTTTGCTTATTATCAATATATATATATATATATATTACGTAAAAGTGCACAAATTTTTCGGTTACATCACAGATATATCAACACATAAATTTAAAAAGGAAACGTCTTTACCTTAATAGTATGATCTCTGATAGTTGGATTGGTGTCCATAAAGCCTTGGGCAACATTTGGAAATATTTGGTTATTTACAATAGAAGGCTGTATGTGATCTATAAATTCTTCAATCTGAAATACATTTGGATTGGGTTCACTTTGCTGACATCACATTTATTTGATTTGCTATTATTTATTTTTATCTATCAGTATTATATTCTAATTCAGCACATTTGAAAATAAATAAATAAATAATACAAAATAAATAAAAACAAAAGTTGATAGACACTAATTTATGTCAAGGTGCATCTACATAAATGAAATTACGTGCATTAATTCCTAAGCTAGAGTTACCATAAAATGTTTATTGCACACACACAGATTGACAGATTTTTACAAACATGTACATAGACTTTCAGAATACAAAAGAAAGTAACAAGATTTTTAAAAACTATTTTTAAATAATGATTAAGATCGTGAGATAAATTATAAAATAATAATTCTGTAGGCTAAATATTTTTTTGTTTTAAGATACTGATTACAAAAGAATATATTAAAATTTTTTACTTGTTGTAAAAGTTTAACTCGAGTAGCTCGATCTTTTGATGAGAACATTTTTACTACACAGGGTACAATTTTCTTTTGATATTCTTCTTCATTCAATAATTTACCTAACTGGAAAAAAAGAAGAGAAAATCTTTTAAAACAAAACTGATTAAAAAAATATAAATGTATTTTAAAATTACCATATGCTTAATTAAATACACAGAAGAATATATAAAATTACATAATACATACAAGTAAATTGCCATTCAAAGAATATAAACATGTGTTGATGCTATAAATTTTTTACAAAAATACTAGCCATCAATAAATTAATTAGTTTTGTATTAATTGCTTGAAAAAATAAATAAATAAATAAATAACATAAATAAATAAAGGTTAAGAAGATGAGTCCTGGCTTCCCAGTAGAGTTGACACAGGTTGCCTCTCATTTGGGCATCACGATTTAGTCTACTACAAGATGTTAAGTGCTCTGCATTTAGAGTACCCTCACTACAGATTTGGGTACCCTTAATCTACATTCCTAAAATCAATCTGCAACTACCTAAAATCCACACTGTTCCTTTTGATTCAAGTACTTTTAATTTGTGCTGTTCCTTCTCCCTTCTTTACCAAGAAAATCTAAATTTATGTACTTCTAAGGCTGCAAAATTGAATGCTTGCATTAAAAGTATGGATTTAACATTCTATGACCAAATTAAGAAAATGGTACATGAGTGGTTGGAATGTAATGATAAAAATCCAGTTGCAAAAAAAAAAAAAAAATGCCTGAGGGAAGGGGGTGGGGTGGTAAATACTACAAGTGTTTCAAGTGTGCAATGGGACTCTGAGATTGAGTGTGAAGAGGAAAAAATAAACATAAAATCTGATCAGTGTTTAGCTTTGTAAGAACAACATTTAAATTTTCTCGAATAGCAACAATATGTGAGTCCTTAAGAAATAATGATAATTTATTGTTGCAAAAAAGATTAGAATTGAAAAAAAAAAAAAAAAAAGAAGAAAAAAAAAAAAAAAAGGTAAAATCTGTATGCATATTATTATAACAGCAATGTTTGTAAAGAAAAAAAAAATCATTATTTTAATTTTTAAATGGGGGGGGGGATATTTTGTGTGATTTAGTTTGAAATGACCTAAAATACACAAAAATAAATCTGCATAACATTTGGTCTCAAGAGGCATGGATTAGTGATTCTTTTGTATTTAGAAATAATGCCACAGTTTCTTTGCTTTTTCTTTTCTTTAAGCAGTTTTGATTAGTGCTACAATATATTCCCAAAATAAAATAAACACTTCCAGAATCAAATTTAAATTTTAAATGTGAAAAAATACACAAAATTATATGCAAAAATGTACTGGGTGGCCATAAAATAAACATTACTATTTAAAGTTGGTCGTAGGTTGATTAAATATAATCCAAATGACATCAAAATTTTATATTTGCTGTTATAAGAAAAAGAAAAGGGATATATATATATATAATATTGCTGATAGAGGACCTTTAAAGTATGAAATCTAATCTTTATAAAGAAGGAATATTGGACCGCCGTCCTATTTATAGGACAGTTGAATTAAATGTCAATAATGTAAAAGAAACATTTAAAATCTGCAAAAAACTTGACATAAATTTTTAGAAATAGACTAAATTAATTAAATTACGGTGAAAAATGGAATTTGAAAAAAATATTAATGCTGCAGAATAATAAAGAACTTCTTCTGCTAAATAGTGAGCATGTGCTAGTGAAAAATCCAAATGGTCGTAAAGACGATGTCAACTGAAATCATGCAATAAAAAACCTGTTACAATTTGCAACATGTGCAATGTTGGATGTAGAGATTGTTTTTTGGACTTCCATTCGTAAAAATCTTTACAATTTGCAAAATGCTCACTTTTGGACTGTGTAGAGACTGTTTTTTGGACTAACAAACAAAATAAAATTTTTTGTAAAATTATTATAATTTTTTAATTTTTTCTTTTTTATATGTGTAAGTATCTTATACTGACCATGTTTTTAAAAAATTACATTTTTCTAATGATTCGTTTAATGAGTGGTCCAATATGGGTTAAGATGCAAAAACTAATGTCATATTTACTTGTGATGCCCTATATGCTCTACTGCAGAGTGTAAAGCATCAGGAGTGGCGTTCTTATTCCGTGAATGTTGGGATATACTATTTTTAAAAATATATCTTTATAATATACAAGAGATTTAATGTATCTTTAAATCTAAAATTCCTATGACATAAATATTGGGGAATCAAGGAGACTAAACCATAGGAAAAAACTGGAATATTACTTATATGGTCATCTGTGAAAATTTTTTGCAAAAGATGCTGTACCTGCCGTTTTATATGGGGCAGAGGTCTATTTTGCATAAAAATTCCAGCCTCTTTGTTTCCAACATCTGATGATATCTTCCTGCTGTATCCTGTAATTACAAGACCTACTGACATACCCTTTTAAAAAAATCAAGACTAATGAAACTTATAGTAAAACTATACCACACAGTACTTTTTTATTAAAGAGTGAATTGAAGTCTATAATAAAAAATTTTGCTTATTTATTTCAAATGAAAGTAGGCTTCATCTCCCCATAAAATCATCTGTGGAAAGCAATCATCAGCCTCCATTTATATTGAAAACATCAAATTGAAATTTAATCTTTGAACCTTATCTGCTATTACTAACTGATGATGAAAATAAATAAAATTTTAATTTCTTCTGTATTGCAGGCACTCCGTTTAAACTTTCAACAGCAAATGATCCAATCTAACCAAACCTTTTTACTACTTTTTTGGTGCACACTGTGTCGAAGAGCCTTTGCCTTTTCACATTCCCTTCACAAGCTTCAATTCACATAAAGTAGCTGCATTATCAGACATGTTGCCACGCTCACAGCTAGAAAAAAATTTCACAGGGGTCTTAAACTTTAGTTTATGGTACTGAGTGGGAGGGGGTGGGTTACACCCCCAACGGCTCCTTCCCCTGGCTACAGCCTTGTCTGTTGCCATAGAACTTTCCTTTTTAACAGTAAAGCAAAAATCTAGTAAAGTTACATCCATATTGCTTGAAGATATGAAAGCTAGTTCATGATTTTGCTTTTGCAATAAAACTTACAAAAGTTATTTAAGCGACTAACTTATAGTTAGTCTATCTTGTCTATCTTGCACCACTTTTCTTCCCTCTTCTTACTTAATAAACGTACCAATTTTAGTGTCATTTGGATTATTCATTCAACTTACAGCCAGCTCTGAATAGAAATACTTATTTTAAGGTCACTGGGCATAAGGTGTTTTTAGCTTATTACTAAAATCAGATCTACTTTACCTTAAACATTGGCGAAAGAACAGAAGAGCCAGCATTACCGAATTCAAAAGCATTTATAAGTTCTGGAAGGACTTTAAATAAACAAATTTCTTGTGGAAAACTATCCAATGATGATGACAAATTATTAAAAAATTTAACTTTTTCATCATTATCTTTGATCTGGAAAAATGAAAAAGAAATATTCACAACAAATTCATTTAATTAATAACAGATTACATATATGTATGTACAGTAGAGAGCCAGAAATCCGCCGACCTAAAATCCGCCGAAGTTCAAAATCCGCACAACTTGTCAGATACAAACAATGAAATTCACTATTAATAAATTACAAAACTGCAAATCAGAATTTTTGAAAAAGATCTTAAATAATAATTTTACGTTTGCATTTTATGATTACAAAAAAGAAAAACAAAATAATAATATGAAAGACTGCAAGATCCAAGTTGTTGCTAATGAAATTATTGACAGTATATTAAATTCATCAAAAGACATGATTATTGTGATATGATGATATCAATCAGGTAAATAATAACAAACTAATTTTTTAAAATGCTTTTTGATGAAGGCATAATTTGTAAGGAAGAACTCAATAAAATTCGTAGAAAAATAAATTTGTGTTACTACTATTTACAATAAATAAAAAAATAAATAAATCGTACAGGTCAAGTTCAGTTTAAAATTAGCTATGTGTGAACAGATTTTATCAAAGTTTGACAATTTTTTTTTTTTTTTTTTCATTTTTATTTATTGTTTTCATTATATATTTTTGTTAATGTTCATTATTATTCTTCTGTACCTAGTAATTTAATATTCAGTGTTATTATTCACTAGTATGTGTTTAGTTTGAATAATATTCTGTTTTTATTATTCAAAGTGAAAATAATTTTTTATGGGCCCCGAAATCCACAAAATCCTAAAATCAGCACAACCTCTGGTCCCGAGCTGTGCGGATTTTTGACTCTCTACTGTATTACTAAAATAATTGTGATAAATTAGAGGTGTAGAGTCTTTATGTGTAAAAGCTTTTCAATACAGCTGATTGGGTTGTAGAGCAGTTACCAAGTTTCATAACTGTTTACATGTGTCTTTTATAAGCTTATCATTTAGAGTAACAAAATTAATCTTCAATTTTTATAAAATTAGATTTCTAGATAATTTTTAAATAACAGTAATTGAACAATCACAGAAAAAAAAAAACAGTTAAAATTAATGACATTACAAATAAACACAGGACAAGTCCTTAACAAATAAACACAGGAAAAGTTTTCAAAACACCAAATGTAATAAGGAAATTGCAAGCAGTTGTTTCAGTAGCACTGAGCCAGTGGCGGCTCGTGCACCGAAAATAGGTGAAGAGGCACACTGTATTCATTTATAGAATATAAATTTACATTTTAATTAGTATTTTTAGTTAATTTTAGTGAAGACCCTGCTTAATAAAAATTATGCATTAAAAATACTTCAGTATTATATTTGAGCTCTTCATCTATTTTCTGTTCACGAGTCGCCACTGCACTGAGCATACTGTCATCATGCATTCGTCTGCAATTTCAGTATTCCCTTTGGTGTTTTGAAAACTTTTCCTGTTTTTATAAGACTTTCGTGTTTATTTTGTTACTATACTACAGCTATAAAATTTCATTAATAAGAGAAATAGTGGAGGGATTGTTTTATGTTCCTTTTCATTTAAAAATAAAAAATTCAAAGTGTAAATAAAATTATTTTTAGCAAGCATAAATGCACATTTCTGCTGCTGAAGAGAATTTGTTTGAGTTTATTAAAGTTGCTACGTACCCGCCATCTTGAATATTTAAGGTTCCATGTTAACCTATGGGGAATTTTTGTTTTTTAATAATTAATACAAAAAACAATAGTTTTGCAAAATATTTGGTCAGTGTTGTAGAGGACGATTTTCCACACCTTTCTACAGTTTTATTTATTTACTTTTTTGAAGAAATGATTTTTAATACGTTTAAATTAAATTTATTCTGAAAGAATTCACATATGTTTTACTTTAAACATCGATAACTTTATTTCAGTAAGGAAAATCTAAAAAGAAAAACTACCAAGATGTACAATTTTTTTTTGTTTGGTGCCATACCACTTTTATTCACTTTTAAGCATTTTTGACAAAATTTCCCCATAGGTTAACATGGAACCTTGGATATTAAAGATGGAGGGTACACATCAACCTTAACCAGCGTTGCTGATTTTATTAAGTGGCAGGTTTAATAGTAGTTGGTATTGATTTGATTTCGGTTTTGGCAATTTGGTCAGATTAAGTGGCTGATTTTATTAACCAGTGAATTTGTTAAGCAGCAGGTACTGTATTTGTATTTATTTTATAAAATAAAAACTTTTTTGTATTAAAATATGTTTGCATCAGCAAGTTTACTTTATGATAAATATCTTAGCTTTTTATGAAATTTAGCATTTGGTGTAACATAAAATTTGTGTAAAATAATAACTAATTATATATATATATATATATATATATAGTATATATATGTGTGTGTGTGTGTGTATGTATGTGCGATTTTTAGATATACATAAAATAATAAAAAAAATCTCTATTGTGTTTAATACTCACTCAGAAAATATTGTGACAATAACATTAGTATTAAAAACAATCATTCAAAAATTTTTACATATTACACTTACATGTATTTCTCTTAAAAACAGCATGGTATCAACAAATTTATTTTTGAAGAAACCACTTCCTTTTCCAGCTTTTTTTAAGAAGGTAACAGAACTGGGCCTAGATTTTGGATTAGCACATACTAATTCACAGTAGAGCGGAGTCAAATTTGAAGGTATCTAAAGAAATAGAAATTGTTATAAAACTCCATAAAAATCTAAGAAATATTTTTAATTATAAGCTACAATCTTACCTTTCCTGGTGATTTCAATGAAGAAGCTTTTGATAATTTGCCATTGAAAACTTCCCAAATCAAACAACCAAGGCCCCAACTATCATAAGACCTGATATAAAATGAAAATTTTATATAATAAACATATATAGAAATCTGCAAATAATTGTTTTATACACTAATTACATATGTAAAAAAGTACCTCATTTTTCAAACAGAAGAGTCATATGTCATTTTCTTAACACAAATAAAATTGTAATAGTCATTTTGAGTATTAGACCTTCAGCTAAGTGCGAATAGTATCTTATTTCTCAAACAAAAGAGTCATTTGTTATTTTCCGAACAAAAATAAAATTATAATAGCAATTTTGAAATTTATATAAATTTAAGATTTTGAACGAGATTTAAAAAAATATTACAGAGATTATATAATTCTAATGCTCTAGCATAAATACTACTTCAATTCTAATCCTCTAATTAACGTATGGAAAATTCCTGCTTAATACCAAATATATAAAAATACATTTTTTTTTCAAATGAAAAAATTTTATAATTAAAATAGACAAAGGTATGGTATGTAAACCATTTACATTAATGAGAAAATTGATACATTATGAAAAACTATCTGTTAAAAATAAATTATGTCAGATTTAAATTAATATAAATGAGGATGCATCAGCCTACTAATGCAAAAGTAAAAAACAAAAATTAAAACAGGACATTTTTAAAAGCTGAATTAAAAATATAATAATAATTGAAAAAAAAATAAATAAATAAATAAATAAATAAATAAATTCAAATAAATAAATTAAAAAACCTCTTACCAGGGAGGATTATCTTCATGTTTAGATTCATATTCAGGAGGGTTGTAAATTCTAAGGGAAGGAAGAACTTTTATAGGAGGAGGATCTTTTGAAGGTGTCAAGTACTCTAATCCAAATAGTTTCCATTCTCCAGCACGATCCACATAAATAGATGGCATGCACACATTGTAATGAGACAGCTGACAATCTTTGTTTAGAAAAGTTATTCCAGTCTAAAATAAAAGACATTTTTTTAATTGTGGATTTTTACAATACAATACACTGTCAGTACTATTTCGCAGTTGATCATAAAATGAAGTATACAGGATAGAGTATTCCCTTTAGAAAATTACACTTTCAAAAATAAAGATTTTGAATAATACAGTGAAAAACGTTTAACACGAAACTGAGGGGACCGAAATGCTTTTTTGTGTAAAAAGGTTTGTAAAAAAAGTACAAAACTGGCCAATGTTTTTCATGTCGTCAATTATTATTTCCATTTCCTGTAAAACTACTGCTAACTTGTATCCATTAGGATAAAAATCAAGTACAAATATTATTGTTTTTGGAAGAAAAAAATCACATATGTTTTACTTATTTTTCAGCACCATATTGTTCAAAAACTGATAGAGATCATACATTGTTTTATTTGCCTCTGAATTTGAATGCGCATCTAAATAACTGCGGATACTCATTATTTTCTTCATTTCTGAAGCAGAAGGGACAGGAACTGCATCGTTGATTCAGTTGTCAGATTAGTCATCAAAATTTATATAAGTGGAATTATTTTAATGATGAACGATGTCAAAAATCCCATTGTTGGTGCTGTAAACACATGATCATTGACGGCAACATGTAGTAGCACAGTTACCAATGTTTTAACTTATTCCAGAACATTTTTAGCCCCACCTTCAATCCGTACCACTTTATAAACTATTTTCCTTCAATATATAACTATGATAAAATAAGAAAAAATTGTACTCTTAAGAAAAAAGTGATATGGAAATAAAGGCGGGTCTAAAAATGCTTCGGAATAACTTAAAATGTTGGCATCTCTGTTGTAGCAAACATGCCACTGAAGATCAAAAGCGAATTTTTTTCATGTTAAACGATTTTTGTTTTGTGTTAAAAGAAACAAAAATGTATTAAATAGCATAGTATACTGTTCGGACCGCTGTATTATTTCGTGTTAACCGATTTTTCATGTTAAGCAATTTCGTGTTAAGCGTATTTCACTGTACTTAATTTATATCTGAAAAAACAGAAATTCCGGAAGGTTAACTCAATGAAACAATTCAATGGATGGCAGATTTTGTTTGATTATGCAGATATGAAAATGTCTCAAATTATTTTCAGTAAAAACTTAAATTATAATACATTAAATGTCATTTTCTTTAAAAGTCATATTAATAACATTTAGCAAGAGAGTTTGTCCTTTTTTTCAAAGTGTATAATATATCAGTACAAAAACCCTTAACGGGTTAAAAGTTTGTGACGCAGCTACTTTATCGCTATAAAATTTTGAAATATGGGTCTTAAAAATAATGATATAAATTTTAAGTGACGCTTTACTATTAGTTAAAATATACGTAGATTTTCTTATTTGAGCATTTGCTCTTTTCTTTTATTTATATTTACAATGCAAACATAATATTTTTAACTTCAAGATAAGACAAATATATTAAATATACTCACTGATACTTTTTCATTTGCACTTCAATTTCAAAATAACAGTTTTAAAAGGAATGATATAAAAATTCCAGTGACTCCTCGGTGTCATTTTAAAAGATTTGTTTTTTGATTCCATTAAAATTACCTTTGTTTTGTCTATTAAAGTATATTTACACATTGAAACAGTGCTTTTAATTTTCAAATATACTGTCAAATAATCACACTTTCACTGAGTTTGCATTATAAATTGAAATTATTTATTTCAATAAATTGATTTGTCTTTTGCGTCACGCTATCCAAAACTGCAAACAAAATTTGTGCAAATGTATTCTTTGCATCACACTATCTCTTTGCACAAATTTTCACTTAGTTGGATACTATGATACAAAGTAACATTTACATAAATTTTATTCACAGTTTTGGATAGCGTGACGCAAAAGACAAATCAATTTATTGAAATAAATAATTTCAATTTATAATGCAAACTCAGTGAAAGTGTGATTATTTGACAGTATATTTGAAAATTAAAAGCACTGTTTCAATGTGTAAATATACTTTAATAGACAAAACAAAGGTAATTTTAATGGAATCAAAAAACAAATCTTTTAAAATGACACCGAGGAGTCACTGGAATTTTTATATCATTCCTTTTAAAACTGTTATTTTGAAATTGAAGTGCAAATGAAAAAGTATCAGTGAGTATATTTAATATATTTGTCTTATCTTGAAGTTAAAAATATTATGTTTGCATTGTAAATATAAATAAAAGAAAAGAGCAAATGCTCAAATAAGAAAATCTACGTATATTTTAACTAATAGTAAAGCGTCACTTAAAATTTATATCATTATTTTTAAGACCCATATTTCAAAATTTTATAGCGATAAAGTAGCTGCGTCACAAACTTTTAACCCGTTAAGGGTTTTTGTACTGATATCATTACTTTTTAGAGGTTATTGATCAAAAAATTAAAACAAGTCCTTCCGGCTCATAGGAAGGTTAGGTTGATTTATCTTTTCTTAAGAAGTTGCCACCATTTTTCCAAAATGGCAGCTACATTTTATTAATGAATTTGATGGATTTATTAATGAGGGCTATGTATATATGGAGTTTTAAGCAAATCGGTTCAAGGGTTATTGTGATAATTTTCAAGTGGCCACCATTTTGAAACAAAAGGACAGAGTGACTGAGATGCCCAGTGAACTTATCAAAGGTACTTGAATGATATGTCAACTGTGCAAACGTGATTCGAACTGATTCAGTATTACAAAAGTTATTGTAATAAAAAAAATTTAAGTGGCCGCCACTTGGAAACAAAATGGTGGAGCAAGTTGCCTAGCAAACTTATCCAAGATATTTGAATTGTAAGTTCACTTCCCAACTTTGATTTGAACCAGTTTAGTATTCTAAAAGTTACTATGGTGGCGCATTTTCAAGTAGCAGCCTGATTTCAAGCGGCTGCAACTTGGAAACTAAATATTGGTACAAAATTCATCCAAGATATTGGTGTGATAAGTTCAATGTCCAACTTGAACTGATTCAGTATTTCAAAAGGTATTCTGATGATAAATTTACAAGTGGTATCCTGATTTGAAATGGCCGTACTAAAGATATCGGTCATTTTGTTAAAAATGGCAGATAAAATTCATTAATAAATACTTGGTTGAGACCTTTATGTGGTCAATGTAAACATCAAAATTCAAAATGTGGATTTGAAATTTTCACGTAGCTGCCACTTGAAAACAAACTGCAGAGCAACTTAGTTAACGAACTCATCTAAGATATTTGTACGATAAGTTTGCTGTATAACTTTGGTTCAATTCAATTTTGAGTATTATGTCAAGTTATCGTAATCACAAAATTTCCATTACAAAAAACCCAATTTATACATCTTTTACATTTATACGATCTTTTAGTGAAGTCCTGATTCATTCCTATTCATTTGAATGAAAAATTTCTTTGTTTATAAGTCACACAATATTAGTTATGTCTTTTCCACTTTTCTAAAATTCACAAAATTTCTTGACTGGTCATTATTTTACCATTCTAAATATAAATTTTGATGAGTATGTGAACTTTGATATTATATCATGACTTTGGAGTTATTCACAATCTATTAACTAATTAAAAACAAATTGTCTGATGCTAATTTAAGTGATAATGATGTAGAATGTGAAGAAGTTATTCTTAAGAGAGGACAATACCTAATCTTGGCAACAGCTATGGCCTATCTTATGGGAAGATCTATTTTCATAACTAGGGGGCTCTGCCCCTGCTCGCTCCGCTCACCAACCCCTGAGGGAGGCTTCGCCTTCCCCCGACTCACTTTACTTGTTAACACATGCAGAGCTCTGCCCGCCTATCCGCTGCTTTCCTTTCACTGAATAGGAATGCTAATAGTGCATAACACAAGACAAAAGCAGAAAATTATTATATAAATCCCCATATTCAATGTCAAATTGAAATATGTAATATTTAATAGCACATTATTTTATTTTTATAAAAATCATGCTTAAAATCAGTTTTTTTTTTTTTAATAGAAAGAAATCCGTAATATCCAGACTATTTTCTATTATAGCTTTAGTATATCACCTTTGTTTTTTAACTATAGATCAGGACCGCGGCACCCCAGTCGATAGCACGCCGACCTCATAATTGGAAGATTGCGGGTTCGGTACTCGAGCTGGCCAAAGACCGTTGTGTACACTAATGGTGGCTAGTGCACGTAAAATCTGTTGTGGCGACAATATCCTCCATATTCCCATCAAAACTATACCTTTTTGGGTCACCGAAGCGGGGGAGCCATCTCTTCCGTGTAGGATCAAAAATGTGATGGCATGTCTCTGAAACATACCTAGGGGTGTGCCCCAGATCGTCGCCAATTATCCATAGTGCAGTAATGGCCAATGTCATATCCAACCTATCTAACTACCTACCTACCTACAACCATGGATATTTTAATTTTCCCATGTAAGAAAATTTACTTTCTAAAAGTAGAGAAAAAAAGTTATTAATAGCAACACTGACATTTATTTTTTACAACCATGGTTCCGAGCAGCGGTATAGCCAGTCCATAAAGCACCGAGCTCATAATTGGAAGATTGCCGATTCGATACTTGAGCCGGTCAAAGACCGTCGTGTGCACTAATGGTGTCTGGTGTACATAAAATCTGTCGTGGCCACAAAGTCCTCTATGTTCCCATCAAAAATATACGTCTGGGGAATCTCCTCCATGGAGGATCAAAATTGTGATGTCTCTGGAACATCCCTAGAAGTGCTTCCCATACAGTCACCAATTACCCATAGCGCAGTACTTGGGCGATGTTAAATCCAACCTACCTACCTACAACCATGGATCGTATTTTATTTTTCCCGTGTAAAATGACTTCATGACAGAAGACCAACGTCACTGGGAGAAACTTTTTTCAAGGTGGCAAATAGAGTACTTTCACAAATTTGTCGTTTATAGCTAATAACTTCTTTAATTAACTGAAATGTCTTCCTTGAAGTATTCGGAACACATTGATACCTCTCATGATGCGAAAGACCCTGCCCTCCGCGAGAAGATGCTGTCGCAGACAAAAAAAATTTGATGCCAGCGACAGTAATTTTTTTTTTTTATATATAGAGATTACTCATTACCAAATGTAGTTTTTAAATTCCGTTTTCACTTTCAGAAAATTCACAACCATTAAATTGGTACTCATTTTTGAAGAAATTGATTTTTAAAAATTTTTATATATTTTTTTCATTCAAAAATGCAAATTTTCACACAAATTGCTTTTTTTAACCACAAAATGAAATACTAAAAATTTAAAAAATCAATTTTTGGAAAATGGGTACTAATTTAACGACTTTGAATTTTCTGAATATCTTTCTTATTTTAATTTTGTAAAAAAAAATTATTACTTGGTAATAGAAATTCCAGATGAAAAAAATACAAAATTAAATTTTACTTCCACATAGAAAAGTTATTTATTTATTTTTCACAAAAGTAATGTCTTTAATAATAAATATAAATGTGACATGTGTATGACTGTATATATATATATAATCAATTTGATAAATATGCAGAAACTTAAAGAGAAATAATAAAAATGTTGAGTGACTCCAGTCGACTTTCTGAACATGAAAGTAATTCACTGTTGTTTAAATAAAATAACGTAAGAGAAGTTATTAAATAAACAATCAAGAAAATTATTTGATTATTTGCTCACAAATAATATATTGTTTAATGGAATGGAATGCATCCAAATTATTTTGTGTATATCTGTAAAAGAACTAATAGTGTTAGATTCACCAAAATGTATATAGTTTGTGTGACATATACTTATAATTTGTATATGAATTCAAAGCTCAATCAAATGAGGCTTCAGACGCCATCACATTTTAAATAAATTCAGACTATAGGCCATAATATTACAGAATTTTTCGTTATTTCCCTGTAAAAAAAACTATAAATGCTAGATTCAGCAAAATATATCTATACGATTCATTCAACAGTGACTGATAACATGTATATAAAAGTTTCAGCTGAATTGAATAAGGAATTCAGATGCTATCACACTTTAAATTATTTGAGCCCATAGACTGTAATGATAAAGAATTTATCTTTGTGTCCTGGTTAAAATAAATAAATAAAATTGTGCTAGATTCTCCAAGATGTATACAGTTTGTACTACGATAACCTATAACATATGCACCAACTTTTAGCTCATTTGAACAAAGCATTTAGACAATATTGTGTTCACTCTACTCAGATATGTACATACATTATCGTAAAATAGCAAAAATGAACTCATGGAACTTCAAACATGTAGATACACCAACTTCACGTCAAATTTTTGTTATAATTACAATACTTTCCTTACCTATGTATTTTCAGAAAGTAAAAAATTCCATGAAATATATGTGAATCATTCATTTCATCATGCTTAATAACAAATTTTTTAAAGGTGTTTACGACTATGAGGGAGGAGATGATAATGTAGTTGAAAGCAGTTGGGGGGGGGGAAAGGAGGGGAATTAAAATTGAAACTATAAACTATACTTTTGCACCCAATTCACCCTTAGAAATAGATATATTTATTTATTAAATATTGTTAACTTTGCATGCCTATTTCAATCATTTATGTCTATTTTGAAATATTTAAATTGATTTTATTTACATACACAGGTTTAACCTGGCAAAAAAATTACTTTAGCATTTTAGCGAAAATAGGCAAGCACTATTTTAGCTTTTTCGAAAGTTAATTAATTCTTTGGATACCATTGATTTCTTTTACTTACAAGGAACATCACCCAAGCGTCCGGCTCGGATTTCAATGAGAGAGAGGCGTTTCTTTCATATTTGATATGCTATCAAATTTTACTCAAAAATATGTGAAAAATTTGTATTTATACAGCAAGTGAATACTCAAATGAATAATTCAGTTGAAATAATTTTCAGTACTACTATAAATTTTCATTTGTAACTTAAACATGAAAGCGCAAAATCATTTAGTATTTTTAAGTCACACCCAAAGGCGGAGCTTACTGTTGATATGTGGCTGATGTGGTTTTTAACATTTTAAAAATTCAATAAATAGAGAAAACATGGATGATAGCAAAAATTTCTGTGATAAAAAATATTTGGTACATGCCCTCTATCAGAAATTAAAGTTTCATTAAAATCACGGCCAGACACAGTGTTCCTTGTTAGCTTTGTTATCCTCAGTTTTGTTTTCTATTCCTTTTGTTCATTGATGATTTTAACCAAGCATCCATATTTGTGACTTTAAAAATATGAATCAGGAAAACTATGTTTTGATTTCAACAATAGAAAAAGAGGTACTCATATCATACATGTAAAATGAAAAAGCAATTTAAAAATTAAATAAAGTGTAGTGGTAGATAATCGTGAAATACTAGTGCTAAGAATGCTTCTATGAAGCAAATTCTGACATACTTTAAATATTTTTGCATTTAAATTCAATCATTAAAAATAAATCCAAATTACTATACAAATAATGATTCCCAAAAATTTCAGTTCTTTCGTAGTTTTTGCCTGCAAATATTACAAAAAAAAAAAAAAAAATCTGAGTTATTATACAGAGATATTTTATATAGTTATCCAGTTTTAGCTTTTTAGTGAAATTCTGACCAATATTTTTTAGCAAAATGCTAAAAAAACTTATGGCAGTTTAAACCCTGCACAGGGTTCAGGAATTTATTAAAAAATATGGTCGCCAACAAAAAATTATGGTAGCCCATAAAAAAATATTCTCCAACATTTTCTTTCTTTCTTTTTATTCCGTTTCAAAATTTACTTGAATATAGCAGGGGTGCAGAATATGTCCGAACGTGCGAACGATGTTCGGGGGAAATTCTGGCTGTCTGGGGAAATTTTGAATAATTATTATCTTAGAATAAAATAAAAATGAAAACGGAAGAAAGAAAAAATTACTGAAAAAACAAATTTTCGAATATTAAACTACAAATTAACAGCTGTATTCTTCTTTTACAAGTGTATTCCCTTTAAATACCCGTTACCCCCCCCCCCCCCAAAAAAAAAAAAAAAAACTTTCAGATAATAGGTTGATGCGTTATTTTTGGGAAAATTTCAGAGGTCTGAACATTTTCTGCACCCCTGGAATATAGAAATTAAGATTCTATATACCAATTATTATACCAACTAAAAATCAATTATTTATTAGGCTAGAATGATTTATTTTTTACATCAGGAAACACTTGTTTAAATTTAACATCATGAAACTGGTTTTATTATTTTCACTAAATTAATACACCATCGGCAATGGTACATCATTACACAGGTACAAAAATTCAGCACCAGATCGATAGCATGCACAGACAGGAGCAGTGTAAACCAATTCCCTAAAACAGTGCAATAATTTAACACAGAGTTGTGAAACATGCACAGAGATATGTAAATTTCCTAATTCAACACAGTGTCTCAAAAAGTGGTGAGGGCAAAACAGCGAAAGTAGAATTAGAGCCCGATTTCGGGACCAATTCTTTCACCAAAATATATATATTAAAAAAAAAAAAAAAAAATCCTTGAAGTTGAAAACATTATTACTAGTTTTAAAAAATATTGGTCCCCAATGGCGACCGTATTTCACAAGCTCTCACATACACATAATGATAAAGAATTGTTTTATATATATGGAAAGAATAAAGGTAATTTTTAATTTAGGACTTGATTTGAACATTTGCTCCCCAAATGTTTCAATTCGATAAAATGTTAAAGTAAACATATATAATGTGCAGTATATACCTGAATTTGGAAAATATATAGCAGCACTGTTTGAAAGTACTTGTTTTGATTGAATTGCCATCTTCAAAAACTAAAATATTTTTTGTGTCAATTTCAATTTCAATGTTGCTAATATATTTTCAGTATATAATTATAGGTAATGATGATGTCTATAAAAGTGAATTCTTGTAGGCATATGAAATTATTAGTTTTCATTTTATTTCATGAAATATAATTCATACCCAAATCCAAAATTATCCCTATTCTATTAGCAATTCATGAAATGCATAAGATTTGCAGCTACAAGGAAAATAAATTACAAATATACACTTCCATTACTATGATTTAGAGGCAAGTGTTTTATAGTTTTATTTTCTAAAATGTAGTTATTCATATTTCCGAAAAGTAAATAAATGTCTGTTGATCTGTTGGCTAAAACAAAAATATCTTCAAGTATAAACAAATCACTTGTAACCTCTATTTTTCGAATATGCCTGTTTTAAAGTTCCACACTTCAATATTCAAACATTTACTTGAGAAATTAATCTTCTAAAATACAAAATATTAATTTAAACTAAATGTAATTTAATTCACTTTAATTAATAGTAAATTCTGTTTCTAAACAAAAAAGAAAATGCAGACAACTTATTCATGCACTATGTTCCAGTGGCGGATCTAAAACTTTTTTTTGTTATTATTATTATTATTATTATTATTTTTTTTTTTTTGGGGGGGGGGGGGCTAAGATTTTTCAAGATGTTATTCCATATCAAAGAAAAATTTCCAATTGTAATATTCAATTATGAATGTCAGTACTTTTAGCCTACCCCCCCCCTAGATCCGGCGCTGCTATGTTCTTGCATGCATGAGCATACCACAGTTAAAAAGAAAAAAGTGGCAGAATGGCTCTTTTTGCAATGTTTACCGCAAGAGAGTTTTCTGTTTTCAGTGGTGTATAGAATGAAATTCAAGAGGAAAAGAAAAAGTAAAGATATTAACAGACATGTTACTTTTCAGCCTTTTTAAGCTTGAAAATTATTATTCTTCGGATCAATGCAAATCTGCATTAAAACTTTTTGGACATGTGTAGGGGGGGGGGGGGGGGGTCAGCCTGAATTTGTGCAATATATTATTAGCAATTTCTATGTGATTGGCTTTCAAGAAATGTCAAATTCAAACTTTGAGAAAATGAAAAAGAAATAGCTCTTCAACTGCATTTTCCTAATAAACTAGAACTACATTATTCTGCTAATCAACTGCCCCAGCAAACAATGCTTCTACAGAATAAACTTATTTTCAAGTATACGTAATAAGTTTGTCTGTTTTTTAAGCACTTACAACTATTTTAATTATAATTAATATGATATTCAATATGAGATTTATTGTTCTGATTTTGTTTATTGTGTGTGCATGTATGCAATCAAATTTAACATTATTTTTATTATTGAAAAATTTATATTGTGTCAGTTGCCTGATACCACTTTTGAGGGGGGGGGGGGGGATCGTGAAAAGTTCAGCCTTTTTTTCTGTAAGATTGTACCATGTCTGTATTAATTAAAACTTTAGCTTTACGAAAATAATCAGTTTTAGACACTTTTCATGGTTAATCTGTTTATTTAATGATTTTGGCCGAATGCCGAATATTTGGCCAGCTAATTACTGACAATCAGCTGTCAACTTCCTAATTTTTTTCGAACTATTTAAATAGTACCATTTACATTTAGTAATATTTTACTTTTTTAATTATGAGAAATTAACATAAAAAATTCCTTTTCAGAAATGGTGATTGATTTAAATGTAGAAAATTACTAGAAAATATTACAATACACAGTGGCATGATGCTGAGCTCACAGCAAAGAAAGTTATTAACTATTAGATTCCTCAATAAATACTTAAACTTTCTTAGATGACAACATCATGTTGCACCCCAGCAATAAAAAATAATCTTTGAGAAAAATCAACTTAAAGATAACAATAAAGCATTGACTAGCTTACAATAAAACTAACAAAAATGCCTCTCACTCAGGTGGATAAACTGCATGATATAGCTTAGGCGGGACACTTTTCATCCCAGTGACATAAAATTTTGTAGCTGTCTGCGACAGGTTTTTAAAATTTCGTAATCTGTACTCAAAAAGCCTGAAAGCTGAAAGCGGCAATCTGGGAGGAGGGGGGGGGGGAGTTAACAACAGTGGTGATCTCGTGCAACAATACACAATACAATTTTACTACAAAATAATATAGTATAAACAATTATAAAATAATAAGTTTAACTCATTCATTAAATATTTCATAGCAATGTTTGACACAACACAATATAAATAATTATAAATAATAAAAGTATTAATTTTAGTTTTGATACAGAAATTTTTATAAGTGAATTTTGAAGTGGAGGAGAAGTTTTGGAGCAGTTTTAAATGAAATTAGCACTTTCCTGCATTCCCGTAGAATCTCAGTAACAGGTAACAGGAGAAAAAGAATACATGCATAACACTGCCTATCAAGGGAGATCTAGGCTCCCAGGTCGCCCTTGTTAAGCACTGTTTTGTGTGTTCCTACCAAGGCACCTATAGGGAGCTCTAGAGTTCCTACCGCAGAGCGTCTAAGACGTCATACATCAGTAGCGCATTGTCGTGGGCAAAAATATCTAAATTGCAGACAATTTTTTAAGACTGCAGACAAAAACTGTCTTAAAGTTGTGGGAAATTTTTTTTTTTAGTAGTACAGACAAAGAGTGTCTGAAAGTTAGGGTCAATTTTTCTTATTAGTGCAGACAAAAACTGTCTGCAAGCCGTTTTTCTGTGTCCGCGACTATGTCGCCGTGTCGCGGCGTTTCTGCCACTGGGCTTTTCATATGACATAAGCTCAAATTCACTATTTTTTTACTTGTATCATGTATCACCTTTTTTAACGGGGGTGGACATAATATTTGTTTGATCTCCTAAAATGTCCTAGATGGCAACATTATCTAAAATACGTGCACTCCTTGTTAACTCGATTTTAAAGATATAATCTTTATTTAAGTACTGTTGTTAACAAAAACAACTTTTGTTAGATATTAGTGCTACACCAAATAGCACTTTGACCGAGTAGTTGCTGAGTGCTTGGACGAGCACCGAATACAGAGTAGTTGCAAGAAAGAATAATTGAAGCATATATGAAAATTTGCACATCTTAAAATTACAAAAAAAAAAAGGCTTTTAAACATAAAATTTAGTTAAATGGTAAACAGCACGCTTTCATGCAGAACTTTTGTAGTGTATATACATAATTAGGTTCATTGCTACATTTTGATACTTACAGCATAGTGAATTACTAAAACCAAAACTGATAACTTTATTCTTAACATCTTTTTTAGATGCGAAATTATCATACTCAGATAATTCTTAGAGAATATAAAAGTTATTATGCTCTAAGACTTAATTTAAGATACATGAAATTTACATATGAAAGGGGAACATTAAAATATTTTATAATTTCAAACATTAATCTTCTTCTTCAGATCATAGAAATGGCCATAATTGGCAAAATAGCAGATTTAATTATGCAAATACGTTTTAGATAACGTTTTAGTGTATTTACCTTTTTTATATATACCGTAAAATACCATAAAATCCTTTACTCAGTTAAATGCCCCTCCTCTTTTCACATTTTTTTTGTTCTTAAAATACTAAATAAGCACACCTTTTGCTCGACGGTTGACTGTATCGGAACAGATGATAGTTTTTTACATTATTTATTTTATAGTATAAAATTCAAAATCAATCTTTAGATTCATCTAGCCAAATAATTTCATATTCAGCATTACGGTCGAATATCGAATATATATACTGAATATTCAGTACATTCCTAATAACTAGCTAATTATTTTGTAAAAGCAAATTTAGTTCTGCATTTTGGGGTAAAATTCTGTTATGCTAGATTTCATAAATAATGTCTGCCTTGAACTGTTAGCGGCAAAATGCTTGTGCATTTTAATAACAGATTACAAAATTATTGCATATTTTGGTAAACAGAACTGAACAAAAAAAAAAAAGTAAAAATTTTATTGATAGGCAACAAAATAATGATGAATTTTGGCAATTATTTATATTATTAAACATAAAATTTGATGATAGATACAGAAAATACAAATGATTCTGTATTTCAATAACAGGCCACAAAATTATCATGGATTTTGAGAAATAGCTTTGGTGGAAAAAAAAAAAAAGAATTTTATCAATTTGCAATAAAATACTCTATTCTTAGTAATTATTTGTATTGTGAAAAATAAAGTTTCTCAATAAGCAGCAATATGATTCCATATTTTATTAACAAGCTGTAAAATTATCGCTCAATTCAAATTGTGTAATATAATAATAATTGTGTATTATGGCGAAATGTAAGCAAAAAATATTTCAGGAATAGCTTGAAAAAGAAAAAAAAAAAGTGCAAATTTTATTGATAAGCAGCGAAATAACAGCATGTAAGCAATTGTGATTAAACTATTAAACTGGTAATCCAAAAAGCATACTTTACTGCTGTCCATAATAAGTTTATCGGAATAATCTGCAGCGCTTGCTGCTAGAAAGCTCCCTCTTAATTATTAAAACAAAAGTATATATTATTATTATTTTCTAGGTTACCGAGCAATACATAAACATGGAACTAAAAAACAGGCATATTTTGAAAATTACAGGCGATTATGAGTAATAATTTGTTTAGGCTTGGCAGTGCAAACAGATCAAAGATAAGATATATAAACACATTTATTGACTAATCGAAAAAAAATATGTAACCATAATAAAACACGTACCTCTAGATGCAAACATAGTATTAAATCCCGTATCAATTAATTTAGGGTTTTCAACTAGAATATCTTCTTTCTGGATTAAATAAAGCACTTCGAAGTAATAAATAAAATAGAAAAACGTAATGAAACAAAGCTTGATAGGCGGATTGGGCGGAATAATACAGTGCAAAACTCGATGGTAAACAATTAGCGCCTGTCTACAGAGAGTCAGCGAGCGCCAAAAATTTTGGATGTACGCATGCGCTCCAAAGATCATGAACCATGGTATAAATTTGTGTGCATGAGTGATAAACTTTTTCGCTTTAAAAAGAAATTAATTCATTATAAATAACGATGAAATAGAATATCTATGATTACAAAATACTTCTTTTACTTTAAATATTATCTAAATAATTTTTTGACGAAATGGGAAATTTTAAAATGAAAAATATTTTCTTCATAACAAAAAGTTATTGACTGCATTCACGTTGGTCAGCCAACCAACAAAGCCTTGCAAGCAAGAAGTAAGAACCGATTTACGGCCATTTTCGCCGAAGAAAAGCATGCAATTGGCGGAGTAATATAGTTCTATTTTTAAAACAACTTTTATAAAAAACAAGAGTTTTCCTGAAAAAAACGAAGACGTTACTAGATTAAGAAAGATCCTATTAACAGCATATATTAATTATATGAAAATCCTTCGAGCCGTTTTAGAGATATTTTTCAGAATTTAGTCCATTACACCAATCGTTTTCCCTTTTTGGCTTTAAATTGAGATTCAGATCTCAAAACATACTGCATGTAGAAATGTAAAATTTTAAGGATAGATTGAGACCGTAGATAAAAGACTATTTTGAAAAGATCAGAACAAAATATGGCATATTTGCTGAGATATTAAGTGTCGGCTTTTACAAATCTCTCTGATGTCAAACTAGCCGTATATATGAGTTCGCAGCGTTCAGTTTGGGCTTCCGCTTGCGTCACTCGAAAAACTGCCGTTTTTCATGATATGTAAAAAGAAATATCTTTTTTGCCTATTTAACTAATACTTAGAAGAATGTGTTTCTATTGATATTGTTACAGTGTGGCTACATAAATTCAGAAAAAAGTACCCTGAATTTTCCCTGATTTTCTTGACTAATTTTGACAGATTTCCATGATTTTAGTTACCTATTACATACATGCCATAATTTTGTGTATATCAGATATCACACCCTTTTGTAAACATTGTACCCTTGTATCGCACCTTTTCGTGAATATTGCACCCTATTAAGCGAACTGCGTAATATTTTGTTTTCGTTTCTTTGTTGATTTTGTGAACATACACAAAAGTAAAAATAAATTGCAAACAAAAATTTGGGAAGAAATTGACAAAATGTAAAACTTTGATTCCTTTTAATTGTACAACATATCACAATCAGAACATAAAAAAAATTAATCCTTAAGTTGTTGCTTTGACAATATTTAAAGGAAAAAAAAAAAAATGATTTTTTTAATGTTAATTGGGCAAGATTCATCTAGGAAGCAGCCAATTCCTTGATATCTTAGCTAAGATAGTGTTTGTTTGGCAATCTTTCAATCGTGTTTGGGAAGCAAAAATAAAAGTTCTATGATATTTTGGTATTTTTCAACATTCCCTGATATTTCCAGATTGATAAAATTCCTTGACTTTTTCCTGTTTTCCCCCGATTGTCAATATCCTGTTTTATTTTCTATTTGTATTCATGAACAAATGAAAAACACAGGTAAATATACAGATCTTGTTGATATAATGAGTTGAATTCTAAATACTCTCAAAATGATGCAAATTAATAAAGGGTTTATCCCATATCATTTTACTTTATTTTGAAAATACTAACTGAAATTCAACTTACTATATTGATGACAATTGTTTTTTTTTTTTAAATTTTTATAAGAGCAATTTTATACATTTGGCTTAAATAAACTATGCAAAAGAAATTTTGTGAAAATGTGTGAGTGCAGTTAAATGGTATTTAGTAAAAATGCTCATGTGCATGAGATATTTAATATTTTTATATTTTGACCACAATATGTTGGGGTCTGCTGTAGTATGTTCAGTATTTTAAAAATGACATTGCATTTGTTTGAAAATCTTGTATATCATTAACAAAACATACAGAAAATATTCATTGTTGTTGAAGAAATTTTTATATTTCCATAAATGCACATGCTATTCCTTTATAAATGGTTATAGATAATTTAAAAAAAGCATCATAATTATATGCTGCACCTATAATGTATTTTAAGCATTTTTCACAGGGTGAGCATATTTTTCTTTGATTTATTATTGGTCCCTCTTTTTGTCTTTGGGATAAAGCTTTTACTGAAGTATGAGGAATAACATGTTCTTTACACCCCCGAAGCTCTAAGAAAATCCATCAAGTATTTCTTTTGATATTCATCAAAGAATTTAAAAATGTTCAAATATTTTTTTTTTTTTCCATATAGTGTACATGAAATCAACATAGAAACTTTTTTAAGCAATTTTTTTTTTATAAGGTCATGTTATTTGGGGGGAAAAAATTATATATATATATATATGTATTAAAATAACTTATTTAAAACATAAAACCTTTAAAAAATTAAAAACTAGATGTTTTATAGATTGAACAAACTCCTCATTAGTATACAACAATACTAAGCTGCAGATTTTACATGCGAAAAAATTATCTGTGCCACATTAAGATTTCATATAAATATCTCTGCCACATATTCAGCATGAATTAATCATATCTTTTTGAGGATACAATTACGCATTTTTGTGAATTAACCTTAAAATAATAAATAAAAATAAATCTATGATGAAACAGAATTAAAAAAAAAAAAAAAAAATTATACATGCATATTTCAGTATTATACATCATGCCTCCACCAAGACCACTAGAGTGATTCCAACAATACAAATAACTTACAACATTTATTGCTTTACTGGCCAAAAATAAAAAAAAATTACATTACAAAGGCATAAAAAAATTATAAATATAATAACAGACTATAGTTTCAGTGGTATTTAAGATGAATGCATAGTAATCAGATTGATTTAAGCTCATATATATATATATATAACGATAAGTGGGTGTCTGTACTGTTAAATGGATTGGTATTTCAGTGATGTAAGCATCTTAGGAAGGATGAGGAGACTTTAGGTTGACTAATATCCTTTATTAAGATCAAGATGCAGTCTTTTCGCCAAACACTAGCCATCCTGAACAGATATTTGCTCTTAGTTCTGGATCGTCATATGACAGTGCCGATGATCTGCAATTCGTCATAGTGGCGGACCCTGCAGGGCCACATGTTACATGCTGAATCACAATTTAACAAAAGTTTATTAAGCAAGTCAACACACAAAAAAAGGCCACCTGTTTTTCTGAGCTCTTAAATACTGCTTATTTTGGCACGAACTTAAACTCCTCCTATGATTTCTCATTGGATATTATTTAAGCTCCTCCCCTACTACACATACTATGAATTCTTTTTAGAGATAATCGATAATGTAGTCATCAATTTTTGAGACACCCATTCCGTTGATCTATATTAGTCTATACATCACAAGAAACATTGAAATGTACTATAAAAGCTAAAAACATAAACAAGTAAAACCTAATAGTAAAATATTTAGATTTTTATACTGAAAATTGTAGCTGCAACATTCTTCTATGAAATGATAAATTAATAATACAAATTTACTTATTAATGAAAGAAAGGAATAAAAATTAAATAACTCTTTTTAGTCTTTTAACATATATGTTAAAAAAAAAAAAAAAAAAAAAGATAAAAGAAAAAAAGTTGCTCATGAATTGTACTACAATTTTGTCTAATTTGTTTAAATATATGCTAATCATGGACAAGCAAGTATAAAAAGTTCAGAAACAGAAAACAATAATTCATACATTCACTTAAAAAAATAAAATAAATTAAATAACTTACAGCAATTTGATATAAACCCCAGGATAGTGCAAATAGTTTTTGCTCATTGCTTTTTGACAGTTTAGCTAAATGAAGCTCCAAAGGTTCTATAGGTTCCACAACCAGATAAATAACTTTGTCAGTCTGCAAATAAATATAGTAATTACTTAATTAAACATTACAAAAATGAGTAAAGTAAAATGAAGTATGTTTAATCAGTAGATTAAACATACTTCATTTCAAACATTTGATTTAAATATGGGATGCTTAGTTAGTTAAAAAAAAACAGGTAGGATGTCCGTGGGACTTTTACAGTTTTAAATTGGTAGGGAGGGTCTATGTTTCAGGATAGAATACCGCAAAATCCTGATTATAAGCCCTCCATTTTTTAGATGCAAAACCAGTAAAAATAAGGGAGGGGCTTATAATCGAGATTAGAAATTTCTTTTTTTACAAAGTTGTGGTGGTGCCATCTGTCACCAGAGAATGAAACTAATATTTATTATCTAATCTAGAAATTGAATGTAGCTTACAGAAATAGATTTTAAGTTATTAATTAAAAATTATTAATAATTTAAATTATTTTTTTCATATAATAAAAATGAAAGAATAATAATAAAATAAAAAAAACTGGTTTTGGTTAAAGAAAGGTATAAATTAATATTTGCTAAAGTAAAAGTATAAATTAATACAAGTATAAATTTAGGTACATATGAAAGCCATCAAACACATTTTAAACATAACGTTTTACAAAACTGTGACATTAATATTTTTGAGTGAAATATTTAAAAGAAAAGCTAATAAATTTTTAAAAATGCAACCTTTGTTAAATAAATAAAATAACTATTTATTAATTAAATAAAGAAAAGTTTACCTTACATTCAATTATTATTTTAATGAATATTGAAGAAGCCTGTAAGAACATTATCTTGAATTAAGACTGGTGCTGCCATCTATCGGAAAATAGGTTTACAATTTCGATTTCATATAGAGCTATAGTTATTTCATAGTTCTCATTCCCACCTCATTCTTATTTTGTTAAAACAGATGAAGAGGGAGTTAATAATTTTTACTGTAAAAATTATTTTAAAGAATAATTTTTTTTTTAAATCATCAAATATACATAAGATTTCAGAAAATAATTCTTTACTCAAAATGAAAAAAACAGAGGGGAGGGCTTATATTTAGGATTATGAAAAAAATCCAAAATTGCCTGAAATTGGGAAGGGGGGCTTATTTTCGAGGGGGGGGCTTATAATCGGGATTTTACGGTATATGCATGTATTATTAAATAAATTTCACACTGATCTAGATTATTTTAATGATCAGGATTCATATAATATTAGGACCTTGAATAAGTTCTCATTATTTCCTAACAGATGGCATTACCAGTACATCGTGTATGTAATTTCAGATGGTAACATATGTACAAGGAAGTACTGTCGGTACACTTGAACCTCAGTGTATGTGAATTTGCCACAGTGTTAAAAAATATATATATATTAATAATAAATTATAATTAAGTTAAAAAAACGTCAAGTTTTGGGACAAGTAAAGAATATTTCTGGTGAATTTTATTACACTATTTTATTCAAGTCAAGGTCCTAATACAATAAAAATATGGGCAGTATTCATATTGGAGATGCAATTCTAATACACTATCTTTCATTCTAAAGAAAAGGAAGAGATATTTTAACAAAAGCATTAATGAAAACTTCCTAAAAATTCATAGTATGACATCACATTTTTGAGAAAGAATGTTTGCCCTGATAAAATCTTTTCACCAAGTTAATAAAAAAAATTGCCTTACCATTTACAATTTCATAATTTGTACCCATATAACTTCTTAGCCTGAATGTTTTTTTTATTAATTATTTTACTTATAAGAGGTCTCTTTCAAATTAATTGAAACATTTTACCGTTTTCTGAAATTCTGACCCATTCCTAAGATATATGGAGTAGGGATGACTTTTGGAAAATACTAATATATAAATATATTATTAGTATAAATCCTTATTTTATTAGATTACCCTCAATTCATAATAATAATACTTTTTCTTTATGCCTGAATTAATGAAAAATGAAAACAGTTAATTTACCAATCATTACTATATATATATATACAAAACAGTATTAAATGATTAAAGTTATAAGCATTATTTTAAACAACTCCCTACATACGGGGTGTAGCTATTAAATAACGAGAATATTGCTGTAAAACATTTTATTTTAAATTTACACATATTTAGTTATCACCTTCAATATACACTCCTCCTCTATCCCTACAACGTTCCATGAGAATTTTCCATTGTTTGAAACAGTGCTGGAAGTCTTCTTCTGTGAGCTCCTGCATGAGGTGTGCGGCTTTTTCTTTCACAGCTTCAATTGACTCAAATCTTGTTCCTTTTAATGCAGATTTGACTTTGGGGAACAGATAAAAGTCACATGGGGCCAGGTCAGGTGAATAAGATGAATGGTCTAAAAGTGGGATGTTGTACTTGGCTAGAAACGTCTTGACAGACAATGCAGTGTAAGCTGGCACATTATCTTGATAGAGAACCCATGACTTGTTCTTCCACAGTTTGGGTCGTTTTTTCCTTACTCTTACACAGAGTTGAATAAGCACCTCAAGACACTAATGTTGATTAATAGCTTGACCTTCAGGAATCCAGTGAAAGTACACAATTCCATGAATGTCTAAAAAAATTATTATCATCTTCAACGTCTTCTCGGCCACCTTGGAAATGCTTGAACCACTCAAAAGCTAGCGCACATGATAAACATTCATTGCCATAAACTTGTTTTAATAAAAGATAAGTTTTACTAGCGGTTTTACCAAGTTTCACACGAAATTTCTCGACAATTCATTGCCATGTTTTCGGCAAAACAAAACAAACACCTCTTACACAAACAAAGGTTACAGCCAGACTAATTTCTCTACAAACATGGGAGGCACTGGAATCGAAAGAGAAGGCTTTACGCTGCACAGTTGTCAGTCGTTCGGATTTGGTGCATATGTAGTTCATCTGCAGCAGCATTAGTCTTGTTATTTAACGGCCCTCTTCACTTGAAAAAAATTCCGATGCCGGCTGAAAGCAGATAAAAAGTGTCCCACGTGGTTTTGACAGGAGGTGGAGAAGATTGACAGATTCACTGACGAATCATTGACTTTTTGGAAGAATAAATCAAAAATCAGCCACGTCCTTATTGCGGTTTCGCCGAAGTTTTGTTTTGTTTTGATTCTTTCTTTCTTTTTTTATTTTTGTGTTTCTTTTTTCTTTTCTTTTTTTTTTTCTTTTCCATTTTCACATGACATCAAATAACTTTCCTCATTTATTCTAATCTATTTATATGTATTTTAATCGAGTTGCTCGATCCGACCAAGTACTTTATACTATTTTCAGCCCGGTTCAGGCTTTCTTTAGTTATACCGGCGAATTACGTAACAGTGAAATTTAAAATATATATATATATACTTTATAATTATACTTGAAGTCTGATATAATTAATTTAACTAAACTAGTATGTTGTGGCCACCACATGACTTTCTTCTATATTTTCCTATACAAATTCCCTCAGTAAAAATAATTTATTAAAATTATTATAAAAAAAAAATTTCTTCCATGATAATGCAGACGATTTCCATATTAGAGAAGTAGTTCCATTTATTCTCAATAAAAAAAATAAATAAATAAATAAAAATAAAAAATTACGATTTTTTTTTTCTAAAGTATTTTTTTTTTTTTCGTTAAAAGTAACAACAACAAAAAAAAAACCCGATAACTTTGTTTTAAATTATCATAGATCTACAATTCAACCATTCGTTTTAAAGGTATTGACGAGATCTTTCGAAAGATACCCACCTTGAAAATTTATCCCTCCTGGGGGGGGGGGGGGACTTTCTTCTATATGTAATATAGAGAAAGTATTGTATTCGTGAAAATTTTTGAACTCCGGTTTTCGATGGATTTGCACGTTTTGGGATGTGCTGAACATGATTTGATAGTTTTTAGAAAATGTCTGTCTCTCTGTGTGTGTGTGTGTGTCACGAATTTTTGGAGGCTGTATCTCATGAACCAATGAACGAAATTTAACCAAACTTGGTATTTAGTTGGACCCTGACATAAACTTGTGCTGATTAGATTTAGGGATCAATCGCCCAATAGGTGGCGCTGTGATAGCATTTTTTCTAAATTTTTAACATGGCAGTATAGGACAAAATTTCGTATAAATGTACATAATGAGAGTTATTTTTAACTTTTGATTGTAAAACTAATATGAATTATTGATAAAAGTAGTTGTTAACTAGGGGAAAAAAATTGTGCTTGTGGGGGCGTCGCCCTGCCCCGGGCGGAGTAAATTTTCAAGATGGGTATCTTTCGGAAGGTCTCGTCAATACCTTTAAAATGAATGGTTGAACTATAGATCTGTGATAATGTGAAACAAAGTTATTGATTTTTTTTTTTTTTTTTTTTACTTTTAATAAAAAAAAACTTTGAAAAAAAAAAAAAAATCGTAATTATTATTATTATTATTATTATTATTTTTATTATTATTATTTTTTTTTTTTTGAGAATAAAATAGACTTTTTTTTTTGGATATTTACTGTTATACTACTTTTCTGATATGGGGGGAGGGGGGGGGGGCAAAACGTAATTTCACAAAATCCTTCATATCTCAAGCAAAAAAACAGATATCCCTAAAATTTTTGCTTTTAAATATAGCTAATACAAATGTCTAAAAATCGGTTTCTGGAATTTTTCAAATTCGGTCCCCAAGGGGGCAGGGGGGGGGGCAAAACGTGATTTCGCATAATCCTATATATCTCAAACAAAAAAAATAGATATACGTGAAATTTTTGCTCTAAAATATAGCTAATGCAACTATCTAAAAAACAATTTCTGGAATTTTAGAAATTCAGCCCCCAGGTGGGGCAGCAAGGGGGGGGGGACTATGGAGCAAAAACAAATAGAAGTACAGTTAGGCCGTTCAAAATTGGTACAAATAGGTTTTAAAGGCCTACAAGTCGAATTGGGATATTTTCGATTGTGTAAAGTTATTAGGAGGGGCAAGAAGCGGGGAGGGGAGGGGGGGGGGGCAAAAAAAATAAAAATTGTGTCAGGTCGTTCAAAATTGGTACGTAGAGGTTTTCGATACTTACAAATCGATTGCGGATATTTTTGAATTTGTAAAATTATTAGGAGGGGCGGGTAGGGGGTGGGGCGGTAAGGGGGGGCTATGGGGCAAAAACAAATAGAAATACAGTTAGGCCGTTCAAAATTGGTACAGATAGGTTTAAGAGGCCTGCAAGTCGAATGGGGATATTTTCGATTGTGTAAAGATATTAGGAGGGGCAAGAAGGGGGGAGGGGGGGGCAAAAAAATAAAAATAGTGTCAGAACGTTCAAAATTGGTACGTAGAGGTTTTCGATACCTACAAATCGATTGCAGATATTTTTGAATTTGTAAAATTATTAGGAGGGGCGGGTAGGGGTGGGGTGGTAAGGGGGGGCTATGGGGCAAAAACAAATAGAAATACAGTTAGGCCGTTCAAAATTGGTACAGATAGGTTTAAGAGGCCTGCAAGTCGAATGGGGATAATTTCGATTGTGTAAAGTTATTAGGAGGGGCAAGAAGGGGGGAGGGGGGGGGCAAAAAAATAAAAATAGTGTCAGGTCGTTCAAAATTGGTACGTAGAGGTTTTCGATACTTACAAATCGATTGCGGATATTTTTGAATTTTTAAAATTATTAGGAGGGGCGGGTAGGGGTGGGGTGGAAAGGGGGGGCTATGGGGCAAAAACAAATAGAAATACAGTTAGGCCATTCAAAATTGGTACAGGTAGGTTTTAGAGGCCTGCAAATCGAATGGGGATATTTTTGAATTTTTAAAATTATTGGGAGGGGCGGGAAGGGAGGAGGAAGCGGTGGGGCAAAAAAATAAAAATAGAGATAGATCGTTCAAAACTGGTGCATAGAGGTTTTTGATACTTTCAAATCGATTGCGGATATTTTTGAATTTGTAAAATTATTAGGGCGCTCATATATATGCAATCGCGCACAGGTCTACGCTGCCGAAGGCAGTGGGGACCCGGTGCGACATTTTTCCCGATCAGAGTTTTTTTTTTTTTTCCACATGATAAAAATTAATGCAATTTTGAGAATTCATTAATTATAATGATTCATTTAAAAATAGTGACCAGCAAAGCGGGCGTAGCCTGCTAGTCTATTTATATGTATTTTAATAACGTAGCCCGACCCGACGAAGTATTTTATTCTATATTCAGCCCGTTTTAGGCTTTCAGTAGTTATATCGGCGAATTCTGTAACAACGAAATTTAACAAAAGAAAATATATTTATGATTAAACTTGCGGTTTGATATAATTAATTTAACTAAAAAATAACAAAGATATATAACATTATAACATTACTGATATATAGAGATGGGTTATCTGCACTCTGGAGCTCAGACTACTGAACGCAGAGCTGGACGGGGTGTGCGACAGGTCGTGACCTTCAGGATCGTATTTCGAAGATCACGGACAGGTGCGGTCGCACAAGTCCTCCAGCTCTGTTTTCTAAAGAAAGTGTACTTGTGTTGTTATTTATACGTGTTTCTTTATACAAGTCAAATTTTTTATAAGTAGTATAATATATAAATAGTGTTGAATTATAGTGCCTACATTTATTTAAAAATCTGGTGTGAAACAACCACATGACTTCCATTACCCACCATTACACGTATTATATGCAATTTTTGAAGATAATGTTAACAGAAGACATGGAATTGTCCTAATGAAATAGACACCTAAAAATTTTCCGGTAAGGGAAAGTTAATACACGTGTAAAAACATAAAACAGAGTTTGCACAGCGATTTTTTTTTTAAAGAAAGGGGAAGAAAATTGGCAGAGTTTATTTATTTATTTGAAACACCAAGTTTTGAGATGTAAAACTGATCTGTCTGATCAGGATAACTATTAATTTTCCTGTGATAACCAAGTAAAGCATGAGAAAGGATATCTAAAATGGGTTTATGTAACAATTTTATAGAAAATCGTTAGAGCAGTTTTTGAGATACCGATTTTTACGAAAGCTTGACAAAATTAATTGTTGGCCAGAAAACAACAATTATATGTAAAAGGATATTTAAAAGAGGGTCAATATGGCAAGTTTGAAAAAAAAAAAAACATACAGCCGTTTTGACAGGAAAGCATTTGCAGGACCTGAAATTTAGCTATTTGTACAGGGCGCCTATCAATTTTCCTGAACTAACCAACTATATCCTTCGAAAGGATATATAATAGAGTGTTTATACAGCAATTTTAAAGAAAATCGTTAGAGCCGTTTTTGAGATATGGACTTATGGCCTCACTTCCGGTTTCAGATGTCCCACTTCTGGTTTTCCAATTTTCACCAAAATTTGAAAAGTTTATCTGTACACCAGAACAGTTTCAATTCTAAAGTTTCGTAGTTCTGTCTTTATTAGTTTCCGACATATAATAGCTAGAATATTTTCCACATACATACAGAGACCAATTGCTAAAATACACAGAGACCAATTGCTAAAAACCACTTTTTTGAACTCAGGAGACCTTAAAACATGTAAATCAGGTGAAATCTCGATATCGAATTTTTGGACCAAATACAATACTTCCATTACCTATGGTAGTCGGGTAATGGAAGTAAAAATAAATCAAATACAAGACTCTTATTAATGTGTCTTGAAACTTGCCAGTCTTGATCAACTTTACAAGTAGCAGCCACATATCAATTTCAAAATACCAAATTTGAATTTACTGAAGTTATTTAAGTTATGTTGATACAGGGTTGTTCGGTTTTTTACCATAATCGAAAAAACCTGGTTAAAACCATCCCAGATAAAATACCATTTCGTCCACTTTTATTCACTATTAATTATTTGCGAGTAGTAAATTAAAAGTTATCTTTATTCTTTCAATTTATAAAAAAAAAAAAAAAAAAAAAAATTACTTCCATTACCCTACTACAGTATGTAATGGAAGTATTTGTATTCAGTCTGAAAATTCGATATCGAGATTTCACCTGATTTACACGTTTTAAGGTCCTCTGAGTCCAAAAAAGTGGTTTTTGGCAATTGGTCAGTGTGTGTGGGGGGGAGAGGATCTTCTGGCTATTATGTATCGGAAACTAATAAAGATAGAACTACGAAACTTTAGAATTGAAACAAGTCTGGTGTACAAATGAATTTTCCATATTTTGGAGAAAATTGAAAAACTGGAAGTGGGACATCAGAAACCGTAAGTGGGACCGTAAGTCCGTATCTCAAAAACGGCTCTAACGATTTTCTTCAAATTTGTTACATAAACACTCTATTAGATGTCCTTTCGAATGATATAGCTGGTTAGTTCAGAAAAATTGACAGGCGGTCTGTATAAATAGCTCAATTTCAGGTATCGGAAGTGCGTTCCTTTAAAACCAGCTGTACGGATTTTTTTTCAAACTCGCCATATTAACTCACTTTTAAAAATGCTTTTGTATGTAATTATTGTTTTCCTGTCAATGATTGAGTTTTGGTAAAATTTGGTATCTCAAAAACGGCTTTAACGATTTTCTTGAAAATTGTTATATAAATCCATTTCTTTCTTATGTATCACGTAATTATTAGAGGAAAATTAACTGCCACCCTGCTTAGGTAGGTCAGAAGTTTAGGTAGATCTCGAAAATTGGTGTTTCAAAAAATAACTCTACTATATATATATATATATTATTTTTCCTTATTTTTTACCTCGCTTTATGTAAGCTTCGTTTTATATGTCTTTACATGTGTATAAAGTTTATCTTACGAGAAAAATGTTAGGTTTCTACTTCTTTAGGTCACTTTTATATCTTGTGATCACATTATCTCCAAAAAATGCATATAATATGTGTAATAGTTTGTAATGGAAGTCGTGTTGTTGTTTCACACCAGATATTTTATTAATATGTTTGTATAATCAATTTGAATTTTTCAAAATAGACATGAAATAAGCAAAATTTACAATATTTAATAAATGAAATATTTGTATTTTTCTAAGGGTGGATGTAAAGGTATATTTTATATCTTGAATTTCAATCCTCCACTTTTTCCCTCCATTGTTTACAACTGCATTGTCATTTCCTCTCTCATAGACACATATACCTTTTAAAAATTAGTTATTAAGCATGATGAAATTAAATGATTCACATACCTTTCATGCAGTTTTTTGCTTTCCGAAAATACATACGTAAGGAAATCATTGTAATCGTGACAAAATTCTGGCTTTGCGATGTTGGCGTATCTACATGTTTTGAGGTCCCACGAGTTCATTTTTACTATTTTCATGATGATGATGATGATATATGTGTATGTATGTCAGTGATCACAATATCATCCAAATGCTTTTTTTCGAAGGGTAGGCAAAAAAACAGGTTTTTTTTTAGGGAAAAAAAAAAAACTTTTTAGGATGATTTTTTTTTAAATCGTCCTATTGCAACCACTTCGTTTATCTATATATTTATCTGTCTATTTATAATGAAATTTGTCATCACGATAACTCCCGAAATAATACTCCAAATCGAACCAAATTTGCATTGCTAACTGATCTTATAAATATCTTGGATGAGTAGGGTAACCAAGTTGCTCTGACATTTTGTTTTCAAGTGGCGGCCACTTGAAAATTTCAAACCCACATTGTGAAAAGTGTATTTAAAGCCAGATTTGTTTGTATTTTAATGTAAATATACATAACATAAGGGTCTCGATGAACTTTATTAATGAACTTTTTACAAGCATAACTTTTTTTATTTTGATTCAATTCGAACCAAAGTTGGGCAGTGATCTTATCATATACAGTAGAGTCTCTATAATTCGAGTCTCGATTGTTCGAGTTTCCCATAAATCCGAGTTAAATTCGACTCACCAAAAAAAAAAAAAAAAAAAAAAAAAAAAAGACCAACACATGAAAAAATTACTTCTATCTTTTATTGTTATTTCACCGGTCTCATGCTATGAGAAGAAATCCTTCCACTCAAAGAAAACGCATTTTGTATTCTTTGCAGGTGCGCGTTTTGGAGGAGGGGGGAGGGAATCGTGCTATTTCAATTTGGAGAGAAAGTTGTGCAATCCGATTTCAGCCAATCACCTGTTTCCACTTCTCCAAATGTATCTTTCCATATTCTAAAAATAGTGCAGTTCGATTAGTTCGGTACTAGCTCGCGGAATTTAAGTCACTTTTGAAAGATTTTTTAATTCTGTTTACAGAAACGTAATTGTGAGGAGGAGGACGTAACAAATGATTCCACACCACGTATGAGTCACAGCGAGGGTCTTGCTGCGCTAGAGGCTGCTATGAGATACGTAGAACAACAGCCTGAAGCGACTCCAGTCGACAATGTGATGCTCAGAAGATGGCGTGATATTGCCGCACGTAAAAGGAACAATGTATTTAAACAGAAAACAATTGACAATTACTTTAAGATGTAATTAACTTATCTTCAGAAATTAATGTAATAGCATTATGTAAGTACATTTTTTTTTAATTGAAACATACACTTAAATTTAAAAATTGTGTTTACATATTATTTCTATTTTATTAATTTTGTCATTTTTGATAATTCGAGTTTTCAATAATTCGAGCTACGTCCGGTCCCGTCCACCTCGAATTACCGAGACTCTACTGTAATTATCTTGGATGAGTTCACTGGGCAACTTATTCCAACATCTTATTTTCAAGTTGCAGCCACTTGAAATCACACTGTCACGTGAAAATGTGCCATCAAGATAACTTTTAAAATATTAAATTGATTCAAACAAAAGTTGGACAGTGAACTTATGGTTCAAATATCTTGGATACGTTCGCTTGATAACTTGTTCTGCAATTTTATTTTCAAGTGGCGGCCACTTGAAAATTTTATTATCATCATAACTTTTGCAATACTGAATCAATTTGTATCAAATTTGGGTAGTTGATTTATCATTCAAACATCTAAGATAAGTTCGCTGTTCACCTCATTCTGTCTTTTTTTACAAGTATTGGCCACTTGAAATCACGGTGCAACTTTAAAATTTCATATCACGGTAATTTTTGAAATACTAATTTAACTTGAACTAAAATTGGACAACGAACTTATAATCGAAATATCTTGTAATGATTTTAATGGACAAGTCGCTTTGCCATTTTGTTTCTAAGTTGTAGACACTTAGATTGCCGCTTGAAAATTTGTCATAACAATAACTTTTGATATACTGCACTGATTCGAACCAAAGTTGGACATTGAACTTATGCTTCGAATATCTTGAACGAGTTGGCTGGGCAACTTCCTCTATTATACTGTTTTCAAGTGGCGGCCACTTGAAAATTTTTTATCGTGGTAACTTTCGAAATACTTAATCCGTTCAATTAAGTTGAAAAATGGATTTATCACTTAAATATCCTTAAGCCCATTAGTAATTTGTAGCCGCCATTTTGAAACCAAATGGCGGCTTCTTCATAAGCCAATGCTTGTCGCAAATGCCGCGCCATTTGAAAAAAAAAAAAAAAAAAAAAAAAATCCATCACTTATGTTGATTTAAATGAAGTCAAATACTACGATGTGGAAACAATTCTTTTTATTTTATTGAATTTGTTTATGCTCAGAAGGTAACATTATCGATTGAAACCCATATACAGTGGAACCTGTCTAAAGTGACCACCCTAGGGACCGGCTAAAATGGTCACTATACGCCAGTGGTCACTTTATAAAGTCTCTTTAAAATTGGAAAATGGTCACTTTAGTCAGGTGGTCACTTTACCCAGGTGGTCACTTTTACAGGTTCCACTGTATTTATAAACTCATACACGTGTACATACATACATACATATATAAGTATACACATGCCATAAAGTTATATTAAAATATATAATAAAAGTTAAAAAAAAAAAAAGAGTACAGAAGGAAAATGAAGGTACAAACAAAGAATTATTTAAATTTTCAATGTACTAAATAACAGTTATAATAAATACAATAAGTTCAATAGATTGTTTACATTTCAGTGTGTTGTATTTTGAATATTCACAGTGAATATAATACTTCATATGTTTATATACATAATACTAATAAAAAATATAGTACTATAAAAAAACCTATGCTCTCTAACATAAATTGTGAAAGTGAGTAAACAATATTCCAAAATTCTTATTTCTAATTCCTGAATAAGAAAAACAATCTACAATAATCGAGTAAATGGAAAAGGAAGAAAAGATAATGTCCGAAAACAACGTGCTTGAATGTAACAAAGTGATGATATTTATTTATTTATTTATTTATTGCTAGTTACTGTAAAACCATTAAAATGCACTTTTAAAAATCAAGACCCATTGATCATAATGCATTTAGAATTTATGGCATGGCCACGAAAGCATCTGTATGTAAATTGCACATTATATATAATACTTAACATGCTGTAAGGATACCGAAAGTCATGGAATGATTTCATTTCATATTAAAATTTTTGCCTGTTGACGTAATGTTTTTTTTTTTTTTTTTTTTTTTTTTTGTACTGTAAAATACTTAGGAGCTATTGTTATCAATTCTACTGCAAATATATAAGGTAAATGCATAAGGCAAAAAGTCACACTCTTTCTTTCTTTCTTCTTCTTCATCTATTTTTTATTTTATTTATTTATTTTTTTTTTAAAGATTAACGGCATTAAGACAAACTTGAAAAATTATCACCCATTAACAGTAACGTGTTCAAAATTTTTAGTGTGCTCCTCTTAAAATGAAAGAAAAAACTGTAAGCGATTGATGCATATTTATAAGCGTAAATTTTTGCTAAAAAATTTACGGGATGAGTTTTTGCACTTGAGAATTAAAATTAGGTGTTCCATCAGCGGGAACACTGCGGCTGAAAGGGTTAATAATCGAAAATTTCTAAATTGCAGATAACGTTTTATTTATACTCATGTCTATTCTTTATATGTTCAATTTCTTTACAGTGAAGTAATTTGGAGCGGTGTTATGCTTACAAACATGTTTTTAACTTTTGTTCCCCCCATCCCGGCGATAACTGGGGAGGGAATTTCGAAAAAGTTGGCAGATTTTAGTTGCGTAAAGACCTAAATTTCTGCCAAGCGCTGTTGAATTCCATCCAGCCATTCTCACGTGATACCCGGACAATAATAGCGTTACAGACATACAGACACGATAACACACACACAGACAAAATTTTCTAAAGTAATTTTCGAATTTTATGGTGTGTGGAAAGTGAAGATATCGCTTTTTTTTTTTTTTTTTTTTTCCTGATAAATTTACAGAGAAAAGTCTGATTTTATTAATATCGATACACAGCTTGATATCCAGTTACTGTAATTCTAAAAGAACGCATAGAAACAGCGTTCATGTTCAGGTACCATACTTAAAATTTCAGCTGTGCTTTTATGTTAGGTGCGAAAATAAGAGCGCAAAATCTTTGAAAATAATAGTGTGATTTCGTCGTTTATAAATAATTTCATAAACACTTGACTCCCATTTCTTGCAAACTTTAATTAGTTTTAGTTTCTTCAGTTATAAAATCAACTTGCTTATGTCCTTAAAAATATTTGTTTCACTCAATTCCTAGACTTCAATATTAATACAACTTATTTTGCTCAGGAATGTAAATTAATTCTTCATACCTAAGAGTAAATAAAATATTTAGTTTAATTTGAAGTCTTGTTTTTTTTTTATTTTTTACTTTCTCTTACCCATAAGGTAGAGAAAGTAGTGTTTTTGGGTCAAATTTTCGAACGCGAGATTTTGTTATATTTACACGTTTTGAGGTCCCCTGAATACGAAAATCATGTTTTTAGCAAATGGTCTGTGTGTCTGTCTGTCATCAGCATATCTCAAAAACAAATTATGGCAGAAAGTTCAAACTTGGTATTCTAAATGTGTATCATATAGGGATGCTACACTAAGCTTTTCGTTAATATCAAGCAAATGGTTCGTGTACAGGGACAATCAAGATAATTCTAATACATTACATCTATGGGGGAAATTGCAGGAAAATAGAGTTTAACGTCTATAGACTGCACTAAACCAAATGAAACAAATATATATATATATTGTAATAGAGACAGTTAACTGGGGAAAAAAATTGTGTATGTAGGAGCCTCGCCTCTCCCCCTGGGGGGAAGTCCCCCCTCGAGAGGAATAAATTTTCATGATGGGTATCTTTCAAAAGAGCTCACCAATACCTTTAAAACGAATGGTTGAACCATCGATCTGCGATAATTTAAAACAAAGTTATCGATTTTTTTACTTTTAACGAAAAAAAAAAAAAAGCTTTTTTTTTTTTTTTTTTTTTTTTTTTTTTTTATTGAGAATAAAATGGACTTTTTTGGATATTTGGTGTTATACTACTTCTCTAATATGGAAATCGTCTGCCTTATCATAAAAGACAATTTTTTTAAATAATAATTTTAATAAATTATTTTTTAATAACCAAATAAAATTCTATATAAATGTAGGTGCATTAATGAAATGGGGGGTTGAGGGGGGCTACTGCCCCTCTCACACAGAACTAATTATCATATAAAACTCTTCAGAAGCTTAATATGAATTGTTTAACATAGGTTTACATAACAGTACTCGTTATCTTACCTATTAATCTGCAACCTGTATTTATAGTATTAAATTTCAGGGTAAGAGAAAGTCGTGTGAGTGACACACCAGATTATTTTAAATAACTACGTATTTTGAGATTCCGTGAATAATTAAACGAAGTTTTTAACAGTTGTTCTTTGTGAGTCTGTTATCAGTGTAACTTTAAAAACTAAATACCGGCAGGGAACTCAAGCGTTATATTTTAAAGTTCATATGAAATTCATACTTGAACAGTTTGATCGATATTGATAAGTTTCAACGAGTGATACGGATTAAAGTTGTCAATAAATGTGATTGAAAGTTATTGTTGAACATAATTTTAAATTTAATATTAGTCGTGAATTCTATAGAAATGTAGATATTAGTTTCAAATGTGGGTTGAGAAAGGTGGTACTCCCCTCCGCCCTTCCCACAGAAAATTATTTGTCAAATTAAATTATTCGTAAAGCTAGCTTAAATTCTTTTTACTATAGAATTTTATACAGTACTTGATATTTTATTCCTCAATCTGAATTTCTCTTTATAAAATTTAAATGTAGCGTAATAAAAAGTCGTGTGGGTGCCACACCAGATTATATACTTTAAAATAAAATTTATTATTGAAAATCTGCTTAATTTAGTAAAAAGTTTTATATAACTTGTTAAAAAAAAAATTTTGTATATTGTCAATCGTGGCATTATCAGTAAAATATCAGATTTATGTACAAAGTATTCATATAATATTAGTATTACGCGCAATGAAAAACTATTTAAAATAAAATGTGATCATATATGTCCTATAAAAAAGTCTCTGAACGATTGTCTTCTAAATTGTTATGTTACTCACAACCGTAATACAGGTGAAATCTATAATAATAATAATATTAAAAAAAAAAATAATAACTGAATAAAAAACCACAACGCCTAGACGTATCTTCACCACAGAAATGTAAACATCTTTTTTCGAAACCACGAACGAGAGGCGTAGCCAGATAAAGGGTGTGTCAAAGAGGAAAATAGGCACAAATTTGTAAAATTTTTGGACTTTCTTTGCAAATTTAATTGATTTAAAATTTTATTAAAATACAGGATTTTTTTCCGCATTGAATTAAACACTTTGAGATTGACGCAGCTTTTTAAATTCTGTTTTAAAAAATTGAAAGAGTTTTTTATAAGCCATTTAATGCATCAACCCAAATATTGCAATAAAACAGCTTTCTTAAAAAACAACTGTTATTTTTTCATAAAATCTACAAAAGCTGCGTCAGTTTACGAAATGAGAGTAATCCAATAAAAAAAACCGCATCTCAATCAATTAATATGTCACTGTTTTAAGTGCAAAGAAAGTTTTACATAGGATAACATTGGATTTTAGAAAAGGAAATGCTGAGTGAAGAGGGCCCTTAATAGCCACACCATGTATATTTAACATTGGATAACATGGTATTGAAGACAAAATTGTAATAGCTATTATTTAAATACTACATCAGTATTGCACGAAAAAATAGTTTATCTCCCACAATTATCATCTAATCTTTCACAATTGCAGAAAAAATGAAAGATTTAAACATAAGATAAAATATAAAATGTGTTGAAAAAGAGATTCACAAATCCCTACAGTGTTGCTGTTGCCAACTATAGAAATTTGTCCCTACATGTAGGGACTTGTAAGCAATTTTTTTCAGGATGTAGGGGCAGATTCTGAATGCGTAGGGACTTTTGTAAGAAATTTCATGTGATTATACATGAATTAGGCAAATTTTTCCACTTTTTTCAAGAATTTTCCCTAAAGTAGGGACATTTATCATCAGTATAGGGATATTTTTTAAACAACATTCTTAAAAAACCTGGCTGATAGTGCCATCTATAACATTTTTTCATGGATAAGGGAAAGTCAGCAAATGGGAAGTCTGATTTACATAGGGAGTTTTGATTTTAAATATAAATTTTAAAACTTACCTCTAAACTATCAATATAAGTAATGATACTTGGATGTCTAAGGGTTTTAACTCTTTTTAATGATGATTTTGCAATATCAAGCTAAAATAAATAAATAAATAAAGCATGTTTTAATTTCACTAAAAAATTTAATATAAAAATGACTAAATTTTATAAATAATAAAGCAAATAACAAAAAAGTTACTCTAAAAAAATCATACGTAAATTCAAATAAAAGATTAAATAGTAGCAAAAATATATAAAGTATATTTCTATTACACTATATAGTTTAAAAAGAAAGATCTTGTTGGATTTTCTTTATTCATGACACTTATCATTAAACAGTGTTGCCAATTTTATAATTTTTTTTATTCAATATTTATCACTAATTTTTAATTGTAATGTTTGCCTAATCACATTGAAGATTAATTGTCTATATAATGAATATCAAACATCACTCCTCAAAATATTGGTGATTGCTAAATAACCCCCCCCCCCCCCTAAATTTGGCAGCATTCTCATCAAGAAACTTAATGTTAGATATTTATCACAACAAATTTTATTAATATTTTGAGTACAGATGTACAGATTAATTGAAAGATATTTTTACATAAGGAACAAATTTAATTTTTTGATTATGGGTAAGTAAATGTAACAGATTTCTGGAAGAATTTATTTTAGTGATAAAGGTACATAGTTTTAATTCAAATGACAAGTCAGACTCAAGAACTGTAATTTGGGTAAAACATTTACATAATGAACTATCAGTCATACCCAAAGTATAATAAGGATCCGAAAAGATAAAGAAAATACCCAAAGGATTAATACATTTTATGTCCAAACTACTTTTAAACACTCTTAATATACAGCTGTTGCATAACAGTTTTTAAGGCTACACATTAAACAGATTCACATTTTCTCCTTCCCCATATAATTCTACAGGATTTTTGTTGTCTCACATTTTATGAATCTCATTGAAAAATGAGAAAATTGTTTTTCAGAAAAATGAGCCCAAAAAATAAAAACCTGGATGAATTGTGCAGTATTTAGATGGTGCTGGGGTTAAGACCAAGTGTCTACACTAATGACGAAGCGTAGACACTTCGTCATTAGTGTCCTAAGAAGGGTCCTAGCCTGTATTTATGCAAGTTTTGAGTAAACTATGGAAAACATTAGGTTGATGGGTTACGTTGATGGGCTAGGTTGATGAGTGCAACCTAGTATCAAACCTGGCACTTCACATCTACCAGTTTTGAAAGCATTGCTCAGACACTGGTGGAGTCCTGCACCTACAGCTTAGGAAATTATATAAAAACTTATATATATATTTTTTAATTCAGACTAAGATAAAGTGGCATTGTTCTATGAGCGAAAGTAGACTCTCTCAGCTACCGGTAAGGGCTGTGAAGTAGTGCTAAAACAAATTTCAAGAATTACAAGTTAGTATTTTAATTACAGTTTGACATTTAAGGGTATCCTTCTGCTTTGAGAGATCGTGAAACAATCGCGTACGGGTTAAAAAATCACCATGCTCTTGGTGTATAATCGCAACATATAACAAAATACTTTTTCTCAGTAACCCAACAAGAAATTCTGTTTTTTCGTGACTGAGGGCATGTATTTTGAATTTCTTTTTTTCTTGATTAATGATGTTGATTTTTGTTGCTTACCACTGAGCGTTATGCCTCCTAAATAAATCAGTGTAAGTTTTTTTAGATTTTCTATTTTGTGACTTATTTAAATTTAAAATGAAGCACAATATAATTACAAAATAAATTGAAAGACCTTACTCAGGCTTCATCCTCTTATGCAAGAAGCTTTTCGTGGGAGGATCCTTCCCCTTTTTCAATTGCAAACTGTTCATGTGGGCCTTGGCTATTTATAGCTTCACCTTGTTCTTCTAATAGGTAGCACCACTGCGGATCTATTTTGGCGGATTCGTGGTCATTAATGGCAACATTATCACTAATTATCTCGATACTCTCTCTGTAAAAGCGTAGGTATGGTTATTGTAATTGGCCAATTTTTCAACATCATTAAATTTGATATCTATTTTATTTTCGTAATAAGTTCGAGCAAGAGCGGTAGTATATCGGGCATATTTAATATCATTTTCATGTTCTTTGAGGCGTGTTTTTCTTTTTCTTTTTGTGACTCCTATGTAACTTCCGGTATTTTTATCGGGTTATTCTAAAGGGATCTTATAAACTCCGGCGGTTTCAAGGGGGGGGGGGGGGATAATATCTTTGTCATTTCTTATAATCTTCCCAAATATTTCCCAGATTATAAGAAACGACAAAGATATTATTCCCCCCCCCCCCTTGAAACCACCAGAGTTTATAAGATCCCTTTAGAATACCCCGATAAAAATACCGGAAGTCACATACAGGGCCGAAACTAGGATTTTTTTTCACCTGGGGCAAGGAGAGATTTTGGCGCCCCCCCCTCCCCCCACACCTCCAACCAGAAATTAAAATTTCAAAGGAAATTTTACAAAGTTTTTATGGCTATTTTATTTTCAACTGCATTCATAAGAAGTAAATATTGAATTTAATTCAAATTTTTGATAAATTTACAGATTTTGAAATGTATTATGATTATATTTAACGGATGTGTGTGTGTGTCTGTATGGGACACAAATACTGCAGCTAATTTATGAACTGCATGTTTGGAATTCAATGAAACCTACAGGGGTGAAACTACCTAACTTGCAAAAACCCTGAAAACTGTTCCTTACATGCAGATAGGGGCCATTTATTAATGATATATCATATGGCTACCTATATTAAATAACATTTATAGACTCTGTAATACATTATCAGACAACTTAAACATTCAAAATGAGAATTTCTGTAAAAACAAAGTAATTTAACATGCAATTCAAAGACAGCAAAATTTTCAAAAACCCTGAATTCAGGGGTAGCCCCTGAAAAGTTTCACCCCTGAACCTAGTGTGCAGTTGAATTCTGACATAAACTGGTGATGTCTAGTTTTTGATATATATCGCTCGAGTTGCAGCACTTTTATGCCACGTTTTCTTGTAGCTATATCTCAGCATCTCTAGGACGGAATTTAACAAACTTTATACATTATATGCTTGTTATGAAAAACAGAGTTTACAAAACAAAACAGAATCGCAACATGTGTTTCGTGTCGAAAAACTTAGCATGACACTTCGCCAGGCGTAAAAATGTACAAGCACAAGTAGAGCTACAACCAGCTGATTTTTATTTTAACATATATGTTTTATATCTTTATAACATTTCTTGAAAAAAAAATAAAAAAAGATTGAAGTTGTGAATCAAAGCATTATTTTAGAGGGGAAAAGGAAGAAAAGCATATTATAGAGAAAGATTTAAATTAAGCTACAGTTATTTTTATTTATTTATTTATTTTTACTGGTTCAATGATAGTTTTTTTTTTCCTCTCTCTTAAATTAATGGTATTTATAAATGACAATTCTAAAACAAGTGAATGTAAATTTCCTATTCAATTACGCTTAAAACTGAAAATATCATCATTTTGAGAGAATTTAAAATGATATTTTGAGTATTATAGTCGTTACATCAACTATACTGCAGAGAAATGAACAGACAAATATTTAAGTTTTTAATATAATTAAGATGCATAAATTAATAGATATGAACAAGTTTCTAAAAAAACTACTCATATCCATCAAGTGCGAACTAACCGTTAGCTGTCCAAATACACTGCGCTGCAAAAAAAAAAAAAAAAAAAAAAAAAAAATCGAGCCCTGATACCATTCCTGCTGAATCACATGTAAAATGATCTCCTGAATCCGAATATGACCCCCCATTTTGCCCAATCACCCACTGTTTTCTCGGGACGCCACCCTTTCTGTTACTATTTGGTAGTTTTATTTTATGGCCATAAATTTGATTTGGAGAATGGGAAAGAATTATTTTAATACTTTGAAATAAAAAAAATATAATTTATAATAAATAATAGTAATAATTGATTAATAAAATATAAAAAATGTAATTTGTAATTTCAGTGGCAAATCCCCCTCCTCCCCCTAAATTTCATCCTTGCTGCAAATGTTCATGTTTTAGAATTTCTCATTCTGTAGCCCCTCAAAAGACATTTAACAGTTAAAAAAAATCCCTTCACCCCTTTGAAATCAAATTTATAGCCATAAAAATACCGGAAAATGATAAAAATAAGGGAGCGTCCCCAAATAATGGTAGGTGATAGGGCAAAATGGGCGTCATAATCGTACTCAGGAGGTTATTTTGCATAAAAATATGCAAAAATGGTGTTGGGGCCGATTTTCATGCAGAGCAGTGCCATTTGTAGATAATCTTTTTTAAAATGATTTTCAGGAAATAAAATGGAAAGGCAGGTTCTAGTCTATGAATATTCTCGGGACCAATCCTAGAAGGCTATTATTAGAACCACTAACTTCATGGTAATAGGATTATATACACCACAAAATAAGAATATCGTTTGTTCAGAAATAATATTCTACAGCTTTTTACAGAATCTCTCATAGGCAAATGCATAGCTTAGAGAACAGAATTCGCTTCTGTGGAGATAGCCTACTTTTGCACTCTTTGACAAACAATTAGCTGCGAGAAACAATGCATAATATATAGAAAAATTAACTCCGATAAAACTGAGAAAGGGCTTGCTGATTTTGGCAATCTTGAATTATTTTCTGCCAAATTTGATCGTAATCTCGTGATGTCACTAAATTCATCACCAATGTAGATGACAACATGTCGCAGAGTGAATGCTTTGGCGACAAAGTTGGCAACCTGGCATTAATTTTGGTGGAAAATAGTGGCTTAATATTGCCGAAATTTGGAAGTTGGCATGATCTACTGTTTTCTTGCACAGAACTAACTTCATCAAAAGTTCTACAAATCACTAATGAGAATATAAAACGGAAAGAGCCATTAATATAATTATTGTTGACAAGAGCCTGTCTATTTCTTTACGTATAACATTACACACGGTATTACAGTTAAAAGGGAAATAGATGGCAGATTTCTTCATTTCCACGGAAATGGGCATCAGCGGCAAATTTTGCGACTTGGCGAAAGATTTGGCAATTTGGCTCCCAATTTTGGTGAAAAGTTGTAATTTAGGGTAGCCAAAGTTTAGAAGATCTAACTTCAATAGAAACCGACTTGTAAAATTTTCCAGGTTAATTCATTAGTTTCTAGAGTAGAACTATCTCGAAAATTCTATAAATCACTAGCAAGACTGGATGAGTTCAGTTTCTGTTTGGACTGCAAGCTGAGCGTACACCTCTAAGAACTTTAAGCATTTGGTCATTGTTCTGAATTAGTAAAATTCCTGTTCTGTGGTGTAGGCTGTTCATGAGTACGAAAAACTGGTTTATTCGATTGCTTCAAGAATAATCATTGATTATTGACTTTTATTCGGCTGTTTCCAGAATATTCATTAAATAAAATGCATTCATCTAGAACCTACAAGTCTTTACGAATTACTTTCTACGTGCAAGAATGTCAACAAATTTTGTAACTATCAATATTCACGCTAATATTAATTTATGTTAAAATCTGTATGACGAAAAGTTACATATAATTGCAAAAAAATTTGTATTTTCGGTCATCATGGATATAATATTCGTGGATATTCCAAAAGGGAAAGGCGCACAGAAACACCAAAATGAGAGATGCACAACAACTGTTGTAACAAACTTAGATGTGAAATTGCAATAACTTGTTTTTGAGTTATACGAGATACACAAACACACATACGTATGCACAGACGTCACAAAAAATCGCATAAATTCGCAGATATCACAAAAGCGGGAGTTCATGTCAAGACTAAAATTGGTAAATAACAATTCCAAATATAAATTTGCAACTCTATGACTATTCGTTTATGAGCTATGCGATACACAAAATCCATTTCGCAAATTGGTTTCATAATACTTCCTTATGCTTTGAATAAAGAAGTAAAAAGTATGTTAAAAGTACAGACATTTTATTTCATTATAATATTTATAATTATACATGTTAGAAGGTAGTGGTAGCTTTAGTTGTCATAGTACTTTGATAGGGACTGGCTGAGCCTTGTGAATGATAGCTCCTAACTCAATTATTAACTAGTTATTTTGCGTTCTTTTTGCCCTTTTATTTTTAGTGCACTGGATTGTTTTATAACATTATGGCCTTATTTTGACATACTTATTTTAATAGTCACGACGGCGCCTTGAGAATTTTTTTTTTTTTTGCTTCCTTGTGAATCATAATTTCTAAAGAGCCTTCTGACGTTTAATCAAATATAGGTACTACGTATTTTCCAACCATTTACTTTTTAAAAACCTTGGTTGAAAGTCAGAGACCACTTGTAAATTACTCTTCTTCGATTGCGAGAATATTTTACCACACTCACTAACCTTAAAAGAATATTGTTAGTCTTGGAGAACACTCTATCCATCATGCTTTTCCTTGTAAATGAATTCTGTTATCTATTAATCTTCTTTCTACTTTTTTTTTTCTTTGTTCAAATTGCCCTGAGTAAAAGAATTTGACTTTTTCATTCTTTTTCTTTCCTTCTTCCTTTTTTTTTTTTTTTTTAACTTTGAATTTTTTTAAAAATGTTATTTACACAACAAACCAGCCTTTTTCAGTGCCATTCTCCATCTGGCGCCCGGGGCAAATGCCCCGCTCGCCCCCCTCTAGTTTCGGCCCTGGTTACATAGGAGTCACAAAAATAAAAACACGCCTCAAAGAACATGAAAATGATATTAAATATGCCCGATATACTACCGCTCTTGCTCGAACTTATTACGAAAATAAAACAGATATTAAATTTAATGATGTTGAAAAATTGGCCAATTACAATAACCATACCTACGCGTTTTACAGAGAGAGTATTGAGATAATTAGTGATAATGTTGCCATTAATGACCACGAAGCCGCCAAAATAGATCCGCTGTGGCGCTACCTATTAGAACAAGGTGAAGCTATAAATAGCCAAGGCCCACACGAACAGTTTGCAATTGAAAAAGGGGGAGGATCCTCCCACGAAAAGCTTCTTACAGAAGATGATGAAGCCTGAGTAAGGTCTTTTAATTTATTTTGTAATTCTGTGTTTTTAGATTTCATATTTTTGCCATATTTTGTGTAAGTTTGCTGAAAGTGTAAAAGAACGAACTTTTTTTTTTTTATGAATAAAAATCAATATCTCATTGTTTATTTTTTGTTTGGCGATTTGTTGAAAAAATTTTTGTCAACAGCCGCCCTATGCAGAAAAATACCATATTTAAGTATAATAGTTATGAAATCCATGTTAACAAGTAAAATTTATATAGAACTAGACCATAAATTAATTAAAAGAAATGTATATATAAAATTATTTATAAATCAAGTCTAATATTAACTGCTGAAAGGAAGTTTTAGCTCTTTGCTCTTGCTCAGTGTAGCTAAACTATGCATCGAATATAGTTCGAGTTAAGAGAGTTTCCCTGATATGATTTTCTCTACAACTTTCTCTCATTATGCATTGCTGGAATAATGATTAAAAATGATGAATCAAACCACTGAAAAAATAAATAAATTAAATAATTTGATGTAGAAATATTTCGAATTCATGACAAAGCATTTAGCTAAATTTTATAGGAGAGTTGAGGATAGAGAAATGGAAGTCGATAAATTTTTCTCTGTACAACGGAACAATAGGGTAAAAAAAAATTCTACTTGAACAGTAAATTTTAAGAATATGTTTAGAAAAGAAAAAGTGTTCACATATTTTACTTTTGCGCTTTGGCATAACAAATTTGGAACAACTATAGTATTTCCCCACAGCTGAATTTGGCGATTTATTTTTGGCAGTGGTGGCGTCAGAAATTCCCCGACGGGGGGGCACCGGTTCCCCGACAGGGGGGCACTATATGTAGAAGCATTTTTACAGGCATATTTAACACCATGCACCTTCCTGTCAGTGTCTATCCGCGATGTCAAATATACAATGGTATTTTGTTTGTTTGTTTTTTTGTCTGTTTTTTTTTTAAGTGCTTTCGTATTATTTTTAACACCGACTAAGATAAGAAAGAGCAGGGGGTTATGAAAAGTTTGAAGTCTTTGTGTGTTTGAGGCACTGTAGTCTGTAACGTCCAAACGAATAGACCGCCTTTAATGCAATTTTCCCTTATTAAAAATAATAAAATAAATAAAGGCTGATTTAATCGGGATGGTTCTTAGTAAAATTCTGTTTGATAGATTTTTTTTAAATTAATAAATTAAAATGTAATTTTTCAGGTCACTTTGCATTAAGATTTTAATATTTGCGTGCTAGCAGTATTCCTTTTTTCATATTATTCGGCTAAGACATGCGAGCTTGCAATCTTCCGAATTTAAATCATGTTAGATTATAAATCCCGTATTTTTTTCTTTTCTTTTCTTTTTTTTTTTTTTTTGCACTGGAGCTGAAAAACAAGTATTTTAAAAATCTTGAATTGTAAACCGATTTTTGCAAAAGCTAAAAATTGGTTAAAAATAATATGAGTTCACAGTCAAACTTTTTTCAATTCATTTAAAAATTATTGAGTTTTAAGATATTTTTAAAATAATTTAAAATGTGATTTTTTCCCCCCTTTCAGGCCACTTTGCATTGACATTTTAAATTAATTTACAAGCTGCCAACCTTTTAACTTCCAATTCATGTTAGATGATAAATCACGTTATATTATTATCATATTATAGAAATGTACTGTTTTTAATAAAAAAGAAATTTTTAATTGGTTTTGTCAAAAATAAAAAATAATGATTATGATTTCACAGTAAAAAACTCCTAAATTCAGTTGAAAATTGGAGTTTTTAAAGAAAAATTATATTTAATTAAATTCATCCTCAGTGCCACATTCATATTTCATAATTTATAAGCTAGTGTTCTTCCAGCTGAAAATTAGAGATTTTGTGGAAAAATTAGAGTATTAACTTCAAGGTAGATTGTTTTTATAAAGTTAGCTTTTCACTTAATCGCCGTGTCATCTCGTCGATGTATCGAGCTATTCTCTACCCTCCTAAAATAATATATATGTAATATGTATATTAAAAAAAAAAAAATAAATAAATAAATAAATCATGCATATTAGAGCATGAGCATAGTTGTGAAAAAATTGAGTCAAAGACATCCAACAAATGTCAGATAAAACTTCCTTCTTAACATGGTATACATTTCATTTGTAACCAAGTATATACATATTACATTTCTCTTAAATGTTCAAATTTTACTTACAATATGCTGATTTAAATATGCACTTAATGTATCATTTTCTCATAATCATACAACATCAATATTAAAATTACGTAATTTAATCTTCATAATGTTAAATACTTCATGAACAAATGCAGTAGACTTCCAGAAATCCGCATGTTTTAACCAGTGTAACTATCAAACCGACATTAAAATTTTTAATATGAAAAGTTCAAGATAGCACTGATATTAACATTGATTCATCAGAAATTGAATCTCACGAAACACAGAAAGTCAATTTTATGCAGATTACTTTCTGTTGATGATAAATTGTAAATGCATTAATGCTATAAACAAGAAATAATAATTGTTCATAAATAACAATAAAAAAATAAAATAAAAAACTATTTTTGCCTATATTTTAAAAAAGATAATATACTTGTAATAGAAGCTTATATTGTATCACATGTGTAAAATTTTGTATCTTACTTTATTAGATAAATTTTAATTTCTTAATTCAAGAAAAAATTAAATTAAACTTCATTATATGCATATTTTTTACTAAGTTGCTTATTCTCTTTATTTTTTTCTTTTATTTTTTAATTATGTTAATTATTTTCCAAGCATACTTTTTTGTATTTTTCCTCATTTTTTATGCACTACAGTATCAAAATCTCGTTTCATAAATGCTAATTTTCACAAAATTCCAAAATACACATAATTTTTTTCCAATTTTTTTGAAATTTTTGCGAATCTCCTGCATACACATTAAATTTAAATTTAAATTAAACTAAATAAATAAAATCCATTTACGTATTATTGTAACTGAATTCGGCTTTTGGGATAGGTTTTATCAAATATTGTTACTATTCTTTCTAAATCTAATTTCTTTGATCTTGCACTGTGAAGCCCTAAAATCATCAAATTTTGCAACCTGCTTTCTGCACTGCAAGTTCTGAGGTAGTTTTTCACTATTCTTATAAATTGAACCGACAGATGTTTCAGTCATTGGCTGAATTATTTCATAATTATTAATATATTATACAGTTGGTTGTTTGGTTGGGTTTTAACGTTGCACTAGTGCTGCTCAATAGACAATTGGCGACGGTCTTGGACACACCCTATCCCTAAGGATGGCCCGGAAACATGCCATCACAATTTTGATCTTCCACGGAGGGGATAATATTTTTTTATGGAAAAAAAAAAAAAAAAAAAAAAAAAAAATGCGGAATGAAAAATTGCAATATGACTTTTGAAGATAATAATAAAATATAAACATTCATGAGCGGCTGAATTGATAAAATAGAGCAAGAACATTCGTTACTGTTTCCGAAATTTTTGATTTTCATACAAACAAGCATTAAAAATCGGTAAAAGTTGTATTGTTCCCCGATTGCCTTTTTTTTTATTCCCTTTTGTTCCCTGACTCTCTAGCAAAAAGTAATTAAAAGTAAATTCTAAAAAAAGAAATACATTTTTAATTTGTTGGTGATGCAGAGTGTAGCGATGTAAAATAAATATAACAATTTTAATTTCATATAATTATTAAAACGACTCTTAATTACACGGAAATATTTTAATGCTTTGAATTTGACAGATATTAAACAAATTATCGTTAAAAAATTTCACAAAAAGAATTTTCTCTTTAGAAATAGAATTCAAAAAACAAATCTTATTAAAAGGTCTCAATTATTTTACTTATTTCATTTCTCATTGTTAAAGCTGTCTTTAAGTTCTAAAGCAAAAGCGACACATTTTCATCTTATTTTTTAGATATTTTCTTTGGATGTATGATCCTCCCTACATCTACAGCCGACATAGACACACAATATTTGAAAATAGTATCCTGAATAAGAATTAGTAGAATTAAAGGAAATGTGACTTAAATCAATATGCAAATTATATTTTCGTGATCCATTTAAATGAAATTTCTTTCTTTTTTGTTCTTATTAAGGGGGGGGGGGGATTAAGATTGTTTTTTCCGATGTACTTTTTAAAGAGATATCTTATTACTGGCAACTTTAGAAAGCGTCAAGTCGGCTCTATTGATATTCCTTTGATGTGGTTAGGAGATCGACGCTGACTGCGCCGCTGGCTGCAGTCGAAGATCCCAAACCTCCTGGTGCGATAATTGCATGAGAAGGGAGTCTCTTTTGTAAAAGAGCAATAAAAAGTAATGTCCTTCATTGTAAATGTGTGCAAAATGTCAAGGGTCGCTTTCGGACAATGGATAATTTATGAGTTTTGACGCGCTGCATGTTGCTAGTATCTGAAGGAAGCTATGGAAACATACGTAGCCTACATGCTTTTTGTTCATTTCAAAGAGAGCTGGATAATAGGCAATAAAAAAGCGACTTCTTCACAGAAGCATCGCAAGTGTGATTTTAGAAGATAAGGAATAGATAAGGAAGGGGTCAATCCTTGTAATAATACTCGCCGCTTTTTTCTCCTGTAGTCGTTCCCACCAACTGACATAGAAGAGGAATACCTAGTATATCAATGCTAGCAAAGCCATCACAGTTGCATGCCTTAGTTTTTCTGGGGGGGGGGGGGGGGGGAACTTCTCTAGAAAGACAAACTCCGAATGATGAAAAGGAAAAAATATTTTGTTGCTGAACAAATGGGAAAAAAGGGTATTTTTTTCCCCGACAGATTTTGAGAATCTGCCCCGATGGGGGGGCACGAACTCCCCGACGGGGGGGCCTGTGCCCCCCCGGCCCCCCTTCTGACGCCACCCCTGATTTTTGGGGATTATGGCTAAATCATAAATCTAAAAATCATATATCTTAAATGATAAAATCATAAGCTAAATCATAAATCCAACATAAATAGCATGCAGGCCGCCATATTATATCGCAAACAGTCCAGAATGACATCGTTATCGTTCAAATAGGCGCCAAAGAAAAATCGCCAAATTCAGCTGTGGGGAAATACTATAGTTGTACCACAAATTTTTACATCAAAGATTATTTGATATTGCAATATAATATATGATAAACTTAGAAAGTACAGAAATCCATTCATTTACCAGGGTCTGTGATTCTACATTAGATGCTTCAAACACAAATATACTAACAGCTTCCGATGAAGACTGAAAAGAAAAAAAAAATATATATATATATATATATATATGTGTGTGTATGTTAAAAGATATAAAATAGGAAATGAAAATTTAACACTTCCAAAAATTTATTTTGTGCAATTTTTATTACTTATAAATATTAAAATTGAATTAAGATAGATGCTTCAATGGGGAAAAAATACTCAAAGAAAACTAACTTTTTTCTTTCCTTGGTGTAATTTCCAAACGGAATAATCACTCACGCCTTCTATTTCGGCACCTATTTCATAAGGAAAATCTTTCGCAGCATCTCGGCTGAAAAACGACCACATATTTAATTAAAAATCTAGGTTTTAAGCAATTGCAACCTGTCATTAGAAAGACACGACAATGGACATTTAATAGTCAGTCAGTCATATTTGATGACAAACACATGAAATTTTTTTTTATTTACTTTCGTTATTCAGTTATGGTTACGCTTTTTGTTTGCATTTAATATTTATTTATTTATTTTTTATTATTGCGGCTCTTTAAAGGAAACATATTCTTTGTTAATAATTAGCGCGATTTAAAAAATAATGAAAGCTTCTATTTTCTTCAGCTATCAACGATCAACCCCTTTTTTTATGTAATTATTTTCTACCATTGAGTTTACTTGATACTCTGAATGAAGGCACTGCAATATTATCTGAATAGATGGCAACGTTATTTCCAAAACAACAACAACCTTTAACATTGAGAGCTGGAGCAGTCTAAAATCTAAAAAATGAATAATATATTAAGAACTAATAATATTTTCCGAAAAACGAATGTATTCATAACAGGAAGGTATTTATTGATTCTGAATAACATGCTTTGTTTAATATTCTATTTTCGTTAGGCTAAATCACATTAACAATTCTGATTTTTTTATTGCAATTTCTCATTGTGCTCATATATTTGTGTTATTTTTAATTCATTTACAGGATATCTTTCATTGCATTCTTTCAAATATAAACTGAGGTACTTTTCCGTTTGCGGGGCGCAAACGAAAAATCGCCAATTGTTAACATTAGAACATTTTTGTTTTCTAAGTAAAATATATTAACATTCTTTTTTCTACCTGAATTTTTGTTTTACAAAAATGATGAAAATTTGGGATTTGCCCACAACTGAAGAAGATGCAGTCTATTTTATTCAAGAGAAAGGTTTATTGGCAAAGAATGCAATATGCGATTTGAATATAAATAGCAATAAATAATATAAATAGCAATAATATAAATTGGCGATTTTTCGTTTGCGCTCCTCAAACAGAAAAGTACCTAAACTGATACAAGAATCAATGGAACAGATTTAGTATAGGACCCCCTTGGCGAAATTTGGCATTGAAATAACTCGGATATTTCTTGACAAGGTCTTTACTTACGCAACTGTGATAGCCACTTTAATTCGTCGTCAGATTGGCGACAAGGATTTAAAAGTCGCCAAGGAGTCCTATGCTAAAGCTGTGCCCTAAAATTTTAACATGTACCAAAATCTAATACATGGCAATTCCATAGTTGCCAACATTGAAGAATCAAAATAACGGAGATTTTATAAGCGTTATTTTCAGGCCCAGAAAACATTGATGTGTTTTCGATATATGACAGTATTTTAATAGCTTAATCTATGGCTTAAATTACCAAAATGTTATACGGGTAAGTTAAATTTGATTATTAAATAAAAATTAAGTAATTAGTAATGTGTAAAGAGATTCATGAGAATTTTTTTCAGCAAAAGGAAAATCTTGCTTAAAAAAGGAAAGTTTGTTCAAGTTTTGAATAAATTATAGGTATAACTTTAAAATCTTCAAAATAATGGAGAAATGTTTGAGAATAATGGAGAGTAGAGGACAGTCCTTAAATAATGGAGTCTCCGTTGAAATAACGGAGAGTTGGCTGAACAGATTAAATATTAAAAAAAGTTACTTCAAGTGAAGCTAAAACTAATTTAGTCTGTTTTCAGCAGAATATTTTAGCACCAACTTTTGTTTGATTATTAACTTTAAGGTTTTGTCACCTTTGATTTGTCGAAACAACCCTTAGATACATGAAACCCAAAATTCCAAGAACACTAAACAGGTCTTAGAAAATGGAACAATAGATGTGGGATTAAATTAACTTAATAATGTAAAAAGAAAATAAATTAAAAACTTTCATTGAAAACTGAGCAAGAACTTACAGTTAAGAGTGAAGATTATAAAATAGAAACAATTTGTTGCAAGAAATCTGTGCTTCATACATAAAGATTATGTTTCAAAGTCATTTCCATAAATGCAAATGATACTCTGTGTTATTTTATTTGACTTTTTTATGATTAAATGAATATTTTTAAATAGCGAAAAAACATTATGTATTCTGGAATGATTGTTGAATATACACCACATTAATGATTTTAACTGCATTTTAGGAGGAAAGCCTGTACTACGGCAAAGGATGTATTCCATCAACCTGATGCTACACCTGAAGAACTCAGTTTAATCAATAAGAGACTTGAACTAAGAAAAGCCCTTCGAGCTGAATATTTGAGGAAAGCTACTGATCCCCATTCAACTGAACCTTATATTGTAAGTTGTCTTTATAAAGTGTTGCTGTAGATTTCAGTGTTTTTTCATTTTTTATTTTCTTCATATATATAAGATGAAGGTACAATAAGGCAGGGGTGCAGAATCTGTCCGAATGTGCACAAGGTTCGGGGAAAATTTTGGCCGTCTGAGGAAATTTTAAATATTTATTTTCTTAGAATAAAATAAAATAAAAACAGTATTAAAAAAAAAAAAAAAAAAAAAAAAAACCTAATGAAAAAACAAGTTGCTTAGTATTAAACAACAAACTAATAGCTGTATTCTTCTGTTACAACTATTATTTCTTTTAAATACTTATTATATATACATATCTGTGTTAAATAATCAAAAATTATTTAACATACTATTGTATTGTACTTAAAGAAGTACAAAACTAGAGATGTAAGGTGAGAATATTCTCTGATGCTCCAAATTCAGAGAATAATTGAGAATATTCTTATTTTTCTTAAATATACAAAAAATTTTCATGTTTGTGACTTAAATTATAAAACTTATTCATAATTATTCAATTTTAAAGGCATAATTAGAACAAACTAACTTTATTTCACAATATTCTCTTTATAATTCATAATTTTCAATCAGAGAATATTCTCTAGTAAGCTCCACAAAGTAATTTTTCTAAACATTTATTACTTATTCCATGACAAAAAGCATTCAGTGGCATATAATGAATAATTATTCATATTAAAATACAAAAATGTTTAAAGATTTTGCATTTGTAACAAAACCATCACTAAAATTTGAAATTTAAAGAGAGTATTCTCCCCAGAAAGATTTTCAGAAAAAAAAAAAAAAAAAAAGTTTTATTTAAGAAATCTAATTAACATAATTCATATTTCTGTAATTCTTATTCTATATATAAACGATAGGTTTATTATCTATTATACTGATGATTTTTAATTAAGCAGTAATTTGATTGTATGTGCGTGAAAATTAATTTGCTTGAAAAAAAATTCGGAATCATAAAAGCCTCTAATTTAAAAAATGAAGTTGCACTAAAAAGTTAGCAAATTTAAATTGAACAACATGTTACAGTAAATAATAAATAAAATATGTTTGATTTAAAATTTAAAACCGAAATAACAAATCGTTTAAAAATGAAACTAATTTTATTTCGTAAATTGTTACATAAAATTCAGAATCAGCTTCATGTTTCGATGAAAGGTCGGTCATTCATGCTACCTTCTTTAATTACAAACAACTTATCTAGTTCTTTATCAATGACATTACTTTGTTTAAACTCAACTGTTTCTGTTTTTTCTTTGGCCAGGGTCTGATTATTGCATGTACATGGGCCAGTGCCCTGAGCATGAAATTTCTAAGGGGCAAAAAATTTTACTGACAGCTAAAAATATATGGTTCCCAGTTTTTCCTTCAATCTGTTTTTTGTTTCATTTATATGAATAAAATTTCAAAATAACAGCTGTCATTAGGCTCACTGGGAAATTTTTATTCATCTTTGGGAACAAAAGGAGAGAGATATTATTTCAACATTGTATACATTTCAGTCGACCTGTTTGCCTATTGAAAATTATGTCTGAACTGAATAGAAATAGATTAAGATTTTTTTTTTTTTTTTTTTCCCTTGGAGAGGAGAGGTCAGTGTAATATAAATAGTGTAACTAAAATATTATTTCAACATTAGATAGGTGGGGCATTCTGTCTTCTTGCACCCTCTGCTAATTACGATCCTGTTTTTTTTTTTTTTTTTTTTTTCTCCTACAATTTTACCCATTCATTCTAAGGGGGCATGGAAAACTGAAAGTGCCCTGGACACAAAAGTTTGTTAGTCGGGTTCTCTCTTTGGCTTGTAACCTTGCGCCATAAAAAGACACCAACCAACCAACCAACCTCTTTGGCTTGTAATAATTTATGTTGTGAGCGACATATGTCAATTTCTCCCTTCTTTATATAGACAAACAATTTCTTTTTGAACTGTGAACAGTCTCAGTAGGTGTTTCTCATTAAAGTCCAAAATCTAAATTCCATTGAAGTCACGCCAATTGTTTTGGAATTCCCCACTATTCAAAAATTACTTGTTGCAGCAGTTTATATCCCTCCTCAAAGTGAAAGGAATAACCTGCTCATGCGAGATTTATCCCGGCTCACTAATATTTATTCAAATTTTATTATTGCGGGTGATTTTAATGCCAAACACTTGTCTTGGAACTGCCCCTCTAATGATGCTAGAGGGAATATCATCAGGAGATGGGTGGATCAAAATCATGCACAAATTCTTGCTCCCCCTGAACCCACCTTCACTAGAAGTAATAATATTTTAGATTTTGCTATCACCCGCAATTTTCCATATAGTTACAGCATTCAAACGCTGAATGATCTTACCTCTGATCACCTTCCTGTGGAAATCTGTTTTCGGACGAATAACTACAATTTAGATTTACCGGCGGCCTTCACCACCAGGTGGAGACACTTTACGGAGATTTTAGCCGATTCTGAGCTTCCTTCACCTCTTCCATCTAACAAACTCGAAGCCGAGAGATCAATCAGCATGCTTGAAAATTACATTCAAGATGCCTTTCAGCAAAGCTCGGCTCCGAGAAAGAGGACTAGTCTATTCTTCCGATTACCAAATGAATTCAGGCATTTGATCAGAGAAAGAAATCATGCTCGCAGGAATTGGCAGGTTCATAGGCTCCCCCATTTCAAACGCTTGTACAATGTACTTGCAAGGAGGGCTAAAGCTGCAATTCATGAGTACTCAAAAACGCATTTCAACAACTTTGTCGAGAGTTTATCGACGACTGACAACACCATTTGGAAGGCTACTTCACGTATTCGTAGGCCAAAAACAAACATTCTGGCTCTAAATAGCCCAATTGGAATGGCAGTGACAAACTCTGAAAAGGCTGAAGCTCTCGCTCACAGTCTTAGAAGTCAGTTCACACCTCACAATGATGTTTTTAATCCTAGAATCACTTCAATTGTTAATAACAGTGTTCAAAATTTATTAAGCAAAAATTCCATTAATACTCTTAACTTGGCCACTCCCTCTGAGGTAGTGGAATATATTTCTAAACTGAAAAAAAATAAATCCCCTGGCGAGGACCGAATAACAACTAACATGCTTATTAACCTTCCTACCAACTTTATTTTTTATATCACTTTAATTATTAATCGCATGCTAATACTCAATATTTTTCCAGATTGTTGGAAAAAGAGTTTAATTGTTTCTCTACCGAAAGGTGGCGACACTGATCCGCACCTTCCTCAAAGCTATAGACCTATTTCTCTTCTCTCTTGCATGTCTAAAATCTATGAATATATTCTCGTTAATCGTCTGAATGATTTTACAAACTCTCATGATGTGATTATGCCTGAACAATTCGGGTTTCGTCCACGTCATTCAACACAACAACAGTTGTGGAGAGTTTGTGAAATTCTTCACGACGGCTTCCAATCTGGAGGTGTAACGGGGGTTATATTTCTAGATGTTCAAAAAGCTTTCGATAAGGTCTGGCATGCTGGCCTTATTCATAAACTAATATCTATTGGTCTTCCCGACCAACTAACTAAAATTATTTATGACTATCTTAGCAATAGATCTTTTTCCGTTAAAGTCGGAAACTCTATCTCTAACCCTTCACCCATTTTAAGTTCTGTTCCTCAAGGTTCTCTGCTGGGGCCCTTCCTCTTCAACATCTACGCCAATGATCTTCCGCGTGATGTTGACGTCACTTTAGCGACTTTCGCTGACGACTCTGCCATTTGCTGTAAACGAAACACTCCAAACGCTGCGTTTGAAGTACTTCAAAATTATCTAAATAAATATTCGATCTGGTTACGGAAATGGAGAATCAAAGTAAACAGTTCCAAAAGTGCCGCCATATTTTTCACCAATAAAAACTATGACACCTCCACTAACTTTCTCTTAAATAATGAACCCATACCCTGGGAGACATGTTATAAATACTTAGGAGTTTATATTGATTCCAAATTAACGTGGTCTCGTCACATCTCAGAAACTCTGGGTAAAGCCAAACGAGCCACGCATTCCCTTCATTCTCTCTTAGCTTTTAATAGCCGCCTGTCCATCAAAAATAAATTATTACTATATAAATCCATGATCCGTCCTATCTTAACCTACGGGTGTATGATATACGGATCTGCTTCGAAAACCAACTTGGATAAAATTCAAAAGTTTCAAAACAAGCTATTGCGCAGGTTTTTGAAAGCTACTCGCTACGTCCGCAATGATACTATTCATCGGGATCTCCGAATTAAGCCTATTTATGCTCAATTTCGGAAACTTGCATTGAAGTTTCACAGATCCATTCCTAATGTTGGAAATCCTCTGTTGGACTCTATTCACAGATACGACGCTAGAGTCGGTCGTGGTAAAAAACGGCCTCTGGCTATTTTAGTCAGAGGGGATGATTTTCTCCCCGTCTCTAAAAAGCGTAGGAGTATAACTTCCGGAGTCACCTAACTTAGTATTTCCATCCAAAATTCTATCTCCCCTAGATTGAACGAAATGTTCATCTAGCTTTGGCTAACCCTAGTATCAGGCTTATCTACTGAACTTTGTCAGTCGCGAGCTTTGAACCTTCTTTCTAGTGAAAATGTTACTTATTTTTTAATTATTTTTTATCAAAATTTCCTAATTGCTGTATATTTTTTTATTATTTGGCTTATTTTTTTATTTTTTATTAATTTTATTGTCTTTTAGTGTAGGGATCTGAGGTCTCCTCTCATTGGCCGATTTCCTGGCCTCTGATTGGCTTTCAGTTTCAGGACAAAATCCTCTGCGATTTTGCTCATTTTACTTTCAGTGAGGATTGTGAGTGCTATGTGTGTCTCTGAGAGGTCCGCAGATCCAGCTCAGAACTTAGTTTCTGGCTGGACACTGAGACTTTCATAGGATTCATGCATGCACTTCACTTTAATCCTCCTGAATTTTAATTATGATAGGAAAAAAAAAAAAAAATTGTATGGCCCCCTTTTTTTTTATTAATTGCGGGACTCCGAGCGATTTCCTGTGCCCCTTGGGGCGCCCTGCTCAACTCTTAATTCTTTTCGCCGTCCAGACCGTCTCGTCAACGCACGTAACAGTTTCACTGTTACACTAAGGTTTTTTCAAGGAGTTATTTATTTATTATTTATTTTATTATTTATTTATTATTTATTTTATTATTACTTTTTTTTTTTTTTTTTTCTTTTTAAACTCCTGGTGCTTCACTCTGATTGGTCTCTGCTCACGCGGAGATTTATTCAGAGATCAAAATTCTAAATTCACCCATTTGGCTTTTAATTATTTTATGGAAAATTATTTTTATGTTTTTCGCATTTTTCGTTGGAGGTAAGCATTGGTTGCGACGAAATGCAGGTACTCCGAAGCACATCGTTGACTTGACTCAGTAGGTGTTAAACAAATTCATTTTTATTTCATACAGGTAAGTGTAAAACATTTCAAAGCAAAAACATAAATAATTAAAAATATTTTTCATTAAATTAGCCCTTTAAAAATTAGTGCCTTTAATGGAATTAAAAAAAAAAAAAAAATCTCATTTAATGGTGTGTCGCTTTATTACTTGAGTTGTCACTAGATTTTATGTTCAATAATTTATAAGATTTTATCTTTTAGCCTTGAAGAGAATTTTTTTTCAATATCTACAACTAAATAATTTTAATTAATCTGATTATTTTATAAAAAGCAAAATTTTATAAATTTCTAAACTTGCACATAAATTATATAATAATTATACAAAGCACACATTTACCCACTATTATAGCTTCTATGCGAAAATTCTCAGTTATTCTGTTCGAGGAGAACATTCTCAGAAAGATTATTCTCAAGAATTTTACAACTCTATACAAAACTTTGAATAAACACCATAAAATACAAAAAACTCGCAACAGTGTTTTCAGGTTGAAAGAACACTCAGCGACACAGCCCTTCATCAAGCAAACAAAGTAGGCACAAGTGCTGCAGTCAAATCAGCAACATTAGTGTGTTTCTGCTTTGACTGTGCTGGTTGAATTGCTGCTTTGACTGCAGCACTCGTGCCAGTGGCGGATTTAAGGGGGGGGGGGGGCTAGGGGCTGAAGCCCCCACCCCCCTCACCCCCCAAACACTGACATTCACAATTGAATATTGCAATTGTAAATTTTTTATTGGTCTAGAATAACACTTTGAAAAATCTTAGCACCCCCTAAAAGTCGAAGTTCTGGATCCGCCACTGACTCGTGCCAACTTTATTCTCAGAAACTGCTATTATATTTTTATTTTTTACTTTATTGCTTGGATATCATTATATTTTCAAAACTTAATCCATCTTTGCCATTTTGTTATTTAATCAGCAATGTACAGACAGTAACAAAAGTGTCCGAACACTAGCAAAAATTCCTATGTAAAAAAAGTACACTTCATACGGTTTTGTTAAATAAATCCTTGTCGAATCCTGTTCTTAGTCAGTGTAAGAACAGGATTCAATAAGGATTTATTTAACAAAACCGTATGAAGTGTGCTTTTTTTACATAGGAATTTTTACTAGTGTTCGGACATTTTTGTTACCAACTGTATGTAATTTGCTACTTATTTTTAATATATTTGCAACAAACTATATATTTTATTAGTTTATTTTTTAATTGAATGTATAATAATTATTATTGATCTTGTTCTTAGTTTGATCCTATGATGCAACGATACTACTCTATGTACATGACAATGACCGAGAGATTTGTTCCCACTTTTAAGAACTGGTGTGTCTATATGGGCTGCTGCATTCTACCAATAGTCATTTATGCTTTGATTCTGAAAAATTCAAGGGTAAGCTTTAGAATTTCATAAAGTCTGTTAATTTTTTTTTTTTTAATTTGCATATAAATACAAGGGACATTTTGAAGGTAAATTTTGTCATGCTTTTTTTACAAGGAAGCTTTATTATAATCAAAAACACGCAGCACAAAGCCTTGGCTATTTTTTCACATAGTTGCCATCAACATTTGTTATACTGTGAAGTCAATTTCAAGAAATCTTCTATACAAATTGATATCCTATGATTTAACGGCCCTCTTCATTTACCGTCGCCGGAAGCCCGAGCCAATGTTATTCTATGGGAAAATTTTCTTTACAAAAAACTTATTAACTAATACATATTTTTAAATTCTGTTTTCACATTTAGAAAATTCCCAACTATTAAATTGACGGACGTTTTTTTAAAAATGTATTTTTTTAATATTTTATTTTGAAATAGCAAAATGAAAAAAATTCACATATTGTGAAAATTCGTATTTTGCAGCTTCAAAATAAAATATAAAAAAATATATTTTTTAAAAAGATGCATCAATTTAACAGGGTGGGAATTTTCAGAATGTGAAAACAGAATTTAAAAATATGTATTAGTTAATAAGTTATTTGTAAAGAAAAATTTCCTATAGAATAACATTAGTTTCGGCTTCCGGCGGCGGTGAGTGAAGAGGGCCCTTAAGGAAATTCTTTGCTGCTTGTTGCACCAGTTCATTACTTCAGAAGTGGAGCTCTGATGATCAGTGATGGATTTAGGCTTAGGCCCATCAAGCTGCGGTGTAGAGGTGCTAGCACTTTAAGGACACCAAAGTGTTTATGATGATTTTAATTTTAATGACAGTGATGAAATTTGAAAGGAAACTTAAATTTGAAATGTGACTAAAATTGAAAATTGATTAGGTTTTTCATCAACTATAAGAATAATTGTAGGCTCCTTTGGCATGTTACCAATTTTTCCTTACTATGTTAAAAAATATCTGTATAAACTATATTAATAGAGTGTCATGCTATATTTTTACAGTTGATTGCCTAGACTCGACAGCAGTGCAACCATATGTAAACGTGGAATGGGTTTGTGCTATTTTCATACTCACTGTGATGAAAAGATCAGTGCTGGATTTAAGCTTAATATCACAAGCTCAGAACGAGGACAGCAAGAATTTTAAGTCTATTAAAATTAAAAAAAAAAAAAAAAAAAAAAAAAAAAAAAGTATTTAATTTTGAATTGGAATCCAAATAAAAAAATCTGGAGTGACTCCACTTGAACTTCTGAACACCTGGTAATTAACGGTTGTTTAAATAAGAGAAGTCATTAAATAAACAGAGAAAATCATTATATGTGTTTGAATATTTCTCACCAAGTTGTCTATCATTTAATAGATCGTAAGATATTCAAATTCTTTAGTGTGTTCCGATAAAAGAATTGTAAATGGCAAACTCCTAATATCAATTATTTTCTTCCCCCCCCCCTTTTATCATTACTAAAGTGAACTTTAAGTAATTTGAGTCCATAAACTGCATTGTATAAAAATTTTGCATTGTGCCCTGATAAAACTGTAAGTCCTACACTTATTAAAGGTGAGTTCGGGCTCTATTTTGGCAATCCGAGCCCGCCCGGGCCCGAAAAATTTTGTGTGATCAGAGCCCGAGCCCGATATTGAAAGTGGTACGCTATGCAACGAATACACAATAAATGCCGTTTTCATTTTCAAATTTATTTTCTTATTATCAATCCTCAATTTAAATAACTATAAATGTTATTATAACAATTTATAATGTCTGTGTCTCTGTATACATGTATATATTTATATAATATATATTTATAGTGCAGCCCATTGTTTGTAACGCGCCTATCAGGGGACAAAAAATTTATCCGAATGAGTGATATAATGAGGCCCAACATAACGAAAGAGGAAGGATTACTGTATAACACTATGACATAATATGCATCTCGTTGAAAAAAAAGTTCTATTTAGAAAATGGAAAGTCAAAGCTACTAAGGTTTGCAAGAATATTTTGTGATTTATAACCTGTCATGACTATTATGGCATTACTAAAGGTGCTCTCAAAATGAATATATATATATATATATAAATATATTTTTTTTTACATTTTTGAGTTAGTGACGAATAAAATAAACGGAACTTTTAGCTTGAAACCGAGCTCGGGCTGAGCCCGTCTCATCTCTAACACTTATGTAAGCATTCATTTTTAAGCTAAGTAACTCATCTATTTATGAAATGAAATGATTTGTATATCTATGTAATATGTAAAATTCTTTGTCCTGATTGATTGAATGAGTGACTGATTCATCATCGCCCAGCTAAAATCATTCTTATTATACATAGAGTATTCCAAAATACTAATAGAAGAAGAGTGCCACATTCAAATGGGCCTACAGGGCAATCTAACATAATTCCGTTTCTGCCAATGATGCTAACTGCAGTGCAAGAGAAAGGTGGAAATTTGATGCAATCTCTTCCATTCCAGGCAAAGAAACTGTTTCTCTGTATGAAATCTTTCATTATCGTTTAAGAACAAAAATCTTTGCTTCAAGAGCCCTGGTCTCTGTCATTGAATATTGAACTTCAGTTTGGGGAAAATATGGCAATAGTATACTGCATTGATGATTCCTAAAGGGAAGAAATCACTCAAAATGACACCTATCCCAGAATTCTATCAGCTGAACTTTCCTTGCAGACTGTGACACTTTGGATTCTTTTTATAATGGGTGAATTGGAATTTTTTCACATTATTGAGGCGGATTGCAGTCATGTCTGAAGTAATGAAGAGGTTGCAGCAGGCTGTGAAGAATTCCCTCGAGTAACTGAACACCAATTTGTACCAGTCTAATTTCCTGAAATAAATTTTATGATTTGACAAATATATCAATATTAGTGTCAACTATGAAAAAAATTTCATTTTTGTTATGTCATTATATGTTCTTTTGTAATTAAAATTCCATATAAAATGCTTAGTGAAACTTACTTTTAGAGTGTCTCTCATAGGTATATTTTTTATTTCTCAATTTTAATATATATGTTATATATATTGAACTATGTAAAGGGCAAAACTAATAAAAACCATTAGTGGTCATTGGTCGTCAAAGCAGTTTTTTTACTGGCCTTTGTGTGTGTGTGTGTGTGTGTGTGTGTGTTATAAATGACAATGATAGTGATATGTTTTAAAAAACTTCTGTATAGATTAGTAGAAATATAAAATTAAACAATCCAAATAAATATGTTAATAAATAAATTTATAAATACTTTTAAAAAGTTAAGGGACTGTTCCATGGGTAACTGACTGACATTCACAAAACAAAATATTAATGGAAAACTTGGCGTGGGATTATAAAAACAAGGCAAATAATGTCTAGAATGCCAAAAATAAATAAAAGGAAAGCAGACAGCTATTTCGGTAGCATTTAGTGTACTGTCTTCAGCACATAATGAAATGAGAGAGAGACGTTATTTGCTTTGTTTTTTATATTCACAAAACAAATCAAGGTTTTTTGTTAAATGCTACACATAAAGGGCAACTTAAAAAAAAAAAAAAAATTCTCAGTTAATTGTCTTTTACTGCCGAATTCATTGATGTAATTGAATTTTAAAAATACTTTTTAGATAATTTTATAAAATTAATAGACTGGGGTTTCACAAGATTCTGAAAAGTAGGGTAAAAGTATAAAGAAGTTGACTAAGAAAGCTGTGACAATTTTCTAATTTTAAAATGTTAATGCAGTGAATAGATTGCTTGTACAGGGGTGTTTGTGTTCAGGGTTTACCCCTGATTTCAGGGTTTTTACTCTAACCTATCTGTATTTTCATATTTCCTATAAAGTAATTTTTTGCTTTCATTGGTTGTTCATTTGTTATCCAGTTGATATGTGAATGAAATGTAAGAAGATTGAAGGCTTCTGGCCCAAATAGTTTGAGTATTATTTGATATTTTGGGTTTTTTCTAGTTTGAGGCTCTAATTTTTAGGGTTTTTACCTTTGAGTTACAATTGCCCCTGCTTGTAGCAAGTGCAAATTTTTATTGAATAAAAGATAAATTTTCTTTTGAGATAAACTACACACACTTTCAGCCCAAATTGATGAATCAACAGTTGAAAACTGACAAATACTTTTTTTAAACAATGCAATAAGCAGTCAGAAATGTGGTGACTAATGGTGGCCACCAATAGCAAATTTATTAGTGGCCACTTTTTAGCAATAAGTGCCTATGTGGCTAGTGTTAACTTTATCCTATACCATACTGATTAGAGAAGATAATTCTACTGCATAGTTTCAGCTAGATAATCTTCTTATATTTCATTCTTTCTTTAGTGTAAGGTAGGTAACTTATGTTTTGATATAGTATAAGAGTATATACTTTTATTACTATTCAAATTTCCATTCTTTAGAAAAGTCCTTAATATAAAATTGAAATTATATAGTTTGTATTTCTTTCTGTTTTAAAATATTAAGTATAAAATTCTACCAATTTATTTAATAGTTATTTTACCAAAATCAAGAACTTTAAATTAATGCCCCCCCCCCCTTTTTTTTATGTTGTCATTAAAATATAAAATCCAACCCTTTTAAAAACAAAGCATAAATAAAAATTAATAAGTTTCTTTATGTTATATTTTTCTAGAAAATCAGCTTATATATATATACAGAGGCTGTTCGCACATTTTTTAGACGATTTTGATGGAGTGTACTGAAGCAATTTCACTCATATTTCGAGTTTTATTTGTTCAGTTTGATAGCCCTTGTTCTTAACTAACATTCTACATCATAATTTCTATGATAATAATGCTTTTTATAATATCAGAAGAGATATATTTTTCTACTCCTCTTGAACGACTTTCCAGAGTTCACAAAGCGTTGTAGGTCGGTGTTTGGATAATGTTGATTTTAAGAGTCGAAAAATACAAAAATCCAACAGTGATACATCAGAAGATTTAGCAGGAATGTCAGTGAATGGTATGGTTTTAATTCCCGTTTTTTGTTCCATTTTTTTCTAGAAAAGCAATTGCGGATTGTGATGTGTGGCTGCTTGTTTTGTCTTGATACAGTTCAATGGATTGATAGCATTGTGGATAAAGATCTGGATTTTCATTTTTAAAAATTGGAATTAAAATATGTTCTTGAGAGTATTTAGAGTTGATTTTGACATTTTTGTCACATTTTTTTGCTTTTATCTTGCGCTTGCATGAAAAACCAGTGGCAATCATAAATCCTTTAGAAAAACTTTCTTTTTATGCTTTGAGCCATGTAGCAAATTTTTTTTTCTCCACTTTTGTGATAATAAATTGACTTTTTTTTTATTGCAACCACTTAAATAGACCCAAGATTCATCTGTTGTTGCAACATTTTTCTATTTTTCTCCTGATAAATGCTTTTCATAAAGATTTCTAAAAACTATCTTTGGAAAGAGCGGAAACCTATCCTTCTATCCACTGCCATTTTAAAAGCGCATTTTTGCATCTAAACAAAAATTCTAACTATCAGAAGATAAATAAAACTTCCAAAAATATAACTGTTGTGAAAATAAAATTCTTCATGCAAACGATTTTTTCTTACTGCGAAATAAAATAGTCTAAAAAATGTGCGAACAGCCTCTGTATAATCCTTTTGATAGTAGAAGTAAAGAATGAGAACGAAGAATAGTTAGTCAAACAATTCGCCAAAGAGACACACATATATATATATATATATATATATAATATATTTTTTTTCTTTTTCCTTTAAATGTTCAATTTCTTCATTGTTGAGTTGTCAACTATTCTTAAAAATGTAATCATACTCTTTTACACATAGTAATCAATCAATAAATATCCATGTTGCTATATAGTCTTATTATTCTTTATCAGCTATGAACCAATATACCTTGAACTTTGCTTGTTTTACTCCATGAACAACTAAACCCCTGAATTATTTTGCTTTTTTTAATCCATGTGACTCCTAATGTATCACCCTGAGAGTAATATTTGTCTATTATGGTTGTTTTCTGTTAGAATCTCTGTTATTCTGTACATAATCGATTATTCCATTTTAAATTTCACATTATTTTCATGTACGATAAGGAGCCCATTAGTGATTTGCTGTTATAGTCGCTAGTGAGTAAAATCGTACATTGGTGCTCAAGGGTGAAAAAAATCTCCCCTGATGAATTTCTTTTCACCTTTCTGAGCTTCTCCTATTTGAAAGATATTCATTCTTACTGGTCTATGTGGTTTCAGTGATCTTGTATCTGTTGCTTGGCTTTTACTACGTTTAATAATTCATTATATATATATATATACATATATAGTGAACTCTCGTTAAGATGGCCCCATTTAAGATGGATTTCTCGTTATTACGTACAAAAACAGAATCCCTGGCTAACACCTATAGGAATTGCATGTAATAAACATCGCTTTATACATACAATTCATTTATTAAGATGGACATTTTTTCCCCTCAAAGCTTACTTTCTTTAAAAAAGAGTCAGTTCCCAAAATCTTTTCAAAGTCAATATTTTTTTTTTTTTTTTTAACATGAAAAGGTTTTATAATAAAAGGGTTAATCTCTTTCACTCTATGTTATTACACTGTGGGAGGTAAATAATATTGATTGACAGTGACAGTTGAGGTCAACAATTTGCACCTGTCTCCACTTCTATTGTGGAGACAGCAAAGGATTTTGTTATCTAGTTGTACTATATGAAGAAAAGAAGTTTTGAAAGTAAGTATCAGTTTTCATGCTTTTATATTTTTAGTGAATAAAAGGGTTTGAGGAAACAAATTTTCATTCGTGTTATACTGTGTATGTGTACATAATAGGGATTTTAAAGTTCATATACAACTTCAGTTTATGAACTCCTGTTATAATGGACTCTCGTTAATATGGACAAAAACTGCTGGCCCTTGATTGTTCGTTTTAACGTGAGTTCACTGTATATATGTTTGAATATCAAAACACTTGACTGCTTAGAATTTATTGTATTAGTTTTTTTTACGTATCTCACTATAGTAATAATTTATGTATGCTTATTTTTCAGGAAAAATTCGAGAGGAAGTGTCGTTCTGGAGAAATTGCATACGAGGATCGTATTTACAGACTTAATAATTGAAAAAAGAAGAAAATAAAAGAATTTGTGTTATTAGTTAAGCAATACCTGTCAGTTTGCAGAAATTTATTAAATAAAATTGTTTAATTACGTCTCTAATTTTTTTTCTTCATATAACATATCCTGTGTATTATAGTTATCGTTTAACTCTTTAATATTCATTGGTTTCCCACTGAAACTAAACTTTGGACTCCATGCACCTTTTTTTTTTCTTTTTCAATATTTTCCCATTGTTTTAATCCTTTTTTAAAATTTTACTTCTTTTGTTTCTGGTAGATGGCAGCACTACTCTGAAATTTAACGAATGATGTTTAAGTAAAATCTAAATGCTGCTTTGAGGATGTACTCATGTCTAGTTTTTTCCGCTTGATGAAAAGCTGTGCTGCCATTTTGACCTGAAACAACTATTGTGAATTTTTAAAATATATAATGTTTATTTACAAAGTTATTTATTGATTAAATTAAATGTTATTTAAATATAATCAGATTGAAATATAATTGTATCAAACCAAAAATTTCTTTAAAATCAAAAGTACTATTTTTTTTTTCGTTTTTCTTTTTGCATATTTAGGTTCAGCAGTATGTCTATTAGCCATTTTTTGTATTAGTTTAGTAATTTTAAAAGAAAATATGTATATAAATATGCAGTGAACATTAAAAGGTTTATGACGGATTGGTCAAATATATTTTTACAAGAAAAAAAATTAACCAGGGCAGAATTTGAATCTTATACTTTTGTATTAATATCCAAATGCTCTATTTCTATTCTATACCAACTGAACTATCCCAATCAATATCTGACCAGTACAGTTTGCTCATAAAAAATGTTAGTATAATGTGAGTTAGATATAGGTTAAGATAGCTAAAATTGGTAAAATGTTGTGATGTTTCCAGTGGCAGAAACACCGCGACACGGTGGCATAGTCGCAGACACAGAAAAATGGCTTGCAGACAGTTTTTGTCTGCATTGATAAAAAAATTTGTCTGTAACTCTCAAATAACAATTCACTTAAAAAAAAATTCTGTATGAAAACTAAAACTAATACTTTTATTATTTATAATTATTTATATTGTGTTGTGTCAAACATTGCTATAAAATATTTAATTGAATGAGATGAATTGAATGAGTACACACAATTGTTTATACTATATTGTTCTGCAGTAACATTGTATTCGTGTATTGTTACACGAAATCACCGCTGATGTTAAGCCCCCCCCCCCCCCCCCCCCCAATCAGCTTTCAGGCTTTTTGAGTGTAAGTCATTTTCACCCCTGATTACATGCAATTTTTGCAGACAGATTATGAAATTTTAAAAGCCTGTTGCAGACAGCTACAAAACTTTTTGCCACTGGGATGATGTTAGTACAAAGGTCCCAAGTTTGAATCTTGGTCAGGTAGCTTTTCGATCTTGTAGAAGTGGATTTAGTGAATACCTCATAAATTTATCATATAAATATTCTAGACATGAATTCTAGACATGACACTATACAGATAAAGAAAAAAAATCATCAATGCTGAAAAATACCAAAAAAAAAAAAAAAAGTAAAATTTATACCAGACATAAAAATTTAGTGGTATAATAGGATCCATCTAGGTTATGATACCTTATTTTACATTATACCTTAAGTACACTGAAGAAAGTGAAATAAAAAAACTAAAATAATTTAGATATTAGACTGACATACATGAAAAAATAAAATTAAATAACTAATTATCTAGTTGAAAAAAGAATAAAAATTTAAATAAAATGCACTATTAAATAAATTCAACAATTAAATGATAAATAGTAAGAACTTTAAGCAAACACCATAAATTTAAAAAATACACAATGGTTGTCTCAGTTAAATTACTGCATATTTACACACATAAGACGATAGGTGAATCACAAAGAAGACTGCCAAAATTCGAAATTGCCTTGTAGAACAGATATATATGACACATCCCAGTGGCAGAAAGTTTTGTAGCTGTCTGCAACAGGCTTTTAAAATTTCATAATCTGTCTGCAAAATTTGTGTGTAATCAGGGGTGAAAATGGTTTACACTCAAAAGGCCTGAAAGCTAATAGTGTTAATCTTGAAACGGGGGAGGGGGGAAGCTTAACAGCAATGGTGATCTCGTGCAACAATACACAAATACAATTTTACTACAGAACAATATAGTATAAACAATTATACAAAAATAAGTTGAACTCATTCAGTTAAATATTTTAGAGCAATGTTTGACACAACACAACATGAATAATTATAAATGATGAAAGTATTAGTTTTAGTTTTGATACAGAAATTTTTATAAGTGAATTTTGAAGTGGAGGAGAAGTTTTGGAGCAGTTTTAAATGAAATTAGCACTTTTGGAGCAGATGTCATACATCGGTAGCACATTGTCTCGGGCGAAAAATGTCCATAAATTGCACACAAAGATTGCCGGAAAGTTGCAGGCAATTTTTTTTTATTTGTGCAGACAAAGACTGTCCTAAAATTGTGAACAAATTTTTTTATCAGTGCAGACAAAAACTGTTCGCAAACCATTTTTCTGTGTCTGTGATTATATCGCGGTGTTTCTGCCACTGGGTATATATATATATAATTAGATTGAAATTGTAAATTAATACAATTATAAAAGGAAACAAGTCACTTAGCCATGAATTTACAATTCTCACATTCATTATCTAAGGCAAATGGCTTCTCAAATACATTCCCAATTTCATTGTTGTGAAGTTTGCCTTATACCTCCCATTCTGTATCCCAAGTATGGTCAGCAAGCTATTTCTTGCCTGGCACACTTTTTTAAATACCACCATCATTCTTTCTCTAATATCCTGCCAATATTTCATTTTAAGTGTTGCTACTGAGTAGTTTAGGGGGTCATCTTATATTGGCAGAGCTGGAAATCTGGTGCACACAGAACTTTTCATTTAAAATATTTCTTTGCTTATAAAATCTTTGGTTTAAGAAGAAGAAAATTTTGATCATTTATTGTGGTATGAATTATGTGCCAATTTTCTATCCCTGTATAAAAAGATACATCTAAAACTAGGAAACTTCAGTAAAATTTATGCCATTTATCTAAAGGTCGTTTTATCTGTTGAAAGAGATAGTAATAAAATACAATGCTTAACAAAAAAAAAAAAAAAAAAAAAACTAGTGTGGCAGGTAAATAATGATGCATAAAATTTTTACAGGTGGCAAGGTAAAGGATCAGGGGTTTTAAAAATATGTATAAATATATTTTTCTTTTTAGTTAACATACTCTGGTGTTGCATTCACACAGTTTTATCTTTTCACTGTGTATGAATATACAGTACTTCAAAATAATTTTACAAACAAATATTTCAGTCTGATGAGGTGGTGGTACTGAGTACAATTCTTACATTAATAATAATAATATATAAAAAAAAAAAAAGGTTGTTATTAAAAGTAAAAGTTTATTATAAATTATTATTATAGATTATTCTGGTATCTTTCACATCCACTATTTCTTGAAACAATCTAATTTAAAGTTAAATTTTTCAAGTAATACCCTCAAATGATCTTTAAAATATCAAAATTGAATTTCCTGCAATTATTTGTTTTTTAAGTTATGCTGACAAATGATGCTCACACAGATCAACTGCTAAAAAAAATTATATTCATATCCAGAAGATCTCAAAATGCATAATTATAGCAAAAAATTGAAAATCTGGTTTTGTCTATCTTATGAGTATGAGAAAGTGATTATAATTTCTAAGCAGTTTTCCTGGACTTGGTTAAATTTAGTAAAGAACATACTTCAATTATATTCAATAATAGAAAAGAATGTTTCTAGTTAATTTTGAGTAGCACTGTGTATTGTGCATAAATTACATGCACACCACATAGTATAGATAAATTTAGCGCAATGTAAAAAATCTGGAGTGACTCCACTCGACTTTCCGAACATTGAGTAATTAACAGTTTTGTAGATAAAGTAAAGAAAGAGTAGTTGTTAAACAAACAAAAGAGAGAAAACCATAATAGAGTGTTTGAGTATTTTTCTCCATCTATTACACGTTGTTTTATTTAACGCTACTGAACTTTGAGCCCATAGATCATAATGATAAAGAAATTTTCGTTGTGTCCCTGTAAAAACCTATAAATGCTAGATTCACCAAAATGCTTATAGTTAGTGCAACAGTGATTTATAATACTCATATAAATTTTCAGCTGAATTCAATAAGGCGTTTAGACGCTATCGTACTTTTAAAAATTTAGTCCCATAGGCCATAATGATAAAGAATTTTTCTTTGTGTCCCTGTAAAAAAACTGTAAGTGCTAGATTCACCAAAATCTATACAGTTAGTTCAACTGTGATCTATAACATGTGTACAAATTTTTTGCTCGGATTAATAAGGCGTTTAGACGCTATCACATTTTTAAAAATTTGGCCCCATAGGCATACTGATAAAGAATTTTTCTTTGTGTCCCTGTAAAAAAACTATAAGTGCTAGATTCTCCAAAATCTATACAGATTAAGTATTTGTGATCTATAATATGTGTATAAAATTTTTGCTCAATTGAATAAGGCGTTTAGATGCTATCGCACTTTTAAGATTTTGCTTCCATAGGCCATAATGATAAAGAATTTTTCTTTGTGTCCCTGTAAAAAAACTATAAGTGCTAGATTCACCAAAATCTATAGGGTTCGTACTATGGTGACTTACAATATGCGTACCAACTTTCAGGTTAATCGAACAACGCGTTTAGACGCTAGCGTGTTCACTCACAGACATACACACATACACACACACACACATACATCATCGTAAAAATAGTGAAAACGGACTCAGGGGACCTCAAAACGTATAGAAACATCAAAATCTCGAATTCGGATTTTTGACATGATTACAATACTTTCCTCACTGTAGTGTTCGGAAAGTAAAAACACATAACACACTTGAAATTCTACAAGTATAGCCTAAATGTGTAATACAAATTAAAATTATTTTATGTAGTCCTGTCGACAAATGAAAAATGATTTTCATAGCATATTCTATAAGAAACAAATTTTTATAAACATTATAAAAGATATATTTTCATTTCATTTTGTTTAATCCAATCTAAACATGTTAAATTGTACCTACCAGAAATTTTGCTCATAGGTGTAACGTTTTTGAATTTTCTTGCATGTCCCTGTACATGAACTATTTGTAGAATTTTGACAAAAAGTTTCAAGTAACATCTTCATATGATACAGATTTTGTATACCAAGTTCCGATTTCCTACTGGTATTAGTTTTTGATTACAGTAATAACAGACACTCACAGACCAACCACTAAAAAAAATATGATTTTAGGATTCAGGGGACCTCAAAACATGCAACTATATCAAAAACTCAATTTTGATAATTGACAAAAACAATGATTTTCTTACCAGGAAACAATTGTTTCATACATAGTTAGTTACATTTGTTTACCATACATAGGCAAACAAAAGTTATATATATATATATATATAACTGATAAAATAGTATATGACATAAAATAAAATATATAATAAATGAATAACAATAAGGAGAGAGAGGTTAATGTGAGCAATTTCCAGGCATCAGGGAAGAAAGACATTAAAGAAATATCATTAACATAATTTTTGGAGTATTTGAAGATATAAAAAGTTTCATGAAAATCCAAGTGAGAACAGGGAGAAGAATTAATATTAATCTTAGGAAAGTCAAAACATTTATAATAACTACAGCAGTGGGAAGCAATAGAAGCTTCTTGATTATGTACATTTCAATAGTGCTCATTTTTAATTCTGTATATTTCAGATGGTTCCTGATTTGGTCAATATAATCTATTGTATGAAGAACTGATAAAGTAGATATCAGACCACTTCTTAATATGAATAAGATCTTTGAGAGAAGGAAATATAATTTCGTTAACTTATTTAAAAGAAATTTTTAAATCAAAACATTAAGAATTTTTTCTTTAAAAAAAATTTAATAAAAACATAAAACTAGTATGTTGTAGCTACCACAAAACTTTCTTCCATATTTTCTAGAAAAATTCACACTGTACAAATTATTTATTAAAATTATTATTTATTAGAGTTTTTTTTTTTTTTTTTTCATGATTAATGCAGACGATTTGCATCTCGCAGAAATATCATACTTAATGTCCAATGATGCTTTTACAAACAAAATCTTAAAAAGTGCACTTTTCTTTTTTTTTTTCCTCTTTCTTTCTTTCTTTCTTTCTTTTTTTTGTTAAAAAAAAAAAAATGAATGAAAGAAACTGCTTTAAATTGTCACAGAACTATAGTTCAATCATTCATCTTAAGTTAGTCATGAGCTTTTTTTTTATTTTTTATTTTTTTCCTCCTGGATTAAAAAAAAAAAATGAATAAAAGAAATTGCTTTAAATTGTCACAGAACTATAGTTTAATCATTCATCTTAAGTTAGTCATGAGTTTTTTTTTTTCAAAGATACTCATAAGGAAAATTTGCCTCACTTGAGAAGAGGGAGACTTTCTCTGAGATAAAAAAAAAAAAAAAAAATCAGTTCATTATTATTAACTCTTTCTTAATTTCATAATGATACTTTAAAAATTTATACAGAATTGTGTCCTATATCAGCATGTTAAAAAATTAGAGAAAACGGGATTACAGCATTACTTGTTGGGCGATTTTCACCATAAGTGTATAGGCACTAATTGATGTCAAGGTGCAACAACATATTATTAATTTTTATGTGCAGTAGTTCTTGAGATGCAGTTGCCCTAAAATTTTGCCACACATACAGATAGGCGTTTTCTGAAAATAGTTAAAATTGTGTTCTAAACCTCTCAAAACATGTAAATGCATCGAAAAATATAGAAGAAAATAATGATAGAATTAAATCAAGTATTATTTTATGTGAGATACATATAATTTAGTACCATTAGGTTTATAAAAAACTTTGAAAAGGATTACACTCACAAAGAAAGAGCAAAAGATTTTAAGTACCGTATTTTCCTACATATAATCTGCAGGTGAGATAAATCTGTTTTCCACTAGAAGTTTTAATTAACTGACAAACCTATATTCATGTGAAGCAATACGTTGTTCAAATATAATTTTATCTTTTAATTAAAATTTCTGGTATAAAACTGATTTATCTCACTTGTGTATTATATGCCGGAAAATACAGTAATTAAATTCCTTGGAAAGTTATAAATTAAAGAACGAGTGCACAATAAATGTGATTCAAAAGTCACAAAAAAGTAAAAAATATTCATAATGTACTTACCGTAGCACTATGCAGTTTTCACTGAAATATACAGAAAGACATGATTTTTTTAAGTAACAAAATATTTATTAGCAACACTGAGAAAAAAAAGTATGCCGTCTTCATCTAGAATGAATAAATGGTCATTTTCTAAATCCTTAAACTAGAAATATAGATTTCCAAGCTATGCGCATAAGGCACACCAATAAACTGAGTACATGAAATGGTCGAGAATTTCTCGTCTACATATTTCTAGATGGTGAAATAGTATTCTGAATCTTTTGTATTACGAGAAATTCTCGCTTAGTTTTCTAGAATTAGGTCATAAACCAAGATTATAGCTGCTGAAACCCGCCTCTTGTATTCTCATTTATTTGGAGATATTTTCAATTAGGTTTGTCCTCGATAGTATAGGCAAACGCTCAAGAATTCTAATAGAGGTCTCTAGAATTCGCTTTCGAAGGGGACTAGAAATTTTTTTTTATAAGGATGACATGGAGCTATTTTTTCTAGAGCCACAATTTAGATTCTAGGTGTCAGTTATAGAATTTTTTCTCAGTGTATTGGCGTGCCTTATACTCATAGCTGGGAAATCTATATTTCTAGTTTAGGGATTTAGAAAAGCACCACCTATTCGTTCTAGATGAAAGCGGTATATATATATATATATATATTTTTTTTTTTCTCAGTGAAATTAGTTTAAATTTTCCTAATCAGCTGACACTTTAATTATAAAATTGCTTTTTTACATTGGTGCAGTACATTCAACAACGTGAGTAGGACTATAAATTCTCAATGTGACGGCCGTAATTCATTAAAATGACATCAGACGTTGCACATTGGGCGTTGCACATTCATCTAAAAAAAGCTTCAGTATTCAAAACATGGCGTTATTTGGTCAGATGAATCTGAATAAAATGTGAGAGGATACTGCGAATACAGCACGATATGTTGCTGAAAAATAAAACTAATATTTTTTCTTATATATTAAAAAAAAAAAAAAAAAATCCATGATATTTTGCACATTTCAGTAAAAGCGGCATAGAGCTTCAGTCAGTATTTTTTTAAATAATATATTTTTTATTTTTTATGTGACTTTTGGATCACCCAGTATTTAACCATAAAAACTTCTTAGCACACCATAAAATAAAGGTAAACACTACTGGTTTTGGAAAGACATAACCTTTCTTCTTCAGGTGCAAAAAACATGTGCTACTTGTATTTCTCCCTGTCTTTCAGTCTTTCTTTTGCTTCCAAGGTAGTAGCATGCGTTTTTTACACCTGAAAAAGAAAGGCAATGTCCTTTCAAAACCAGTAGTGCTTCCCTTTATTTTATGGTGTGTTAAGAAGATTTTAAGCTAAATATTCCTTGGAATGATTCACTGACAAAAATTCTGTAACTGATATTTAGAATCTAAATTGCAGCTCTAGTAAAAATACTTCTATGTCATCTTTATAAATTCTAGTCCCTTTTGAAAGTGAGTTCTAGAAATCCCTATTAGAGTTCTAGAGCGTTTGCCTATATTACCAAAGGGTCAAACTTATTTAAAAATATCTGCAAATAAATGCAAATACAAAAGGCGAGTTTTAGCAACTATAATTTTAGTTTATGAGTTATGACCCAATTTTAGAAAAGCAAGTGAGAATTTCTCGCAATACAAAGGATTCAAAATATTCAGAATATTGTTTCATCATCTAGAAATGTACAGACTAGAAATTCTCGACCATTTCGTCTATTTAGCTTATTGGCGTGCCTTATACACATAGTTCGGAAATCTATATTTTTAGTTTAGGGATTTAGAAAATGACCACTTATTCGTTCAATAGGAAGGCAGTACATTTTCTTTCTCACTTTTTGAAGAATCAAATCAAATATTTAAAGTATGGTAAATGTGCAAGCACAGTAATGTGTGCATGAGAAATTTATAAAAGCATAAATGCTAGTCATTTCTGTTGAAGAAGATGAGTAGAGAAAGCATGTGAAGAAATAAAGATAAAGAATGATTTTCTGAAGACATTGGTGGAGAGCCAATCATTGTAAATATCAATGTATTTGAATCTATAAGAACAAAAGTATCATTTATGTATTTAGATCACTGAGAAAGGGTAAATCCATAGTTGAAGGCAGTCTTAGGGTCATTCACAGAGAATAAGATTTTCTATTACTATTACTATAAAAAAATCTATTGTACATTAACAGCAGTTTTTTGTGATTAAATAGGATAGTGATCATTTTTAGAAAATATTGATGGAAGGAAGAGGAAATGTGTCTATGAGTCAGTTACTTTCTTATCAGTGCTAGTAAGTGACCAAACTGGTCAACTACTGAATTTCTGTTTTTTCAGTAATTGATCAATGTAACCAATTACTAAATGTGTGAGCTTACTCCAGTTTTCACAGTAGATTTCTGAGGCCACGAAGGTTTTTAGTGTTTGACTTTTATAGTGTGTTTACATCCGATAGTTTAAATGGTTTAGGAAACAGGAGGGGTCACTTTTGGACAAAATCGTCAAAGGAGGAGTTAGTTTGGTGCAGGGATGGTGCTGAGTAGTATATCAATTAACGTTGAGTTATACATAACAATATTTTATATATTCACATTGAAGTATAATTTAAATAGATTTTTTATCAGCAGAAGTAATTTTAAAACAGGAAAAAAAAAAGATCAATTACTAACATGACTATGGTGATTTGCTGGATGTAAGTTGTTAGTTACTCGCAAAATCTTTTTTCGGAATAAGCATCCCAGTTCATGGGATAGATTGCAGAATAGCAGCGTCATCTATTGGCCGATATGCACTTAAATTCAATCAACATAATGTTTCGTAATGGCTCTTTTACATAACAAGTTTTATTCGATTAGCACCTGATATACAGCCTTCCCTTAACCTCCTCTACAATAGAACCTAAGATATAGCCTTCCCTTAAACTAACAGCGGCGCCAGCTGTTGAGCAATTTGCACGAAAAGTTGACAGATACTAATTTATGTCAAGGTGCAATTATGTATAAATTTATGTGAAATTCTATGCAGTAGTTTGTAAGATACAGTCGGAGTCGCCACAAAATTTTTGTCACATGCAGACAAACAATTTCAAACTGGTATGTTGTGGCCACCACAAGACTTTCTTCTATATTTTCCTATACAAATTCACTCAGTAACAAAAAAAAAAAAAAGAATTTTTTTAGTTTCTTTTTCGTTAAAAGTAAAAAAAGAAAACGATAACTTTGTTTTAAATTATCACAGATTTATAGTTTAACCCTTCATTTGAAAGGTATTGACGAGACCTTTCGAAAGAAACCCATCTTCAAAATTTACCCCCCCCCCCGGGGAGGGGGTACTCCCCCAGGGAGGAAGCGATGCCCCCACATGCACAGAATTTTCTTCCTAGTTAACTACTACTATAATCAATAATTCATATTAATTTTACAATCACAAGTTAAAAATGACTCTCACTATGTACATTTATACAAAATTTTGTTCTATACTGCCATGTTAAAAATTTAGAAAAAATGCGATCACAGCGCCACCTGTTGAGCGATTGATCCCCAAATCTAATCAGCACCAGTTCATGTCAGAGTGAAACTAAATACCAAGTTTGGTTAAATTTCATTCATTGGTTCGTGAGATACAGCTTCCACAAAAAACGTGATACACACAGACAGACACACATTTTCTAAAAACTATCAATTCGTGTTCAGGACATCCCAAAACGTGTAAATCCCTCAAAAAACGGAGGTCGAAAATTTTCACAAATCCATTACTTTCACTATATTACGTATAGAAGAAAGTAAAAATGAGGAAATCGTGCTCTGGACTTGTAAAAACGTGTAAATCCGTTGAAAACTGGAAGTCGAAAATTTTTACGAACCCAATACTTCCTTATATTGAATGTAAAAGAAAGTTTAAAAAAAAAAAAAAAAAAAAGAAAAGAAAACTTTATTTTTTATTATTACAGATCTATGATTCATCCATTCCTTTAAAAGTTAATGGCGAGTTTTATTTATTATTATTATTTTTTTTTTTTTTAAATACTCATACTGAAAAATGACTTTTCGGGGAAGAGAAGGGGGGGGAGGGGGGGGGACAGTGCTGCACATACATAAAACTTTTATCCTGATTGAGTATTACAATTATAAATAAATCTTTTACGCTTCCCAATCACTGGTTACATTGAATCCTTTTACGTACATTTATACGGAATTTTGTGCTATACTAACATATTAAAAATTATGAAGAATCAGTGCGATTGTGTTACCTGTCGAGTGGTATGAGCTAAAGAGTTAATCAGTGGCGGATTTAAGGGGGGATGGCTAGGGGGCTGAAGCCCCCCCCCCCCAAAAAACAAAAAAAACAAAAACACTGGCATTCACAATTGAATATTGCAATTGTAAGTTTTTTATTGGTCTAGAATAACACTTTGAAAAATCTTAGCCCCCACCCCCCCTCAAAAGTCAAGTTCTGGATCCGCCACTGGAGTTAATAGATACAATTTATGTCAAAGTCCAACTAAACATACTTTTTCATGAAACTCTGTTCATCAGTTCTTGATTTAGAGCTGCAACAAAATTTTTGTCGCTCGCAGACAGACGGACATCTTCTATAAAAGGTCAGAACGTGTTAATCCATCGAAAACTGGAAGTCAAAAGCTTTTACGAATCCAATATTATCGTCTACTGAATATGGAAGAAAGTTAAAAAAAAAAAATAAATAAAATAAAAAAACGAATTTAACAGTTTTGATTCTCTAAGAAAAATTACGCGTAATACGCATATTTCATCATACTTCCCTTTGCAATCAATTTTCCTTGCAGGGAAAGATCATTATCAGGTTCAATCACGGGAATTTCCAAGCAGATAGTTCTTAAGACAATATACTTGTTGCCAGACAATTAAATAAAAGATTTATGTGATGTACGACTTTCATTATGACGTCATTTTAAGAAATAATCTGAAAAAGGGGGAAAAAAATCAGTGTTTTTAAGTCTTGTATTTGAGTGCATTATTGGGTAAAGGTAAGAAAATATATCTTAACATTTCAGTTTTTATTGGTTGTTTAATTATTTGGTTTATAATTTGTTATATTGTAAGATTTAATTATTATTACTTCATACGAGTATAAATATGAAGTATGCAGTATAAAGTTTTCCTACACAAACAACCAGTTTTCTTACATAACAATCAGATGTCTAGTTTATTTTCACGAGGGAAAAAAAATGCAATGTCATAATAAATTTTTAGAACAAAGTAACTTAATTCGAGAGCATGATATTTTAAAGTTACTCCTCGACCAACCCCACATGGAAATTTGGAAACAAATATAATTTCCCATAAATAATTTATGTCTATGTCTTAGAAAAAAAAAAAAAAAAAATGCGTGTTGCATTGAAACGTAAATATTGCATTGAACTATAAAGATATAAAACATGTTAAAATATCTCGAAAACTATTAAAAATAAATAGAAAATAACAATAACAATAAATAAATAAACAATTTTTTAAATTATTATTATTATTATTATTATTTAAACAAAATTTTTAAAATCCTTCTTGCTAATTATTTTTCCCCTTGATTTTATTTTATTGTAGTTTAACAATAAAATAAAATCAAAATAAACATATTTTGGGTGTATAGTTTAACCCAGTATTGTTAGTTATTAATTATCAGTTATAATTAGTTATTAATAATAGTTGTTGATACATTCTAATATATACAAAATATATTTTGATATTGTTCACTGAATACTGAAAATTTATGGAAATTGATAGTACACAAACATAAATTATTAAAAATAAATAAATAAATAACTTATCAATAAATCCACAAAATAATAGATAAAACATGTTTAGAATATTTTGGTAAACTATAATAATACGAAAACGAAGAACGAAATTAAAAAATTAATTAATGGAAACATTTATAAAAAAAAAAAAAAAAAAAAAAAATTGAAAATTTGTTAAAAAAAAAAAAAATCCAAAGTATTGTTTTAAAACTATCTGATGTTTCTCTCTCCCTCTTATATCCAATATGAAATGGAGGGGGGGGGGGGGAGTTATTATTATATTTCTTTATATTTTATTATATATAGATTATTTAATGATATTTTTTTACTTTTTCATATTTTTAAATTCTCTATATGATTGTGTTTACTTTTTTTACTGTTTATAATTTTATCTGTTTAAATTGTGGATTTTATAATTTCTATTTCAATAAGCGCTATATGTAAATTTTTATTACGTACAGTTATAGCGATTCTTTCTATAATTGTAATATTGTTCATTAATTAAGATGAATATTTTTTAGGATAAGAGGACACTTTCTTTTATGTAGGGGAAAAAATATCGCCAACTTTTTTCTCCTATAGCAAACCTCATTGAAAAAAACAGAAAAATTTCTTTGTTAAAATATAAATAATTTGCAATACTTTGTTAAAAATAAAGTAAAATAAAATAAAATAAAAATTCGCATCCACAAGTAAATTTTATGTGAGACGAAATTTTTATTTTGTTTTTTCTCTCTTTTATTTTCTTTTTAACACTTTCCAACACGGTTGAAAGTATTAATGACTTTGGTTTGTCTGTCTGTCTGTCTGTCCGCGCTCTAACTCCCGTAAATATTTATGGAATTTCTTGAAACTGATATATGTTATTCAAGTTCACTATCGGATGTTCTCTATTGAAAACGGAGTTTGTACCTCTACTGGTTTGTGTACAGGAACAACCGAAAGTATTAAGTATTTCAAGGCGTTGTGTTCTATGGAAGGCATTTCTATAAACCATATTTTCATATCTTTACTGTACACATGGACATGAAATTGAAATACGTTATTCAAGTTCATTATGGGATGTTTCCTGTAGAAAATAGAGTAAATATCACCACTGGTTTATGTACAGGGGCACTCAAAATATTCCAAAGCATTGCGTACTATGAGAGATATTTCTGTAAATCAAATTTTAATAACTTTACTTTCTACGAAGTTTTATGAAATTGAAATATGTTATTTGTGTGCACGAAAGAATGCTTTGTATAGAATATAGCATGATTAGCATTAGATTTACAGGGTGACACAAAAATATTCATTTATAATAAAAGCTATTAATAAAAATTTGCTAGAATTATACTTTCGTGTAAATTAAGCGTTTTTAACACTTCCTAACATTTGTCAAGTGTGAATATGATTTCAATTTGTGTATATGTCCGTCTGTCTGCCCGTGCTTTAACTCCCGCAAATATTTATGGAATTTTTTGAAACTGATATATGTTATTCAAGTTCACTATCGGGTGTTCCCTATTGAAAATGAAGTTTATATCTCTACTGGTTTGTGTATATGAGGCACCCAAAAATATTCGAAAGCTTTTTGTTCTATGAGAGGAGTTTCTATAAACCATATTTTAATACCTTTTACTGTATAGAAACTTTAATGAAATTTTAATATGTTATCCAAGTTCCCTTTCGGATGTCTCCTATGTAAAATGGAGTACATTTCTAACTTTTTTGTGTACAGGGGCACTTGAAAGTATTCCAAAGCATTGCGTTCTGTGAGAGTTATTTTTATAAACCAAATTTAAATAATTTTACTTTGCACAAAGCTTAATGCAATTGAAATAAATCATTCGTATGCACGAAAGAGTGCCTTCTATATAATATAGTATGATTAGCATTAGATTTACAGGGCCACACAAAAATATTCAGTTACATTAAGAGCTATTAATAAAAATTTGCTAGAATTACACTTTCGTTTACATTAAGCGTTTTAACACTTTCTTATATTTTTAGTGGAAATACGATTTCAATTTGTGTATCTGTCTGTCCGATTGTCTACCTTTCTATCTGTTTGTTTCCGTCTCCTAGCGTTGGTAAAGTTCACTATGGAACGTTCCCTATTTAAAATGACATTAATAGATCCTGTGGAACTAGTTTGTTTACAGAGACAACAACAACAACAACAACAACAACAACAACAACAACAAAAAGTCAATGGATTAAGTTTTAGGACAGAAATTTTTAAAAGTCATATTTAAAATCTTTCTATTGCAAAAATCATAAAATCATTCCCGTGTATTTTTAATATTCTAAAATAATGTTTTGTATAGAATATGATATGATTAACTTTTTCAGATTAAAAGTTATTCGATACAACAATTACGTACACTTGTGAGGTCTAGCAAAGTGCTACGGTTAAAATTCGCACTTTAAGAGTAACACATGAATACGAAGGTTTTAGGATTCAATTGAGTAATAGAGTTAGTTCTCATCCTAAACTAAAATTGTAATTGACATTATGCTAATAAGTTTGAAAAGTGATTTATATAAAAGGAGAAGGAAGATTGCTTGGGGGTGTTAGTTGAGAGGAGGTAAGAGTAAGGTGACCATACGTCCTCGAAATTCGAGGACTGTCCTCGAATTTTGACCTTTTTCATTTTTTGTCCCCAAAACTTCCTTGACCACTTGGGGACACTAAATGTCCCCAAATTTAAATATTTGTATCTTTTTCTTCCAAAATCGCAATTCCTTCCAAGGAGGATCAAAAATTGTCATGGAATGTCTCAGGACAACCTTTAGGAATGAGTCCCTGACCATCGCCAATTGCCCAGCACTGGTGCGACGTAAAATCTATCCAATCCAATCCAGTCAAAATCGCAATCTAATGCACAAGTAATTGGATAATCGTGGAAATCAACAAAATTTTAAAATGAAGACTCACATACTTCATGAGCAGAGAAAGAATCATGCACTACTGATCAGTATATAAATTCTATCTTGCTCGATTTATGTGAAGTGAAAAATAAAATTTGTTTAATGAAATTTTGACAAAAATGTCAGGTATATCTGGGATAGTTTAATTTGCATAAACATACTTTATGCTCAGAAATTTTTCATAGAAAAAAGTGTTTCAAAGCATTTTGTACTGTATAAATCAAAGATCTTTTCATTAATAATGCATATAGGTATTGGTCTGTTATGTCCTCGAAAAAGTCCCCAAATGAAGTTTTCAATGTCCTCGAAATTTACTTCAATTTGGGGACAAACGGTAATTTGTCCCCAAATCACTGTTTGAAAATATAGTCACCTTAGGTAAGAGTGTTAGTTGGAAGGAGTGTTAGTTGGAGTGAGCTAGAGAGTTAGTTGGAATGAGAGTTGAAGGAGTTAGTTGTTAGCGGCTATAGCCGGAAAGTGTAATTCAAGTAGATAGCGGCGTCAGGGAATCCTCCCGTTATCGAAATATTACTTGGCCCTAGGGGTTAGTGAAGTTAATTAAAAGTAGTTGAGATCATTTGCGAGTAATTAAGTAAAGTAAAGTAACGGTGGTTACTTATTGATGTCAAAGTAATTAAGAGGGCTGCCCATTTAAACGTATAAAGATATTAAATCCAACCAAAGTCCAGCGCCCTCATTCTTATTTAAGCTCAATTAAAGCTCCATTGATTTTTATAAATCTGACTTTGTGTTATTCCATAACTTCATTAAGTAATTAAGTTTCAGCTACATGTTAAAGTTAAATGAGGGTGGCGAAGTCAAATTCTCCACACAGTTGCAAAGTTTTACTAATCAATGCGTGCTGCATGATTTTTCTTTATTGTTTGTTTCTCTTTTCATTTTGATTTGGGGATTAATTTGAGAGGTGCAGTTCACGCAAGTGTTAATAATGTATGATTTTAGTTTGGAAATTTATTAATCACAATAGTATTTCAGTTTAAAATGAAACACTTGAGAATATTTTATGTATTATTTATATTTATTGTAAACATATTGAATATATAACAAATGACTCAAATGTATGAAGAGTGAACGTTTGAGTGAACACGTTATGCGGCAATTTAATAAAATCATCTGTAAATATATATACAACAATTTAAGCACAATTGCCCATTAGGTGAAAAAAAAAAAAATATATGTGCATAACTTGTTCGTTGCTTATTTCATGCTGCACTCGAACCTACAGTTTTTAGCTTGATGAATAATCCGTCTTAGTTATTTCGATCTGAAACAATTGTTGAGTGATTTTGTAATTTATGATGTAAGCTTATTAAAAAAAAAAAAAAAAAAAAAAAAAAAAGCAGACCAGTATAATAAATATCAGAAAACTAAAAAAAAAAAGAATTGAGGACAACGTCATTAATAAATACAATTTTTTATTCGAAACTCAATAAACATAAATATACGTAAACTTAATATACAGACGAATCTTATCACCATGAACGACAGATACAATATGCACCTTTTATAAACAATCACCACTGATGTAGCAGAAGCAGAGATCATGTAAACACAATAATATGCCATGAGAAAAAGTAAATTCCATCACCACTTGACTAAAAAACCAAATTGTTACATTTCTTCGTAATTCTGTTTTGCCTCAAACAGATACAGCTACCATTTCTAATAAAGAGAAAAATTATCATAATTAGCTTCACTTATATTGCAAACTAAATAAAAATAAATAAATAATAAAAAGGAATAAATAAATAAATATACTATTACTACTATTAATAATATGCGATATAAATGATGTATGGTATGATATGTTAAACCATATGTTAAGCTTATCATATGAAAATAATATTATAGTTTTAAAAAATTAAAGAACACGCTTTTACAGAAATGTGAACTAAAAAGCACAAAATATCTATCTTAGTATTAAAATGCAGGGTAAGAGAAAATCGTGTGAGTGACACACCATAATATTTACACACATTTAAATCTTTAATTAAAATAATTTAGAATTAAACAGAAACCATTTTTTAAAAACCTTCCCTGACTGGGCTCAAACGCTAGACTTTTAGGTTCGTCGCGCGGAGCTTTACCTCACAGCCACAGCGTTCACGTAGGGAAAGTCTTTTTTTACAATATATATTTTTTGTTTGCTCCCAGAGCGGTTACAAACATACATACAGGTGAAGCTAATAAAAGCGTGTTAAAAAAGAAAGATATCAGAAATAAATGACTTGCATGTTGTGAATGAATAAGTGTCAGAAATAAATGGCATATGATACGTTAAACTCATCATTTCAAAAAGAACAAAAAAATCGTCAGAAATAAATTATACATGATATGTTAAACTTATCATGTGAAAAAAAAAAAAAACATGAAATGTTAAGTTTATCATATATATATATATATATAAGACAGAAATAAACTTCCTCAAATATGGTAAACTTATCATGTAAAAAAAAAAAAAAAATTAACTCAGAAATAAATGACATATGATGATATGTTACACTTATCACGTAGAAAAAAAAAAAAAAAAGAGGGCAAACTAAAATTTCAACATCAGAATTTGTTTACATATCATAGGTTAAACAAAGTTACATTAGAGAAGAGATATGGTAAATTTAGAATACATTGTTAAGAAATAATAATAATATTTAGAATTAGAATTTAAAGCTAAACAATAGTCGGATTCATTCCTTCTTCCTTCCCTTTGACATTTTTGTTGTTACGTGTTATAAAGATATTTCATTCAAAAGTAAAGTTTTTTAAATTTTGTTTTAATGCTACCCATTGAAAATGTTGTTTTTTATCTTAGTGAGCAATATAAATAAATAAATTGAAATATTTTATTTCATTAAAGTGTTGCATGGATTATTTCAAAGGTTTAAAAAAAAAAATCTACTTTTTTAAATGTAATAAATATTTATTTTTTAGTCAAAAATTTGAACATATAAAACAGAAACATTTAAACAACATTTTCTTCAATGTTTATATAAAAAAAAAAAAAAAAATCTGGAGTGACTCAACTCGACTTTCCGAACATTGAGTAATTAACAGTTTTGTAGATAAAGTAAAGAGAGAAGAGTTGTTAAACAAACAAAAGAGAGAAAACCATAACAGAGTGTTTGAGTATTTTTCTCCATATATTACACGATGTTTTATTTAACTATCGCACTTTTAAAAGAATTTTTCTTCGTGTCCCTGTAAAAAAAACTGTAAGTGTTAAATTCACCAAAATCTATCCAGTTGGTGCAACTTCACCTATAACATGTGCACAATTTTTTTGCTGAGATTAATAAGGCGTTTAGACGCTATCACACTTTAAAAAATTTGGCCCCATAGGCCATAATGATAAATAATTTTTCTTTGTGTCCCTGTAAAAAACTATAAGTGCTAGATTCTCCAAAATCTATACAGACTGAGTATCTGTGACCTATAATATGCGTATAATTTTTTTGCTCAATTAAATAAGGCGTTTAGATGCTATCGCACTTTTAAGATTTTGGTCCCATAGGCCATAATGATAAAGAATTTTTCTTTGTGTCCCTGTAAAAAAACTATAAGTACTAGATTCATCAAAATCAATAGGGTTCGTGCTACGATGACTTGCAACATGCGTACCAACTTACAGCTCATTCGAGCAAAGCGTTTAGACGCTAGCGTGTTCACTCACACACATACACACACACATACATACATCATCGCAAAAATAGTGAAGACGGACTCAGGGGACCTCGAAACGTATAGAAAAATCAAAATCTCAAATTCGGATTTTTGACATGATTACAATACTTTCCTCTCTATAGTGTTCGGAAAGTAAAAAAATTGGAAAATCTATATAATGGGGCTTCCTGATTTTCGAAGACACTTTAGAAAAGCTGTGGACACGATTTCTCAAAATCTGATGCATCGATCTTATTCAAATTTTGCACACTTCTTCAAAATGGAATTGACTAGTACTTGAACGAAATATTTAATAATAATAATAATAATAATCTATATAAATAAAGAGAAGTGTCTGTGTGTGTGTGTGTGTCTGTGTGTCTGTGTGTGTATCTGCGCTGTGGTGCTCACACTATTGATCGCAGAGCTTCCAGATTTGGCATATAGGTACCTGGGACCATGCATGTGTGCACCTCATCGAGATTTTTTCGAATTTCGAATTTGAATTTTTTAAATTAATGTTTTTTCGATTTTAAATATTGCCTTTAATGCTTCATTTTTCATAAATTTAATTATTTTCCTTCAATCGTCTGCGTATCTTAGCAACGGCTATTACGCAACTTATTTTTATTTAATTCATTCATTTGAAGGCGATTTTTTTTTTTTTTTTTCTTCTTTTGTTATATTTATTGAAAATAAAATCGTAATGCAGAAGAAAAAATTAAGTATAATTAGTTTTAAATTTAAAAACGTATTTATAACAGTTATGTTTAATATTTTATAGTAGAAAAACTTCTTATTTTTCATTTTTTAGTAAATTCCTTTAAAAGAAGAAACTTTTATTTATTCATTTTTTTTTATTTACTGTATTTATCGGGAAAAATGGTAGTATATACATAGTAAAAAGGATTAAATTTATTAAAATTTATTTGTTTATATATGTATATTTAATCTACTTTTTATTTTATTTTATTTTATTACATTGGTCGGAATCAAATCGTAATATAGTGTAAATAGCATGGGCTATAAAATACATGGTTCAAAACTAAAATATTTAATAGATGCTGAGATACAGTCGTCTTTAAAATCGTAGTTCTTAAATAATAGCAGATCCCACCTGTCGTCGATAAATATCCAGATTGAAGTGCCCGGGAAAGATCTTCCTGCAGGCATGGGAAACCTAGACCTGATGCAATGCGGGCGGGAAAAGAGATGCCGTAGACAGCGGGTACCCAAAGCGAGGTTTGGAGCAATTTCAGTTTATTTTATTTTATTTATTTTTATTTTATTTTTTTAATTTTTGTCTATAATGCGGTGTAAAAAAAATAAATATTAATTCGATTCTTTCGAAAATTCATTTAAATATAGTGACCAGCGAAGCGGGCGTAGCCTGCTAGTAATAATAATAAAAGAAAGAAATTTGAATTTTGTCAGAGTGGTATACAAAAACAATGCAATTTTCGGTATATTTTACCGCCACCTATAGTCTTGTAAAGTTAGTTGTAATTGAAAAAAAAAAAAAAAAAAAGAAGAAAGAAAACTTTTTTTTTTTTTTTCAAGCACTAGTCAATTATATTTTGAAGAACTGCGCAATCGCCGAAAGTCGAAACCAATGTTATCCTATGAAAAATTTTGCCCTTTATAACTCCTTAACTAATACATGTTTTTAAATTTTGTTTTCACATTCAGAAAATTCACAACTGTTAAACAAGTTATTGCTTTCTAAAAATTGATTTTATTTTTTATTTTTAAGATTTCATTTTTAAGCTTAAGATTTCACAAAAAAAAAATAATATTATAGGTTTAAAAAATTAAAGAACACGCTTTTATACAACTGTGAACTAAAAAGCACAAAATATCTATCTTAGAATTAAAATGCAGGGTAAGAGAAAATCGTGTGAGTGACACACCGTTATATTTAGATACATTTAAATCTTTAATTAAAATAATATAGAAACAAACAAAAACCATTTTTAAAAATCTCCCCTGACTGGGATCGAAAGCTAGACCTTTAGGTTCGCAGCGCTGAGCTGTACCTCAACGCCACGACGTTCACGCAGGGAAAGTCTTTTTTTATTTACAATATAGATTTTTTGTTTGCTCCCAGAGTGGTTACAAACATGCATACAGACATACATACAGGTGAAGCTAATAAAAGCGTGTTAAAAAAAAAAAAAAAATATATATATATATACATATTTAAGAAAAAAGAAAAAATATATATTACTGAATTTTGTCCAAAGTTATTTACAAATAAATAAAATAAAAACATCTAAATATTTTTCATATCAATCTAAGAAGTAATTTAAAAAAAAATTTAGCTCATAGCGGAATTCTTTAATAAATATAAAATATTTTGAGTTATTGCAAAAATAATAAAGTTAATTTAATAAAATCGGATGCAAGAAGAAAAATTAATTTATTTCCGATGAACCCCGCTGAACACTAAAAATCTAAACGTATGGTTAAAGAAAATTGACTGTAGAAGAAAGGTAATTTAATTTTAAACACCAATTTTTCCACATGCAATTCTATAATTCAGGAACTCTCCGATGGATAAATACTATCTTATCTTTATGTAAAGATTTAGAATATTTTTTCTCTCTTTTTATTTCTGAACACATACCACGTACGGAAAGTATTATAACCACAAAAATTCCGACTATGAGTTTTTGATTTATTTATACATTTTGGGGTTTCTTTGGGGTTAAGGTCGCTTGACTATGTAAGTATAGAGTAATATGAGACTAGGTTTCTGAGAGGAACCTAGGGTACTACATGGGGTAAAGTGTTCCTTGTTAAGTGGTTCTAGTGCGTATTCACCATAGATAGTAATAAGACATAGATTGGTCATTGGGGAAAAAGAATGATTCCTTTTTACTCGGAGAAAAGTCCACAATATGGCCGTCTTTTTCCGAGTGAATACACACAGATAATTTAGAAAATAAAATTTATGAATAATTTATGTACAAAAGGTGATTGAAAAACTGTAGATACAATTTCAAATTCATTTTTCTTTTTCTTTTTTCTTTTATATATTATTAATTTAGATAATATTTAAAGTATTTTATATATTACAGCTAACTTATATATTAACTATTTTATATATTAAAACTCTTTTTATATATTAAAACTAACGTTCTTTACTTACGTCGCTGCTAAATATATTTAAAAGAATCCTGAAAATTCTATATTACTTACAAATACAAAATCTTAAAAAATATCAAACTTTAAAAAACGTATTCCATTAAAAATCAAACCGGTTTTTATTTCATAATAATAACAAACAACTGATTATAAAAATTATATTTTTCATAATTTAGTCAAATATAATTTACTTTTATGATAACTTATTCATTTCTTTTCATAAATTTATTAGAAGAATTAAAAGACGCAATATTTCGACATTTTGAAAATTCATCAACATTCTATTCTATTGTATTACAATTGCCGAGTTTCAATGGATTCAATACCACTATATGGCGGGTGTATGTGTGTGACGGAACAATATACTGCTGAAATGATGTGTTTGATTGAATTTATATAGGAACTTTTTGGAACTCCATTTAATGAACTGTACAGATTTTCATGAGTGTACGACTTACAGTTCTTTTACTAGGCAGGGGCACAAAGAAGAATTCTTAAATATTACGGCCTATGAATAATGAGAAAGCACCACAGATTTGTCATTTTAAAGTAATAAGTACAAAACTTTGAATAAACACCATAAAAAACAAAAAACTTGCAACAATTGTTTCGGGTCAAAAGAACGACCTGAAACAATTGCTGCGAGTTCTTTTGCTGTTTATAGTGTTTTTCAAAGTTTTGTACTTATTACGGCCTATAGACTCAAATTGATCGAAGTGTTTTATGACAGTGTTAAATGGTTTTAAGCAGAACAAAACTGGTATGTGTTACATTTTTTAAATAAGATTTAATTTTTGTGAGAAGTGGTATGTGAATATTTATAGTTCTTTTTCTTTTCTTTTTTTTTTTACGAGCAAGCATAAAATAATTTATACATATTATGTTATATGGTGTGTAATTGTTTGACGTGGATTAAAATATCTGAAAGAGAATGAAACCGTTTTATAGAGTTTTACCACAGTATCGCTATTACTGAAAATTGCATGCTCACGCTTTATAGTTTTTTCACAGAGACGCGCAAAAGAATTCGGTTACATTTCCTTCCATTGTGCAAACATACAATCTTTCAAGAAATACTCATCCTGATTTCATACTTGAATTACTTGCAACGCAATGAAAACCATCACTGTACAAGAAACAGTATGCTGTGACCATTATCAAACTACCTTTTACATAATTTTAATCTATTTCAAAATTACGTTAATTGGTAATATCACATTATTATAGAACTAAAAATATGTGTACGTTACAAATAACTGTAGAATAGTTTCAAAGTATTCTTACAAAATTTATTCATAAAAGAATTTAACTTACTCTAATACCCATGACCACCGAAGTGGCCATGTTTGCCATGACCTCCAAATCCTCCATAGCCATAACCATGTCCTCCAAATCCTTTGGGGCCATAACCAGGTCCTTCAAATCCTTTGGAGCCATAACCAGGTTCTCCATATCCTCCGACAACATAACCAGGTCCTCCAGATCCACCGACGCCATAACCAGGTCCTCCAGATCCACCGATGCCATAACCAGATCCTCCAAATCCACCATAGACACTACGATGATCATGCGCAGAAGAGTGGAATTTCACATCAGCTGGGTCCTGATTGGCAGTTCCAGGCTCATTGGTTTTCACTTCTGCTCGAAAACCCGCTTTGTCAGCCACGTAGTCAACTTGTCGGTGTACACCACGGTCGTCTTTAAAGCTATAGGTTCCTTTCACTGAATGACCTGGATCACCAGATTCTTCTCTGTGCTTCTCACCATGTTTATCTTTAACTGTGTAACCAAAACTGTAAGGTTTAGGATGGTGCTGAAATAAAAGAAAAAGCATGGAGTTAATACTAGCCTGTTTTTGATGAAGAATGAGAATAACGGAATTTGGGCCGCGGTAGCCCAGTCGGTAGAGCACCGAGCTCGTAATTGGAAGATTGCGAGCTCGGTACTCGAGCCGGCCGAAGACTGTCGTGTACATTAATGGTGGCTGGTGCACGTAAAATCTGTCATGACCGCAATGTCCTCCATGTTCTCATCCAAATTATACCACTGGGATTCATCAAAGCGGTGGAACCATTCCCTCCTTGGAAGATCAAAATTGTGGTGGCCTGTCTCCAAACTACCCCTAGGGATGAGTCCCAGACCATCATCCATTGCTCAGCACTAGGGTTTCATAAAACCCAACCAACCAACCAACTAACGAAATTTTCCTAATGTAAATTTTAAGAAAATGTCCCTTTCATGAATATTTTGGCAAAAAATAATTCACATTAGAAAATAGAAATAAGAAATATATATATATATATAAAGAATAATGAGAATTTCTTTAAATGTTCGTTTCATAAAACCAAACTTCTATACACAAGATAGCATATTTTCTTTTACCAATGCATTTTATTAGAATAAAATTCTTAATTAAGAATGGAAAGGAAAACAAACTCACTCCAACGAAACCATCAGCGAAAATCATGGTAAACACAGTACAAGCAATGGCAATCTGTAAATTAAAATAATTATTAAAGAGATACGCATTTCAATAAAAATAAATAGAACAAAATAATGTACACAACTTTAGTATACATAACAAAATAATAAATACAGCAAAAGAAAGAAAAGAAAATATATATTCTAAACATATTTGTGTTTTACTCTGTTAATTGTTTGATAAGTTAATTTAAAAAAAAATAATTTTATGTTTCAAAGCTAAAATTTTGCTTGAACTTTTCGCATTCATATATATATATATATATATATAATAAGTTAACTTATCAATGGATTCACAAAATAGTACCCAAATATGTTTGATTGTAAAATTATGTAAAATCAAGGAATAAAAAAAAAAAAAAAAAAAAAAAAAAAAAAAATCTAGTACAACTCCACTCGACCTTCCGAACATTAATTTATCTAAGCAACCGTAAGAGAAGTCGTTAAAAAACAAAAGAGAAATTTATATACGGGTGTTCGAGTAATTTCCCCCCAAAAGTATGCAATTGTATTTCAAATAATTTCAGCCCATAGATCATAATGATAAAGAATAATTCGTTGTGTCCCTGTTAATATCCATAAGTGCTAGATTCACCAAAATCTATAACAGTTTGTGCGACAGTGACCTATAACCTGTATATAAATTTTCCGTTTATTCGAAAAAGGCGTTCAGACGCTATCACGCTTTAAATAATTTGAGCCTATATAGAACATAATGTTGAAGAAATTTTCGATATGAACTTGTAAAAAAAAAAAAAAAAAAAAAAAACTATAAATGATAGATTCATCAAAATCTATACAGTTCATGCTAAGCTGACCATGTACCTTTTAATATGTACCTAAATTTTGAGCGTACTCGAATAAGGCATTCAGACCCTATTGCATTTTAAATAATTTGAGTCCATAGGCCATGATAAAGATTTTTTCTTTGTGACCCTGTAATATATATATATATACAATCCTTTTGATAGTAGAAGCAAAGAATGAGAACGAAGAATAGTTAGTCAAACAATTCACCAAAGAGACATACACACGCCAAACAAAGCAACAAGATGTCCCAAATTGATTCAATTATCAAGTTTAACAGGCACACAATACAAAAAATCAAATTTCAAAAGGGAGCATAAGTAATTTTACATTGGCAATGATATGAGACGATGGCACAAATATTAACAATCTACCCCGCATTACACATTCAATAACTTAATTACATTAGTTTATACCTTTAGTTCAATTATAAATACATTAATTTATTTTTTTTGTTGGAGAATGAGAAAATGCCCAATTATTTTAAATTAAGAATAATACACATAGTTTAAGCGCAATTGCAGATATGCACATAGTGTATAAATTAAAATTCATTTGTTATTAAGCCTTAATTTGGCAAATTTAAAACATATGCATATCATATATTTTATTTTAATTAAAACACTGTAACCAAAGAACAGAACTTTATTTAGACAGCCAGGAGATTATATCTGTACTGATAAGTATAAAGGATTTAAGTCCATATTCTTGATTTTTCAGGAGACGGAAAATAAAGTTAAACTAACTAAAAACTAATCAGAAGAATCGATTAAGAAAAAGGGATTATGTTGATTTATACCCTTTATACCGTTCAGTGATTGCCAACCTTCATTTAATAAAGGGAAAAAAATTGAATTAAATATTTTATACCTAAGATTAATGCTAAATTTCTGACTTGAATCTTTTTTTACCAATGGATTATCTCAAAGACTAAATGACATGGATTTAAATCCTTTATACCAATCGATAGAGAATTTTTTTCTGGGTCTGACTATGCACTTAACTCAAAATCGACATTTTTGGACTTAAATCCTTTATACTTATCGGTACAGATATATAAATGCTAGATTCACCAAAATTAATATAGTTCACGCTACGGTGACTGTACAAACGTTCAGCTCATTCGAACAAAGAGTTTAAACTCTATCGTGTTCACTCATATATATATACACACACACAAATCCACATACAAACTTACATCACCGTAAAAATAGCAAACATAAACTCAGGAGACCACAAAACGTATAGATAAACCAAAACCTCAAAGTCGATTTTTTGTCTTGATTACAATACTTTCCTTATATAGTATGTTCGGAAAGTAAAAATTAGTTAACAGGGAGCATACATAAATAAACAAATAAAATAAAATAAAATAAAATAAAATTTTCAGTTTTATTTATTACTTTCTTCTACATGTAATACAGAGAAAGTATTGGATTCGTGAAATTTTTCGACCTCCGTTTTTTGATGGATTTACACGGTTTGGGATGTCCTGAACACGAATTGATAGTTTTTAGAAAATGTCTGTCTGTGTGTATCACGATTTTGTGGACGCTGTATCGTACGAACCAATGAATGAAATTTAACCAAACGGTATTATGTTGCACCCTGACATAAACTGGTGCTGATTAGATTTGGGGATCAATCGTTCAACAGGTGGCGCTGTGATCGCATTTTTTGTAAACTTTTAACATAGCAGTATAGGACAAAATTTCGTATAAATGTGCATAATGAGAGTTATTTTAAACTTGTAATTGTAAAATTAATATAAATTATTGATAATAGTAGTAAACTAGGAAAAAAAAATTGTGCATGTGGGGGCATAGATTCACCCTCTGGGGTACTCCCCCCCCCCCCCCTCCGGATGGGTAAATTTTCAAGATAGGTATCTTTCGAAAGATCTCGTCAATACCTTTAAAACGAATGGTTGAACTATAAATCTGTGATAATTTAAAACAAAGTTATCGATTTTTTTTTTTACTTTTAACGAAAAAAAAAAATCGTATATATTTTTTAAAAATATTGTTATTGAGTGAATTTGTGTAGAAAAATACAGAAGAAAGTCTTGTGGTGGCCACAACATACTAGTTTTAAATAGTTTTCTAGAAATTTCTATGTGTATAGTTAATGTGGCTATATTTCAATACAGTTGTAAACAAATTGTCTCAATCCTAATTATTTACAAAATATGATTTATAAAGCCTAGCATCTTCTTAATATCCCGTAAATCAGTCTAACTGAAAGTAAATTTTACACAACGAAAAAAAAAAAAAAAAAAATTGTTGCGGCCTTCCTAAAATTTCCTTCTATATTTTCCGCTATAAATTCATGCAGTTCAAATTATTTATTAAAAAAATATTACTTATAAAAATTATTTTACATTGTGAATGCAGACGATTTTCTTCTCTTGCACTAAATATCCGAAGCAAGTCAATTTTCTGCTATGCAAACGGCATCTGAAAAAATGCATCTATGAATTTTTTTTTTTAATTCTCAGATATCTATGGTGTAACCATTTGTTTTTAAAGGTGCTGACGAGTTTTTTGAAAGACCCCATATTGAAAATTTCTACCCGGGTGTAACGATATTTCTTTCCCCACACTCCGTCAAAGTGGGAAAGCGATACCTCTACATATACAAAATATTTTAACTGGTTGACTATTATTACTAAAAATATACATATTTTTATTACTTTCCAAACATTCTATGTAAGCAAAGTATTATAATCATGATAAAAATTTGACTCTGAGATTTTGCTGGATGTATATGTTTTGAGGTCCCCTGAATTCCTTTTGGGTATTTTTACAGTGATGTGTGTATGTGTGTGAGTGAACACGATAGCGTCTAAACATGTTATTCAAATAAACTGAAATTTATACACATATTAAAGGTCACCGTTAAACGAACCGTATAGATTTCCGAGAATCTAGCACTTATAGTTATTATTATTATTATTTTTTTTTTTACAGGGACACAACAAAAATTCTTTACTATTATAGTCTATGGGCTCAAATTATTTAAAGTGCGATAGTATCTAAACGCCTTATTCGTATAAAGTGAAAATTTATAAACACATTATACGTTACCGTTACACGAACTGTATATATTTTGGTGAATTTAGTACCTATAGTTTATTTACATGGGCACAACAAAAAATTCTGTATCATTATGGCCTATGGGCTGAAATTATTTAAAGCGCGACAGCATCTAAATACCTTACCTGATTGAGCTGAAAATTTATATACATGTTATAGCTCACGATCGCATGAGCTGGATAGATTTTGGTGACTTATAGATTTTTACAGGGACACAAAAAAAATTCTTTATCATTATGGCTATAGGCTCAAATTATTTAAAGTAAGATAGCGTCTAAATGCCTTATTCTAATAAATTGAAAATTTATATGCATGTTTTAGATCACCGTTTCACGAACTGTATGATTTTTAGATAATTTAACACTTATTTTTTTTTATTTTTATTTTTTTTTATTTTTTTTTTCCGAGACACAAAAGAAAATTCTGTATCATTATAAGGACTATGGGCTGAAATTATTTAAAGTCGAATAGCGTCTAAATGCCTTACTCGATGGAACTGAAAATTTATGTGCATGTTATAGGTCACTGTCGCACGAACTGCATGGATTTTGGTGAATGTACCACTTATAGATTTTTACAGGGACACACCGAAAAATTCATTTTCATTCTGATCTATGAACTCAAATTATTTAGAGTAAAATATTGTTAAATTAAACATCATACTGTATAAGGAAAAAAGGCTGAAACACCCTATTATAACTTTCTGTTTTGTTTATTATGATGACTTCTCTTACTTTGCTTTATCTGTACAATCGTTGATTACTTAGTGTTCAGAAAATCGAGTGGAGCCACTTCAGACATTTTTATTTCACATTCAAAAATATAAACTAATTCTCATTATTTACATTCACACGAAATTTTGTTCTATGCTGCCATATTAAAATTTACGAAAAAATTAGGATGATAGCGCCACCTGTTGAGCGATTGAACCCCAAATGTAATCAGCCTCAATTTAAGTGAAGACCGCAATTACATACTAAGTTTGCTAAATTTCATTGATTGGTTAGTGAGATATAACACACAAAATTTTTGAAACACAGACAGAAAGACATTTTCTAACAAAAGGTCAAATCGTATTCAGGATATCTCATAAAGTGTAAATTCGTCGTAAGCTGGAGTTCGAAAAATTTCACGAATCTAATACTTTCTTCTTACGTATATAAAAGGGAAAAAAATAAAATAAAAAAATAATAATAATAAAATAAATAAACAAACCTTAAATTTTATTTTATTAAATTTAAATGGTTTTTAAGAACTTTTATTATCTATATAATATTTCTCTAACGTGGACCAGTTTCAGTTATTTTTTGTTGAAACGATACGATACGCGAGGATAAAAAAAAAAAAAAATAATAATATTTATACATGGACAATATTTAAGCATGCGGACTTAGCTCAATGGACTAATAAGAAAAAATGGCGACATTTGTCTGCTGAGATTATTTTACGAAAAAATGTATTTTTTACAGTTGTTTCTTCAGAATCTTTGCAAACGTCATTTTAAACCTAGTAATATTTTAAAGATATATACCGAATATGAACTTTTGTGTCATAAATTGACTAAAAAACACAATCATAAAAAATATAATCAAAATAGGAATTATTTTATTTTATTTCATTTATTATATATATATATATATATATATATATATATATATAAGCAATTAATAAAATATTTAATTATTTTGCTTATTTATTATAGTTTTTTATTTCCTTCTGCTGCATTTGCGCATTGGTTTATAAAAACTCTGTTCAAGTTCTATATATTTAATAATTCAAGTTTTACTCCATCCTTAATTTAAATTTTATCATATATATATATATATATTATTATTATTATTATTATTATTATTATTATTATTATTTTAACAAAAAGAATATACCAAAATTAATTACAAGTCATCGCCAACATGGCGACAAAAATTTAAAAGGCGTCGTGGGAGTCCTATATTAAAACTGTACTGCCTGTGGAAGTATGAAAATTGGGTCTTGAAACCTGAATTTTATTTGGAAACCTTTATTTGAATGATTTTGGTTTCACTATTGTACAATATTAATTTGGTTTTAATAATAATTTGGCTTCTGGTAAATTAAAATTTTAATTAGGTGGTGAAATTGGTAATAACACTTATGAGTTTCAAATTTTAAAGGTAAATAAGAAAAGAAATAAAGTGCGAATATTTCGAACGGGTTTGCTAGTAATAATAAAATAAATAAACAAACCTTGAATTTTATTTTATTAAATTTAAATAGTTTTTAAGAACTTTTATTATACTTTATATTGTTATATTTTAATGCATATGTAAGCAATTTTTCTTAACTCTAAGACAGTAATTTACAAAAAAAAAAGTTTTATAACGTCTAGAGTCATCTTAATATTCTGTAAACCAGCGTAGTTGGAAGTAAATTTCATATTAGAAATATTAGAAACTGAAAATCTACTTACACGATAAAGAATCATTTTTAAGCTGGAACGATAGTTCTTGAGATTCCAGTAAGCTCGAAAGTACTGATGTAGATTTAGGATATTAGCCACGCTTTTATACTCTTAAACTAGACTAAAAAATTCCAGTTTAAAGCGCAACTTATTGGTAAAGAAGAAATTAAAATATTTTTACTTTTACACATAATTACGAAACTTAAATTATTGAAAGCTCACTCTTTACAATTACAAAAATCATATACCTCATTTTAAACAGAAAAACAAAAAATGTGCCTTTGGTGTATTACATTTTTTTTAAAGGTAATATTGCTAAGCATTAACCGAAATTTTGTTTGATGGAATCTGTGATTTCCGCTGTTTAAAAAAGAAAAAAAGGAAAAAAACAGAAAGAAATTGAAAGTTCATAGACCACAGTTCAATTTGGGTGTGACACAAGTTCAAGTATGTCAACTTCTGAAGGTAGACAAAAATTAAAGTAACGTATATTATATGGCATAATATTTTGATACACTTTTCAAATTTGTTATTTAACTTTCAATTTCGTTTGATTATTATAGGGAAAAAAATATATAGATAAAAAGAATTTCACTGTTTCTATCGCGGCGAAGAGGAAATGAAATATACAAACTAATACAGTATATCTGAATCGTATAAGAAACTTGGGTAATTATGTCTGGAATGTTTGAAAACATTTTTGCTTATAAAATATGTTTTGTAAATACATTGTAATACAAGATTTTAATGAAGTAATATTTGTTTTCCCATGTTCTATATTTTCAAAATTACATAATTTCTGTTATACATTTGTTGAGCTGTCGTCCTTCCTTTTTATTTCTTGCTCCAGAATTTCTTTACGTGAAAGAAATAATTATAATTAGAGAAGAATTTCGCATATATTTTCTCATTTTTGTTTATAAAGTTTAATAGAAATATGTGATGGAGCATTTTATTCCCCCCGCCATTTCTAAGAGTTATTTCTTGGAAAAAAATACCTCAAACTAGCCTGAAGGTGCAGTTTTAAGAATTTGTAATTTCTCCTTTCAGTCGTGGGAAAGCGGAAATTAAATTAGTCCGAACGTATTTTCCAAATTGGAAAAAAATAAATGAATAAATGTAAGATGTTTCTGATTTTGTTGATCTAAATTTCCTTTAATATGTTACGTATGTTACGTATTTATGAGTTTTTTTAAATTTTTTTTTAATTCCATAGTTTTATATTGGCTATTATTTTATTTTATTTTTTTATAATTTTTTCTATATGTATAAGAAGACAATATTAGATTAATGAAAATTTTCGATTTCTGTACTTTGATGGATTTATATGTTTTGATATGGCCTGAATACGATTTGACCATTTTTAGATATTTTTTGCCTGTCTGTTTGTTACCGAAATTTTGAGGGCGCTATGTTTCACGAAACAATGGATAGAATTCTACAAAACTTGATATTTGATCGAAATTTGAAACAAATTGGTGCTGATTAAAATTTTCTTCATTTAGGGAAAGTCTATATCTCAGCTTCTATAGTGAATAAGTGCACAAAATATAGTATGTGAACGTGCCATTATAAAAAAAATTATAATGATTTAATCTGAGTGTATATTGACCGACAAAGGGTGGTGCTAAGCTGCAATTTACTCCGTTTATGGAGAGTCTGTATCTTAGTTTCTATGTTATATAAAAGCATCAAATTTGAGATTTGAGACTGATTTTATTAAAAAAATATGCTGTTTTGGTGTATACAATACTCCATGTAACTCTGCTATTTTTCAATATTTCAAATATTCTAGATGGACCGATTAAAAATGCACCAAACTCCCTATCGAAGTTGTATTAATAAAATTTTTGTGAATAGTAACTGTTAAGAGACGTTTTTATATAGAATGATATAGTAGAAAGTTTTATAGTGTAAAGATGGCCACAGCGTACTAGTATTTTTTTTTTTTTTTTTTTTTTTACTCATATGTGGTGGAAAATTTATTATTTAAGAGGACGAATTTTTCAAATAAAATTTTTCCTTTAATTCTATGTTTTAATACTCTAAAAATATTTCAGTTAGAAAATTGTGAAAAACAGGATAATTCAGATCGATTTTTCATCACAGAAAATACTTAACCCTAATTTTTATCAAAACCCTTAGAGCCATTTCCCACACAACCAAGTTTCAGCCATATTTTTCAATGGGAGGAATAAAGGTTAACAGCGATAATTAATTTTGCAGAAGATGCAGACAAATCAGATGGGCTTGCTGTCTAAAATCTGCCTTATTTCTAAGTTTCTATCAAAATCATTTGAACCATTCCCGAGAAGACTCTGAGTAAACCCGATTTCTGCCATATTTTTCAACGGTTGGAGTGAAGATTAACAATGAACGCTAATTTTCCTGACCATGAATCGGAATCGAATGAGTTTGTCATCTCAAGAAATCCTTTACCCTAAGTTGTTACCAAAATCGTTTGATTCATTTCTGAGAAAACCAGGTTTTTGGCATATTTTGTAGGAGGCAGAGTGAGGGTTAGCAGCGAACACTAATTTTCCTATAGGGTGATTCCACTGTCACGTGTGGGACAATTAGACTGAATTTTTGCAAACATTTTTATAGTTATACAAATTACTTAAAGTTGAAAGTTTGAAAATTACTGGCCAAGTGAAAGTTCTTTATTTATAAGATTTTTTAAACACAAAAAATTTTCCATTACATTTTTAATTATAAAATTTTTAATGAAATTATAGCTGTCACGTGTCGGACATAATATTGGACACATGTTTTCAAGCTTTTTACTTTTAGTAAAAAATCATTTTTATGGAGTAAGAATATAAAAGTAATTTTTAAAAAAAGGTCTATTTACCGTGATTGTTTATTATTATTGATATTATTTTCTTACCCCTTTTTTGGGAATTGGTGTAGGGTAAAAGGTGTTAATCGATCAATATATATATATATATATAAATGATAGATATCTTAATAAACTTAAAAAAAAAAAAGGGACTATTAAACATAATGGCAGAGGAAGTAATTAAAGGACTTCCGAATAATAATGGGAATAAAAAATGGATTAATAATTGGAATAAAAATGCTTAAAAGTAGAAGTATTAACTCATCGGGGGGCAAGTACTTCATAAAGCTGTGAAAGCTGCAACGAATTCGTAAAACAATATAACTAACAATAGCAAATTTATATTGTTTAGGCTTCAATCAAGCTGCAAAACCATTTTGAATGAGAAATGAAATAAAATATTAAACTAAATCATCAAGAAAACCAGTGAGAAAAATAGAAAAAAAATCGGAGTAACCACATGTAAAGCTATCAGCCCAACATGGAGAAAAGGAAGTTGCCATCATATTAATGAAATTAAAAATAAATTCTTTGCATACTTCGATTAATCGATAAAGAATTAACAACTGAGCGTTTTCATTAACGATAAATTTCACAGCGTCATTGTTGATTAAGTTAGTTAAATTTTAATTTTAGTTAAATCAATGAACTTTAAAACCTTTATGGAAAAGAAAATTAATGACAGCTAATATTAATTCAGCAGTGAGCAAGCGCCATCTATCGTGTAGAACATTAATAAGTCAGTTAAATTAATTCAGGTTTAAACAAACAATTGCTATAGGTGTATTATTTATAGAAGATTTTTAACTTAATGATTTAAGTGATTATGTAGCACTGTTTAATTAATTAGTTTTGATTTTAATAATGTTAAACCTAGATTAATAAAGCTTAATCTTAATATATATATATATATATATATATATATATATATATATCGAGAGAGTATTGTTTAATATTAACTAAAACTTTTTCCTGCTATTATCGATTAAGAATCTTAAGGGCCCTCTTCACTCACCGCCGCCGGAAGCCGAAACTAATGTTATTCTATGGGAAATTTTTCTTTACAAATAACTCATTAACTAATACATATTTTTAAATTCTGTTTTCACATTCTGAAAATTCCCAGCTGTTAAACTGACGCACCTTTTTAAAAAAATTATTTTTTTAATTTTTTATATTTTATTTTGAAGCTGCAAAATACGAATTTTTAATATGTGACTTTTTTTCATTTTGCAATTTCAAAATAAAATATTCAAAATTAAAAAAAATGCATTTTTAAAAAAGGTCCGTCAGTTTAACAGTTGGGAATTTTCTGAATGTGAAAACAGGATTTAAAAATATGTATTAGTTAATAAGTTATTTGTAAAGAAAATTTCCCCATAGAATAACATTGGCTCGGGCTTCCGGCGACGGTAAGTGAAGAGGGCCGTTAAAGTAATAAAATCATCTCTATTTTGGGGATTTTAAATTGTTTTTATATTATTCCCTTTAAGCGGTGTTAAAGAGTAAAATATATTAATTGGTTGAAAAAAAAAAAAAACATTTTAGTGAAGTTAAACGCAGAATTGATTAGACAGAATATCTAATATTGAAAACAATATTTTCTCGCTATTACTTATTAAAAATCTGAAAGTAATAATAATAAAAAAGTGTCTATTTTCGGTTCACCCTAATGCAGAGCTATCAAATAGTTCAATTGCAACTTTTATAAATGTAGACAAATTACAATAGAAATAATATCCTCTAATTAAAATACAACAATAACACTGCTCTGCAAAAAAAAAAAAAAAAAAAAAAAAAGAGAGAGAGATCTGATACCATTCTTGCTGATTCTTATGTAAAATGACCTCCTGAATCCGAATATGACTTCCATTTTGCCCAGTCACCCACCGTTTTCTGGATACACCACCCCCTCCCTCAATTTCTTTCCCTGTTCGTTAATTTTATGACCAGGAATTTGATTTGAAGAATAAAAAAGAATTAATTTAGCACCTAGAAACAAAAAAATATAAAGTTTAAAGAATAATATTAATAACAGATTAAAAAGATATGAGATACGTAATGCATAATTTCAGTGACAAATTCCCCTCAAAAAATTTCCCTTGTGGTAAATATCCATGTTTTAGAATTTTCCAACTCTGTAGCCCCTAACGGTTAAAATAATCCCCCCCCTCCTAAAAATCAAATTTATAGCCATAAAATCACCGAAAAATGATAAAAATAGGGGCCATTCCTAAGAAACGGTGGGTGATAGGGCAAAATGGGCATCATATTCGGATTCAGGAGGTCATTTTACATAAGAATATGCTGAAATGGTGTCAGAGGCAATTTTCATGCCGAACAGTGTAATTAAAAATTTTATGAAGCGTGAGCAATTGTTTTAAATAATTTTAAACTGCACCTGTGGAAAAATTATTTAAACTATTTTTGCATAATTTAGGAGTTAAATGTATAAAAAAAAATTGTAAAATAAAATATTAGTGGAATATTATGAAAAATCAGAAAGTTATCGGCGACAGAGTGAGCTGAAAATGGGTTACCTTCTAAACAAGCTTGATTACAGGTTTCACTGTGAAGTGAAATTTATAAAAGTTATTATACATCATTATTTCAAAAAAGAAGATTTACAGCTTTATGTATATTAATACGTAATTTTATAATAAAGGCGGACAAATTTTTTGATAAAATACAAACTTTTATTATACAATTTATTATTATTATTATTATTTTTTTCTGCTAGCGAGAGAACAGATTAATGGAGATTTTTTTTCCTCAGTGTTCATGTTAACACTAAATATTTTTTACAGTGAGCCTTTTTGAATGTTATTTTAAGAGTGATAAATGCCGTAACACATGTTATTAACTCTAAAAAATGCGTAAAACAAATTAGGTGAGTTTTCAATATCAATTCCAAAGGGGCATATGTTTATATTAATGAAACGATTATGCACTTATTTTTATATTTGCAGGTAATGTATTAACATACTTTCAAGATTACTAATCTAATTAAATATTTATATTTTACTGGAGGAGTATTAAACAAGGGTAATTTGTTTAAAAATGTTTTTCCACCATTTCCTAATTATTAACTTTAATTCGATTTTGATATTTAATTGTGTATTATTCTTTGATATGTCTTATTATTCGTCTTTTCATATTTCTTTTAAAATATGTTATTCTTTGTCTTTTAGTGTTCCTTTTGATGTGCCTTATTTTTCCTTTTTTTTACGTTCCTTTTGATATGTGTTTTTTTTTGTGCTTTCATGTTTCTTTTGATATGGGTTATTCTTTGTCTTTTCATGTTCCTTTTGTTATGTGTTATTCTTTCTCTTTTCATGTTTCTTTTTATATGTGTTATTCTTTGTCTTTTCATGTTTCTCTTGATATGTGTTACTCTTCGTCTTTTCATGTTCATTTTGGCATGTGTTATTCTTAGTCTTTTCATGTTCCTTTTGAATTGTTTTATTCTTAGTCCTTTCATATTTCTTTTCGTCTGTGTTATTCTTCGTTTTTTCATGTTCCTTTTGATATGTGTTATTCTTCCTCACTTCATGCTCCTTTTGATATGTGTGTTATTCTTCCACTTTCTCATATATATATATATATATATATATGTGTGTGTTATTATTTCTTTTTTCATTTTCATTTTTATATGTGTTATTTTTTTCTTTTCTTTTTAGGCTCTTTAAATTTTAGAGGATGAATTCCTTTTATTATTTCAAGTTTCTGCTACTATGGTCGCTCTATTTTGTTGATGGATTGCCCATTAGAGATGTCACTTACGAAGAACTCGAGAAACTAGGTGCTTCTTGCAACAGCCTGGACACTTGCAAATTTAAAAGGGATAAAGACATATTATTATTATACACTTGTCATTGTGGTTTTTTTTGCTCTCAGCTAAGCACTTGTTGCATAGATTCGCCTCACAGAGATGAGCGAAAATCACGAATTCAACCATCATGTAGAAATACTTTTGGAATGCAGAACAAACATTATTTCATTGAAGATAAATGTGCCGTTGATTCCGATATTGATAATATTTGGAGAAAGTTCTGTAAAGTAAATGATGAGGAAGACCTTTTATTTATGGTGCCAGTGACAAGTTTTTCAACTAATGTAACCTACAAAAATTATTTCTGCTTCAGATGCAATGAAAGTGGAAATAAATATTGGTACTGGAATATAAAAATATATGCCAACATTCAATCAGATGAAAGAAAACAAAACAATATCACGCTGATTTATGATAGAAGTAACCATACATGGACTGCTCCGATTGGTGAAGGACATGCAATAATTCCAGTAGCACTTTCTGTGGAAGTACCTCCCGACATCGAAAATTTGCCAAAACAGTGCGTACCAAATGTGATATCGAATTGTTCTGAAGGTTGGAATTATAATGCAATATATAAAAAATGCAACGCGTACACATCTATTGTACATTTCCCAAAAGATGAGCTGACTGTTAGTTATCGTAATCCACATTGCGCTTTGTGTAATTTCGAAGAGTTGGAAAATATGCTCTGTGCTTTAACAATAAGTGGAAGAGCTACCAGTCTAAAACCTTTTTCTTTTACTTACCTTTTAGATATTAATCGTTCTGATGGCGAGCTTGTCGGCAAAATTCAGCGATGTGGCGATGGTCATGTCTGGGATCCTTATTTCAAAAAATGTAGAAATCTAGAATGTGCTCTACCAGATTATGTGATAAAAAATGGAAAATGTGTACCAGCTTGAATAAATTTTTTGTACATTAAATCTTGACGAGTTTTTTGCTATAACTTTAAATACATAAAGTAAATGACTTCTCCTCAAGACCTATAAAAAAAAAAAGAAAAAAAAAAAATCAGTTTACAAATTTTAATGTGTTGATATTCAGAGTTTTCCTCGTAATTTGATACCACAGTCATTTTTTACTTTCTTCTATATGTAATATAGAGAAAGTATTGGATTCGCGAAAATTTTCGAAGTTCACTTTTTGATGGATTTACACGTTTTGGGATGTGGAGAACACGAATCAATAGTTTTTAGAAAATGTCTGTCTGTCTGTCTGTCTGTATCATTTTTTTGTGGACGCTGTATCTCACGAACCAATGAATGAAATTTAACCAAACTTGGTATTTAGTTGCACCCTGACATGAACTGGTGCTGATTAGATTTTGGGATCAATAGCTCAACAGGTGGCGCTGTAATCGCATTTTATGCAAATTTTTAACATGGCAGCATAGGACAAAATACCGTATAAATGGGCATAATGAGAGTTATTTTAAACTTACGATTGTAAAATTAATATGAATTATTGATAATAGTAGTAGTTAACTAGGAAACAAATTTTGTGCATCGGGGGGCATCGGTGCCCCCAAGGGGGGAAAGTACCCCCCCGGGGAAGTAAATTTTCAAGATGGGTATCTTTCGAAAGGTCTCGTTGATAAAAGTAATAGTTAACTGGGAAAAAATTTTTGTGCATGTGGGGGCATCGGTTCCCCCCCCCCCAGTGGGTGGGGAAATACCCACCCGGGGGGCAAAGTTTCAAGATGGGTATCTTTTGAAAGGTCTCGTCAATACCTTTAAAACGAATGGTTGAACCATAAATCTGTGATAATTTAAAACAAAGTTATCGATTTTTTACTTTCTTCTATATGTAATATAGAGAAAGTATTGGATTCGCGAAAATTTTCGAAGTCCATTTTTTGATGGATTTACATGTTTTGGGATATGGAGAACACGAATTAATAGTTTTTAAAAAATGTCTGTCTGTCTGTCTGTCTGTATCATTTTTTTGTGGACGCTGTATCTCACGAACCAATGAATGAAACTTAACCAAACTTGGTATTTAGTTGCACCCTGACATAAACTGGTGCTGATTAGATTTTGGGATCAATCGCTCAATAGGTGGCGTTGTGATCGCATTTTATGCAAATTTTTAACATGGCAGCATAGGACAAAATTCCGTATAAATGGGCATAAAGAGAGTTATTTTACACTTGTGATTGTAAAATTAATAGGATTTATTGATAATAGTAGTAGTTAGCTAGGAAAAAAATTTTGTGCATGGGGGGGCATCGGTTCCCCCCCTGGGGGGGAAAATCCCCCCCCGGGGAAGTAAATTTTCAAGATGGGTATCTTTCGAAAGGTCTCGTTGATAATAGTAGTAGTTAACTTGGAAAAAATTTTTGTGCATGTGGGGGCATCGGTTGCCCCCCCACCGGGGGGGGAAGTTCCCACCCGGGGGGGCAAAATTTCAAGATGGGTATCTTTCGAAAGATCTCGTCAATACCTTTAAAACGAATGGTTGAACGATAAATCTGTGATAATTTAAACCAAAGTTATCGATTTTTTTTACTTTTAACAAAAAAAAACTTAGAAAAATATCGCAATTTTTTTTTTTTTTTTTTTTTTTAACGAAATTTCACCAAACTTAGTATTTAGTTGGTCCCCGACATAAACTGGTGCTGATTATGTTTGGGGATCAATAGCTCAACAGGTGGCGCTGTGATAGCATTTTATCTAAATTTTTAACATGGCAGCATAGGACAAAAATTCGTATAAATGTGCATAATTAGAGTTGTTTTAAACTTGTGATTGTAAAATTAATATGAATTATTGATAATAGTAGTATGCAACTAGGAAAAAAATTTTCTGCATGGGGGGGCATCGCTTCCCCCCCTAGGGGAAAAATACCCCCCCAGGGGGGGTAAATTTTCACATTGGGTATCTTTCGAAAGATCAGGTTGATAATAGTAGTAGTTAACTAGGAAAAAATTTTTGTGCATGTGGGGGCATCGGTTGCCCCCCCACCGGGGGGGGAAGTTCCCACCCGGGGGGCAAAATTTCAAGATGGGTATCTTTCGAAAGATCTCGTCAATACCTTTAAAACGAATGGTTGAACGATAAATCTGTGATAATTTAAACCAAAGTTATCGATTTTTTTTAGTTTTAACAAAACTAAACTTAGAAAAAAAATCGCAATTTTTTTTTTTTTTTAAACGAAATTTAACCAAACTTGGTATTTAGTTGGTCCCCGACATAAACTGGAGCTGATTATGTTTGGGGATCAATAGCTCAACAGGTGGCGCTGTGATAGCATTTTATCTAAATTTTTAACATGGCAGCATAGGACAAAAATTCGTATAAATGTGCATAATTAGAGTTGTTTTAAACTTGTGATTGTAAAATTAATATGAATTATTGATAATAGTAGTATGTAACTAGGAAAAAAAATTTCTGCATGGGGGGGCATCGCTTCCCCCCCTGGGGGGGATAAATTTTCAAGATGGGTATCTTTCGAAAGGTCTCGTCAATACCTTTAAAACGAATGGTTGAACTATAAATCTGTGATAATTTAAAACAAAGTTATCGATTTTTTTCACTTTTAACAAAAAAAAAAAAAAAAAAAAAAAAAACTTAGAAAAAAAAAAAATCGTACTTTTTTTTTTTTTTTTTTTTTTAATATTGTTACTGATTGAATATGTATAGGTAAATATAGAAGAAAGTCTTGTGGTGGCCACAACATACTAGTTTTTACTTTTAACAAAAAAAATGAAAAAAATCGCAATTTTTTTTTTTTTTTTTTTTTTTTTTTAACGAAATTTAACCAAACTTGGTATTTAGTTGGTCCCCGACATAAACTGGTGCTGATTATGTTTGGGGATCAATAGCTCAACAGGTGGCGCTGTGATAGCATTTTATCTAAATTTTTAACATGGCAGAATAGGACAAAAATTCGTATAAATGTGCATAATTAGAGTTGTTTTAAACTTGTGATTCTAAAATTAATATGAATTATTGATAATAGTAGTATGTAACTAGGAAAAAGATTTTCTGCATGGGGGGGCATCGCTTCCCTCCCCTAGGGGGGAAATACCCCCCCCAGGGGGGGTAAATTTTCACTATGGGTATCTTTCGAAAGATCAGGTTGATAATAGTAGTAGTTAACTAGGAAAAAATTTTTGAGCATGTGGGGGCATCGGTTCCCCCCCCCCCAGCGGGGGGGGGGGAAGTTCCCACCAGGGGGGGCAAAGTTTCAAGATGGGTATCTTTCGAAAGGTCTCGTCAATACCTTTAAAACGAATGGTTGAACCATAAATCTGTGATAATTTAAACCAAAGTTATCGATTTTTTTTAGTTTTAACAAAACGAAACTTAGGAAAAAAATCGCATTTTTTTTTTTTTTTTTTTTTTTTTTTTTTTTTTAACGAAATTTAACCAAACTTGGTATTTAGTTTGTCCCCGGCATTAACTGGTGCTGATTATGTTTGGGGATCAATAGCTCAACAGGTGGCGCTGTGATAGCATTTTATCTAAATTTTTAACATGGCAGCATAGGACAAAAATTCTTTTAAATGTGCATAATAAGAGTTGTTTTAAACTTGTGATTGTAAAATTAATATGAATTATTGATAATAGTAGTATGTAACTAGGAAAAAAATTTTCTGCATGGGGGGGCATCGCTTCCCCCCCTGGGGGGGAAGTACCCCCCCGGGGGGGATAAATTTTCAAGATGGGTATCTTTCGAAAGGTCTCGTGAATACCTTTAAAACGAATGGTTGAACTATAAATCTGTGATAATTTAAAACAAAGTTATCGATTTTTTTTACTTTTAACAAAAAAAAAAAAAAAAATCTTACTTTTTTTTTTTTTAAATATTGTTACTGATTGAATATGTATAGGTAAATATAGAAGAAAGTCTTGTGGTGGCCACAACATACTAGTTTTTTTAAGTTTCCATTACAACGCTAGACATGATAAAATAAATAAATTCCCTCCAAAAACATTTGTGATAATTTTTTATTACTTTCTTCTATATGTAATATGGAGAAAGTATTGGATTCGTGAAAATTTTCGACTTCCGTTTTTTGATGGATTTACACGTTTTGGGATGTCCTGAACACGAATTGATAGTGTTTACAAAATGTCTGTCTGTCTGTCTGTGTGTATTACGATTTTTGTGGACACTGTAGCTCACGAACCAATGAATGATTTTTAACCAAACTTGGTATATAGTAGGACCCTGACATAGAATGGTGCTGATTAGATTTGGGGATCAATCGCTCTGCAGGCGGCGCTGTGATCGCATTTTTTTTAACATGGCAGTATAGGACAAAATTTCGTATAAACTTACATAATGAGAGTTATTTTAAACTTGTGATTGTAAAATTAATCTGAATTATTGATAATAGTAGTAGTTAACTAGGAAAATAATTCTGTGTATGTGGGGGCATCGCTTCCCTCCTGGTGGGGGGTGGTGGTAAATTTTCAAGTTGGGTATCTTTCGAAAGGTCTCATCAATACCTTTAAAACGGACGGTTGAACTATAAATTTGTGACAATTTAAAACAAAGTTATCATTTTTTTTTTTTACTTTTAACAATATATATATATATTTAATATTGTTACTGAGTGAATTTGTATAGGAAAATATAGAAGAAAGTCTTGTGGTGGCCACAACATACTAGTTTTTAACTGCAGTTTTCTCTAGTTTTATTCTTAGGCGTAGAGTATTTGAAAACCTATTCACATTTTTATGAAGTGTTATAGATATGTTTAATTCGTTGTTGATATAAATAATCTGTGTAAAGAACATGCGCGTGCGCTTTAAAGCTCAAGCCACTGATCACCGAGCTACAATAGACATATCTGCATACAGGTGTTGGACAAAATAATGTTACCACTTTAGCTTTTTTACATTTGTCGAATATCTTGAAAAATATTTATGTTCTTCTTCGATTTTGGTAATAAGGAAAACATATCTTTCCTCAAATTTTTCAGCAAAAGTTGTGTCCTAAAAAGGAAAATGGAACCAGTAAAAAATTAAACAAAAATCAAAATGCTTTGGATTACCCTGTAAAAAGTAATGCTTTAAATGCGTTTTGGCTGTAGTATGTGATTAACAGGATTTTTCTCATTATCTGTATAAAATTTTACGAGGCTACCACATATATTCATAGAGATACAACGGTTTCTTTAAAAAATTGCAAAAAGAATTTACACCTTTTTTAATTATAACACGTAGGATATTAGATCCAGTGCAAAACCATTTTTAGGAAATACGGCATACTACATTAGACACAGCATACAGAAATCAGAGTGAAAAAAGTTAAATACATTACGAAATACGAGCACTTTTACTCAATAATTTTTAACTACGCATGCGCAAGCTTTATAAAAATTTCATTTGCATAATTTAATGGCCAAATGTATGGAGCAACTTATATGAAAACCCCAAACAAATGTTATGTAAATTCAAAACGTTCCCTAACAACACGCTTCTCCATAGTACATTCTGAAGATGTCCATAGGATGTTTTTTCATCCATAGGACATCCTGAGGATACCATTTGGAGACAATGTGTTGTTAGGGTTACGAGAGATAGGATGAATAGAATTTAAGTTCTTTCAAAATAAAAGCTAAACTATAAGGGGGTTTTACTCAAATTTTTATCTTGATTCAATGAATGCCCAATGGTAATACAGAGTTTTCGCTGATTGTAAATAAATATTGATAAAAACCCCGAACATCTTTCTTTTTTTCGAGAATAACTTAAATTCAGTTCATTCTGTCGCTCATAACGTTTTGAATTTACATGATAATTTCTTTGGAATTTTCATATAAGTTGCTCAATACATTTGGCTATTAAATTATGGAAATGAAATTTTTATAAAGCTTGCACATGTGTAGTTAAAAATTATTTACTAAACGTGCTTGTATTTCGTAAGATATTTGAAGTTTTTGCATTCTGATTACTGTATATTGTATCTAATTTAATATGCTATATTTTCTAAAAATGGCCTCGCAATGGGTCTAATAACCTACGTATTATAATTAAAAAAGTGAAAATTCTTTTTGCAGTTTTTTAAAGAAACCGTTATATCTCCATGAATATATATGGTAGCCTCATAAAATTTTATACAGGTAATGAGAAAATTTCTCTTAATCGCATGCTACAGCCAATACGCATTTAAAGCATTACTTTTTACAGGGTGACCCAAAACATTTTGATGTTTGTTTAATTTTTTACTGGTCTCGTTTTCCTTTTCAGGACACAGCTTTTGTTGAAAAATATGAGGAAAGACATGTTTTCCTTATTCCAAAAATCGAAGAACAACATGGTAAGTGTTTTTCAAAATATTCGGCAAAATGTAAAAAAGCGAAAGTGGTTACATTATTTTGTCCATCACCTGTAGAACGCAATGCTTTGGAATTCATAGCCTTAGAAAGACCCCCCACGGAAGGCATTCTACCTATATACCTGGGACCATATATATATAGTGATTTATATAGATCTATCATCCCATTGTTATCATGCAGAAATTTTTGATGCCGAAAAATTTTTTGGCATCAGCCATATAGTGATGTTGAAACCATCGAAACTCGGCAATTCTAATAGAATAGAATCCGCGTTTGTAATGATCGATAGATGGCGCTTTCCCAACTGCAGTTGTTAGTAAATATAATAGCCACACGTGTATTTATTATTCTTCTTTCTTGTTGTTCTATCATTGTTTCAGCGTGAAAGCTTTCAGTGGTGTGATAATTTCACCTTAGCCCACCAGAGGGCGAGCATTTCATTACAATCGCGGATAGAATGTTGATGAATTTTCAAAGTGCCGAAATATTGCGTATTTTAATTCTTCTAATTATTTACGCAAAGAAATGGATAAGTTTTCATAAAAGTTAATTATATTTGACTAAATTATGAAAAATATAATTTTTATAATCAGTTACTTTGTTATTATTATGAAATAAAAACTGTTTTGATTTTTAATGGAATACGTTTTTTAAAGTTTGATATTTTTTAAGATTTTATATTAGTAAGTAATAAAGAATTTTCAAAATTCTTTTAAAACAGCGGCGTAGGTAAAGAACGTTAGTTTTAGTATATAAAAAGAGTTTAACTTTAAATATTAACTAAATTAATAAATAAATAAAAGAAAGAAAGAAAGAAAAAGAAAAATGAATTTGAAATTGTATCTGCAGCTTTTCATTCACCTTTAGTACATAAATTATTAATAAATTTTTATTTTCTAAATTATCCGCTTGTATTCACTCCGAGAAGGGCGGCCATATTGTGGACTTTTCTCCGAGTAAAAAGGCATCATTTTTTTCCTGCCAATAATCAATCTATGTCTTATTACTATATCTATGCCTGGGACCCTAGCGTAGTCAATCGGCCTTAAAACCCTACAACTAACCAACCAACCCACAGAACCTAATGCTTTTGAATTCTTTTGGGTATCAATGTACATAACCATTGGTGGTATTTACTTCATGTTCAGTAGGGAACAACCCATAGTAAACTTGAATAACGTATATCAGTTTCAAAGAATTCTATGAATATTTACGGGAATTAGAGAACGGACAGACTGAGTTACAGACAGATGGACAGACAGACAAACCGAAATCCTAAACGCATTTCAAATTTGTTGGGAAGTGTTAAAAAGACTCAGTTAAAAAAAATTTATACCCTTTTTTAACGGAATACATGATTTGGAGTTTAGAAAATGAATTTCAACGATATTTCAGGTGTTAGTAATTTATATGATTTTACAATTAAAATATTTTATGCCCTAAAATAAATTATTTCTTCGTTGCCTGAACGCGTTAAAAGATGTTTAAGAAAACAAATTCTCCTAATAGGCAATGCAATGTTTCGAAGTCATATCGATTTTGCTAGAACGTTTTATTAATAAAAAATTTTTAATAATCAATCAACATGAATTGCATTGTATCAAACATGAAAGTTAAAATATTTTGTAATTCGTTCGTTGTATTGTACAAGGTTGATAAAACTATTACTAAATTTATTCGGTGCTGTCATGCGCCATTTAAAAATACATAATATCGATATCGTCTGCTGGTATTCTTATTTTTCGTGTAAGTATGTATATTAGTAGTAAGTAACTCAAAATGGCATAAAAATGAATTTCTTTGATTTTAGAATATTTATTTTTATTATAGCATATAATTTACTCTTTTGCAATATATAATTTCCTGAGACAGCATCTTTGCGGCAGTGGGCAGCAGGCGAAGAGAACGCGCTGTTATCAGAATCTTTGGAAGGGATAAAATTTCATAGATATTGTAATAAGACATAGATTGATCATTGGAAGGGGGGGGGGGGATGATTCCTTTTTACTCGGAGAAAAGTCCACAATATGACCGTCTTTCTCCGGGTAAAAACAGACAGATAATTTAGAAAATAAAATTTAGGAATAATTTATGTACTAAAGGTGAATGAAAAACTGCAGATACAATTTCAAATTCATTTTTCTTTTTCTTTCTTTCTTTTATGTATTTATTAATTTAGTTAATATTTAAAGTTAAACTCTTTTTATATACTAAAACTAACGTTCTTTACCTAGGCCGCTGTTAACTATATTTAAAAGAATTTTTAAAATTCTATATTACTTACTAATATAAGATCTTAAAAAATATCAAACTTTAAAAAACGTATTCCATTAAAAATCAAACCAGTTTTTATTTCATAATAATAACAAAGCAAATTATTATAAAAACCAGTGGCGGCTCGTGCAAAGTTTCATAAGTGGGGCCCGACCCATCGTATGGTGTATAACTTAACAATAATAATATTCATTGTTCAAACATAAATACATACATTATTAAGGAGGTATATAAAGCGTAAGTATTTTAGAAAAAAAATTTTTTGATGGCAAATCTTAAATTTAACAGTATGGAAAAAACTACGTAAATTTATCTCAGAAATTAATGTTTCACGACTTCATTTACAAAATTCGGCAGTTTTCAGATCAGTGGAGCATCAAAATTTAAATATCTAGAAGATGGTAGATAGGAATTACCGAGTTCTATTCCAGGTCCTTTTAGCTGATATATGCGTTTGCAATTTTCCATGGTTTTCTCCGAAACTCGCATAAATACGAGCTAAGTATCATCACTTAGAGAGACTCCCTAGGGTGAGTACACCACCCAGATCTAGGACCTACTTTTAGTCAACTGGCCTTAACCCTAACACTACACGCCATTAAAATTTGAACTTAATTTTTTTCTCACTCTACATGTAATATTTTTTAGCTTGCGCGAATTATATCCCTAAGTCATTTAATAATAAACATTTCAAATGCTATATTCACATGTCTTATCTTAAAAAAACAAATAAAATAAACTTTAATAAATTTATAACAATTTATATTGAAATTTGGAAAGTCATGAATATGTACTAATATGAATACATATTAAAAATATTACCATGTTTATCACTTTAAGAGCTTAATTTTAAATAATTTAAATTAAATTTCTTAATTTTTGATTCAATTTAGAGAAAATTAGCTAGAAAACATCTATTTAAAATTAAATATCTTTATCCTTATGAGTTTCGAATTTTCATGCGTAAAATTATAAAAATGTGCATTTAGAGAAAATTTAATTTAAATTTCGAACATTGAAAAATGTCATTTTAAAACTTTTCAATTACGATTATACAATTCCTACTTTTTGACACAATTTTATGATGTTTTTATGCATAATGTTTGTTGAGAATCAAGGATTGATTCTTAAATAAAATAAAAAACAAAAATAGATTTTTTTTTTTTTTTTTTTTTTTTTTTTTTAAGATATAATTAAAAAAAGAAAAAAAAAAAAAAAAAAAAAAAAACGGTCTATCGTCTTTAAATAATAGTCATAATAAAACTGTTTTACCAAATCGTATTTTTAAGGAATCCAGTAAAAAAAAAAAAAAAAAAAAAAAAAAAAAATACATTTTTATGTAGATAGTTAATCTATATATCCATGGAAATCCACTATTTATTTATTTAAAAATTTTACAATTTATTTGCATAAAAGTTTTAGTATACCAATCTGAAGAAAAATATCGCAGTCGCACATTTTCTTTCCATTTTTTCATTTAAATTCAAAATACCGCAGTTAGAGAGATTTTAAATTCTTAATTAAGAGCTTTTATATCCCAAACGCTAATCTAAAAAATATATTTTTAACTATCAACAGACTTCATTTTTAAACACTAAAATTTAAAACTATCATGTGTAAGTTTTAAAAAATGCACCGAAAAATCATACAAATAAAAGTAATGCAAAAGTCGCCACATTTTATCAAGGAATTCTATGGTTAACATACTTTAAAACAGACAGTTTTTTCCCTATAGTTTTGTCTCAACGGGCCACTCTCCCGGTGCCCTACCGATGATAAATTACAGCGTGCTAATGCATGCTGATAAATGAGTTCGTCGCCAAATCTGTTAACCTGCTGATCTAACAGAATAACTATTGTATAAATGAATACGCCAAGATGGGCCCTTTACGATGAGGCCCTACGTAGATAACGTAACAGCAGCTGGTCCAAAGCTGTATTATTATTATTTTTTTTTCAACATTTGTTGGGTGAATCATTAACATTTTCGCGACCGGCATACTTTTGTCTAAAACTGATTGCTGGGGAATGTATTGAAGTGATTTATGACTCTTGAAAAAAAAAAAAAAAACATATTGACAAATAAATGATAATGAGAAGCATATTAAGAAAAAAATGGATGCAAGATGTTAGTTTGTATACATATTTTTTGAGCAGTAAAGAAAAAAAATGAAATAATGAATATAATAATAATAATAATAATAATAATAATAATTAATCGAAAAAAAAGTTAAGTGGGGCCGTGCCCCGCTGGCCCTTAATGACGAGCCGCCACTGATAAAAACTATATTTTGCATAATTTACTCAAATATAATTTACTTTTATGATAACTTATCCCATTTCTTTTCATAAATTTATTAGAAGAATTAAAAGATGCAATATTTCGGCATTTTGAAAATTCATCAACATTCTATTCTATTCTATTACAGTTGCCGATTTTCAATGGTTTCAATACCACTATATGGCTGATGACAAAAAGTTTTTTCGGCATCAAATTTTTTTGCATGATAACAATGGGATGATAGATCATCTATATAAATTACTATATCTATGGGACTAACACTTAAAGTCAGCTAGTGTAAAAGGGATGTGCACCCTTCCACTTTCAGAGGTACAGAGAATTTGCAGCTTAATGAGAGCTGGCAGTGAAGAAAAAGACACATTGGGAAACTGAGATAATTGTTAGATTTATTAGTTGGTTAAAACTGATAACTCACCTAGGATCTCATAAATACTGGTTAGATTTTATGAAAGAGGGATCTTTTGAGAATATTTGACAGCCAGTTGTTTAAAAGCTATCAACTTAAATTCTAAAGAAAGAAGCACAACGTATTGCTAGAAAATGCCGACTTACAGTAGCGTTACTGTCTAAAGCGGTTAGGCGGCAAAATACAGCCAGCGGCAGCGGGATAGGTTAGCTTGTGCAGAACCCGAAATACTAAGTGAGCCGTATTTGGTATCTCCCCCCCCATATATATATATATATACATTGGAAGGAGATAGCACATAGAACATAACAAAATTTTTTATTCATAAAGCAAAGCATCTATAGAACAGTAAAATAGATAAATAAATAAATAAATAAAAACGACTATCTATTATAAATTAGGATAATTTGAACCAATAATTGATTTAGTAATATATTATTAACAAGAATCAAAACGAATTTGTTAATTTTTCTTTCTGCATTAATCAAATATCTCAAATTATAAATTTCACGAATTTCGTCGGGGACCGCAAAATATTGCATGGCGGGTTGCATGTGGCCCGAGATTCGTGGGTTGGACACCTCTGGGTTAGAGAATATCTTAAAATCCAAATTATATGTAATCACCCGAAAACCGGTTTTGAACGATTAAATTGATTTTTTAATTTTTATTTATTTAGTGATATACAAAAATAGTTATTCAATTTTCATTGAAAATGCATTTAAATATAGTGATCAGTAAAGCGGGCAAATCCTGTCAGTTTTTAATCATACACGGTTGAAATTTAAACATTATAAATTGCTCTAAAGCTTCATATTTTGATAAAATCAAATTGTATCCATTTTGCATTAAAATAGAAACGCTACTTTTTACCATGTTTTTATTAACTTCGATTCTTCTTTGTTTGTCCGGTACAAATCTTGCAATCGACTTTTAACTAACTTCCCTACTAGCTAGACATTTGAAACTTTCAGACTAGCTCAGAACCTGATGATAACGCAATACTTCGAAGCCCGATTTTCGAATTTTTGTTTAGTTTTCTTTTAATTAATTAAAATATGAAAATAATAACCTCCTAATAGATTTAAAAATAGCCATTAAAATATTAGCTATAATTTAATTGTTTCTAAAAGAATTTACGAATTCATTTTCTTTCGACATAAAAATAAATGCATTTAATTAAACATGAACGTTAAAAAATTGTAAAAAGATAAATTATGCATTTCACAAAGATTGACGTCATTATCACTTTAAAAAATTTATACTCATTGATAAAGTTCTAATGTAGCTATGATTCAACAGAAAATTAAAAAACATGGTATATAAAAAGTTTTTAACCTTATAATTATTCTTATTTCAAGGTCTGCAAAATAATGACATAAATTAAAATCCGTATTAAAGTTATCTTTAAAAAATTGCTGAAATAATTATATTCATAAATAATTTCTATTAATAATTATTGAAGTAATTATCAATGGCTATAATTCTAATGACTTATTTAATAACTATTTGTGTTATGAAACTCTTCATTATACAATTATTGAAGTGATTCAAAGTTTATTACTTGTAAAATTGCAGCCGTTCAAATCAATAATTCTATTTAAAAGGACTCACATCCTTATGAACTGTTTCATTTCTTGGAAAGAATTAACTGAATTTTTAGAAATGATAATATGCATTACATTAATTCTATAGATATAATAATGTAATCATTGAACAATGTATTCTGGTAGAAATGAGCGGGAGAAAGTATAGGTTTGTGGATGGAGGAATATGTGGAACGGTAAGTTTATTTCCATTTGAACTTTTCTTTTGGACTTTCATTTTCCGTTTCTTCTTTATTATTTAATTTTTAAAATGTATTTGATATTCCTTTTAAGAGCACAAATTACTTTTAAAAATAAGATAATGAAGAAAATTTTTAATCAACTTTCAGAATTGAAAAAAAAAAAAAAAAAAAAGGATGAATGCTTGTGCAAACATTTTTTTTTCTTTTTGTGTTAACCCATTAACGCCCAGCGTCCTCATTTGAGGACAGCTAATAAAATAGCATGTAAATTTTTTGTGGTTTCTTGGAATAATTTCTGCTTTTTAACACGCTTTTATTAGCTTCACCTGTATTTATGTTTGTTTGCATGTTTGTAACCGCTCTGGGAGCAAACAAAAAATCTATATTGTAAAAAAAAAAACTTTCCCTACGTGCACGTTGTGGCTGTGGGGTAAAGCTCCGCGCTACGAACGTAAAGGTTTTCGAGCCCAGTCAGGGGAGATTTTTTAAAAATGTTTTTTGTTTAATTCTAAAATATTTTAATTAAAGATTTAAATGTATGTAAATATTATGGTGTGTCACTCACACGATTTTCTCTTACCCTGCATTTTAATACTAAGATAGATATTTTGTGTTTTTTAGTTCACATTTCTATAAAAGCGTGTTCTTTAATTTTTTAAAACTATAATATTATTAATGATAGTTTACAGCATCACTTTAAATTGTCCCTCAAAGTTTTATGTGCCTCCTTTTAATTATAATTACATAATTTAGATAGTTATTTTATGATTTTTCATTCATCGCATATAAATTTGTTTTTTTGCACTGATATACCAACTTAAGTGAAGTTGAATAATAATATATATATTATGATACTTTACTTTCGAGATCTTTGTCAGCGTATAATAAGAAATTAATCTGTTACCTCGAAGTTTTTCTATCTCGAAGATTTTCGGCTAGAATACTAAACGTCCTCAAGTGAGGATAGACTTTAAATTTAAAACTATCAGAAGAATTGTTTAATTTAACATATTTTACTGCAAATAGTCTATATTAATTTAGAAATGAAATATTCATCAATATATATTTTGCAAAATTAATTCGGGTGTTAATAGCAGTTTTGCCAGATTTGGGGACTTTTTTATTCAACTCTCACCAATAATTTTGAGAAGTGATATTTGCTATACATAATAGACGTTTATCTTTCGAAGTGCTTAGGCAACCGTTACAATTAAATTTTAGCGGCGGGGGTTGAATAAAAAAGTCCCCAAATCTGGCAACACTGGTTAATAGGTTAACTAGTATGACATTACTCAATTGATTAAAAATATTATTTGATTTACTTTAGAATAGAAAATTATTTTTACTGCAGATTATTATTTTAAAAATTTAAGGTTGATTTTTCAGTGCGCGCATGATATTTCAAAAAGCATTTGAGATATGAACTTAAAATTTTTTTCTCAACAATACGTCTTTACATAATGAATAAAATTAATTAAAGATAAGAAGTTCTGTTCAACAGAAAAAAAAAAGTATGATTGTGGAAATATAAAAATTTCAATGGTAATTTCATATTTAAAATTTAATTATTAATTAATCTCCATATTATTAAAATAATTAAAATCTTTCAGTTCAGATTTTTAATTTGAATGTTTTGCTTCATTTAATCTAAAAATTATAAGGATAAAGGATATTGTAATTGAGGTATCTTGCATGCAGTGAGAAAGCACCCTTGAATTAAAAAAAATAATCTGCTATAAAAATAATTGTCTATTTTAAATTAAACCAAAATAATATATTTAATCGAGTAATGTCATACTAGTTAATACAAAGAAAATTTTGTTTGTACATGCATTCATTCTTTTTAAAAAAATTCTGAAATCTGATCGAAAATTTTCTTCTTTTTCTTATTTTTAGAAGTAGTCTGTTCCCTTAAAGCAGTATAATCTTTTAAAAATAATCTACACATTAATGACAATGTTCTCCCGAAGGGAAATTTGAATACCATACCACTATTTTTAAATAGTAGCTTTAGACTAGACTAATTGTTGATAGCCATTGATATCTATTAAAAAAAGAAAAAAAAAATCTGGTATTCAAATTTTCCATTATGGGAATCCTGATTAACACTACATACTTTTATTTAGCTAATTTATGCAATTCATATCATTGTAGCTCCACCAGTGTCCAAGAACTTCTGTTCTCAAAACTGGTAGAGGAGAAATGCTCGATTTGAACATAAGTTGTCCTTGCTGTCTTAATTGTTTGAAGTTTTTCGTGATTTTCTTCGAAACTCGCGTGAAAACGGTCAGCTATAAACCCTTAAGAAGACCTACTTCTCCACACTACCCAGGAGAATATTCCATCCCGGCTTAGATCCAATTTGTAGCCAATCAAAGTTAATTGCTATACCAACACCTAATGTCACTGTAAATTTTCCTCGAATAGTGAAATATTTATAGGTTTTATCAAAATTAAAAACTAAATTAAAAAATTTAAGTTTTCTGTTTTGTCATATACTTTCTTTTTTTGATATACATAATTCTAATATAAAAGGGGATATCGTAAAGTTCTGATTATTGCTAAGAAATAAATCAGTATAGAAACTTTATTTGTTATTAGGACTGAGGGCCTATTAGTCTCAATCTGAGATCTTTGCGTTGTCGATTTCGATAGTTGGACATTTGTCGAAATCTAAAATTTATCTAAAATATAATTGAATAATTTGAAAGCGATGTTATAATTTGAAAAAAGAAAAAAAAAAAAAAAAAAAAAAAAAAAACTAATAGTCCTCCGTCCTAAACTAAATTCTGCTTTTGCCAGAATTTCATCAAAATCTTTATTATTATTATTATTATTATTATTGAAAGAAAAAGGAAAGAAAATTAATAATAATCAGTATCGTTACAAGTGATGTCGAAAAAGTTTTTTTTTAATAATTTTGAATTAGGAAATAAAAAGTGCGCGTGAAAGAATATGAAGTAAAAATAAGTAAAAAAATGAATTTAATGATTTAATGTTTTTGTTTTTCGGGGGCTGCTCATGCATATAAAAAATGCGTATTAAAACGAGTCGAAGAAAGAAGCGAAATAAGTATTGAGTTATATTACGATAAATACGATATATAATATGATACGATATATTCGACCTATCGTCCAGGGTTAGTAGGCATTTTCGTTGAAAGAAATAGTTTGTTCGTTCGGTGCAACTTGCACATTAGTCCCGTGAGGTACAACTTTCACATTAGTTCCTTGAGGTACAACTTTCACTTTAGTCCCGTCAGGTACAACTTGCACATTAGTCCCCTTTAAATATAGTTTTTTTTTTTTTTTTTTTAGTTTTTACGGGAAGGCATATTTCATTTTATGCTGAAAAAAATGGCAACAATTAAAATTTAAAATGTATTTTAAAGCTTTTATTCTTATATGACTCCTCAAATCTGTGGCAGGACTACAACTCTCGAGAATCGGGATGGAAATTTTTCTGCGACAGTTTTACTAATTATGAATGTCCCCGGACATAATGTCAATTATGCCTAATTACTGAGGAACACATTTCTTCAGGATGTGCCCCCCCCCCTCCTCCTGCATTCCTTCACTTATAATCTTAAAAATGCATTGAAGTAAGTTTTAAATTTGATTTTGTAGCTCAACTTGACTTGAGATGTTATGGTCATTATCCCCGCTCGACTTGCTTTAATCAGACTTTGCATAAATGGGTTATTTTGGTTTTGGGGTTGTCGCTCTATGGTCACTTTTTGATCATTAAGACTCTTTAGACCGGAACCTTCGGCTTAAAACGGACTCCGAAACACACCGAACATTCATGTCTGAATCAGAATTGCTCAAACCCATGACATGAAATCTGAAGGTCAGAATGCTAACAATTTGGCTATCAAATGGACTATATAAATTGGAAATTTTTATTTTTATTTTATTTTTTTACGTCTAAATAACTGTGAATCATAGCAAGAAAATGCACCGAAAAACTAGTGCTAAAAAATTAGAAATAAAAAATTATGTGAGCAAATATCATAATTTGTAAAAAATGCAACAAATGTTTCAGATCAAAATTACGGCATGACAACTTCATCAGATACATATACCGAAAACTGAAGTTTCTTCGGAAGTCCTCTCATCATGAGAGGCCCTGGCCGGGCTCTTCTATATAATTCTACATCACACCTCTATCTATCAGTTATAAATACACAAATATTCAATCAATATAATTTCTCACAATTGAAATTTTACATATCCAATTTGATGCAATTCATTCAACAAATGCTGAGATAGAGCCATCTGGAAAATCGTATAAAGTAATAGCAATGCTACCCGTCGGTCGATATATACCTAAATTGCATATAAGCATAATTTTTCATAATATATACCTCATATACCATTTGAGGCTTTTGCAACATCGAAACTGAGATATAGCCTTCCCATAAACCGAAAATGTTGTGACATAGCAGCGTCGCCTGCCAGGCGATATGCACCAAAATTGAATCAGAGTATTTATACATAATATCCATCTCACATACCAAGTTTAATGCATTTATATATTATAGAAGTTGAGATACAGATTTCCCTTAAATGGATAAAATCTCAGTCTAGGAATGTACCTTATGAGAGATGTTATTCTAAAGCAGAGCTAATCAGGATCAATTTAAGCCACGGCTCTACCAAATACACTGCTCGGCATGAAAATTGCCTCTGACACCATTTCAGCATATTCTTATGTAAAATGACCTCCTGAATTCGAATAGGGCACCCGTTTTGCCCTATAACCCACCGTTTTTATTTCTTTTTTTAATCATTTTTCGGTGATTTTATGGCTATAAATTTGTTTTTTATGAGGTGGGGGATTATTTTAACCGTTAAATATCTTCTGAGGGGCTACAGAGTTGGAAAATTCTAAAACATGGATTTTGCGACAAAGGATTTTTTTTAACTTTATATATTTTTTATTTTTAGCTGTTAAATGAATTCTTTTTTACTTCCATTACCCTACTACCGTAGATAATGGAAGTATTGTATTCGGTCTGAAAATTCGATATCAGGTTTTCACCTGATTTACACGTTTTAAGGTGCCCTGAGTCCAAAAAAGTGGTTTTGGGCAATTGGTCAGTGTGTATGTATGTGTGTGTGTGTGTGTGTATGTATGTGGAGAATCTTCTGGCTATTATAGCTCAGAAACTAATAAAGATAGAGCTACGAAACTTTAGAATTGAAATACGTCTGGTGTACAGATGAAATTTCCAAATTTTGGTGAAAATTGAAAAACCGGAAGTGGGACATCGGAAACCGGAAATGGGACCGTAAGTCCGTATCTCAAAAACGGCTCTAACGATTTTCTTCAAACTTGCTATATAAACACTCTATTAGATGTCCTTTCGAATGATATAGTTGGTTAGTTCAGGAAAATTGATAGGCGTCCTATATAAATAGCTCAATTTCAGGCCTCGCAAAGGCGTTCCTTTAAAAACGGTAGTACGGATTTTTTTCAAACTCGCCATATTAACTCATTTTTAAATATCCTTTTGTATGTAACTATTGTTTCCGGTCAATAATTGATTTTTTGTAAAAGTTGGTATTTCAAAAACGGCTCTAACGGTTTTCTCTTTAGATCACTTTTATGTTTTCTGATCACATTATCTCTCAAAAATGCATGTAATACGTGTAATAGTGGGTAATGGAAGTCGTGTGGCTGTTTCACACCAGATTTTTATTCTTCAAATCAAATTCATGGTCATAAAATTATCGAACAGGGAAAGAAATTGAAGGAGGGGGTGGTGTATCTAGAAAACAGTGGGTGAATGGGCAAAATGGGAGTCCTATTCGGATTCTGGAGGTCATTTATATAAGAATCAGCAAGAATGGTATCAGATCTCGATTTTTTTTTTTTTTCCAGAGCAGTGATATCAAGATTGGCTAAATTGTGAGATTACAAAGCCCGCAAAATTTTGCTAACGCACAGACAGGCACACAAGCAGACAGGCATTTTCTAAAAATAATCGAACTGTATTGAAAACGTATACATTCATCGAAAACCGACAGTGAAAATTTTTGCAGATCTATTACTTTCTTTTTATGTTTAAAAAATTAAGTAAAAAAGTGTGACTATAATTAAACCTGGCCTTTACAGAGCACTCTGTAGCTGCAATTAAAATAACGATTGAATCGAAAACTTGTGTATAGACTTTTCAAAGGATGCGTTCAAAATATCTGAAAAAATAAATAAATAAAAAATAAAATAAATAAATAAATACAAAGAAATAAATAAATAAAAAATAAAGATAAAATTAAAAAAAATTCCGCTTTGAGGTTTCGTGCAACAAAGTACAATCAAACTAAAAATTTTAATAAAAACAATTTTATTTATTACGGATTTAATTATTATTTGTTACAAATTACAGACTGTTTATCGAGGGAGATCATATTGTTCAATGTAGGTCCCATCATTTGGAGCCGATGAACAATGTGTTCAAAAGCTGCACTGAGAAAAAAAATATACCGCTTTCATCTAGAACGAACATGTGGTCCTTTCCTAAATCCCTAAACTAGAAATATAGATTTCCGAGCTATGAGTATAAGGCACGTCAATACACTGAGAAAAAGTTCTATAACTGACATCTAGAATCTAAATTGTGGCTCTAGAAAAAATAATTCCATGTCATCCTTATAAATTTTTTTCTAGTCCCCTTCGAAAGCGAATTCTAGAAACCCTTATTAGAATTATTGAGCGTTTGCCTATACTATCGTGGACAAATCTATTTGAAAACATCTCCAAATAAATGTGAATACAAGAGGCGGGTTTCAGCAACTATTATCTTGGTTTATGACCCAATTCTAGAAAATCAAGCGAGAATTTCTCGTAATACAAAAGATTCAGATTATTCAGAATACTGTTTCACCATCTAGAAACGTGTAGATTAGAAATTCTAGACCATTTCTTCTATTCAGTTTATTGGCGTGCCTTATGCGCATAGCTCGGAAATCTATATTTCTAGTTTAAGGATTTAGAAAATGACCATTTATTCATTCTAGATGAAGGTGGTATATTTTTTTTCTCAGTGTAATCGCAGCTGGTCGCCAGTGATTCTCCGCATATGCAACGTTATACGGTCCTTCAATCCAGCCAGAGTTACAACATTTCCTTTAAAGACCAAACTCTTTGAATGGCACCTATTAGGGCCGAAATTAGGATTTTTTCCATCCAAGGCAAGGAGAGATTTTGGCGCTCTAGCCTCCCTCCAGCACGATATTAAAATTCCAAAGGGAATTTTACGAAGTTTATAATGTCCATTTTATTTTCAACTATATTCATAAGAAGTAAATATTGAATTTGATTCAAATTTTCGATAAATTTACAGATTTTGAAATGTGTTGTGACTATATTTAACGGATATGTGTGTTTCTGTATGGGACACAAATACTGTAGCTAACTTATGAACTGCATGCACGGAATTCAATGAAACCTAGTGTGGTGTTGAATTCTGACATAAACTGATGCTGATTAGTTTTTTATGTATATCGCTCGACTTGTGGTACTTTTATGCCACGTTTTTCTTGATAGCTATATCTCGGCATCTCCAAGACGGAATTTAACAAACTTTACGCGTTATATGCTTGATATGAAAAACAGAGTACACAAAAGAAATCAAAAGAAAACAAAATTTCAACGTGTGTTTCTTGTCGAAAAACTTAGCACGATCCTTCTCCAGGCGTAAAAATTGTCAAGCACGAGTGAAGCTACAACCAGCTGATTTTTATTACAGTAATTAATGTATCTGTTTTATATCTGTATAACGTTTCTTGGAAAACAAATGATAAGTTTTATTTGAGAAATTTTAGGTTTGAATTGACAAAGCCTGAATGAAGTGATCATGACTCTTAAGTTTAACATTCAGGATAGCCAGAGTTTCTTTTATAGATTATTTTTTATTTCTAGAGGCGGTTTTGACTACTTTTTTATCCCCCCTCCCCCCTGGTCAGATTTCGTGAGATTTGACTCGATCCCCTTCCCTAATCTCACGTGAGATTTTTCAAAATTTGTACTTTTATGGTAAATGCGTTGGATTTATTCCAAAAAACACAATTTGCTTTATTGTTTTTATTGAAGACTAGTTAAGACTAGTTTTTAAGATTGCATAGATGTGCGTAGATTGCGTGTGGCTGGCCGGTGGCACCTAAAACTATTGAAAGGCTACTGTGCTGCTTCGCGGCGCTCGGATAGCCACGGTAAATATTATCGTGTCAGATTTTGCCATATCTAAGTCAAGAAACATGTTTTACTTGAATTTAACTCAATTTTCTAGCAATTTTACGCTGTTTATTGCGGGAAAAAAATTACGTGATATTTGCCCATACCCCTCCCTCCTCTCCTCCACGTGAGATTGGGTGAGGTTCGGCTCCCCCCCCCCCCCCCCTGAACATCTCACGTAATTAATGGACGCCCCCTAATTATTCATGGATGTCCTGCTTTTAAGTCATCTTTTACGAAGAAACTTTTTTAGATAAAAATTACATAGAATAAGTAATTTATTTTAGTTATATATGGATGATAAAATTATCTGACGTAGAAGTAAATTTATTCTGATGAGAAATAAATTTATTCCGAAAGTTTCAACAAATAAAATGATTAAAATTGGGGATCAAAACATTATTAAAAAAAAAAAATGAACAGCGTATTATAGAGAAAGATTTAAATTGAACTGCAGTTATTATTTTTATTTATTTATTTATTGTTAATGATTTAATGGGAGTTTCTTTTTTCCTCCCTTTTAAATGAATGATATTTATAAATGACAATTCTAAAACAAGTGAATGTAAATTTCATATTCAATTTGTTAAGTTTGCGTTGATGCAAACTCCATCTTAATAACTTAATTAGGTAACTAAATGGTAAGTAAGAGAGTACAAGACTTGAATTAAACAATAAATAAGAGTTTATTTGAACAGATTAACGGGAGGGCATTCTGGCAATCAAGCTAGCTCAGTCAGCGTATTTAATTAATCAAAATATATGTATCAGAAATTAAATTAGATAATCTTAAATATCTCACCCCAGCAAATAGTCGAAGGTGTAGAGACGGTTGCACTCGTATACTCCGCTACTGCGACTTCTCTGTGGATCAGAGGATTCCCTTCAGATCCAACTTTACCTTTACGAATGCTAGTAGATACTCGTATCAACACTCATCACAACTTAATCTACACACAACTAAATCTCCACTACGCCACTTCTCAATACTCGCCAAAATAAGATTCTCCGCAATCCACTATAATATACATCACCATCCACTATAATATACTCCAACATCCACACCAATCTACTAAAACCATCTCCATCTTATACTTCTTCCTACTAACCTCCTTTCTCTTCATTTCAATCAATACTTTTAAAATCACTTCTAATTCTTTCGTTGCAGCACCCTGCCGACACAAAACTAACCCGAACTCAACTTTCGCCGAGTCACTGGCGTCGAAGTAATTTAACCGTCCCCACTTTCTACTTTGCTGGATCCAGCTTAATTTTACACAAACTGTGGTGACGTTCTGACGTCTCAACCCCACAAATTTCTTTGAAAACTGGAACTATCATCATTTTGAGTAAATTTAAAATGACATTTTGAATGTTATAGTCGTTGCAGCAACCATACTGCAGAGAAGTAAACAGACAGATATTTAAGTTTCAAGAAGCATAAATTAATATATATAAGCAAATATCTAAAGACTATTCATATCCATCAAGTATCAAGTAACCATTAGTTGGCTAATCTTTTATAAATAATTTTTTTTTAAATAATTTTTAGAGAATGAGACTCTAAAACTCTACATTAAAAATAATCTGATGTGGACACCACACGACTTACTTATACACTCAATGAAACATACATACCGTTATGAAAACATTTCATGTATTGTAAATGGTTTGTAAATAAATAGGCAGTTTCCAGTCTATGAATATTCACAGAAACAATCCAAGATTATTATTAGAACTACAAAATTCATGATAATAGGATTATATGCACACCGCAAAGCAAAAATATTGTTTATTCAGAAATACTATTCTGCAGCTTTTTATAGAATCTCTCATTGGCAAATGCACAGCTTTGAGTTTAACAGAATTCACTTGTGTGTAGATAGCCTAGTTTTGTACACTTTGACAGAAATTAGCGGCGAGAAAAAATTAACAATACAATATATACAGAAAAAAATTAACTTCGATAAAAGTGAGAAAGGGCTTATTGATTTTAGCAATCCTGAACTACACTAAGGGATAAAAAGAAAGCCGCACTGCAGAAAAATTGACTTATACCTTTTGTGTTTGTAATAACTTAAAAACTAATGATTGAAACAAATAAAACGCTTATATTTGTATAATATGGAAGTCATAACTGTTGAAAAATATAACAATTATCTGCCCAATATATTTCACAGACTATCAAAACATTTTACTTTCGATTCGAACTGTGAAAAGAAACAAATGAGGCATCTGTGCATGCCTACGAAACCGCTCGCACCTGCATCAGTGTGCATGTAATATTTTCATCTGTAGTCGTTATGTAGATCTTCTAATGTTCGGAGCGTTTAGTAGCTCCGTAACTTAAACTCATGTTTTTTAAATTTTTTTTATTCTTTTATTAAATATTTAAAAGACACAAAGTCATCTCGTAATTGAGTATGCTGAATCATTTGAATCTAATGGATATTTTCTTTATAGAAGAGTTTATAATGATTTAGCTGTCTAAACAAGAATAGAGTGATCGGATGCTAAATTGACGAATACAGGTAAGAAGATTTTCTTAATTATAATTACCTGTAAAATTATTCTATCGAAATATATATATAATTAAAATAAATATATGTGTGACATCTGCGTTATTATAAAATAATATTCTGTGCTATCGAGGTATTTAAAAGAACAGATTATGAGCACAGAACAAAAAATGATGTCACACTTTCTATAAAAATAAATTCATTTATATAAATACTAGTATTCTATTTTAAGATAATATGAAATGGAATGTATTAAAAATACAAAAATAATAAATGAATTGAAATAAATTGAAAAAAAAAAATAAATAAATAAAAAAGCATCCGTTCAAAATAGAACTGAAACCAAAAGTTTTGGTTTGAAAAATATATGTGTTCTAGAAACAAAAAGAAAGAAAAGAAAAAACTCAATTGAATTGTAATTAAGTATAATAAGAAAAGAAATATTATATAATCAAAATATTTGCAGTGATAAAATAATAAAGTTAAAATGGCTTTTGCAAAAGATGTTTCAATCATCGACAAATTGAATTCCACGAATTACGATTTATGGAAGTTCAAAATAGAAATGATGCTATGTAAGGAAAATTTGTTTGAATTGATAACAGACGAACCTCCAAATCCTGTCACTAATGAGTGGACAATAAAGGATCGCAAAGCCAAAGCGATTATTAATTTATCGATAGAAGACGATCAAATCGTACACATTAAAAATCTCGCGACAGCAAGGCAAACGTGGGACACTTTGAAAAGAATTCACGAGCGTTCGAACTTATCAAGCAAATTATTTTTATTGAGAAAGTTATATTCTGCTAAACTAGCAGAGGGTGAAAACCTATCTCGACATCTAACGCACATATATCAGATCCGTGATAGACTGACCGCTATAGGTGAAGTGATAAATGATGAGCACATGTCAGCTCTTATGCTATGCTCACTTCCTCCAAGTTTCGATACCTTGATTACTGCAATTGAATCTAGAGATCAGGAAGACTTGACCCCAGAATTCATTAGGGGAAAGTTACTAGACGAAGATCTAAAAAGATCAGAAAACAATCAAACAAATAATGAAAGCGCATATAAAATGCACATTAAAAATAAAACACCACCACGAAAGATTTGCAATTATTGCAAAAAGAGTTCGCATAATAAAAGCGATTGTTGGCATTTAAAAAATAGAGAAAGCAACGAATATAAACACAAAGAGAATAATGACTATAAAAATCCAAATAACTATCAAAGCAACTTCTACAACCGCAATAAATATAAAAACAAACAAAGATCAAATATGATACAAGAAACGGAAAATAAAATGAAAAATCTAACTTTTGTGGTAGGAAATTCAAACAGAAACTCGTTCATCGTAGATAGCGGAAGTTCAAGCCATGTATGCAACAGCATAAAAAGGTTCATATCATTTAAAAACAATGATAAAACACAAGTTATGTTAGCCAATGGTCAATCAGTAATCTCACAAGGTTGTGGAGATGTAAAAATAGAAGTGAGAAATTCTAAAAACGAAACCAAACACATTATACTCAAAGACACTCTATTCATTCCTGAAATTGCCACAAATTTAATTTCAATAAAAAAGGCAACCGAGAATGGTTGTCAGGCAATATTTGAAGAAAACACTTGTGAAATTAAATTTAAAAATGAAGAATATATTTTTGCGACAGTAGCTGACAATTTGTATGAAGTTAAAACAAATGATAACATAGAAGAAAAAATAAACATGACACAAACTTGCGATAATAAAAATTGTGTCAAACTATGCCACAGTAGATTAGGACACAAAAATATCACACAAATAAAAGAACTCGTCAGTAAAGACATGGCAACGGGAATTAAACTGAACAATTGTAAACACGATGATAACTGTGAAATTTGTATTATGTCAAAATTAGAAAATGAGTCTTCCCCAAAGTAGCTACACGCAAAACAAAACAAACATTAGATATAATACATTCTGACCTCTGTGGGCCATTCCAGTCACCTACGGTGGGTGGAAAAAGTTATTTTCTCACTTTTATTGACGACTACAGCCGCTACACTTATATATATCTGTTGAAAAATAAATATGAAGCTTTAGAAGCTTTCAAAAATTACCATGCACTCACTTCCAATATATTTGGAAGAAAAATTAAAATTTTGCATTCTGACAATGGTGGTAAATATATGAATAAAGAGTTTGAAAAATATCTTCAAAATGAGGGTATACAACACCAACTGATTGTGCCCCATTGTTCTCAACAGAACGGCGTGGCGGAAAAGAAAAACAGTACTTTAGTCGAAATGACCAGATGCATGTTAAATGAAAGTCAATTAAACAAAAACTTTTGGGGAGAAGCTTTAATGACAACAAACTATTTACAAAACAGACTACCAACAAGTGCCCGTGAAAAGACACCATATGAGCTTTGGACTGGTATGAAACCAGACCTCTCAAAATTAAGAACATTTGGCTGCAAAGCTTATGTTTATGTGAACAAAACTGATAGAAAAAAGTTGGACAATAAAGCGAAGCGAGGAATTTTCATGGGTTATGATCTAAAAAGTAAAGGATATAGAATTTATGTAAATAAAAACATAAAAATCTGCAGAACTGTGAAATTTCTCGAAGAGCATGAAACTCACGAACATTCTCGAAACATTGACCAAAATGCAATTAATGAAGAATCTAAAATTTCTGTTATTCTAAACAATGAAAATGATGTAACAGAAGAGCACAATGAAATACAGAATACACAAACCCTAAGGAGGTCAGATAGAATAAACAAAGGGGTACCACCTGAACGTTTTGTTTTTCTGTCAACTAATACTAGTTATATTGAACCGAAAACATTTGACGATATAGTAAACATGAAAAATCCTATTGAGAAAGAAAAATGGTTAGAAGCAGCGGAAGAAGAAATAAAATCATTAAATAAAAATGAAACGTGGGATCTTGTTGATCCTCCACCTAATACACACATTGTTGGCTCTAAATGGGCTTTTAAAGCAAAATACAATGACTCAGGCAAAATTGAAAAATACAAAGCACGTCTCGTGGCAAGAGGTTTTAGTCAAAAGTATGGAACTGATTATGATGAGACTTTTGCCCCAGTGGCTTCTCATACAACGATCAGAACCTTTTTGATAAATGCATTATACAAAAATTTGCAGTTAACTCACGTTGACGTGAAAACCGCTTTCCTACATGGAGAACTAGAAGAAGACATTTTTATGAGCCAGCCAGAAGGCTTCATAATACCAGGACAAGAGAAAAAGGTCTGCAAATTACGAAAAGCCATATATGACCTCAAACAAGCAGCCAGGTCTTGGAATACTAAAATCAATGCTACACTAATCAAGTTAAATTTTACTGCCTGTGAATCAGACAAGTGTTTATACAAAAGGTCAAAGGACAATAATACAGTTTACTTACTTATTTATGTCGATGACATATTGTTGGCAGGAAACAAAAATGAAATATACGAAGTAATAAAGGAACTTGAAAACGAATTCGAAATCACAAATCTAGGTCAAGTAAACAAACACTTAGGAATACAAATAGAAAGAGGTGATAATGGGACATTAGCTATACATCAGAAAAATAAAATAAATGAACTTGTTAGGAAATTTAATTTGCAAGATTCCAAACCAATTAACACACCACTTGATCCAGGATACCAGAAAGATGATAAAATTGAAAATATTCTACCAAATAACACCAAATATCGGCAAGCTGTAGGAGCTTTGTTGTATATAGCAACGTTAAGCAGACCGGACATCTCGACAGCAGTTAATATACTTAGTCGTAGAAATGAACAACCTAGAGAAAAGGATTGGGAAGCCGCAAAAAGGGTAATTAAATACCTAAACACAACTAAAGATTACAAATTAAAATATAATGTTGATCAGGAACCTATTTTAAAGGTTTTTGCTGATGCTGACTGGGCAAATGACACACTTGATAGAAAATCTACAAGTGGAAACGTATACATTGTTGGCAAAAACCCGATTAACTGGACATCCAAGAAACAGAACTGCATAGCACTGTCAACAGCTGAAGCTGAGTATATCTCGGCTGGAAATGCAGCAAAGGAAACAATATCAATATTAAAACTTCTAAAAGATCTTGATATGGAACAAAAACAACCAATCGTTATTTATGAAGACAACCAAGCCTGCATTAAACTCGCTGAATCTGATAAATACCAAAGTCGCACGAAACATATAGATGTGAAATATCATTTAATTAAACAGTTGTGTGAATAAGGAATTATTAAATTGAAATATATCTCAAGCAAGGATATGACTGCCGATGTGCTTACTAAGGCACTACCTAAAGCGGCATTCATTAAACACAGAGATAAACTGCAACTTATTAAAACTTAATATATATTGTGCAAGGTGGAGTGTTGAAAAATATAACAATTATCTGCCCAATATATTTCACAGACTATCAAAACATTTTACTTTCGATTCGAACTGTGAAAAGAAACAAATGAGGCATCTGCGCATGCCTACGAAACCGCTCGCACCTGCATCAGTGTACATGTAATATTTTCATCTGTAGTCGTTATGTAGATCTTATAATGTTCGGAGCGTTTAGTAGCTCCGTAACTTAAACTCATGTTTTTTTAATTTTTTTTATTCTTTTATTAAATATTTAAAAGACACAAAGTCATCTCGTAATTGAGTATGCTGAATCATTTGAATCTAATGGATATTTTCTTTATAGAAGAGTTTATAATGATTTAGCTGTCTAAACAAGAATAGTATGATCGGATGCTAAATTGACGAATACAGGTAAGAAGATTTTCTTAATTATAATTACCTGCAAAATTATTCTATCGAAATATATATATAATTAAAATAAATATATGTGTGACATCTGCGTTATTATAAAATAATATTCTTTGCTATCGAGGTATTTAAAAGAACAATAACATGATACCTAATCTTTAACTACTCTTCTTGCGACCATGGAAGCCTCTGCGCATGTGCTGACTGAACGAGTCCACTGTTAAAATAGGGAAGATAATTTTTTCGTTGAGAGAAAATAAGCGATAAGGGAACACCGCGAACCGAATGATTAGATGTTTACTAAATTCCAACCTGTCGGTCAACTTTTCACCCCTCAAAGATTTTGGACTCGTCTTCACTGCTAGGCGTAGGAAACATGGTTGCACTGTACGTACGTTTTTAACATGTTTTTATTAGCTTCACCTGTATGTATGTTTGTAACCGCTTTGGGAGCAAACAAAAAATCTATATTGTAAAAAAAAGATTTTCCCTACGTGAACGCTGTGGCTGTGAGGTAAAGCTCCGGGCTACGAACCTAAAGGTCTAACGTTCGAGCCCAGTCAGGGGAAGTTTTTAAAAATGGTTTTTGTTTAATTCTAAATTATTTATTTCTTATTCCTTCATTATGTTATTTATTCAGTTAATATTACGTAATTTCTAGTCTTTTTTAAAAATTAATTATTGTCTTAAAAAAGTATGATATACAATTATTAATTTAAGAAACTTTATAAATTAGTAATTTCAAATAAATTTTACTTAAATGCCATTAAATTTGTAGTAATCAAAGTTTTATTATTAAAATTTTGATTAAACGTCTTTTCTTTTACACGTCCTTTTACGTCAGTCCTTTGAAGGAGGTACAAATGGTGCTTCACTGTAATAATAATAATGAAAAATTCTATATATTTAATAATATTATAGTTTTAAAAAATTAAAGAACACTCTTTTATAGAAATGTGAACTAAAAAGCACAAAATATCTATCTTAGTATTAAAATGCAGGGTAAGAGAAAATCGTGTGAGTAACACACCATAATATTTACATACATTTAAATCTTTAATTAAAATAATTTAGAATTAAACAAAAACCATTTTTAAAAAATCTCCCTTGACTGGGATCGAACGCTAGACCTTTAGGTTTGTAGCGCGGAGCTATACCTCAACGCCACGCCGGTCACGCAGAGAAAGTCTTTTTTTACAATATAGATTTTTTGTTTGCTCCCAGAGCGGTTACAAACATACAAATATGCATACAAACATACATACATACAGGTGAAGCTAATAAAAGCGCGTTAAAAATAAATACACACATTTGTCAGTTTACATGATGATATTGAAGAAATATGCATAAAATATGATGGATAAAATTCACATCGTTGACATCAATCACAAAATTCTTTTTGTGATTGACCTGAATTTTTGCACACGACTTCATAGTCGATGACAATGCTACATGCAAGTGTTTCCAGGCTCTTATCCCATCAGGAGCAGGTTCTAGGGGCAAAAAAAAAAAAAAAAAAATCTCTCTATATATAAAATTCTATCGTATGTGGCACATGATTTGGCCGTATTTGTATAACGTTGAGTGCCAACAATTTCCATTATTTTTTTTTATTTTTACTTTCCGAACACTATAGTGAGGAAAGTATTGTGATCATGTCAAAAATCCGAATTCGAGATTTTGATGTTTCTATACGTTTTGAGGTCCCCTGAGTCCGATTTCACTATTTTTACGATGATGTATGTATGTGTGTGTGTATGTGTGTATGTATGTGTGTATGTCTGTGAGTGTGAGTGAACACGCTAGCGTCTAAACGCTTCGTTCGATTAACCTCAAAGTTGGTACACATATTGTAAGTCACCATAGTACGAACCCTATAGATTTTGGTGAATCTAGCACTTATAGTTTTTTTACAGGGACACAAAGAAAAATTCTTTATCATTATGGCCTATGGGAGCAAAATCTTAAAAGTGCGATAGCATCTAAACGCCTTTTTCTATTGAGCAAAAAAATTATACACATATTATAGGTCACAAATACTCAATCTGTATAGATTTTGGAGAATCTAGCACTTATAGTTTTTTTACAGGGACACAAAGAAAAATTCTTTATCACTATGCCTATGGGGCCAAATTTTTAAAAGTGTGATAGCGTCTAAACGCCTTATTAATCTGAGCAAAAAATTTTTACACATGTTATAGATCACAGTTGAACTAACTGTATAGATTTTGGTGAATCTAGCACTTACAGTTTTTTTACAGGGACACAAAGAAAAATTCTTTATCATTATGGCCTATGGGACTAAATTTTTAAAAGTACGATAGCATCTAAACGCCTTATTGAATTGAGCTGAAAATTTATATGAGTATTATAAATCACTGTTGCACTAACTATAAGCATTTTGGTGAATCTAGCATTTATAGGTTTTTACAGGGACACAACGGAAAATTCTTTATCATTATGATCTATGGGCTCAAAGTTCAGTAGCGTTAAATAAAACATGGTGTAATAGATGGAGAAAAATACTCAAACACTCTATTATGGTTTTCTCTCTTTTGTTTGTTTAACAACTCCTCTTTCTTTACTTTATCTACAAAACTGTTAATTACTCAATGTTCGGAAAGTCGAGTGGAGTCACTCCAGATTTTTTTTTTTTTAATTAAAGATGTAAATATTATGGTGTGCCACTCACAAGATTTTTTCTTACCCTGCATTTTAATTCTATAAAGACAGATATTTTGTGCTTTTCAGTTCACATTTCAATGAAAGCGTGTTCTTTAATTTTTTAAAAGTACAATTTTATTGATTTAATGATTCGCTTTATTACACTCTGCGAAGTATTTAATAAAAATCTACATAAAACTTTCTTCAAATTTTATTTGCAATGTATAATCTATATTAGTACTTAAATTATTTTCTGGACCATTGGAAATCGAATTTGAGTGAATTTAACGTCACAATACTCAGTGGGCGATTGGTGACAGTCTGGGATTCACCTTTAGTGGTGGTCCGAAGAATTGCCATCATAATCTTGATCCACAGCGGAAGAAATGGCCTCCCCAACTTCGGCCGAATATTGGAAATGCACTAAAGCTTCCTTCAAACTCTGGCAATATCCAGAGCTTCAAAAGTCATAAATTATCCATTGTCCAAAAGTGACCCTTGAAATTTTGCACACATTTACAATGATGGACATTACTTTTCATTGCTCTTTTACAAAAGAGACCAGTTCCCATGCAAATATCGCACTAGGGGGTTTGTGAGCGAGGGCTCGAGCGAGCTTCGATTCCCAAAATCCACATCAAAGAAATATTAAAAGAAATCGAAGTTGAAGCTTTCCAGTTGCCAGTGTGTGAAGGCTCCTTTAGCCTTTCCCGCGCAGAACATCTGCGTGATACCTATGATAGTACCTACATTACATAACATACATAATATGATTTTTCAAAAAAATTTCCTTAAAACGTCACTGAAATTTTTCATTTTTTAAATTTTCAAATTTTATTTTATTTTATTTATTTATTTTTTGTTAATAGAAGAGATTTAAATCTTTGACGTTTGCATTATAGTTTCAGTTTTAGAAAACAAATTCTCCCGTTGCTAAGTTAAAAATTCTTAGAATTAAATAAGTTATTGTTATAGTAAAAATAAATTATCTCCTAAAATTTGACGGAATTAAATGATCCTATCACCATACACAAAATAAATTCCATAGTTAATAAATATATCTACTAAATAAATAAATAAATAAAAAGAAATAACTTCATTCCATTTACAATGAATGAAAAATCTAAAAAAATACAGGGTGTTTATAAAGTCCCGGACCCATTTTGATGTTTAATAACTCATAAAATAATGAAGATATAAACAAACTTATGGCATTTATTGATGGAATAACTCATATATTTTCTTTTCAGGTTTGAATATCTTTACTTTCTTAAATATCGACTGCGCGTGTGGTTAATTTCAGATAATTTCATTTTCCAGTCTTCTGTACTTTTCTAAATATCGCCTGCTTATTAATTGCATTTTTCTCTCTTTTGTTTTTGGCAACTATTGCAATGTTATGTTTACTTTTGATGTGTTTGTTCTATGTAGTACTTTTGTATGTGACGTTTTATTCGAGCGGATATTAAGGAGAATGCATACACCACAAGAGAAAGCACTCATTTTATGGTGGTGCATAGAAACTAAAACTAACTAGAACCGCTACCTGGCGTGAAATTGACTATCGAATTGATATTCTCCGTGCGACGAAGGGGGCACACGTGGAAGTTCATTGACAAGGGTCATGAAACTTTTTCAGTCTATCTAACCATTTATGTTATTAATTTTAATCTATCTCTATTATTTTATGAGTTATTAAACATCAAAATGGGTCTGGAACTTTATAATCACCCTGTATAATAGATGGCACCACCAAATTCCTGCCGAATAGCCACTATTATATGCCAGACCTAACTGCCTTTAAACTCCCTAAAATATATTTCTAAATATGAGGTTTTGAGCATACGTTTCAACACAAAAATTGAATATTTTTTAAATTTCTTTAAGAAAATGTACCTTTCAAGTGTATTAGATTAAATTTTTATACATTGAAATTATAGCCAAAGCGCATATAATCGCTTTGTTTCTAGCTAACGAATTTATGCTTTGGGTCTGGGGTTGACCAATCAGATAATACCTTACGTCTTATTATTTCAACAAAATTTAATCTTAACTGGTCCACGTTGGAGAAATATCATATAGATTAAATGTCTGTCCAATATTTAGAGATTATTTTTTGACGGCATCTCATTATATTTACAAAATTAACTCATTTGTAATAATTATTCAAAACTGTAAAATTGTTCTTGTAAGATGCGTGCATGAAGATATATATTATTAAAATGTTAGTATTTGCCTAAAGGCGAATTAACGATACATCTTTCAATTGTATTTCACATCAATTGCAATCACATCAATTGTATTTCATAAATGTAGAGAATCCTTTCGATATTTAATGTAGATAAAAATATAAATTGCTGTTATTGTTCATCCTAAACTACGATGATGTCATTCAGGATGATGTCATTTCAGCTTTCTACTAATTCTATTCCATTAAGGATATTATTATGGAAATATGTTTGCTTTTAGAGCATGCGCGCCAAAAATAGAATCTTAAGATAAAAGAGCACCACTAATAGTATAACGTTGGCGAAGGATTAAGCGAAGTTCTTGGAAAAATGGTAACATTCACGATTTTGGCGACAAAATTTGACCAAGGGAAGGCGAGTTAGAATAAAAATTATCAGAATTTCTCGGAATTGTTTTTGTCAAGTTCAAGTTAATTTCTTTTCCAAATGAAGCGGATATATGATAAAAGATGATATGAAGCTGATATTATATTATGCGGATCTTGAGTCAGTTGATGGTATATCATTTAGTTAGAGTAGACTGGACATTTAGAAAATTGAACATGTGAAACAAGATTTTTTTTTCTATTTAATTACTAATATTCGTGAAGTTGTTGCCTTGTTAATTGTTTGCTTGCTTCAGTTATACTATTTCAATTAGGATGTTCTGTAGAAACGAGGATTTTTTCCACACGATGTTAGTGATAAAATATTTACAGTATATTTGAGTTCGAAGAATCTCCAACCTAAATGAAAAGAATTAGAATATAAGTTATTAGATATTCTTGGAATCGACATGACTATGGCTAAATATCTTCGACAAATAGAATATTATGAAATTTTAGTCTATTGGTTACGCAGCTCTCGACTCTTGAGAATTTAGTGCATGAATCAAGATTGTTTTATGTAAATAGTGTTATTTGTGACTCTACTGTCTTGTTAATATTTACCAGTTCTAGTTGCAGATATCATCGATACGTCTACTTCTGGAAAGTTCTCTGAACGAAAAATTTAACTAGAGAGTTTGTGTATTTATTACGAAATTATAATTTGTTTTTCTGAAAATCAGAAAATTTTGTGTGAATTCAAGTATTCGTTAGTTAGTCAATTACTAAAATATTTAATGAAGAAATGTTATTATTGTTTGCAACGTGAATTTTCAATATTAATTGAAATTGTTTTCATATTCATAGTAGATTTTAACAAATAACCTATTGTTTAGAGAGTATAATTTGAATTTTTTCTTCAAATTTGATTCTGTTAATTGCACTACATTGTTTTAAGACTTTTTTGCACTACATTGTTTTAAGTTATGGACTATGTGAAATGTATTTTGTTTCAAGACTTCTAAAAAAATAAAGTTCATTTTTTAAGGGAGAACCATTATATATTTATCGCGGAATATATTTTTGCTTAATCAAAATACTAAGTTGGTGCAACACTTTTTAGTGCATGTGCGTTATTAACTGACATAGATGGAAAAATTGCGTATTTAGGTAATTGAATTGGTTGAAAGAGTAGAATAAGTTGAAGTAAGTATTTATAAATAATTATTTGTTATTTAGAACTAAATTTATTTTAATTTACTACATTTTAACCCTTTCATTCCCAACTTTTTCCCTCCATAAAACAATAAATCTTATATTTAGTCATAATTTTTTTTTAAACGTAATGTATATAAATATTTTTTTAAAATAGGAGTTATAGCAGATTACGAATTAATATAGCTAACAAAGCAACTGATAGATGTATTTTTATGTTTAATATAACCACGGATGCCATTAAAAATCATAACTTTTCAATAAATAAAAATATCAAAATTTTGGAGAAATACATATTGCAATTAATTTAAATACATATTATAAACATTAAAGAATAAAATAAAAAATATTTCAAACAGTTAATTTACTTAAATTGCCCAAAACAGGAAACTGATTCCGATATTACAGTGCGTTAAGAAATTATAAGACCACAAGCGTATTGGTGTATTTCTGAAGAAGAGAGCATAATATGCAAATTTTTAGTTGCGTATTTAAAATTGATAAGAAAACGCATCCTATACTAATTCCAACTTTTAAAATTAAATTAAATTTCATTAAAACTTATTCATTTTTCTAAAAATTAAAGACAGTGACTGTTAAGAAATTATAAGACCACCTGAGAAAATTAGCATATTATACATGACGTCAAACTCAATATGAAGCGCATGCGTCAGTATTTCGTAAAAGCATTACCTAAGAAGCAAAGGCTTAGGTTTTGAATGTGTTATAGACGATTAATTTGATGATGCCTCGAGGTAAAGAATTATCGGAGTGCGAAGTGAGAAAAATTTTATTTTATAAAGGTTCTGGTAAATCTGAAAGAGATATTGCGAGGATAATGACCCGTTCTAAAACTGCCATTCATAATGCCATAATTAGAAAAGATTATTCAAACAAAATAAAATGATCTGGTAGAAAAAATATTTTGACAGCACGTGGTAATAGACAATTTTTTCGACTGTCAACTAAAAAAGGTCTTTCAACTCGTGAAATTTCGAAACATTTCAGCAAGAAAACTGCACATGTAACAGTCTGGAAGAGTCTTAAATTAAATATTAATAAGAAATTTATGAAGTTGAAGAAAAAACCAAAGTTATTGAAATGACATCGAGAAGAAAGATTAAAATGGGCTAAAAATGTCATGTCATGGAATGATGAGTGGAAACAAATTATATTTTCTGATGAAAATAAATTTAACCTTGATGGTCCCGATGGTTACAAACACTATTGGCACGACTTGAGGAAGGAACCAAAAGAATGCTTCAGTCGACAAATGGGTGGAGGATCAGTAATGATTTGGGGAGCTTTCAGTTATGAGGGGTTGTGTGATTTACAGAGGATTTCGGGTCATATGAACTCAACACAATATCAGTCTATGCTATATGATCATATGATACCGTTTGGACCTTTATTAGGTGGTGCTAACTGGATGTTTCACCAGGACAGTGCTGCTTGTCATACATCTAAATCCACACAGGAGTGGTTTAAAAAAGAAAAAATTAATGTTTTGCCATGGCCAAGTCGAAGTCCAGACTTGAACCCCATGGAAAACCTATGGGGTATATTATCTCGCAAAGTTTATGCTAATAATAAACAATTTTCATCTGCCAATGAACTGGAAGTAGCCATTGTAAAAGAATGGTACAATATTTCTATAACTGAACTTATCACCTGGTTACTTCAATGAAAAACAGAGTTTTTGAAGTCATCGGGAAAAATGGAGGACCAATATCATATTAATTTTTAATACAATTTTGTTTTTTTGAGAAGTGGTCTTATATTTTCTTAACAGGTTATTTTTCACTTATTTCTAATATATATTTTAATTAAACATGTATTGCATTATACCAAGTTATTGCAAACTAATTATAAAAAGAGGAATATGTTATTTTATGTATTTAAATTATGATTAGAATCTTTATTTTTCTTATAATTTATAAAATTAAAGTGGTCTTATAATTTCTTAACGGACTGTATTATCAGAACAGCGTAAAATATACTTCCAATTATCAACAAAGATAGTGAAGTCATCCAAAATAAGTATTTTTCGGTGAGAAAATGTATATAGATTTTAATATTGTTCATTTTGAATCAGCGGGAGTGTTAGATGGTAAGAAAGAAAATCTGAAATGTTATGATTCCAATTGGAATCACGGGGAAGGAAAGGGTTAATTTACTTGTATACTAAAATTCTGAGCTTTTACTTTTTTTGAAATTTATAGGTTTTCATTTCCGATAAGGAAAGTTTATTTATTTTTTTATATTTTTGCTTTTTTAAGTTAGCAATTATCTGCATTACCTTAACTGGAATAGTACAGTAATTTATAAAGTCACAGATAATATTTTATCTGAAAACTACAAAATGAATGAATTATTATTTCAAAATTAAACTAATAGCGATTCTCAGTTAATAATAACTTGATAGCTTAATTATTAAGTGGCTGTAACAAATTAATTGGTGACGAGTTGCCAAGTATCACCAAACCTCGCAGATTAGTCACTTAATTTTTTCAGAGGCAAAGTAATTGCCCTGAATAAAAATCAAGTGCCACCAGAATTACAGAACAAGATTTAGTAAAAAGAATTATTATTATTTTCTTTTTTTGGAACAACTATAGTATTTCCCCACAGCTGAATTTTGCGATTTATTTTTGGCGATTATGGCTAAATCATAAATCCAAAAATCATATATCATAAATGCTAAAATCATAAGCTAAATTATAAATCATAAAATCATAAATCCAAAATAAATAGCATGCAGGCTGCCATATTATATCGCAAACAGTCCAGAACGACATCGTTATCGTTCAAATCGGCGTCAAAGAAAAATCGCCAAATTCAGCTGTGGGGAAATACTACAGTTGTACCTTTTTTTTTTTTTTTTTTTTTTTTAAAGAAGGAAACAAGAAGGAAAGACTTCAACAAGGAGAATTCAATTCGAAATGCGATTGTTCAGGATTGTAGAAAACTTTAAAGGTAGCAACGTATTAAAGCTGTAGTGAGCACGCAATCTCCAGAAAAAAGCTTTTAAAATCAGTAATAGCTTAAGTATAATTTATTTCGCGGTACTGTTCAATCCCCCGAGGTGTGTTTAATAGTTTACGAAACTGCTATCTGTAGGTTCTGAGTTCTATCTATTTATTTTTTATTTTCCGAACATACTATGTAAGGAAAGTATTGTAATCATCTCAAAAATTCGACTTTGATATTTTGGTGTTTCTATACGTTTTGAGGTCCTCTGAGTCATTTTTGCTATTTTTACGATGATGTATAGTGTAACCACGTTTCCTACGCCTAGCAGTGAAGACGAGTCGAAAATCTTGGAGGGTTTCCAAGTTGACCAACAGGTTTGAATTTAGTAAACATCCAGTCATTCGGTATTCCCTTATCGCTTATTTTCTCTCAACGAAAAGCATGTCTCCCCTATTTTACTAGTGGACTCGTTGAATCCGCACTTACGCAGAGGCTTCCATGGTCGCAAGAAATGTAGTTAAAGAGTATGTATGTGTATCTGTGTATGTGTGTGAGTGAACACGATAGCGTATAAGCGCTTTGTTAGAATGAGCTGAAATTTGATACATTTGTATTAGGTCAATGTAGCACGAACTCTATTGATTCTGGTGAATCTGGTATTTACAGTTTTATTTTTACAGGGATACAAAGAATAATTCTTTATCATTAAGGCCTATTGGCTCAAAATTATTTAAAGTTCCATAGTGTCTAAACGCCTCATTCAAATATGCTGAAAATTTATGCACATAGGTCACTGTCACACAAACTGTAAAGATTTTGGTGAATCTAACACTAATAATTTTTTTTTACAGAGAAACAACAAAAAATACTCTACCGATATGGACTATGGGCTGAAATTATTTAATGTGCGATAGTGTCAAAGTACCTTATTCAAATAAAATGAAAATTTACACACATGTTATAGGTTACCGTCACTGTATACATTTTGGTGACTCTAGCACTTATAGATTTTTACTAGGACACAAGGAAAAATTCTTTATCATTTTTGGCTTGTGGGCTCAAATTGTTTAAAGTGCGATAGCGTCCAAATGCCTTATCCGATTGAGATAGAAATTTGTATGCATATTATGTACACTGTCGTACGAAATGTATAGATTTTGGTGAATCTAGCACTTATGGATTATTACAGGGATACAACGAAATATTCTTTATCATTATGATCTATGGGCGCAAATTATTTTAAGTACTATAGCTTTAAATTTAACCACATACTATATAGAGAAAAATATAGAAACACCCTATTATAATTTTCTCTTTTGTTTATTTATTTTCTCTTCTCTTATTTTACTTTTTCTAAACATTCGTTAATTACTTAATGTTTGGAAAGTGGAGTTGAGTCATTTCAGATTTTTATTTATTTATTTATTTATTTATTTTTTGTTTAAACACTTTATTGTTTTATTTATTTATTTTAGCTTTATTTTATATTTAAAACAAAGCTAATAAATTTATTTTGAAAGTTATAGAAAATTATAAGTATTATAAATAGAAAAATTTAACTATAAGGCACTTATAATTTTTATAATTCAAAATAACTAAATAATTATTAAATTTTCAAATATAGGATTTAAATAATTAAAAGATTAAATGTTTCAAATCGCTCGTTCTTAGCTTCAATCAATAGTAATAAATAAATAGATAGATAAATAAAACGCTAAATAAAAAATCTGGAGTGACTCCACTCGACTTTCCGAACATTGAGTAATTAACAGTTTTGTAGATAAAGTAAAGAAAGGGGAGTTGTTAAACAAACAAAAGAGAGAAAAACCATAATAGAGTGTTTGAGTATTCTTCTCCATATATTACACGATGTTTTATTTAACGCTACTGAACTTTGAGCCCATAGATCATAATGATAAAGAATTTTTCGTTGTGTCCCTGTAAAAACCTATAAAGGCTAGATTCACCAAAATGCTTATAGTTAGTGCAACAGTGATTTATAATACTCATATAAATTTTCAGCACAATTGAATAAGGCATTTAGATGCTATCGTACTTTTAAAAATTTGGTCCCATAGGCCATAATGATAAAGAATTTTTCTTTGTGTCCCTGTAAAAAAACTGTAAGTGATAGATTCACTAAAATCTATACAGTTGGTGCAACTGTGACCTATAATATGTATACAAATTTTTTGCTCAGATTAATAAGGCGTTTAGATGCTATCACACTTTTAAAAATTTGACCCCATAGGCATAATGATAAAGAATTTTTCTTTGTGTCCCTGTAAAAAAACTATAAGTGCTAGATTCTTCAAAATCTATACAGATTGAGTATTTCTGACCTATAATATGTGTATAAATGTTTTGCTGAATTGAATAAGGCGTTTAGATGCTATCGCACTTTTAAGATTTTGCTCCCATAGGCCATAATGATAAAGAATTTTTCTTTGTGTCCCTGTAAAAAAACTATAAATGCTAGATTCACCAAAATCTATAGGGTTCGTACTATGGTGACTTACAATATACGTACCAACTTTCAGGTTATTCGAACAAAGCATTTAGACGCTAGCGTGTTCACTCACAGACATACACACATACATACACACACACATGCACACACACATAGATACACACACACATGCATACGTCATCGCAAAAATAGTGAAAACGGACTCATTGGACCTCGAAACGTATAGAAACATCAAAATCTCAAATTCGGATTTTTGACATGATTACAATACTTTCCTCACTATAGTGTTTGGAAAGTAAAAATCTGGAGTGACTCCACTCAACTTTGCGAACATTAAGTAATTAATGGTTTTATAAATAAATTAAAGTAAGACAAGTCGTTAAATAAAGTGAAAATTATAACAGGATGTTTGAGAATTTTTCTCCATTGTTTAATTTTACGCTATTGCGCTTCAAATAACTTGAGCGCATAGATCATAATGACAAAAATTTTTTCGAGGTGTCCCTGTTAAAATCTATAGGAACATTATATTCACCAAAATCTATATAATTCGTGCGACGGTGACCTATAAAAATATGTTTATGTGTTTAATTTTTCTATGTTTATTAATTTTTCAGCTTAATCGAATAAGGCGTTTAGACGCCATTGTACTTTGAAAAATTTGGGCTTATAGGCCATAAGGATGAAGAATATTTCTTTGTGTCCCTGTAAAAATATTATAAGTGTTAGATTCACCAAAATCTATACAGTTTGTGGGATTGTGGTCTATAATATGCGTATAAATTTCCAGCTCAATCGAATAACGCGTTTAGACGTTATCGGACTTTAAAAAATTTGGGCTCATAAGCCATAGTGATAAAGAATTTTTCTTTGTGTACCTGTAAAAACTTATAAGTCATAGATTCACCAAAGTCTATAGGGTTCGTGTTATGATGTTCTATAACATACGTACTAACTTTTAGCTCATTCGAATAAATCATTTAGGCGCTATTGTGTTCACACATACACACACATACATACATCATCGTAAAAATAGCAGAAATGAACTCTGGGGACCTGAAACCGTATAAAAACACCAAAATCTCAAAGTCTGATTTTTTACATATTTGCAATACTTTAATTGCACATGTATATGTTCGGAAAATAAAAATGTAAAAATAGAAAATAAAAATAAGTAAAATAGACCGAAATGTGGGATAAGTAAATTAGCTGGTGTACTATAGTCCGTGGGGCGAGAGCTGCTATCGTTTAGGTTCGTTTGCCAAGTCACGCAACTAAGTGAATGTTTGCACATGGGTTTAACATGGTATTTTAAAAATTTGCAGTGTTCCCCAACAGGCACTTGTACATTAATTTTTAATTCTCAATTCTGTCTGTCTGTCTGTCCGTCTGAGTGTGTGTTCATGCTCTAACTCCCGTAAATATGCATTGAATTTCTCGAAACTGATATAAGTTATTCAAGTTCACTATCGGATGTTTACTATTAGAAAGGGAGTAAATATCGCTAATGGTTTGTGTACAGCAGTCCCTGAAAATATTTCAAAGTATTATTTTCTATGGGAAGTATTTCCATAAACCATATTTTAATGCCTTTACTTTACACAAATCTTAATGAAACTGAAATACGTTATTCAAGTTCATTATTGGATATTTCTTTTTGAAATTGAAGTAAATACCACCATTGATTTGTGTACAGGGACATCTGGAATTATTCCAAAGTATTGCGTTCTATGAGAACAGAGCTACCAACCTAATCCGGCAAATTGTTAGTAACGCCCCTTTTTCTACACCACTTAATTTTTAAAGTAATTTTCTTCAAATATATTTGCGATGAATTAAGAAGAAAAAATCTCTAAGAAATGACTGGTGTAGAAAAAGGGGCGGTACTAACAATTTGCCGGATTAGGTTGGCAGCTCTGTGAGAAGTATTCCTATATAAATAAACCATATTTTAATAACTTTGTTTTTCACACATCTTAATGAAATTTAAATATGGTATTTATAAGAACAAAAGAAAGTTTTCTATGTAATATAGTATGATTAGCTTTAAAATTTACAGGGCCGTGCAAAAATATTCAGTTACGTCAAAGGCTAATATTGGAAATTTGATGCAATTGCATTTTCATTTGCATTAAGCGTTTTTTAACAATTTTTAAATGTATAGCTCAACACCGCTCTTCGAGCGGTGAGCCGGGGCTGCTCCCCTGTTCAATTTTTAAATGTGAATATGATTTGAATTAATGTATCTTTATGTCTGACTGTCCGTTTGACCACCTCCTTATGTTATGCAAGTTCTCAATGCTCTCTATTTAAAATGGCATTAATATTCTCTGTACAACTAGTTTTGTGTACATGGACTCCTTAAAAATGCTAATGCATTGCGTTTTAAGAGAGATTTTTTAAAAATCATATTTTAAAATAACTTTCTATCTCAAAATTCATAATGAAATTGACATTTATTGTTAATAGGCTAATGCTGTATAAAATATGATATGCTTAGATTTTAGATTTAAAAGGTTACACCAAAATATTCAGACACATCAAAGGCTGCAACTGAAAATTGCTGGAATTGTAATTACGTTTATGTTAAACTTTTTTGGCGCACTCCAACAATGGTTAGGAGTAATTATGAATTCAGTTAGTCTATCTGCCTTTCTCTGCTTTTATCTGTCTGTTGTGGGGATAACGTAGGTAAAAAGTATTGAAGGTTAAACGATGTAGAGATTACGTACAGTTCGAAAGTATTAATAATCAATGCGTACCACATAATTTATGCTTCTTTTTTAAAATTTATATTTCCCTTTAAAAGTTAGATTGTTTTGAATATAAAACATATTTTATAGACAAGCAATGATTACTAGATGTTCTGTAGAAAGCTGTAAAGAAAGTACAGCATTATTCTATTTTGTTTGAAACGTACCATGTTATTAAAAGCAAAAACCTAATTCTTAAATTAAATAAATACAGATTAATAATTTTTAGTACATAATTATTTTAATACTGGGTTTTGTACCTGTTTTCCAGAAAGTTAATGGCAATAAAAATTACGTCTTTTGGGCGTTCAAAAATTTAATTCTAATTCTAATTCTAATTCTAATTTAATGCTAAATTTTAATTTTAATTGAGCGTTCAAAATTTTAGGTATAAATTTTTTTCACTAAAATATTTGTGGTCTAATTATTTTATATAATTTCGACATTTTAATTGAAGCAATATTTTGTAAATGTTATTTTATTTTATTTATTTATTTTTATCAGTGTTTTTTACTTCATTGTGTCTTTTAAATCTTTCTTTTCTTAATTTTGAAATTTTCAGGCTTTCTCTTCTCTTGCCATAATAATTTTAAATAACTTTCCTATTGGTTATGTTCCTATTGGTTTGTTTTTCCTATTGGTTATTTTTTCATTGTGTTTTCTTGTATTTTCTCTTTTTCCATTACATTTGACTTTTGATTTTGTAAAAAAAAAAAAAAAAAAAACTTGTCGGAGGCACAAAGGCGCACGTTATCATTATTATTGTATTATTATTATTATTATTATTATTATGGTATTATTATTATTATTATTATTATTATTATTATTATTATTATTATGGTATTATTATTATTATTATTATTATTATTATTATTTTGTTTTCATTTATATATTTTTCCATAATATTTTCCATGAAATATTACAAGCACTTGACATACCTGATAGGCTCCGGACTTTTAGCATTCCATTAATTGAATAGCACACTTTTTATATAGTAAACCTCAGAAATCGTATGCTGTACTTTTCTTAGTTTGAATAATACGAAGATTGATATATGTATACATATGCATAAATGATATTCAGTTAAGGAGCCACTTAAAGCCGTATAAGCTGAAAGTCACAAACGTCACCAGTTCGATGCATTTACCTGATTATAGTTAGCAGTATTGCAGTGGGATTTTTACTTCCATTACCTTACTACCGTAGGTAATGGAAGTATTGTATTTGGTCCAAAAATTCGATATCGAGATTTCACCTGATTTACACGTTTTAAGGTCCTCTTAGTCCAAAAAAGTGGTTTTTGGCAATTGGTCAAAGTGTATGTATGTGTGTATGTACGGAATCTTCTGGCTATCATATCTCCGAAACCAATAAAGACCTACGAAACTTCAGATTGGAGACAGGTCTAGTGTACAGATGATTTTTCCAAATTTTGCTGAAAATTGAAAAACAGGAAATGGGGCATCCATCGGAAACCGGAAGCGGTACCGTAAGTCCGTATCTCAAAAACGGCTCTAACGATTTTCTTCAAATTTGCTCTATTAAAACTCTATTAGATGTCCTTTCGAATGATATAGTTGGTTAGTTCAGGAAAATTGATAGGCGTCCTGTATAAATAGCTCAATTTCAGGTCTCGCAAGCGCGTTCCTTTAAAAACCGCTGTACAGATTTTTTTTCAAACTTGCCATATTAACTCACTTTTAAATATCCTTTTGTATGTAATTATTGTTTTCCGGTCAAAAATTGAGTTTTGGTAAAAGTTGGTATTTAAAAAACGGCTCTAACTTTTTCTTGAAAATTGTAATATAAATCCATTCCTTTTTCATGTATTACGTGGTTATTAGAGGAAAATTAACAGTCATCCTGCTTAGGTAGGTTAGTTCTAAATCTCGGAAATTGGTGTTTCAAGAAATAACTCAACCATACCCCCCCCCCCCCCCCCCTTTCGTTTTTTACCTAACTATATGTAAGCTTCGTTTTAAATATCTTTACATGTGTATAAAATTTCTGTTACCGGAAAAATTTTAGGTTCCTACTACTTCTTTAGGTCACAAGTCTTCTAATCACATTGTCTCCAAAAATTACATATAATACGTGTAGTAGTGGGTAATGGAAGTCGTGTGGCTGTTTCACACTAGATTTTTTAAATATCAGTTTGTTTTGTTCTCGGACTTGTAATTGTCTGTTTTCTCATGCTTTTCTAATATAATTATGAACTGTTGTAGTGCTCGCAAAAAAAAAAAAAAAAAAAAAAAAAAAAAAAAGAAAGAAAGAAAAACTTACATTAATATAATTTGACAGTGAATTAGGACACAGTAAAATTATCGTTTCGGTTTTGCTACTTCACATTTAGTGTATGTATGTATTATTTCCCTCGCTTACTTTTCTAAACATAGTGTAATTTCTTTAATTTTCATGACATTATAAGGATTTCAATTCATGATATTTCAATCGATATTTACTAATGATGTATGTTTAATTATTTTTATTGCATTAAAAAAAATCAATTGTGACAAATTTATATTCTATTATGTATTTGATAACTGTGTCTAAAAGGATTTATTTCTTCATAGGTTTTTACTTTTGAAGGAAGACTTCTTTGAAGGTTTTAACTCCGGAAGAAAAACAGATGAAAATATTTTGGAAATCAACAACTTTTTTTTTTTTTTAAAGATTAATTGTTTAATGTAGTAAAACGAGTGAAAAAAACTTTTTTTTTTTTTTTTTGTTTGAACATAATTTGTAATTATTTTATGGGTTTTAACACTCAGAGAGCCACAAATTTGTTAGTTGGATTATTTTGGAAATATATTTTGTTCACTGATTCTGATCATTTCTGATTTCAATATTTTTATTCACGAACTTATAAAGAAATGTTTAATTAATGTAATGAGTGACAAAATCATTTTTTTTTTTAAACCCAAAGATCGTACTCAGTGTTGCCATATTTAGGAACTTTTTATTTAAATATCCTGAATAATTTTAAAGGAGTGATATTTGATATACATAATTGACGATTACAGTGTTGTCAGACTTTGCAACTTTTTTATTGGACATTATTTTATACGACATTATATTCTACTTAATGAAATTTTCAGCGCATTTATTTCATACCAGAAATTTCATTAAATATAATATAATGTCCTATAAAATAATGTTTCAATAAAGGGAGTCGCAAAGACTAGTAACACTGGACAACTATCTTCGAAATTATTAGGCAACCATTTTTTACAAATATGTCCAATTGCAATTTGGTGGTGGATGTTGAGTAAAATAGTCCCTATAATTGACAACGCTGGTCGTATTTCCCGCTCATTTTTCAGGACACTTTTTAGGATGAGAAATTTCTCTACCAATATTTACAATAATCTATATGCTATCTAATCAAAACACATCACTATAAGAAAGGATAAATATATGATATTTGCAACATTTTAATTTATTCCGGACAATTTTTAGCCCTAACTTTATTTCGGACTACTTTATTTTTAAAAGAGATTTCTCTAATACAATAAAATAAGAAAACATTACTCTTCGGAAAAAAAAAAGTGGTAAGAAATAAAGGCGGGGCTAAAAATACTGTGGAATAAATTAAAATGTTGGCAACTCTGTTTCTGTATGAAGATAGTTGTGGAAAAAAGCACGCAAATTTCTCACCCCTGTGAGTGTCCTGAAAGAAAAAAAAAAAGCGGTGAGTACGATTCCTGGCTAAACCTAATTTGCAATTTTTTTTTGCGTGTTTGAACTAGAAGTTGTAATCCCTGCCCTTATTTTTTCAGAACACTTTTCAGAAATGAAAGATTTTCGCATTTTTTTGATACCACTATTTTCATACAGAAAAAAATTCTGGTAATTTTATAGTAATCTGTTGTGATTATATGGCATAAAGATTATTGTAAATAAATAGTGGTATCAAAAAAGGTGGAAATTTCTCCCCCTTTATGTCCTGGGAAAAAAAAATAACAGAGCTGCCAACCTAATCCGGCAAATTGTTAGTACCGCCCCTTTTTCTACACCACTTAATTTTTAGAGTGTTTGTTTTCTTCATTCATCGTAAATTTATTTGAAGAGAATTATTCTAAAAATTAAGTGATGTAGAAAAAGGGGCGGTACTAACAATTTTCCGGATTTGGTTGGCAGCTCTGAAATAATAATAATAAATGAGGGAGAGTACGACCCTTGGTATACACATCAGATATGGCAACATCTTAATTTATTCCGTAGCATTTTTAGAACCTGCCCTTTTTTTATACCACTTTTCTTATAGGATATTTTTCTTACTGGATTATTTTACAAATATACGTCATTCAGTTTATTTCCAATGTTTTGTATATTTTCAAGAATAGTTTGTATATATGAATACATATGTAAACAAATAATTAATTGATGTAATGAGTCACAGAAGATTTTTCTTTCTCTCTCTTTTTTTTATTTTATTTTATTTGCTGAACCAAATTTATGATTATTTAAGAGTTCCAGCATAAATTATTTATAAATTTGGTAAATTATTATAAGGATTACAAAAATATTAGTGAATGTGTTTGCTGGGCTGTCACAGATGACTTTTTGTTTTCCTTTTTGTACCACTATTTCCAAAAAATAAAATTTATAATATATTTCCACAGGTAAATCTACACTTTGCCAGCATAAATTTATTATAAATTTTTCATTATGAAAATAGTGATAAGAAAATAATAATAATAATAATAATAATAAAATGTCGCCTATGGCACGTGCATTTGGATTGCTTTTTAAAAATGTTCAACATTTTCTGATCATTTTAAACGTTTTGTATGATTACAAAACTATTTATTTTCACGAATCTATGTAATCAAACAATAAATTAATATAATGAGTCACAGAAACATAATTTTTATTCTTTGTTAAACCCTATTTGTAATAATTTTATGGGTTTTAATGTACAAAGGACCACAAATTTGTCAGATGGACAGGGTTGCAATGGTCTGTATTTTTTCCCTGACTCATCCACCAGAAAATTTTTATAGTAAGATTTAGAAGTATATTTTCCCGATAAATTAAGTGAAAAGTACTATATGAATATTCTGGTAGAAGAGTCAGGGAAAGAAAGACGTGTCCGTGGCAACCCTGGATGGATTATTTACAAAATATATAACATTCTCTGATTCTAATGATCATTTCCAATGTTTTATGTGTTTTCAGAAGTATTTTGCATTAATGAACTAATATAGACAAATGAATCACAGAAGTATAATTTCTTTATTGAAAAGAGATGGAAACTTGGCAAAGTCGTAGACAAGAAACATTTTGGAGGGTTTTTTAGTACTTTAGTACATTATATTGAGTCAGGGATGAAAGAGTTCCTGTTTCTCTGCCACCAGTATTTCTATGCAGAAATTTTTATCATACGACTTTTAGCTATCTTTGTAGTCTTATAGGATATGAATTTTTCTAAGAAAATGCGGTGGAAAAAAAACAACAAAAAAACAGCGGATTTCTTTCATAAATGTTGAGTATTAAAAATGAAGTATAATTTATACATTTTCGATAAATTTGCAAAATTTCTGGGTGTTAAAACCCAGTCCCCTTGACTACGGCCTTTGAAATTGGCGTAGAACTCATACCATTACTTACGAATCAAAATTTTCTTCTCCTTAAACAAATGATTTTATAGGTAGAGACATTTTTTAAACATACTGGTTTTTATACTGGTATGTGTTACCATCTCTGGTTAAATTTTATTTATAATATACTTCAAAGTGTTACATTTAATCTATTAAATGTTTTTTAAACATTTTTTTTTAAAATTTAATTTAGAAATTTATTCATCAAGCCTGAAAGTTCATTTCAGAAAATTATGGAGTGGAAGGCTGATTTTTTATACCAACTATGTGAAAAATACCAGAGCCGGGAATCGAACCCGGGCCTTCCGCTTTACATGCGGATGCTCAAATCATCGAGCTATCCTGGCTGATTACCAGCTAGGCATTTCTCACATAACATTCATTGGCAAAGTCACCGAGTCTACAAACACAGTTATATCAAGTGACATTATTAATCATGGCACAACTCCAATAGACCATGAAATTTTCAATTTAATTTAGAAATTTATTCATCAAGCCTGAAAGTTCATTTCAGAAAATTATGGAGTGGTAGGCTGATTTTTTATACCAAATATGTGAAAAATACTAGAACCGGGAATCGAACCCGGGCCTTCCGCGCGAATGCTCAAACCATCAAGCTACCCTGGCTGATTACCAGCTAGGCATTTTTCACACAACATTCGTTGGCAAAGTCGCCGAGTCTGCAAACACAGCTGTATCAAGTGACATTATTAATCATGGCACAACTCCAATAGACCATAAAATTTTCAATTTAATTTAGAAATTTACTCATCAAGCCTGAAAGTTCATTTCAGAAAATTATGGAGTGGAAGGCTGATTTTTTATACCAACTATGTGAAAAATAGCAGAGCCGGGAATCGAACCCGGGCCTTCCGCTTTACATGCGGATGCTCAAATCATCGAGCTATCCTGGCTGATTACCAGCTAGGCATTTCTCACATAACATTCATTGGCAAAGTCACCGAGTCTACAAACACAGTTATATCAAGTGACATTATTAATCATGGCACAACTCCAATAGACCATGAAATTTTCAATTTAATTTAGAAATTTATTCATCAAGCCTGAAAGTTCATTTCAGAAAATTATGGAGTGGTAGGCTGATTTTTTATACCAAATATGTGAAAAATACTAGAACCGGGAATCGAACCCGGGCCTTCCGCGCGAATGCTCAAACCATCAAGCTACCCTGGCTGATTACCAGCTAGGCATTTTTCACACAACATTCGTTGGCAAAGTCGCCGAGTCTGCAAACACAGCTGTATCAAGTGACATTATTAATCATGGCACAACTCCAATAGACCATAAAATTTTCAATTTAATTTAGAAATTTACTCATCAAGCCTGAAAGTTCATTTCAGAAAATTATGGAGTGGAAGGCTGATTTTTTATACCAACTATGTGAAAAATAGCAGAGCCGGGAATCGTACCCGAGCCTTCCGCTTTACGTGCGGATGCTCAAACCATCGAGCTACCCTGGCTGATTACCAGCTACGCATTTCTCACATAACATTCGTTGGTATAAAAAATCAACCTTCCACCCCATAAATTTCTGAAATGGACTTTCGGGCTTGATGAATAAATTTCTAAATTAAATTGAAAATTTCATGGTCTATTGGAGTTGTGCCATGATTAATAATGTCACTTGATACAGCTGTGTTTGCAGACTCGGCGACTTTGTCAACGAATGTTATGTGATAAATGCCTAGCTGGTAATCAGCTAGAGTAGCTGGATGGTTTGAGCATCCGCACGTAAAGCGGAAGGTCCGGGTTCGATTCCCGGCTCTGGTATTTTTCACATAATTGGTATAAAAAATCAGCCTTCCACTCCATAATTTTCTGAAATGAATTTTTTTTTCTTTTTTTTTTTTTTTTTAAAAATAAATAACATTTTTTAACTGTAAGTATGTTTATATACATGTTATCATGGATATGTCCTAAGTTATTATTTAAATGTAGCTTAGACAGTAATGATAAAAAAAAAAAAAAAAAAAAAAATCATAGATGACTTTAATAGATTTTTGAATGGTTTATCTAATTTATTTTTCAGTTCTTTACTCATATTTTCTTTTAACTAATTCACAACAGCTGATGTTAATTTACGTCATTTGGGAATATATAATTCTGCCATAGAGCGTTTCTTTCACAGTTTTTATGTTGCATTATTTCTTAGGAATATGTTCGGTATTCGTATTTGCACAGTCAATATGCCATTGATACGAATACTTTGAATAAAGAGTATACTTTTAATGCATATCAATTTGTAATATGAACATGAATACATGGGTCATACTCCCCACCTTTTCCTTAAAGTACAGAAATTTTTATAGTGCTTTCATTGTAAGATGTCGTAGTTAAATGGGATAGAGACTGTTATGTAAAAATAGTGGTAGCACAAAAGATAAAAATTTCCCATTATTAAAAATGTACTGCAAAACGGGTGGGAAGTACGACCAGTACGACCCATATGTATCTAGAAAACCTTGATATAAAAGAATGTAATTTTTAAAAATAATGCCCACAGACGGAGCTTACTATAACATACTTGCCAATCATCTTATTAATAAACAAAAGATTTTTTAGTACTCGCTTTTTTTTTTTTTTTTTTTTTTTTTTCACACTAGTCCTTTTTTAGAGTAATTTTATATTTATTTAATCGTAAAACTTTTGGAAGCAATTACTCTAAAAACAAAGTGGTGTGGGAAAAGGGGAGTGTACTAAAAACCTTCCTGTTCATAATTATGTAGGATGTTGGCAGATATACTATAAAAGGGCGAAAAGATGCGATCATGAATGCGTTAAGATATATTTCAATGATTTTTTTTTTTTTTTTTAATAAATCATGTGCCCAATACTTTATTTATTGATTTAATTAATTAATTTTTTTTTTTTTGAAATTATTTTTATTTTTAGCCTTTTGATATTATGATGCACATGTAATCTTTTATGTATTGTTTTATTATCACTACTGTTGTTTACTTTAACTATTTTACATTTCAGACGTATTTAAATGGAATAATTCAATACATTTATAAAATTATGTTTTCAATGCAGATTTTTTAAATGGAGAATGTTTTTCAGTTCTTGAGAATAATGCAAATTTAAACATATTGATTCATTATTATTGTTGTTGTTTTTTATTGTAATTATTTGTATTTTTTTAGAGGACTTAACAATTTATTATTTTATTAATTATAGTAGATTTTAAGCTTTTTATACATGCAAAATTCTATTTTTTTCTCATAAATTTTTCATATTGTTTCATTCTTTTATCTTTGTTTTTGCGAAAACTTCAATCATGTCTATTTCAGAAAGATTTGCTTAGTTGCCAATCTGTACGGTTTTTTGCTAACAGTAATTTTTAAGAGAAATCTTTTATACATTTTTGAAACAGTTTTCTATAACTAATTAGGAGGAAATATTTTTCTCAGAAAATTGTGATAATGAAAGACTGTACAAAACGGCAGCTTTGCATTTGAGAAAAAATAAAAATTATAATTAAAATAAAATAAAATGAAAGTTTTGTTAAAATAATCCATCTAATACTTTTTTTTTCATAATATTGCAGTGAAAATCTCTTTCGGACAGCAACCCTATATTAACAATGATCCATCAAGGATGCGTAAGTTTAGCTGCGATATTTTTAAGCATTCTACCATAGATATAGTAATATATATAGATCTATCATCCCCATGTTATCGAGCAAAATATTTTGAGGCCGAAAAAAAGTTCTAAAATCAGCCATTAGAGAGTATTGAAAAAAAGAATAAAAGGAAAAATGAATTTGAAACTGTATCTGGAGTTTTTCATTCACCTTTAGTAAATAAATTATTCATAAATTTTATTTACTAAATTATCCGTGTGTATTCCTGTGTGTGATTTACTGGGGGAAAGGCAGCCATTAGAGTGACTTTTCCCGAAAAAAAAGGCCTCACTTTTTCCCTTTCGTTGATCAATCTATGTCTTATTACTATATCTATGCATTCTACTAAAATTTTGCAATAGTTAAAAGTATTTGAAGAATTTTGTTGTAAGTTAAATTTTAATTGTAATTTATTAAAGACATAACAGCACTTTTTTTTCATTTATATACTTAGAAGTTGTAACTCTAAAATGAATCAATAAATCTAAAATGAAACCAAATAAATCAATTTGGATTTTACAAAAGCATTTTGTGATTTTTTCTTCACACTTGCTTTTAATCACTTGCACTTATTTTGATACTTGCTTTTAATTCCTTGGAAAAAAAAAAAAAAAAAAAAAAAATATATATATATATATATATATATAATGGCACATTTTTTGGTAAATGTATAAATTTATTTTTAACAATGTTGTGTAACAATGTGTAGTGAACATAGACCTATTATAAGAGTGGACGGAGCATTCCATTATTAAGGGAATATAAGAAAAGGTGCAAAGATGAAATCATGTGAATGTTGAAAAAGGTTACCTTTTTTGGCATTTGTCGTGTTATTGGCAATTTTTTTGTTTTGAATATAAATATAAATATATATTATTATTATTATTATTATTAAAAGATACAACACTCAAAACTAATATAAAATATTACAGCTGCTGAAATTTATTTTTACCTTGTTATTAACATCTAACAATGTTCAAAAGTTTTTTTTTAACTTTGGTTTGTCTATACTCGTTTTAACTCTCATAAATAATTATGGACATTTTTGAAATAATATAAGATATAATATAGTTAAACTAATTTAATTTAGAGAAATAAGTATAGCAATTATAAGCATTTTTAAAAATAATTACTTAAAAAGAACGAAATAATAAAATATTAAAAAGAATCTTACCAGTGAAATAAAATCCTTATTTTACTTAACTTCTAGGGTTTTTAAAGTACATCTAATTACTATATCTTGCTATAAAATTCTTTTTTAAATTCAAAACAATTAACTTTTAAAGTGAAATAAAAAATTTAAAAAGAACTTTAAAAGAAAAAGGGAAAATATCGTCTGCTTAATAAAAAGCAGAGTTCAGAGCATGGCGAGTAAATTTCAATATTGGCCAGTTTGGTTTCCTGTAGATCAACATTCACATGACCTTCTTATGAGTTATCTTTCCCGCTAAAAAAGGTTGCCATTGTCCCGTCCACTCTTATAATAGGTCTATGGTAGTGAAGCAATGCTGCACTTAATTGCGCTGGAAGATTATCTGCTGGTAAGCATTCCTTTGGTTGAATTTAATGTTTGTATTAATAATAATAATAAACTGATTAATATTTTATATTTTTGGATTATAATGCTGCAGAGTTTTCAACTGTTATAATTTATTTTCAAGCGTCGTTAGCTTCGCCTTCTTTTAATACCACTTTATTATTTTATCGCAGTTATGTATTGCAGAAAATTATTCTGTAAACAATGCGGTGGAAAATAAAAGCGGGACAAAAAATGTTCCCGAATAAATTATAAAAGTTGGTAACTCTGATGTTGGTTACCTGTGGTCTTGTTCGATTGATGTTCTTAGGGGTTAAAAAAAAAAAAAAGATGATTTAATTTTTTGGGAGAATACAGGAAAGTTTGAATTTTTTCAATACATTACGATTTCCTGAGCTCTTGAGTATTGTTCGGATGTTAAAATACGAGAATTGTGAGTTTTATCTATTTCGATAAATTTTGGTCTCATCTCTCTGCTGAATTGTCCATATGTAAACACAGTCAGTTAAACCTTTAACGGGACATTTATTTCTAGTAATGCAGGGTTGCCAAATTTTTTAATTTATTCCGGAACCCTTATAGCCCCGATTATTTTTCATACTACTTTTTGTAAGAGTATTTTTATCGTATTTCATTGTAGTTCTATATTGTAGAAAAATATTCTACAATGAAAATGGTGTGGAAAAAATGGCGGAGTTAAAAGTACTCCGAAATAAATAACACTTTCGTGACTGCATGATTTTATCTAATTGACAGTAAGGTCTGCCTGTGGGCGTTATTCTCCGAAAGTAAAATATTACAGAACAAAATTTTCTGCATTCACATTTATATTACGAATGGATATACATTATAATTATATTCTTTCTAATCAATATATTTGTATACATAGTAAATTTTATTGCAAAAGTATATGAACACTGGTTACGTACTTAAGAAATAAGTAATACACAGACTACAAAAGAAACGCCTACTGGCGGAGTTACAGATTTTCAAATGACGTGAATCTACGCCAGCGGTCGCGAAAGTGTTAAGGAACTTGGCAGCTCTTGTAATGGTATATTAAAATATTTTTTTGGATTAAGATTGATTTAAGAAAAACAAAAAAAACATTTAACTTATTAGATAAAATTAATTCGACTTTTAATCCTTTATAAGGCCACGAAAAGTATACTTGCCACCCAATCTATTAACTTTAAATGATAAAGACCAGAAGTCGTAGTCTTCGCCTTTTTTTTCAGGACTCTTTGAAGGATGACAAAATTCTGCCCATTTAGCCACCAATTTTTTCTTTAAGAAATATTTTTTGTGTTTTAAAGTAACATTTCGTGGTTAAAAAGGATAGCAATTATTGCATAAAAATACTGATGGCAAAAAAAAAAAAAAAAAAAAAAAAAAAAAGCATACATTTCTCATATCTGAATGTATCCTAAGAAAAAGGCAGAGACTACGAACCCTGTAAAGACGTGGTAAGTTATTTTACCATGCCAACTGCTTTTAGTCTAATCATCCATTTTTGTGGTAAAATTACTAATGGCCGTATTCACCATTAACTTCAACTCCCGGTTCAATGCAAAAACTTGAAAAGCGTCTAAAAGCAGTATCCAGCTTTCCAGCAAAATTTGGCACGCTGTTTCGGCTATCTAGCGTCGAGGATTTCATATAATCTTAGATTGGTTATTTTCTCCTAAAAAAATCTGAAAATAACTACCTATATCGCTAGATGGCAGAAATAACATAGCAAAATTTGCTGAAAATTTGCATCCTGCCTTTAAACGCTTTCAAATTTTCATGTTCAACCAGGAGTTGAAGTTATTGGTCAATAACAGCCTGAGACACAGACTTAAAAAGAAAATTTCAGAAAAATGAATCAACATAGACTGTGACACTTCATTCATTTACTTTGTTCTTACACGTATTTAAGTGGAGTAAATATAGTAAAATAACGTACCGCGTCTTCCCATTTAAAAATCGATTATTTTAATGGAAAGTATACTGCATTTTCCTGCGTATAATCTGCAAGTTAAATAAATCAGTTCTATACCAGAAGGTTTAATTCACAGATAAGGCTACATTGTGCGAGGCAAAACCTTGTTTATAGTTGCCAAGTTAGCAACCTTTTGGCCACCGGAAAATTTAATAACGTTTTTTATCTTACTTTATCAATGAAAACCGTTACAGCTCAATGATTCTGGGTGGAATAATTTTCTTTATATTTAATCGTAATTAGGTCTATCGGATAATTCAGTCCTTTTAAATTAATAAAATGTCACCGGAATGTATTTTGGCAACATTTATATGGTTCTTTACCAATTTTTGCTCATGCTCCCAGGCCACGCCCTCCCAACGAAAACAGCTCGCGTACTGCAATTTATTTAAACCTAACCCCATTTATGAATTAACTGAAATTCTTAATGACATTGCCGCTGAATTCAGTGTTAATCATTTTAATGATTTAATTATCAGACTTAAAACCGCACGTAAAAAAAATGAAGGAAACTGACAGCACTATTAATAAGTTAGCCATTCTATGCACTGTTAAAAATTTCAGCAGAAAACTCTGTGTAATCTATTATCTTAAGTGTTACGTAAAATTACAGAGAAATAATATTACAGTTTTAAAAAATTAAAGAACACGCTTTTATAGAAATGTGAACTAAAAAGCACAAAATATCTATCTTACAAGGAGAGGTCACGACATGGAAAATTCAAATCGGGACGAAATTGCGCAGGATTGTAGTATACTATGAGGGTAACAACATATTAAAGCAGTAGGACCCACTATCCACAAAATTTCGAGAAAAAAGCATTTAAAGTTTCAGTAATCTTTAAATACAAGTTATTTCATAAGCGAGCAAGCGCCCCAGTGGTGTGTTCTTAAAGCGCATGTCTGCTAGCCTGACGATTTGAGTTCGAAGCTAACTCGAGACAACTTTTTTTTTTTTTCTCCTTTAACTTTTTATGTAATCTAAACTTTTTATTTATTTTTACTTTATTTTACAATTCAATTCAAAATTTGAAAATTTTAATAAATTATTTAATTTCTTGAGTATAAAATAACTTTTTGTATTTTAATATTTATAACTTAAAAATACAATAAATTTCTATAACTTAAAAAATAAAGTTTAGTTTTACAAAACCCTAAATAAGAAACATAAAGAAAAACAGACAAATATTTAAATAATTAAAAAATAAGCAAGCTGTAAACAAAGTGTAAAATAGTTAGCAGGTGTTACTTAAATCTTGGTTTGAGCTTCCTGATTTTGTTTGAATGTGTATAAATTACGTAAACGCTTCTAGCTTGTTAATAATAAAGGGCATGTGGAATTTTATTTTGTGCAAGGAAGGATAAAAAAAAGAGGAAGTCGTTATCGAAAAAGAAACGATGTTCATTAACATTTAAAATCTACATTTAAAGATAACATTTCTTTACCTGTAATAATTTAATAGCATCGTCATGCTATACTATAATTTTTCAAGAAACTGTATTGATTGGAGAAGTAATTATTTAATTTGGATAGTAATTATATATGCAATTAAAATGATCATATCTTTGTATTATTATTATTTTTTTAAATTTAAAAAACAAAATGTACTATTGTTTCAAGCATACCTAAAATAAAATAAAATATATTTCGATCAATAATCAAAAACAGTTTCTTTAGTTTTACCTTATTTTACAGTTAAAATAAAATTAAAATTTATTTTTTAAGTTATAGAAATTTATTGTATTTTCAAGTTATGAATATTAAAAATAGAAAAATTTATTTATTTTATATAGAAAAAAATTAAATAATATTTTATTAAAATTTTCAAATTTTGAATTTAATTATAAAATAAAGTAAAAATAAATAAAAAGTTTAGATTACATAAAAAGTTAAAGACGAGAAAAAAATAGTAGTCTCGAGGTAGCCTCGAACCCAAGTCATCTGGCTAGCAGACTCGCGCTGTAGGATCACACCACTGCGGTGCTTGCTCGCTTGCGAAATAACTTGTGTTTAAAGATTACTGAAACTTTAAATGCTTTTTTCTCGAAATTTTGTGGATAGTGGGTCCTACTGCTTTAATATGTTGTTACCCTCATAATATACTACAATACTGCAGAGTTTCGTCCCGATCTGAATTTTCCATGTCGTGACCTCTCCTTGTTAGTATTAAAATGCAGGGTAAGAGAAAATCGTGTGAGTGACACACCATAATATTTACATACATTTAAAACTTTAATTAAAATAATTTAGAATTAAACAAAAACCATTTTTAAAAAACCTCCCCTGACTGCGATCGAACGCTAGACCTTTAGGCTCGTAGCGCGGAGCTATACCTCGACGCCACGGCGCTCACGAAGAGAAAGTCTTTCTTTACAATATAGATTTTTTGTTTGCTCCCAGAGCGGTTACAAACATACAAACATACAAACATACATACATACAGGTGAAGCTAATAAAAGCATGTTAAAAAATAATATTATAGTTTTAAAAAATTAAAGAACGCGCTTTTATAGAAATGTGAACTAAAAAACACAAAATATCTATCTTAGTATTAAAATGCTGGGTAAGAGAAAATCGTGTGAGTGACACACTATAATATTTACATACATTTAAATCTTTAATTAAAATAATTTAGAATTAAACAAAAACCATTTTAAAAAAATCTTCCCTGACTGGGATCGAACGCTAGACCTTTAGGTTCGTAGCGCGGAGCTATACCTCGACGCCACGGTGTTCACGTAGAGAAAGTCTTTTTTTTTTTTTTACAATATAGATTTTTTGTTTGCTCCCAGAGCGGTTACAAACATGCAAACATACATACAAACATACATACATACAGGTGAAGCTAATAAAAGCGTGTTAATAAACGGAGATGTTAAAATCTTATTTTATGCATTCATTTTAATAACTAATGTTAATTTAGTTAATTATTGTTGAGAATATATTTAGGACTTAAAAAGTTTTTTCTAAAGTAGAAACAGTCAATACAGACTAAAGATTGAGAATCTCGATTATTCACTTTTAACTAAAAATTACTGTAAATTTACAGAGACTCTGGATAAATATTTACATTAAATTTACAGAAATTTTGAACAGCGTGGGAAGACCTCTGAAATTAAGCTTCTGATCTTCCATAATTTGGAAGTTAATTTCCCTTATGTTGCTATGACTCATTTCAATTTTAATTAACTTCGTGACTGGTAGCCGTTCCTAACTTTAACCTTATTTTTCATTTATTACTATGTTTTTATTAACTTCTATTCTTGTTTGTTTGTTTGTTTGTTTGTTTGTCCGGTACAAATCTTGCAATCTATTTTTAACTAACTGCCCTACTAGCTAGACATTTGAAACTTTCACAGTAGCTCAGAACCCGGTGACAACACAATACTTCGAAGTCAGATTTTCGAATTTTCGAATAGCTATCTTTTAATTAATTAAAATATGAAAATAATAAGCTCTTAATAGCAATAAAAATAGTCATTAAAATATTAGCTATAATTTAATTGTTGCAAAAAAAAAAAAAAAAAAAAAAAAAAAAATTACGAGTTCATTTTATTTTGACATAAAAATAAATACATTTAATTAGACGTGAGCGTTAAAAAATTTTAAAAAGTTAAATGATGCATCTGGCAAAAATTGATGTCATTATCACTTTAAAGATTTTCTACACATTGATAAAGTGCTAATGTAGTTCATGATGCAAATATGTTGTTCTGAAAGGATTAATATTTTATTTTTAAAACCATTTTTTTTTAAATTCAAATTTCCCGTAACTCTAACCAATCACATTAGAACGTCCATCTTTGGAATATCGATAATAAGGATTTTCTCTCACCAAAAGCCGCCAAAAAAGTCGCCAAATTTGGCGCCAAATCCATTACCTGCCTACTGGAGCTTTTTAATGCATTTTAAAGGGAAAATTAAGCTATTTTAACGCGAAAAGAAGCTGGAAATGCAGAAAATTGACATTTTTATCAACTTACTAAGCCTCTTTGAAAGAATTAATACAAAAATAAATACAATTAGTTACAATTTCGTAATAATACGCATTGATAAAGTGCTAATGTAGTTAGTTCTATAGCTATGATTCAACAGAAAATTTAAAAACGTGGTTTATAAAAAGTTTTTGATCTTATAATTATTTTTTTTTGTTTATTTTAATCATCTGGTACCTGTATTTTAAGTCTGATGCCTATGTTTCTGGTCACTGAGGTGTGGGGCATTTGGCCCCGTTTACTCGGCACTTATCATGTCTTGAACGTTTTATTATTCTAAAAGTTACCCAAGAATATCTTAAGGTTGCACATCAGTCAGTTCCTCTCTTTTCTCTTTCCCCATGTTTCTGTTTGTGATTCTTCATGCAGTGATGCCAGATGGTCGAAAATTATTTCTCCAAAGAGGTCTTCAAATTTCCACAAATCAGGTTTTTTTTTCCGAAAAAAATCCCCAACTTAATTTCTACTAAAAAGGAAAAATAAATTTTTTTTCAAAAAAAAAAAAAAAAAAAAAAAAAATCAAGCAGATTTAAGTGGATTTAAGCTCAGATTTTTCCCCAAATGAAGACAATTTTTGAATAAAATCCCCAAATAGCAATAAAGCTATTGAAAATCCCTGGTCGTAGGGATAAATCATTACGTTGCCAACATTGACAGAAAATTGAAGAACTCCCCAGATTTGTCCCCAAAAAATTTTAGAATTCCTCAAAAAGTCCCCACAAACATTTGGTCCCCAAAATTGTCCCCAGAAGCCTCAAAAATCCCCAAAATGGGGACAAAATCCCCAATCTGGCATCACTGTCTTAATGCTTCATTTTATAAGGGTATCTCATTCAAAAATGGAGTTTTACGAAATATGTTGTTTGAATATTAATTACCCTTTGAACATGTCGCCTTTTAGCTTAATGAGTAATTTTTTGAAAAAGAAAAATTAAAATAATAATTAAAATATTTTATTTTATTACGTAAATTTAAGACTTGAAGTTTAGATCTCTAAACGAAATATTTATTTATTTATTTATTTTTTTTCCAAAAAATTGCTCATTAACCTAAAAGGTGACATATTCAAAGAGTATTATTCAAAAAACAGAATTTGAAAAACTTCATTTTTGAATGAGATATTCTCATAAAACTAAGAACAGAAATCTCACTGGATAACATGAGAAGAAAGAAAGATGGAATCTGACTGATGAATTTGCCTTAAATATTATCCAGGATAAATATCCAGTGCGAGTACTTTAATTCAAAATAATAGAACTTTTCGGTAGACCTAATATATTGAAGAAAATAATTATAAGATAAAAAAAAAAAAAAAAAAACTTTTTATGTACCATGTTTTAAATTTTCTGATGTATCATAGAGCTCTTATCGATGTGCATAAAATTTTTTAAGTGATAATGACGTCAATTTTTGTAAGATGCATAATTTAACTTTTTATAATTTTTTAACGTTCACGTTTAACTAATTGTATTTATTTTTAAGTCGAAAGAAAATGAACGCGTAAATTTGTTTTGGCAACAATAAAATTATAGCTAATATTTTAATGGCTATTTTAACGCTATGAGGATGTTATTATTTTCATATTTTAATTAATGAACCATATTCCCACTTTGGGTTCGAGGCTACAAGAATATCAGCTGGTTAGGCAAACAATCCTCAACTCTACCATAGCAAAGCATTGTGGGTTGCAAATTTTTATCTTGCAATATTATTTCTAAGAGTTACAGATTATATGAAATTGAAGTAAGAGTGATATAGTGATAACTTTGTTTTGTTTTTAATCCAGTTTTAGTACTATACTTTAATATTAATCAACATATGTAATATTAAAAGTTGCCGTGTGAACTGTGGCGATGTTAACAAATTTAAATGGATGTTCCATTTAGTAAATTCCTTTATTAAAGTGATTGAAATTCTATTTATTTAAGCTTTGATGTCTATATATATGTGTGTGTGTATAAAATGTTCTTATTAATCTTTTTTTCATTATATATATGCATGTATGTGTGTGTGTGTGTATACATAAAATGTTCTGCAATTTTACGATATGGAATAGTCTTAACTTTATCATTCGATTCAGTTGTTTACATTTCACTTTTGTTCTTGTTTGAACATTATTATTAAGTTTCACTGCAGAAATATTTAGGAAAATGTTATACGTAACAATAAAATGTCATCTTGAATCTAATTTGTTTACAAAATATCGGCCACGTGTTCGGCGATTTTACCTACGGTGACGTCACAGGAATACTGTCCATTGTATTTATTTTTAAGTCGAAAGAAAATGAACGCGTAAATTTTTTTTTGGCAACAATAAAATTATAGCTAATATTTTAATGGCTATTTTAACGCTATGAGGATGTTATTATTTTCATATTTTAATTAATTATAAGAAAACTAATCAAAAATTCGAAAATCAGAATTTCGAAGTATTGTGTTGTCACCGTGTACTGAGATACTGTGAAAGTTTCAAGTGTCTAGCTAGTAGGGAAGTTAGTTAAAATTCGATTGCAAGATTTGTACCGGACAAACAAACAAACAAGAATAGAAGTTAATAAAAAACATGGTAATTACAAACAATACAGTGCTTGAAAAGGACGGTACTAACGACATTCATAATAAATTAAAGATGTTCTCAGCTATGAATATACCGGGTGATTCAAAATAGATGTTACAGCGATTATCTCGTAAATTAAGAAAGATAGAAATATACTTCCAATTACAAAATTGGTGCAAATTAAGAGTAGATTTCAGATATGGCATTTTTTTGTACAAGGGGCTGTATACATATTAAATACGAATTTTAATTTTTATACGGCCCCTCCTATCAAATGACTTATATTTAGACAAATATTCTCCTCGTTCCAACAAGCAAAATAAAAAAAAAATCATCTCTCTAAGTCAAAATCTCGCTGAGTTATTACAATTTGAAAATTCTAGCATTTTTCGCCAAGTCTTAAGGGGTTGTATCAAAAGTGATAAATTGTAATTACTATAGCTTTTGTAATAAGGCATACGTTGATCAGCGTTTGGGGAAAAAAAATCACTCAGAAAAAAATGGCTATTTTAACCTGCAATGTCTCTCTTTCCTCTAATGAATACACAAGAGAATACTCATTAACACTTTCAACAAGGTTGAAAAGTATTAATGACCTCAGTTTGTCTGTCTGTCTGTCCGTGTGTCTGTCTGTCCGTCTGTCTGTCTGTCAGCGCTCTAACTCCCGTAAATATTTATGGAATTTCTTGAAACTGATATATGTTATTCAAGTCACTATCGGATGTTCCCTATTGAAAATGGAGTTTATACCTCTACTGGTTTGTGTACAGGGACCCCGAAAATATTTCAAAGCATTGTGTTTTATGAGAGGTATTTCTATAAATTATATTTCGTACCCTTACTGTACACAAATCTTAATGAAATTGAAATATGTTATTTAAGTTCAATATCGGATGTTTCCTGTATAAAATGGAGTAAATACCGCCACTGATTTGTGTACAGGGACACTCAAAAGTATTCCAAATCATTGCGTTCTATGAGAGATATTTCTATAAATCAAATTTTAATATCTTTACTTTCCACTAAATTTTAGGAAATTGAAATATGTTATTTATACGCACAAAAGAATGCTTTACATAGAATTTAGCTTGATTATCATTAGATTTACAGGATGACACAAAAATATTCTGTTATTATAAATATTTTGTTATATTAAGCGCTTTTAATAAAAATTTGCTAGAATTCTACTTTCGTTTACATTAAGCGTTTTTAACACTTTCTAACATTTTTTTAAGTGTGAATATGATATCAATTTGTTTATCTGTCCGTCTGTCTGACTGGCCGCGCTCTAACTCAGGTAAATGTTTATGGAATTTTTTGAAACTGATATATGTTATTCAAGTTCACTATCGAATGTCCCCTATTGAAAATGGAGTTTATACCTCTACTGGTTTGTATACAGGGACACCCGAAAGTATTTCAAAGAATTGTGTTCTATGAGAGGTATTTCTATAAACCATATTTTCATACCTTTACTGTACAATATCTTCATGAAATTGAAATATGTTATTCAATTTCACTATTGGATGTTTCCTATATAAAATAGATTGCATACTACCACTAGTTTACGTACAGGGACACTCAAGAGTACTCCAAAGCATTACGTTCTTTGTGAGATATTTCTATAAATAAAATTTTAATAACTTTTCTTTCCACGAATTTTTAGGAAATTGAAATATGTTATTTATATGCACAAAAGAATGCTTTGCATTGAATATAAAATGGTTATCGTTAGATTTACAGGGTGGCACAAAAATATTCAGTTATATTAAGAGCTATTGATAAAAAATGGCTAGAATTGTACTTTTCTTTACATTAAGCGTTTTTGACACTTTCTATCATTTTTTTAGTGTGAATATTATTTCAATTTGTGTATCTGTCTGTCTCTCTTTCTGTTTTTCTGCGCTCTAATTCCCGTAAATATTTATGGAATTTCTTTAAACCGATTATTTTATTCTTCACTATCGGATGTTCCCTATTGAAAATGGAGTGAATAACCTCTTCTGGTTTGTGTACAAGGACACCCAAAAGTATTCGAAAGCATTGTGTTCTATGAGAGGAGTTTCTATAAACAATATTTTAATACCTTTAATATATAGAAACTTTAATGAAATTTGAATGTGTTATTCAATTCCCTATTGATGTGTCCTATGTAAAATAGACTACAATTGTAAATGGTTTACGTACAGGGGCACTTGAAAGTATCCAAAGCATTGTGTTGTATGAGAGTTATTTTTATAAACCAAATTTTAATAGTTTTATTTTCCGCAAAGGTTAATGCAATTGAAATATATTATGCACAAAAGAGTGCCTTCTATGTAATATTGTATGGTTAGCATTAGATTTACTGAGCCACACAAAAATAATCTGTTACATTAAAAATTTGCTGGAATTGCACTTTTATTTACATGAGCGTTTTAACTCTTTCTAATAATTTTAGTGGGAATATGATTTGTGCATCTGTCTGTAGGATTCTCTGTCTTTCTATCTGTTTGTCTCCGGCTCCTATTATCCGTGAATATTTTGAGAATTTTTAAAAAATGATACACTCGAGTTCCCTTTGGAATGTTCCCTATTTAAAATGTCATTAATAGGTTCTGTACAACTAGTTTGTTTACAAGGACAACAACAACAACAATAAAAAAAAGCCAATGTATTACGTTTTAGGACAGAATTTTTCAAAAGTTATATTTAAAAAACTTTCTACCATAAAAATCATAAAAACATTGACATGTATTATTAATATTTAAAAATATTGTTTTGTATAGAATATGATATGATTAACTTTCAGATTTACAGGGCTACAGTAAAATATTCAGAGAGTTTAAAAACTGTAATTATAATCTAACGGCTGCATTTTCTTTTGCTTTAAGCCTTTTTAACACTTTCCAAAATGCCTAAGACTAATTTTAAAATCAATTACTCTATCTGTATGTTTTTCAGTCCTTCTGTCTGTTGTGTGATAACGTGGGCAAAGAATATTAAAAGTTATTCGATACAGCAATTGCGTACTGTTGGAAAGTGTTACTAATCAATGCGTACTGCATGATTTTTCTTTCTTGTTTTTAATTTAAGAAATAATATTTATGAATAATTTATCTACTAAAAGGGAATTTTCAAATTCGATTTTCTTTCTTTTCCTATATAAATTCTTGTATACACGGTGTAGAGAAATAATTGTTTTTGAGTGATATTTCCGAAAATTACCTTTTGTTGTATTTCCACGTTTTCAGATTATCTGAATTAAAAAATCATGTTTTTAGCGGTTGGTGTCTATCTCTCTCTCTCTCTCTCTCTGTGTGTGTGTGTGTGTGTGTGGTGTGTGTGTCTGTGTGTTATTAGAATATCTCAAAATCAAACAGTAGCAGAAAATCCAAATTCGATATTCTAAATCCGTATCATATTGCGGTGCTACACTAAAGTATTCGTTGCGATAAGACAATTGTTTGTTCACAGGGTCATCCAAGAGAATTCAAATACATTACGTCTGTGAGCGAAATTTCTCATATGTACAGTATGATATCTATAGACTGCCCTAAACAAAATGAAAAGAACATATTATTATACGCATAAAAGGAAGTTTTATGTAGATTGTGGTATAGCAATCATTCATCATTCATTTACAGGGTTACCCAGAGTATTTTGTTATATTGGAGCTATACTTGGAAATTACTGGAAGTGTATTTCATTTTGTGTTACTTGTTTTACATATGACACTAAATTTACGTACACAAAGTCATGTGTATATAGTTTATAGACCCAAAATTAAGGTAAACCTTTTTTTTTTTTATTATTAAATTTAATTGGCGTAAGAGCTTTGCTGCATTTTGTTTTATTTCGAAGAACACTGCTGACCCAGAACGGAAAATTAATTTCTGATACCCATACTGTAAACAAAGTAGTTTTTGGAGAGAGATTTTTTTTCTGTATAATATCACGTTTTGAGCCCTCCTGAATACGAAAGATAAATTTTTAGTGGTTGATCTGTATATATATGAATTATCAGCATAATTTAACAACAAATAATCTGGTGTGCCACTCACACGACCTTTTCTTACCCTGAAATTTAATACCATAAATACAGGTTGGAAATTAAGAGGTAACATAAAGAGTACAGTTATGTGAACCTATGTTAAAATAATTCAAATTAGGCTTCGGAAGAGTTTTATATGATAATTAGTTCTTTGTGAGCTAAGATTTATGCAAAGTAAATAAAATTTGGTATATAGAAATATCTTCACATAGAAATCAATGCTTTGGAATACTTTCGGGTGTCCCTGTATACAAACCAGTGATGGTGTTTACTCCATTTTCTACAGAAAACATCCGATAGAAAATTTTATTAATGCATGCATAAATTAAAAGTATTACAATATGGTTTATAAAAATACCTCTCATAGAACACAATGCTTTGGAATACTTTCGGGTGTCCGTGTGCACAAGCTAGCAGAGGTATTCACTCCATTTTCAATAAGGAACATCCGATAGTGAACTCAAGTAACATATGTCAGATTCTGGAAATTCTATGAATATTCACGGGATTTAGAGCGCGGACACACATACAGACAGATGGACAGACAGACAAATCGAAGTCATTAACACTTTTCAACCTTGCTTGAATTGTTAAAGAGCCGAAGTCATTAAATTTTTCAACCATGATGGAAAGTGCTAAAAATAAAACGCGAAAATTTCACACGGTTTCGCTAGTATTTTAATTTTTTTCCTCTCTTGACGTGTTTTGATTTGCAGGTGACCCCCGAAGAAATTTAACTATTAAATTTTTAACAATACGAAACAAGAAAGAAAAATCATGCAGTACGCATTGATTAGTAACAATTTCCAACTGTACGTAATTGCTGTATTGAATAAATTTTAATATTCTTTGCCTACGTTATCACACAACAGACAGAAAGACTGAAAAATATACAGATAGAGTAATTGATTTTAAAATTACTCTTAGGCATTTTGGAAAGTGTTAAAAAGGCTTAACGCAAAAGAAAATGCAGCCATTAGATTATAATTTCCGCTTTTGATCTCTCTGAATATTTTAGTGTAGCCCTGTAAATCAGAAAGTTAATCATATCACATTCTGTACAAAACATTACTTTAGAATATTAACAATACATTTCAATATATTTATGATTTTTACAGTAGAAAGATTTTTAAATATAACTTTTAAGAAATTCTGTTCTAAAACGTAATGCCTTGGCTTTTCTTTTTTTTTTTTTTTTTTTTTTTTTGTTGTTGTTGTTATTGCTGTCCCTGTAAACAAACTAGTTATACCGGACCTATTAATGTCATTTTAAATAGGGAACATTCTGTAGGGAAAATATTTATAAAAATAACACTCATAGAACACAATGCTTTCGAATGCTTTTTGGTGTCCGTGTACACAAACCAGAAGAAATATTCACTCCATTTTCAATATGGAACATCCGATAGTGAACTTCAATAAAATATATCAGTTTCGAGAAATTCCATAAATATTTACAGGAGTTAGAGCGCGGGCAGACAGACAGATGGACAGATACACAAACTGCAATCATATTTACCCTTAAAAATGTTAGAAAGTGTTATAAACGCTTAATGTAAACGGAAGTACAATTCTCGCAATTTTTTATTAATAGCTCTTAATATAAATGGATATTTTTGTGTCACCATGTAAATCTAATGCTTATCATGCTATATTCAATGCAGAGCATTTTTTGTGCATATAAATAACATATTTCAATTTTCTAAAACTTCGTGGAAAGTAAAGTTATTAAAATTTGATTTATAGAAATATCTCTCATAGAACGCAATGCTTTGGAATACTTTTAAGTGTCCCTGTACATAAATCGGCGGTGATATTTCCTCCATTTTATACAGGAAACATCCAATAATGAGCTTGAATAACATATTTCAATTAAATGGAGATAAGTCTACAGTAAAGGTATGAAAATATGGTTTATAGAAATACCTCTCATAGAACACAATGCTTTGAAATACTTTCGGGTGTCCCTGTACACAAACTAGTAGAGTTATAAACTCCATTTTCAATAGGGAACATCCGAAAGCGAACTTGAATAACATATATCAGTTTCAAGAAATTCCATGAATATTTACGGGAGTTAGAGCTCATACAGACAGACAGACGGACATGCAGATACACAAAACTGAAATCATATTCTCACTTAAAAAATGTTAGAAAGTGTCAAAAACGCTTAACGTAAACGAAAGTGCAATTCTATCAATTTTTTATTAATTGCTCTTAATGTAACTGGATATTTTTGTGCCACCCTGTATATCTAATGCTAATCATGTTATATTCTGTGCAAAACATTCTTTTGTGCATATAAATAACATATTTCAATTTCTAAACATTTCGTAGAAAGTAAAGTTATTAAAATTTGATTTATAGAAATATCTCTCATAGAACGCAATGCTTTGGAATACTTTTGAGTGTCCCTGTACATAAACCGATGGTGGTATTTCCTCCGTTTTATACAGGAAACATCCAATAGTGAACTTGAGTAACATATTTCAATTTCATTCAGATATGTCTACAGTAAAGGTATGAAAATATGGTTTATAAAAATACCTCTCGTAGAACACAATGCTTTGAAATACTTTCGGGTATCCCTGTACACAAACCAGTAGAGGTATAAACCCCATTTTCAATAAGGAACGTCCGATAGTGAACTTGAATAACATATATCAGTTTCAAGAAACTTCAAAAATATTTACGGGAGTTAGAGCGCGGACAGACAGACGGACGGACAGACAGACAGACGGCAGACAAACAGACAAACCGAAGTCAAACACTTTTCAACCTTGTTGGAAAGTATTAATAATGTAAATTTGCATTAAGTTCTTAAAACTGTTGATTTCACGTATTTGAATGTTTATAATTGCTATTTTAAAATAAAGGATCTTTTTTTAATTTTTCTCGTCTCATAGATAACCCCCTAATGTGGGCCCGTTGGCGTCGAAAAATAGATGCCAAAATTGAAAAAAAAGTGGTGTAAGTCATTATTTTCAAATTGCAATAACTCAGTGAGATTTTGACTTAGAGAGATGATTTTTTTTTTATTTTGCTTGTTGGAGCGAGGAGAATATTTTTCTAAATATAAGTTACATGATAGGAGGGGCCGTATAAAAATTAAATTTCGTATTTAATATGTATACAGCCCCTTGTACAAAAAAATGCCATATCTGAAATCTACTCTTAATTTGCACTAATTTTGTAATTGGAAGTTTGTTTCTATCTTTCTTAGTTAACGAGATAATCGCTGTAACATCTATTTTGAATCACCCGGTATAGTCGGTAACAAAAGTCTTCAAACACTAGCAAAAATTTCTATATAATAATATTATAGTTTTAAAAAATTAAAGAACAAGCTTTTATAGAAATGTGAACTAAAAAGCACAAAATATCTATCGTAGTATTAAAATGCTGGGTAAGAGAAAATCGTGTGAGTGACACAACATAATATTTACATACATTTAAATCTTTAATTAAAATAATTTAGAATTAAACAAAAACCATTTTTAAAAAATCTCCCCTGACTAGGTTCGAACGCTAGACCTTTACGTTCGTAGCGCGAAGCTTTACCTCACAGCCACAACGTTCACGTAGGGAAAGTTTTTTTTTACAATATAGATTTTTTGTTTGCTCCCAGAGCGGTTACAAACATACATTATACATACAGGTGAAGCTAATAAAAGCGTGTTAAAAAGGGTACACTTAATACAGTTTTGTCAAATAAATCCTTGTCGAATCCTGTTCTTAGTCGGTCTAAGAACAAGATTCGACAAGGATTTATTTAACAAAACTGTATTAAGTGTAATTTTTTTTACATAGGAATTTTCGCTAGTGTTCGGAGACTTTTGTTACCGACTGTACATATTACTCTATACCTCTGGATTGACAGGGAATATTCACACGATATATTTAAATATTTATTAAGGGTCTCTGGGGCTTAAACTTAGGAAAAGTTTGACTTTTTGAGGGAAGAAAAAAAAAATATGTACAGTGGAACCTTGCATATCGAAGTCGATAATTCCACGAAAGAAAAAGAGAAGGATATAATAGAAACTTTGATCTATCCTTTTGTGAGTATTAATTACATCATAAAAAAGTTAAGTTCATATACACGCGAGATTAAAAATAACTGGATTGAACATACGTACAATCGCAGAAAATAAAGTTCCTTTATTTTTAAATTCCTTTGTTTTCTTTATTTTTTACACTGTTTTATCTTCATTTTGTCCAAACTGCAATCTAATACAATCATACAATGTTTTTGACAATCGACGAATTTTATAATTAGCATTCGTTCCCCGAAATCACATTTCCAATATTGCTACAAGTCTCTTCATGATTTTTTTTTTTTTTTTTTTTTACATTCTGGTTAATGCCAACAAATTAAATAATAGTAAAAAAATGTACCATAAATATCTGTATAACATTTCAATAGAGTTCTAACAACCACGTGACATTCTTCTTAGCAACCGTACTTTGCTGAAGGACAATGCTAATTTTTCTATGCCTTTGGAAGCGTAGTTGTCGAATTTTTTTATGCTTTTACAAATACATTTACAACACTGTGTTACAATAAATTTGTAACACTATTCCGCAATGATAAAATGGGTCAGTGATGTCAACTGTCCCTCAGCAAACATGCTCGTGACGTCATCTGTTAGAATTCTATAGAGTTCTAACAGATGACGTCACGAGCTTGTTTGCTGAGAGACAGATAACCTCACTGACCCATTTTATCAATGCGGAATAGTGTTACAAATTTATTGTAACACAGTGTTGTAAATGTATTTGCAAAAGCATAAAAAAATTCGACTACTACGCTTCCAAAGGCATGGAAAAATTAGCGTTGTCCTTCAGCAAAGTACGGTTTCTAAGAAGAAAGTCACGTGGTTGTTAGAACTCTATAGAATTTATAATAATATTTATTTCAGTTTATTATTGGTTGAAGTTTTTAACCATTAAAGGGTAAAAAATTTCAAAGGAAAAGCAATTTTTGAAAATTACAGTTAGCAAAATATTTATTCAGAAATAGTTTTAGGAATATTTTTCTTTTTTAATTATATATATATTTTTTTCATTAAAAAAGTTTTATAATGATGATTCATATTTTCAGGTCCTTATATGCCAGCAAATTCTCCTCCTCTCATGAATCCTTATGCTTCTAACATGAATTCTTTTCCTTCGCCATATATGAATCAACTTCCTGTTCCTAACGTGAATCCTTACGCTCCATATATGAATCTAAATGGTGTTCCTGGTTCGAATTCGAATCCAGCTCCTTATGCTAATCCTTATTTTCAACAAGCAGGTAAGATTATCCTTTAGTGAATTTAAAATTATCTTTCAATGTTATTTCAAAATATTCAGGAAGAGAGTGTTAAAAATATGACTTTATGGAAGTTGCAATTTCTTAATTTTTTCGAATGGATATGGATAATTTTTAAAGAATATTTGCTAAAAATAAATAAATAAATAAATAAATAAATATAAATAAATAAATAAATAAAAATAAATAAATAAATAAAAATAAAAACATGTTACTTTATTTTGTGTTCAGATAGCTTACTATAGCTTACTATAGCTTCAGATAGCTTACTATATGAAGTCTTTTAAAACTCAGTATTTTTAAACTGATATCAGTTTTATTCTTAGTAATATTAATGCCAGAAAAAATAAAAATAAAAATCTTTTTTTTTTTTCGTTTAACAATAGTAAATCTCCACGATGTTTTATATATAATTACGTAGTTTAATTTATAATTTATAAAAATTCTGATGTCAGTGTCTTTAATTGATATTAAACTTTTATGTTGGTTTTTACATATTCTAAAGTATTTACATGTTGCTTATGCTAAAGCAAGAAGAGTGACACAGCTGAAAAATACAGCATTTGAAATAAAACAACTTAAAGAATACGATAAAGTTTTAAACAACCAGCAATAAAATTGACAAAAATGCCATTTTGATGGATAAGTTATGAGATAAAGATGTGACGCTTTTCATGCCCGTTGAAGCGCTTCACACACATTTTTCATTTGCAAATACTCAAAACTGTTGTTTTTCGATTTGCATCACGATTCTCGCCTTGATGTGACAGTTTTGTTTTTAGGTGGAACGAAAATAAGGTTGAAAAGCAGATATATAATAATACATAGCTGCCAATATTTTAATTTATTCCGGAGTACTTTTAGCCCCAACTTTATTTCGCACCACTTTATTTATAGAAACATTTTCTTCAATAAATAACTTCGATAAAATAAGAAAAAATTATTTTAAAAAAAATAAGTGGTACGAAACAGAGGCGGGGCTAAAATTACTCCGGAATAAATTAAAATATTGGCAGCTATGATAATAGTGTACCTTTAACCCCTTAACGCGCACTGTCCTCGCTGCGAGGACGCAAAATTTAAGATCCAGCTACAAAAATTCATCCCGGAAATTTCTTAGCAAAAATTTACGTTTATAACATATCAGAAAAGGCCGGTTTTTTTAACCTTAAAATTTAAAATTTCTTTTAGTTTAATTTAGTTCATGAATTCCGGTGGCAGTATAATTTAAATGACCCGAATTGTCTTGCGCCGCAAAGGGTTAAATACAGAATATAATAAATAACTGGTGGCTACCAGTGTACCACTGTAGCTTAGAACTATAAAACAACACAACTAAAAAACAAGTAACAGTAAGTAGAAGTTTTACCGAAATGCTGAAAGCATAATTAGATGTGAGTTATTTCAATTTAAAAAGCATTATATTTTATCAATAAATAAATTTGATAAGTAAATAAATTTTTGTCTATTACTGTAGCATTTTGTACTCTAAAAAACTATCATATTAAGTTATGCTTGTAGTTAGATTAACATCAAAATACTTTGTAATCTAGCCGCAAATTTTAACAATATAATAAAAACATATTTAAATATCTTGTGGTTTATATTCATATTTATTTTATTCTTTTCAGATCCTTATGGTATGCCCCAGCTTCCTGAAGGAGGTAATGTTCTTTTACTTCTTAAAACTTTCTCAATAAAAATAAAATGGGTACTATTCCATTTAAGGCTCCTGTATAAACAGTCGGTAACAAAAGTCTCCGAACACTAGCGAAAATTCCTATGTGGAAAAAGTACACTTCATACGGTTTTGTTAAACAAATTCTTGTCGAATCTTGTTCTTAGTCAGTGTAAGAACATGATTCGATAAGGATTTATTTAACAAAACTGTATTAAGTGTACTTTTTTTTATATAGGAATTTTGGCTAGTGTTCGGAGACTTTTGTTACCTACTGTACTTACCAGAAATGTGTCCCATAGACGTAATGTCTTTGAATTCTCTTGGATGGTCCTGTAAACGAATTATTTGTTTGATCTCAATGAAAAGTTACCAACACCGTGACGAAATGTACGTTTATGCACGAATTATTTTTACTCTGATCTGGAAAAGATTTTTAAAAATTCAAATAAATCGGGCAAAAACATTTAGCCGTGTTTCTTTTCTCTATATATATACATAGCTGCCAATATTTTACTTTATTCCGGAGTACTTTTAGCCCCGCCTTTAATTCGCACCACTTTATTTATAGAAAAATTTTCTTTAATACATAACTTCGATAAAATAAGAAAAAAAATGATTTAAAAAAATAAGTGGTACGCATTAGAGGCGGGGCTAAAATTACTCCGGAATAAAGTAAAATATTGGCAGCTATGTATATATACACCCCGCGACAAAAATATAGGTACAAAGGCATTTTTCTTTGATTTTACATAAAATAACATTATCTAAATTGTGCTTATCATATATTATTATCATAAAATAACACTATTTCCGGATAAATTTTTGTTTTAAGACTAATTTAGAAAAGTTTTAAGACTAAATTTTTCTAATTTAAGGCTACACTCCGCGACAAAAAGATAGAAACAAAGTCTTTTTTTTTTTTTTTTTTTTTTTTTTAATTTTCATAAAATAACATTATTTAAATTGTGCTGATCATTTTATTATCATAACAAAATATTATCATATCAAAAACATATTAAATATTTGAATCATATTCAAAATATTCATATTAAAAAAAAAAAAAAAAAAAAAAAAAAAACCTTTGTTCCTATCTTTTTGTCGCGGTGTGTAGTCTTAAATTAGAAATATTTTAGTCTTAAAAGTTTTCTAAATTAGTCTTAAAACAAAAATTAGTCCGGGAATTATGTTATTTTATGATGATAATAAATGATAAACACAATTTAGATTACTACGTTATTTTATGAAAAATCAGAAAACACCCTTTGTACCTACCTTTTTGTCGCGGGGTGTATATATATATATATATATACAGTCGGTAACAAAAGTGTCCGAACACTAGCAAAAATTCCTGTGTAAAAAAAAAGTACATTTCATACGGTTCTGTTAAATAAATCCTTATCGAATCATGTTCTTAGACTGACTAAGAACAGGATTCGACAAGGACACTTTTGTTACCGACTGTATATATATCTGTATATAAATGAAACTATTTATGAATCTGACTGGATTCTTCAGTTCTCTGTTGAATGCTAAACCGTTAGGTGCCAAGTCTCCCTTTCTTTTCTACGGAGACTTCAACCTTTCCGGAGACATATCGAGAGGTTTTTATAAATGTTTTCGATTTATTTAATTTTATTTATTTATGAAAAATATATGTGACAGATTCCTTTTTAAAAATACTGGTGTATAAATATGATTTAAAAAATAGTAATGTTGGCAGATATGCTATACGCTTTAACATACGCTACGAAAATTAGTACGCTTATTAATACTGACAAATTTGGCTCATACTGTATATTTTAAAAGTAAAGTAAACAATTATGTTTGTTCGTACATAATCTACTTTAGATGCTTGTACTTAAAGGAAACAATTAAGCTTGTTTGGATAATTAGTTAAAAATAAATCGATGAAAAACTTCATATTATTGTAAAACTATTAATATGAATTATGAAATTGATAAAATAAATAAATAAAATAAATAAATAAGATTGAATAAAGTAAAATAAAATAAATATATTTACATGTTCCCCCCTTTTTTAACACAAGAGAAAATATAATTATTTACACGTGAATAATAAAATATGAATAAAGCTTTTTCAAAAATTAAATGTGATCACTCGTCTGGTAAAATTAACGTTATTTTAGCTTTAAAATTATTTAATGTCGGTAACAATAAATACAAAATTTTTACACGTTCAATATTTATGTATTTGTTTACTTACACGTAAATAATAAAATTGAACTAATTTTTTTTTTTCAAAAATTAGATTTGCATACGTGTCTAGTAATACTGACGTCGAAATTGCTTTGAAATTTTTTAATATAAAATTCTGATATCAATTAAAATAAAACGTGTGTGTAAGATTTCATGACTGAAGTGTGAACTTATGTATTAATATGCATAAATAATTAAAAAAAAACATTCCTATCAATTATATCAAGTAAAAAACAATGTTTTATTCTGTTTTTTAATAACTTTATACATTGTTTGTATATTATATACGCATCAAACAGTACACTAAAATTTGGCAAATACAGGGTGTTTCGTATTGAATAGGAGAAGGGACTAGTACAGTACAAATTATGTGTTTGATTTATTTAGCGGAAAGAAATTAATTCTGAAACTATAATTTTACAAGTTTTATCTGGCAAAAGCCAAAAATATTCCGGTTACGAAATCACCGCTAAAGGCTTTATTAATCAAAATGACGATACAAATTACATAGAAATGGTTTGATTGGCCGTGGTAGATGAAATGATATGCTACTGTTTTTTGTCCACAGAGGTCTTCCGATTTAACTCCTTGTGGTTTTTTCTATAGTGTTAGGCCCCACCAGTGGCCGAGTGGTTCTACGCTCAAAACTGGTAGATGGGAAGTATTGGGTTGATCCTAGGTTGTGTTCATCGACCTAGCCGTTCGGAATTTTCCGTGGTTTTCTCCAAAACTCGCGTAAATACTAGGACCCCTTAGAGAGACCCCCCCATGTAGGGCACTCCATCCATAGGCCTAGAGTACTAGTGTAGTCAATCGGCTTTAAGCCACACAACAAACCAACCAATCCTATGCTGTTATTTAAAGACGTGTTCGTACCTCCACAGTCGGCAGCAAAAGTATCCAAGCACTAGCAATAATCCCTGTCTAAAAAAAGTACACTTAATACTGCTTTGTTAAATAAATCCTTGTCGAGTCATGTTCTTAGTCAGTTTAAGATATACTGACCAAACGTTCCCATTTTCTGGGGACAAATGGGGACAAATGGGGACTCCCCTTTTTTCTTGAAGGCATTTTTCTAAGTTTTAAAAAATTGTAGAAACTAAATTATTAATCAGTAACACTTTATTTTTAGTCCTTATTTATTAGGAATGAAAAAATGCATCCATAATTTGATAATTGTAGCAATTTTTTATGCTTCTCTATTATAAAGGTACTTTGATCTGGTCAGCCTAGTTTAAGAACATGATTCGCCAAGGATTTATTTAACAAAACAGTATTAAGTGTACTTTTTTGATATCGGAATTATTGGCTACTGCTCGGATACTTTTGCTGCCGACTGTATTTTCTCAGAACTTAAGGAACTGATTCAGCTGATAATGTGCTCAAATCATTAACAAAGGATATTCTATGACGAGTATGGCAGGAACTGGAAATCCGCATAGATATTTGCCGTGTCACCGGCCTTACGAGATCTCGAGAATCATACAACTCTAAAGAACTGGAGGAATTTAAGTCCTCTCTTGTTCCCGATAAACCAAGACGTAAGGCAGTTGCGAATTTCCGCCTATCTACAGGACACGACTGCCTTGCAGCTCATTTGAAGTGCACAGGTATCTTAACAATTCTACTTGCCCACTTTGTGATTCTAGAGAAGTAATGGACAGGAACCATCTGTTCTGTTGTAGGACTCTTCAATGTTCTGCAGAAGAGTCGAAATATTGGGAGGTAAGATCGCTCCTTCGGCAATGACTTCGGTTTTTTGCTCTATGTTCTGATGATGATGTCGTGTCTATGAAAGTGCAATTAAATGGCTCCGAAACTGTCGAAGACAGCTTTAGCAACCTCGACAGTCCTATCTGTATAAAGTAGGTCTACTGGGTCTTCAAAGCCGATATTAAGAAGTTTGGCCTGGATTGCTGGGCAGCTGAAGATGTGTTGGGGAGACAGTGGGATGTCGTCTGGGCAGTGAGGACAAAAGTTGGTGTAACTACGCTGCCCGTCCTCAGAAATCCTCATCCCCTTTAAATGGTTTGTCCTCAGTCTGGTTAAAATAGTTGATAAGGCTCTATCACAGTTCAGTTCCGGAATGGAGCTTCGTTTAACTTGTTGACCTATTAGTCTTCGGCCAGCGACGGCATTGGCGTCAACGAGGGTTAGACATTTGGATGGTTGAGGAGAATTACGTGCAGCCTTTGCGAGCTCATCGGCCTTCTCATTACCGAAAATATTTACATGAGCAGGTATCCATTGCAATATGCAGGATCCCTGGGCAGCAATGATTTTGTTTGTGAGCTCAATGATCTGATGGCTGAGTTGACATTTGCCCTTCTGGATCTCTTGCAATGCTGATTTGCAATCTGAGAATATGATGATGCCTTTGGAACTCTGGTCCTCCTTTGACAGATAAATCTCCAGAGCACATTTGATGGCGACGAGTTCGGATGTATAGTTGGAGGCGATTTTCCCAACAGGAATACCGTGGCATTCCTGCGCTCCGTCTGGTTCGATGAAAAAGACACCTGCTCCTCCACTATCGAGATTAGAGTCAGAAGAGCCATCTGTGTAGGCGATCGTCAGATCTTGATTTGAGGTCGTGAGTACTTCAATGGTATGGTCGCCTTTCTCTTTAATTATTGTGGTGGGATCTTTCTTGGTGCAAGGTTGTAAGAGATTTAAATAGATTTTTGTTTGGGGGAGAGGGCACAGGATGGTGTAAGGCTCTTTGGAAATTTTGAAGGTCTCATATTTGAGGTTGATATCATTCCTGATATCTTGATCATGTTGGAGGGTCGAGGATCTCTTCAGCCTGCAATTTCCACTCCACGCTCTAAAGGTTCTACTTGAGATATGGCGATCAGCAAGAGTTTGGATTTTGTTGGTAAATTTAATGGTTGTTAATTTTCTTCTGCTTTCCAAGGGGGCAAGGCCACATTCCTTTTCAATTTTGATGTTATCCGTTGATGAAACAGCTCCAGTGATGATTTTAGAGGCCCTGTATTGAATAGCGTCGATCTTTTCTTTAACAGTAGGCCTTGCCGATGCCCATATGGGTGCTGCATATTCGAGAATAGGCCTGACGATAGAAGTGTAGGTATTCTTGAGAGTTTTTGGACTAGATCCCCAGGAAGCACCACAAAGTCTTTTGAGGATGTTAAGCTTTTTCATTGCTTTATTTGAAATATTTTCAAGGTGTTTAGAGAATCTTAACTCTGCATCTAGAGTTAGTCCAAGATACTTGGGGTTAGAAGTTTGTTTAATTTCTGAACCAAATAGCTTTATAATAGGATGGAACGAGCTCTATTTTCTATTGTTTATAATTTCATTTGTAACTTTATAGTCCTCTGTAACTTTTGCCTAGCCATTGGAAGTTATATATATATATATACATAGTACATATACATACATACACACACACACATATATATATATATATATATATATATATATATATTTTAATTGTTCAGAAATATTTTAAAAAATAAATAAAAATAAACAATCTTTTTCTGAAATCATAGATAAATTGTTTCAAAATATGTTTTTCCCATTTCAGGTATTCTTGAAAATGCATATCCTGGTGGAGGAGGTAAGGTTTTTCATAAATAAATATATTATTTATTTATTTTTTAAACAATAACACTTTATAAAAATCGCAAAAGTGAATCGCATATCGTATATTTCAGAAGATAATTTTTGACAACATATCTACGCAGTTCATAAATAAGTAAATAAAAACACTTTTTGTAGAAAATACAGTGAAAAAACCCTTAAGATGTCATCTAACAAATCTCATCACATCTTATATAAATGGTCTTTTACAAAAGTGGCATTTTAAGGATGCCGCATTTAGAGGATTTAGCGACCACGGGAGCATTTGCGCATGCGCTGACTCAAAGAGTCCAGTTCAGTGTTGCCAAATTGCAGGAACATTTTATATACACTATCTAGCATTCGGACAGTTTCGAATTTAGACTTTTTGTCAAATATCTAGAAAAGTTCTTTAGGAATCCTCTTGAAACTTTGAGAGAATAAAGTAGATGTTATACTTCATATATTTCAGCAAAAGTTTTGTCCTGAAAAGGAAAAGGATACCAGTAAAAAATTAAACAAATGTCAAAATATTTTGGATCACCCTGTAAAAAGCAATGCTTGAAATGTGTTTTGGTTATAGCATGTGATTATCAGGATTATTCTACTTATCTGTATACATTTTTATGAGGCTATCACATATATTCATGGAGATATAACAACTTATCTAAAAAAAAAAAAAACTTTTTTATTTATAACACGTAGGGTATTAGACCCAGAAAAAAGCCATTTTAAAGAAATTTGACATACTACATTGGACACAACCTACTACAATCAGAATGCAAAAATGTTAAACATCTTATGAAATATGAGCACTTTTACAAAATAATTATTAACTACGCATGCGCAAGTTTTAGCGAAACTTCATTTACATAAATTAATAGCCAAAAGTATTGAGCTACTTATATGAAAACTCCAAACAAATATCATGTAAATTCACAAAATTATGAGAGCTAGAATAAACAGAAATCCAGTCAGGCCTCGCAGCGTTCCTAAAATTTTACTCTCATTTTATTATATTGCCACCACAATTTTAGAGCAATACTTTTTAAGATAATATTTCAGCTTTAAATTAGTCAAAAGTATTCAAGAAAAATTTCTTATTGATGGTACTGGTGTCAATAAAATAAAATAAAGGTGAAATTTTAGGAACGATGCGAGGCCTGTTCAGTTCCTCTCCAAATAAAAACTTAACTATAAGAGATTTTACTCACATTTTTATTTTGATTCAGTCAATGCCCAATGGTAATGCAGTGTTTGCTGATTGTAAATAAATATTGATAAAACCCCCTATCAACTTTCTTTTTTTTTTGAGAGGAACTAAAATTCCGTTTATTCTATCTCTCATATATATATTTTTTGAATTTACACGATATTTGTTGATATTTTCATATAAGTAGCTCAATACTGTAGGCTATTATATTATGCAGATGAAGTTTCGCTAAATCTTGCGCATGCGTAGTTAAAAATTATGCAGTAAAACTCCTCATATTTCGTATGATATTTAAATTTTTTGCATTCTGATTGCAGTAGGTCGTACCCAATGAAGTATGCCGAATTTCCTACAGACTGCTTTTCACTGCATGTAATATCCTACGTGTTATAATTAAAAAAGTTGTAATTTTTTTTGCAATTTTTTAAAGAAACCACTATATCTCCATGAATGTATGTTGTAGCCTCATAAAAATTTATATAGATATTGTTACAAAATTGCAAATAATTGTGTTTATTTTTGTATAAATTCTTTCAAAGAGGCTTAGTAAGTTGATAAAGTGCTAATTTTGTCCATTTCTAGTCATTTTAGCGTTGAAATAGCCTTATTTCCCCTTAAAAACGCATTAAAAAGCCCAATAAGGCAGGTAAGGGATTTGGCGCCAAATTTGGCGACTTTTTCCCACCTTTGCGATTTTTTTGGCGACCTTGGCGAGAAAATCTTTATAAGGGATATACCAAATATGGAAGCTCTAATCCCATTGGCTGATGAGATATGGAGATTTCTGGAACGTTCCACGCTTTTCTACAGGGGTATATAAGCCTGCTTTCTCGCCAAGTCGAGTCAGTTCAGTTCAGTTCAGTTTTCAGCCAGCTTCGCTAGTACTTGCATTGTTTGAGCCTCTTTGGAAGAGACTTGCTTCAAGTGTTATTGCTATACAGTTTGTACTGTGGATTTGCTATTGACAGCTGTTGTTTAAGCTGTGATTACTGCTTGAATTGAAGCTGATACTTGGTTTATTGACCTGTATTTTTCTGGAACTTTCTGTGAATAAATTTCTGAATTTTTGTAAGTTTGGCCTTTCATTCTCGGACAACTCACGAACCCCCAACTACGCGACAATATTTAGAAGAATTATCATAATCACATGTTACAGCCAAAACGCATTTCAAGCATTACTTTTTACAGGGTGATCCAAAACATTTTGGTTTTTGTTTAATTTTTTGCTGGTCCCCTTTTCCTCTTCAGGGCAAAACTTTTGTTGAAATATACGAGTCGCAGTGTTGCCAGATGGTCGACATTCAATTTCCCCAAATCAGAGGTTTTTCCCAAAAAAATCCCAAAGCCAATTTATACTAAAAAAAGTAATTTTTTTTTTCAAAAAATATTTAAATTTTTAACAGATTTAAGCCCAAATGACGCTCATTTTTGAAAAAATAAATTCCCATATACAAAAATAACTTTTATATACACACAAATTATCGGAAAATTTTAAATCTGTGTAAAGTACTTTAGTGCTGAGGATGTAAGCAAGATGTACTTTCATCCTCAGGATATCCTGAGGAGAATCCATGTTGGGACCTTTAAAAGTCCCAACATGTTAAAGAAAACTATTAAAAGTTCCTACGCGTAGGGAAAAATTCATACAGTTGGCAATGCTGTAAACTTAACAGGTAGACTAAAATAAGTTGAAAATTCCCGATTTCTGCCCAAAAATTTCAAAAATCCCCACAAGCATTCAGTGTCCAAATTTGTCCCCAGAAACCCAAAATATCCCCAAAATGGGGACAAAATCCCCAATCTGGCAACACTGACGAGGCGAGGCCTTTTAAGCTTTTGACGATTGGTTTAATGCTCCAACCCTACATCCTGCTCCTCGATGTCTTTTTCTAGGCAAATTTGTCCTTTTATTCCTTCCGGTGTTAGCCTTTTTTTTTTTTTACATTCTTGACGTTGTGAGTTTTTTTGGCTTTCATCCCACGCTTTTTCTATGGGTTTTTGGCTGACTTTTTCCCATTTTTCTAAGGATTTTTAACATTTTTTCCTCGTTTTCTACGTTCTAAAAGGCGGTGGCCCATGTTCATTAAACATGTTCTTTATATTCTCAAACTTTCAAGATGTTTTCTGAAGAACTTTTCTAGGTATTTGACAAACGTCTAAATTCGAAAGTATCCAAGTACCATACTTGACAACATACTAATTAATATTCCATAGTCTTCTTAGCCCCGCCTTCCTTTTCGCACCAGTATCTTTTTAGAGTATTTTTCTTCTTATTTAATCGTAATTGCATTTAGAAAATATTACTCAAAAAATTTACTGGTGTGTAAAAAGGGCGGAACTAACAGCTCTACGGAATATTAATGAAAATGTTGGCAAGTATGCCAAGTACTTAATGGTAGATAGTGTAGTAATCATCAGTAATTTTGGAGATTGACATTTGATATATATGATAGTCGATTAAACAGACATGCAATTAGACAAATATCACAATTAAAAAGATTAGTGGTGGATATTGAATAAAAATGTCTGTACGCATTGGTAACACTGGTACAGTCAGTGTTAAAATCATATGGTGTGGTCGCGAGAAAATAAGCAATAATGGAATGCGGAATGACAAATTATATGGTGATAACTCTTGTGGTCGCGAGGAAATAAGCAATAATGGAATGCGGAATGACAAATCATATGGTGATAACTCTTGTGGTCGCAAGGAAATAAGCAATAATGGAATGCGGAATGACAAATCATATGGTGATAACTCTTGTGGTCGCGAGAAAATAAGCAATAATGGAATGCGGAATGACAAATCATATGGTGATAACTCTTGTGGTCGCGAGGAAATAAGCAATAATGGAATGCGGAATGACCGGATGTTTAAAAAATCCAAATTGCCGGCAAATTTGATACATCTCTAGGTCTTTAAAATGCAAGGTTCTCTATGCTAGGTTCGACAAACGGGATCGTACTATAGAAAAGTTGATTAAACGCTAAGATAAATGTTTAAATTTGTATGAAGAATGCGCGAAAAATTAGCTAAGATACCAGATGAGTTGAAAAATAAGTTTTGTTTCTGTATCTTACATACAAATATTTAGAGAAACAAATGTTCTTTACTTTTAAAATTACTGTCGGATATATATATATACATATATATATATATATATATAAGAAATTTTTAAAACGGATATGTGTATGATATAAAATATATAATTAAAGATAATTATAATAAAACGCAAATCAGAGAAAGCTAGCGCTAAAAGCTGTTTAGCTAAACAATGTTTTTATTAAATAAGAAACTTTTAAAACAAATATTTATGTATATGAAATTAAAATAAAAGTTTAAAGATAAGAAAAACCAATAGGAGATTTACAAACGAATGCGCAAAATTGCTGCAAATGGAAATGTAAAACTTGAATATATGAATAATTTAATAAATGAAATGAAATAAAACCCCAAAAAACACAGAAGTCTTCATCAGGGAGGCCCTTCCGTGTAGGGGTTAAAGAGAAGTTTCTGAAAGGATAGTTGCAGTTAGCTAATAACTATCCATAGCCCCCAACTTCTCACCAAACAGAAAATCACCTTTAGCAGAATAGAAATCTAACAGATCTGAAATAGAACAAATCGAACGTGGAAAACACTGAAACATTCGGTTAAAAGTTAAGACGAAACAGTTAATTTGCAAGGATTTTAAGAGCTATTTTTAAATCACAATCATTATTGCATAAAATGCGAATTTTTTAAACTGTGCGAACATATGAAAGGGAAAAAAGATTAGTAAAGAAAGTCTACAGTCAAGGTCGTTAACCAAAAGGTTTAAAGCCATTTGAAAAAAAAAGGGAGAGGGGGGACAAACTTAAAAACTATTATAATAATACGGAAAATAGAGAAAGCTAGCGCTAAAAGCTGCTTAGCCAAACAGTATTATTTTAAATAAGAAATTTTTAAAACGAATATGTGTATGATATAAAATGATATATAATTAAAGATAATTATAATGAAACGTAAAAATTATAATAAAACTTATATATATATATAAATATATATATACGCTTTATGCATAAACAAAGCAGTTTTTCTTTTAAAGACTTTTTTAAGAATTCCTTTTTTCACTATTCAGTTAAATTCAATTATTTTCAATATTCAGTTAAAATCTTCTTAATAAAATAATAAAATTATACTTTTAAAAAACTAAAAAACACGCTTTTATTGAAATGTGAACTAATAAAGGTTTTAGAAAACAATCACATATTTTCATATCTTCAATAAAATAATAATAATAATAATAATAACAGAAAAAACTAGTTGGCATAGGTGGACTCTGCTCAGTTCCCCATCATATTTATGTTCTCATAAATTTCTAGTGCGAGACATATTATCATCATGTTAAAAGAAATGAATTTGACCAAAGCTTGATACAGTGACAGAATGAAATCCCCGCCTAATAGGCTATCCACCGTTCACTTCGATAGATTTATCTTATTCTGATCTATTAATTTATTTTATCAGGGTCAATTCCGTTGTTTAGTTTTCATGCTACTATTTCCAATGCAATAATCCTCAAAATTCATATTTATATGAAAATTTTACAATTTCGCTATGTTGATAAAATCGTAAATTACGAATAATTTACGAAATTTTCCTATTAGAATATTTGTATTCAATCATGTTCAAACAAATATCATAAATGTAATTTTGAAGTTGTCTAATGTATTTATGATCCTCAAAATGGAAGTTTATGCTCAATTTTGCCTTATTCTGACATGTTAAGTAAATCGTAAATTCCAAATAACTTACGAATTTTTTAAATTGGAAAAATCATAGTCTATGATATTCATGCCAGTATCCTAAATAATATTCCGAAAGTGGTTTGAGATCTTTACGATGAAAATATCCCTCAAGATTGACGTTTATGTGAAATTTTGCTCTATTCTGCCATGTTGAGAAATTCGTAAATTTCCAATAACTTACGAAATTTTTATATTGGAAAATTCATAGTCCTTAATATTCATGCCAGTGTCCTAAATAATATTTCAAAAGTAGTCTGACATCTTTACGACGAAAATATCTCTCAAAATTGACGTTTATGCGAAATTTTGCTCTATACTGCCATGTTCAGAAATTCATAAATTTATAATAACTTGCGAAATTTTCAAAGTAGCATATTTATAGTTACTCATTCCATTTCGGCATCAAAACTGATATTTTAAAACTGGTCTGACATTTTTACAGTAAAAAGTTTCCATTTAATGCACGTTTAAGTGAATTTTTGTCCTATTCTCCTATGTTAAGAAAATCGTAAATTTCTAATAACTTACGAAGTTTTTTAATTCGAATGTTCAAATGAATAGAGTTCTTGTCAGTATCGAAAGTAATATTTTAAAACTGATCTGACCTCTCTGCGATCATTTGTTCGTGAGATATCGTGTAAACAGACTAACAAACTACCGGGCTAACACACTAACGGACTAACACACTAACGGACTGACACATTAACAGACACCTTACAGACAGACACCATTCAAATTTTGTCATTTTCGGATTCCTCACACCTGAAAACGTGTAGAAAAGTCAAAAAACCGAGGTCGAAATTTTTCACGATTACCTAAGTTCCCCATACCTATAGTATGATGGGGAGCTAAAAAATGAAATAAAATTTTTTTTTGCCATTCGGCATTATAGAAATACAAATACGGCCCGAATCCTGTGTCACATACGATACAGTTTTATATAGTAGATATGGATTTTTTGTTTGCCCCTGGAACCTGCCCCTGATGGCATAGGCGCCTGGAAACACTTGTACATAGTATTGTCATTGATTATGAAGTCGTGTGCAAAATTTCAGCTCCATCGGACGATGTGAAGTGACCGAAAATTGAATTACAATGTTCCGTTTTATACATTAATAGTTACATCATATCAAGTTAATAAATGCATGATGAAAAGCCTTAGTTTGCCGACATTAATGCTGAAAATGAACTGAAAAATGATGTCATAGTAAAAGCATTTCATTGGAAAAAAAAAAAGCAAAATTTTATCCATGTTTTCCGTGAGTGCATTTCAACTGAATAAAATAATGAAAAAGAATAATTTAAAGGAAAAATTTACATCACAATTGTCACAATGTATTGAGGTAAAGGAATCAAAGTTTTTTCTCATGATTTTACAAGATTCATTCAATGATTCTTTATAAATAAAACAAAGCTATTTCTATTTTCAAAATAAAATCTTTTTGCTGCTATACTTCAGGGAAAAATAATAATAACAAATTTGGGATAAAAATTTGGCAGTATAAATTACGAGAAAGTAATGTTATAAATAAACAAATAGACACGTGGTTATAAAATTTAAGTTAAATGATGTCATTTTAAATTTCTTAATGACTTTTCTTAATTTCTTCAAAGTATGTCAATATCATGATGCAAGAAATAAAGACAATTGTTTTAACCCTTTAACGTTCACTACTTAATTTATTTTAAAAATTACTAAACTAATTTAAAAAATGGCTTTTAGACACATAGCTGATCATAAATATTTAAAAAATAAAAAAATTAGCATTGTTCCTTTTCGAGAAATTTTCGGTTTGAAACATCTGTAAGTAAACCTTATTAAATTCAAATAATATTTAATTTAATAAATAAATCACTTTATAAGTAAACATTATCGACTACAAAAACTCGTAAAAGTTGCATAGATCCCAACATTTCAATTTATTCCGAAATATTTTAACTCTTTGCGGTGCAAGGTAATTCGGATCATTTAAATTACACTGCCACCGGAATTTACGAATATAATTAAAATAGAAGAAATTTTAAATTTTCACGTTAAAAAAAAGAGATTTTTCTGCTATGTTATAAATGTAAATTTTTGCAAAAAAATTTCCGGGATGAGTTTTTGCACTTGAGAATTAAAATTAGGTGTTCCATCAGCGGGAACACTGCGACTGAAAGGGTTAAATATCATGTAAACTTATGTTTAGTAACCTGAACTGCAAGGAGAAATAAATTTAGAAATACATGCATAAAAAATCGAGCACCAGGTGGACACAGACCGACTAGTAGATAAATATTGTTGCTGTTCTAAAAATCTGCTGAAAATATCATGTGAGTTACTATCGAGATTAAAAAAGATTCAATATGTGTATGTTCCCGTATGATTGAATCAACAATGTGATCTTACAAATAATTTTTAAAGAATCAAATTTTTTGATTTAGTTTTACTTTTCTTCTTGTATCAATATAAATGAAAGTTATCGCTATGTGCTCTTCCCACCTGACGTCAGAGGTCACATGATAGAGGAAAAACAAATAGCAGACGAAGTCTTGTTTATCTATAGTGATTGCTGAAATAACATATTTTCTATTCTTATTTTTGATCAATCGTATTTAATCTGTGTTATTTTTTTATCCATCATCCTTTTTAATTCCTTTTATATCATTATTCATCATCTTTTGTTTGGTGTATACATTTACAATCATCATTTAGTTTATATATTTGTTATTAATGTTCATGAAGAACACGTAAATACTCTGATTTTTGGTATTTAAATCAGTGACAGTGCAATATCATACTGCGTAAATCCCTTTAGACCAGTAACTAAGTTAATTAACTTGTTGTAACACCTTTATGCAATTAAATTAAATGAAAACATTTTAAAATTTCAAATTATAATCCATAAACATTCTACAAGAACAAGCTATTATTTATTGCTAGATCAGTTAATGTAACAGTTACACTAAAACATACAAAAATCGATTCTTACAGTTGAAAATAAATAAACACATAAAGTGTTTAAAAAAAAATATATTAAATTTACAAATGAACTATTCAACTGTTTACAAATGCACAATATTACTTTTATTTTATTTTATATTAAATATTAACATTTTTGTTCTTAAGAACAATATTTAATTGAATTCGATTCTCAGAATTCGATTATTCGTTTTCGTCTATCACATGATTGAGCAGACGCAACTGGGAAGAGTCCATTGTATACTTTTTACATTTTCCCTTAAAAAATACATTGTCAGTTTTGTCACTTTTCTTTTTTAATTAGAAAAGAAAAAAAAATATGATTAATTAAAAAAATAATAATAATAATTTCAGATCCTCAACAAGGTCGGCCAGCTTTTGAAGGTAAGTTTAAATTAGTAATTATAATTTTCATGTTTCTTAGACGTTATATATAAAATTTCGCAAAGCTTAATTTTTCTTTAAAAGTTCGTAAAAAAAAAAAAAAAAAAAGCTGTAGGTTTTTGTTGTATGTAAATAAATAATGCTATATCTCATATCTTCAACGTTACAAAAACAAGCACGGAAAAACTGCAAGAATTTATTGTATTCGAAATTTCATTTTTATATATCTGCATGGTTATGCAATCTGGTATAGATAATTAAAATAAAATAGTTACTAATTATCAAATTATGAGTATTATTTTTAAAATTTGGTTGAAACAGTGAAGACAGTATATGACATTTCTTCCTTAACTCTCTTATACTACGAAAAGAAAAAGAAAAAAGAAAAATAGAGAGATATTTGTTTACTTTCTATTATAATAGAAACAGCAGATTCTAACTTTCCCCTCAATAAAAACTAATTTTATTCAATTATTGAAAAAAAGAAAAATAATATTATTGTCCACATAGATTTTTCAACTTTCATGATATTTTTATATCAGTTGGCCTATATGTATGGTAATTTTCCTTTCAAAATATGCAGAAACAGTTTTTTTTTTAAATCGTTCGTATATTCGCTGTTAAAGCACATTTCATACAAATACTTATATTTTATAATTCATTTTCATTAAGTAACATATTAGTATTCGTATTGCAGCATATTATTTTTACAGTGCTTTTTCAATTTATCTGAAAATAAAATTAAATTTCGTTGAAAATTCTGCATGTTATAAATAAAAAAATTCTGTTTATTATTATTATTATTATTTTTAAGCTTTTAAATAAAAGTTTACAATATTTTAATATATAATAATAATATATATACCATATAATTTCACATGTATTTTTCGCTATATCTTTGCTTTCATTTGCACATATTTTTGGATTTTATAGCATTCAGTTTATATCGCACATATATAAAGAGGGACGTTTCCTTTTGATATCAAGCATGTTTATCCACCACATTTTCCTAAAAATAATCCTTATTGTCGTCTTTCAATATTTCCTTTACAACTAAATTTGATACAAAATAGCTATTAGGAAATGCATGAAAATCGAGAGGCGAGCTGAGTTTAAGTAGAGGAATTCGACAGTTAAATTTATATATCATAGTATTATTTCATAATAATATTATTTAATATTTTAAAGATATATGGATTGTAAGCAGTTCAGAAAAATTATTTAAAAATATATTAAAAACACTGTTAAAGCATTTCTTCTATTCACTGGAGAGTATTTATAAAGTTCAATTGCTCTTATTCAAATATTTTATTTTATTATACAAAATAATAAATTGTTTAACCCTTTGCGGCGCAAGGTAATTAGGATCATTTAAATTACACTGCCACCGGAATTCACGAACAAAATTAAAATAAAAGAAATTTACGACATTTTTCTGCTATGTTAAAAAAATAAAATTTTGCTAAAAAAATTCTGAGATGAGTTTTAGCAGTTGGAACTTAATAATTGCGACTTCGTAAGAGAGTGCGCCGCAAAGGGTTAAGATTAATAATTAGATTGCGAAACTATATGAAATATAAAATCTATTTAGCTGATATGTTTTCATTGATAGTAATAATTAAACTTTTTTCCCCCCAACTAGATTTTCACAGTCTGGTGCAACACAGGCTACCCCACTTTTATAGAAAAGATGAACACCGTATTCTTTATTCGAAAGCACATCCTTGTAAGTTTGAATTAATATTTATGAATATACCGTTAAGTGTTTTGTGCTCTCTATTGCTTAAGTATGTATTACTGTTTATTGAATGGATTGTGTTGATAGATTAGTACAGTAGAACCTTATCCGACGTGTTTGGGACCGAACCTGCATCGGATATTTAAACTTTTAAACTTCTTCAAACGCCATAAAATTGAAGACAGTACAACCGGTTTCGAAAGGATGCGGCCTTTCTTCGTCAGGTGCAAAAAACACGTGCTATTGCCTTGGAGGCAAAAGCAAGACATCGGAAAATCGAAATTTACGGATTACAGAGAATTTTTCGATTATCATCTAGTTTAAAATGCAACATCGTGAATTAACTGCTATTATGATTATTTAAACTGTTAAATAAATATCTAAATTCAAATTATACATGAAAATTTATTTTAAAAAACTTACTTATGGAAACTTCATCTGGCGAACAGTGTGAATTTTTTCTGAACAAATGCTTTTAAGAAAACTTCGGGACAGAGCTGTACAACAAAGGATGATCAATCTACACTGTAAAAAATAGGTTCTTAAAAATAAGTATATATTGTCTCAAAATAGCCCCGAAACAATATATACTTAAATTTGAAAACCCATGTACTCATTTTTGAGTATATTGACATGCTCAAAAATGGGGTTGACCAATAAGAATCTCAATATCCTCATGTTTGACATGTCAATGTACTCAAAAATGGGTACACGGGTTTTCAAATTTAAGTATATATTGTTTCGGGGCTATTTTGAGAGACAATATATACTTATTTTTAAGAACCTATTTTTTAAAGTGTAGATTGATCATCCTTTGTTGTACAGCTCTGTCACGAAATTTTCTTAAAAGCATTAGTTCAGAAAAAAAATTCACACTGTTCTTGTTGTTCCAACCAAACATAGCCGTTTGGAAAATACTCAAAAACATCATTGTTACTAATCTTTACTTGGGAACAGGGTTTAAACTCCATTAGTTTTTTTAGCATTTTGCTAAAAAGTATCATATTTTGCTAAAACATGTCGGTCAGAATTTCGCTAAAAAGCTAAAACTGGATAACTGTATAAAATATCTCTATATAATAATTCTGATTTTTTTTTTTTTTTTTTTTTTTTTTTTTTTTTTTTTGTAATATTTGCAGGCAAAAACTACGAAAGGACTGAAATTTTTGGGAATGATTATTTATATAGTAATTTGGATTTATTTTTAATTTTTAATGATTGAATTTAAATGCAAAAATATTTAAAAGTATGTCAGAATTCAGAATTTGATTCATAGAAGCATTCTTAGCACTAGTATTTCACGATTACCTACCACTACACTTTACTTTATTTTTCAATTGCTTTTTCATTTAACACATATGATATGAGTACCTCTTTTTCTATTGTTAAAATCAAAACATAGTTTCCCTGATTCATATTTTTAAAGTCGCAAATATGGATGCTTGGTTAAAATCATCAATGAACAAAAGGAATAGAAAATAAAACTGAGGATAACAAAGCTAAGTAAAAGAAATCAATGGTATCCAAAGAATTAATTTTCGAAAAAGCTAAAAGGGTGCTTGCCTATTTTCGCTAAAATGCTAAAGTAATTTTTTTCCCAGGTTAAATCCTGCTTGGGAATGATACTCGCGTTCATCATAATTTTCTTCTTCGCTTTCTTTAAGAGAATATCTGACTTCTGTGACAATTTTCTCACCATTAAGCAACTGGAAGCCTGCATCTTCCATGCCACAATTCAATCAATCTGTGACTTCTTTGATACCACACTTTTGAAAACCTGGTATCGTGGTAAAAATATTTGAAAATTCAGTAGCGCCATCGTCCGCAATGTCTGTAACGTTTTTATCTGCACCAGTTGATAAATTCGGCAAAAATTTTCTTCAACATCGTAGTTTACTTCGTAATTCGGAAAGAATACTTGAATATTCAATGAATGTGAAAGAAAAAATATCTGATGTGTGCACCGCATGACTTCCTTATACACTTTTAGAAATATACATAATGTTAAAAAACATTGTCACTGGACCCGAAACAGTTGGCTAAAAATATTAAAAAAAATGCTTGCATACGTAAAAAAAAAAAATAAAAATAAAAATAAAATTGTGCCTTGAGGGGACTCATGTCAAAGTTGTGCATTGGGGGGACTCATGTCAAAGTTGTGCCTTGGGGGGGACTCATGTCAAAGTTGTGCCTTGGGGGGACTCATGTCAAAGTTGTACCTTGGGGGGGACTCATGTCAAAGTTGGGCCTGGGGGGACTCATGTCAAAGTTGGGCCTGGGGGGGACTCATGTCAAAGTTGGGCCTTGGGGGGGGGCATGTCAAAGTTGTGCCTTGGGGGGGACTCATGTCAAAGTTGTGCCTTGGGGGGACTCATGTCAAAGTTGTACCTTGGGGGGGACTCATGTCAAAGTTGGGCCTGGGGGGGACTCATGTCAAAGTTGGGCCTTGGGGGGGGACTCATGTCATAGTTGTGCCTTGGGGGGGACTCATGTCAATGTCATTTTGAAAAGATTTTGTGTAAATTCTGGCAAAAGCAGAATTTAGTTTAGGACGGAGGACTATTAGTTTTTTTTTCTTCCCAATTATAACATCGCTTTCAAATTATTCAATTATATTTTCGATATATTTTAGATTTCGATAAATTGCAAGGTTTGTCCAAACCGTTTTTGAGTTATTACCGTTTTTTGATACATTCTGGCCATAATGAACCTAATTTTCCTAAATATCTCCAAAACGGAAAATCATACAAAGTCCAAAAAGGGAGGTGCACAACTAGATGTTATAACAAACCTATGTACCAATTCGCAACTTTCTACGTCCAACCGTTTTTGAGTTTTGCGACATACGAACACACACACAGACACACATACATACAGACGTCACGAAAAATCGTGTAAATTCCCTTATATCTCTAAAACGAGAGCTCGTGTTAAGATGACACTTGCTGGTGTACAACTAGACATCATGACAGTCACACGTATAAATTGGCAACATTCAGCGATCATTCGTTTTCGAGCAATGTGAAATGCAAAATCCATTTCGCAAATCGGGATTACTATACTTCCTTATACCTTGTATAAGGAAGTAAAAATGTTTAAAAAAAATGAATGCTGGTTAACGGAAATTGTCATTCAAAAGAATTTCGGATAATAGGCGCCGAAAAAAAATTGGGAAACCGATGTTAGCTAACGGAGAGTTCCGATTAAACGAGAGTCGGATAATCTAGGTTCTACTAAACATGATACTGATTAATGAGATTACTGAATACAATTCCGAGCCAAAAAATTAGAATAATCGGAGAAATTAAACTTTAAAAAGATTTTGCATGGATTGTTTATAAGAAAATATAATATAAGGTATGCATACATACTTTATATAAAGAGGCTGCACTTGGCGCTTTCTTCAATACCAATATTTAAAAATAATATATATATTATAGCAGGTAGTTATAAAAAAAGGAATATTACAAATAGTAGTGTTACTGAATTCTGTGCCTAGTGCAACTCCTGTTATTCGAAGAATTTATAGAGTTAGCAGAATATATTAAGAGTTTCAAATTAATAGAGAAAATATGAAAATTGAAGCATTCACTTAAAAAAATATCAAAATATTAATCAAACCTCTTCCTGGATCAAAATATTGCATAGCATATTATACTTATTTGAATACAAAATAATCAAAACTAGCGGTTTTAAAATCATGTTGCTTAGCTTTATAATTTATATTGTACAGTATCTTTACTATCAATTCCAAACGTTTCCTTCCTAGATATGATCTTATCGATTTTATGCTTAAAGTGTGATCACTTTTGCTTGTTGGTGCAATAACATATCTTTTCTTTATCTTTTCGATACATTTTTCAGCATAGGGTCATTTTGAATAATTTGAGAGAATTTTTTTTGTTTTTGTTTTATAGATAGCAGGAAGAAACGTCCTCGAAATAAACGTTCTACACAAAACGTCTCCTGGAAAGAACGTCCTCTGGAAAAAATGTCCCCGGAAATAAATTACGAAATTTTCAAAATTTCACACTTAAGGTCAAATTACTAAAGTATTTTACTTTTAAACAAAATTAAAAACGAAATTATATGTATATATATATATATATATATATTATGCTTTGCTCATCATAAAACCTTCTTCTATATCATATTATGTAATAGCGGTTAGCATGCACAAACATAGGCGCCAATTTTTCAAAATTTCATTCAGGACACAATCTCTTTTCCTTCTTTTTCTGAGAGGCATTGCTTTTCTGCACATCTCCCCACCCCACCTTTCTTTATTTTACAGTCCAGTTTATCAGGATTCAAGTTTATTTATTTTATTAGCACGACAAGGCTATTTCTTTTAATCTGCCATTTTGCGTCGTTACTAATTAATAGTGTTCCACTTCGAAATTGTCTGCCAAATTCCAGTTTTACCATTTAATTTCTTACGCTACCTTAAAATATTTTGTGAAATCCGTAAAAACGTATATATATATATATATATTCGCTCTGTGGTCAGAGTACACAAATGCGAACATGAAGTGCGTTCGATCCTCACCGACGGCAAGTATATATACAATATGCAATATATATATATATATATATGTATATATTCAATATATATATATATATATATATATATTGCACTTGCCATCGGTGAGGATCGAACGCACTTCATGTTCGCAGTTGTGTACTCTGACAAGGCCTTCTAGATATTTAGTAAGCCCTGACTCTGACCACAGAGCGAACGGGTCTTGACTGCATATTTCCCGATTATTTAGAGTAGTGTTTTCAGATATTTTTAGACTAAAACTGCGAAATTTATTTAAAATGCGTGTTATTTTCTGATTTAAAAGATGTGTATGTTGATATTAACTATGTTTCTGAGAAATTAATGGATTAATATTAATTAATCTGCGATGAATTTTGAGTACAATTTAAATATCGAATAATTGGTTTATAGTTTTTAAATATTATATTTTGTTCTGTAGAACTTGAAACTGTTAATTATTAATAATAAATAAGAAAATATTATTGAGATTATTTAACTAATTACAATATTTAGTAAATGAGTATTAAGCAATTAGGGAAAGGCACTATACAATTAATGCATTCAAATTTTATTAATTTATTTGGAATTAAAAATCAATACATTATTTGAATATGTGTTTAAGAATTTTACTGAGCGCCCTCTATTACTATTTATTTATTTTTATTTTTTTAAAGAGTGTTAAAATACAAATATAAGTAGTCCTGTCGTACTAAATTAAATTCTGTCATAGACAGAATTTTACCCATAGTTTTTTTTAAATTTATTTTTAAATAAAAATTTACATCAAAAGATAAGGAGTAAGTTTTTCTGTTTCAAGGTAGGTAGGTAGGTATTACATGTGATTTATGCTGTGCCACTAGGGCAGCGTTATCTCGGAGTATCTATAAGAGTGAGATTAGATCTTTATGTCAAGGTCAAATGACAGATTGTTGCCTCCTAAAAGAAAATGGCTTGATTGAAAAATACTTCAGAACAATAATTTATTTTGTGTACTAAAATCTAAAACGAGAAATCAATAATGCAATAAAGAAAACGAGAAATCTAAAATCTAAAATTTTAGTCCCTAAATTTGCATATAAGATATTAGTTATAGCTTTAAACGAAAAACATCGTTAAAAAAAAAAAAAAAAATTCAATGTCCGTAGTTTCTAATGTGCTGAAATTCTTTTTTATGATTCTGTTATCGATATATGCATAACGATGTGTACACTTTTAGTTTATTAAAGTATAAATCAAAGACTTACTGACTGTAGAGCGTTATGTAAATCAAATTATTTTATGTGGCACGACTACCGCACGATTCCAAATGCTATATATGTTATTTTTTAAAAGAAGAATTCTGTATGAGTTATGCTACCAATTGAGGGTCCTCTGCAAAATATTCGAATGAATCACCTACTAAAGAAAAAAAAAAAAAAACTTTCTTAAGAATCCATTTTCAGCAGGACATTGTTTAAAAGCAGAAAACTGCTACAAATCATATAAAAAATACTGATAAAAAAGTCGTAATACTTGAAAGCTATGCTTGAGTAACAAAAATTAAAAAAAAATATTGCACTTTTGCGCAAAACTGAAATCAGAATTTTCAAAGTATCAAAATATATCCTTGTCCATTGCAACTTTCAAGCTGCACCCATGACCATTTTTTATCCCCTGATGAAGAATCGTTCTTAGTTATTTAGATTCGAGAGAAATGTTACATATTTTTGTTTCTGTTTTTTTCTATTGTTCTTTTATTCTACAGTCGGTAACAAAAGTCTCCGAACACTATCAAAAATTCTTATGTAAAAAAAGTACACTTAATACAGTTTTGTTAAATAAATCCTTGTCGAATCCAGTTCTTAGTCCGTCTAAAAACAGGATTCGACAAGGATTTATTTAACAAAACTATAATAAGTGTACTATTTTTATATAGGAATTTTTGCTAGTGTTCGGAGAATTTTGCTACCGACTGTACATCAACATTTCTCAAAACAAAAGCAATTATATAAATCATTAATTTCTCTGGCATTTTTCAAAGATGTCTATTTAACAAAAGCTTAAATAAATAACATTTACATAAAACTATGAGAACGTAGAACTTGAAAATAAACTATGTGATCACAAGTTTAAATAATCTGGTGTGTCACTCACACTACTTTCTCTTACCCTGAAATTTAATACTATAAATACAAGTTGCAGATTAAGAGGTAAGATAACGAGTACTATTATGTAAACCTGTGTTAAACAATTCAAATTAGGCTTCGGAAGAGTTTTATATGATAATTATTTCTGTGTGAGGGGGGGCTACCGCCCTCCTCAACCCCCCCCGTTTCATTAATACACCTACATTTATATAGAATTTAGTTCGGTTATTAAAAAATAATTCTGTTTAAAAAAATAATTTATTAAAATTATTATTTACACAAATTATCTTTTATGATAATACAGACGATTTCCATATTAGGGAAGTAGTATAACACTAAATATATATATAAAAAAAGTTGAATTTATTCTCAATATTACATTAAAAAAAATGTTAAAAATGAAAAAAAAATCGATAACTTTATTTTAAATCATAGCAGATAGTTGGTTCAACCATTCGTTTTAAAGGTATTGGCGAGCTCTTTTGAAAAATACCCATCAGGAAAACGTACTCCCGTCAAGGGGGGACTTTCCCCCCGGGGGGGGGGAGGCGGGGCTCCTACATACACAATTTTTTTTCTCCAGTTGACTATCTGTATTACAAAAAATATGTATTCGTTTCATTTGGTTTAGTGCAGTCTATAGATGTTAAACTCAACTTACCTGCAATTTCCTCCATAGACGTAATGTATTTGAATACTTTTGAGTGTCCCTGTACACGAACCCTTTGCTTCATCTCAACGAAAAGCTTACTGTAGCATCCGTATATGATACGCATTTAGAATACCGAGTTTGGAATTTCTGCTACTATTTGTTCTTGAGATATGCTGATAACAGACTCACAGATATCCATCCACACAGACACACACACAGACAATTCTTTAAAAACATGATTTTCGTATTCAGGGGACCTCAGAACATGTAAATAAAACAAAAACTCACGTTAGAAAATTTAACCCTATGGGTAAGAGAAAGTAAAAAAGAAAATCATTAAATGCCGCCCTCTTTTCGATTTGTGTGGCACCCGTCTGCAAGGTAAAACTTGCACTAACATACAGCGCGGTCCTGTTGAAAGTGATTTGTTAAAATCTTTTTTTTTTTTTTTTTTTTTCTGGAACTGGAAATTTTTTAAAATATTTTGCGGAAAGGTTCTTAAGTTTTAGCGTCGCCACTGATGCAGAACTTCTCTGCTGAAAAATAGTTTGAATATTATTTACATTCCTGTGTGTAGCGCCATCTTGTGTCTCGGTCGGTAGGGGGCTGCCTTCTGAAACACCAGGTCTCGGGTTTGAGTCCCGGTTCAGGCATGGACGTATGTGGTGTTCTAATAAGTGTAAAAATGAAGGAATTGTTATTGTGAATATGTAATATGGATCATTCGAGAAAAAAGTCATGGTAATATAAGTCTCAAAGCTGTAAAAAAGACAAAAAAAATCTGTAGTAGTGGTGCCACATAAAATAGTTTGATTTATATAACTATCTATAGAAAGAAACTAATACATGTAATTGAAACATACTATGATAGAATATGCGTCTAAAAAGTGTACCATTATTATATATATATATAATATTTAACAGAATTATACAGAGGAATTCCAGTCCAATATGGACAACGAACATTAAATGTTTTTCGGTTTTCTAAATGATGTTTTGGGTTTAACATTTTTATCGCATACTAAATTCATACTACAAGGGTTCCCTTTTATGTTTTTACAAACGACCAATAGAAGGCACTACTGAAATTTGTCTTCAGGATATTTGTGAAATTCACAATTTTTTAATTTTAGAATCAATGGAACAAAAAGTGAATTACAAAGTTGTAGAGCATCATTGGTTGAATACGAAATAGAATTCGTAGACATACATGTTAAAAACAGAACGCTTTAAGGCGTATATATATACATATATATATATATATTATATGCTAAAGACTATAAAAAATATTTCTACAAAAAGAAAATTTTGTATCATTTTCGTGAAAATTTAATTTTTTTTCATAACTAAATTATTAATTTATAGGTGAAAACATGGCACTTAAAGTTTTTAAAGGAAAATAATTGGGTGTCTGTAACGTTAAATTTTCAAGACAACTTATTTTTATATAATATAAAAGCAAATTTGTTATGTGTTCAGTTCCCCCCCCCCCCCAAATTCTGTTGAATATGCAACATTATAGAAATATATATAATTACTTACACCTGAAAGTTTTACTCATTAAACTAACGACTCACAGTCAAAATTTCAACATTTTTTTTTTTTTTTTCATTGTATGCATATACATTTTCAAGGGTGTTTGCGTTCCGGATTTTTTATTTTATTTCCCACCAGTAATTACGAATTGTATTTTAAGCTATATTTAATTGCTAAACATTACTAGAAAACTACTAATAATATCACTATTAAAAAGTTATTGGTGGGAAATAAAGTGAAAAATCCGGAACGCAAACACCCCTGCATATATCCTGATACTTCAAAGTCGGATATGTAGAACATATAATAAAGGTCTCAATATAACCCCTTTTATATAAACACTTTGCATAAGTATGAGCTGGAATAATCATGATGAACAGTCTTATAATCATCTCTCAATAATGCTGGGGATAATCAGTACATAAATTAATCGATTGTTAAATTAAGAAATACGTTATTTAATGGCATATATCATTATATGGTATTTCATGAGTCACAGGCACATTGAAATAATGCATATTTAAACGAGGTTTAAAATTTAAAAGTTATAATGTCATCCAGCTACAGTTATTCCTACTAGTTAGATGGATTGAATTAATTAAATGTATTTATATTTTGAATTTATTTTATGTTACAGATATACCAGTAGATGAAGCTGGAAATGTAGACCCTGCGCTTTATAACCAGACTGATTCCCCGATTCGAGCTCCATTACCACCTGGTAAGACGGTACTTCTTTTACTTCTTAAAGGACTTGGCACCATTGCCGGCAGCTCAAAAGTAGGTTTCATATAAAGGCTTATATTTCCATTTAATATTTATAAACTTAACTATATTAGTTCAGTCTATTAAAATATATATTCAAGCTCTTATGATTTTTGATATCTTTTTTACATATTTGAAATCTTAAAATTGTGCTTTCTCAGTCATCTGTATTTTTCACAAATTCATAATTTTCAAAATGATTAAGTTTTTACAGATAATTATTAAAGGATTTAATAATTATTTTGGATGTCTAATAGAACTTACTTAAAAGAATTAGGGATGGGTTTTTAATTTATTGATTGGCTTTCGAGAAAAAAAAATTAAGAAGTGCATGTCGGTGTAAAAATTTGGAAAAAAAACATGATTTTTGTTATTATTATTATTATTTTTTTTTTTTAATGTATATATATATTTTAAAGATATTGCAAAATGTTATAGGTAGGTTCTGTTGAACATCCAAAAAGAAATATTAAGTCTTTTCTTAAATATCTGAAGAAATTTAAACATTTTGAAAATTTTGAATTCATGAAAAAATGCAAACTGAGAAAATTGAATTTAAAGATTTCAAATCACTAAAAGATACATCGAAAACCACATAAGAAATGTTGTCTGAATATATGTTTTGTTCCAAAAAAAGAAGAAAAAAAAAACCTAATCTAATTCAATTTATGGGAATATAAGACTTTATCTGTAACATACTTCACCGGTGCTGTCAAATGTGCTAAGCTCTCTTAAGAAGTATTTTTTTATTCTTAGTACTTTGATTTAATAACTTCAGTGCAAGTACATGAAGCATTTTTGTTATTGTTATTGTTTTCGTGTCCATGGATTTTCAGATGGCACCAAAGGTCTGGACGATTGCGGCTGCCAACTTTGGAGCCTCTTGGCTGTAGTGAACAGCTCTTAGATTGTTCTCTAGTGATACCAATCCCAATTTCAAAATATGTGGAGTGAGTGCTGGGCACTAGAAAGTGTGTCTCGGTGTTAACTTGACATCCGGGCAGTTTCTACAGAGAACGTATGTTCTGGTCTTGTCCGGAAGGATCTTCATCCCTCTAAAATGATTGGTTCTAAGTCTTGCTATAACTGATTCTAGGGTAGAGTGACCATATTTTTTTCATTGAATTTGGGGACAAAGATCGCGGTGTCCTCGAATTTCGAGGACAAAAATATAAAAAAAATAATTAAATCACCTTAAATTGTAAAATTTTAGTAACTTTTATGTATAAAGCATCTAAAAGAACTTATTTCAGCTTATTTATTATACATATAATAAATTACTATAATAAAACATTAATAACTTTATATCCGGCGTTCCCAACTGTGTTGTAATTTTTTGGGGACGAAGGTAGATTTGTCCTCGAGATTCGAGGACATTTGGTCAGCCTATTCTAGGGCAATAGAGTATTTTCAGTCACGTGACCAAACCCTTGGCAACGGTCTTAGTAACGCTATCAAAGGGCACGGCGAAATATATCGAAACTCTTAATGATCAAACAAAAACAGATATACTCAGAAAATAAACTAATTGATAATGTAGATCCGTATTCATTAGTAACTGTTAACAGCGATCTACTGTTTCCTCCAGTCAATTTGTGATCTGTTGGAAAATATTTTGTCTATACGACTTCTGCTTACACTAGTAGTGATTTCAATGCATATAAAAGTTTACAAGCGTACAACCAATTCCAGTGCGGTTGATTGAAAGAAGTTTTTGGTATAGAGATAAAAGAAAAGTATCTACACGTACTATTGTGTGCCCCACAGTTAGGATTTGAGCAAACGACACTTGAGGCTTTGACGTCATCTGAAAAAGCTTTATGGAAGTCGGTGACAAGTGGCTTCTTAAAGGTGTGAGGTAGAAGTCTGTTTTTGACCGCTGCGTTTGTATCTGCGAGTGTGATGGTGTTACACGGTTGATCGTTTTCACGGGTTTCTTTGGCCAATGAGTCGGCACACTCATTGCCTTCGATATTGACATGAGCAGGGATCCACTGAAGATGACATCATTTTCCCCTACTATTTACACTCTCAAGCAGTACATTTATCGTAGAAGTAATGTTAGTGTCTGCTTTCATAATTGCTTCTAAGACCGATTTACAGTCAGAAAAGATCACTAGTCCATCAATGAGGCCTGAGAAATTTAAGTCATTCAAGTAGAGCGTGACAGCTTCCTTAACGACCCTCTTTACTTGCCGTCGCCGGAAGCCCGAGCCAATGTTATTCTAAGGGGAAATTTTCTTTACAAATAACTTATTAACAAATATATATTTTTAAATTCTGTTTTCACATTCAGAAAATTCCCAACTGTTAAATTGACGGACCTTTTATAAAAATGTATTTTTTAAATTTTTAATATTTTATTTTGAAATTGCAAAATGAAAAAAATTCACATATTGAAAATTCGTATTTTGCAGCTTCAAAATAAAATATAAAAAATTAAAAAAATAATTTTTTAAAAAAAGATCCGTCAATTTAACAGCTGGGAATTTTCAGAATGTGAAAACAGAATTTAAAAATATGTATTAGTTAATAAGTTATTTGTAAAGAAAAATTTCCCATAGAATAACAATAGCTTCGGCTTCCGGCGGCGCACAGTGGATCGAAGTATAGGCAGTGGCGAACATAGGAAAGTTATAGTATTATTATTATCTATGTATGATGTTTTTTGTCATATTTCGATTTAAATATGCATATATGTATGATACTAAAAGCAATTCTATGTTTTTTAAAACCCTTTATAAGGCCGCAGGAATATTTTCCCCACCAAAGTCGTTATCATTTTATTCAACTGGCACCATTTTTTTAAAAATAATGATTCCTGTGTATCATTTCGCTAGAAAAATATCAGTATAAATATTATTTTTATAATATTGGTGCGAAAAAAATATAAAAAAAAATAGTCATTTTGTGGCAATTCTGCTTATGCTAATACAATGGGTTGTGAGAAGTTTGCGATTAACTAAGAGAAGGATGTGTCAAAATTAAAATTAATTATTTCTAATAAGCTAAAGGATTTTTTTTCTTTACATCAATTTTTATTCGTGAAATTAGTTTAATGTGCCATTTGAGGAAAAATTGCCATTATAAAGGGTTTAAACGGTATCATATTTTTCTGCTGCAAACAGGTATTTAGGAACATACCTAATAAAGAAGCAAATGTTGCAAAAAAGAAGAGAATAAAAGGAAATAAATAAAAATTTTGTGAAGAAAATCTACATTTATAACACAATTAATTTAGCACACAATGTTAAATACATCATCACATTACTGCTTCTTTTTTCTTTCTTTTTTTAGTTAGAAGGTTTTTAATTGAAATTGACTTGGTCATCGTGTCTTCGTGTCACGCTAGTAAACAAGGCGCCTTCATTTTAAAGTAAATATAAGCTGTGTTGTTTGTAGCTCTTTGGCTCAGTTGGTAAGAGCGTTCCGTTAATAGCGCGGTGGTCGTGAGTTCGGTCCTCCGAAGGTCCAGCGTGTTAATTTTTGCAGATAATTAGTAGAAAAGGTGTCATTTGATACAAGAAAATTTTTCGTTGCTTACACTAAGAATTTTTTGAGGATTTTTTTTAAAAAGCAATTTTTTTTTTTTTTTTTTTTTTTTAATTTGGATATTGGAAAACACAAAACATTTTAGATATTAAAAAAGCACAAAATAAAATGTTTTAAGTAAAAAATACATAAAAAAATATTTTTAGAATTTATATATATATATATATATATATATATATGTATATTTATATTTATATGTATATGTATATGTATATTTATATATATATATATATATATATGTATTATATATTACTACTATATGAAATTGGATTTGCCATAGGCTTTTAGTCACGTTAAAAAACCAAAACGCTTCCATTGTATGTATATTGAAAAAAAAAAAAAAAAAATGTAAGCAACTCATTGTATCTCTTAATGAATCAGCTGGTTACAACGTCATGTTGATAATGCGAGAGTCGTGTGTTCGATCCTCGCCGGGCCGAGGTGTTATTTTTGCAAATAAATAATAGAAAAAGGGTCAATTGGAAGAACAAAATATTTCGTTGTGTACACAGTATCTTAATAATTTTTGAAGAGTTTTTTAAACGGCTTTTTATCTAGTTACAAAAAGCACAAAATAAAAATGTAAGTACAAATAAATAAATAAATAATTTTGTTAGAAGCATTTTATTGAAATTGAAAATTCTCATCGTGTCTTTGTGACACGCCAAAATACAAGGTTCCTGCCCTTTAAAGTAAGTATAGCAACGCGTCGCATCCCTCGTTAGCTCCGTTGATAAGAGCGTCCCGTTAATAGCGCGGTGGTCGTGTGTTCGGTCCCCGGAAGGTCCCGTGTGTTAATTTTTGCAGATAATTAGTAGAAAAGGTGTCAACTGATACAAAAAAAAAAAATTTTTCGTGGGTTACACTAAGAGATTTTTGAGGAGTTTTTATTTAAGAAGCGTTTTTAAGGAGCTTTTTATATGAAATTGACTTTGTCATCGTGTCTTCATGTCACGCTAGTAAACAACTAAAGTAAATATAAGTCGCTCCGCTTGTAGTTCCGTGGCTCAGTTGGTTAGAGCGTGACGTTAATAAAGCGGTGAACGAGAGCTCGGTCCTCGGAAGGTCCGGCGTGTTAATTCTTGAGGACAATTAGTAGAAAAGGTGTCAATTCATAACAGAAAAATTTTTCGTTGACTACACAATATCTTAAGAATTTTCGAAGAGTTTTTTTTAAGATTTTTTTTTTTTTCTTTTTTTAGATATTAGAAAACACAAAATATTTTAGATATTAAAAAAGCTCAAAATAAAAAGTTTCAAGTACAAAATATATAGTTTTAGAAGTTTTATACATATATTACATATTATTATATGAAGTTGAATTGGTTATCGCGTTTTCTGTTGCTCTAAAAAACAAGACACTTCCACATAAAAAAATGTCAATTGATAAACGAAAATCATCTGATGTCTACAAAATATCCTAAGAAATTTTAATTAGTTTTTTTATAAGAAGCTTTTTCCTTTCTTGTAACTAAAAAGCACAAAATAAAATTTAAGTAAAAAATCATTTTTTAAAGTTAGAAGTTTTTTATTGTGAAGCCCTAAAAAGCAAAAAATAAAATTTATTCTGGCAAAGACATGCTACAAAGAAATGAAAGTTTCAACACTAAGAAAATTTTAGAGAAAAAATATAGGTACTTTCTTTTTGCAAGATATGAAAATTTTTTAATGTTCAAAATATTTTAAAAAGCTTTCGAGACGTTTGAAATTTCTGGCTTAACGAATGATAATACAAAAACTAATAACTAAGAATATTGGTCTCGAAAGCTTTTTAAAATATTTTGAACATTAAAAAATTTTCATATCTTGCAAAAAGAAAGTACCTATATTTTTTCTCTAAAATTTTCTTAGTGTTGAAACTTTCATTTCTTTGTAGCATGTCTTTGCCAGAATAAATTTTATTTTTTGCTTTTTAGGGCTTCACAATAAAAAACTTCTAACTTTAAAAAATGATTTTTTACTTAAATTTTATTTATGTAGTATTTCAATAGTAAACTCACGCAAGCATTTACTGACAAACTCTATGAAAAATTCACATTTGTATTTATTTTTATTGCACAGAAACTTTTACTTTAAATCGTAATATGGGATTATAATATTTAATTTTAACATTTAATAAGTTAACATTAAATATTTATTTAATTTTAACATTTTATGACACATCACAGCAACCATTTACATTTCCCCTCTTTTTGGGGTCCAACGGTACTTTTCAGTACCTTTAAAGAAAAAATAATTATTTTATTAAATATTTAAAAAAATAAGAAATAATTTTTGATTTATTAAATCTATTTTAATCATCTAATTTCTATAATAAGGGGTCTGTTCAGACTTTTCAGACAGGGTCCTATTTTTGTGAAAAATCTATTCATAATTTTGTGAATCTAAATTTAGTGTGAAAATCAAACTCATTCGAACTTTTTGGCTAGGGTCCTCTTTATGTGAAATTTGGAAAAATGTAATTTTATAAAATAAAACTATAATTAAGATTTTATTTTAAAAATGACGGTTCACTTTTGTAAAGCTAAACTCGCACATATGCATTGAAGCTGTTACAAATTAGAAACTGAATATCAGCTTTTCAGAGAAATACAGCAAAGTACATCATATCATTCAGGCGGCCTATTCGTTCTATGGAAAATCAGTTTTCAGAATGAAGCAAATTTATCAAAAGATCTGTTTGTAAAGAGAAAAATTTTGTGAAGGATCCTTTTTTAAGATAAACAATTTTGTGATGAGTCCTTTTTTAGGATAAAGAATTTTGTGAAGGGTCCTTTTTTTGGATAAAGAATTTTGTGAAGGGTTCTTTAACGGACCCAGATTTTCCTCTGGACAGACCACTGATAATATTTTCACTATAAAAATTTTAATAGATTTTCTGTCATTAATGAATACAGTTATTCAGATAAATTTCTCGATTGATGATTTGGGGGTAAACAGAATAAAAAATTATTTTTCTCTAAAAGTGGCGATTTGTGGCGAAAATCCTTTTCACAGATTAAAATGTATACTTTTGGGAGTAGTAAAATGTGTTTGAAATTTTGGACAATTTTGGACAAAAAAAGTTACACAACTAATGAATTTAATTTTGTTGTTAATTTTATATTCACATTTCATGCGTGAATCACAACATAAAAAAACCAACAAAATGTTGGCAGAAGTACCTTAAAATTTTATTAGGACATTATTAAAAGTATTTTTGTTTCGTAGTTTTTCATAGTTATCTTAAGTGCCCCTTGATGGCTATTCAAATAAAGTCACTGAAATTCCTCGAAAAATCTTATTTCCGAAAGTTTTTGTTTTGAACTTATTTATACATAATAAAACTTCGTGTAATTGAAGAAATAACCCTATATTTGTATTTTTTAGACACTCTTTTAAATTATTTCATTGCAAAATATCAGTTATTTAGAGATTGATTTTTGGACCTATGTTCGTATTTTAACATTGTTCGATCCACTGTGCGGCGGTGAGTGAAGAGGACCCTTAATCGCTAAGAGCTCGCTGGTAAAATTTGAAACTATCAGGCCTGTTTTCCGATTAAATTGGTATTTACTTCCATCCGGAAGAAGAAAGAGGATGCCTGCACCTCCTTTGTTGAGAAATTTATCTGACGATCCATTGGTGTATGCAATTGCCAAGTTACCTTGGGAGAGCTTTTCAATGGTTTCAAGGCCTTTTTGTTTAAGAATGTTGGGGTTTTCCTTTTTTGAGCATGGTTTTAATAAGTTCAAGCTAATCCTTGTTTTTTTTTTTGGGGGGGGGGGGGGTTTCTGGAAAAAAGGGGCTCTTGAAGAAAATTATGGAAAGAATTTTCCATATTAATACGACTTCTGATATCTCGATCAAGGTGGAGAGTTGAGGATCTTTTGAGTCTTTGAGCCTTGCCATTCATTGAAAACCGTGGTAGAGATATGATCCATGTTGTTACAACGGAGTCTATTTGTGAACTTGATGGTGGCAAGATTGCGTCTGCTCTCCAAGGGAGGTAGGCCGCATTCCTGTTCAGCCTTTACATTATTGGTTGAGGATACTGCACCTATAATAATTTTTGATGCTCTGTGTTGGAGAGAGTCCATTTTCGCAGATTCGGAGCCCGGATTCCATATAGGGGCGGCATATTCAAGTACAGGTTTAATGATGGTGCAATATGTGCTTTTTACAGTAGTAGGTGTTGAACCCAACGTAGTTCCACATAGTTTCCTGAGAATGTTTAACTTTCTCAGGGCTTTAAGTTTGTAGTGAGTTCGATATGCCTTGTGAAGCGAAGTTCAGGATCCAGAGTAACGCCGAGGTAGGTAGGGAAATCTGTCCTTTTGATGTGGAAATCGTTTATTTTTATATCTATGTTAAAGGTGCCTCTTTGTCTTCTGTCAAGCATTTTTTTTATGATACATGTATGGCGTGAATACGATAAAACTTTAATTACCCATGTCTGGAACTAAACCTGCATAGAGTACTTTTACATTTATTTTTTTTTGGCAAGTTTTTACGTATTGAAACTGAAAAATATAGCAAAAAAGTTCTATCACATCATTTTTATTTTCTCTTACCTATGATATAGAGAGAAAGTATTGTTTTTAAGTCAAATTTTCGAAATTGAGTTTTTGATATATTTACGCATTTTGAGGTCCCTTAAATCAGAAAATCATGTTGGTCTATGTGTCTGTGTGTGTCTGTGTCTGTCTGTCAGCATACCTCAAGAGTAAATAATAGCACAAAAATTCAAACTTGGTATTTTAAAAGGTTTATCAGATAAGGGTGCTATACTAAACTTTTCGTTGAGATCAATCAAATGGTTCGTGTATAGAGACATCGAAGAAAATTCAAATACATTATGTTTATAGGGAAATTTCTTGTATAAGTACAGTGTAACAGCAATAGGCTGGCATAAATAAAACGGAATAAACAAAGATTTTTATATGCATAAAAGCATGCTTTTTGCAGATTGTGGTATGAAAATTATTTAACATTCGTCTACAGGGTTATCTAAGGTATTAGGTTATATTGGGGCAATATTTGGAAATTGCTGGAATTATAATTCAGTTTGTGTTAGATGTTTTTAAAGTAAGACTAAATTTATGTATAAAATATTGTTTATAGTGCATATTGTTTATAGACAATAAATAAGGCTACCGAAAATTTAACTAAAAGTTATTTTTTTATTGAATGTAACTGATAGAAGTGCTTTGCTACATTTTACTATGTCGACGAACACTGCTCGGGAAACAAAATTAATTTTTCATACCCACACTTTAAACAAAGTTTTTTTTTGAAGATTTATTTTCAACTCTAGGTTTTTGTATAATATCACATTTTGAGGTGCTCTGATGACGAAATTCAATATTTAGCGATTGATGTGTACATATAACTGTAATCAGCATAATCTAAAACAGATAACTACAGGAAATGTAAATGTGGTATTTTGGAGTTCGTATTAAGTTGCCACTTAAAAATTTGATCAAGATGGGCGTGTTTGAAGGGAGATTATTATCAGCCTTGATTATTATTATCATTATTACAATTGTATGCACTATAAATGAGCGGGGGTTGAAGGGGACGGTAGCCCCCCTTACACAGAATTACATATCAAATAAAACTGCTCCTAAACATCTTAAAACTTAACATGCAATCTATAGTATTGAAATGCAGGGTAAGAAAAGTTCGTATGAATGATATGCCAGATTATTATTATTATTTTTTTTTTGTTGTTGTAAAACTCATATTTTTAATTTAATTTTGAGTGTAAACATGAAATCTGTTACCCCATTGTTATTAAAACTAGTTGGCATAGGTGAACCCTGCTTAGTTCCTCATCAATATATATGTGGGATGGCCGATTGGTGTGGGCTTTTAAAACAGAAACTGATAATTCACTTAATTATTAATCATTTAAAATTTAATAGAAAATTAAAGTACTTTGTACAAATATTTACAGTATTGTAGTTTAAAATATTATTGAATGGTCACTTGGAAAGTCATATCTAAATAATCGAAGTTCTTAGTTTTTATCAAAAAAAGGGATGACACAGTTCACTTCTAATTTCACTCGAAAATACACAATCTAGTTACAGATCCTCTTTCCAGAAGACTTTCGTCGTCCACCGAAGAAAATTTATGCGTCTCCTCGTCTTAAACGTCAAACGTCGTCTCCATTCTTTCCCGGCAAAAGCTCTCCGCTCCATCGATGGAAATGTGTGTTCCGGAAGTAGCGTCTGTCTCACGTCACAGCCACGTTCTTTCGCTAAGATTCTGCGCTCTCCGTCAACAGTAAAGAGAAACTCGGCAGTTTTGGAATCAGCGGTTTGCAGGAAGCAAGGGTCCGATACCACATTCTCGGCCATCCTGCGTCGACTGGTCCTCCAGGCGGCCACACTGAAAAATACAAAAGAAAAAACAAACACAAAAGCAGCACAAAATAATAACAAGCTTATTTACAGTTCCTATACAAATTTTCATATTCTTCTTTTTTTTTTTTTTTTTTTTTTTAAGTTAAGTGATCCCTCGTTTGAGGAATCTGGCATGAGTGGATGTGCAATGGGGGCCTTCATGGCATCCATTTCTAATCACATCACCAATATTTTCTTTTTTTATTTTCACTGTTTTACAGTTACAAATGTACTGTAGTTTTGGTTTAATGGCAACTTGGTCTTCTATTTCAACAGTTTTTGGTGGTTGTCTACACAATTTATATTTTGCTTTATTTTTCTCTTTAACTTTGATAAATTGTTCTTTTACATGTGTACGCAAATCTTTACTCCGGGACTCAAAGTTATTTTGGGATTCGAACTCGAGAACCTCTAATTGATCATTTTCAGTTTTAGTGTCTTTTAAGGCCTCTGCAGCATCTTGTTCGGTCATAAAATCTATAGCAGCACTCTTATGTGTAGGGAAAACTTCTAACTGTATTTGCACAGCTTTGGGAAATAATGCAGCTATTTCGCTAATTGTAGTCTTCAATGGAAGTGATGGAATAAACAATTTTCTCAAATTTATACCGGCAGTCTCTTCTTTTGGGATATTCAGTCTTTTGCAATCAACGGAATCTATCGTCAATGGCTTTTTTTCTCAATTTCTTTCTTTTAAGGAGTTTGGAATTTTCTTCAACTTTTTCCTTCAACGCTTTCAGCTCTTCTGCTAACTGCGAAATTTTTTCAAGTAGGATTCGTTTCTCGTCTTTCTTCGAATAAATGTTTTCTTGATTTAGCGACTTCATTTGGGAAATATTCGTCTGACTTCGTTCCTTTCATCGAGGCTCCCCCTCTTCCTCACTGTCATCGTCTACACTATTATCGCCCTCTAAAAGCATCTTCTTATCGTCATCACTTTCGTCATTCTCATCGTCGTCGTCATTTTCACTTACAGCTTTTTAGGAAGATTCTAATGATTTTTTAGACAATATAACAGGTTGAGGGGTTTTATTTTTACATTTTCCGACACTAATTAATGTTTCATTTATTTCTGGGGATTTCCCAGAAATTTTATTTTTACAGTTAATGGGAGCATCAATAACAACATTCGTCTTAATTTCTTTTTTATATGCATTTACTGGAAGAACTGTTACTAAATTTACTTCAAGTGAACTAGATTTATTTTTTATAAAAATATTTTTTTCATTTATCGTCGTTTCACCCAGCATTAACACATTCATGCCGATGATTACGCCATATGGTATTACATCATTGTTTACAACATAAATATTAGTTTTACTTTCAAAATTATCAACTTTTAAATCAGCATTAAATGAGCCTAACGGCTTTAGGGAACTTTTCCCGATTCCCTTCAAAGTAGTACTCATAGGATTTAATCTATTAACATTCAATTTGTTAAACGCATTTTTGCGCAACAGTGTTGCTTCACTTCCTGTATCAATAATTCCAGTAAAATTTACATTGTTAATTTGTATAGTTTTATTCATGTTTTGATTTACGCCAATACACAATGCCTCAACTTCTGGTTTTGAACCCGGACATTCTGAGCTCTTATGCCCAAATTGTTTGCAAGAAAAACATTTAAAATCTTTTTTTCTATGAGGGCAGTCTCTAGACAAATGGTTATTATCACCACAATTGTAACAAAGTTTGTTTACTTCACTTTTAGGACTAAATTTTTCATGTACGTTATATCGTACAGGTTTCAGTTTTGCATTATCTACTTTATCAAATATAAATTTATTTTTATCATTATCTCTCTTAAATACTTCATATAATTTAATTTTTTCTTTGAAATCATGCAATTTTCTAGCCCCGTACAACATAATTTTATGTTCAGATCTATCATTAATTCCTTGGATCACATAGTGCATTATTGCGGCATCATCAATGTGCCCGTTCTTACATAGCTCTCGAATTTTAAAGAAATATTCGGTAACGGACTCATTGCCTCTTATTTTCCTTTTACTTAATATATCATGCAATGAGGCGGAATTAATTTCAACCTTAAATTCTTCAATGAGCGCTTTTTTAAATTTTTTGTAAGTAAGTAGCGCTCTCTCAGATTTAATGAAAAACAGAGCGTTTCCGCTCAAAGATCGTTTACAAAAAATAATTTTTGTAGTTCATTAAGATTAAACATATCTGCTATTTCTTCAAATTCAGTGAACCACTCAATTATATTTTCATGCGGCTCACCGCTAAATTTTGAGATATTATTTTCAAAGTCATTAAATGATACAACTGCACCATGTGTTCCGGAATTCTTATTATTTCTACAATTAATGTTACTTTTTTTAGCTTTATCAAAATCATTAATAACATTATCATCATCATTATCATTATGGCATTGCACCGAGGAATCAATTTATCGTGACGTCATTATCACTGCTAGACTCATTGTCAGAGTCATCATCATCCGAATCGTTCTCAGAATTTTCCTGTTTTAATAATTCTAGGTCACATAACTTCAATAATAACCTGTCTCTTATTTCTTCTTTAGTCCCATCAAAAGGGACATTAAATATATTACTAATTATAATTAATTCATTTAGTGAAAAATTATCGTCTATAAACTTCTGTTTTTTAATATAATTTTCATCATCAACGACAAACTCAAATCCGGAAATTTTTTTTATTCTGCATCTGTTTTTTCGACCACTGTCATCATTAAAGAGAAACCGATGCAGAATTTTAATTTTATTATACTTCTCCGTCCCTAGTGCAACACCAATTTTAGGAATGTTTCCTAGTGATACCATCATGCAACAAAACAAAAGTTTACATACCTTAGAAGAACAGAAATAACGGCAGGTGCAGATTTCTTGTTCAAACCTCTATTTAGACGATTCGTAGCTGTTCCGCTGAATCCACAGATCAAACTTTACGCATTTTATCATCCACTATAAATTTCAGAACAGACAAAGCACTCAGCACAAAAGCTTCAATGTAGTTTAACGCCGTATCTCACTCGTAGACACACAGTTGTCGAATGGCATATCATAAATAATTCGGCACTCATTTGTAGAAACACAGTTAAAAAAAAAAAAAGTTTTAAAATAAATAAAGAGTTCACAGTCTATATAAGTTAGAATAGTTCTTTTTTCAACGTTCCATTAAAATTTACGTTAAATTAAAATTCGCGTTCCATCCCACTTCTGACTTTTGTGGGACGGCCGATTGGTGTGGGCTTTTAAAACAGAAACTGATAATTCACTTAATTATTAATCATTTAAAATTTAATAGAAAATTAAAGTACTTTGTACAAATATTTACAGTATTGTAGTTTAAATTATTATTGAATGGTCACTTGGAAGGTCATATCTAAATAATCGAAGTTCTTAGTTTTTATCAAAAAAAGGGATGACACAGTTCACTTCCAATTTCACTCGAAAATACACAATCTAGTACAGATCCTCTTTCCAGAAGACTTTCGTCGTCCACCGAAGAAAATTTATGCGTCTTCTCGTCTTAAACGTCAAACGTCGTCTCCACTCTTTCCCGGCAAAAGCTACAAGACCTTAGTTCGCGCCCCTCACAAATGCTCCCCAGCTCCAAGCTCCGACGGCTCCTTCTAATGCGCATGCGCACAGACTTCACGGCAGGAGCAAGAAACTGTGAAGATAAGATAGCATGCATTTGTAATCTCTATACTGAATTCGTCATATTGCACTATTTGCAGCGATTAATTTAAATAAACATTTCTATAAACTAATTTTTTTTTTTTTTTTTTTTTTTTTTTTTTTTTATTTCAAAGTTCATTTTTATAAAGTTAACTTTCATTAATTAAAAAAAGGGGGTTTAAGAAATGATTTAAAAGAATATGTAAAATATTTTTTATTTAGTATGAAAATATTTATGGGAAAAATGTTTGCAGAAATTTTTATTCAATAATCTTATAAAAAACATATTTTTAAAATAACAGAAATTGATAAGACACGAGGATGAGCTTGATCTTATAACTTAAAATCAGATTTATTAACATTTGTGTTTTTCTTTATATTATTTTTCCACGTAACATATTTAATATGTAGTTTTAAAATTGATAGAAACTAACTGATGAAATAAATTTAAATTACACATGTACATTTTCTTATCCTTATTATTAATATTGTTACTTTCTTCTATATTCAATAGAAGAAAGTATTGGATTCGTAAAAATTTTCGACCTCGGGTTTTTGATTGATTTACACGTTTTGAGAGCTGTAGAACACGATTTGACCATTTTTAGAAAATGTCTGTGTGTGTGTGTGTGTGTGACAAAATTTTGTGGCAACTGTATCTCAGGAACTACCGCACAGAATTTCATACAAATTGGCATGTAGTTGCACATTGACATAAATTAGTGCCTATCAACTTTTGGAAAAAAACGTCTTACAGGTTGCGTTGCCATCCCGCTTTTTCTAAATTTTTAACATGGTGATATAGGGCAAAATTTTGTATATATGTGCATAAAGAGAATTATTTTTTAGTAATCATTGTGAAATTTACAAGAATTATTTATAATAGAGATAGTCAACTGGGAAAATTTTTTTGCATGCGTAGAAGCCTCGTGAACCCCCCTGGGGGGGATGTCCCCCCCCCCCGAAGGGAGTAAATTTTTAAGATGGGTATCTTTCGAAAGGTCTCGTCAATACCTTTAAAACGAATGGTTGAACTATAAATCTGTGATAATTTAAAACAAAGTTATCGATTTTTTTTTACTTTTTACGAAAAAAAAAAAAAAAAAAAACTTAGAAAAAAAATCTTATTTATTTATTTTTTTATTTATTTATTTATTTTTTTTTTTAACGAAATTTAAATAAACTTGGTAATTAGTTGGCTCCTGACATAAACTGGTGCTCATTAGATTTGGGGATCAATCGCACAACAGGAGGCGCTGTGATCGTATTTCTTCTAAATTTTTAACATGGTAGTATGAGACAAAATTTCGTATAAATGTACATAATGAGAGTTATTCTTCACCTGCGATTGTAAAATTAATATGAATTATTGCTAATAGTAGTAGTTAATTAGGATAAAAATTTTGTGCATGTGGGGGCATCGCTTCCCCCCCCCCCCTAGGGGGAAGTATCCCCCGGGGTGGGGTAAATTTTCAAGATGGGTATCTTTCGAAAGGTCTCGTCAATACCTTTAAAACGAATGATTGAACTATAAATATGTGACAATTTAAAACGAAGTTATCGATTTTTTTACTTTTAACGAAAAAAACTTGGATTTTTTTTTTTTTTTTTTTTTTTTTTTTTTTTTAATATTGTTACTGAGTGAATTTGTATAGGAAAATATAGAAGAAAGTCTTGTGGTGGCCACAACATACTAGTTTGTTATTGTTACCAGTTTATTTTTACATTAAAAAAGAAGTAGTTAATTTTAAAATTGCACTACATTAACTTTGTAAATTTTAAAGAAAATAAATTTCAATATTCAGCTATGTATAAATGCATTTTCCTTAGACAAAGAAAAATTAAGTATTACCATAATTTTAATATACTGATATTTAATTTTACAAAGAATTATTTCACATACTCATACCAGTATCAGAATTTTATTAGATTTAGAAAGTACCTAAGGTTGGGGGGGGGGGGCGGGTGGGTTAAAGCCGATTGACTGCTGTAGGGTCTTAGGCCTATGGAAGGAGTGCCTTCCTTGGGGGTCTTTCTAAATGGTTCTAACCCGTATATATACAAGTTTCGGAGAAAACTCTGAACGACTAGGCCAATGGGGACAACCTGGGATCGAACCCGGCACCTCACGTCTACCAGCTTAGAGCGCAGAACCACTTGGCCGCTGGTGGACTTGGAAAATACTTAAAGAAATACTTCACATTATTTAACAGATAACCTAACCCAATGTTATTCTGTGGAGAAATTGGTCTTGAGAGCTACTCATTGACAAATATACTTTTTTACATTTAAAAAATTCACAATTACAAAATGCACAACCCTCCAAATGTTCTTATTTTTACAAAAGTTGATTTTTTAATAATTCATTTTGAAGCTATTAAGTGCACTTTACAGCTTACAAAATGTTTTAAAAATATATATATATTTAAAAAATAATAAACATTTTATCAGTTGTGAATTTTCTAAATGTGAAAATGGGATAAAAAATTGTTAAGGATTTGTAAATATTAAGTCTTTTTATGTAATTTCATTTAAAGAGGTTTAGTCAGGTTAAAAAATGTTAATTTTCTGCATTTTTCTAGCTTGTTTTCACATTAAAAGAGCTTTATATATATATATATATTCTTTTTTTTTTTTTTTTTTTTTTTGGGGGGGGGGGGGAACTCGTTAAAAAACTTCACCAGGGCAGGTAATGTCCTTCGTTCTAAATTTAGCAACTGTATCAATCCTTGGTGACCTTCGCTAGAAAATCCCTTATTATCGATATACTGAATATCTTAGCTCTATCTCAATTAGTGCAAAAGTTAATAGAAAATTCTCATGTTGTACAAAGATATATGAGGAAATTGCATCAAGGCCATAGTCAGTTTCTCTCCAACCAGCTTACTGGGAAGAACTCTGTGGCTGGGTGACTTGCTGCTATTTGATTACATGCGCGTTAAGTCAAAAGCTCTCAGGGAACATTTGGAGCGACGAATCTGCGCGCATGCGCATTAGAAGGAGCCGTCGGAGCTTGGAGCTGGGGAGCATTTGTGAGGGGCGCGAACTAAGGTCTTGTGGCAAAAGCTCTCCGCTCCATCGATGGAAATGTGTGTTCCGGAAGTAGCGTCTGTCTCACGTCACAGCCACGTTCTTCCGCTAAGATTCTGCGCTCTCCGTCAATAGTAAAGAGAAACTCGGCAGTTTTGGAATCAGCGGTTTGCAGGAAGCAAGGGCCCGGTACCACATATATGTTCTCATAAATTTCTAGTACAGAGCATATTATAATCATGTTAAGAGAAATGAATTTGACGAAACGCCTGACACAGTCACAGAATGTAATCGCTGTCTAATAGGCTATCCGCCGTTCACTTCGATATATTTATCTTATTCTAATCCATTATTATTTTTTTTTAATTAGGGTCAATTTCGTAGTTTAGTTTTCATGGAATAACTCACGAAATTTTCCTATTAGACTATTTGTAGTCAATCATGTTCAAGCAAGTATCATAAATGTTATTTTGAAGTTGTTTGATATATTTATGATCCTCAAAATGGACGTTTATACTCAATTTTGCCCTTTTCTGCCATGTTAAGTAAACCGTAAATTCCAAATAATTTACGAAATTTTATAAATTAAAACATTCATTGTCAAGTATGTGCATGCCAGTTTCCTAAGTAATATTTTAAAAGTGTTCGGACATCTTCACGATGAAAATATCCCTCAAAATGGACGTTTATGCGAAATTCTGCTCTATTTAGCCATATTAAGTAAACCGTAAATTTCCAATGACTTACGAAATTTTTAAATTGGAAAATCATACTCAAAGATGTTTATACCAGTATCTTATATAATATTTTAAAAGTAGTCTGACAACTATGCGATGAAAATATCCCTTAAAAGGGATATTTATATCCCTTCTACCCTTATCTACCCTTAAAAGGGATATATTTATGCGAAATTTTCAAAGTAGCATATTTAAAGTTAATGATGTTCATTCCGGCATTAAAACTGATATTTAAAAGCTGTTCTTACAGCTTTACGCCAAAAATATTTCTTTTCATGCACGTTTAAGTGAAATTTTGCCCTATTCTCCCATGTTAAGAAAATCGTAAATTTCGAATAACTTCTCAAGTTTTTTAATTATAATGTTGAAAACGAAAAGGGTTCTTTCCAGTGTCATAAATAATATTTTAAAACTGGTAATCATTTGTTCGTGATCGTGAGATATCTTGTATACAGTCTAACAAACTAACGGATTAACGGAGTAACACACTAACGGACTAACACACTTACAGACACTCTACAGACAGACACCATACCCATTTGATATTTTCGGATTCTCACACCTGAAAACGTGTAAAAAATAAAATACCGAGATCGAAAATTTTCACTATTACCTAAGTTTCCCATACCTATAGTATGATGGAGAGCTAAAAAGTCATAGTCAGTATTTATTTCTTACTTTAAAGCAACAATAATAAGAGTGAACCGAAAAAATAATACAAAATGGAAAATTGGAAGGATTGGAGGAGGGGGGAGGGAGACAGTGGAATTGATGAAAACACAACTGTGTTCGGTGTGGTTAAAAAAAAAAAAAAACTTAAAATCATTCACAATAAAAAACTAATTGGCATAGGTGGACTCTGTTTAGTTCCCCATCGTATGTATATTCTCATAAATTTCTAGTGCAGGACATATTATATTCATGGTAAGAGAAATGAATTTGATCAAACGCTTGACACAGTGATATAATAAAATACCCGCCCAATAGGCTACCCACCATTCAGTTCGATATATTTATCTTATTCTGATATATTAATTAATTTTATTGGGGTCAATTTAGTAGTTTAGTTTTCATGCTACTATTCCGAATGCAACAATCCCCAAAATGCATATTTGCATGGAATATCGCCTAATTTTGCTATATTGATAAAATTTTAAATTACGAATAACTTACGAAATTTTCCTATTAGAATATTTGTAGTCAATCATGTTCAAACAAGTATCATAAATGTTATTTTGAATTTGTCTGATATATTTATGATTCTCAAAATGGACGTTTATGCTCAATTTTGCTCTATTCTGCCATTTTAAGTAAATCGTAAATTCCAAATAACTTACGAATTTTTTAAATTGGAAAATTCATAGTCATATATTCATAGTATTATTTTCATACCAGTATCCTAAAAAATATTTCAAAAGTGGTCTGACATGTTTACGATGAAAATATCCCTCAAGATTGAGATTTATTTGAAATTTTGCCCTATTCTGCCATGCTAAGAAATTCGTAAATTTCCAATAACATACGAAATTTTTACATTGGGAAATTTATAGTCAATGATATTCATGCCAATAACCTAAATAATATTTCAAAAGTAGTCTGACAACTTTACGTTGAAATATCTCTCAAAATTGACGTTTATGTGGAATTTTGCCCTGTTCTGCCATGTTAATAAATTCATATATTTCCAATAACTCGCGAAATTTTCAAATTAGCAAGTTTATAGTTACAGGTATCATTCCGGCATCAAACGGATATTTTAAAACTTGTCTGACATACTTACAGCAAAATTTTTCCATTTAATGCACGTTTAAATGAAATTTTGCTCTATACGTTTAAATGAAATTTTGCCCTCCGATGTTGAGAAAATCGTAAATTTTCAATAACTTACGAAGTTTTGTAATTCGAATGTCGCAAATGAATAGGGCTCTTGCCAGTGTCGAAAGTAATATTTTAAAACTACTGTGACTTCTCTGCGACAATTTGTTCTTGAGATATCGTGTACACAGACTAGCATATTAACACACTAACACACTAACGGACTAATGGACTAACTCACTAATGGACTAACAAACTAACAGACACCCTGTAGACGGACACATACAAATTTTGTCATTTTCGGAATCCTCACACCTGAAAGCGTGTAAAAAAGTCAAAAAACCGAGGTCAAAAATTTTCACGATTACCTAAGTTCTCCATACCTATAGTATGATGGGGAATTAAAAAGTGAACAGAGAATGTGAAATCCTCTGAAAAACTTCAAAAAAGCATTACTGCCACCTTTTATATGAAAAAGAGGGTAGAGAAATTTTTGATCAATAATTTAATGAATATCAATAATAAAATTCATAAAAAAAAAAAAAAAAAGGTTTTACAATCTATTACCAGTGTTGCAGAACAAACAACAAACATTAATTTCAAATATACTGTCTAAAATTTAACTAAAATTTCATTAAAAGAAAAAATAAACCTCTGAAATTGAGAGGGTTCAATAGTTAAATTTATTTTCAAAATTTGTTCTGAATTTTACATTATTTCAGATTCCTACACCTGCAGTGTATACTGTACATGCAACTAATAAACTACATTTTCTCAAATTTTAAAATGAAAATAGGAGTGAAATTTACGAAATCCCGTCGTAGCGGGTGCGGGATGAAAAGAACCAATCTACATTTCGAAATTCGTGACCGCAACTCTCATAGATTATCTAGGGCTAATAAGACGCAAAAACGGGGTCTCTGGAATTTGCCCTCTCGTAACTTTCTCCTCAAAGTCGAAAGTCACAAAAAACCCAAAATAGGTTTTTGGAAATATCATCAATAAAGCGCACAGCCGTTTTCAACTACTTTCTATAATTTTTGGTAGAGTTCTACTTGAAAATCCTGATTCTTTGAAATCCCCCACCCTCAAATGGTTTTTTTCCCTTGAAAATTTCAAAATCACCCTTTTCTATCATTTTTGATAGAGTTTTACTTGAATATCCTGATTCTGTGAAATACCCCACCATCAAATTGATTTCTACCCTTAAAATAAAAAATTCCAGAATCACCGAAAATGTTCTTTCTCTTCTCTATTATAGTCTTCCGATGTACAGTTTTTTCACCATGAATTAATTTGAAGCCGATTTATGGTCACAAACATGTTGTTGCCACCTCTCCAGCTGGGGAAAGGACGGGAATTTTGCAAAACGGCGTCTACAAAAACACACGCGTATTCGAGTGCAATATTTTGTCAACATTTCAAGACAATCGGTGAAGTAATTTTGGTGTTTTAAGATTTTGTACAAGCGGGCATTTACATTTTTATTTATATAGATTTACGAATTTTACATAATCCATGCAAAATATAGACATATTTCGTTTTCATCAGCTCCAAAATCATATATGCACTAGGAAAATTGCATAATCTATCTGGAGACATTGTGCGCAATATTTAGAGAAATGCTTGAGGGAATCTCTTAGAACTTCATCGATATATATATATATATAGAGAGAGAGAGAGAGAGAGACGTGTTATATACCGTCGGTAGCAAAAGTGTCCGAACACTAGCAAAAATTCCTATGTAAAAAAAGTACATTTCATACGGTTTTGTTAAATAAATCGTTATCGAATCATGTTCTTAGTCTAAGAACATGATTCGACAAGGATTTATTTAACAAAACAGTATTAACTCTACTATTTTTATATAGGAATTTTTGCTAGTGTTCGGACCCTTTTGTTACCGACTGTATATAACACGTCTCTCTCTCTCTCTCTCTCTATATATATATATATATATATGTATATCGATGAAGTTCTAAGAGATTCCCTCAAGCATTTCTCTAAATATTGCGCACAATGTCTAAATTAAAATTTGTCATATTGTTTTGTGAGTCATCTATACATATGGCGCAAAATTGCTGTCATTTCATGGTTAACTGCGTAATATCTTAATAAAATATCTTAACTGCGTAATATCTTAATAAAATATCTTAACTGCGTAATATCTTAATATATACCGTAAAACTTAATAAAATTTCTCTAAGGGAATATATGTTCATCTTATGTACATTTAAACATTTACTTAGATTTTTTTTTTCTGTGCTTTTATATTTTGGCATTTTGTCTTGAGTTAAGTGTTTCATGTTCCTCTAAAGAACAATGTTTTTTCAAGAAATAATATAAATTTGACTATGATGCATATATATAAAATGTAGATATGTTCTGGTATGCAGATTCCATTTTTGTTTTAGTGATTTTGTAACTTAAATATGTTTTCGATTGAAATGCACTCTGAAATTCGTGTTATATTATAACAAGTGTAACTCATGTGTAGTCAAAAACACTTACGTAAAATTCAGTGTTTCTGGATTTTGTGCGGAAATGTTAGCATGTTTTACTCAAAGGGCATGGTATATACTCACACTTACTCATACAAACACATATATATATTTATAAGCATATATATATATACACTCAACTTTTCGAGAAAGTTCTATATGCAGATTCACAGCGTATATTGCGCTAAATTTCTTAAATTATATTGAAATGTGTCATAAAATAATTTTTATAATCAAAACGAAATTTTAAGTAATCATGATATTTTCAAGAATCAAAAGAAATAAATCATAAATTTATTTTATCTTTCAGCTATGCCAGCAGATGAGATATTCAAAGAGCCAGCTGTAGATCATCGGGCAGAATTAGAAAATTTAAGTCCACTACCTGGTAGGATATTCTGTTTTATCTTCGTCTTTTTATATTTTGTTCTCATCATAAATATATAAATAGAATAGGAATTATTGTCAAACATTGACTAAAAAATGCAATAATAAAAAGGGTAATCAAAATAGGCACCAGTTTTTTAAAACAAAAATTTATGTCAAAATAAATAAGTAAAAAAGCATCGCAAACATGGCAATAAAAATCGCCATGGGTGCCCTATAATAAGAAAAAGTCGCCATGGGCCCTTATACTAAAAAAAGTCGCCATGAGTGCCTTATACTAAAAAAAGTCGCCATGGGGGCCATATACTACAACTGTACTGACTGCACAAGTATGAAAATTGGGTCGTCAAATAACAATTTTATTCTGAAACCTTTCTTTGAATGGTTTGTTTTCACTATCACTCAATAATAATTTTGTTCTAATAATAATTTGACTTCTCGTGAATTATATAATTCAAATTGGGTGTGGAAATTGGTATCCGCGTTTGTAATGATTGATAGATGGCGCTCTCTGAACTGCAGTTGTTAGTAAATATAACAGCCACGTGCATTTATTATTCTTCTTTCTCCGCCATTTCATCATGGAAAGTCGATTGCATAATATGAGGATATGCAGTGGTGTGATAATTTCACCTTAGCCCACCAGAGGGCGAGCATTTCATTACAATCGCGGATAAGATTTATGAGTTTCAAGTTTTAAATATAAACAAGAAGAAAATAAATAAAGTGCGAAAATTTCGCACGGTTTTGCTAGCAATAATAATTTTTGTCTAGTTTGAGAGAATTTGCATAGCTAACAAACATTTCAATTTTTGGTAACAGATATAGTTTTTTTTTTACAGAAAATTTGCCGATGAAAACTTCTCCCTATAGCTAACAAACATTTCAATTTTTGAATACTGGTTTATTTCTTTTTATAAAAAATTTTCTGGATGAAAATTTATCCCGATAGCTAACAAATATTTCAATTTTCGGATACCGGTACAGTCGGTAACAAAAGTGTCCGAACAGTAGCAAAAATTCCTATGTAAAAAAAGTACACTTCATACGGTTTTGTTAAATAAATCCTTGTCGAACCATGTTCTCAGACTGACTAAAAACAGGATTCGATAAGGATTCATTTAACAAAACCGTATGAAGTGTACTTTTTTTACATAGGAATTTTTGCTAGTGTTCGGACACTTTTGTTACCGACTGTATATATATATTTTTTAATAGAAATTTTTCTCAATGAAAATTTCTCCCGATAGCTGACAAACGTTTCGATTTTTGGATACCGGTATATTTGTTTTATAAAAATTTCTCTCTTATTTAATCGTAGAAAACTGTTACAAAAAATCACAAAAAATATCTGTAAAATAATACTGGTATACAAAATTCCGGGTGGCATTTTGAAATGAGTTAAAACACCGCTAATTGCAGCTTCAGCCGGCGATGCTTAACTGAGGCAAAACATCTTCACCTATAGTGCTTTATACAGTCGGTAACAAAAGTCTCCGAACACTAGCAAAAATTCCTATATAAAAAAAGTACACTTAATACAGTTTTGTTAAATAAATCCTTGTCGAATCCTGTTCTTAGTCAATCCAAAAACAAGATTCGACAAGGATTTATTTAACAAAACTGTATTAAGTGTACTTTTTTTTATATAGGAATTTTTGCTAGTGTTCGGAGACTTTTGTTACCGACTGTACATCAAGTCAGCATCACAATTAAAATTTTATGTAAGCACAAGCAGGAAAGAAATTAAGAAATGAGCTTTTGTAAGAACCGAGCAGTTTCCGAACCGAGTAGGAATCCGATTTGCATATTTCTCTTTGCTCATTCTTGAGTTCGTATAGAAAGATACTTGCTTACAGAGGCTGTTCGCACATTTTTTAGACGATTTTATTTCCCAGTAAGAAACAATTATCTGCATGAAGAATTTTATTTTCACAAAAGTTACATTTTAGGAAGTTTTATTTATCTTCTGATATTTAGAATTTTTGTTAACATGCAAAAATGCGCTTTTAAAAAGGCAGTGGATGGAAGGATACGTTTCCGCTCTTTCCAAAGAGTGTTTTTAGTTAAATCTTTATGAAAAGCATTCATCAGGAGAAAAATGGAAAAATGTCGCAAAAATAGATGAATCTTGGGTCTATTTAAGTCGTTGCAATAAAAAAAAAAAGATAAATTTATTATCACAAAAGAGGAGAAAATTTTTTGCTACATGGTTGAAATAATCAAAAGAAAGTTTTTCTAAAGGATTTCTGATTGTTGCTGGTTTTTCATATAAAGGCAAGATAAAGGCAAAAAAAAAAAAAAAAAAATTAACAAGAACGTCAAAATCAGCTCTAAATACTATCAAGAACATATTTTAATTCCAATTTAAAAAATGAAAATCCAGATCTTTATCCACAATGCTATCAATCCGTTGAACTGTATCAAGACAAAACAAGCAGCCACACATCACAATCCGCAATTGCTTTTCTAGAAAAAAAATGGAACAAAAAACGGGAATTAAAACCATACCCTTCACTGACATTCCTGCTAAATCTCCTGATGTATCACCGTTGGATTTTTGTGTTTTTCGACTCTTAAAATCTGCATTATCCAAACGCCGATCCACAGCGCTTTGTGGACTTTAGAAAGACGTTCAAGAGGAGTAGAAAAATATACATCTTCCGACATTATAAAAAGCATTATTATCCTAGAAATTACGATGTAGAATGATAGTTAAGAACAAGGGTTACCAAACTGAACAAATAAAACACGAAATATGAGTAAAATTGTTTCAGTACACTCCATCAAAATCGTCTAAAAAATGTACGAACAGCCTCTCTATAACGTTTCATTCCGTTTCCTTAAATAATATGATCGCAGCGGCTCCTATATTCGACAAGATTTTTTCACAATCACCCATTTGTAATTCCTAATTATGTAGATGATATTTTCCGTGATGAAATGTCTAATGTTTTAGCAGAAGCTACTCATAATCATATACCACATTCATACTATTCTGTTGTTTCTACTAATTTATTTTAGATGTACGTTAGACCTTTGATGTACGTTTACTTAGTAACATTGAAAGTATTTGTATAAGAAAAATCCATATAAGCAGTTTTTTTGATTATATATAAATTTTCATGCCTTTTGTTTGGGAAGAGAGTATTTAACAGTATGTAGGGGAGAACCGTGTATTATGGACCATCGTGTAATACGGACCATGAGGAAATTTCTTTGTTCAACACTAGATGGTGAAACCATCTCACTGCGTTTAGTGAATATTATTGCTTTCTAAAGCAGAAAGTGACTTGTACGTGCGTACCTGTATTTGGACGATTATGAAATTGAGGTTTCGGTTTATATGATCACTGATGTAACAAGTATGTTAAAATGAAAGTATTACTTTATACTGTTAGGTAATTGTAATATAATTTTCGCGTTAATAGGAGCAAATGTACTTATTTTACGAACAATTTAGACATGCGTTTTATGGCCATCAATTTGAATAGCGATTTTTCATTGGAAACCACATTGCTCTGTTTATGCGTGTAATATGTACCATACTGTGTTGTGTAATATGGACAAGTGGTCCATAATAAAAACAGAGAGATTTTGTTAATACTCGGCGTACATATATCGCATACTCAAAATCTTGAGGCTATAGAATTGGCCAGTGAAGCAGAGGTAATCAAATTATCACTTCTTTCGCGCACTACGCATTGATATAATCTTTAGACCTCCCCTTTTTTTCCCCTCCATTAACTATTTTTTTTCCGTCCATTTCTACTATTCCCAAGAGATGTACAAGTGTGTGAGGGAACATGCTGGACAGTTCGTGTCACAATTCTAAGTGTGTTAACTGTTGGGGAACGGGAAGGACCACTATGGACCACTTGGTCCATATTACACATAGGTTCGTGTAATATGGACCACCGATACGTAAATAAAATAATTATTTTCTGCAATTATTAATAGTTCCCAGAGTACTTTACCAAGTTTAAACTATGTAACTATGCAATTATAATGAGCAGCCACCAAATTAAATCTTTTTATTTTAATAATTTAAGTTTTATGAGCATTCTTGCTCAAAGGGTCCATAATACACGGTTCTCCCCTATATGCTGTTATAAAATAAATACTTTTCTTCATTTTTTTCTTAAGGTAATTGTAAATAATTATTGTTGAATATATTTTATTTCTTACTGTATGATGTTATAGTTCTTAAACAGTATCATACATTGTTAAAGAAACACTTTTATGTTTCAGAGGCAACATCCGAATCTACAACTTATACAACCAGTGGTGAGTTCATTTAATACATATTTATATTCAACAGTTCTTGGAATTTTAGATATGATTTAGTATATACGTATATGTTTGAGTATAGCAACTCTAAAAATAAGAATTTAAAATGTTTGTATAGAGATGAGTTGCAAAAGGAATCTATACCTCCATAACTAATGCAATTAATTATTAACTTTAAGCTTTTGAGGACGAAAATAATTACATTAGTTTAATACAAAACGCCACCAGAATTTACTAACTAGTTGAAAAAAAAATAATTGAAGGTTTTCCTCTATGTTATAAAAGTAAAATATTTGTAAAAATTTCTCGAACGAGTTTTTGCTGTTGGAAATAAAAGTTAGGTGGAACGTAATATACACATCTATAGGTGTCAACTTGTACGGGTTTTTAACATCAGTATTTTTTTTTTTGCAAAAAAAAAAAAAAAAGAAAAAAAAAGAAAAAAAAAATCAAGTTTAATAACAGAAAACTGCTGAAAAATTTATTAAAGAATTCTATGAAAAATTTCCGGTAGAAAAAAAAAAGTACAAGTTGGCAGCTATGCACATCTGTCCTTTAAAGTGTTAGTAAAGTTTGTGTTAATTAAAAAAAAAAAAAAGGCTTAGTTGTCATATGGAAAAGCACACAAACTCACCAACTGTTCGGATTCAACTGATCTTTGTTTGAATTTCCAGATCACTGACGATTAGAATATTTTCCCATCTTTTTGATTACATTCAATGAAAGTTACATTTGACAGAGACTTTACAGTTGAGCTTTCCGAAACTGATGGTTATGTAGTTATTCCGATGATTACTTTCGTGTCTTGAAGGAAGAGTGTGAGTCCTATGCTGGGCCAAGGTATCTTTCCAGTTCTTTGTGTTACAATGCTATCCTGTATAATTTGCTCTCAACTCCACGAAGACTTCTAAGAGGACTTCCAAGTCAAGCATAATAAAGCACGTTGGAGTGCACTGAGAAGAGCCTTTTACATGTCCGATAGCGAAAATTGTGAGTTGATAGTGATGATCAGTGATATCTAAAATCCAGATGAAAACATATCATAAAACATAAAATGGAGTGAACATGAAGTGATATTATAAAGAAGGAAGGAAAGTGCCAAAGTACAGATGGCCATATCGTAAGGCCTTGTAAATGGTGAGTTATTTCATACTGGCTGAGATTTTACCGACGTTTGTTCGCTTTCACCTGATCAGGCTAAGGCTCCTATATATACGAGCTGGCGCATCAGGCATTTTGTTGCCTTAGGGTTGCCACATGTACCCAGCGCGTTTCTCTGATAAACAAACGCCAATCCTTTTTTTTTTTTTTTTTTTTATCGTCTTACGTTACTTTAGAGTAACTTGTTTTATTATATTTCATAATTTTAGCTAAGTAAACTATGATATGGCAGTTTGTTTAGCGATAAACTGCTAGAATCATTCAAGAAGAGAATATAAAGTGTTCACAGACCTTCTATAACTGTGTATTTGAGTTTTGGTGACATTTTGTAAAAGAAACAGAAACCGCCCTAACAACACATTTTACCCCAGAGCAGGAGAATGTCGAATTCTTAAAAAAAAAAAAAAAACTGAAAATACAGTTATTTTATATCATTCCAAACTTGATATAGGGGATTATTTATGTAATGTTTAAAAAGAAAATAACCGTTAATCACATTGCAAACGATGGACGTCAGTCACTAAGCAGAACCTGCAAAAACTTTCAAAATATACAAGCATTTCATAACGGATGAAACTCACATATATGATTCTTCAAACATCAAATAATGGAAGAAAGAAACCTATCAGCTGCTTTAGTAGTAGTGGAAAGACTATCAGCTGAGGCTATGAATATCCCCGGTGTAGAAAATCCGAAGCCATTTTCTGTGATTTTCTGAGCTGCCAACCTAATCCGGAGGATTGTTAGCACCGCCCCTTTTTGCATACAGTCTTTTTTTAGAGTATTTTTCTTCTCAATTCATCGTTAATACATTTGAAGGGAATTACTCTAAAAATTAAGTGTTATGGAAAAAAGGGCGATACTAACAATCATCCGGATTAGGTTGGCAGCTCTGGATTTTTCTCTAAAACTTGCCTGAGTACGGGCGAGGATTCCGTAAAAAGACTCTCAACTGGGGCACACTTCCCAGTCCTAGGAACCTTTTGTATTTAATAGACATCAATCAGTACAATGCCACTAGCTTCTCTAACATTGTCATGGAGCACAGTATTTTAACCCTTTCAGTCGCAGTGTTCCCGCTGATGCAACACCTAATTTTAATTCCCAAGTGCAAAAACTCATCCCGGAAATTTTTTAGCAAAAATTTACATTTATAACATAGCAGAAAATGCCCTTTTTTTAACATGAAAATTTAAAATTTCTTTTATTTTAATTTTGTTCGTAAATTCCGGTGGCAGTGTAATTTAAATGATCCGAATTACCCTGCGCCGCAAAGGGTTAACCCTTATCGCTCGTATGTTCCTTCTGAGGGGACATTAAAAAATCGAGCCGCGCCTTAAGGTGTTCCTCTTCAAATGAAATGTTATTTTTCTAAAACGTGTAACTATAAGCTACCTTTCGACTACCGGAAAATTTTAGCAGAAAGATTTATTTTATTTAATGATGAAGTAAAATAAAACAAATTATTAGAATTTTTCGGTAGCCAAAAGGTAGTAAGTTGGAAACTATACGTGTGACGTTTTAGAGGAACGCCAAAAGGCGTGTCTTACTGTTCAAAATAGGAAAATATGCCGAGCGCAAAGGGATTTGATAATTCCGAACAAAGTGCAAAAATGGTGAATGACAGAATCCGTGCCCGAAATAAACACGTGCTAAATGATTTGTAACGTGGTAATGATTCGGAGATGTGTTTTACATTTTGCAGGTAGCATAAAATCTCGCGTACATTACCATGTGATAATCGAAACGAACCATATATGTATTTTATATTTTGAGGTTTGTCACGTGATAACCTAGTCAATGTCAATCAGCTCAACATTGCCGCTTTTTGGATCAATCTATAAGATACCACAGTATTTTCATAGTTGCCAACAGTTTAATTTATTCTGGAGCATTTTTAGCCCCGCCTATATTTCACACCACATTATTTTTAGAATATTTTTCTCCAATTTATAACTATGATAAGATAAGAAGAAAAAAAAAAGTGGTATAGAATAAAGACGTAGCTAAAAATTCTCCGGAATAAATTTAAATTTTGGGAAATCTGGTATTATGTAAATTTCTGGCTTTTATACGTTACCAATAACATGTTTATTAATTTATTTATGTGTCTGTCTTTATATCTATTTACCAATATATATATATTTGTGTTTGTGTTTGAATATTAGTTTCAACAGAATCATCTGCTGTGGCTGAAAGTGAGACTACAGAAGGAATAACATCATCTGATACTAATAGTGAAGAAACAAGTGAGTTTTTCTTTTTGATGATTTTTAACATTTTAAATAAGTATTGTTAAATTAGTTGCTATTTTTTTCTGTATGCAAGAAAAGAAAAACTGTATATGATGAATATAAATATATATTAAATCTTTGATGAATTTTTAAAATTAATTGATAAATAATCTTATTTTTTACACATTAAGTTAGAAATTAAATGCATATTAATGTTCACTTTCACTAATGCTAATCGTCGATAAGGCTATCCTCAAGCATTTTACTACATCCTTTTTAATATAAATTTAGAAAATAAATAAATAAATAAAAGTGCTTAAATTTATAAATTCAATAAATACATGTTAATTGTACCAAATTTTAGACATTCAACTTAGTGACCTTCAATAATTATTATGAGAATTAACACTTTCGCGACCCATGGTTTTGTCTTTTTGAGAGTAAGTTCCGCCTACTGGCGTTATTTTACCAAGTTGCAATATTTCAGAACAAAATTTTCTATATTCAGATTCATATTACAAATGGATATACATTATAATTATACTCTTTCTAATCAAAATATTTGTATCCATAGTATATTGGTTGTACAAATATGAATATTATGTATATTCTTACGAAATAAATGATATATAAATTTCAAAAGAAACGCCTAGAAATTCGTGCTTAAATTTATAAATTGAGTAAATACAAGTTAATCTTACTAAATTTTAGACATTGAAATTAGTTACCTTCATAATTAACATGAGAATTAACATAAGAGAATTTTCGAAATGTATTACGTCTATCAGAAAACTCTGTTCGTTTGAATTGAATTACGACATCGGTAATTTTCACGGCCTCTATAAAAAGATGGGGTATTTTTTACCACAATTAATATTTTTACTTTCAAATTTTTGAACGATAGAGTTGGTATTAGAGGTATGATCTGGACATCGGCAAATCTATATAAATAAAGAGAAGTGTCTGTCTTTGTGTGTGTGACTGTGTGTCTGCGCTCTGGTGCTCACGCTACTAATCGCAGAGCTACAAAACTTGGCAGATGGGTACCTGGGACCCTGCAGGTCTGCTCTTGATCGAGACTTTTTCCAATTTCGAATTTGAACTTTTTTAATTAACTTTTTTTTCAGTTTTAAATATTGGCTTTTATGTTTCATTTTTCATGAATTTATTCTTCCATTGTAATCGTCTGCGTATCTTGGCAACGACTATTGCGCAATTTATTTTTATTTAATACATTCATTTGAAGGCAAAATCTTTTTTTTTTTTTTTTTTTTTTTTTATGTATTGTATTTATCGAAAATTAAATGGTTATGCAATAGAATAAAATTGTTATGTTTATGTATAATTTTTATAGTATAACAACTTTTTATTTTTCATTTTTAATCAATTCCTTTAAAATAAAAATCCTTTTTTTCTTTTCTTTTCTCTCTTTTTTTTTTTTTTTTTTTATTTATAATATTTATTGGGGAAAAAATGGTAGTATATAGTGGAAAAGGATTAAACTGATTAAAATTTATTTGTTTTTCATGTGTTTAATTCCTTTTAAAGGAAAATCTACTTTTTATTTTTATTTTTTTTTATTATACTGGTTGGAATCAAATCGTAACGTAGTGTAAATAACGGAGGCTATAAAACACATGGTTCAAAAACTAAAATATATAATAGATGCTGAGATACAGTTATCTTTAAAATCGTAGTTCTTAAATAACAGAAGGTCCACATGTCGTCGATAAATACTCAGATTGAAGTGCCCGGGAAAGGCCTTTCTGCAGACAGTGGGATCCTGGACCCGATGCAGTACGGGCGGAAAAAAGAGATGCCGTATTCAGCGGGTATCCGAAGGGATGTCTAGAGCAATTTCAATGTATTTTTATAAAAATGTTTTTATTTATAATGTGATGTAAAAAATAAATACTGATCCAATTCTTTTGAAAAATCATTTAAATATAGCGACCAGCGGAGCCGGGCGTAGCCTGCTAGTTTAAAATAAATTGGAGAATATGTGCAAAACACAGACGGGTGTGTGAGAATTGTTGACAATTGTAACAAAACTTCGGGTATTTGGATGTGTAAGGTTAAGTGTTAATGGTGAACCTAGATATATCTTCAACTTTTAAAAATTTCTTTGAAATTTTCGGTAGAGAGGATTTAAGTAAGAAATATTATTAAGGACTTTAGTATTAAATTGTCTCAGTTTGAAGATTTTACCAATTTTAAAGTTCAGTTTAGAGATATCAGATTTGATATGTTCGGTAAGGATTTTTTCAGGGATATTTTTCAAAATAATTTTCTTTCATAAGGAGTTTTTAAACAAATAAATTAACGATAACTGAAATAAAATTAGTAAACATTCATAAAAAAAAAAAAAAAAAAAAAAAAAAAAAATTACTAAATTAGAAAGAAGAAACCTTAAACAGAAAAAACGAGTAAATATTTACGTCTGAATTTTATTCAATTTGTGGAGAACCCCTTAATCAGAAAATTTTAATACAGTGTTTTCATGTCAAAAAAGCAACAACTTGTCAAAGGGGTTCACTGTTCAAACTTCAATACCTCATTAAATATTACGTTTTAAAATGTGATTTTTTTTTTTTTTTTTTTTTTTTTTTGTAAAAAAAAAAAAAAAAAAAAAAAAAAAATAAGAATTACAAAAATAACTTTTCAAAAATAACTCTTCATTTTACCGAATTAAATTTTTTGTATGCAGAAACCTACCATAAATTTTTATTTATTTATTTATATTAATGAACAGCTTTTTACGAAATGCCTGGCATAAAATGTGGCTGCTTATAATTAGAAAACATTTAGTAATCTAAATTATGATGCTAAAATAAATAGTTAAAGAGTTGCTCCTAATAAAAATTAAAGATTATTTTTAAAATTAAGTTTAAACTATGCACATATGTCGAGAGTAAAAGGAAGTTTAAAACTGTCTGGTGTTTATTTTAACATATACAAGCATTTACAGAAATGTCCAAAATTATCTTTACATGCATAAATTCACGGATTTCTCAGAAACTGTGAATCATAATTTTATACATTTTTCTGAAATAATACAAAACATCACATATAATTACAAAGGTGAAAACTAAGAATGCTGCATAAGATATGTAATTATAGCATGAAAAATTAAAATAGTAATAAAATATGACAGAGTTAAAAAAAAAAAGAATAATTCAGAAAGAAATAAAGCCTTATGAATTTAATATGGAATGCGATATCCCCTGACTTTTACACAAAAATCACGATGTGTTTTTATGCTGGCAATAACGGTGTTAATCACAGTTTGGGGGAATTAAGCTCAACTTTTTCAGCAATTCTGAGCATTTACATCTTTAAGAGAATGATGTCTGCGTGAAATAGCTCTTCCAAGGTAGTCCCATAAGTTCTTTAGCGGGTTAAGATGAGATCAGGAGACTTTGATGGCCATGGTTAAGACTCCTATATGATATGAGCTGGCGCAGTGTTCGCCACTTTCTAGCCCATCTGGGAAAGTATTGGCGGTAGAAAAAGCTAGGTTACCTGATTAGCGTTGTTATCGCCTTTAAACTTCTACGCAGATCAAGTGAGCTAGAACTTCTTATCACGAAACAAACAAGTTGGCAATTTTAAGAACATCGTCAAATTCTCAAAACTGCAACCCTTCACGTTAAAAGAAATGTAATATTAAAGTTAATTTTTAAAGGAATTAAACAATAACTCTAAAAAACAGTACATTCATATTAAATTTGTCAAACAACTTTGAAAATAAAATGAAATAATTTGAAAATAACGGAAATCCTACGCTGCAAAGTTGTGCTCCTGTTCTGGGTATCCACGAGTTATATCTGCAATTTATAATCCACTTTTTCCTTCTTTCAGGATTAGAAGAAAATATAAACAAGCGGTGCCCTTTTCTAGAGTTATTAGTGCAGTTTATTGCCGATAAACCACCAATAATAAATCGTCAGCTGGACTTGTGGGCTAAAAAATGCCGGATGCGTCAGCCTATCTATGTAGGAGTTCTAGCCATGGTATTCACCCAATATCTTCGATTTCAAGGAATTCATCAACGAGGTTTGCTTCATGGGGACGAGCATTATCGCCCTTAAATAAAAATTCAGAATCATAAGCACTTCTGAAAAGTCTTACATGAGGCTCTTTGACCTTGTCCCAGTACACTGGTGCAAGAGCGTCTCAAGACAGAACACTGACTCAATTATTCTTTATCATTGAATTCTATCATATTCAGTCGCAATAAATTACTACGCAAATGTAACAGAAATTATTGATAAAAAATATTGGTGTAAAAATTTCGTCTAGACATGGAAACTCTTGCACCATTGTCCCAGTACCTCTTGGCAGTCACAGATCCGCCATTGTAAAGGTATAGGGGGCGTACGTTCATCAATCATTCACTGAAAAATAATTCTGCAACTGATATATAGAATCTAAGCTGTGGCTCAAGTAAAAATAGTTCGTGTCATTCTTATAAATTCTAGTCCCCTTTAAAAGTGAGTTCTAGTAACCCCTATTAGAATTCTAGAGCGTTTGTCTATATTATCGAGGACAAAGTTATTTAAAAATATCTCCAAATAGATGCGAACACAAGAGGCGAATTTTTGTAACTATAATCTTGGTTAATGACCCAATTCTAGAAAATAAAGCGAGAATTTCTTGCACTGCAAAGGACTCATGATAGTCATATAAATCATAATATTAGTGGATCTGCAGATCAGGAGCCTCAACGTCCTATTTACATCATACATTATTCAATAGGTCATTTTTATTTATTCCTTATTATATAATCGTATATATTGATTCGATCGACTTGTTACCATTATCAGATACATTCCCCCGCGCTGTATCTCTATTTGTATATCTTATAAAGTGTTACGGAATCGTAAATAATTGCATTTATTTTTGTATACATTCTTTCAAAGAGGTTTAGTAAAGTTAATAAAATGCTAACTTTGTGCATTTCTAGTCGTTTTAGCGTTAAAATAGCCTAATTTTCCCTTAAAAACACTTAAAAAAGCTCCAATAAGGGAAGAAAAGGATTTGGCGCCAAATTTGGCGACTGTTTCCCTCCTTGGAGATTTTTTTTGGCGGCATTGGCGAGAAAATCCTTATTAGGGATATACCAAATATGGAAGCTCCAATCTCATTATTAGATACGAGAATTTTCCAGAACAGTCTGTGTTCGATAGAAAAGTATAAAAGGAGCATTTTTTCGCCAAGGCGGTCAGTGTCAGATCTGTGTCAGTTTCGTCAAATGCTTGCTTTGCTTTGAGTCTCTTTGGATAAGCCTTTCTTTATGTGTTACTGCTAAACAGTTTGTACTGTTATTTTGCTGTTAACGGCTGTTGTTTAAGCTGTGTTTACTGGTTGAATTGAAGCTGATACTTGGTTTATAGACCTGTATTTTCCTGGAACTTCCTGTGAATACATCACTGAATTTTTGCAAGTTTCGCCTTTCATTCTCGGACAACTTACGGATCCCCAAGTACGCAATAATATGTATTCTTAAGAAACGACTGTCTTGTATTATTTCCCTGAAATTCATAAATATCAAATTTTATAACTACCAATTTTCATACAAAAAAAATTACATAGCATATCGGAAATATTTTGCGTAACCTTTAAACTAATTTCCAATTCTATGCCCACAATTATCAACAGGAAAACATGCTTTTAAAATTCTAATAAAATTTCATTATATTTGATGGGGTGTAACCATGTAAAATAAACTTTTAAGAAATATCGACTATAGACCGTAATAGTACGAAATTATTTTATGTATCCCGGAAAAGTAGCCACAGTCATTATAAACGCCAATAATAAGAATAAACTTAATTAATTATAACTCATTAATTTTTCAAACTAATTTGACATCATTTGGATGATTACAGTACATACTCGGAATTATTTTATGTGGTCCCATAAATTATTTAGTCTATACATTACCTTTTTTAAGAGTAAACGTAATTTTAAGCATCTTTAAAATGTATGTTAATTTTATTAAGTTCAATTCAGCATAAACGCATGAAAGAGCGCGCTTAAATAAAAGTTTGTCCATAGGCTCTAATGTTGCGAAATTCTTTCTTGTGTCTCTGTAAACAAACCATAAATATTGTATACACCAGTAAAAACTATTCAGTCTATTTTGCGTTTAAAATTGATAATTGTTTCAAATTTAACATCGTTTGGATGACTGCGTGACATTGTCAGAACACTTTTGTAAGGTCCTGTACATTAATTAGAAAGCTTAAGAGCACATATTTTCTTCAAACAACATGAGTTTAAGTATCTTACTCACATACGCTAGTCTCATTTTTTTCATTGCAAAGTAATGATATTAAAATGTGTTTAAAAAAAATTCACCCCTTACGCCGTAATGTTAAGAATTTTGGCGTGTCCCTATACGCAGTTTACAAACAATATAGCAATAAAAATTATACAGCTACTTATATGCAAAGCTGGAACGTGTGCGCGAATTTGCTAGTCAATCGAAGGACTTTCGCGGCCGCTATTGCGGCACATACAAATTCTTCCCATAGGCCGTAATGATAAAAAAAACTTTGGTGTGTCCCTGTACACGAACTACAAATGGAATGCACACCCAAAACTATACAGCTAATTTCGTGGGGATCATGAACATGTGTACCAAATTTCAAGTCAATAGCGTGATATTTGCGGCCGCTATCGCATGACTGACAGACAGACGGACGGAACACTAAATCCTTTTGAGTCTTAACAGAGGGCCTCCACTGACGTTTCGGCAAAAATTGGAAGTCAATAGCTTGATTTTTGCGGTGGCTATCGCGGTACATACAGATTCTTCCCATAGGCCGTAATCATAGAAAAACTTTGGCGTGTCCCTGTACACGAACTACAAATGGAATACACACCTAAAACTGTACAGCTAATTCCGTTGGGCTCAGGAATATGTGTACCAAATTGCAAGTCAATAGCGTGATTTTTGTGGTCGCTATCGCGATACATACAAATTCCTCCCTTAGGCCGTAATGATAAGAAAACATTTTGGCGTGTCCCTGTATACGAACAACAAATGGAATACATACCAAAAACTATACAGCTGTTTTCGTGGGGCTCATGAACATGTGTACCAAATTTCAAGTCAATAGCGCTGTTTTTGCGGCCGCTACCGCGATACATACAAATTCCTCCCATAGGCCGTAATAATAAGAAAAAATTTGGAGTATCCCTGTATACGAACTACAATTGGAATACATACCAAAAACTATACAGCTGATTTCGTGTGGTTCATGAACATGTGTACCAAATTTCAAGTCAATAGCGCTATTTTTGCGGCCGCTATCGCGCGACAGACAGACAGACAGACACAGCCCAAAACCGTTTTGAGTCTCAACAGAGGGCCTCCCCTGACGTTTCGGCAATTATTTCGCCTACTGGAATTGTATGACCTAGAAATTCTCGATAATTTCGTCTATTCAGGTTATTTGTTTACTTTTATACACATTACTCGGAAATCTATATTTCTAGTTTGAAGATTGAGAAAATGACTACTTATTTGTTGTAGATGACTGCAGTATATTTTTTTTTCTTCTCAGGGTTGCACAGGTCTGCGAAATTGTACTTTTCAAATTTTTTTTTACACTGAATTCTGTGTCCTTAATTTGTTTTGTATGCTAAATTCAGAAATGCTTGTCTTTTCTTCCTGTCCCATAAGGCTTTTTTACAAAGGTTGAAAAAGGGAAGAATTCATACAGAGGCTATAACAAATTCGAAACTATTCATGTATAAAATACATTAAAATAGGTTATTATTTACACATTATCTTCTAACTGTGTTTCTTTACATCGAAACTCTCTTTCGATGTTTTTCTCTTGTGCACGGCATGAGGGCTTTGAGAAGAAGGGCGATTCACTATGCAGCATCTGATAGTAATCGGCTAACATGTTAATTCTCCATTGTCCTTGATACCTCCTCTACATGAAATAGCTCTTCTTGTTCTTCGCTTATATCACCCAGACTTTTCGGGAAATAACTTACAAGGAAACATTCAAATGGTGTCATCTTCAAAAAATATTGAAAAAAATATATGTGATCATACTCTTCATGAAACACTAGGAAGTGAAAAAATTATCGGCTGAAATGAATTACAGCGACCACAAAAAATCATCAAAATTAAGCATATTTGGCGATTTAGCACTGTTAGGCATTCAGTTCGCTAGCATCGAGATTGCTGTGTACGAACCGTGTTTACTTTCTCCGCCAAGTATTCAAAATCAATCGCCTAGGAATGTGAAATCACCAAATATGCTTAATTTTGATAATTTTTTGTGGTCGTTGTAATTCATTTCAGCCGATAATTTTTTCACTTTCCGGTGTTTTGGGAAGAGTAGAATCACATATATTTTTAAAATATTTTTTGAAGACGACACCTTTTGAATGCTTCTTTGTTAGATATTATTTCAAATAACGTGAAGTGGAAGGTTCATTTTTTATACCAACTATGTGAAAAATACCAAAGCCGGGAATCGAACGCAGGCCCTACGCTGATATATCTGCGTTTGCAGACTCGGTGACCTTGCAAACGAATATTATGTGAGAAATGCCGAGTTGGTTATCAGCCAGGGTAGCTCAGAGGTTAGAGAATCCGCGCGTTCAGCGGAGGGACCGGGTCCCATTCGGGGCTCTGGCATTTTTCACATAGTTGATGCAAAAAATCAGACGTCCACTCCGCTTTATTTGAAATGAATATTCAAGGTTGATGAATGAAAAATTTCTAAATACCTTAGATGGAAGCTAAAAAGTAGAGCTTTAAACTAAAAAAAAAAAAAAAAAAAAAAAAAAATCCTATTTTTGTCCAAACTGTATGTGATGGAAACTTTAGAGTAGTTTTTCCTTAATCGTCATAAAAAAAATACATCAGAAAAACACATTACTTTGAAAAGAAAAATTCATCACAGACTTGCGTTACTTGCTTTTCCTCATGCCAACCCTCCAATAATATGATATATTATATGCAGTGCTCTTACTCTTTTTCCTTTGTATTTATGTGTCATATTGCTATGCATAATTCCAGAAAAATCCATAAAATTATAATTCACAGCTTCTGAGAAATCCGTGAATTTATGCATTTAAAGATAATTTTGGACAGAGAGTGTATTTTTTTTTTTAGAAAATTTAAACTATCAAATATCTTCTTACTCTCCAATTTTCATTTCACCAATAACCTTTATTCTTTCTTTTTAACTCTTAAACGCGCGGTGGTACAAATGTAAAACCACCTCCAACTGCAAAAACTCATCCCAGAAATTTTTAAATAAAAGTTTACGTTTATAACTTAGCAGAAAAGGTCGTTTTTAAAAAACTTAAAATTTAAAAATTCTTTTAATTTAATTTTGTTAATGATTTCCGGTGGCAGTATAATTTAAATGATCTGTATTACCTTGCGCCGCAAAGGGTTTTTAAACGAAATTTAATCGGTAGACAATTTATTTGTTTACACAAAATTATCATTTTAGGGAAGGAAACACAAAACTGGAGGTTCTTGATATACTTTTATAACCCTTTAGTTTACTATGTACTTCTTTAGTTTAAATAGAATAAAGTCTTTTTACTTTGCTTGTATCTAATCATTTTTAGCATATTTATTTATTTATTTTTACTTTTTATAATTTTTTGCAGCAACTTCTGCCATCAAGAAGCGTCACGTTACCTATCCTTCTAAGGGTAAGATACTGCGAATCTTTGTTTAACTCTCTTCTACAAAATATATTATGTATGTGTTATAGTTATACTTCATGTAACAGCCTATTTTGCTATGTTTCACAGTAAGTCCCGCCTGTGGGGCATTGCACTTGGATATTGCATTATTATGAAAAATGTCTGTTAATTCTTGATCCTGTAATTAATGACTGCATACATTAAAATATATCTCATTGATTGATTTATATAGTTATTTGTATTGCTTAATCCTTTAAGTGGCCGTGACTAGTGAGACCAGTATTAATTACATTTTATTCCATATCAACCACCAAACTTTAGTTGAACATTTGCCTAATGACTTCGAATATTAATCGTCTATTATGTATATGAAATATCACTACTTAAAATTATTGGTGACTATTGAATAAAAAAGTCCTGAAGTCGGCAACTCAGATCATGTTTTTAAAACATCACTCTTCAAAATTATTGGTGTTTATTAATAAAAAAATTCCTAAATTTGACAACGCTTTCGTGTAAGTATACTTACCGACAAAATCAGCAATTTTTTAATGGGGAAGGCGTGGTAAGCTGTTTTATGAAGCCTGCCATTTTTACTCAACTAAAATACATGAAAGAACAAAATAAAAGACAAAGTGTTACACTCTGTGTTGATTCCTTTTTTTTTTTTTTTCTGAAATTCTTTTTCTCAGGCTGTGCTAAGTGATTTTACCACAAAAATAGGTGCTTAGACTAAAAGTAGTAGGTATGAAAACGCAGCTTACCATGCTTTTCCATACTTGCCAACCATCTCATTATGAACCGTAAAATTTTTAGTACCCGCCTTTTTTTTCACACCAATAATTTTTTAGAGTAATTTTAGTCTTATTTAATCGTAACAACATTTGGAGAGAATTACTCTAAAAATATGGTGGTGTGAGAAAAGGGGCGTTTTTTCATGGGCCGTTAACAATTGTACGGTTATTAATGAGATGGTTGGCAAGTATGCGTTTCTCATTTAAAATTAACAAATTGGATAGTAAGTATGCTTCTTACGGCTTTATAAAGGATGAAAAATCGAATTAATTTTATTTAAATGGATTTATTTTCTAAAATGAATCTCAATCCGAAAAGTATTTTAATATTCCATTACTAGAAATGAATGTCCAGTTTATGGATTAAGGGGAGTATAACATTAAATACAGTCGAACCTCGTTAACGTGAATTACTTTTAACATGAACTGTTTCCTCAATCCCCGTCAAAATAAAGCTTAGTTTAGTTATATGAAGATTAGTTACTGATAGCATGAAATACTGATAACACGAACAAATTTTTTTTATCAGCCTTGAGATTCACATTAACGAGGTTCGACAGTATATCAAGGTTAAATATTTAGATTTTAGACAAGTTTTTGCCTAAACTATGAAATCAATTCGGCTTTCTGGGGATAAAAGACATTAATGGGAAGATATTGTACTGGGAATTTTTCAAAATTTTAAATATTATTGACATTAACAGTTTCAAATTTGGAAAAAGAAAAATGTTAAAAATTGAAATGATGATTATGTCGTCGAATAACTAATAATAAACAAATCACCATAAAAATGGTCAATATGTGTACCGGATAACATATTCCTGACACAAGCAGCATCGAAACATTCTCTGAAAGTTCAAAAATAGTTCTACAGACACATTCTAAGCGTCCAGCTTGTACGTGTTATAGACGTCTATCTGTTCATTGAGAAGTTGTTCATTAGATCGATACATTGAATGTTCAGTACACGTATAACTTTCACCATCGGTTTTTACAGAAACGTTCTGAAAACATTCTCTGTGAACACGCTCTCCCACTTTTCTAAAGTTGTGTAGTATTAAACAGACGATTGGCGTTCATATAGTCGGCAGCAAAATTATTGACGTATACATTCACATTTTTTATGTATATATATATATATATATATATATATATATACAAGGTGTCCCTGAATTTATGGGCCACACTTTAAGGGTAGATGAAGTATATATAAAGAAACATTTTTTGTGCAGAAATAGGGGGTCGAAAAGGAAGAGCGTATGCGGCAAAACAAGAAATGCCGAGGAAAAGAAAGATAGTATTTTACCAACATAATATTACAGAAAGTGTTCAAATGTGTACAATATTCGTATTAATACAACCAGTACTTTAATACATCGATGAGAAACAACACTATTACTCTGCATATCTTTATGTAATCATTTACACAAAAAAAGTTTATTAAAAATTCAACATTTAAAAGCCACGCCTACATCTGTTAAAAAATAACAAAAAACAACCGGTTTTTAAAGGGTTAAGATGACATTTGTGACCATGGGTTCCTACGCAATTCTGAATTATTATGATGGGCTCTATCTCCCTTTAAAGTTTGGCCCATGAATTTTGGGATATCTTGTATATATATTTATTAGTTTGATTGCTAATTTTTATCTTTAACTTACTTTTTTAATTTACTTTACTGTAAACAAAGTATTGTAGCCATGATTTACGAAATAGGTTTTGTATCTCGCATAGCTCAAAAAAGAATAATCGTAGAATGTTGAAAATTTATACCTGGGATTATCAAGATGTCTAACAGTACACCTCTATACACCTCTAATAGTACAAACTATGGTTTTGATATGACTCTCCCTTTCAGAGATATATACGATTTTTCGTATGTGTGTATGTTTTTGTGTGCGAGTGAACACGATAGCGTCTGAACGCTTTGTTCGAATGTGCTAAAAATTGGTATGTATGTTATGAGTTACCGTAGAGCGAACCTTATTGATTTTGGTGAATATAGCACTTATAATTTTTTTTTTTTTTTTTTTTTTTTACAGGGATGCAACAAAAAATTCTTTATCATTATGACTCATGGGCTGAAATCATTTGAAACGCGATAGCACCTAAATGCCTTATTCGATTGAGCTGAAAATTTATATACATGTTATAGGTCACTGTTGCATAAACTGTGTATTTTTTGATGAATTTAGCACTTATAGTTTTTACAGGGACATAACAAAAATTTCTTTATCATTATAGTCTATGGACTGAAATTTTTTTAAATGAGATAGCGATTAAATGCCTTATTCAATTGAGTTGAAAATTTATACACGTGTTATAAATCTCCGTCGCACGAATTGTATAAATTTTGGGTAATCTAGCGCTTATAGATTTTTTTACAGGGACACAAAGAAATATTCTTTATCAATATGTTCTATTGGCCCAAATTTTCAATGTGCGATAGAATCTAAATGCCTAATTCGATTAAACTGAAGAATTTATATACATGTTGTAAGTCACCATCTCATTAACTCTATAGATTTTGGTGAGTCTGCCACTTACTATTTTTACAGGGACAGAATGAAAAATTTTTATCATTATGATTTGTGAGTTCAAATTATTTGAAAAGCAACAGCGTTAAGTTAAACAAATACTATATACAGAAAAATACTCAAACACCCTATTATAATATTTTCTTTTGTTTATTTAACGTCTTCTCTTACTTTATTTATACAAATGTTAACTGCTATGTTCGGAAATTCGAGTGGAGTCACTCCAGATTCTTATAATTAGCATAAAGATTAAGATCATGACTCGACAAATATTTACTTAACAAAACAGCATTAGATGCACATCTTTTAAATACGAAATATTGCGAGTGCTTCAATAATTTTGTTGCCGACTGTATATACTAGTATCGCTCAGTGGTGGAAACTTGACCAATTTTTTTAAACAATCCTTTAAATAATAAATATAGAAACTCAAAATTTCCGTGTAAACAATATTCTTAGACACTATCATAATAAATAGATAAATAAATAAAATATATAGCGAGTTTGTTGCATAAGCATTGTATAGCACAGTGATTCTCAACATTTTTTTTTTGTCGCGGCATACTTTTAACGATTTCAAAATTTGACGGCACACATTTAACTTGGGGCAAATATTTCACTTTATGAAAGGTCACAGTTATCGAAGATAAAAACAGTTAAAAATATGGTATTTAACTGTAAAAACAATTTTCTTTTACAGTATACTTTCCTTTAATTTAAACAAACTTTACTCATAATAATAATAATAATAATAATAAAAAAGGCATTATAATTTTTACTATATACATTTCTAAAATTTGTGCCACACTTTAAGAATTTGGCGGCACACAAAAGTGCCGCGGCACAGGGGTTAAGAATCACTGGTATAGCAGCTGAGATATAGCCTTTCCGTAAAGGAAAATTAATTGCAGCATCGCAGCACCACCTTTTTTCTGATATGCACTCAAATTGAATCAGCATGATTTAATATTACTATCTATTTCACATACTAAATTTGGTGCATTTATGTATCATAGCAGCTGAGATATTCTTTTCTCGTTCTCAGAATTAACTTGCAGCCAGTAGAGCCACGTGTCGGCCGATTTGCATCCGAGATGAAGCAACGTATTTTTACATAATATCCATTTCGTATTAATATACCATGTTTGACGTGCTTATACACTATAGAAGTTGAGATATAGCTTTCACTTAAATTAATTGAGTCACAGCATAACAGAGCCACCTTTTGGGGGATATATTCCAAAAGCTAATTATAACGAATTTAAGTCAAGGTCTACACAAATATAAATCTTGCTTTAATTCGTCTGTTGGTTTGGGAGGTACAAACTTTTGCTAACACATCGTACCCATACACAGACAGTTATTTCTTGATAATGGGAAAATCAGGTATAGGATATTTCAAAACGTGTAAATTAACAGAAAACCAGAAGTCGAAAATATTCACGGGTCCAATACTTTCTTCTACATCATTTTATGCAACAGCGCTACCCTCCTGTTAACATAAAGAAAATTTTAAACAATATATCTTCTTACCATTCATTTATGCAGTTCTGTACAATTTACACCAAATGTTGAGATATAGTCATCTGAGAAATAGACAAAAGTAATATCAGCGCCATTTCTCAACCTCTATACACAAAAATTCAATAAGAATAATTTTTCATAATATACATTACACATAAAGTTTGGTGCATTTATACACTATCTACCAATAAGTATTTGAAAATTTTCCAATACAGAAGTTTTGTTAAATACCTAGAAAAAATCTCCAGGAATTATGTTGAAGATTTGGAAATATAAAGATAATGTTATACCTCATATTTTCAGTAAAAGTTTTGTCTTGAAGTGAGAAAGAGGACTAAAATAGGTAAAAAATTAAAAAAATGTCAAAATATTTTGAATCGCAGTGCCCGTAGCAGTCCTATATTTTAACATGTATTTTATTATTTTGCCACTGCTTTAATCAATCAGTATTCTTTTACATATTGCTTTAGCTATAAAATCGTGACAAAAAATGTATAAAAAATAGTGGTATTAAAATAATGCAACAAACGTGAAAATATAGGACCGTTGCGGGCACTGGAATCGTCCTGTAAAAAGTAATGCTTCAAATTACGTTTTGGCTGGGGCATGTGATTCCGAAAATTCTTCTAATTATTTGAATAAATTTTTATGAGGTTATCATATACATTCGTGGAGATAGAACCCCTTTTTAAAAAAAAATTATAACACGTAGGGTTTTAGATCCATTATAAAGCCATTTTTATAAAAATTGGCTTACTACATTAAACATAGCATACTGCAATCAGAACGCAAAAATGTTAAATATCTTACAAAATATGAACATTTTTACTAAATAACTTTTAACTACGCATGCGCAAGCTTTTAAAAGTTCCTTTTTGCATAGTTTAATAGTCAAAAGCATGGAGCTACTTATATAAAATTCCCAAACAAATATCGTGTGAATTCAAAAAGTTAAAAGAGATAGAATGAACAAAATCTCAGTTCCTCTCAAAATAAAAGCTAAACTGTAAGGGGTTTTACTCGGATTTTTATTTTGATTCAATCAATGTCCAATGGCAATGCAGTATTCACTGATTGTAAATAAATATTGATAAAGCCCCCTATCATCTTCCCTTTTTCTTTGAGAGGAACTGAAATTCTGTTCATTCTATGGCTCACTTTTTGAATTTACACGATATTTGTCTGGGCTTTTCATACAAGTAGCTCAATATTTTTGGCTATTAAACTATGCAAATGAATTTTTTCAAAAGCCTACGCATGCGTAATTACAAATTATTTGTTAAAAATGTTCATATTTCGTAAGATGTTTAACATTTTTACCTTCTGATTGCAGTACGCTGTGTCTAATGTAGTCCAAAAAGTTTTCTAAAAATAGCTTTGCACTGGATCTAATGCCAACGTGCTATAATTAGAAAAGTGGAATTTGTTTTTGTAATTTTTTAATGAAACTGTAATATTTCAATGAATAAATGTACACTGAGAAAAAAAAAATATACCGCCTTTCTCTAGAATGAATAGTGCCCATTTTCTAAATCCCTTAACTAGAAATATAGATTTCCGAGCTATGCGCATAAGGCACGCCAATAAACTGAATAGACGAAATGATCGAGAATTTCTAGTGTATACATTTATAGATGGTGAAACAATATTCTGAATACTCTAAATATTCTGAACCATTTATATTGCGAGAAATTCTCGCTTGATTTTCTAGAATTTGGTCATAAACTAAGATTGTAGTCGCAGAAACCCGCCTCTTGTAGTCTCATTTATTTACAGAGATTTTTAAATAACTTTGCCCTCGAGAATATAGGCAAACGCTCTAGAATTCTAACAGGGGCTTCTAGAACTCGCTTTCCAAGGGGACTAGAATTTATGAGGATGGCATGGAACTAATTTTTTTAGAGCCACAATTTAGATTCTAGATGTCAGTTACAGAATTTTTTCTCAGTGTAGTAGCATCATAAAAACTTATGCAGATAGTTACAAAAATCCTTATTATCTGAAATTCCGTTCATTCTATTACTCACAACTTTTTGAATTTACATGATTGTATTTGTTTGGACTTTTCATATAAGTAGCTCAATAATTTTGGCTATTAAGCTATGCAAATGAATTTTTTTCAAAGGCCTGCGCATGCGTAGTTAAAAATTATTCAATAAAAATTTTCATATTTCGTGAGATATTTAACAGTTTTGCGTTCTGATTGCAGAGCACTCAGTGGCGGCTCGTGAACCGAAAATAGGTGAAGAGCTCAAAAATAATATTTAAGTATTTTTAATTATAATTTTTATTAAGCATGGTTTTAACTAAAATTAACTAAAAATACTTATTTAAATGTTAATATTAAGACACATACTAGGCGAGTCGTATTAATCCTGGATGATATATTTAACGTCCCAGCCCTCCCGTTTCCGCTGTTCGATGTCTTTTTCTAGTCAATTTTCTCTTTTTATTACTTCCGGTGTGAGCCTGTTTTTTTTTTTTTTTTTTTTTTTAACACACTTGACATTGTGAGTTTTTTTGGTTTTCCTCCCATGCTAGTTCTATGGGGGTTTTAGCTCTTTCCCCCTCTTTTTCTACATTCTAAAGTGCGGTGGTATATTCTATAAATGAATACAGCGTAAAATACAGTGTGCCTCTTCACCAATTTTCAGTGCACGAGCCACCACTGAGAGCACTGTGTCTAATGTAATCCAAAAAGTTTTCTAAAAATAACTTTGCACTGGATCTAATGCCAACGTGTTATAATTAGAAAAGTGGAATTTGTTTTTGTTATTTTTTAAAGAAACTGTAATATTTCAATGAATAAATGTAGTAGCATCATAAAAACTTATGCAGATAATTACAAAAATCCTTATAATCACATGCTACAGTCGGTAACCAAAGTCTCCGAACACTAGCAAAAATTCCTATGTAAAAAAAGTACACTTAATACAGTTTTGTTAAATAAATCCTTGTCGAATCCTGTTTTTAGACTAAGAACAGGATTCGACAAGGATTTATTTAACAAAACTGTATTAAGTGTACTTTTTTTATATAGGAATTTTTGCTAGTGTTCGGAGACTTTGGTTACCGACTGTACAGGAAAAACGCATTTCAAGCATTACCTTTCACAGGGTGATTCAAAACATGACATTTTGAAGCTTTTTTTTTTTTTTTTTTTTTTTTTTAATTTTTTACTGGTCCACTTTTCCTCTTCAGGACAAAACTTTTGTTAAAATATAATGAGGCATTACATGTTCCTTTTATCTCCGAAAATTCAAGGTAATTTCTGCAGAAATTTTCTAGATATTTGAGAAAACGGCTAAATTCGAAAGTATTCAAATGCTTATGTTAGATAGTGTATACCATAGAAGCTGAGTTATAGATTTTGCGTAAACGGAAAATAATGAAGAACAGCTGCGCCACTTATCGTCTGATTTGCATCCAAAGTAATTCAGCATAGTTTTATCTAATTCCCATCTGACATGCCAAATTTTTTACATTTATACTGTTTAGAATTTTAGATATAGACTTTCTCAAATTAGGGTTAAATTGCAATATAGCAGCGCCACCTGTTTTCCAATATGCATTTAAACTATAGTGACCATACTGGAATACCTTCATAATATATTAGCTTTAATAACTGTTACAATTATCCAATTACAGACGTATAGTTTATGCTAAATAAATAAGGACTTATACGGTAATAATTGTGGTAAATAGTTTCCATTCAACAACTTTTCAGAATTTAGAAAAACGGTTTCAAAATATGGACTGTCCTCGAATTTCGAGGACATATGGCCACCGTAATTTAAACTGAATCTGCAAAGTTTTACATAATATGTGTCTCTCTCTTATACAAAGTTAGTATACTATAAATACTGAACCTTCTCTGTAATAAGAGGAAATAGCAGCGTGGCACTGCCACCTGTTAGGTGATATAGATCAAAAAGTAATCGACACCAATTCTAGCCAAGGTCTAGCCAATTATTAAGTTTGGTTAAATCAAATCCACTGTTTCATGAGATATAGTGTTATAGAGTTTTGCTAACTCAAAAAGACAGATATTTTCTAAAATATGGTCGAACTGTGTTTAGGAAATCTCAAAATGTGTACATTCATCGAAAACGGAAATAATTTTTTTTTTACTTAATCTTATACTTTCTCCTTATGAATGGGGAAGATAGTAATAAATGAACTTTCTTAAAAATCAGTAATCAGTTATTGAAATACATTATGTTTTAACTACAAAATATGTCTTAAAATTAGAGCTTACGTAAATCACAAAAATGAAATTAGATTATAAATAAACTAGGGGATCTAAAGATCATGAACCTCAACGTCCTATTAGCATCACTGATTACTCAGCAATTTTTATTTATTTATTCCATATTATTAATATATATATATAGAACTGCCAAATTTTTAAACTTTTAAATCAGAATTGACACCAGTATTTTTAAATGGAATAAGATATATATCTTATCGACGATTAATATTACCGAAAACAGCTATAAAATTTTTCCGGTTTGAAGTTTCCCGCCAAAAACAGTAGACTTGGCACCTATGGTTACATATATATATTGGGAAGAGTAGAGATGAATGGGACATTTTTCATGTTTTTATTAATAACGTTCACCATATGTAATTCAGAATTTTGTAACGTTGCTCATAAACGCACTTCAGCATTCAGTTACAAATAAACATACTAACTTTAATAAAAAGTTATCATTTTTAATTAATAATAATTTTTTTTACAAGCATGTGCATTTTCCTATTCATCCCCACATCTGGTGATGAATGGGACAAGACTGAAGTTAACAAAGAAAAGAAAACAAAATGGAAAGTAAATAAATTTAAATTGGTTTATGTGATTTTATTACACACTATGGATTTACTGAAATTAACAAAAACTGATGTATTGACTGAAATTAACATCTAAAGGCAAAAGTCCTTTTATTCACACAGTTCCTAGTGGTCTAGGCTTTGGTAATTTAATCTAATAAGATTTAATCTAAAAATAAATAAATAAATAAGACATTAGAAAGTTATAAATCACTAAAATAGAGTACAAATTATCCAGATAAATTTTCGTTTCCGACTGATCGGGAAAAATAAGCATCCTATTCTGTATTACATTAATAATCACCAGGATTTATTTAATTAGCTTGATTCAAATTGTGATTTTAATCAAATTATTATTAGTTTATTAATTTATTTTTTTAACTATTGATATTATTGATTTAAGTTGCATTGAATATTCTAACTTATAATTTTTTTAAATTATAATTATTATAAACGAAAATCAGAACAATCAATTAATTTCAATCTTTTTTTCTATAAATCCATGCTATTTTTATAATTCCATGTTATAACTACTGAACTACCTGTTATAAAAATATTGAAAATCTATTTACGATTTGTTTTAATATAATTCTTGTGTACAATTTTAAATTAGCACATAGTGGGGAATGTCCCCTTTATTCCCACCACCACATAATCATATAAAACAGGAAATATTAATGAACAACTGTCAATATTCTTCTTGAATATCATAAACACATTAAAGGATTATGCCTTTTCATCATATAAGAGTTATATTAACTTTAAGCAAATAGTTAATTTCTTAACTACTACCTAATTGAATCAGTAAAAGTTACTTTGGCCTCAAAAAAATACACTTTAATTTTTTCTGCCCTTCTATGGATAGCACAACTCTGAAAATACACTTGATGAATGACCTCAGTACTCCATATATCAGAAAAATTGTCAAGTTTCTGGTGCATGCAAAATATAAAAATTTTGCTACTGTCCCATTCATCCTGCATCCCATTCATCCCCACTCTCCCCATTATATAATTTTTTTAATAATATGCATGCAAAAGTTTCAGGCTAAACTAATTTTCGTTAATAATTGTTATATGTATAAAATTAAGAAAAATTAAATATTATCATGTGATGTAAATTAAATATAATGTCGAATTAAACAACTCCTAAAACTTGTTAACAAAATAATATTAAATTGTAACAAAACATATAAAATTTATGGAGTCAAAAGTTTTGACCCAATCATTCTTTTGAAAAATAAACTATCAAAATAACAAAAAAAAAAAAAAAAAAAAAGCTAACGCATTAGAAGGACAAACATTATTGTTGACATGCCCTTTGAAGCTATCGCATTGGGCCCATCGATGAAGTATCGACTTTATTAAAGTACTAATCCTTGTATGGTCTTTTTTTTTTTTTTTTTCTATTCCTCTTGAACTTTTCCCCCAAATTTTTTTTTATTTAAACAATTAATAGCTTCTTCTTTTACCTTTATTTTTTCCCATATATGTTTTATGGTATTTAAATTAGGTTGGTTGGGTTTTACGTCGCACTAGTGCTGCGCAGATGGGCAATTGGTATTTAAATCAGGAGATCAATTTAGCCATTCAAGAACAGAAACTTTTTTTGTCGTAAAAAATTTTGAACGAGTCCATATCGATGTTTGTGTCCTTATTTTGTTGGCAAATCCATCCTCGTGGCATATTTTGGCGTATATAGGGAAGCGTTTGGTCTGTTAAGATGTTTTTATACATAAATTTGTCCATAATCCCTGTTATTTTTATTAAAGGACTAACGCCTTCATACTAAAAAGCTCACTCTTCCTCTTCCATGTTTTACAATTGGAATTTAATATTTATTGAAATTTATTTTTCCGACTGAGTGAAAATAATGCCTGGACCGGGAGTCGAACCCCCGATCTTTGACTTACACGGTCAAGGCTCTACCAATTGAGCTATCCAGGCCGACAACCGGTGGACATTACTCACTCAGACAACCTTTAGGCAGAAACATCTGGTCTATCATGTAGATAGCTCGACAGAAATAAGCCGCAGGTAAAGGAAAACACTATTAAACAATGGAAGAAAGAAATACAATATATTAAAATCACACAATGAACTGATTGGGAAGAAAATCATATTTATTGAAATTTATTTTTCCGATTGAGTGAAAATAATGCCTGGACCGGTAGTCGAACCCCAGATCTTTGACTTACAAGGTCAAGGCTCTACCAACTGAGCTATCCAAGCCGACAACCGGTGGACATTACTCACTCAGACAACCTTTCCTTTACCTGCGGCTTATTTCTGTCGAGCTATCTACATGATAGACCAGATGTTTCTGCCTAAAGGTTGTCTGAGTGAGTAATGTCCACTGGTTGTCTGCCTGGATAGCTCAATTGGTAGAGCCTTGACCTTGTAAGTCAAAGATCTGGGGTTCGACTCCCGGTCTAGGCATTATTTTCACTCAGTCGGAAAAATAAATTTCAATAAATATGATTTTCTTTCCAATCAGTTGATTGTGTGATTTTAATATATTGGAATTTAATATCTAAAGCCATAGCTAACATTGTTTTGTCGTCGACATATCTCTTTTTGTCATTTCCAAAAAGATTAACTTTTGCATGTTTAGAAGGATACGGAGCTATCTTAATGCAGAAATCCCCAGACAACAACAATTTTCATCCCACGTATTACACGAGCAGAAAACTATGGTCGCTGACAGAAAATATTCGCGCTATGAACTGAAAGTTCATGGGATTATTGAAGCCCACAAAAAATTTCGTATTTATTTATGGGGAATTCCCTTTACTGTTCAGTCTTTCAAAAGACTATGGAAAAAGATCTAGTGATTCGAGTAGCTCACTGGGCTTTATTACTTCAGCAATTTAATTATCTGTTAAAATGTCTTAAGTAGATCTCCGATAAATGTATTATCTTAAATGTTAAATCTCTTATCAAGGATTTAACTTGCTTAAGATAATGATAGTTGAATAAAAACCATCAAAGAATTATTGAAATTTTCCAACTATGAAGATATATGATAACCATATTACCGAGATATTACCAAGATTTACAAATTTATACAGAATTCCTTTCCTACAGCAATCTAGGAATGACGTTCTGCATAAATTTGTCAATAGTAAATAACTAATAATCATAGATGATATTCATTCAAATAGAAATTATAAAATAAGCTCATATAAAGGAACACACTGGGATTAAATAAACTGAAAAACATTTAGAAGAAATTTTATTTTATTTTGCAGCTTAAAGAAAAAAGAATTGAAAATGTTGTCACCAATTGTGTGCATTGCATACTTGCAAATTGTAAAAGAGGAAAGAAAAGAGCTGCTACACCCATTGCACAAAGAAGATATATCATTTCATACGTATCATATCGACCATCTAGCACAGTTAGATAGTACTCACAAATTATAAACACATTTTAGTGACAGTTGATGCATTCACTAAATTCATTTACTTTCCAAAACTATGACTGTAGAAGTCATAGCTAAGTTGGAGATATAGAAATTTGTTTTTAAAAACCTATGACCTCCGTTCGAGACACTGTGTTTATCTCCTACAAGATTGTTGATTACTGCATAAATGAAAGAATCAAGCATAATTTAATTACCACTAGTCTACCAAGAGCCAACGGATGGGTGGAATGCGTTAATAAAGAAATCATATCAATTTCTTCAGAAATATCTTTAAAAAAGCTGAATGGTATAAGAATACCAGTGAACTGCAACGAACAATTTATTCAACCTGTCAACGAAGCATTGATATGACATCTTTGAATTGCTTTTTGGTATTAAGATGAATACCAAGGGAACTGGTAAACTGAAGAAAACGCTTGAAATTAATTTTGGAACTCAAAGAGAAGAATTGGGGAACATGCAAGAAAGCAAGTTTTTAGAATCCAGGAAAAAAATCGAAAAGTGTACAGTTTACGAAGAAAAAATCCAGATTCTTATAAAATTGGTGATTTAATTGTTATTAAGAAAACTCAGTTTGGTTCACATCTGAAATTGAAATTAAAATTTTTCGGACCGTGTAAGATTGGGAAAAACACATACAACGAAACTAAGAAAAGATGCCTTGAAGGTTCCTTCGTACAACTTCTCATGTGGAATTTCTAAAAAAATAGAAAGCATCAAATGACACCTAAAAAATATAAAAGAAGATGCTGTTTTCATATAATTATATGTTTTGTGTCATTTTATGTTGTTTTGTGTTTTTCTTTTGTATTTTGCAGAATAGTCGTCTGAAGGGCCAGTCGAGTGGAGGAGGATGGCCGAGGATATGGTGCCCGTTTTGATTCCTTTGACTCCCTTCCGATTCTCTCTGGTAGCCCAGTCGTTAGAGCGCCGGCCTCGTAATTGGAAGATTGCGGGTTTGGTACTCGAGCCGGCCAAAGACCGTCGTGTACACTAATGGTGGCTGGTGCACGTAAAGTCTGTCGTGGCCGCAATGTCCTTCATGTTGCCATAAAAAATTATACCTCTGGGGGGTCACCGAAGTGGCAGAGCCATTCCTTCCGTGGGTTATCAAAATTGTGATGGCATGTGTCCGGACCACTTCTAGGGGTGTGTCCCAGACCGTCGCCAATTGCCCATCTGCGCAGTACTAGTGCGACGTAAAACCCAACCATCCATGCATCCATCCCTTCCGATTCTCTTTTCTCTACGTAAATGACGAAGCGATCGATAGATGATGTCATTGCTTCTCTGAATCAGTCCACCTAAGTTTCTATTGCAACGTGCATTCAAGGGAGAGATATTAGACTTGTGAGTGCAGGAGCTGGATGAGAAGTGTCATTTACCGACATGGAGATGGACGAAAGATCAGTTCAGCTGAAGCGTTCGCGTGGGAATTACTCCGACATTTAGCTAGGAGGGGAGTAATTGGAAGAAGACGAATTGCTTTCTTTTTTCGACGATATGGACATTTAGATGAGAAATGACTAATTAGGGGACCGGCAAGTAATGTCGTATTTTTTGCAATGAATTCTAACAGATAAATTTCTAACAAGTTTCTATTTTAAATCAATGATGTAATTACCTTCGTTATCAACATCTTCTTGACATCTAGCGTGCAAATTTTCAATGCTAGATCGATAAAAGTCAATTGATTTTTCAGCAAAATATCTGGAGGTCACATTTTGGATCTCATCCATATTTTCAATTTTTTTTTACACTTAAAAAATGTTGTAGCGATCGTAATAAATGGAAATTGGATGAGACAATACCGGGCAAGTATAGTGGGTGAGGCAATTCCTCCCACCCCAATCATTATTTTTTTTTTCGGGGTTCGTCTTGCGCAGTGCGCTCATGCATTATAATGTTGAAATATAACGCCTTTCCTTTTGACAATCGCTGGGCTTTTCAATTTAAGATAGATTTATTCAATCCAATTGTTCACATTAAAGTCTTACATTCACAGTTTGTCGAGGTTTCAGTACTTCAAAATGAACAACCCCGCACATACTCCAACAACCACACAAAAGCGACTTTTTAGAGTGTAAACCTGACTTAGCTGTACTTTGTGGTGTGTATTCCGAGAAAGGCACTGCCTTTAGCGTTTTGGATTATCATAAATGACCCATTTTTCCTCTCCAATAATTGATCAAAAAGCGACACTGTATTGGGTCGCTAAAGCAATAAGTTGCATGTGGTCGATGGGTTCGCTTTGTTTTCTTTGGACAGATTATGCGGGATACCAACTCTTGCTCTGCTTACTTTGTCAATCTGCTGCAAATGTTCTTGGGCGGTCGACCGATGTTGGTTAACACGCCTGTGGGTGTTATTCTCCCAAGTTACATTATTTCAGAACAAAATTTTCTATATTCAGATTCATATTACAAATGAATATACATTATAATTATACTATTTCTAATCAAAGTACTTATATCTATAGTATATTGGTTGTAAAAATACAAATATTTTGTATATTTTAAAGAAATAAATGACATACAGATTGCAAAAGAAGCGCCCTCTGGCGGAGTTACAGATTTTCAAATGACGTAAATCTACGTCAGTGCTCGTGAAAGTGTTAAGAGTAAGGCTCCTATATATACAAGCTGGTGCATCCGGTATTTTGTTGCTTTAGGGTTGCCACATGTATCCAGCGCGTTTCTCTGATAAACAAATGATAAACATTTTTTTTTATCGTCTTACGTTACTTTAGAGTAACTCGTTTTATTATATTTCATAATTTTAGCTAAGTAAACTATGATATGGAAGTTTGTTTAGTGATAAAGTTCTATAATCATTCAAGAAGTGAATATAAAGTGTTCACAGACCTTCTATTACTGTGTATTTGAGTTTTGGCGACATTTTGTAAAAGAAACAGAAACCGCCCTAACAGCACATCTTTCCCCAGTACATCCATAGGTTATCTTCAGAATAAAATGACATACTGAGAATGTACTGTGAAAAAAATGTGTTTTTAGGAATATTATTGTTGTTTATTGCTCTTATCTTGACCGGATTAGCTTCAGATCAAGATTTCTTAAAATCATTAGGGAAGCGATAAGGACGCCAAGCGGGAATGCTGTCCTCTTCGGAGGCAAAAAATGGCGGTGATGCGCCGGCCTATTATTTTATTTAGGGGCTCTAGTTAAGAGTGTTTGACAGTTCTTTGATTGTCTGATACGAATTTGCTTCCACTTACGCCATTAACATGTTATTGTCTAAAGTTGTTGGTCTTCCTGATCGATACGGATCGGAAAGATTAAAATTAATGGGTTTGAACTTAGAAAACCATCGTTCGTATATACGAATGTTTAATGCTCTTGGATAAATATCGCAAATATTTCTGGTAGCCATTGTTGCGTTACTTAAATTCGAAACTCAAAAGGCCTAAATGTCGAATGTGTACCTCCTCCGATATTTGGCTGGCCATTTCACTATAAATTGTAAAAGAAAAATTACGCTTTAATTATTTACGAGTAAATAGGTCATTCTAACCTTAAAATTTCTTTGGCACAAGTTTTAGAACACAGTGAGCAAATAAATGGCAATTGAATATCAACACGCGCAAAAACGACATTACTTTTCAGTCCCCCTAATAAATAGTTTATTATCATAATGAAGGACAGATAATTTGTGTGTCATTCAATCATTTCAATCATTCTACTAATCCAATATTTGTGTACAATATGTAAATATTTTAAAGTCTTCATTTAATATAATAACTTAATCTGAATTGAGTTGCCCATCCTGAATATTATGCCTACTTAGGACCCCACATAATTGTAACTGTACAATTGATATAGTCATACTATATATACCCATGATTAAATATACTCGTACCCAAAATTATTATACAGTAGACATCGATAAAAGACAAAATTAGCGAAAAAAGGAACATCATATATATATTCAAATACATTAGAATGATGATACACAAACTAAAAAAAAAAAAATTGAAAAGAAAAAGAGCAAGATACAGTGGGTTTTGTTTTTATTTGAATTAATATAGAATTTACATTTACAATAAAATGTTACATTAATGTAAAGTTTGCATTTTATATTTTATTTCAATATTTATTAGGAAACAAACAATAATGTCACTGCAGAAAATATATGAAGAATTGTTTTTTAAACTTAAAACAACAGGAAACGAAATTAAAATTATAAATAAAGATGATTAAAGTTTAAAATTATATTCAGAAACAAGTCCCCTTTATCACTATAATATCCGATTGAGTATTATTTAAAGACATAGCAACAAAAACCGAACTAAGACTTTATGTATTTATTTCTTTTATATTATTATTACTGCATAAAAGAGAAATTTTTGATATATTTACACTTTGACAGATCGTGTTATGTCGATCATATATTTGCACCCCCCTTTTTTTTTTTTTTTTTTTTTTTTTTTTTAAGGACTGAGGATTATTAGTCTCAATCTGGGATTTTTGCGGTGTCATTTTTCGATAGTTGGACATTTATCGAAATCTAAAATTTAACGAAAATATAATTGAATAATTTGAAAGCAATGTTATAATAATAATAATAATAATAATAATAATAATAATAATAAACTAATAGTCCTCCGTCCTAAACTAAATTCTGCTTTTGCCAGAATTTCATCAAAATCCAATCCCCCCCCCCCCCTTTTTTTTTTTTTTGAAATAAAAAGAAAAGAAAAGAAAATTAATAATAATCAGTATCGAAACAAACCCTATCGAAAAAGTTTTTTTAAAAATAATTTTGAATTGGGAAATAAAAAGTGCGCGTGAAAAATGAAATAAAAATAAGTAAAAAAAATGAATTTAATGCTTTAACTTTTATATAAAACATGATCGCGTGCTATCTTAAAAAGTAGATGTAAAATTTAAAGTTTATGGGGTGCGTGTGGCATCTATAAAAATTGTTTTAAGAAATAGAATAGAATAAAGAAAGCAACGATATTGGTTGCATTTTGTTATATAGTTTGAATTTTTGAAATTTATAGAAGTAATATCTACCGTAGGAATAATTTCTTATGTTAAAAGTATAGGGAATTGTTATGCGTGCGCAAGCGATGCTACTTTTTTTTTTTTTTTAAATATTTTTGTAAAAAACAACAACAACAACAAAAAACGATGGTGACAAAAATTAAAAAATCGCCAGGGGGGGGGGAGGGGGTTGTCATTCTATACTAAAGCTATACTTTTTTTTTGTTGTTGTTTATTTGTTTAAATAAAACTGGAAATGTATGTTTTATGTATGGTTCAAAGCGCATCTTTTCAAAATGTTTTAAATGATACTATTTTTGAATATCTAATATAACATTCTTTTGACAAAAAACATGGTGTTCGAATGATTGTAACCGTTATTAGCATTTCAAAAACGTTCCGGCGCTGCTCAGAGAGTTGCTTTCTAGACATATCGCTACTTCAAAGTCTTGTTTCACCTCACATTTGGAAATTTAAGATTGGAACAGAAACAATTAACTGATAATGTTAAGTAATTTTTATTGAACAAACCCCGAAAAGAAAGAATCATCAACATTCATTAAGTAGTTTGTGAGAAATGTGGTATAAAAACTGAACCATAAGAAGCCTTGGCTATAAGGATCGTTAATGATCATAACTTCTGTTTAACATAATTGCTTAAACACACTACTTAAATATATTGTTCATTTTTGTGAAACAACACAACGTGAAAATGTAAAAAGTACTGTTTATTGGTGGGGTTACAGATCAACAAATAATATAGACCTTCTTGAAGAGTAAGAAAATGTTATTAAATAACCAATTTAATTCGCGATTTTCTGGCAGTTTATTATTACTATTATTATTATTATTATTTTGTATTTTTTGTTGCGTTAACTTAGCCGCTAAATTTTTCGATTTTTGGACAATGGTATTTTTTTATATACATTTTTAATAAGTTTTTGCAGTTGTTTTCTATGATTAACACGTTCACGCCGGCGTGGTACACCGGTGGTACACAGCAAAACTATCCGAGCACTAGCAATAATCCTTGTCCAAAAAAAAGTACAATTAATACTGCTTTGTTAAATGAATCCTTGTCGAATCATGATCTTAGTCAGTCTAAGAACATGATTCGACAAGGATTTATTGAACAAAACAGTTTTAAGTATACTTTTTTGATATCGGAATTATTGGCTAGTGCTCAGATACTTTTGAGAAGAATGTGCCGGCGTGAACGTGTGAAATGTGGTGAAAATCTGTATAAGAAATACTGGTATCAAGAAATTGGAGCAGTAGGCAGATGTGCATTAAGGATATACTAAGTTTACTAAGTATCGCTATAGTTAAGATATACAATGTATACTAAGTATATAGTTAAAATATACTAAGTTAAGGTATACTAAGTATATACATAAGAGAAAGTGGCCTAAAATGATTCTAGCGAGCAAAACCATCCACATATGTTTTCTTAGAAACAGGTAGCGTCATCTACCGGGTAACATATACTAAACTAGTTGTATTAAGTCAAGAATAAGCAATGGCGGTATTCAAGTGATTGCAGTATTACAAGTCTGAACAAAATTCTTTGAAGAAGTGGATTTTATTACAAGTAAATATATTAGAAGTAAAGCACTAACTTTTCTATTTATTTTGATTTATAGTCTTTTATGTACAGAAGTATGACTTGTTTACGTAATAAAATGTGTTTTTATAGGTATATAACACTTGCAATTTTTTTTAATGTTTCTCTTCGTTATTCAATGATATGACCTAACATAGACGGCTATATTGCCGGGTAATGATTCATTATGTGGATCTTTATGAATCCATTACGTGGGTCAGATTTTGCGGAAGTAGGCATTATTTAATTTATATCTGATTTTATTGTAGTCTGTTATTACATCTATTATTTTTTATCATTATTTTCAAATATTCTATTTTATTGTTTTCATTTTTTTTTTCAAAGTTATTTGTGACATTGTTTAAAAAAAAAAAAAAAAATTCATAAACTATGTATACTATTTGATTGTAAAATTTATTTTACTTTATTATGTACTGTCGTAATTTCTTCTATATCTTTTATTTCACTGATAAAAAAAAAAAAAAAAAAACTATTTCAGTTATTTTTATATGAAGGATCATTTTTGTCCTCTGATGAAAGTAAAATGATCCTTTGGATCCTTTTTCAATTTTTAGGACTGAGGGTCTATTAGTCTCAATCTGGGATTTTTGCGTTGTCGTTTTCGATAGTTGGGCATTTGTCGAAATCTAAAATTTATCGAAAATATAATTGAATAATTTGAAAGCGATGTTATAATTTGAAAAAAAAAAAAAAAAAAAAAAATAGTGCTCCGTCCTAAACTGAATTCTGCTTTTGCCAGAATTTCATCAAAATCTTGTTTTTATTATTATTATTATTGAAAGAAAAAGAAAAGAAAATTAATAATAATCAGTGTCGTTACAAGCGATATCGAAAAAGTTTTTTTTTTAAAAATAATTTTGAGTTAGAAAATAAGAAGTGCGCGAGCAATATGAAATAAAAATAAGTAAAAAAAGGAATTTAATGGTTTAATTTTTATATAAAACAAGATCGCTTGCTATCCTAAAAAGTAGATGTAAAATTTAAAGTATAATTTTTTTGGCAACAATTATAAATTAAATAATTTAATGAAAATTTAGAAGTTAGAATTTCTAATTTTATTTTATTTTTTTTCCATTACTCAGTTTAAGTTTAAAATATTATAAAAATATGTTTATGATGCAAAATATAGTCTAAAACACTCTAGCAAATGGATAGTTTTTTCAAAATAGTTATATTATTTTACACAAGCTTTTCCCGTAAGAGAAGCATTTTAGACCACCTTCCCTACCTGTACTAAATGTATAATTTCCCACTAAGATCCGCGATTGTAATGAAATGCTCGCCCTCTGGTGGGCTAAGGGGAAATTATCATACCACTGATAGCTTTCACGTTGAAACAATGATAGAACAACAAGAAAGAACAATACACGTGGCTATTATATTTACTAACAACTGCAGTTGAGAAAGAGCCATCTATCGATCATTACAAACGCGGATTGACACAGTGAAGAATTCGAATGAAGATGCAGTTAAAAATATTTATATACAGTAGAATTAGGCTATATTTTACACATTACAGACTATTTTTGCCAACCATTTCTATTATAACGTAAAAAGAAAAGATGATGAAGTTTAACAAATTTTGGAAACGTACAAAATGACGATTTACTACGGCAATAGTTATCAACACATGTATATCTGTGAATTGTGTGTATTATTCTGTACTCAATGCATCTGGGATTAGAAAAAAGTTTGATTTCCATTCACATTCATTCAAGTGCTATCATATAGCTACCACTTTTTATGCTTTTTCATAGCACGGCAATTAAATTAGGAATTTTTTTTTTATTTATTCAGTGTGAAAACTGCTACAAAAAATTTATTAAAGATTTGTGTTAAAAATTACTCGTAGCAAAAAAGAGTACATCTATAGTATGATCTATAGTATGAGTAAGTTCACATCTATAGTATGATCCTTTAAACGTATTATTTATTTAATATATATTTAAAAATATGCTTTTCTGAGTCGAATAATATTCTTCTTATCACTTTGCAATTGCATGAAAGTAAAAAGTATGATAATAAGCAACACAATGATGGAAGTTATTCCAAGCAATCCAATTGTTATACGTTTCTGACACAAAGGTGTCTCAGAAACGCAACTATTGGATAATATAGAAATATTATCACTAATGCAGAAACCTTTCGAAATGCTTCAGCTTGCTTTGAGATCATTAAAAAAAAAAAGTGTTCACGATCGTAATAAGGTTATTGGTTGGTTGGGTTTTACGTTGCTCTGGTGCTGCGCAATCAATTGTAATAAGAAAAAACAAAAACGCATTTAGATTTCATTGAGTTTTCTTTGCGTCAGAGAAACATTTCTAAACTGCTTCAGGTACCCGACTGTACAAACATTGCCGTATCGTAATTAATGCAAGGATGGAACACGGGCGCAGAATTCATACCGGTATTTGTTTCAAACTTTTTTAAACTATAATACCGTTGATTTAAGAAGTAGAAAACTAAACATAATAATGAACATAATAATGAACAAATATTCTGGTTAGACCTCTTCAAAACAAAAACTTTTGGAAGCCATTTTTTTTTTTTTTTTTTTTTTTAAGAAATGCTGTGTATTTAAAAAAAAAAAAAAAAAAATTAATCTGCATAAATGTTACATCATTAGAAAGATCTTTCAAAACTGAACATTTTTTTTGCGTGCACTTTTCCCTTAATCTCAATATGTAAAAAGATATACGTATGTGAAATGCGCTTTCAATTCATAGATTTGTAAACAATGAAAGAGTCATTCAAGTAATGAATCATTTGTACGGATGCAGGTAGATTTTTGCAAGCCAATCAACGAAAGTTTATACATAACTAAAATTGTAATTCTAAAATACCCACGGAGGATAAAATTAAAATATAATATAAAATATAAAATTCAATCATAAAAATTATAGACTAATAGTTATTACATCATTTTCTTGCAATCGTGATAATGTACTTATCAGATATAAACTAACAGTTGATTTTGACGTCATATTATCGAATTAGTTAAAATCGAGCCGTGCAAAGCACAATGATAATTTGATTATGAAAATTTGTTTCAAAATTTTTGAGATTTGAAATATATTATTATATATTTTAATTTTTTCCCCATATATTATTAACTTTTTCATAGCCAATTTCGTTTGAAATTATATAATTGATATTTAAATACTTAATCATTTTTTTTTTCTGTTTGTATATTTCAACTTGTATATATACTTCTTTAACTGATGTTTTGTATGTATCTCTTTAAATGGGATTTTTTTAATTTTTGAAACGTATTTTCATAGCCAAATTACCACCGTGTTTTGCTCTGGTTAAACAAACACCTTTATTACTTTTCATAGCCCATTTCATTTGAAAATATTTAATAGATATTTATACATTTAATCATTTTTTTATCTGAATATTTATATTTATATGTATTTCTTTAACTAATGTTTTGTATTCATCTCATTAAATGAGATTTTTAAAAGTCTGAAACATTCTCATGATCAAATTACTAACATGCTTTGCTCAGGGAAAACATCTTAAGTACTTTTTCATAACCCATTTCATTTGAAGTTATTTAATTAGTATTTAAATACTTAAACATTTTTTTCTGTTTGTATTTCTTTAATTGATGTTTTGTAGGGGACACTGGGGCAGAATGAGGTACTTAAGGTTTGAAGCAAGGTTTTAGGTCTAAGATAATAAAAAAAATCTTATCTTATATTAAGAAATAGTTTCTTTATATATTTTAAAATAAACTGTAGTATACAAATTGTAAAAAAAAATTAAGATATATATTTTTTTTAATTAAAAATAAAAGTAACTCAATTAACCCCATTCTGCCCCTTGCATGGAGCAGAATGGGATACAATGGTTTTTGGAATATTATAGATAATTTTTTGTATTTAAAGTATTTCGAAGTTCACATATCAGTACTGAATCTAGTAAAAAGTTTTTGGGGGCATTTTATGGCCAGTAACTTTAATCAATTCAGAGTGAAATAAGACTCAGACAGAAGACGGTAAGAATTTTTATTTATTTATTTATTTTTTTAAAGACCAGTTTGATTCAAAATAAAAAAAACTCCTTATTTTGAAGAATAAAATAGTGTTTATTCTCCACAAATTTAGGTACAAAGTATTAAGTAATACACTGCTTATGGCTTGCAAAATTCACATGTGAATATTGATTCATCATCGTCTTCTTCAATACCTGCACATGAGTTGTGTGCCCACTTTTTGCATTTAAAGCATGACACCCAAAACTCATTTGATGTTGAATACAGATCATCACAATACAAATATGACCCGTCTTCATCTTCCTCAGAGCTTTCATTTGAGCTGTCCTCTAACGCCTCATCCTGTTTGGTCTCTGCTTCCTGGGTTTAGGCCCTTTTCCTGAACGTTTCTTCTTATCTTGAGCGACTTTTTTTCTCTTGGCAGCACTCTGTTTCGCATCTTTAGCCAGAAACTTTCTCTTTCCGGTATTCTCTTTCTCCATCCCGTTCTGCCCCGCTCGTTAAAATTTAAAAAAAGTTACGTGGCTACCAATAACCATTTACGTTTCGATCATTGCATCAGGGTTTAATATATTTAAAAACAAAACTAATTTAATGGAATTAAAGTTAATTGGGAACAAAATACAAAAAGAAGACTTATCTTGCTTCGAAAATTTCCAAATATTACAGTAAGACACACAATTGATAGTTAAATGTTGCCAAAGTGATTTAATTAATTCCAGCAATCAGACAAACGCTACTCATCAATATCCTGCATGCAACTGAGGCTCGTGAAGCTTTGCCGTGCTACTCTAGCGCCACTGGCTGGAAATAAATGCTGTATCCCGTTCTACTCCGGTTCCCGGCCGGCGCTCTATCGACTGGGCTACCGCGGCCCCTCAAAATATCGCAGGAAATATAACTCAGCGATAACCAACCGCGATATCTCAGAAGTATTCTATTTAGTCCACAGTGAGATGAAGTGTATGAGACTTTGTAATGTATATGTGACGTCACTGGAACCCAATGTGTTGTATGAGGCGGAAATAGTGTAACGTTTATCAACATAACTGAAAGGTTTTGTGCTGTGTGGAATATATCCTTTGATTAAATTAAATGACCCAAAAGTTTGAACCATTAATAAATATTCCTGAAATATAGGACAGACATGTGATTTCCGCGGTTGTTTTATATTAGTTCTTTCTTAAACAATAATCACTACCCAATTTAATCACACACACGAAAACAAAAAAGCTGTAAAAATAAGAAAAAGGTTTTTGCATTGAAATAGTAGTATCACAATTAGTGGAAATCATGTGCCTGACTAGATGTCTGATTTGGCACGTAGTGTGAGATTACTGCAGACTACGTTAGATATAACTAAGAAGATCGCTATAACATCCATCACATGATATCTTTGAACATAGCACCGTAATATGGAATACATTCAGAGAAATAAAAATAATTTTTTCTAATAGAATTTTTACAAACAATTAGTCTTTGTTCTAAAAATTTTTTTTTTAATCTGAAAAATTAATCTTTTTCTTTTTTCTTTTATCCCTCCCCCCCCTCTCTCTCTTTTCTGTTTTTTTTTTCGTAAAATTCATTTTAACCCCAAAATATTTAAAATGTTTTAAAGATATTTAGTACAGTGTCAACATCTAGGGGAATAAATTACTTGGTATGCTTTAATATGATCGGAATTTTCATATTTATAATTTTTTTTTCACTTATCAGTTAAGTTGTGACGAACGAAATGTCGTCGCCATAGCTCAAACTTAGATTAACTTAATTAATTTATGAGCATGAGACTTGAATCATGCTTATTCAACTTTATTAGATTAGATAATGAAATAACAACGAAGTCATATTCATAAAATAAATGAGCTTTATTGAGAGCTTAAAGAAAGGTGGGCGTTGGACTATAATTATATTTAATATCTTATAACTTAAGATGGCAGCCTTCTTAAATACTTTAACATCAATAAATAACCACCATTAATCTCAAATACTTTATTTAAATTTATTAACTCTTGCTGCTTAGTAATCTTTCGTATGTGGGAGGATTCCCTGACGCCACAATACTACTCGACTTACTATCTTCAACTATCCTAATCTAAGCAGCTAACAACTAACTTCTTCCACCCCCTACTACTTCTAATTCACCATCTACCTCTCTCTACTATCTCCAAAAAGCAATCTTCCTTCTCCTTTTATACAAGTTACTTTCAGAAAATTAGCATATGGAAAATTACAATTTTAATTTAGGATGAGAACTAACTCTATTAGTCAACTGAATCCTAAATTCAGCACATTCACGTTTTACTCGTAAAGTGCGAAATTCGCTTGTAGCATTACGCTAACTTTGCTATACCTCACAAAGTGACTTTGTGCAACAGTTTAATACTAATTTTTATTTGGTTCTACAGTCTGTTGATAATTCAGCTTTAAATATATTTACTTTTTCTGAACAAATTGCAGTTGCTAATAGACGTTGCTCCAAGACAGATCTTCGCTCTTTGTTTAATTGAAGAAGATACAATAGTCAGACTCCCTCTTTCTTTTTTCCAATGTAATCCAATGGGATTTATGTTAGTTCATATTACAAGGTTTTTTTGCTCAAAAATAAAAATTTTCAAATTCTGTTTTTTTTTTGTTTTTTTTTTTTGTATTCCACTTTTTGAACACGTCATCTTTTAGATTATTAAGCAAATTTAAAAAATAAAATAAAAATACAGATTTTATCAGTAAAATAATGAGACTGGCAGCCACGCAGCACTCCAGTCGCCAGCAGTTCTCTCCGCTGCGAGAGTTTTGATGGATGGTTATGCGTGGTGCAAAAGCTGCTTTTGAATTTTTGTCATAGCAAAAACTTTTCCGGCGAATAATAGATTATTCGCCGGAGCAGCAAATTTTGCTTTCGGTCGGGTAAAATCAGTTCCGGGACATTTGCCTTGTTTAAAGAGACGATAGATACCCTACCAAGGGCCCATGTTTTCCTATGGTCCAGTGAGCTCAAGAACAGACAGGAGACGTGGCGCGATCTGGACATCCTTCAGCGAGTTTTTTGGACGAACATGTGGCCAAAGTAAAAAAAATTCTGAACAGAGCTATCAGACGGAAACGATCGGCCGTGTCAAAAACAGCTCTTGCGCCACGCGTGATCTTCACTACGCAGACCTCGGACGCACGGGATTTTTTAGCTTAGATCACTCATCACAAATCCCGCTGCCAGGGAAGGCGCTGCTGGTGACTGGAATACCCCATGGCTTCCAGTCTCATTACTTTACGCACAAACCCTGAAAGTTTAACTATTGTTTTTTAATTTTTAGCTCTTTTTTTTTTTTTTTCAAAAATTTTTCCCACTTTTCTATTGCCGTTTTAGACGACTCTGACCTCTAGGAGATTATAATCTAAGTCATTATTATTTTTTATTCGTATTTGTTTCTTTAAAAAAAAGTGGAACAATGAATAAATAAATAAAAGTTTTCAATGAAATATCGAAAATATTCCATCACTAGACTTTCTAAGTAGTCTTTTAATGTTCTTCTAAAATCAGTATTCACATTTGTACTCACCAGTAACTTCAATTCCCAATTGAACATGAAAACTCTTAAATCATATAAATAAAGTCAAGGTGCAACTTTTCATCAAAATCTGACGCATTGCTTCTGTCATCTAGCGGAATTTTTATTTTTAGATATTTTAGCTGAAAATAATCAACCAAAGATTATATGAAATCTTCGTCTCTAAATGGCGGAAGAAGCGTACCAATAGGGACCCTATATATAGAGAGACTGGACATTGACCGAAAGTCGGCCATTTTAGTGCCAAATCGGAGCGATCCCCGTAGAACGCAATGCTTTTTTCTTCGCGATTGACGCTTTACTATACAATATAAATGAAAGGAAATTGTGCTAAATTTGTACAGAAAGTAATGCAGAATATAAATATGTAATTTTTTTCGTCTTAGAGAAAAAGAATTTAAAGAAAAACGAATTTTGTTTTAATTTTCGACATAGTTACTTTTTCAATTCATATCGGAAAACAGAGGAATTTTCTGTTGTATATTTCTATATTAAGCAAAATACGTTGATTGTGAAAGCAATTCTACCTTATTTTTTCTGAGGACATACATTCTATATATGAAAAGTTAGAAAATTTTTAACAAAAATATGGTAATCTTAGTTCTTGTCAAGTAATTTATGAATAAATGTAAAACTACGGCAGAAGAACAGAAATTATTTTTTATTATTTTATAAAAAAAATTACGTAATATTTTTACAAGCTAAAAATACATATTTTATTTATTTCAGTTACGCATTATTAATAATAATGACTTAGTTAAACATTAAAAATAAAAATTTTATTAATAATAATCTGTAAAAATATTAACTAATATCTTTAGAAATTAAAAAAAAATGCTTTTATTTATTTTATTTACATTTGCTTATTTCATTGATTTTTTTTTTTTTTTTAAATATTATGTAAATAAAAATAATTACTTATTTAAATATTATTTATAAAATTTATTATGGCAATTATTATTTAAAAGAAATTTATATTTCATATGTTAGCAAATAATATACACCTTATTTTCTTTATTTTCATTAATTCATTTTAAAAAATCTGATACACTTTGCATAGTAGCAAAAAATAAAAAAATATATTTTTATATAGTTATTTTAAATATACGTATTTTAAAATATATCAGAAAAATACATTGAGATCTAACATATTAAATATATTGCACAACAGAACTTAAAAACTAATAGCTAGCAAATAAATAATGTAATCATCTCATATGTTAGGAAATGAATACGTAAAACAGCATGCAATAAGAGAATTCAAAGTATTTAAAGCATGATATAAAATAAATAATTATGCACTTTTATCTTTTAAAAGTGTATTCCAAAATTAAAGTAATAATTTATCTCCCAACAAAGTAAAAGAGTAATAAATAAGTTCTTTTTCGATTATGGCGTAAAATAATCAAAATTTCTTCTCAGCGTAATGATAAGCAATGGAGCAACTGGCACTAAAATGGAGAATTTCGTCAAAAGGCGCGCCAATGTCCAGTCTCTCTCTATCGAGGGTCCCTAACCCTCCATTTGTTGCACCCTGACTTCAGATGCTTTTCAAGTTTCTGCGTTGAACTCAGTTAATCTTTTTACTTATTATACAAAGGGGAGGGAACCAAAGATTTTCGATAAATTTTAAACTTTAATTTATTATCAAGTAATTAACGTATTAGAGTATAGTTTGTTCCACAATGCTTCTTACAACAAAAGGCTTTGTTTGAGAATTTAAATAATAGTTTCTGATTTTGCCCATAATCGCTCTATACATAAAAAAAAAAAAAAAAATAAATAAATAAATAAAACACAAGACAAGCATAAAAAAAATTAAAAAAAAAAAAAAACATTAAATTTGGAAAATTCACTACAATATTTCTTTATATGTGCAATTTATTTAATTTAATAAATAATTTTTACTGCATGAATTTCTGTAAAATTATATAAAAGAAAGTTTTGTGATGGCCACACCATACTACTTTCAATAGGAATTTTTAGAAGACTTCATACTTAATAAAATGCTACTTTTATGACTTTATTTGTGAAATTATTAGCCGTTTGTTAATTGACCTAAAAAGTTTAAAATCTTTATTAAAGAAACAAATTTGCTTATATAATAATAATAATAAATAAAAAATAAAAAAGAACTAAATTTTAATTTTTTAATAATATTTGCCAATGTTTTTTTCACGATGAACATATTTTGAATTATTTACGTAAGTGTTAACCTGTTTGCTAAACTTAGTCTTTTAAGAAATTGCTTCTACAAAATTGTTAAATGTTAAATGTAATTAATTTGTTAAAATTCTTCGCTGAAATTTTTTATCCAAAACTTTATACAAGTGAATGAAACAATTTTTAATTTAATAGTCTTCAAAACTGTCGAAGAACAGGAACTTATTTTTACTGAAAAATATTTCTCATACACACACACATAAATTAATAAAACAGAATAAAATAAATAAATAAAAATAAATTTAATGATTAAAACATTTTGTATATTTTTTAGATGATAAAAGAAATATAAGTTACGGGATGCCTGAAAGTTTTAAAGGTAATTTTTTTCTAATTAATACAATGTAATCTTTTACCATCTTTCTACAATTGTTTTATGTCTATGAGTTACGTTTCACGATAAAATAAACTTTATTTAATACGACGGTCTGTGTTTATAAAAACTGTACGGCAATAACTATTATATTTTTACGTTTTAGGTCAAAACAAAGCTACTATAAATAAAGAGTCAGAAGGCAGAGAAAGTAAGTACCCCCAAAATATTATTACACACACACACACACACATATACAGGGTGAGTTTGACATAATCTGCCAAACGAAAGGAGGTGATAGAACACCCCATAGGGAGCATAAAACACAATAGAAACCCTGTCCTATCTCTAACCGTTTCCGAGTTATGGTAGATAGAAGAAAAATCTGTTTTTTTCCATCCCGTCTGATAAAACCCACATTTGTGAACTTCCTGAAAGACTTACACGCAAAATAAGCACATGTTTGGAAAGAGCAGAAAACATCCTATCAGGTGACACCATTTACATCAGGATACCTTAATTTGACGGCGAGCTACAAGCGCTAAAACATTGGCGATGTTTAAAATCGAGTTGTCGCCAAATTCTTTAACCGGCAATTCTGCAAACACCGTTCAAGCTACATTCGGTCAAATTTACCCAAAACTTTTCCATTCCACAAGCTTTAGAATGAGCTCACAATAAACCATATCGGTGTTCTAGTTCAGGAGAAATTTAGCCTTTTGTTTGAAAAATATTCATCACGGAACTCGACGTTTCTCGAGGAGACTCATGGGGTGCCATTGTCGTTCCTGATTTTATGTCCGCCTTCAGCCCGCTGTTTTTTAGATGCAAAAAAAGAAAGTTTTAGAAGACATACAAGAAAAGTAGCAGTTGTATTAAGTTTACAAACACAATGGAATGGAAACAAAAGAAGTATGACGTTCCTACCGTCTTTCACAAAGGAATATGCAAAAAAAAAAAAGTCGTATATCACGTTTATGATCAAAGCACATATGCATTCGAAAGAATGTGTGAAATTTAGTGCCGCTGCTGAAATTGGTCACCCCCAAACTTGATACATGCCTTTGCCCGCTTACGAACGGAAACCACAGCAACGCTTAGCGAAAGCTCATCCCTCAGTTTCATTATTGCGTCATCGAGCCGGCTGCTCAAATCTTGCAAACTGGCAACTTCTGTGCGGTAAACTTCTTGCTTCAGGAAACCCCAAACATAGAAGTCCAATGGAGTGAGATCTGGCGATCTAGGTGGCGAAGGAATTAGTCCATTACGACCAATCCATCGCGGATACTGATGAGTCAAGAAGTCCCGAACGGCATTGGAAGAATGTGCAGGGGCCCCATCGTGTTGGAAAAGGATTTCTGCTCGTTGGGGTACAGGAATGACATCAAGTAATCCTGGAAGATGATGTTCCAGAAACTCCAAATATGTATTGCTTGTCAGATGACCTTGGAACACATGTGGACCTATCAAGCGATCGCCAACCACTCCAAGCCAAACATTTAAGCTGAATCGCGTCTGAAACGATGAGTTTCGTGTTACAAATGGATTTTGTTGAGCGTAGTGATGCCAGTTATGTAAATTTAACATGCCATCCCGAGTGAAAAGTGACTCATCTGTCCACAGTATCGTTCTAAGGAAATGGTGCTCCTCAATATCTCGCTCCAAAAGCCAGCGGCAGAATGTTACCCGCTTTTGGAAATCTGAGCGGCGTAATTCTTGTACCGGTGTGAAGTGGTATGGATGATACTGGTTTTTGCTTAAAACATTTATCACTTTACTTTGGGAGATTCCACCTTCTCTCGCAAGTATGCGTGAACTCATATTTGGATTTTCCTCCACTCGGTCGAGTACGGACTCCTCAGCGGTGGCGGAGCGGCGACCATGGCCCCTTTCATACACCCTAACGAACGACCGACTATCCCTAAGCCTTCGATGAATTGCGGCAAATACAGCACGGTTGGGCGCACGACGATGTGGATAACGTAGACGGTACTCTTCTTCGGCTCTCCGAGAGTTACCATCGCAAAATCCATACACAAAATGCATATCTGCGTATTCTTCATTTGTAAAACTAGGCAAGGCTGTTTACAGGTTCGAAAGTATGACAATTTGATCCCTGTGATGACTTCAATTGAAAATAAAAGTCAGAAGGGTAAACAAAAAGGGATAAAATTTCAATAATTATTTACAAAGGTAGAAGAAAAAAGTGCAACGGAATAAGAACCAACTTGGTTAATTCGTGGCAATGTAGGAAAACATACTAAGTATAAACTAAGAGAGACCAAGTAGATGTGACAGCAGCGTGAAAAGAATCGGCCGAGCTCAGGAAAAGTCCAGAAAATGCTAAAGCAAGAAGCAGCATAAAACGTAAAAGAAGCTGACGAGCTAATGAGCTATTACAGATTGACTCTCCTTTTGTACCCGCGAGTGGGATGCGCGCAAGAAGGTTGGAATACATCTGCATATCACTAAGAGTCCATATGCAGCTAGTCACGAATTTGCATACGTTCCATTTACTCACAATCGTTTCGTTTTCCGACTTTCGACGAACGCCGTTTTCAGTGATGTATTGCAAACAAAAGGCTGAATTTCTCCTGAACTGGAACACTGATATAGTTTATTGTGGATTCATTCTAAAGCTTGTGGAATGGATAAGCTTTTGGTAGATTTGACCGATTGTAGCTTGAACGGTGTTTGCAGAACTGCCGGTTAAAGAATTTGGCGACAACTCGATTTTAAACATCGCCAATGTTTTAGCGCTTGTAGCTCGTCGTCAAATTAAGGTATCCTGATGTAAATGGTGTCACCCGATAGGAGTTTTTCTGCCCTTTCCAAATATGGGCTTATTTTGCGTGTAAGTATTTCCGAAAGCTCACAAATTTGGGTTTTTTCAGACGGGATGGAAAAAAACAGATTTTTCTTCTAACTACCATAACTCGTAAACAGTTATCGATAGGACAGGGTTTACAAGGTGTTTTATGCTACCCATGGGCTGTTCTATCCCCTCCTTTCGTTTGGCAGATTATGTCAAACTCACCCTGTATATAAATAATGGCTTATTTTATAAGAAAGGTTAAAATTCCCCCTTTTTTTTAAAGCATACAAACATTTTTAGTTAGGGTAGGTGCTCCAGTGATTGGCATGCTCCAGTAATTGACATCTATCCCGAAATAATTAATAAATAAGATAAATAATAAAAGCATATATTTTACATATAAGATGTTTAACATTTTATGTCAAACACTGGAGCATAGGGTGTTAATAACTGGTAAAACGAATAACTAGCAGTGCCAAACACTGGAACACAGGGGGCCAATTACTGATAAAATGAAAAACTTGCAGTGTCAATTGCTGGAACATTGAGTGGGTGTCAAATAAAAATTCATTAAAAAAAAATAATTGTTATAAATACATATATTTTAACATATATGTGTTTCTGAATGTCTTTCATGCCATATGTACTAACTTAAGATTTCTAAAAATATTTTCTGATGACTAGAATATTAAAAACATCAGCGATTGCTCTAAAAGTGTCAATCACTGGTGCACTTACCCTATATACACTAAGCGGAAAAAGAGAAAAAAAAAAAAAAGCCGCACTGCAGAAAAATTGACTTATACTTTTTGGGTTTGTAATAATTTAAAAACTAATGATTGCAACAAATAAAATTGTTATGTTTGTATAATACGGAAGTCATAACATGATACCAATGTACATTTTCAATTTAATAATTCGTTTTATCACACTCAATGAAGTATTTAAAAAAAATCTACATACAATTTTCTTTTTAAACGTAATATAATAAACATATACTTTGTATTTTATCATGATTTATTATATGAAATAGGCAAGTGCTATTTGAATGTATGAAATAAAACTATTTATTTGTTAGATATACAAAAAAATATTTAATAAAAATATGTGTTCTGGATTGAATAATTCCGCATTTATATGGAATTACTGCTTTAATGCGCAATGGCATAGTATTTTACAGTTTTTTAACCCTTTGCGGCGCAAGACAATTCGGATCATTTAAATTATACTGCCACCGGAATTCATGAACTAAATTAAACTAAAAGAAATTTTTAATTTTAAGGTTAAAAAATCGGCCTTTTTCCGATATGTTATAAACGTAAATTTTTGCTAAAAAATTTCCGGGATGAATTTTTTGCAGCTGGATCTTGAATTTTGCGTCCTCGCAGCGAGGACAGCGCGCGTTAAGGGGTTAACATGAAACTCATAAATTCCACTGAGCCAAGTATCATAAATATTTTTTTCTAGTTGTTTGAAAGTTGTAGGCCACAAATTTCTAATCCCCACCCTCTTCTATAGACTTCTATAGACACATATAAGCGAGACGTATTAATCCTGGACGACAGGACCCATGCCCCAGCCCTCCCGATAACCACTCTTCGATGTCTTTTTCTAGTCAATTTTGTCCTCTTATTACTTCCGGTGTGAGCATGTTTTTTTTTATTATTTTTTATTTATTTATTTATTTATTTATTTATTTTAACACACTTGACATTGTGAGTTTTTTTTTGTTTTTCTTCCCATGCTGTTTCTATGTGGTTTTTAGCGTTTCCCCCCCTCTTTTTCTACATTCTAAAGTGGCGGTGGCCTATTTGTCTGGGCCTAAACAGCCCATTTTCGAGCGTATTGAGATTAGGGCAATTTTCAGGTCTAATAAAGAAGATATCCTGCGATGATCTCTGCGGGATTCAATTTTAAGTAAAAAAAGTTATGATAACTTACAAAATTATAGATGCTCATGAGAATGGATTAGTGGTTTTAACAACTTGAATCAAATAAATGTATCACAAGCGCCATGTAACAAGGTGCATTATCGTCTTGAAAGGCTGTTTATGGAAGAGTCTGAAATGCCCCCAAAGTAGTCGGTCATGTATCAATTTTTTAATGGCCAAGCTTTATTTCGGGCTAATTGATCCCTTGAACATGAAAATTTGCCAGACTCACCGAAAAATTATGCATTTTCGTATCGTAATGTACGGGGAATATATCATTGTTTTACAAGTGCGAATTTTATTAAGTCAGTCACATTTTTGTGATCAGATCTGCTTGTTTCCGTCAGTTCGAAATAAGTTAAACTTGACTCACCAGAGAGAACAACTTCAGCCCAATAATTAATTGATCATTTTTAATTTTTTTAACCCTCTAATGTCTTGGTTTTGTAATTCTTTTCGTTAAGAATGAATTTTTTTCAGATTTTCTGGCAATTAAACCTGTTTGGTTTAATTGTTATTTCACTGTATTTAGATAAATTATGTTACTAAAGAATTTTTCTGAATCCCTGCTATGTTCTAAATGTAATACAAGCTGATTATTTAAGCGCTGGCTTTTTTAACTTGCGGTCATCGCGACTGAATGAATAACGTGGCCGCCTAAGGACAAATGTGCAGTTTAAACAGCCAAAAAATATTATATCTTGCTAAAAAACAGATCACTAATATTTTGTTAACATTTAATCATTTTGACATCCTACGTATTAAAATATTTTTTTGATTTTCGCTCTAAAATTAATATTTTTGCGGTATCGTTAATTGCCTTATTCTTGCCATTTTTGAAAGACTTTCTAAAATTACTATTTTCCGAACAATTGCATCTTGTTTTTAACACTTGGCTCAATCCTAAATTGCACGCGGAACACAACGTAATAAAATCTGTTCAAAAATTTACTTTTGAAACAATAAAATTAGCGATTTCAGAAAGAAAAATGGAAAATATCCATGTGCGTTTTTTTTTTTTTTTTTTTTTTTTTTTGTCGCTTAGTGTATTTTGAGAGAAAAACTGACTAAAACTAAATTTATTGGAATCTAATAGGACTATTTTCCATTGTTTAAAACAATAAATTGTTATTTCAAATAAAAAAAATTACAGTGATTTTGTAATCACCATTTTTTTTTTTTTTTTTAAATTAGAAATTATTATTTGTCGAAAAAAAAAAACAGTATATATATATATTTTTTCGGATGTAGAATAAATTCAATGATAGATAGATGTACATATTTGTAACATTTTGGGATCATTGTTAATCACAAAACTAACTTGCTTTTGCCTCCAAGGCAGTAGCACGTGTTTTTTGCACCTGAAGAAGAAAGGCTTCGTCCTTTCGAAACCGGTTGGGCTGGCTTAAATTTTATGGTGTGTAAAGAAGTTTTAAAGTTCAAATATCATTGTTAATAACTGTTTTATTATTATTATTATATCACTTTATTTTAAAGAATATTTGTTTAACAAAGCAATTTCTGGTGTGGGTTGGTTTTAGGTTCTGGGAATTAACTGCACTTGTTTTCGGGGTTATAAAATAAAAATTTCAAGATAAAGGAGGCGCGCGCAATTCGAATGGGTATGGTGTTACCGCATGCAGTGGAGACCGAAACCCGACATACTGCTGGCAGAAAAGACGTTGCGAATGTAAAAATGATCCAACCGAGAATCACATTATTAGTATTATTATTATTATCTATATATTAATAGGAAAGCATAAAATTTGTAGTCCCTTTTTAACATATTAATTATGGGAGTAGAGGGTTGAAAATGGTATCATTCGAAAGGTATGGTTAGCCGGAAGGTGCGAATATAAATATTATTTTCTTACGATGTCAAGAAGGTATTTAAAAATACATTTATTTTTTATACATTTTCCCCCATTTTTCCCTTTTATACACGTATTCCTTTACATTAAAAAACACCTAAAAGTAGAAAGTTGTTAAATCTGGCAATTTCATAAAGCTCAAATAAAACCGTAGACACAGTAATTTGTATAATGTAGCATCACTATACGCAAGTGAAGTGATGACGTCACTGTCTGTCCATGGAGCCATGAAAAAGATTTTCTATGTTAATCGTCCATTGGATTTTTTGTAAAAAATTATTAAAAAATAACGGAAATTATCTGCCGATTTTAATTCCGATATTTGGGTATAGTTATATATAAGTTACTGTCTACATGTGTTTAATTGAGTTAATTTTTCTGTAAATTTGATAAAGTTTTAATTTAAAATCACAAAACTCCAGAAAAAAAAATGGCAAACTTCCAGTTTCGAATGTAAACATAAACATTTCATTTCAAAGGGTGATATTTAAACAATAAATATTCAACTAATATACTAAATAAAAGGAAAATGGATTTGTTACTAACTGCTGCATGTATAAGTAGAAGATACGGAAAAAATTCCGATTTCCGTTTTTTGCGGAATTTACATGTTTTGAGCTTTCTTTACGTTTCAATTAACTAAAATTGGCTACTTATTTTTTAAAAAAGTGTCTTTATTGCTAGCTTTTGTGGGTAGAAGAAGCAAGTAGAAGATACATAAAAACTTTTGATTTCCGGTTTTCGAGGAATTTACACGTTTTGAGATTTCCTTGCATTTTAATTAAGTGAAATTGACTACTTATTTTTATTTTTTTTAAAGTGGATTTATTATTCTTTCCTTTGCATATATAAGTAGAAAATATAAGATTCAGAAAAGTTTTAGATTTTCGGTTTTCGATAAAGTTACACGTTTTGAAATTTCCGGAACTCAATTCGACCATTTTTGAATTTTTTTTTTTTTTTTTTTTTTTTTTTTTTTTTTTTTTGTTTGTTTGTTTGTTAAAACACTGTACTTTATGAACCAATCGAATTAATTTAACAGAATTTGATACTTGGTTGGGCCTTGGTTTGACATGATACCTATTAGCTTCTGGGCTGTATGACACAACAAGGGGCGTTTTCACGTTGTCATTTTCTCTCATTTCAGGAAAGGCTAACATCTACAGAGAGAAATAGTTATATTAAGTAAAACTCTGCTGATTCAATTAGAGTGAATATCGGCAAACAATTGACGCAGCTGTGTTGCAAGTGCATTCCGTTTAGGACAAGGCAATAACTTTGCTTTGCCTCGCTTTGCAAAAAAAATGGTCGAGTTTCGACCACTGGACGATACTAGTTATTATTAATATTTTGTTTTTGCACACAATTTCGGTTAGGACGCTGCTTTAGAAAGTGGAAACACGAATCAATTTGTGGCGGGCAGATAAGCTGCTGTCGAAAGCAACGGTGATCATAACTGAAATTTTGACCGAATTCAACGATTTAATTTTTCTATTTTATTTTTTTTAAAAAGATTTTTGAGTTAATATGTTATACCTGTATGTTATTTTGAGAATTCATTTAAATATAGCGTCTGACGAAGCGGGCAAAGTCTACTAGTTGCTTATAAAAGTATTTTTTACTAGCAAAAAAAGATTATTATTACTGTTATTATTTTACAAAAAAATTTTATATACTTACGACAAAATTTTTGGGGTTTAATAGGCAAATAATTGTTTTTAGAAAATCGTGATATTTAGAAACCTAATTAACGCAGTATAAAACAGGCACCACTGTTTTTAAAAAATGAAAAAAAAAAAAAAATAAATAACACAGGTTTTCTTTTCTTTTTTTTTTCTTTTTCCTTTGTTCAGTGCATCTTAAATGGCGTAAAATTTTAATTCTTTATTAAATAGTCATAGAACAAGTTTACTTAAATTGTAATAATAATTAAAAAAATAAATTTTCCATTTTGAAAACATCTTCTTATGTTTTTCTCAGCGAATACAAGTTAAACTACACAAATGTCAACCTGTTTGCTACATGTACTCTTTGCAAAGATTTACAAAATTAATAAATATTGAATATAATTTTTTTTTTTTTTTAAATTACTGGATTAAATATTTTATCCAAAGTTTTGTGCAAATAGATCGAACATTTTTAAATTTTAGTAAGCTTTAAAACATTCAATAATTATTATTATCTTATAAATATTGAAATATCATTTTTTGAGAAATAAGTGCCTGTACACTCAATAAAAATATAATTTTATGATTAAAAATTTTTATAATGATTTTTTAGATCACAAAAGAAATAAGAATGACAGAATGCCCAGAAGTTTAAAAGGTAATTTGTTTCTCATTTAATACAATAAAATCTTCGTCTTGCACCATTGATGGTGTTGTTCTTAACATTTTAAAATGATATAAACCAAACTTTATTTAACACTTTCGCGACCGCTTTTTGACTGTAGGTTCCGCCTGTGGGCGTTATCCTCCCAAGTTACAATATTTCAGTACAAAATTTTCTGTATTCATATTTACATTACAAATGGATATACATTATAATTATACTCTTTCTAATCAAAGTATTTGTATCCGTATTATATTTGATCGTACAAATATGAATATTGGGTATACAGTTCCCGCCGCATATTAAAATCACATTCGTTCTGAGGCAAAGTGATTTTATTAAGCGGCTGATTTTTATATCCGGCGAACGTTCCTGCACTCAAGGAAAAGGTATTACTTCCCTGAATTTGGGAAAGAAATTTCAAAAGGTAACAAATAATGGAATTAGTTAGCAATATTAATTAATCTTTGATAAATAATTATTTATCCCCCTGATGCAAGTAAATTAAACGCATTCCAAATTTCTATACGCTTTCCTTCAAAGAAAATCATCATTATTTTATTTTACCAAAAGTTCACGCTTTTCTTATAAATTTAAAATCTTTCCGTTTGAACCTCTTAATTTATAGCTATTTCAAAGTAAGAACTAGAAATTGCCTTTTAATAATTAAAAATTAAAAAATATATATATGTATCATTTGCAAATCAAATCAAGTTTGTAATTTATTACTGCGTTTGGAAGAATACGTTCCTTGAAATTGTTAGGGAAATTGTATGGCATGTTTAATTTGTAACTATGCTGCAAGTGTAAAATTTTCGACAAATGAGCGATAACGGGTACTTTAATTTCTTTTTATATATATATATAAAAAATTACAATGTAAATCGGCGATGCTGATTTTATTAAGCGGCGGTTCCAACAATAATTTGTATTTATTTGATTCCGGTCCTGGCAATTTGATCAGATTAAGCGGCTGATTTTATTAACCAGTGATTTTATTAAGCGGCGGTTACTGTATTCTTCAGAAATAAGTGACATACAAATCGCGAAAAAAAAAAAAAACGCCCACTGGAGGAGTTACAGATTTTCAAATGACGTGAATCTACGTCAGCGGTCGAGAAAGTGTTAATATATATTTGCCAATTTCCTAATTAGTATTCCGTAAAATTGTTAATACCCTCCTCTTTTCCCCACCAATTAATTTTTAGAGTAATTTCCACTAAATGCAATTGCGATTAAATAAGAAGAAAAATATTCTTAAAAAAAAAAAAAAAAAAACAACTGGTGTGAAAAAAGAGGCAGATAATAACACTTTTATAGAATATTAATTAGATCGTTGACAGGTCTGTTTAATACAATATTTGGGCAGGCCTCTCAGCGTTCATAAAATTTTACTAGCATTTTATCACTATCATCTATTTGTTATATATATTTGTTTGGTGTTTTCGTATATAAAAGTTGCTCAATACGTTTGGCAATTAAATTAAACAAATGGAATTTTTTAAAAGCTAGCGCATGTCAAGTTAAAAAATATTTAATAAAAATGTCCATATTTTGTAAGATATTTAACATTTTTGCTTTCTGATTGCACTCAGTGTTGCCAGACTTCGCGACTTTTTTATTCAAAAGTAACCAATAATTTCGAGAAGTGATATTTGATATACAAAATAAACGATTGTTCGATTCGATTCGCCTTTTATATATATCAGATACGACTTCTAAAAATTATTGGTGGTTATTGAATAAAAAACTAAAAAGTCGTACAATCTGACAACAATGATTGCAGTCAGTGCTATCAGATTAAGGGAAATTTTTATTTAACACCCACCATTAAATTTTAATTGAAACGGTTTACTAATTGTTTGGAAACACCTTTCACAGAAATCTTCGATGTAATTGGGTAACCGTTACAAGTAAAATTTAACGGTGGATATTGAATAAAAATTTCCCTCAAATCTGGCAGCACTGATTGCAGTATGCTGTGTGTAATGTAGTGTGCCAAATTTTCTAAGAATGTCTTTGCATTGGATCTATGTGTTATAATTAAAAAAGCGGATTTCTTTTTTTTAATTTTTTTAAAACTGTCTAGTTCCATTATTATATAAAATAGCTTCATAAAAATTTATGCAGATAAGGAGGAAAATTCTCTTAATCACAGGTTACAGCCAAAACGCATTTAAAACATTTCTTTTCACAGGGTGATCCAAAACATTTTGACTTTGTTTAATTTGTTACTGGTTTTCTTTTCATCTTTAGGACACAACTTTTGTTGAAATATATGAAGCCTAACATGTTCTTTACACTACCAAAGCTACAAGATGATTCCAAAAGAACTTTTCTAGATATTTAACAAAACGTCTAAATTCGAAAGTGTCCAAATACTTATTGGTAGATAGTGTATCATGAAATAAGCGTAAAATTTTAGGAAATGCCGTGAGGCCTGATTTCGGGTAATGTAAAAGAACATTTTCTAAAAGTAGTGAAAAAAAAAAAAAAAAAAAAAAAAAAACAGACATCTGCAGACGATAAATTACAATTCTAAAATCAAGATAACGCTTTCTATTTATTTGAAGAAGAAAAATTTCTTTGTTACTAATAGCTACATAGATTTTTTTTTTTTTTTTTTTTTTTTTTTTTTTTTTTTTAAATAACGTCATGAAGAAAAAATAACATCATAAGAGAAACTTTTTGATAAATGGCAAATGCAGTACCCTTATTAACTCGACGTTTTCAATTAATAACTTCGTTAATTAAGATGATAGAAATTTCTAAGCAACTGAAATATCCGCCTTGCAATATTCAGCAAACATGGATACCTCTCATGGCACGAAGGACATTGCCCTTCGTGAGGAGATGCAATCGAGACAAAAAAAAAAAAAAGACGCCAGCGACAGTAACTTTTTTTTTTAAACACATAGAGAAAAACTAGATCTTTTATTAAAAATATATATATATATATATATATATATATATATATATATATATACATATATATATATATATATTTGTTCGTAAAATTATCTTTTAAAATTTTTTCGTTAATAACTGTTGATTACTTTCTTTCTCTAAATGAAATTTTATGTATAATACACTCATGTCCATAAATTAACGATAATGCTAGCTGAGGCAAATAAAGGTTCAGAAGCAAAACAAACATGACTTATTCATAAAGTCCATTTATTAAACAAAAGATCACGAACAAAAAAATGTGGCTTATGTAGGATACCATTTATAAAAACTACGATTTTTGCTCCCTGAAGCAATTACAAAAAATATCTCCTATACAAAAACTTAACATTACATGGTTGGTATGATGGTTAATACGTTGTATGCTTCTCAGATGATGAAATACAGTCCTTACAACGCCTAGGAATGCTGAGTATTAAACTATTGATCTGATCTTGGGGAAGATTATTCTACTCAGTAAGCAATGCTCTCCGAAGTTCCGGTACACATGTAGGAGGTGGTTGACGGACTACAACTCGTCGGAAAAGCATGTCCTGCAAATGCTCTATCGGATTCTAGTCAGGTGAGAATGCTGGCCATTCCATGCGGGTGATAGCTTCAGATTGTAGGCATCCGTGTACAACGTTTGCACGGTGAAGACGCTCATTGTCATCCATAAACACAAATTCTGGGCTTATGGCACCCCTAAACAATCGTACATGTTGTTCCCGAATGATGTCCCGATAAATTTGGTCCATCATTCTTCTGATTTGAACATGCAAATCTGTTCTGGTGCCCAATATGATACCCCCCAAACGAGCACTCCTACCCCATAGTAACTGTGTCGTTCAATGTTGTTGTTTTGGTGGTAACGGGTACCTGACGTTCTACATACGAAAGTCTGGCGAGAATCACACTGCAAGCTAAACCTGGAATCGTCGAAAAACACATTGCATGTTCTTTATTCGAAGTTAACCGCTGGCACAGTGCATTGCCGTGAGTGGAACATATCTAACAGGCCTGTGAGCATATAGACCAATATCTCCCAAACGTCTATACACGGTTTGTCTTGAAACTGTGGCACTCCTGGCTGCAGACAGCTGACGAGACAGGTCTGATGCTGTGCTTTATCTGCTTATTTTGGCAGTTACTGCCAAATACCGGGGGTCATTCGGCATTGTAACTCGGGGCCGACCAGTACTGTAACGTCGACTAGCATTTCTATTATTTTGGAATCGTTGCCAAAGCTTAGAGATGACACTTTGGGCGATTCTAAGTTCCTCCGATACTTCTATCTGATTACGCCCACATCCTAGTCGGCCGTTAATTCTATCACGTAAAAAATTATCTGCATGCGTCCTCTGTGTCATAACCATTCGGTTTTGGCACTGAGCGGCACACTGAGCGGCACACAGAACGCTTGTAAACAATTTTCGTTCTTTGCTCCCATTCCTTATCTACCCCCTTCTTACATTTTCGTCATTGTAACATCATATCGGCGTCATCTGATGGCTTCCTATAATTTGCATATTATTCTTAAAGATGTGTGTGGTATTTCTACAGGTGAAATTTTTGCATTAAAGTTTGATTTCAGTGTGAATCTGAATTATCCTTAATTTATGGCCATGAGTGTACATAAACTATTTTTATAAAGAGGCGAGATTTTGTTGTATTTTGGAAGGTCTTTTGCTTGTTTTCAGCTTTTTTTTTTTTTTAAATTTCAAACAGATTATTTACTTATTTTCTCTATTTCTAAATTTATAACGCAAGTGAATTTTGAAGTATTTTACAATGATTCTTACCATTTTCTACTATATATTTTACAGGTCATACAATTCAAAAGCATCAAGTTAGCTGCCAATCTAACAGTAAGTTAATTTTAAAAACGATTAAGTTATCTTTTGCATAATGTATGTGTCTTTTAAAATACGCATAACCATAACGAATGTGATCGCAATCTATCTGAAATCGGCAAGATAGCATATCGCATTTGATGAACAAACAATCGTCTTAGTATTTTTTGAATGGTACGCATAGTTTGTACAATCCTTAATTTTCTTTAATTTACTACATTACCAGACCTGTTAACCTAATCCAGAGGCTTGTTAGTACTCCCCCTTTCCCCGCACCACTTAATTTTTAGAGTAATTCTACTTAAATGTATTTTTTATAAATTAAGAAGAAAAATACTCTAAATAAATACACGGATAATACCTCCGGATTAGGTTGGCAGTTCTGCATTACTATTATTATTTAACAGATTTTGATATTAAAAAAGCCTTCTAACTTAAAAGGAAATATATTGTAGTCAATGAACAACACATCCTGTGTTTGAACCAGGTACTTGCCTCTAATTGCTTTTAGAACAAAACCCATATATTTAAAATATCAAAATGCAAATTGAATTTTTTTACTTTCCGAACATACATATTTAAGGAAAGTATTGTAATCATATCAAAAATCCAAATTCGAGATTTTGGTATTTCTATACGTTTTGAGGTCTCATGAGTCCGTTTTCACTATTCTTTCGATGATGTATGTACGTGTGTATGTATGTATGTATGTGAGTGAGTACGCTAGCGTCTAAACGCTTTGTTCGAATGAGCTGCAATTTGGTACGCATGTTTCAAGTCACCATAGCACGGACCCTATTGATTTTTGGTGAATCTGGCACTTATAGTTTTTTTACAGGGACACAAAGAAAAATTCTTTATCATTATGGCCTATGGGATCAAATTGTAAAAAGTGCAATAGCGTCAAAACGTCTTATTATACTGAGAAAATAATTTATACACATATTATAGGTAATAGTTGTATGAACTGCATTGAGTTTGGTGAATCTAGCACTCATAGTTTTTTATACAGGGACACAAAGAAAAATTCTTTATCATTATGGTCTATGGGGCCAAATTTTAAAAAGTGCGATAGCGTCTAAACGCCTTATTCAATTGAACAAAAAAATTATATACATATTATAGGTCACAGTTTCACGATCTATATAGGTTTTGGTGAATCTAGCACTTCTAGTTTTTTTACAGGGACACAACAAATAATTCTGTATCATTATGGGTGAAATTATTTAAAGTGCGACAGCATCTAAATGCATTATCCGTTTGAGTGGAAAATTTATATACGAGTTATAGGTCACCATCACACAAACTATATGGATTTTGGTGACTCTAGCACTTAACGAGTTTTACAGGGACACAAATAAAAATTGTTCATCATTACACTCTCAGAAATGAATACTGAAATTACACGAAATTTTCTTTAATTTTTCTAAACCGTTTCGAGGGAAATACTCCGAGGGAATATTTCGTCAAATTGAGAAAATTACTTTCGTCACTTGTTTGAATATACGAAATTCGTCAAAAGTAAAGATACATTTTTTCATCCTAGTTTCGTGATACAGAATAAAATACAAATTATAGAATTATAAAATTACTTGCAAGTTTGTTGCTTTAGGCATTAAATCCTAATTACATTTAATGAAAATATAAATAAAACAGAGCAAATAAATAAAAGTCATTTATTTGACAGCTTTGAGACCTTCAGTTACAATGACTTATGTCTCAATTGATCCATATTTTTACAGAAATTCACAGAAACAAGAGCACACAGTATTTTGTAGGCATAGGACATCATAAACATCCATGCCCGCATCAGGATTCGAAACCGAGACCTGGGAATCCAGAAGGCAGAGCTCTACCGACCGAACCACCAGGCTGGCAAATAAAAGTCCTTGTAACGTAAAGCCGAAAGAAAACAGGAAAAAACCCAATATGGCGGTAATGAAAGCTAGCACATGCTATTGTGTGTAAACAGTTTCGTCAAATATTTGAGAGTTCACGTTTCCTCAAAAATCACGTGATCGCTCGACGAAATGGTTGTGAAAAACAACGAAATTAAGCCCGAGGATGTCTGAATCGTCAAAATTTAGTATATTATTTCTGAGAGTGTAAGACCTATAGGCTTAGATTATTTAAAGTGCGACAGCGACTAACTCCTTATTAAAATTAACTGAAAATTTATATACATGTTATACGTCACCGTGAAACGAACTTTATGAACTTTAGAGAATCTAGTGCTTATGGTTCTTTTTACAGGGACAAAATGCAATTTTTTTTTTTAAATAATTGTGGCATATCGGCTTAAACTTTAAAGTGCGATAGCGTCTAAATGCCTTATCCGATGGAGCTGAAAATTCATATAAATATTATAAGTCACTATTGCACTAACTATAAGCATTTTGATGAATCTAGCATTTGTAGGTTTTTACAGGGACACAATGAATTATTCGTTATCAATATGGTCTACATGTTTGGTAAAATAGCGTTAAATTAAGCATCGTGTACTATATGATGAAAAATACCCAAACACCCTATTATAATTTTCTCTTTTGTTTATTTAACAACTCCTCTTACTTTACTTTATCTACAAAACACGTTAATTACCCAATATTCGGAAAGTCGAGTGGCGTCACTCCAGATTTTTTTATTTTTCAATATAATGAAATATATACCAGTATAAATTTAATTTTATTATATTTTTCATTGCTTATTATATAATAATATATCTTATTGAAAAAAAAAATATATTGGAAATATATATGGTATATATTTTATTAAAAAACATACCAGCTCATATTTATAAAAATTTTGACGTTTAAATGATAATTAAATGCACACCCTAACTCTTCCTGTAGCACGGCAGTTAAAGAGCCTCTGTTTTATCTTAATACCTACTATTTTGGTAGAAATGTATTCGTGTCTATTGGGGAGGGGAAGAAAAATTCACTATAAATAATATGGTGTGCCATTTACACGATTTATTCTTACCCTGAAATTTAATATTATAAATACAGATTGGAGATTAAGAGGGGACAATACCTAATCTCGCCGGCAGCCTTCGCCCATGTTATTCTATGGGAAAATTTGTTGCTACAATTACACATTACCTAATGAATATTTTTAAATTCTGTTTTCGCAGTCAGAAAATTCATAACCGTTAAATGAGTATTCATTTTTGAAAAATTCCTTTTTTTTTAAATTTTTACACTTTAATTTTGAGTTCAAAAATGCGATTTTTCACAAAATGCATTTTTCTCATTTTCTAATCGCAAAATGAAATACTAAAATTTAAAAAAAAAAGATCAATTTTTGGAAAACAAGTACTAATTTAACGCTTATGAATTTTCTAAATGCGAAAACAGAATTGAAAAATATTCATTAGGTAATGAGTAATTAAGTAAACAAATTTTCCCATAGAATAACATGGGCGAAGGCTGCCGGCGAGATTAGGTATTGTCCGCTCTTAAGGGGTAAGATAACGAGTACTGTTATCTAAACCTAAGTTAAAACAATTCAAATTAGGCTTCGGAGCAGCTTTATTTGGCAAACAATACTATGTGAGGAGGAGTACTGCCTCCTCAACCCCCCGTTTCATTACTGTACCTACATTTATATAGAACTCAAATCTGTTATAAAATTGAAACTTTCATTTAAAATTATTCAGACAACTTTCACACCAACATTCCTTGAAACTTATCAATTTTGATAAATTTTTTATAGTAACAAACATATTAACTTCAAAATACAACATTTGGATCACTTGAAATTATTTGTTTTTAACTTACTCTAATAGGCACAGGCAAAAGTCAAACGTTAGAAACTTGACTTTAATATTCAGGAAGCCTCAAAATGTGTAAATATACAAAAAAAATCAAGCGAAGAATATTTAGCTTAAAAAATACATTATTTACCATATTTCTATGAGGGATTAATTTCCATTCCTGAGCAGCTTTCCTGGACATCGTAAAATACTATTACAGTAAAGCACTTCCACTAACAATAGAAAAGAATGTTATGGCTTAAGGGGACGGTAGGCATTATAAATAAATATTTTAACTTTACAGCAAAAGTTTTAATTTTTTGTATATAAACTGATGGAAAAAAAAAAAAATCCCAACACCAAGAAAAATTATTGTACAGTAATGAAATTTCAGCAATACATTTGTCTAGGTAACATATTTAATTGATTAAAGTTTCAAGATCACAGGTAGAGCCATTGGCGAGAAGAGCCATTTCAAATGTGAAATGTTGGTACATTAGTAACTGGTGTAACCGCCAGAATTTTGAATGCAAGCATGCAAACGTGCATGCATTGTGTCGTACAGGTGTCGGATATCAGTTTGTGGGATGTAGTTCCATGCCTGTTGCACTTGGGCGGTCAATGCAGGGACGGTTAATGCTGGTTGTGGATGACGCTGGAGTTGTCGTCCAATGATGTCCCATACGTGCTCGATTGGAGAAAGATCTGGTGATGTAGCAGGCCAAGGCAACATGTCGACACTCTGTAGAGCATGTTGGGTTACAACAGCAGTATGAGGGCGAGCGTTATCCTGTTGGAAAACACCCCCTTGAATGCTGTTCATGAATGGCAGCACAACAGGTTGTATCACTAGACTGACGTACAAATTTGCAGTCAGGGTGCGTGGGATAACCACGAGAGTGCTCCTGCTGTCATACGAAATTGCTCCCCAAACCATAACTCCAGGAGTAGGCCCTGTGTGTCTAGGCCGCAGACAGGTCGCTAGCAGGCGTTCACCTGGCCTCCTTCTAACCAACACACGGCTATCACTGCGACCAAGGCAGATCCGGCTTTCATCAGAAAACACAACAGATCTCCACTCCGTCCTCCAATGAGCTCTAGCTTGACACCACTCACGTCGCAAACGGCAGTGGTTTGGAGTCAGTAGAATGCACGCTACAGGGCGTCTGGCTCGGAGCTGTCCTTGAAGTAACCGATTTGTAACAGTTCGTTGTGTCACTGTGGTGCCAACTGCAGCTCGAATTTCAGCTGCAGACGCAGTGCGATTACCCACAGCCATACGCCGAACACGGCGGTCTTCCCTCTCAAGAGTGCCACGTGGCCGCCCGGAACCCGGTCTTCTTGAGGCAGTACCTTCCCTTGACCACTGCTGCCAATACTCATGCACAGTGGATACATTCCTGCCAAGTCTTTCTGCAATATCGCGGAAAGAAAACCCACCTTCTCGTAGCCCTACTACACGACCTCGTTCAAACTCAGTGAGCGGTTGATAATGGCTTCTTCGTCTTCTTAGAGGCATCCTTGACTAACATTAACCCACTACGTCAAATCTCAACTGTAAATAACGATCACGAACCTTACAGCGCTTATTTAAAGCAAACCTCATTTGCATGTTCATAGTGTCGGTTCTACCGCCACACTTATGCGCGTAGCTCGAAATTTGAATCGACGTCATCTTTCAGATGTATAAACACGCCTACCAAATTTCGTTTATCTAGCACAGTTCCTTCCTGGTGTTGGGATTTTTTTTTTCCATCAGTGTATATATGCACTGAAGTATTACGATATTAATAACATAAAAATAAAGATGAAAATTATTATTATTATTTTTTTTATTATTTAAAATAAATAAATAAATAAATGAAAAACTTTAAAATATCTCTCGCGTTTATATTTTTCATATTTATTTTATTATTTTGCTTGATTAATATTCATATATATTGTAAAGAATAAGAGGATGACATATTCTCAAATGTAGATCTTAAATCCTAGATCTTAGATCTTACTAGATCTTAAATATAAACTTGAACACTTAATTGCTTAATTAGCTAGTAATAAAAAGAGCTCGAGACAAAGTTAACAAATAAATAACAAAGTTTATTTAACATTCAATATCAAGGTGGGCGTTGAGCTAACTCTATTATAACTTTTAATAAACCCCAGGAAATAACTTTAACAAAGCATAACTTAAAAGTGTCTCACCAATACTGATCTTGTCGATGGTAGCTCTCTGTTATCACTACTCTTCTCACACCAGGATATCGGCCGGATTCCCGAAGCGCGATTGATCCTTTTCGTAACTTACGCCACAATACTACGCCTCTCTACCATCATACGCGTAAAGCTATCACCATCAGCATTACTCTTAACTTCACACTAATCAGCTATCAATTCATCACCATTCCATTCCATTCCATTACCCCTAGCAATTCGCTATCCTTCATTTTATACTACATCCTAACAAACATCCTTTCCCTTCATTTCAGTTGAATCTTACAATCACTTCCCATTCATCAAACACTCAGATCCTAATTATTTCACTGCAGCCTCATGCCGACATAAAACTAACTCGACCAAGACTTTCGCCGAGTTACTGGCGACGAAGTGATTTGACCGTCCCAACTTTAGATTGCTGGATTCAGCTGAAATTAAACGGACTGTGGAGACGTTCTAACGTCTCAACCTCACAGTCCCCCTCCAAGAAAAAAAAATTAGTCGGGAAAATCCCCCACGGGTTTTATCGAATAATTTGAAACACTAATAAATCTCATAGGTGTGAGTGCAGCCACAACTTAGTTTCTGAAATTTTAAAATAAGTTAGAAAAAAAACTGAAGTTTAATTTTCTGAGCAATGAACTGCTTACAGCTTCAAATACAATGGCGAATAAAAAAACCCTAAGCTTAAAACCGGACAAACCTCGAAAAAAGAAATTTAAGTTTTAAATTAAAACGAGGGCCCTTTACAGCCGGAAACTACGGGGAGAAAAAAAAAAGCCTCAAATAAGTTAGCTCAACTATACAACGGGGCTTACAATCATCTTTCTGTAATTCCAGAAAGGAAAAAGCTGAAGTTGAAACTTTAGTTGAAGGAGGATTAAGTACAGGGGGGTTGCTTTAACATAACTAGCAACATGAAGAAAATAATTTTTATTGAGATAAAAAAAAAAAAACTTGAAATTCTGTCCAAAGTAAGCCATCCTTCGAAACTTAGAAGAAGAATTTCTTCATCCATTAGAGAGCCACTGAAGACCAGTTTAGGCCCAGATACATCAGCTCGTAAAAGTAACTTTAGAGTGCAGATTGAAGAACAATTCGGTCAGAAAACGTCAGGCATCAGAATAATAGTTGGGACATCAGATTAGATCGTCAGAGATAATTCTAAAAAACGGAAACTTTTTAAAGGATCAAAAACATAAAAACTACATTTTGTAGATAGATAAACGAGACAAATTGTTTCTGAATACATAGAATAGTTTATATACAATAATTTTCCCTCCTGGGCTATAGCATGCGAAACGACAAAAAATTAATTTGTTAGTGATTTTAGTTTAAAGTTACGCGTGATTTACGCATATAGCCAAAAAAAAAAAAAAATTTCCCCACTTAAACACACACACACACATATATATATATAGATAACTTTTAGTTGAATACAAAAGTTTTAACAATAAAAAATATTCATTTTATACACTTATCAAATTTCATTTTATATATACAAATACGATATTTACAGAAATACGAAAAAAGGGGGGGGGGAATATTTACAAAGGCTAAAAACAATTTTATATTACCCGCTCTGCAGGTGATGGCTGCAAAATAAAAGAACTTAGTATACATACATAAAATATACATTAAGAGATAACAAAAATGTTGACATTGAAGCAGAAACATGAATTTTGACGTGAAAATTCATGCACAAATTTTGAATTTTACAGTTTTTAGTTTCGGAAAGTTCATTTCTTTCAGAAGAGGTTCACAGGTCCAAACGGCTTCAATACATGTCGCACATTTTGGTACAACTCTGATAAACAAAGACTTGAGAAAAAATAAAATAAGAAATGATACAACCTGACCAAAAGTTTCCGCTGTAACAGCATTAGTGTGAAACATGTGAGTCCTGCTGGCCATTGCACTCGTTGCAGAAATCACAGGGCTGGAAGCTTGCAGCAGGAGGTCAGGCGTTGCAAGGGCACATTCCTGGGCTGTGATCGAACCCGGCACGCTGTCGCTATCCATAACGTCAGAGAATGATTCAGCTCTCTCTCTACTCATGAATGTTGAGGTCTTGGAGGGCTTACAAGCTTGAAAATAGTTGACATATGTAGTTGAAATCACAACATTTGCTTTTAAATTATCTAGCAGTTTACAAGAAGCAGTAGTAGGGGAATGTAAATTAGGTTGAAGACAGTTTAACTGGTCATTTTAATTGAGAGCCTTTTCGTTTAAACTAGAGGATTCAGTCGGCTTGACATGTAGAAAACTTAAATGCCCTTTTTCATTACTTTCATTTAAATTAGTTACTAGATTTTCGTTTAAAGTAGATGCGAGATATTTAGAAGCACAGTGGCTTAACTTTTCGCTTTCTTTTAACACAGTTTCTGTGAAATTAAATAACTCCCCGGATTTGATCGGTCGAGCATTTGAATGTGATTTATCATTACAAATAGCCGATTTTGCCGACTTGACAGTCTTAGAACTGAAATGTAGTTTATCAGGAGATGCATGTAAACTAATACATAAATCTGTTGGTTGAACAGAATGAAAACAAGAGTTTGATACCTTTAATAAAGATTTAGTACCAACATTAATTTTAACATCATTTTCTGCGAAATTTTTCCTGTTGCATGAGATAAATTTCCGGACTCGACCGGTTTAGCATTTGCATAAGATTTATCAATAAAAATAGCAGAATCTGCCGACTTGACAGTTTTAGAATTAAACTGTAATTTATCATGTGGTGAATTTAAACTACCAGAAAAGGTTGTTGACTGAACAGTTTCCAAAACCTAAATTTCGTTTCTTGACGAAAGTTTTAGCCGCTACATTTAATGGGCTTTCATTCTTCTCTAGATTTGAAGGTAACGGAGAGTTTAAATTGGAAACGCTTTGAGAAGAATTTAAATGTGGCAAGTTGACTGAAGAAATAGAAAGAGAATTTAAACATATAGATTGAACTTCGGTATTATGAGAGTGTGTTTGATTTCCTGCAACAGTTTCTGGTTGATTTAAAGGACTATTTCTCCGCTGCTTGTTGCGGTCGGTTGTAAATATCAATTTGAGGGGGGGCGAAATTTTCTTGCTGTTCATTTTACACACTGACGGTTTCTTGCCGCGATTAGTGATATTCGGAGGGTTAGCAGCGTGACGTGCTTGATATTTATCGAGAACTTGAAATAGACTATCAATAACTGCGGCTGGTTTTAATTCTAGAAAATCTTAAATTTGGACTGGAAACAGCGGGTTTATAATGTCCAACACTTCAAAAAATGATAACTGTAGGTCAAGTTGCTTAATTAAATCCAGTTTACGCAGGAAAAAGGTTGTCGGTTTATCAAATACAGACATTTTCTGTGTATAAAGTTCCTGCCTTAATCTTGCTCTATCGGCACTTAAGGAAAAGGTGTTTATAATTTTGATTTTTAAATCTTCATAAGTGGGATTTTGACCCAAGGAATGAGAGGCAATCAGGTCAAGCCACATTTTAGGTTCTCCTTTTAAGGAGTATTTTAACCATTTAAATCTATCAGATAAATCAATTTTACATATTTCAAAATATTTCTCAAGTTCTTCAAAAAATTCAAGTACATTATTTGAGCCAGTAAAATAAACCCGAGCGGGGGGTGGGGGGTGGGGGAGGGGTGTCGAACGGATTTGGGCGCTACTGTAGAGAATAAGACGCCATTATGCTTATTTAACTTAGATTTTACAGATTAACTTAAATACTTAATTGCTTAATTAGCTAGTAATAAGAAGAGCTCGAGACAAAGTTAACAAATAAATAACAAAGTTTATTTAACATTCAATATCAAGGTGGGCGTTGAGCTAACTCTATTATAACTTTTAATAAACCCCAGGAAATATCTTTAACAAAGCATAACTTAAAAGTGTCTCACCAATACTGATCTTGTCGATGGTAGCTCTCTGTTATCACTACTCTTCTCACACCAGGATATCGGCCGGATTCCCGAAGCGCGATTGATCCTTTTCTTAACTTACGCCACAATACTACGCCTCTCTACCATCATACGCGTAAAGCTATCACCATCAACATTACTCTTAACTCCACACTAATCAGCTATCAATTCATCACCATTCCATTCCATTCCATTACCCCTTGTAATTCACTATCCTTCATTTTATACTACATCCTAACAAACATCCTTTCCCTTCATTTCAGTTAAAACTTACAATCACTTCCCATTCATCAAACACTCAGATCCTAATTATTTCACTGTAGCCTCATGCCGACATAAAACTAACTCGACCAAGACTTTCGCCGAGTTACTGGCGACGAAGTGATTTGACCGTCCCAACTTTAGATTGCTGGATTCAGCTGAAATTAAACGGACTGTGGAAACGTTCTATCGTCTCAACCTCACAATATATTTTAAATAAATTTGGGTATCGGATTTCCTATTCGTTCAGAAGTTTAGTTTTAAGAACTATTTTTGTGAAACATACTGATTTTTTATGACAATTTCAATCTCGTGCATAATAAAACAGAGTCTTAAAAATCTAAATACAGGCAAAACTTAAAACGGATACCCAGATTTCACTGAAATGTAACATAAAACAGTTTAAAACAATTTTTATTAATTTTAAGCATAAATTGTGAGACGAGAGACATTTGAAAGAAGAGAAAATCGTTAAAAACACATTAAGAGAAAATAGCATTTAAAGTGAATTTCACCAGGTATCATTATTTATCAGTCAAACATTTTAGAAGGTTATATATTTTAAACTGTATGTTTTTCAATATTATTTTAACAAAATTAAAGTATTTTAAAAGTTAAAAATATATACGATCCATCTCCGCCGACTATACCGCTTGATTTTACTTTCCGAACATACGTATGTAAGGAATGTACTGTAATCATGTCAAAAATCCGAATTTGAGATTTTGATGTTACTATACATTTTGAGGTTCCCTGAGTCTGTTTTCACTATTTTTATGTTGATGTATGTATGTGTGTGTGTATCTATGTATGTATGTGTGTATGTATGTATGTGTGTGTGTGTATGTATGTGAGTGAACACGCTAGCGTCTAAACGCTTTGCTCGAATGAGCTGAAAGTTGCTACGTATGTTGTAAGTCACCGTAGCACAAACCCTATTGATTTTGGTGAATCTAGCACTTATAGTTTTTTTACAGGCACACCAAGAAAAATTCTTTATCATTATGTCCTATGCGACCAAATTTTTAAAAGTGCGATACTGTCTAAATGCCTTATTCAATTGAGCTGAAAATTTATACACATATTATAGGTCACAGTTGCATGAACGGTATAGAGTTTGGTGAATTTAGCACTTACAGTTATTTTACAGGGACACAAAGAAAAATTCTTTATCATTATGGCCTATGGGACCAAATGTTTAAAAGTGCGATAGCGTCTAAATGCCTTATTCAATTGAGCTGGAATTTTATATGAATATTGTAAGTTACTATTGCACTAACTATAAGCATTTTGGTGAATCGAGCACTTATAGGATTTTACAGGGACACAACGAAAAATTCTTGATCATTATGATCTATGGGCTCAAAGTTCAATAGCGTTAAATTAAACGTCGTGTACTGTTTGGAGAAAAATACTCAAACACTCTATTATAATTTTCTGTCTTTTATTTATTATTAACTCCTCTTACTTTACTTTATCTACAAAACCGTTAATTACACACAATGTTCGGGAAGTCGAGTGGAGGAGTCACTCCAGTTTTTTTTTTACATTTTAAAGAGCATTTAATCAGATCGTTATTATTTTTTTAAACCCTTGTAATTTTAGAAAATATCAACTTAGAAGCATGCGGTTTGTTGCACTTTGTTCAGAATTAGTCATAGAAAATAAATATAACAAAACGGAAATTTGATGTTTTCCCTTGATTTTTACGATTTTCAAATCTCATCATCTCCTTAACCCTTTCATTCCCAACTTTTTCCCTCCATAAAACAATAAATCTTATATTTAGTCATAAATTTATTTTAAACGTATGTATATAAACATTTTTTTTAATAGGAGTTATAGCAGATTACGAATTAATATAGCTAACAAAGCAACTGATAGATGTTTTTTTATGTTTAATATAACCACGGATGCCATTAAAAATCATAACTTTTCGATAAATAAAAATATCAAAATTTTGGAGAAATACATATTGAAATTAATTAATATACATATTATAAACATTAAAGAATAAAATAAAAAATATTTCAAACAGTTAATTTACTTAAATTGCCCAAAACAGGAAACTGATTCCGATATTATTATCAGAACAGCGTAAAATATACTTCCAATTATCAACAAAGATAGTGAAGTCATCCAAAATAGGTATTTTTCGGTGGGAAAATGTATATAGATTTAATGTTGTTCATTTTAAATCAGCGGGACTGTTAGATGGTAAGAAAGAAAATATGAAATGTTATGATTCCAATTGGAATCACGGGGAAGGAAAGGGTTAAATATTGGCAGCTCTGTATGTAAAGTCATGTACACATCGGGGACATAAATATAGCCCGATATTAATAACACACGGCACAACCTGAAGTACACTTCCATCAATTTTCAAGTATTGTTACACTGTAATCTAGTTCTTTTATGTAGCTCTGTAAACGAACAGTGAATGATTTCTGTACCATATTCTACATGAAACATGTCTTTATGTATATAAAATATATATATATATTCATTTTATTTGGTTTAGTCTAGTCTATAGATGTTAAACTCTATTTACCTACAATTTCCCCCATAGACGTATTTGAATTATCTTGGATGTCCCTGTACACGGAGCATTTGCTTGATCTCAACGAAAAGTTTAGTTTAGCGTCCTTTTATCATACACATATAGAATACTAAGCTTGGACTTTCTGCTATAAATTCTTATTGAGATATGCTGATAACAGACAGACAGACAGACACACACACACACACACAGACTAATCGCTAAAAACATGATTTGTGGATTCAGGCACCTCAAAACATGTAAATATAACAAAAATTCTATTTCGAAAATTTGATGGGTAAGAGAAAGTAAAAATGCTTATTTTAATTAAAAATAAAGTAAAATAAGCTTCTTTCTCTTACCCATGCATACGGAAGAATTTTTGTTATATTTACACGTTTTGAGGTCCTCTGAATCCAAAAGTCATGTTTTTAGTGACTGGTCTGTGTGTCTGCGTGTGTGTATATATGTCTACTTGTGCGTTTCTCTTTCATCAGCATATCTCAAAAACAAATAATAGCAGAAAGTTCAAACTTAGCATTCTAAATGTGTTTCATATAGGGATGCTACAGTAAATTTTCGTTGCCATCAAGTAAATGGTTCGTGTACAGGGACATCCCAGAGAATTTAGAAACATTATGTCTATGGGAAAATTTCTGTAACATCTATTGGCTGACTTAAATGAAACGGAAGGAATAAAATTCATTATTTTAATAAAAGCATGTTTTGTGTATATTGTGGTATGGAAATCATTCTTCATTCGTTTACAGGTCTACCCAAAGTATTTAGATATATTGCGGCTATACTTCAAAATTGCAGGAATTGCAATTCCTTTTGTGTTAGATGTTTTGTTAGATATTTATCAGTTGTCAAAACTAATTTTAAATATACAGTATTGTTTATAGCGCATATCGTTTATAGACAATATACAGTGTTCCTCAAAATTAACCAAAACGTTTTTTTCTGTAAAATGTAATGATGGAAGTGTTTTGTACATTTTATTATGTCGACAAATACTGCGAAATTAATTTTTCATACTCACACTGTAAACAAAATATTCTTTAAAGTCTCATTTTCAACTCTTTTCTTTTGTAAAATATCACGTTTTGAGGAGCCCAGATTACGAAAGTCCAATTTTTGACGGTTGATCTGTATTTATATCTGTAATCAGCATAAATTAAAAACAAAAAACTGCTGGAAATTCAAATTTGCCATTTTGAATTTCGTTTTAGGTTCTCACTTAAAAATTTGATCACGACTGGCAAGTTTGAAGGCAAATTAATAAAAATTTGGATTATTATATATATATACAGTAACCGCCGTTTAATAAAATCACTGGTTAATAAAATCAGCCGTTTAATCTGATCAAATTTCCAGGACCGGAATCAATTCAATGCAAGCTAATTTTAAAACCTCCGCTTAATAAAATCAGCACCGCCGGTTAATAAACTAAAAAAAAATCTCTTCAGCAGGAAAAATGTCATTTATGTACGCTAAACAAATTTTGATTTACACTGTGATTTCTTTTATTTTTGAAATAAACTAGAAAATAAAATACAGAAATTTCTTCGTTATTTGTCGAAAATTTTACATTTACAGCATTAAATTTTGCATTTACAGCAATTAAACACGCCCTATCACTTGGTTAATAATAATTTCAAGGAATGCATTCTTTAAACAGCGGTAAAATAAGTGACAAATTTGCTTTCATTCGCATGTTTTTTATTTTTTTTTTAACAATGTTTAATCAAAAGACAATTTTTTGTTCTTATTCTGAAATAATTAAAAAGTAAGACGCTTAAACGGGAATATTTTAAATTTAAAAGAAAAGCGTGAACATCTAGCAAAGTATTGATGATTTTTCTCAAAGGAAAGCGCATCAAAAATTGAGATGCGTTTAATTCACTGATTTTGAAGGAACAATCGAATAATTATCTCTTCAAAAATAATTAATATCCGCGTTTGTAATGATCGATAGATGGCGCTCTCTGAACACTGCAGTTGTTAGTAAATATAACAGCCACGTGTAATTATTATTCTTTCTCCGCCATTTCATCATGGAAAGTCGATTGCATAATATGAGGATATGCAGTGGTGTGATAATTTCACCTTAGCCCACCAGAGGGCGAGCATTTCATTACAATCGCGGATTGTTTATTAGTGCCATTATTTGGTACCTTTTAAATTTCTTTCAAAATTATGATAAATAATACATCTTTCTTGAGTGCTGAAGTTCGCCGGATATAAAAATCAGCCGCTTATTAAAATCACTTTTGCTCAGAGTGAATGTGATTTTAATAAGCGGCGGGTACTGTATATATATATATACATTGTAACTGAACGAGAGGTTGAGGGTGGCGTTAGCCCCCCTTGCTCAGAATTGCATGTCAAATAAAACTGTTCTTCAACCTATTTAAAATTATTTTAAAAGTTGATTGAACCTTATTATCTTTCGCTATTAAACTTAATACTTAATATGCAGTCTATCATTATAGTATCGAAATGCAGTGTAAGAGAAAGTCGTGTGAGTGACACACCAGATTATTTTATTTATCATCATCGACATTGCTACAGATGTAAAATTAAATGCACTACGTAAAAAAGGGGGAGGAAAATAGTTAAAATATCCTAAAAAATATATGTATTAAATAACATCAAATTCTTGTTCTTCATATCTAAATTATCGTGATTTAAAACCAGATTTTAATGGGCTCTTCCCACCTGACGCCAGAGGTCACATGATAGAGGAAAAACAAATAGCAGACGAAGTCTTGTTTATCTATAGCAATTGCTGAAATAACATATTTTTAATCCATTTTATATCATTTTTCATCATCTTTTGTTTGCTGTATGCATTTACAATCATCATTTAGTTTATATTTCTTATTGATGTTCATGAAGAACATGTTAAATAATTTGATTTTTGGTACTTAAATCAGTAACAGTGCAATATCGTACTACGTAAATCCATTTAGACCAACAACTAAGTTAATTAACTTGTTGTAACACCTTTGTGCAATTAAATTAAATGAAAACATTTTATAATCCATAAACATTCCACAAGAACAAGCTATTATGTATTGCTAGATCAGTTAATGTAACAGTTAAACTGGAACATACAAAAATCGATTCTTACAGTTGAAAATAAATAAACACATAAAGTGTTTTAAAAAAATTCTTAAATTTACAAATGCAACTATTCTACTGTTTACAAATGCACAATATTACTTTTGTTTTATTTTATATTAAATATTAACACTTTTGTTCTTAAGAACAATACTTAATTGAATTCGATTCTCAGAATTCGATTATTCGTTTTCCTCTATCACGTAATTGAGCAGACGATGATGGGAAGAGCCCATTGTATCTCGCAGAAACGGTTAAAGACCAAAGTTTTCGAATAAAAGAAATAAAAATAAAATCATCCATTTGCTAAATATGTTATTCATTTTTGTGCATCAAGCTAAATTACTTTCCGAACATACTATGTAAGAAAAGTATTGTAATCATGACAAATGTTTGATTTTTGAAAGTTGATGTATTTATGTATTTTGAGGTCCCCTGAATTAATTTTTGATATTTTTACGGTGATGTATGATTGTGTATGAGTGAATACTATAGCGTCTAAACGATTTGTTCGAATGAGATGAAAGTTGGGACATATGTTGAAAGACACCGTAGCACGAAACCTGATTTTCGTGAAACCTAGCACTTATAGTTTTTTTTTAGGGCAAAAAAGAAAAATTCTTTATCATTATAGCCTATTGGCTCAAATTATTTGAAGTACGATAGTATCTAAATGCCTCATTCAAATAAACTGAAAAATTATGCACAGTGTAACACGAACCATATGAATTTTAGAGAAACTAGAACTTATAGTTTTTTACAGGGAAACAACGAAAAATTCTTTATCATATGGCGTTCTATAGCGTCTAAATGCCTTATTGAATTTAGATGAAAATTTAGATACATATTATAGGTTACTGTCGCACAAACTATATGGATTTTGGTGAATCTAGCACTTACAGATTTTTACAGGGACACTGCGAGAATTTCTTTATCATTACGACCTATGGGATCGAATTATTTGAAACACAATAACGTTAAATTAAATATCACAATATATGGAGAAAACTATTGAAACAATATATTCTAATTTTCTCTTTTCTTTATTTAACGACTTCTCTTACTTTATTTATCTATACAATTGTTAATCATTTTATGTTTGGGAAGTCGAGTGGAGTCACTCTAGATTTTTTCATTTTAGAAAAAAATGAATTTTAAATGTTTATTTTATATCTTTTAATGGAAGTGCCTAAATTTTAACTCTGAGTTTATATTTATAAATTTTCTATACTATTTGGATTTAAGCAAAACTTTGAACCACTGTATTTTGAAAATAAACCGCAAATTCAATTAAATATAAAATTTTGTTTTATAGTGATAATAAAAACAACAACAAAAGAAATTCGCAATATTTTAGTATTTTATAAATCTCATAAAATTCTTTTTTTAACACGCTTTTATTAACTTCATCTGTATGTATGTTTGTAACCGCTCTGGGAGCAAAGAAAAGATCTATATTGTAAAAAAAGACTTATGTTGTGCCACAGCGTTCACCTACGTGAACGCTGTGGCTGGGAGGTAAAGCTCCGGGCTACGAACCTAAAGGTCTAACGTTCGAGCCCAGTCAGGGGAGATTTTTAAAAATGGTTTTTGTTTATTTCTAAATTATTCATTTCTCATTACTTCATTATGTTATTTATTCAGTTAATATTACGTAATTTCTAGGCTTTTTAACACGTTTTTATTCATTTGACATGATGTAACTATTAATGTATGTAACGGAATCTTGGAAATCAATTTTCGGTTACTTCTGGTCGTCCGATTGACCTGAAATTTTGCACACGACTTCATTATCGATGACAATACTATATACAAGTGTTTTCAGGCGCCTATCCCTTCAGGGGCAGGTTCCAGGCGCAAAGTATTAAGTAAAACCCCCATTTTTTTAAACTTTAAAATTATTTAAATGGGATATTACCTGTTAGTTTTCAGCTTTTTTTTTTTTTTTTTTTAACATGCTTTTATTATCTTGATATGATGTAACTATTAATGTATGTAACGGAATCTTGCAATTCAATTTTCGACCACTTCTGTTCGTTCGATTGGCCTGAAATTTTGTACACGGCTTCATAGTCGATGACAGTACTACATACAAGTATTTCCAGGCTCTTATCACATCAGGGGCAGGTTCTAGGGGCAAACAAAAAATTCTATATGTATAAAACACTATCGTATGTGTCACAGGATTTGGCCGTATTTGTATAACGTTGAATTACAACAATTAATCAATTATTATTATTATTTTTTTTATTTTATAAAAGATGTAATTATTACAGTGTGTCACTCACACGATTTTATCTTACCATGCATTTTAATACTATAAAGATAGAAAGTTTGTGCTTTTTAGTTCACGTTTTAATAAAAGCGTGTTCTTTAATTTTTTTAAAATATAATATTATTTGTGAAACATGTATTTTTTCTAACGTATTAGCATTTGAAAATAAAGAAAAAATGTATTTTTACCATTTTTGTAACATTTTAAATCCTTGAAAAGTTTCTTGGAGAAAAATGTTAAATGCAAATGCAGCTATGAGCTTGCACCTTTTAATTCAAAAAGACACGTGGAATAAAATTAAAAAAAAGACAACATTTAGAATTTTTCCATATGAAATACACTAACATTTGTTGTTAAAGTTTCTTCTTAGTTATTAACTTTTAAAAAATAAATACAGAATACATTTGAAATAGTAGATTTTTGCAGCGTATAATATCTGGGTCATTCTCTAAAAAGTGGTTTTTTTTTTTTTTTTTTTTTTTTAAAGTCAGCTAAAATAAAATTGCTCCAAAATTTTTTTTAATTTTTGTGCATGTGCATATATGTTACAGTTAATAAAAAATAATATAAACCAAACTGTATCTAATAATTTTTGAAATAGTAATTATTTTTAATAATTAGAAAAATGAGGGAATGATTGTGAGGGAATGACAAATTTCTTCTAGAAACTACTTTATAAAAATATTATTAAGTTTAGTTATATTTTCAAACACTAAATATTTATTAAAACATATTTTTATTAATATAACATCATAAAAAAGCAAATTTGATTTCTTTTAGTTAACTTTATAATAAGTGAGGGAATGACATATAATAAAAATACTGTATTTCAATCTAATGTTTGAGAGCCATATGTTATTGATTATAAAATGTTTCCAACAGAACACAAAATGGTTTCTTTACTTTCCTTCTATATAAATTAAGTTTGACTTATATAAAGTACGTGTGCCATTAATACAGTAAGTAGGGGTGGCATTATAGTTTGATGGAGGGAATGATATCTATTACCAGGGACAACAAGAAAAAGTGTTCTAATTTCTTTCATTTCATAATATACAAATATAGTATAATGGATAAGTATTTATTAAAGTATGCTTAATAAATTTTCAATTCAAATAATCTAAATATACATGCTTTAATACCATAGAAACCATTTTATTTACTTACATGTGGGAATGGGGATACAGTGAGGGAATGATATTTTGCATTTAAAAAAAATATTTTAAAATTATATTTAAATTCCAATAACCAAAGAATAACAGTTTATATGTAAAACCAATTAATACTGATAGTTTGGACAGCTTTTTGTTTTTGTGATTTTAAAAATATGCCCTCAAGACTACTGGGACATGAAATGACCACTTTTCAGAGAATTACTCATCTACAAAAATTACTTTAAATAAATTTATATTTTTCTTCCAGATTTAATGGATACAAGGCAGGATTCGTACTCTGCATATCCAAATGGTTTTCAACATCAGCAAATATACCAAAATCCTAGATCACATGGTTTTGATGGAACTTCTTCCGGAACTTATCAAAATCTTGGAAATAAATTCCGTAGTGATTCAAGAAACGTTAAGTACAGGGGAAATCCCCTTAACAATGTTTATCAGAATCGAAATCAAATTCCTGAATATACGGGATTTGGCAGTTATTCATCTGCAGACCAATATAATTTAGAAACTGAACCAGACAATTTTAGAGGTTATCAGACTCGTCATAGGTTTTCTACAGGTTATCACAATCCGCATGTTACTCAAAATCTTGGACAAGCAAGATTTAATCAGAATGCTTTAAAAACTCAACAAAATCCAAGATATAAAGGAGATGGCAGGATTAATCAACAAATGGATAACCAGTATCCGTATGTCACTCAAAATCTTGGGCAAGCAGGGTTTGGTCAGAATGCTTTAGGAGCTCAAAAAAAACTAAGATATAACAGGAGTAATCAACAGATGCATAGTCAACATCCATATTTTACTCAAACTCTTGGGCATGCAGGATTTGGTCAGAATGCTTTAGGAGATAAAAAAAATATAAGATATAGCAGGGTTAATCAACAGACGTATAGTCAATATCCGCAAAAAATTCAAAATATTACTCCACATGGAAAAGACGCAAACTCATTTCTGGCTTACCAAAATCAAGGAAATAAAAATATTGATTTTAATAGAAAACAAATTCCTGCTGATTACCCCACCTATGATCAGAATTCGCATTTGATGAAATATCAAGGTCAGCCAATAAAAAATGATATTTCTTTTGCAGCCCAGAAAGATCTAGGAAATAAGCAAATTGATTTTACTAAATATGGATACCCTACTGGTAATCAGTACTCACCAGCTACTCAAAATTTTAATCAGCTTGGACATCATGCGACTTCACCTGCAGCTCAGGCAAATCTACGAAATAAACAATATGGTTTTCTAGGACAACAGACGCATGGCCATTATCCCACACATTCTGTAAAGCAACATTCAATGCAATATCTGGGCGGATTAGGGTTTGGTGGTACTCAAAAAGATCTTGGAAACAAGAAAACTGATTTTATTAATCATCCTGGATATTCCGGAAGACATCAACCTCAGCATGTTTCTCAAAATATTGATGGTTCGGGACATCATGCGACTTCACCTGCAGCTCAGGCAAATCTAGGAAATAAAGAACATGGTTTTCTAGGACAACAGACGCATGGTCATTATCCCACACATTCTGTAAAGCAACATTCAACGCAATATCTGGGCGGATTAGGGTTTGGTGGTACTCAACAAAATCTTAGAAACAAGCAAACTGATTTTATTAATCATCCTGGATATTCCGGAAGACATCAACCTCAGCATGTTTCTCAAAATATTCATGATTCGGGACATTATGGGACTTTATCAGGATTCCAACAATATAATCAAGCCATTACTCCGCATCAGCAACATAATGGTAGATACCCTATGGGACATCAACACCTGTATTTAACTAAAAATATTAGGCAATCTGGAAATTATGGAATTGCATCAACAGCTAAAAAAATATTAGAACAGGACCTTCCAGGACAGAAAATCTATAATAAATATTCCAGATTTAATGAACACAGTAAGTAATTCATGCAATTTTTATTTATTTATTTTCTTTTGTTACATATTTCATTTTAAAAAATTCTTTCTCTCTCTCTCTCTCTATATATATCTATATACCGGATGTATACTGACATGTCTGCTGACATTTTAAAAATTCATAAATATTAAAGAAATTGGTAAATTTGAAGTGGTTTGTGGAAAAAATCTTCTCGTAAAGGAAGATTTTTTTCGTAAAAAAAAAAAAGTTACATTTTTTCATCAATAGAGGGCGCTGCATGGACGCTTGAGAAGAATTATGCAAATCAGAGTCCAATAAATTGCACGGTTTTAAGATTGACGTAGCTTATTTCTTATTTTGCTTTTTATTTGTGCATACATGACGTTTTAATTGCGATGCTGACTTGGTGCATAAAGAGTTTTTAGTGAGATATTTTTCCTGAGCTAAGAAACACCTACTGAAGCTGTAATTAACGATATTGTAACTTGTTTGCAAAAGGTAATTTGTGAAGATAGCGAACACATAGAATAGAATTTATATGCCTGTACAGATTTGCATGGAAATAAATATAATAGTTTTTAATGGAAGTCATTGATTTGCTCACGTACAATGCCCTCTATCGACGAAAATTTTAACTATTATAATTTTCTTTACTAAAAAAATCCTTCGTCATGAGAATAACTTCTTCGCAAACTGGGTTCAAATCTACCAGTTTCTTCAATTTTTATGAATTTTTAAAATGTCTACAGATTCATGAGATATCCGGTATATATACATATTAATTTTAATCCTTTAACGTTCACTAGAAGTTTTCTTTTGAAAACGGCTAAAATAATTTAAAAAATGTAGACTATAAGGTTAAGCTAGGAGAGATTGCCCGGTAGAAGAGATTGTGCACGCAGGAAATTGCTGGGAAACAGTTGCGATTTTAGGTAGTTGTGGATGTTGATTGCTTCAAGTGTCTAAGATATAACGTGGTTTTGTCTCTATTTAAAAAATAAATGCCTGAATTTTCATAACCCTTCCTAGGAACTTCAGTACAATAGTAGTAGTTGTTGTGACTGTGGTGGCGAATAGCCGCGTATTGATGAAGATAATGATGAACTTTTATAATCATTTAATTAACATTTAGCACCATACATTACTTTATATACATATTTACAAATTTCAAAGAACATTTTGATGTATTTTGATAGTCGATAATATTGTTCATGGAAATAGTCAAATCGATGTAAATAGAATAGAATAGAATAAGTTTTTATCGATGTTGCCAGATTCCTTTTTTGGAAAGTACAAAACTCGGGAGAAATAGAAACAAGTAACCAAGGAGGATACAATAGTAGTACAAAGTGTTTTTAATTTAAACAATATCTTATAAGTCAATAACCTAGACTGACTGCACGAGTATCACGAATTTCTCTAAAAGCAAATAATTATTTAATGAATGACTGCCCAATCTCTCCTACCGAAAAGGGAAAGTTTGTGGTTTTGCTATTTAGGAGAGACTGCCCATTAGTTTTTATAAAATTCTGTACTCATAGAGATTTTCTCAACTTATTGGTAATAACAAGGCATTGAGGATGAGTCTGATGAATGTCTAGAACTGTACCAGGAAATAACTTCGACAAGTGACTGGACTAGTTCAACCCGTTTGAGACGGTGCATCTTTTTAAAGACTGTCTGCAGAATCGGAAATTGAACATTTTTCAGGAGTGGCACAATCGGCAAAAGCCACACCTCTGGTGGGATTTACCTTTCGAATGCTAATGTTAGCCTATGAGAAATTTATCGCTAAGTATTTAAATGTTATTGTATAACTGTTTAGTTTTGCAATATTTTCAAGTATGATGCTCAAGTTTTGCGCAGCTGTCCGCTGCTTAAGTAGAAGTGATAAAACTAAATGCAGGCAAAAAGTATCAGTTTACTCAAACTTCTTTTTAAGGACTGTAATCGTCAAAATTTCAATAAAATAAAATATATTAAATAAACGTAAAAGATTTTAAAGTTCAAACGAATGGATTTCAAACCAGGTGAAATTTAGGTTTTGCGTTTTAAACATTTTAGTACGGAAGATTTTGAGTAAAAAAAAAAAATGAACTTTAATAAATAGTAAACGGTGGGCGGATTCTCGGCTTAAATGTGGGTGAAAAGTGTCATATAGAATTTTACACATATAGGGAGCTACCCGTTTTATTTTCTTGCTCAAAAATGCATTGCACACGTGCAATCCATCTCGAACAGGTTTACTTGTGGAAGGTGATTGCATAATATGTTCACCAAGTACAGAAGTGCAACGGTTGTGGATAACGAGAGATTCGGTCAGGAAACAAGACACCATTCAAGCTGTACTAGTTCAAACAGAGTTGCCAACATTTTAATTTATTCCAGAGCATTTTTAGCTCCGCCGTTATTCCATTCTACTTTTTTTAAACAGTAAATTTTTCGTATTTTATAGAGGAGAAAAATATTCTAAAAATAAAGTGGTACCAAATAAAGGCGAGGCTAAAAATACTCCGGAATAAATTAAAATGTCGGCAGCTATAGTTTTAGTTAAACTTGTTACGTAGTAACTTAATGCTATTTTGCAATCTTTATCTGTTATTGCCTTTTTTTTTTTTTCTGTTTCTTTAATATTTCTTTTTTAAATAAATTTTTGTATTTCTTTAAATTTTCTGATTCTTTAATTATTGAATTGAAATATCCACCCCCAGTACAAAAATATTTGTTTTCAAATACCTTACAACAATGTCATTTAAGTGCAATTATTATAATTAGCAATGTAACTGTAATTATAATTAAGCGCAATCTCTCCTACCCATGCGCGCAATCACTCTTACCCTATAAGGAGAGATTGGTTTTATTACAGCTGTTGTTTTAAATTATTACAGAACAACAAAATAATAGTAGAGATTTATAAAAGAAGGATCAGTTCAAAATTATTCACTAATAGTTTAGCAAAAAACTAATACTTGGATTTTTTTATGACGTTCTGTTGAATTGTGTGCAAACCTTACAAGCTTTACCTTATGTCTGTTAGACAAATAGCTGATCACAAATACCAAATGTTCCGTGAAGCTGGAAATGTTTTGAAAATTCGTAAAAAGTGTAGGAGTTGGTAAAATTAAAAGCCGTTTCCGAAAAAGTTTTTTATTGGTTTTTTATTGGTTTTTTATTGGTTTTTTTTTTTTTTTTTTTTTTTTAAATGAAGGATAAAAAATAGTTAAAACTTTTGATGATAGAGGGCGCTATACAAATGTGCAACAAATAATATGAAAATCAAAGTCCTATGTTATATGTTATATGCATAGTTTTATGATTAACAGCTCTCTTCTGATTTTCCCTTATATTTATCATACATAAAGTTTTAATTGCGATGTTCGCATTGGGGGATAAAACTTTGTTGGTGAAGATGTTTTACTTTAACGAAACGATTCCCATAATGCAAATTTATATTAAATGTTGCTCTATTCTGCTATGTTCAGAAAACCTTAAATTTCTAATAACTTACGAAAACTTGAAATTAGAATATTTGTAGCCAATCACGTTGAAGTGGGTATCATAAATTATATTTCAAAAGTAGTCATTCCTCTTCACGATGAGAATGTCTCTTAAAATGGACATTTATGTGAAATTTTGCTTCAATTTTTCATGTTAAGAAAATTGTAAATTTCGAATAACTTACGAAATTTTTAAATTAGAAAATTTATAGTCAATGATGGTCATGCTAGTATCCTAGATGATATTTTAAAGCTTGTCTTGCACTTGTGCAGTAAAAATATTCCTATTAATACACATTTAAACAAAAAATTGTTGTATTCTCCCATTTTAAGAAATTCGTAAATTTCGAATAATTTACGACGTTTTCAAATTACAGTGTTGCAAATCTAATAAGGTTCTTGCCAGTGTCAAAACTAATATTCTAAAACTGGTTCGACTTCTATGCGGCCATTTGTTTTTGAGATATCGTGTACACAGACTAACAAACTACCCACTAATAGACACTCTACAGATGAATACCATATCAGTTTTGATATTTTTGGATTCTTCACACCTCAAAACGTCTAAAAAGGTTTCACGATAATCTTAATTCCCCATACCTATAAATAGCATGATGGGGAACTAATAATTTCCTTACAAACTACCAGAGAATACATCCGAAAACAAAGAAATATCTTTCTTTATAAGAATCATAAATTTAAAAATGAGGCATAAAGAAACTACAAAGAATTCGTAAAAAGTTGTTAAAAAAAAAAAAAAAAAAAAAAAAAAAAAAGGAAAATTTATGTCGCTTTTGTTGTTCGCAGTAATTAATTATGTCCTTTTTTTAAACTTTCTCTTACTAATATATCTGTACTGATAAGTATAAAGGATTTAAGTCCTAAAATGTCGATTTTGAGTTAAGTGCATAGTCAGAATCAGAAAAATATTCTCAATCGATTGGTATAAAGGATTAAAGTCTGTGTCATTTAGTCTTTGAGCATATCCATTGGTAAAAAAAGGTTCAAGTCAGAAATTTACCATTTATGTATGGTATAAAATATTTAATTTAATTTTTTCCCGTTATTAAATGAAGGTTGACAATCACTGAATGGTATACAGGATATAAGTCAACGAAATGCCTTTTTCCTAATCGATTCTTCTGATTTGTTTTTAGTTAGTTTAACTTTATTTTTCGTCTCCTGAAAAAACAAGAATATGGACTTAAATCCTTTATACTTATCAGTACAGATATATGGTAAAGACAATATTATTTTTGGGTCAAATTTTCGAAATTGAGTTTTTGTCATATTTACACGTTTTGAGGTTCCCTGAATCCAAAAATTTATATTTTTAGCAATTAGTCTGCGTGTGTGCGTCTATCAGTGTATCTGTTATCAGCATATCTCAATGACAAATAGTGGTAGAAGCATATTCATATCAGAAAATCCAAACTTGGTATGCTAAATGTGAATTATATACGGAAAATTTTTTCGTTGAGATCAAGAAAATGGTTCGTGTACAGGAACATCAAAGAGGATTCAAATACATTATGTCTTTGGTTAAATTTTTGATATATACAGTGTAAAATCTGTAGGCTGCCTTATATAAAACAGAATGAATAAATTTTAATAAAAATAAAATATCAGAAAATTATACTTCAGAAACTTTAATAAATATAAAATTGATTTGTCTGTTTCAGGAAGAATAAGTACAGGTGGTCAAACTGGAAAACTATGTAAAACTTTAAATATAGGCAATTATATAAATCAATCTATTTTATTCTGAAAAAAAAAAAAAAAAAAAAAAAAAAAAAAAAAAAAACTTTTTTTCGCTTGATAAATTGATTTTAACTTTAATTGTCTATATTTGATTTAAATTTATGGAAAGGTATAATATTTCACTTATTTAAAACTTTTCTTAAATAATTATTGTTAAGTAAGAATTTTATTATTTATGTTATTATTTAACATATGTTATTATTTATACATTTATTTATAGAGATAATATTTATAACAATTTTTACCTTCTACAGGTGCCACAGGCAAATCAGGAATAGGGCTAGGTATGGCTATTTACAATTTTTATCCTATAAGTAGCTTATTTAAATGTAAAGTGATATAATTAATTCATTCTGCTCGTGTTAATTTCAGACAAAACTATTTCATTTTAAGTTTTGAAAGAGGACAACGTTTCTATGAAATTCGTATTATTTATAACTTATGAAACATTATTGCAGGGATAGACTTTTTTAATTCATTTTATAAATTAACATAAATGAAATAAATATTTTAAAATGAAGTTTTTAGATAATTACTTTTTTCCTTTTTTTTTTTTTTTTTTTTTTTTTTTTTGGTATTTCTTAAAAATTTTTAAAGTAATGTTTATGAATTGCATTACAGTGAACTGGAGATTTTCCCCATGATTTGTAGAGATTTTAGATATGATAATTAAAAAAAAAAAAAAAAAAAAAAAAAAAAAGAAAAAGAAAGAAAGAAAAGCGATTTATAACAATAACAATAATAATAAAAGTACATCATTTTAAAATTCAAATCTTTTATTGTTTAGAAGTCCTAATTTAATTTTATGTTTCTTTTGCGAAAATGTATTATATGACAAAGAAATTTTACTTTTAAATTTTTAAATAAATAAAAAATTTTTAACCATTCATTTCGTAAAAACTTTTATATATATGTATATATTTTAATGTGTTACAAAATACATGTATGTAAAAAGAACCACAACCATTCAAAATAATTCAGGATGAAATATTTCTGTGTTTTTCTTTTTTTCCACCAGTAACTTCCCACCAAAACTTCTAACTTATAGAATCCCCAAAATAATTGTATAAATATGATAAAATTTTCTGTATAGAAATATTGGTGGTACTAAAAGCGGAACTCTTTCATCCCTGAACTATTTAAAATATAGAATATCTAAGAAATGTTTTACATAAAAAAAAGGATTAACTCTTATAATTTTCTGATATAATAACATTTAAATAAATTTTTTTGAGTTTATTTTACTATGTTGTGTAAAATTAAATAAGATCTGCTATTTTACATTATTTCGTAACCCTTTATCTACCGTATTATAATCTATTAAAATATTTATTCTTTTATTTATTTTTTTTTTTTCGTAGTTACTATATTGAAATTAGAAGATATACATAAAAAAAAAAAAAAAAAACTTACCCTTATGAAATTTAATTCAAAAGAGCTAATTTATTGATGTGATCCTTTAAAGTACCGTCTGTACATTAAGCAAGATATAGATTAAAAAATGCTTACCCTTGTGCAATTTAATTAAAAAGACCAAATATTTTGAAGTGGTCCTTTAAAGTACCGCCATTACATTAGACAAGATAAAAAAATACTTACCCTTGAGAAATTTAATTAAAAAGACCTGATTAGTACCGTCAGTACATTGAGAGATATACATAAAACAATAATTACCCTTGGGAAAGTTAATTAAAAAGACCTAATGTATTGAAGTAGTTCTTGAAATTACCGTCAGTACATTAAACAATTTATATATTAAAAAATGCAATGATGGAAAAAAAATCCCAACACCAAGAAAAAATTATTGTACACTAATGAAATTTAGGCAATACATTTGTCTAGGTAACATATTTCATTGATTAAAGTTTCAAGATCACAGGTAGAGCCATTGGCGAGAAGAGCCATTTCAAATGTGAAATGTTGGTACATTAGTAACCGGCGTAACCGCCAGAATTTTGAATGCAAGCATGCAAACGTGCATGCATTTTGTCGTACAGGTGTCGGATATCAGTTTGTGGGATGGAGTTCCATGCCTGTTGCACGGCGGTCAATGCAGGGACGGTTAATGCTGGTTGTGGATGACGCTGGAGTTGTCGTCCAATGATGTCCCATACGTGCTCGATTGGAAAAAGATCTGGTGATCTAGCAGGCCAAGGCAACATGTCGACACTCTGTAGAGCATGTTGGGTTACAACAGCGGTATGAGGGTGAGCGTTATCCCGTTGGAAAACACACCCTTAAATGCTGTTCATGAATGGCAGCACAACAGGTTGCATCACTAGACTGACATACAAATTTGCAGTCAGGGTGCGTGGGATAACCACGAGAGTGCTCCTACTGTCATATGAAATTGCTCCCCAAACCATAACTCCAGGGGTAGGCCCTGTGTGTCTAGGCCGCAGACAGGTCGCTAGCAGGCGTTCACCTGGCCTCCTTCTAACCAACACACGGCTATCACTGCGACCAAGGCAGAACCGGCTTTCATCAGAAAACACAACAGATCTCCACTCCGTCCTACAATGAGCTCTAGCTTGACACCACTCACGTCGCAAACGGCAGTGGTTTGGAGTCAGTGGAATGCACGCTACAGGGCGTCTGGCTCGGAGCTGTCCTTGAAGTAACCGATGTGTAACAGTTCGTTGTGTCACTTTAGTGCCAACTGCAGCTCGAATTTCAGCTGCAGACGCAGTACGATTAGCCAAAGCCATACGCCGAAAACGGCGGTCTTCCCTCTCAGTAGTGCCACGTGACCGCCCGGAACCCGGTCTTCTTGAGGCAGTACCTTCCCTTGACCACTGCTGCCAACACTCATGCACAATGGATACATTCCTGCGAAGTCTTTCTGCAATATCGCGGAAAGAAAACCCACCTTCTCGTAGCCCTACTACACGACCTCGTTCAAACTCAGTGAGCTGCTGATAATGACTTCTTCGTCTTCTTAGAGGCATCCTTGACTAACATTTACCCACTACGTCAAATCTCAACTGTAAATAACGATCACGAACCTTACAGCGCTTATTTAAAGCAAACCTCATTTGCATGTTCATAGTGTCGCTACTAGCGCCACACTTATGCGCGTAGCTCGAAATTTGAATCGACGTCATCTTTCAGATGTATAAACACGCCTACCAAATTTCGTTTATCTAGCACAGCTCCTTATTGGTGTTGGGATTTTTTTTTCCCATCAGTGTACTTACCCTTATGAAATTTAATTAAAAATGACCTAATTTATTGAAGTGGTCCTTTAAAGTTTATTAAGCAAGATATACATTAAAAAATATTTATCTTTGGGAAAGTTAATTAAAAAGACCTAATTTATTGAAGTGGTTCTTTAAATTACAGTCAGTACATTAAACAATTTACACATTAAAAAATATTTAGCCTTGTGAAATTTAATTAAAAAGACCTAATTTATTGAAGTGGTCTTTTAAATTACCGTCAGTACATTAAGCAAGATATACATTAAAAAATACTTACCCTCGGAAAATTTAATTAAAAAGACCTAATTTATTGAAGTGGTTCTTTAAAACACTGGCAGTACATTAAGTAAAAAATATTCTCATATTACTGTAGAAAAAAAAAATGATATTTCAAATAAAAGTCAAGCTTCTAAAAATGTTAAATAAACAGAAAATATTTATAAAGTAGCTAGAAAAATATCAAATTGAAGTAATTTTATTTAATACATATAAAATTAGTAATAATTCATATCTAATGGTATTACAGGGTGTCGACATTTGAAATTTCCCCCCTAATGCTTCTACCAGTATACTTATAAAATGATTTTTTACTTAATTAGTCTTGAAAAATTACTACTAAAAATGTCTAAAGAAAAGTACTGGTGGAAGAATCAGGGAAAATATTTCGACTGTCGACACCCTGTATTAATGAAATAAAAACAAAATAAAACAATTTTTCTTTTCATTTACATGCAAAAATATATTGCATGTTGAGCATTTCGAATGAGGTTTTGAATGAATTTTGCGCCGTTGATGAAATTCCCAACCATCACAATTTGGTACAAAAGTTGGCCAATAACATCCTTTATTTTCAACCGAATATAATTTAAACAGACAAATTTCCTTTTCCACTCTTTCTGGCATCAAAAATTTGTTTATCCCCCCAATTTTTATTTATTTATATTTTTTTCGTTTCAGTTGTGGTTTCGATAATGTTAGCAATCCCTGAATTACGTATTGTATATATTCCAGAAATGTTTACCCGCATCTGCACGTATTCAATGTATAAATTTATATAAAACATTTCCAATGTTGTAAAAATAGCCTAAACCATGAGTTTTCTAACTTTCTATTTCTATCATACATTGCATGCAACATATCAGCTTTATCAATGCCATTCATATGGTAATTGTAATCTTTCACGACAATGGGTGCTTACACATGTATTTTGGAACCATCTTTGAGTCTTCTTTGTGTTAGGCATGTGTCATTTGCATGCTAATTGAAAAAAAAAAAAAAAAAAAAAAACTGAATGGTTGTGTTTTTATTTAAAAAATGATAATCATCGATCGGATATTTGATTATCAAGTGCCCTTACTTTACATTCTTACCAACTATGTGTTTGGACAAACCCAAATAATGATACTGAAGTGAAAAACTATCCATGATTACGGGACTCCACCAGTGGTCGAGCGGTTCTACGGTGCAAACTGGATAGATGGGAAGTACCAGGTTCTATCCCAGGTCGCGCTCATCGTTCTGGTCGTTCAGATATTTCCGTTGTTTCCTCCGAAACTCGCGTAAATACGACTAAGACCCCTTAGAAAGACTCCCATGGAGGGGATTCTATTTATAGGCATAGGACTCTAGTGCAGCCAATCGTCCTTAAACCGTACATTCAACCAACCAACCATGATTACGATATGAATTTTTCCTGCTAGACTATTTGCTATTTCATAGGTGACATTACCACAAAGTCCAAACCTTATTTTTGAATTATTACTATTATTTTTTTTTCTTGATACACGTGAAACGCATATACATATCCAAACATATCAGCTCTACACCAGAATTTAAACTCCCTTTATTGCATGTTTATTTTGGTTATATTTCTTTAACGTTGATTTGCTTTCGAAAAACACCATTCTTTCATCAATGGACAGTATTTGAATTCCCAACCTCAATTTAAAATTTTCATTCAAACGTGAGATAAGGGATGCCATCTTGTAAATTTTGTCGTTTTTATTTGATGGTAAAGATAAATTATCATTTAGAGAAATATTTGATAATATTTGAAAATCAGCGTTTTAGTGACCAAGTTCACTGTTGTATCGATGTGGATATTTGAAGACCAGTACATATGATTTCTTGGCAATTTGTGATAGCGAAAAAGAAATTGCAAACCCATAAATTCATATATTTAACTAGCAAATACCGGCTTCTAGTGTTGGTAAAAACACACATTAGTCTCAAAAATTATATTTTCAGTAATATCATCATCTATATTTTTCAAAATGAAGCCTGTTGATGTACTAAATTAAAAAAAGTTATCCTCAAAACCAGACTTCAGATAAAAAAATGGAATTATGTAGGAACATCTTTTTTATTTTTTTTTTCTTCCACCATCGTCTACCATTTTTTTTTTTTTTTAACTCCATATAGAATAAAGACTAAAGCATTTAACTCATGATCTTCCTTTTCACTGCATCCAGAGTCTTATTCCGTTGTAGTATCAGCATTTTTGGAATCCGATAAAAAACAGCCTGTACTTCTTTACCTCAGGATTCATCTCTTACTGCATTGTTGTTTGTCCATGGCAGATTGTCCCCTATATCCAAACAGTAAGAACTTTGTTTAAAGCATCTTAAGATTAAGAAAAAAAGAAAAAGAAAGAAAGATTTAAAATATCTGAAAAACCTTCCGTGAATTATTGTTTTATCACAGTTACACATAATGAAATGTAGCTTATTTTGGAATTCAAAACCAAAATTTTGTATTACTCTATTATAATACAGAAGAAAACTCAAAGTTAATACTAAAATGTTCAAATATTTTTTACATTAATACAAAATTTAGAAAAAAAGTCTATGAAACAGAAAAGAAATACCAGAAAGCGCATTGCTACACTAAAGTTTAATAATTACGCTACAAAATGCAGAGAAAAATGACAAGTAAGAACATAAACAAAAAGTAAACAAGAATTTTTTCTTTAACATCATGTGTTCTGGCGGTACTTGTAAGTACTATCAAGTGATTCCCCTGTTAAATGAGTTGCACCATAGCCTCCTTAACGAAATGCCTGTCGCGTCGCTCGGAAACTAGGCAACAGTTGAAGCGGTAGACAGCGCCACCTAGTATAGATTATGGGACATTTTTATTCAAATATTACCAATCATTTAAAGAAGTGATACATGATATATATAATCGACGTTTTTTCGATTCTATTCGCCTTTTATGTATATCACATCCCACTTTTAAAACATTTTTGGAGGCTGTTGTATAAAAAAGTCGCGCAATCTGTACCAGATGGCGCTGTCTACCGCTTCAACTGTTGCCTAGTTTCCGAGCTACGCGACAGGCATCTAGTTAAGGAGGCTATGGTTACACACACTTTTCACTTAACATAGCTAGTTAAATCATATTATAAGATCCTAATAAACACACAAAAAATTACAACACTTACCTTCTTGTTCTTTACTATGTTTACAGCAAAAGAAAGACGAGCGTATGAATCATCCAAAAGAGAAGCCCGACACATAACATCTCTTTCAAAAATAGCCTCGAACTTAGGAAAAATAATCAACCTAGAGCTACTATTATCACCAATCTTAAAAATGTGGAGTTATAAGAGGGATCCTCCATTGTTCCGCCAGAATATTAGTAAATCTCGGTATGGGACGAAAGTTAAAAGTATGTGGTACTTTTAAGAACCTTCAGTAGATAAAGTGTTAACCCTTGATCTACCGCATTATGAATTACATAGAAAATCTATTTCTAGGTTTTTTTTTTTTTTTTTTTTCTGATTACTTAAGAACAAACTTAAAGATACAAACAATGAAAATTGTGTTTATTACATTATTACAGTAATTAAATGAGAGGGTACATTCAGGTACTTTCGCGTCGTACACAAAGGTCGAAAAAAAGATCAAAATTTAAGGATTTTTGAAAATTTGGTTCATTTTCAACCGTATTCACAATTTATCTAGGATAACAAAAGCAATTTTTTTTCTTTGTAACACAACACAGACAAAAGCAATTTGTTTTCTTTGGAACAAAAATCCCATTGCCCACAGTACATTTAGACAGTTGTTTGCTTTGAATGACATTTTTGGGTCAAAATTCGCTCTGCTCCCGATAATTAAGAAATGCCTGGCCATTGACTAGTCCTCCTCTGACATAGTAGTCCTCTTTTTTTAAATTCTGATCTGGAGAGCTTGAACGAACCCTGAGTCACTGTCCTTTTCTGTTCAAATACAGATACTGGCTCACATATAAGCATAGATGCCAACGTTTTAATTTATTCCGGAGTATTTTTAGCTCCGCCTTTATTTAATGCCACTTATTTTTTAAAGCATACTTGCCAACCTAACACGGAATAATATCAATTCCCGTCCCTTTTTGTACAGCACTTAATGTTTAGAGTAATTCTCTTCAAATATATTTACGATTAAATAAGAAGAAAAGTACTCTAAAAAAAGACTGGTGGGAAGAAAATAGACGGAAAAAGGTGGGACTAACTACCTTCCGGATTAGGCTGGCAAGTACATAGATGCCAAGTTTTTTAATTTATTCCGGAATGCTTTTAGTCCCGCCCCTTTTTCACACCGTAATAATTTTAGAGTAATTTTCTTAATGTTTAATCGTAATTATATATTAAAGAAAATTTTTCTACAAAGTTTACGGTGTGAAAAAGGGGCGGAGCTAAGAACATTCCGGAATAAATTAAAAAACTTGGCAGCTATGCAAGTAAGTTAAAGTAATTTTTTCTTTTTTTATTGCAGTTATATATCTCGGCAACTTTGCATATAAGTTAATCAAAGCCATCATTGCGTAAAATAACTGGTGCCATCACTTTTTTGATTTTCTTTCTCTCTTCTTTAAGGAACGCAGAAAACGAGACCTATGACAGGAGTCGTACTCTCCAACCTTTTTTCAGGACACGCTCAGGAATAAAAAAATTAAAATTTATTGCTACCACTATTTTTATTCAATAATATATCTGTATAATCGTGGCACATTGCTATAAGTATGACCAGAAATATTTTTGCATAAAATTAATGGTAGCAAAGAAGGTGGAAATTTCTGTTCTTTGAGAGTGTCCTGAAAAAAGGGGCGGAGAGTACGACCACTGTTGTGATGCATGGCTTTCATTTGATCATTGTATTCTTTTGCGATATTAGCAGCAGGTATATCCGACTAGTGCTTCGGTGTACTTTTGACTGTGCAGGTTTCCTTTCTATGGTAATTCGATAATAAACAAATGCTCCTATTATCTTTCCATTTGAAGTAATCAATTCCTCGATCTGGCATTCATTTAATTCCGCGTTCACTGTGCAATTTAAGTTGTACTGGTTAAACTAGGAGACGTTTGAAATGTAGAATAAATGTGCACCGTCGGAACGTTCGTAATGAAGAGATTTCCAAATCTTTTATTACTTCCCACTGCTGGGCTCATGGTCATCGTTTTGATTTTTCGGAAGCTAACATAGTTTCATCTTCTGTCTCTTCTTCGCTTTGGATATCCATGAAGCATTTTACAGATTTGAAAATTCGAAAAATCTTGTTAATTATATTTGTTTCACTCCAATCTTGTTTGATGTTTGGAAACTACTCATATAACTTTAATTTTCATTTAATTTTGAAATTTTTAAGATTTTGTTATATTTTTTAATCTTATTTATTTATTTTTTCCCTTTCATTTGATAATTCTGTCCACAAATATTTATATTTACAAAGTGTATTTATATTTACATTTGTCTTTACATATTTTTGCTATTCATTTAAAATGGTTTTGTGCGTTGCCGCTTTGATTGTATTGTAGTATTCGTGCCTACTTTGTTCGCCTGGTGAAGGGTCGTGTGTTTTTTCGACCCGAAACTATTACTTTTTTATTAATTCCTTAATCTTTTATCCGATAGTCAGTATCCACGCTGTTAAATAAATTAGTCATTGTTTAAAATTGAAGATTAAATCTATTAAATAAATTTTGTTTATACGTAAAATGTTTTCATAAGTAATATTTTTATTTATTTATTTATTGAATTGAAGACATAAAAATCAATCCTCAATATTTACAAATTAAAATTTTGCCTTCATTAATCATCCGTTATGACCCATCAGTTCTTATAAGTAAGTACTAGTCAATAAAATAGGCATTCCAAGTGTACATAAATGCATTTTAGTTGGAACATTATCATTAATAAACTATTATATATGGATAAGAAATATATTTGTAATTTAACTTCAGTTTTCGAGATAATATATAAATACTGTAAAGCATCGCTTATCGGAGTTAATGTGGACTGGGAGTACCTCGGATAATCGAAAACTCGGATAACACGAACTTTGTCGTAAATCGGAGGGGAAACATACGGCAAAATAAAGTGGATGAAAACATAGTGAAATAAAATAATACATATATTACACATTTTAATGTAGTGCAATTAAAAATGCATTACAATACATACATAGATTAATTATAAAATACACTGACTTATAGTAAAATTTGTGAAAGTTATCTACACAGGGGTCGCTTCTGTTTCTTTCTTTCTTTCTTTCTTTTTTCTTTCTTTCTTTTTTTCTTTTAAGGACACTTTGAGAAATGAGAAATTTATTTCATTTATCCTACCACTATTTTTATACAATAATTTGTATACTGTTTGATTACGGCATGTAATTTAAAAAATGCGATAAAGATTTCTCTGAGGGAAAAAAATAGTGGCAAAAGAGGAGAAAATTTCTCATTTTGGAAAGTTTCCACAAATAAAGGCGGAGAGTACGACACTTGTCAAAAGCCACACCTCCTCCCGGATGTGGACTTTTCGGAACTACATCCGTTAACCCGGAACTCGGTTAATCGGATCACGGATAACCGCGATTCTGCTGTAAGTTTAAACTCAAGGGATGAGATTATATAATGGCTATAACTGCCAACATTTTTAATTTTTAAATCAGATTTAACACCAGTATCTTATAAAAAGGAATCTGTCACATATATTTGCGGCGAAAAAATAAAAATAAATAAACTGAAATGATTTATAAAAACTTTCCGGAATGAAAGTCTCCGTTGAAATAACGGAGACTTGACATCTATGAGTGGCGTTTGGAAATAGAGAAACGAGGCTAAAAAATGCATACCTGCCAATATCGTAACTAATATTCTATAAAATTGTTATCATCGCCCCTTTTCCCCACCACTTAATAATTACAGTAATTTTCTCCAAATATAATTGCGATTAAATACGAAGGAAAATAGTCAGAAGAAGAAAAATTTCCTGAAAATAATAAAAAGAAAGTGGTGTGCGAAAAAAAGGCGGGACTAAAAATTTTATGGAATATTAATTAGAATGTTGGCAGGTATAATGGTGTTCAGAACATGCATAGTTTTTTAATCATAGTTGCCATCTTCAACGAATATAACTTCATGGAGTCACTAATGACGTCTAGTGAGGATAAAGAAGACTGTATAAATTTTATATATGTAGCGATGTATTTTATTCAGTTTCGAATCTAATTGTAATTAAAGAACGTCGGTAGATAAAGGGTTAAAACGTTATCTGTTTTCTTGTTTAATTTAAATATACATCTAAATTTAAAAGATAAATTAGTATAATAATTAATAATTGTGATTTTCATTGATATAATTTTTGTCTGTTAAACTATATTCTTAAAAATATATTGAATCTTAAATATATATTGTTCTTAAAAATATAAAGTATTGCTAAAAATATAAAATATTTTCGGAAATATCCATTGCGATTAAATAAGGGTAAAATTGAACATATATATATATATATGTATATAGGTATGGTTTTCAAAAAGATGTATTATAAAAAAAAAAAAAAAAAAAAAATTAAAATTAAACATTTTAAATGATGTTTATTAAGAGCACGAAATTTGTGTTATGCCCTTTTTAAAATTTATTTTCCATATTTAAACAGAATCATAGAAACTTATTTTAATTTTTGCTTAAAATTAAATGCAAACTAAAACAATAAAATTTAAAATTTTTAAATATATTCAACGAAATAAATTCATTTTCTTTTACCTGTTATATTCAATTTAAATTTTCTCTTTCAAAATTTCTTATGATTGTTACGATATTAAGTGCATTTTCAAAGTTTTAATAACCACTTTTTTTTAAATCTTTTACAGGTGTCATTGGCAAACCAGGAATAGGACCAGGTACATCTATTTAAAATTTGTGTCATGCAAATAGGTTATTAAAATTGTTAACTGATACAATTCATTTATTCCGGCCATTTAGATATAACAAACGATTTTATTTTATTTTAAATTTTAAAAGAGGACAATTTTTCTGTAAAATTCATATTATTTCTAAATTATTAAACTTTACACAGCGTCAGATTTTCATAAAAATGTAAGCAAAAATTGAGAAAATATATAAAAATGTAAAATGCTTAGGTAATAATATATTTTTTTATATATCTAAAAGAAAAAAAAAATATATTGTTTTGGAACAGCGTTGCTGCGAATTATTTCAGAAAAGATTTTTTTCAAAAAGTTTCAACCATTTTAGACATGATAAAACATAACATAAAATATTAAAATTTCTTTAAAATTTATAATAATATGGCAATATTATAAAAGTTAAATAAATAAAATGAATGTCTCTAAATTTACCGAACGCCTGATTTAATTTTGTGTTTTGATTGCGAGAATTGATTATATTGAAAAGAAAGTTTGAATTTTAATTTATTATCTGAATAAAATTTCTCAAATAAAATTTCTTATTAATCTTTCTCAGAATATTTTTTATGTTTTACAGAATACTTGCATAGATGCAAGTAAATAATAAATCAAAATAATATTAAATTACTACATAACACGTTTAACATAAACTATAGCTACCAACACTTTAATTTATTCCGGAGTATTTTTAGCTCCTCATTTATTTTGCACCACTTTATTTATAGCAAAATTTTCTCCAATATATAACTTCGATAAAATAAGAAAAAATTATCCTTGAAAAATAAGTGGAATAAAAAAAAGGCGGGGTTAAAAATACTCCAGAATAACTTAAAATGTTGGCATCTATGTATTTGTTGTAGTTGATGCAGGATAATAAACATTTAAAAGTCTTGAACGTTCAAAACGTATTTCCATGAGTATTAAAATACGATTAACAATTGTAATTTCTATAATTAAGGGCCCACTTCACTCACCGCCGCCGGAAGCCGAAGCTAATGTTATTCTATGGGAAATTTTTCTTTACAAATAACTTATTAACTAATACATATTTTTAAATTCTGTTTTCACATTCTGAAAATCCCCAGCTGTTAAATTGACGGACCTGTTTAAATTTTTATTTATTTTTATTTTATTTTGAAGTTGCAAAATACGAATTTTCAATATGTGAAATTTTTTCATTTTGAAATTTCAAAATAAAACATTAAAAATTAAAATTATGCATTTTTAAAAAAAGTGCATCAATTTAACAATTGGGAATTTTCTGAATGGGAAAACAGAATTTAAAAATATGTATTAGTTACTAAGTTATTTGTAAAGAAAATTTTCCCATGGAATAACATTGGCTCGGGCTTCCGGCGACGGTAAGTGAAGAGGGCCGTTAACATATGCACTGGAATACATTTTCTGAGATCAGTTTATAACGTTTAGTAAAAAAAAAAATCTGTTGTTTTACAATATTTTTCAAAATGTTATCTCTTGTACGATCAATTTAATTTATATATTTACAGCTTAAAGATAAATTGTTATAAAAATAAATAATTGTAATTTATTTATTTCAATATAATTTACGTCCTAGAAATTATAAAGAATTCCTTAAATTTACACTTGTGTAAGTAGTATAGGGCTACTACCGGCGAATATTTTCGCACCATAATTTCCATTACGTAAAATTTATAATAAATTTGAACTGTATACGTGAACTATATATTATATATTGCAGGAGGACAAATTGTAGGGGACCCATGACCAACACCTGGTAAAACTGTTACAACTGTAGAATATCAGAATTATTTTCATATCATTTAATTATGAGGTACACTTCTGTAATTTAAGGAATTATATATAATAAACAAAAATAAATAAATAAATAAAGGATTTTCTCTATCTCAGTTTAAAAGAAAAATAATCAGTGATATTCCAACTTTATTCGAACTTTATTTTTTTCTTTGAGTTTAAAATTTAATTTTTATCTAAAACTAAGAAAAAAAAAAAAAAAAAAAAAAAGAAGAAGAATAAATCATTCTTAAAAACATATTTATAACATTTCCGTTTTCTTTCTTGAAACATAACTCTTGAGACATAAATGTGATTTTAAGGCTTAAATTTAATCTTATGTTTTCATTATGAGGATTTAGATTATCCAAAAGAGAAATATTATAGAAATATATATATAGATATTATAGAAACTATTATAGAAACTATTATACGAATAACAATTTTTCAATAAAGTTGAACTATATATTTTTCGTAAAATATATTTATATATTGCAGGAGGACAAATTCCAGGGAGTCCAGGACAACAGTCAGGTAAATGGGATCATTTAGTAATGAGTTATAATGCTGTAATTTAATGAATTGTATATAATGCACTAAAAAAGGATTTTCTTGTCTTTCAGTTTAAAAAAATAATAAACAATAATATTATATATTTCTTTAAAATTTATATATATATTTATTTCAGTTTAAATTTTAATTTATATCCAAGGAAAAAAAATGTAAAATAAAACATTTTCTACACCAGATTTGAAACTTTTTCTTTTATTGAAAAATAACTCTTAAGACATAAATGTGATTTTAAAACTTTAAATTGATGTTATGTTTTCATAACGAGGATTTAGAGTATACGAAAGAGAACCTATTATAGAAATTATTACATGAATAACAATTTTTCAACAAACGTGTACTATATATTTTTCGTAAAATGTATTTCATATATTGTAGGTGGACAAATTCTAGGGGACCAGGACCACAAGCGCGTAAAGCTGTTTAAATTATTCAATGTCTCAATTTTTTAAACATCGTTTAATTATGAGATACACTGCAGTAATATAATTTAATGAATTATATATAATATACTAAAAAAGGATTGTTTTGTGGAATATAAAATTGTTTTGTTGAGTTACAAATTGTAAGGGGCCCAGGATTACAAGGAGGAAAAGCTGTTTAAATTTCACTTAATTATGTGATACATCGCTATAATTTAATGAATAATATAACACACACACACACACACAAAGGATTTTCTCTTGTTCAGTTAAAAAAAATAATAATCATTAATATTAAATATTGCTTCCATATTCATTCAGTATAAATTGCAATTCATATGCAAGGCTAAAAATATATGGTATAAATTTGATTAATTATGATTTTAAATGACATATGTACATGTTTTTATAAAAAATAACAATACAACAAAATAAATAAAAATATATTTATATATTGTAAAAATAAATAAATAAATAAATAAATAAATAAATAAAATAAAATAAACATAACTCTTAAGATTTAAATGAGATTTTATGACAGAAATGTGAGTTTGTATTTTTCATTGCCAGGAATTACTAATGCTTTTCTATATTAATTAATTAATATAGGAAAGAGAACTTATTTTAGAATTTATTATATAAGCAACAGTTTTTTTAACAAAATATTTTAAAATTCTTTCATAAAAAATACTTTATATTATAGGAGAACAAACTGTAGGTGTGTCAGGGCTACAGCCAGGTAAAGCTGTTTTAAATACTGAATATAAAAAATTTCTTAATATCGTGATAATAATGGGAAATTTCATGCGAAATTAAAAACTACACTTACTTAATTTTTATACATATCTGATATTTTATAGTTAGTATAAAAATTAGCATTTTTCATTTACATAAAAAAAAATAATAATATTAAAAATGAAAATAAATAAATGAATAAATAAATAAAATAAAAATGAAATAAAAATGAAATGAAACATTCTATAAAACTGATTTGAACATCTTTTTTTAACATTATACTTAAGACCTTAATGTGATTTTATGGCTTATATAAAATTATATATTTTCGTTGCGAGGCTTTGTAGTATAGGAAAGAGAAACTTTTTAAAAATTCTTATATGAATGACAATGTTTTTTAGAAATATGTACTTAAATTCTTAATATATATATATATATATATATATATATTGCATTAGGAGAAATTGTAGGGGGCCCAGGACAACAGCCAAGTAAAATTGTTTAAAACATTGAATATATATATATATATATACATATATATTTTAATATCAGCAAATAGGTTCAGTAATATCATGAATTATATATCATACACACAAACACACACACTCCCACAAAAAAAAGTTTTTCTCGTGTTCTCAAAAATTTGTGCTAAATCTTTTTCATAAACTATTTTTTTCATATTCCAAAAGCACATATTGTAGGGCGCCCATGACCAGGACAGACAGGTAACATAGATTAAAGTATTGAATATATGAATTTTTTTAATACCATTAAATTAAAAGATACATTGCTGTCATGTAATGAATTATATGCAGAACACTAAAAAAAGGACTTTCTTTTATTTAATTTAAAAAAATAATAATAATCTGTAATATTAAATATTTCTTCCAGATATATCATTTCATTGAGTTTAAATTTTAATTAATATCTAAGGCAAAAAAAATAAGAATAAAACATTCTCTAAAAACTGTTTCAAAACATTTTCTTCTTTTTGAAACGTAACTCTTGAGACATAAATGTGATTTTAGAGCATACATTTGATCTTATGTTTTCATTACGATAATTTAGAGTGTACAAAAGAGAACGTATTACAGAAATTATAATACGAATAAGAATTTCCAACATACGTATACCATATATGTTTCATAAAATATATTTTATGCGTTGCAGGAGGACAAATTGTTAGTTTCCCAAGACCACAACCAGGTAAAACTGAAAAATACTGAATATCTGAATTCTTAGTCCAGGCAACGGAGGCCAAAATTTGACGAATAGAGGAAAAAAAATCGTGTAGTTTTGAAATTTTACATACTCATAGCCGAGAGGGTCCTGAACAACATACTAAAAGTCCCCGACCGTGGGGGGTGAGCGGGGGCATTTAAGGGGGGCACTTTTCAGTTTTTATTAAATATCTTGAAAGCTATCGCATTTAGAGAAAAAATTACAATTACAAAATTAATCTACGTAAAATTTCATTATTCGTATATTACATTTTGTTTGTACGATCATTAGTTTAGAAGATATAGGGAAGATGAAATAACACATTTTCTTGAAAAATTCTTTTTTGCAATAGTAAAATCAACTAAAGTGTGCAATTAAAAGGCTTCTTGTCAAATATTTTCTAATGTAAAAAACAAATATATACACAGGGAATATCCAAGGATAATACAGCATGTTTTGTACATTTTAAATAATTTTAAGGCTAGTAGGCGTAAGTGGTGGTTTGAGTAATAATCCAGATAACGAATACTCAAAATCGATCAACATTAAAAAATATAGTGTAGCTTTGAAATTGAGCACAGTTATAAGGTTAAGTTTCTGGAACAACAAACTAAAAGTCCCCGACCGTTGTGGGTGAGCGGGGGGCAGGGGGGCATTTTAAGGGGGCACTTTTCAGTTTTTATTAAATATCTTGAAAACTGTCGCATTTAGAGAAAACATGTCAATTACAAAATTAATCTACGTAAAATTTCCTACAAAATTGTATAATAAATTTTGTTTGTACGATCAAAAGTTTAGAAGATATAGGGGGATGATATAACACATTTTCTTGAAAAATACTTTTTTGCAATAGTAAAATTAACTAAAGTGTGTAATTAAAAGGGTTCTGCTTAAATATTTTCTAATATACAAAATAAATATATACATAGGGAATATGTAAGGATAATACAGCATGTTTTGTACGTTTTAAATAATTTTAAGGCTAGTAGGCGTAAGTGGTGGTTTGAGTAAAAATCCAGATAACAAAGACCCAAAATCGATCAACATTAAAAAATATCGTGTAGCTTTGAAATTGAGCACAGTTCTTAGGTTAAGTTTACTGAACAACATACTAAAATTCCCCAAACCTATTCTGTGTTTTTTATTTAATTTTTTATGTTTTTTGCAATAGTAATAAAAACTATATTTCGTAATTAAAAAGGTTCAGGTTAAATATTTTTTACTCATACAAATAAATATTTGTATATAAATATTTGTATGTGTGTGTGCACGCAATGCGCCAAGTTTAAAGAGTGGAAGTCAAAATATACAAATCGAAAAATTCCACTTTTTTGTAAGATATCCGTAAAATACAAAGCAACGGGTCTCTTCGTTATCTGGATTTTTACCTAAACACCACTTGCGCCTACTAACCTTAAAATTATTTAAAACGTACAAAACATGCTGTATTAACCTTACATATTCCCTATGCATATATTTGTTTTGTACATTAGAAAATATTTTATCAGAACCCTTTTAATTCCACAATTTAGTTGATTTTACTATTGCAAAAAAAGAATTTTTCAAGAAAATGTGTTATTTTCGTTCCCCTATATCTTCTAAACTATTGATCATACAAACAAAATAGAATATACAATTTTTTTTAGGAAATTATACGTAGATTAATTTTGCAATTGAGATTTTTTTTTTCTCTAAATGCGATAGTTTTCAAGATACTTAATAAAAATTGAAATGTGCCCCCTTTAAATGCCCCTCCCCCATGGTTAGGGACTTTTAGTATGTTATTCAGGGCACTTAACTTTATAACTGTGCTCAATTTCTAAGCTACACGATTTTTTTTTTTTTTTTTTTTTTTTTTTTTAATGTTGATCGGTTTTGGGTCTTCGTTATCTAGATTTTTACTCATACCGCCACTTGCGCCTGGTAGCCTTAAAATTATTTTAAACTTACAAAACATGCTGTATTATCCTTGCATATTCCCTATGTATATATTTGTTTTTTACATTAGAAAATATTTGACAAGAACCCTTTTAATTGCACACTTTAGTTGATTTTACTATTGCAAAAAAGAAATTTTCAAGAAAATGTGTTATTTCATCTCCCTATATCTTCTAAACTAATGATCGTACAAATAAAATGTAACATACATTTTTGTAGAAAATTTTGCGTAGATTAATTTTGTAATTGACATGTTTTCTCTAAATGCGATAGTTTTTAAGATATTCAATAAAAACTGAAAAGTGCCCCCCTTAAATACCCCCCTGCCCCCCGCTCACCCCCCACGGGCGGGGACTTTTAGTATGTTCTTCAGGACCCTCTCGGCTATGAGTGTGCAAAACTTCAAAACTACACGATTTTTTTTCTATTTTCCTATTTTGACTGGACTTATCCAGATTTTTACTCAAACCGCCACTTGCGCCTACTAGCCTTAAAATTATTTAAAACTTACGAAACATGCTGTATTATCCTTGCATATTCCCTATGTATATATTTGTTTTTTACATGAGAAAATATTTGACAAGAACCCTTTAATTGCACACATTAGTTGATTTTACTATTGCAAAAAAGAATATTTCAAGGAAATGTGTTATTTCATCTCCCTATATCTTCTAAACTAATGATCGTACAAACAAAATGTACGATACATTTTTGTAGGAAATTTTACGTAAATTAATTTTGTAATTGACATTTTTTCTCTAAATGCTATAGTTTGTAAGATATTTAATAAAAACTGAAAATTGCCCCCCTTAAATGTCCCCCTGCCTCCCGCTCACCCCCCACGGGCGGGGTCTTTTAGTATGTTGTTCAGGACTTCCCCCCCCCCGGCTATGAGTATGCAAAATTTCAAAACTACACGATTTTTTTCTTCTATTTTTCCTATTTTGACTGGACTATCTTTTTGATTGTGAGATACACTGCTGCAATGTAATGAATTATATATAATACACTAAAAAAAGAATTTTTCCTTATTCAGTTTAAAAAATAATAATGAGTAATATTAAATATTTCTCCCAAATTTACTTTTTCTTTCAGTCTAAATTACAATGTTTTGTCTAAGGCTATAAGAAATATAAAATAAAGTTGAATATCTACAATTTTAAAAGACATCTAGACATCATGTTCTAAAAAAAAAAAAAATACAAGTAAAAAAGAAAACATATTTTTAAAAACACGTTTATAAACTTTTTTTTTTTTTTTTTTTTTTTTTTTTTTTACATGACTCTTAACACATAAATGGAATTTTATGGCAGAGCTGAGATTTTACATTTTCATTGCAAGGAATTACTATATGGGAAAAAGAACATATTTTTGAACTTATTGTACAAATAAATTTGTTTTAACAAATTTGTTTTTAAATTCTTTCATAAAATATTTTTTTGTATTACAGGAGGACAAATTGTAGGGGGCTCAGAACTACAGCCAGGTAAATCTGTTTAAAAAACTGAATATAAAAAAATTTCTTAATATCAGAATATTATGCGATTAACTGCTGAAAGTTCATGAATTATATATCATACAAAGTAATATATATATATATATATATAATTTCTCTTCATCGTAAGTACTTTAACTTGTTTTACTAATCATTGGTACTCAAATTAATTTGATACTGTGAATAATTTTAATCGACATAAATCTCAATTAAAATTTATTTTATGTTGGTATTTTCATCTATCATGTCTGCTGAGTGTTACAATGGTACTAAAAAAATTTCAAATTATATATATATATATATTTATATATGTATACATATTTCATAGAATTTTAACTTTTCTTTATCTTTATGTTTTAATATATGTCTAATATATAAAATAAAGTTCGTATAAAAATGAATATTTTTGTTATTAAAAAAAAAAAAAAAAAAAAAAAAAAAAAATACATATATATGTAGATAAATATTCTCTATAATTGATTTAAGCTTCTTTTTAAACAATATACTTAAGACCTTAATATCATTTTATGGCTTAAATATGATCTTATATTTTCGTTGCGAGAATTAGTAATATAGAAAAGAGAAATTATTTTGAAAATTGTTATATGAATAACAGCCATTTTTTACAGATATTTACGTAAATTCTTTTACACAGTATAATTATATATTTCAGGAAGTCAAATTTTAGAGGGCCCAAGAAAACAGACCGATAAATTTGTTTAAAATAATGAATATATAATTGTTTTTAATATCAGTATAATTAGGCAAATATGTGCAATAATTTCATGGATTATATGTCATACACACACACTCTCAAAATTTTTCGTGTTTTCAAAAAACGTGTCCTAAAATTGTTTCATAAAATATTTTTTTAAATATCAGGAGGACAATATGTAGGGGGCCGAAGAACACAGACAGGTAAAACTGTTTAAAATATTGAATATCTGAATTTGTTTAATATCATTTAATTAAGAGATACACTGGTGTAATTCAGTGAATTATATAGAATACACAAAAAAAGGATTTACTCTCGTTCAGTTTAAAAACGTAGTAAGCAGTATAATTGAATATTTAAGCTAATAATAAAAAAAAAAAAAAAAAGAATTAAACATTCTCTAAAAACGATTTAAAACATTTTCTTATTTTAAACATAACTGTTAAGACATAAATGGAATTTTAAGACTTAAATTTGATTTTATGTTTTCATTACGAAGATTTAGAGTATACGAAAGAGAACATATTATAGAAATTATTATATGAATAAAAATTATACAACGAACATGTACGATATATGTTTCATATAATATATTTTATACATTACATGAGGACGAACTGTAAGGAGCCTACCACCCCAGGAAGGTAAAGCTGTTTAAAATAATGAATATCTGATTTTTTAAAATATCATTTAATTATGAACTACACTGCTGCAATGTAATTTAATGAATTCTGTATAATACACTAAAAAAATATTTTCTCTTGTTCAGTTAAAAAAAAAAAAAAAAAAAAAAAAAAAAAAAAGTAGTAATCTGTAATATTAATCATATTCTCCAAATTTATCTTTTGTTTCAGTATAAATTGTAATTTATATTTAAGGCTAAAAACAATATAATATAAAATGGAAAATTTATGATTTTAAATTACATACATACATGTACTTCTATATATATATATATATATATATATAATAATAAGATAAATAAAAACACTTTTTAACACATTCCCTTAAAAACTTTTTAAACATTTTTTTAAACATAAAAGACTTACATAGGATTCTATGTCAAAAACGTGATTTTGTATTGACAGTACCAGGAATTATTACATAGGAAAGGGAACTTATTTTACAAATTATTTTATAAATAAAAATTTTTTAACAAATGTTTTAAAAAGACTCTCATAAAATATTTTTTTACATTGCCGGAGGACAAACTGTAGGGGGCACGGGACTACAGTCAGGTAAAACTATTGTAATTCTGAATGTCAAAAATTGTTTAATATCAGTATAATTATGCGATTGACTGCTGAAATTTCATGAATTGTATATCACACACAGTTAATAAAAAATACTTTTCTTTATCTTTAAGTTTTAATATATATCTAATATTTAAAGTAAAATTAGTACAAACATTATTATTTTTGATTTTACATAACATACTTATGTTCATAAAAAAGAAATAAAAAACTAAATAATAATAACAATAATAATAACAATAATAATAAAACCTTCTCTAAAATTGATTTAAACATTTTTTTAACATTATACTTTGGACCCTAATGTGATTTTATGTCTTATATAAGATCTTATATTTTCGTTTCGAGGATTTGCAGTATAGAAAAGAGAAATTATTTTGAAAATTGTTATACGGTTAACAACATTTTTTACAAAAAGGTACTTAAATTGATTTACAAAATATACTTTTAGAGCAAGAGGGGAAATTGTAGGGGCTGAGGACAACAGCCAGGTAAAATTGTTTAAAATATTGAATATATAGTTTTTTTTAATATCAGTATAAGTGGGTCATTCTCAGATAATGGTAAATATTGGTTTCAGAAAAAAAAAAAATGTTTTAATTCCTGATTTTTTTACATTAATGCAATTATCCACGTCTCCTATAGAGGAAAAAATTACCAGCAGAGATCGTTTGCCTTAATTACAGCTTAAATTATTTTTTTAATTTTCCATTGCAACATGGTAATGACATTTGTGAACTTGGTAATGACAGACAAAACCACAGAAATGACCAATGGCCAAATAATTACACATTTATTTATGGATAGCTGTATTTATCATTCTAATTTGCAACAGAAAAATTAAAATGTCTAGATGATATATCAATGGTGAGATTTTTGGAATAATTTTCACCTTATGAGTCCTATAACTTTCTGTCAAATGAGACAAGAAGCTTTATGATAGACTAAATTAGTCCATAAAATGGAATTTTTGGCAATTTCTGCTAATGAACAGTTATGAAATGAAAAAAAAAAAAAAAAAAAAAGGGTCTAAAACAGTCATTAACGTGTTCCTAGACATCATTACCATGTTTTCAGAACACCTTGGTAATGACCACCTTGGTAATGGCATTTTTAATGTCAAGCCTATTTATGGCTAAATTATAACAATTAAAAGCTAATGCAATATTTATTCTGTATGCGGTCCCAAGGATCTTTATAAATCATTCAGCAAATTCAAATTTATTAATTGTGTATTTCTGTAATAATGGACTTTGTAATGACACACAATAAATACACTGACTATAATTGTAGAACAAAAACAGCAAAAAGAAATAATTTGTATTTACTTAAACTAAAAAGAACTTGTCTGCTTGTAAGTGCATGAAATACTTTACTTTTGACAGGTTGATAATTATGACAGCACCATCTAGTAGTGAGGTACTGAAAAAAAACTTACGCACCCTGGTAATGACAGTTACACATAGGGACAAGTTTTAAATAAGAATAATTAATAGAATTTTTTCTTTTATGTCTAAAGTTCCAAATATATTAAAAATAGAAACATTAAATATACCTAGGAAATTGTTAGCTTTATTTTTAAATTTTTCAATTCTTTAAAATAAAGGTTCAAATAATAAAGTTTGGAGTTTGGGACGAGCCTTGGTAATGACATTTACAACTTTAAAATTTTTTTAAATATTGAAATTTTAATTTTTTTGATATTCAAATTACTGCACAGTGTAGTGCTTGAAAAGAATAGTTGAAAAAAAAATTTAACTTTCATAGCTGACTTGCTCAAGTAACATTTTTTAGCCAAGGACACAAAATTTACCATTATGTGAGAATGACCCAAGTATGCAAATAAGTGCAGTAATATCATGAATTTTATATCATACACATACACACGCACTCTCTCACACACACACAAAAGTTTTTCTCATGTTTTCAAAAATTTGTGATAAAATTGTTTCATAAAATATTTTTCATATTTCAAGAGGACATATTGTTGGGGTCCCAGGACAACATGCACTTAAAACTATTTAAAGTATTGAGTATCTGAATTTTTTAAATATCATTTATTTACGAGATACATTGCTTTAATTTAATGAATTAATTTAACAATAATACACTAAAAAAAGGATTTTCTCTTTTTTGGTTTAAAAAAATAATAATTAGTAGGATTAAGTATTTGTTCCAAATTTAGCTTTTTTTCTTCCTTATACAAAGTATAAGGAAGTATTGTTATCAAGATTTTCGAAACTGATGTTATATCTTGCATAGCTCAAAAACGAATCATCGTAGCATGTTGCAAATTTATATTTGTAACATTTATGATGTATAATTGTATACCTGCAAGTTTCGTTTTAATACGAGCTCTTGTTTTAGAAATATCAGCGACTTTACATGATTTTTCGTGACGTCTGTATGTGTGTGTGCATGTATGTGCGTATGTATTTCGCAAAACTCAAAAACGGTTGGACGTAGAAAATTGCAAATTACATTTTCGTTATAACATCTAGTTGTGCACCTTCATTTTTGGTCTTTCTGTGACTTACTGCTTTGAGATATTTGCGAAAATTATATTCATAATGACCAAATATACAAAAGTTTTGGCCATTATACACGACCTACCATCATAGAGATTTCGCTAATAATAGAGCACGTAATGATATTATTATGAAAGTTGTCGACATCTTTGCGTGTAGAAAGCAATATGTAATGACGTAAGCAGGTTCTAGTAGACGAATGCCTTTTATTTAATGAATGTTTAGCCCGCGGACATTTTTGCGTGTAGAAAGTAATTCTTAAAGACATAAACAGATTCTAATCGAGGAATGCACTTTAATGAATATTCAGCACTTAGATTAGACGCGTTATGATATATTATGAAAGCTGCTGACATTTTTGAGCGTACATTCATTTTTAGATCATGTACAGGGACGCATCAAAAAATTTTCTTATGATTAAGGGTTGTTGAGACAATTTGTTTGACCACGATATCTGCAGCAAAATACACCTGATCATCTTGCAGTTTGGTACATGTGTACACGAGCATTATGGCATTAGTTGTATAGTATTTGGTGTATATTCTGTTTGTGGTTCTAGTATAGGGACGCATAAAATTTTTATTATTACGGCCAATTGACAGAATTCCTCTTCACCGAGATAGCCGTCGAAAAACCTAACTAATTGTATTGATTACGATAGCTTCCCCAAAGTACAGCCAATTGAGTTGCTGTTTGGTCCACATGTGCACGATCCCCATAAAATTAGATGTGCAGTTTTGAGTGTATATTCTGTTTGTGGTTCGTGCACAGGGACACACGAAAATTTTCTTATTACCGTCAATTCACAGAATTCATCTTCACCGAAATAGCCGCAAAACCCAACTAATTGACATTCATATTGATACACATGTTCGTAAGCCACGCGTTATTAGCTGTATAGTATTTGTTGTATGTTCTGTTTGTGGTTTGTGTACAGGGACGCATCAAATTTTTTTCTTATTATTACGGCCTGTAGAGACATTTTATTTAAACATGATAGCGGTCGAAATGTAAACCCAATTGACTTTCAGTTTGGAACATGAGCCCCACAAAATTAGCTTTGTAGTTTTTGGTGTACGTTTCGTTTGTAGTTCGTGTACAAAGACGCATCAAAATTTTTCTTATGAATATGTATTTTTCAGACAATTTTTCTGACCGCGATAGCGGCCATAAAATACCCCTGATTAAGTTGCAGTTTGGTACACATGCACATGAGCCCCACGAAATTGGGTGTGTAGCTTTGGGTTCATTTTCTGTGTGTGGCTAGTGAAAAGGGACGCGCCAAATTTTTCTTATCATTACGGTCTATTGACATAATTCTTCTTCACCGAGATCCAACTAATATCCAATAATTGGTACACATATTCATGAATCTCACGTTATTAGTTGTATAGTATTTGGTATACATTCTATATGTGGTTCGTGTACAGGGACGCATAACTTTTTTTCTTTTTATTAAGGCTTGTGGAAACGTTTTCTTTGACCGCGATAGCGGCCGAAGAATACACCCAACTGACTTACAGTTTGGTACACATGTACATTTTATTTTGATATATTTGTTTGGATATTAATACTAAACTGAGGTATTGAGCATTTAAATCCTAGTACCAAATTTATTGAAATGTTAAAATTGAGGGGGTGAATGTTATGGAATTCTACTTATTCCACGAAAATATATGTGACACATTCCTTTTCTAAAAAATTTGGTGCATAAATTTTATTTAAAAATTGTAAGTATTGCTAGGTATGAATTTTGAACACGTGAATGATAAAACTAAAATACAGTTTTATAAATATGTTTGAAAATTTTGAAGATATAATGGCGCCAGTTATGTCATATGTAAATTTAAATTTTTGATAAACATTTTATTATTCACGTGTAAATAAGCATTTTTAATTTTATGTTGGAAAAAAAAATAATAAAAAATAAAAATAAACTCGCAAAATTTATTACTATCAGTTTGATATACTTTAAAGGTAATTTTAAAGCAAATATAAGGTTCTAATTATCATCTTTTAATTAATTAAGAAAAAAGAAAATTGGGATTTGCGGTTCTCCAGGAAAGGTCTTATCGGAGCTTCATGGAGCATTATGTAGCCCTGATGCGGTCAACCATTTGTATACAAAGTGACCGACACAAACACACATCCAACTTCTTTTCTTATATATTTAGATAAGTTATTTGTTATTTAAATATTCTATAACCGCTTTAATTATTCTTTAGACTTAACTCTAATGAAGTGTTTTGAATATAGGTTAAAGGTTAATTAGTCAGGCTGTGAAAGAAACACGCCCTTTATACTCAAACGAATAGTACAGAAAATGTTACATAAATAAATAATGCTTTTGAGTGCAGAGAGACACGAATAATTTCCTTAACTTTGTAGTCGAAAGGAAAAAAGACGTAATGTTAAAAGAGAATATCAATATCCATATACTGCACATTACATTAAAAAAAAATGTGCTGGGCCCGCACAAAGAATTCAGTTTCATTAAAGGCTATAGTGAAAACATTTGGAAATGTACTTTTAAATGCGTTAAACCATTAAGTTTTAACACATTTAAAAATGCTAATAAGTTTTCATAAGTTTAATAAGTTTAAGTTATTTTTTTAATTCCCGAAATATAAGTGTTTATTGCATTTTCAATGCATAGACAAACTACGGGAATACATGAAGCTACTGCATTCATGCTTTCCGTATGATCACTACAGAAGTTTACTCTTCGGTTGTGCTGTTCTAACCACGAACATTTATGCACTTATTGATTTATTTTCTTGTTTATTTATTATTTTTATTTTTTTGAGAGAATTTTTTCTAATACGTTGATTCATGCTTATTTCGGCAAGAAAAACCGCAGACGATAGGATGTAACCCGCCAACAGAAACATGAATGCTGGAGCGACATCGATGAGAGTGAGCTTCCGCTGGCTGCTGTCGTCTTCAGGGCTGGACAGTGCAAATGGTAATTTATGAGTAAAGTCCCTGTCGCTAAGAATCTTGAAATAGAGACCTGAAGCCATCAATCGATGCACAAAATTGTCGATCCATTTCTTGCAACAGAAGCCTTTGCGAATCATCATGGCACCCATACCATGGAGAAAACGATCTTCGGAGACCAAGTTTGTGTCTGCAAGAATTCTAGCTATGTCAGATTGCAATACATATGCAAGTTTTTGATTTCTGTACGTTCCATAAAGACAATTATAAAATATATTTGGTTCATTTACATTATTTCTTTCTATATCCATGCCGATAATTTTTAAATTTTCCTGTCCTGATTTTTTAAGCGATACGTGAATACCAGACCTTATATTAGCTATGCAGTGATAGTCTCCCGCTTGTACAGCTTGTGCCAATTGTGCCACATCTCTGATGGGATTGACCGGAGGAAAAGAAAGAAAAGACAGGGAAACAGAGTCATATGCGAGGCAGAGGAACATCGCCCCCAACACCCACGAGTAGACGAGAATGTTCTCTGATGCTGAGGAAGGCCTGAAGACAGAGCCCTGTCTCAACAAGACAGCAACAACGTGAAGCAGAATTTTGTCCATCGAGTACTTCCATTTCAGCGTGACGTAACACACCAGGGACATAAAAACAAAAGCTGTCAAGATAGCCATCCAAAGGGGGAAAGAAAGGGTTTGAAGGATGCCGAACACCTGTGGTTCGTACATCGGTTTCGGAGTCACGAAAGTATCGGAAAACAGCGTAAAAGGATAAAAGAAGTCCACAACTTGTGCTGTATATTCAGTCATCGTGATTTGTGAGAGTGCGATATCTATTTCTGAACGGTTTAGGTGTCCCATCAATCCAATAAATGTTCCATTAGCATGACGTCCACTTCCTTGTTCAGTGAATAGGATACTACACCCGTTGAACAGTTTTAGATGCTCGACGAGATAGTGCGTTAACAAGAGAAAATATCGGCCCTGTCTACTAGCTATACCATGTATGTAATATCTATAGAGTTCGCTTTTATTGAAATAGGATAAATCGCCCGAGTCAACTAAAATACCGACTCTCAAAACCTTGTCGTCCTCCATCGTTACTAAACAAAACGTTATGTAGGAAAAAAAACACTCGATGGATTATAGCGGTCGACAGTAATGTTTTATGTCGTAGCAAGTCTGAGAATGTCAATGCATTTTTCCCGCTTTTTTAAGGTTCAGGTCGCATCATCGTAACTCCCTGCAGATTATCGTTATAACACTGAAGAATAAAATCTTATAAAGTGTCCGATTTCACTTAGTGGATAGCTTTACTTTACCTATCAACTCGATGACTATTGGTACAGTTAAGGCTAGGTGTATATACTCATTGGAGAAGAGCTCTAACTGTTTTGGATCAATTGTTGAACAGATTGATTTATTATTGTATCACCCATGTTGCCTACCATGATAAAACAATTTATACAAATGCAGTACGAAAGTTCACTTTAAACAGAATTCAGTGTTGTTATTAATCTTATTATTTCCTCGGAAAATTAATAAAGTAAATAAAACGCTTTTAGAAATAAAGTTCTATTAAACGAAAATAATTACGCATAGTATCGTACATTCGTAACATCGTATCGTACATCGTAAAACTCGTGCATTTTCTGAACTATGCTTAGGAAATAAAAATGAAGCTAACATCATTACATTTTCTTTCGGATATTAAATGTTCATCAGCATAGTTCAGATAAACCGAAAGAAATGTTTTATAGTTTATATCAGATAATCCGAATAAACCGCTCATCAATTTCAGTTAATCAGAATATATTTTCATTGTATGTTTTAGATAGTCAGGGGAAATATTCATCGATATATTTCAGTTAATCAGAGGGAAAATGCTCATTGGTATATTTCAGAAATAACAGAGAGAGAGAAGTTCATCAGTCAATTATTCAGGATAAAATCTTCATTATATGTCAGATAATCAGGATAAATATTGATGATTATATTTCAGATAATCAAAAGAAGTAGTCATTACGTATATACAAGATTAAAAAAGAAGTTGTAGTACTTTCAGATACATACCCTATTCTTTACTGACTAAAAAACTGACGCACTTTCATTAAAAATTGCAACACTGTGATATTTAAAAGTTCATAAATTTCTTCACTCTTTGCGAATGGATTCAATGATATTACACATTCAACAGCTCGGGCGATATTATTCTTTTACTCATACGCCTTATAAAACGTGCCGTGTAGTGCATTAAAATCACTAAAAAAATTTTACCTTGAATTTTCGGATATAATCTTTTATAGTTTATATATGCGCTAACAGCTATGCACTCGATTTTGAAAATCAAAAGCAGTTTATGCACATTTGACGTGGAACTTCAACACTGAGTGGAACCTGAAGAAAGTCTGTTCATGAAAAAAACCAAACACCACACTGAGAAAAAATTCTGTAACTGATATCTAGAATCTAAATTGTGGCTCTAGAAAAAATAGTTCCATGTCATCCTTATAAATTCTAGTCCCCTTCAAAAGCGAGTTCTAGAAACCCTAATTAGAATTCTAGAGCGTTTGCCTATATTCTCGAGGGCAAATTTATTTAAAAATCTCGGCAAATAAATGCGAATACAAAAGGTAGGTTTCAGTAACTATAATCTTAGTTTATTACCCGATTCTAGAAAATCAAGCGAGAATTTATCGTAGTACAAAAGATTCAGAATATTCAAAATACTGTTTCACCATCTAGAAATGCGTAAACTGGAAAATCTCGATCATTTTGTCTATTCAGTTTATTGGCGTGCCTTACGTGCATAGCTTAGAAATCTATCTTTCTAGTTAAGGGATTTAGAAAATGACCACTTGTTCATTCTAGATGAAGGCGGTATATTTTTTTTTCTCTGTGCAAGTAAGATTTAGTGATACGCACGTCCTGATTTTAATGATCAAGTTCTGTTATTAAAGTTAATAAGAAATAATTATTATTTTATTGATATTATTAGTATAATTAAATATTATGAACAATGCTGTTTAATACCATTTCGTACGAAGTATACTGAATGTCAATTAGGCACAGTTAAACAATGAGTACAATGGCACACTAACTATTAAAAATGGACGGCTCCCTCCAAAAGCCTGAATTTATTATAGAAGATAGAACCTGTTGCTCTGCTTATCCATTTTCAACCCCTTTTCAACTAGTAAGTGCATTTCAACGAAAAAATCAATGCGTTTTAAAACAGCTCAACAAGCAATTTTTATGAGACACTTGCTGAAAAATAAAACAGTTTTGGCAAACAACTTTTATTTTAACTTATTAGCAGACTATCGATTTTACAATCGTATTACATTCGATGTTACAATCGATTTTATGTAGAGCTTCTATAAATGGAATGATTTTTTTTTTTTTCAAATGGCTGAAGCCGAATTTCGTAAACGGGGAAAAAAAGTCTAAATAATAACAGAGCAAATTGGTGAAAGAGTTTTAAAACAAAACTTTCTTTTACACTTTTATTTTTCTCAAACACACATGGATTCATATCATAGATTTACCCAAAAGTTAAGTCCAAATTTAACAGCTAATTATGTGTTTGAAACGTGTAAAGCATAATTTTGGAAATGTGAAGACCTAGATTTTACATAAAGCAGTTTGCATTGAGTTCATGTTTCATACCTATTTAGCAAAATGCAAGTGTTTCATTTTTGAGCCTACCCTATCATTATCTCCAGTCATTTGCATATCATTAATTTTATTCTAAGTCGTAAAAAATAACATTAATTTTATTCTAAATATCCAAAGCTACTGCTTTCAGGTTGTGAAGCGTTGCGTGGGTAATTAAGTGCCACACGCACTGAAGAAACTATTGGAATACAATAAAAGGAAATGGAAGTGTTAAAACATAATGATAGTAATAAGTCTGGGTATTAAAATTTTTAAATACGTACTACACTTTGTTTCGAACGAACACTATTCAAAGCATTGGAAGAAATATTTTTTTAAAAAGAAGAAAAACTGAAAACAAATGACAAAAATCTGGGGCGACTCCACACTACTTTTCAAATCATTTTTTCAAACTTCAAACACATGATACAGTAAACTCTCGATAAAGGCGGGAGCAACAGAAAAGGTTTTCACACACACACACACACAAAAAAAAAAAAAAAAAAGATTGCTTAAAAAAAAAAAAAAAATCCATTTTTTTTTGCACATTACTTCTACATGCTTTAAAAAAAGTTTACCCTAAATATTTCCTAAGCGCAGTGTAAAAAAAAAAAAAAAAAAAAAAAAAAAGGAATGGGAGAAACTGGACAATCTCTGATTCTCCTCTCTGATAATGAGAGATATTTATGACCTTGACCCATTGCCAACATTTAATTTTATTCTGGAGCATTGTAAATACCCATCTCTTTTGCCGACTTCCAAAAGGAGGAGATTCTCAATTCAAATAACTTTTTTTTTTTTTTTAGCTCATAATTTCTAAATAGATGCTCCGATTTTGATACTTTTGGTTTTGTTGTAAAGGTCTTGGTCTGAAATAAGTCCCATTGTAATATCTTTACAATCTAAAGGAAATACAGGGAGCCCAAAAAAGTCAGTCTTAGCTCTTTTAACTGCTGAACGGCTGCAGCTATAGTCATAAAATGGTATGTAGGTATAGTAAGATGGTTAAGGTCGAGCGCTAAGAGATTCAAGCACTTACAGTCTGTTAGTCCGTTAGTGTATTAGTATGTTAGTCTGTGTACACGATATCTCACGAATAAATGATCGAAAAGAGTGCGGACTGGTTTTAAAATATTATTTATGTCGCTGGCAAAATCTCTAATCATTGGCAACATTCTAATTACAAAACGTCAGAAGTTATTCGTAATTTACGATTTTCTTAACATGGGACAACAGGGCAAAATTTCACTTAAACGTTCTTGAAACGAAATATTTTTATTGTAAAGATGCAAGAACAGCTTTTAAATATCAGTTTTGATGCCGGGATGAATACGATTAACTATAAACATGCTACTTTGAAAATTTCGTAAGTTATTGGAAATTTACGAATTTCTTCACATGACACAATAAAGCAAAATTGTGCATAAATGTCTCTTTTGAGGAATATTTTCACTGTAAAGATGTCAGACTAATTTAAAAATATCATTTAAGATATTTTGCAAGAACGCTATTGATCACTCGTAAGAACGCTATTGATTTGCAGCATTCTAATTTGAAAGCTTCGTGATTTATTCGAAATTTACGATTTCCTTAACATGGAAGAGTAGGACAAAATTTCACTTGCATAATTAAAATATGTGGAAACAAATATGTGATGGGGAACTGTGCAGAGTTCACCTATGCCAACTAGTTTTGAAATATAACTCTTGAGCCATAAATGTGATTTTCAGACTTAAATTTGATCCCATGTTTTCATTAGGAGGATTTAAATTATACAAAAGTGAACGCATTATAGAAATTATTACATGAATAACAAATTTCATCAAACGTGCACTATACATGTCTCGTAAAATATATTTAATATATTGCAGGAGGGCAAGTTGTAGGGGGCACAGGATCACAGCCAAGTAAAACTTTTTAAATATTGAATATCTGAATTTTTTAAATATCATTTAGTTATGATATACATTTGAGAAATTCCATGAATTGTATGTAATACACTAAAAAAAAAAAAAAAAGATTTTCTTGTTCAAATAAAAAAAAAAAAAAAAAAATAATAATCAGTAATATGTAATAAATCTTTAAACTTTTAATATATATATGTATATATAAATTATCTTTAAGTTTAAATTTTAATTTATATCTAAGGGAAAAAAAGTAGTACAAAACTTTCTCTAAAAATCATTTAGAACATTTCCTTAAAAAAAAAAAAAAAAACTCTTGAGACATAAATGCTATTTTAAGACATAAATATGATGATATGTTTTCCTTACGAGGATTTAGAGTATACGAAAAATAACATGATAACGAAATTATTATATGAATAAAAAATTTTCAACAAACGTGTACTATGTATATTTCGTAGAATATATTTCATATATTGCAGGTGGACAAATAGTAAGGAACCCAGGCCCACAGGCAGGTAGGCCTTTTAAATATATTGAACATCGTAATTTTTTTTATGTCATTTAATTATGAGATATACTGCTGTAATATAATTTAATAAATTTTATATAATACACACAAAAAAAAAAAAAAAAGATTTTCTCTTGTTCAGTAAAATAATAATAATAATAATAATTAATATTTAATTTTTCTTCAAAATTTATCTTCTTTTTAGTATGAATTGTAATTTATATCGAAAGATCAAAAAATGTTATACGAAATAGAATAGTTATGATTTTAAACGACATATATAAATACATGTTCTTAAAAAAAAAAAAAAAAAAAAAAAAAAGTAAAGTAAATAAAACTACATATTCTCTCTTAAAAAAAATAATAATAAATAAAATAAAATAATATAGATATATATTCTTTTTTAACATAGCTCTTAATATTTAAATCGGATTTTATGGCTGAAATGTGCATCTGTATTGTCTTTGCCAGGATGGGAATGAGCAAATATCTATTAGGTTGATTCATAAATAATTTTCGATTCAGTTAAAATAGAATACACACCAATAACATTATACAACGAATATAATAAAGTATATTAGGTAATATTCCCTGCCGAAGAATAAGCCCTTCCCACATTTATCATGTTACGTATTTGTAGGTGAAGTCTTAAATAACTTCCTTTGTTTTTAGCACGTATTTATTTTTTTTTTCATTTAGTTACAAAATTATATCAATTTATTATGTATTCACCATTATTATGTATGACGTTCTCCCATCTTCTTGGCAACTTATATATTCCTTCCTTGTAAAATGTGGTTGGTTTCGATTGGAAGAAATTTTCGACAGCCTGTCTGACTTGTTCTTCAGATTTGAAAGTTTTTCCTTTCAAAAAGTTTTGTAAGGAACAAAAAAGGTGAAAATCTGTCGGGGCAAGGTCCGGGGAGTAAGCTGGGTGCGGTAAAATAGACCATCCGATCTCTAGAATTTTTTCATGTGTAACCCTTGCTGTATGTGGTCTTGCATCATCATGCAAAAGTATGACGTTTTTGCTATTGGCGAGTGTAGGACGTTTTTCATGAAGTTTCTCTTTCACTCTTTGCAGTTGCTGAACATATATGTGTGCAGTAATTGTTAAATTTGGCTTTAATAACTCGTGATGGATTACTCCTCGACAATCCCACCATACACACAATAAAATTTTTTTTCCATGGATGTCAGCTTTCGAATCTGGTAAGGGTTTTTGCTCCTTATCAAGCCACTGTCTTTTACGGATGATATTCTCATAAGTAATCCATTTTTCATCACCAGTTATTATCCTATCTAAAAAAGGCACTTTTTTTTCTCGTGAGAGCAGACTTGTAGCGATAGACAGGCGGTTTTCTTTATTCTCTTCACTGAGATTGTGTGGTACCCATACTCCTAATTTGCTGACTTTCACTAATTTCTTCAGGTGGCGGAAAATAGTTGATTGTGGTGCATTCAACCTTTCTGCTATGGCTGTAGTTGATTGGCGTGGATTTTGTTCCAATATAGCCTTTACAAGGTTGTCATCAAAGTCGGAAGGACGTCCTGTCCCCAGTTCGTCCTTTAAAGTCGTATTTCCAGAGCGGAATTTTGTAAACCAATATCTAACTGTCCTATCAGTCAGTGCATATTCGTCATCACATGACGAATATGCACTTTTTCATTCTCCATTTTAGGCGATCGGAGTAACAGTTTAATCAAACATACACTAGACAAAACGATTGTTAGAAGAATAATTGAACCACAGATTATATACTAAGACAGATGGCACACCCCCAATGAAATCAGACCAATGAGTACCGTAATGCCAGTGACGGCTGAAAGCTAATATTTGCATAATTCCATTAAAATAAAAGGTGATCGTCATTCTGATTGGTTAAAAACGAACATAATATGCAAAATTCCTCAATTTCGAAGAATTTTATTAACATTTGCAGTATGCATGCTTTGACCTTTGGTTCAATGCAAGTAAAGCCCAAATACACTACATGATGAATGCAGGGGGAGGAGACTATCTTTGCCGCCTTATATTCATTGTATAATGTTTCTGGTGTAAATTTTAACTAAACTGCAACGGAAATTATTTATGAATCGACCTAATATATGGGAATGACCAAATATCAGTTTTACAGAAATCTTTGTTAAAATTTATCTAAAACGTATTTAAAATGTTGTTTTTTCTTTTTCTTTTTTTTTTCTTTCGAAACGTATCTCTTGAAACATAAATGTGATTTTAAGACTTGAACTTGATCTTATGTTTTCATTATTAGGATTCAGAGTATAAAAAATGAAAAAATTGTAGAAATTATTATATGAATAACAATTTTTCAACCAACGTGCACTACATATTTTTCGTAAGTATATTTTATATATTACAGGAGGACAAATTGTAGGGGGACCAGGATTACAGCCAGGTAAAAATGTTTAAAATATTGAATATCTGATTTTTTTAAATATCATTCACCTAAGAGATACACTGCTGTAATTTAATGATTTATATACAATACACTAAAAAAAAGGTGGATTTTCTCTTGTTTAGTGTGAAAAAATATCAATCAGTAATATTAACTATTCCTTCCAAATTCAAATTTTCTTTGTGTAAATTGAGAGATAAAAAATAACAAATTTACAGCATTCTCTAAAACATATTTAAATATTTCCTTTTTCTATATACAGTAGAATCTCGTACAACGTGCTCCCATAAAACGCAATTTCGTATAACGCGACGAAAAATCTGCGACTATTACTCATACAACGCGATAAAGAGTCTTGTATAACGCGTAAAATAAACGAAGCACGTGACGCCATCTTTTCTTCTTTCAACCTGTTCAAAGAAGGATTGCTCCGTTACTATGCCAACACTCGACGCTTTTGGTCTCATTGCGGAATGAAATCGCCTGCTCAATGTATGTCTCCTATAAGGCGATTGTCTATAACGCAATTTCGTATAACGCGACGAAAAATGTGCGACTATTACTCATACAACGCGATAAAGAGTCTTGTATAACGCGTAAAATAAACGAAGCACGTGACGACATCTTTTCTTCTTCCGACCTGTTGAAAGAAGGATTGCTCCGTTACTATGCCAACACTCGACGCTTTTGGTCTCATTGCGGAATGAAATCGCCTGCTCAATGTATGTCTCCTATAACGCGATTGTCTATAACACAATTTCGTATAACGCGACGAAAAATCTGCGACTATTACTCATACAACGCGATAAAAAGTCTTCTATAACGCACAAAATAAACGAAGCACGTGACGACATCCTTTCTTCTTTCATCCTGTTCAAAGAAGGATTGCTCCGTTACTATGCCAACACTCGACGCTTTTGGTCTCATTGCGGAATGAAATCGCCTACTCAATGTATGTCTCCTATATCGCGATTTACTATTACGCGGAATTTACCCACGGCGTTATACGAGAGTCTACTGTATATATACACAAATTTTCAGAGATAAATTTGGATTTTAAGACTTAGATTTGATCTTATGTTCGCAATACGAGGATATAGAGTATACAAAAGAGAACGTATTATAGAAATTCTTACATTAATGACAATTTTTCAACGAACGTGAACCATATATCTTTCGTAAAATGTATTTTAAATGTTGCTGGAGAACAAACTGTACAGGGTCCTGGACCACAGCCAGGTAAAACTGTTTAAAATAATGAGTGCAATCGAAACTCGTTGAACATGAAACATGAAACTCGTTAACATAAATAACTCGTTAACATGAATAACATACTGTTAACGTGAATTTCATTTCATATGAAATGTTTCCATTTCAAGAACCCCGTCAAAATGAAAATCAGTGATATGAAGATTAGTTACTGACAAAATGGAGTACTGATAACATGAACAATTTTTCATCCCCCTTGCGATTTAAGTTAACAAAATTCGACTGTACCTAATTTTTTTCATTTTAAAATTTCATGCAATTATGAGGTATTTTGCTGTACTTTCAGAAATTATATATAATACACTAAAAAAAGTATTTTTTCTTGTTAAAAAGAATAATAATCAGTAATTTTAAATATTTCTTCCAAATTTATATTTTCTTTCTTTGAGTTTAAAATTTAATTTATGTATAAGACAAAAAAAAAAAAAATATATATATATATATATATATATATACTAGCAGGCTTTGCCCGCTTCGCTGGTCATTATATTGAAATGAATCCCCAAAACAGCATATCATTGATAATAATAAAATATCTTAAAAAAAAAAAAAAAACATTGAAATCCGTCAAAATCTAATTTTAAGTTGCCCAATGCCTTCGGCAGTCCCTTACCTGCTTTTTACTCCCCCTCCCTCGCGGTTACAGTTGAAAGTTTTACAAAATCTCATCAAAGTGCATATTTCGCACACTTAATTAACATTCACACACCAAAATTCGCCATTCTTAGGTAATTTGGACGGATTTAAGCTTCAAAATGCGGTTTTTGACCCGTCCGCCCCAAGAGGAAGGTGGGGGGGGGGGGTAAATTTCCAAAATTACTTTATATTTCATGTTGCATACACATACCTGACCGACGCATAAAAAAAATTGAGATCATGAAATTATTTAAAGCTGAGCTATGCTTTAAAACTTTTTTTTTTTTTTTTAATCTCTCCTCCCGTTCTTAAAGGAGGGAAGGAGGAGTGAATTTCGCAAAATCTCTTCATACTATGAGTTAGATACATATAATCGTCCCTTACATAAAAAATGTCCAACCTTAGATAATTTAGTGCAGCGTTACGCATGAATACATGTTTTTGCCCCCCATTCTCCAAAGGGCGGTAGGGTGGAATTTCACAAAATCCCTTTGTAGTGTGTGTTCAGTTCGATTTCCTCGTGTGTTGAGTACCCTTCTTCCAAAATCTTTTCCCTTCCCCCCCCCCCTTAAAAATCCAAAATTCCAAAATCGCAGAAAATAATTTTTTTGTACTGAAGTCTGGACTTTCGAATCTGCAATTTCTTCACCGTTAAGTAATTTGGAGCCGAGTTAAGCCTTCTGCCCCCCAAGGAGACGGGGGGGGGGGTATTTTGCAAAATTCCGTCTTAGTTGGGGGTCAGGCTCCGAAATCCGACCTGGTCACTAAAATTTGTGACCCTCTTTCCCACAGAATCGTCATGGCAGTGTTGAGTCAGTGAATCATTGAGTTTACTCTTTTATATGTACAGATTTGTTTATATTTTTTATGGACTACTTGGCTTAAGGTTGTTGTCACAAAAATAGAGTTCTTGGCGAAAAATGTCCTATCTACTTCAGTATTAAAATTAAAAATATACCCAGGATTATCAACTAATAAAGCTCTTTAATACAGATCTGAATTAACTTTCATTTTCTTATTATTTAATTTTGATAATGACGTTATGTTGTCATGTGCCTAAGCAAATTTAATATGTATTATTTTTTTTATTATTATTCGCGTGAAATATTCTTTGGCAACAATTAAAAATTAAAATAAATTATTTTAAAATTTTATTATAGAAGAAATATTTATATTATACAGAAGATTAATTAAAAATTTACATTTTTTCCGGTATAAATAGTAGCCTATGTCTTATTCCAGACTATTACCTATCTCTATACAAAATTTCATCCAGATCCGTTTAGCCGTTGTGGTGTGATTGAGTAACAAACATCCATCCAAACTTTCGCATTTATAATATTAGTATAGATTATAGTTATCGTGTACATGTGTTAGATTGAGTTATTTTGCTATCAAATTGACAAAATTTTAATTTTAAATTTCAAAACTCTGTCGTTCTTGGCGCTTATTGTATTTGGTGATCAAAAACGTAATACGAAAATATGTATGCCAGATGTATATTTTCGTAATATGCATTGTACGAAATATTGTTTCATATTATTCATTACTCTCTTAATATAAGTTGTTAAAATAACCATGATTTTTGAAAGGAATTAAATTATGTTCGCCAAATAATTTGTCGATATATTTTTTTTTTCTGCTAAGGATGACCGATATTAAATCTATTCCGCTGCAATATCGTATCTTATATCAGATACTGTATTTAGACATTTGGAAAGAAATTTGACTTCAAATTATGATAGAATATTTATCATTTTCCTTTTAATTAGTGTATTAGTTGGATATTTATTGTGTAAATATCATCCTTTGAAATGAAATGTTTGTGTTTTCAATCGAATATAGAAGTTTGCCATTTTTTTTCCCTATAGTTTTGATATTAAAAATTCAAATTTTGTCAATTTTACAACAAAAATAATGTAACGCATGGACATGATAACTAATACATATCTATACCTAAATATGGGGATTAAAATCGGGAAATAATTTTCCTCGATTTTTAATAATTTTTTACAAAAAATCCAATGGGCGTTTAACATAGGACATATTTTTCTTGAATCCACAAACGGCCAGTGACGTCATCACTTCGCTTGCGTATTAGCACTTTATCAATGTGTAAAAGAAATTTTTAATTAAAAATGACGTCAATTTTTGTGAGATGCATAATTTTTTTTTTTATAATTTTTTATCGTTCACTTTTAGATAAATGTATTTATTTTCCTGTTGAAAAAATAAATAAATTCGTTTTTTTTTTTTTTTTTTTTTTTTTTTTGGCAACAATTAAATTATGGATAAATTATTTAAATGGCTAATTTTTTGCTATTATTAGCTTACAAAATTGCTATTTTATGCATAAAAATCGCAAAAACAAAATTTTTTTTGGAATAAAAGGTAGCCAACTTTTTAAGTTAGGGTATAAGCTATCTCCATTACAAATTTCATCGTAATCCGTCGAGCAGTTTTGGCGTGAAACTCAGTCAAATAAATTCACGGACATTCACATTTATATATATATAAGATACATATATATATAGTAATTATAATAAATAAATAAAATAAAATAAAGATAAAAAATAAAAAATAAAATAAAGATAAAAAATAAAAAATAAAATAAAATTGTTTAAAAAAAAATTCTAAAACTAATTTAAAACGTTTCCTTTTTTTGTAACATAACTCTTAAGACATACATGTGATTTTAAGACATAAAATTGATCTTATTTTTTATTACAAGGATTTAGAGTATAAGAATGAAAAGATATTATAGAAATAATTATATGAATAAATTTTTTTCAAAAAACGTGTACAATACATATTTCGTAAAATACACTTTCTAATTGCAGGTGGACAAATTGCAGGAGGCCCAGGACCACAGCCAGGTAAAAATGTTTAAATATTGAATATTTGAATATTTTTAATATCATTCAATTTTGAGATACACCACTGTAATTGATATAGTTATATATGATAAGTAACAAAAAGGATTTTATCTTGTTAATTTTAAGGATTATCTTGTTAAGGATTTTATCCCCCTCAGTTAAAAAAATTATCAAACAGTAATATTAACTATTTCTTCCAAATTTCCATTTTTATTTTTATTTTTTGACGAAACTGAGAGGCTAAATAATCTCTTATATCTAAGACTATATATATATATAAAGGTAGAATAAAGCAATCCCTAGAACTGATTTAAAATATTTCTTTAATAAATAAATAAATAAAATAACTCTTGAGGCATAAATATCATTTAAGACTTAAATTTGATCTTATGTTCTTGTTTTTTTGTTAATAATAATAATAATAATAATGATCACTAATATTAAATATTTCTTAAAAATTTATCTTTTTTTTATTTAATTTAATTTTATATATAAAGCTAATAATAATAATATTAATAATAATAATAAATGAATAAAAATGTTATTTTAAGACCTAAGTTTTATCTTATGTTTTTATTACGAGAAATTATATTACACAAATTAAACTTATTATAGAAAGTATGATATGAGTAACAATTTTTCAACAAACGTGTACTATTTATTTTTCATGAAATTTAATTTATATATCGAAGGGGGACAAATTGTAAGGAGCCCAAGACCGATTTAACATCCGAACTTTTAAAATATCACTAAATTATAAGATACACTGCTGTAATTAAATAAATTATATAGAATTAAAGAAAAAAAAAAGAATTTTTTTGTTCGGATTAAATTATAATAATCAGAAATATTAAATATTCCTTTTTAATTTGGCTTTCCTTTGAGTTTACATTTAAATTTATGTCTAAGGCTAAAACAAAAGTAGAATAAAACGATTTCTAGAATAGATATAATTTTTTTTTTCCTTGAAACGTCCCCTTTGAGACATAAATGTGATTTTAAGACAAATTTGATCTTATGTTTTCATTACGAGGATTTAGAGTATACAAAAGAGAAAATATATATTTCGTAGTATATTTTTTGTATCTTGTATGAGGTCAAACTATGAGAGGCCCAAGACCACAGCCAGGTAAAACTGTTTAAAATAATAAATACAACGAAACTCGTTAACTCGAGTACTGTTAACGTGAATTTCTTTTTATATGAAACGTATCCATAACCCCTTTAAAATGAAGATTAGTTTAGTGATATGAAGATTAGTTACTGACAACATGAAGTACTGATAACATGAACAATTTTTCATCCCCCTTGCGATTCAGGTTAACGAAATTCGAACATACCTAATTTTTGTATTTTAAAATTTCATTCAATTATGAGGTATTTTGCTGTATTTTAAGAAATTATATATAATACACTAAAATAAGTATTTTTTCTTGTTCAGTTAAAAAGAATAATAATCAGTAATATTAATTATTTCTTCCAAATTTATATTTTCTTTGAATTTAAATTTAAATTTATGTATAAGGCAAAAAAAGAAGAGTAATAATAAATAAATAAAGATAAAAAATAATAATAAATAAAATTAAATAATAATAATAATAATAAAAAAATCTAAAACTAATTTAAAACATTTCCTCATTTTTTTTTAAACATTACTCTTGAGACAAAAATATGATTTTGAGACTTAAGTTTGATCTTATTTTTTATTACAAGGATTTAGAGTATTAAATTGAAAATATGTTATAGAAATAATTATATGAATAAAAATTTTTCGACATACGTGTACAATACATTTTTCGTAAAATACACATTATATTATTGCAGGGCACCCAGGACCACAACCAGGTAAAAATGTTTAAATATTGAATATCTGAATATTTTTAATATAATTCAATTCTGAGATACACTGCTGTAATTGATTGAATTATGTATAATAATAACTAACAAAAAGGATTTTGTCTTGATCAGATAAAAAAATTATCAAACAATAATATTAACTAATTCTTCCAAATTTTCATTTTCTTTGACGAAATTGAGAGGTTAAATATTCTCTTATATTTTAGACAAATAAATAAATAAATAAATAAATAAATAAGTAGAATAAAGCAATCCCTAAAACTGATTTTAAACACTTCTTTCTTTAAAAAATAAAAATAAAAATAATTAAAATAATTAGTGAGGCATAAATGTCAATTTAGACTTAAATTTGATCTTATGTTCTTATTTCGAATATTTAGAGTATATATATATGTTACGGTTAAACACCGAAATCTGGAGAATGTCGACTTTCACCGGTGAATGTCAACAAACACATAGTTGCTTGGTGTATGTCCCAAATATTTGCTACATACCCTTATTTCTGACTTCCACCAGTAAATGTCGACATTCACCATGCACTAATGGTGAATGTTGAAAAGGTCCGAGATGTATATTTTTTTCTCCGTAATTCAGTCGCGATAAATTTTTCGCCTCTCTTTCTGAGAGGAATGACTAAGAACTGAAAACAGTACATTCAAAATGAGAAAGGAAAATAATAAAAGTTAAAAACTTACTTAATTATACAGTACATTCAAAATGAGAAAGGAAAATAATAGAAGTTAAAAACTTACTTAATTATACAGTACGTTCTAAATGAGAAAATAAAATAATAGTAATAAAAAACTTACTAAATTATGTGATTCAAATCTTATTTATTGCAACAACTGAAACTATTATGACACTTTGAATTGCACAAGAGGCCCTTGCTTTTACAATTGCATTTATTTGTGGAACACTTCTTTTTGCAATGACAGCGTTTATAGCCTTACCCACCGCTTCTCGAATTAGCTGCAGCTGCTTCTCTCAGCGAAATTTCTTGAAAATGAATCTCATCAATGGAAAGTAATTTTTCTTTACAAATTACGAACTGATTACGTGTGAAAAGCTGCTTGAGGGTACCATTTTCATTTGCAAGTTTATAGAAGTCGGAGTCTTCTATTCCAACAACAACCGCTAACACATTTCGGTTATCTGTATGACCACGGTCGACATCAGGGACTTGTATTCGTACAGTATCACCAATTTGAGCAAGAGGAAATTGTTTTTGTGAGGTTCGTAACATTTTTGTTGCTTGCAGTAGAAGATTATCTTTCGCGGCCGCTCTTTTTATAGAAATTAACTCGTGTTTTTCAGTCAGAACTTGATGTGAAGACGTGGTAAATTGCAAGTCCTCTTCAATATTTTTCTTTGGAATATGGTTTTCGGTAGGACCACCACTCAAATTTTTTTCAGAAGTATTACCAGTTTCTTCAAGCTGTTCTTCGGTTTCAAAAGTATTGGCAATTTCTTCAAGTTGTTCTTCGGTTTCGATATTTGCGATTTGTTCGCTAGGCAAAACAGACGATGCTATGCCTCTTTTCGCTTTAATGCCAAACATGGCTTCATAAGGACTTTGGCGTATTCCTTCGTGGTATGTAGTGTTCTTGGCAAATTGGACAAAGGGTAAACCTTCTGACCATTTATTTGTATGGTTATCGTTCATCCATGCAGTTAGCATATTCTACATATCCTGATTGGCCCTTTCAACTGAGCCTTGTGTTTGACTATGCCGAGGCTTTCCATGAACTATCTTAACATCTTTCCACATAGCGCATATTTCGGATATGACTTGATTACTGAATTCTCTACCATTATCTGATTGCAATATTGCTGGAGCACTAAATGTTAAAAATATTGGAAGAACGTGATACGCTACTTCTTCCGCCCTCTTAGTTTTCAAAGGTCGTAGCTGGACAAACTTAGTTAAATGATCTTGATACTTTATTATGAACTTATATTCGCCAGCTCTGTTAGACTGCAGATCTATCAGATCAACTTGACATCTTGAGTTTAACTCAGAACTGATCATTGGTTTCACAACAATACCTTTCTTAGGTGCACTGTGTTTCATTTGACACTGTTTGCATAAATTTAAATACAACATTACAACTTCATATGTAATATTTTTGCATTTATTTTGCAACTCTTTAAGCATACGTGTTCTTCCTCCGTGGCCTATTCTGGTGTGAGTTTCATATAGTATACTGAACAATTCCTAATTGGTAACATAACACTGTATATTCGTTTCTCCTGGTTTTAATGGTAAAATTAACTTCTCTTCATCATTAATTTTTAAAACGTCAAAACGTTTTAATCGTCTGTAATCCAAAGGTGTGTTGCACTTAGTTTTAGCAGAAACCACTTCAGAAAGTATTTTAGAGTACTTTTCTTGAGAAAAATAAAAACAATTATCTTCTCGTTTACCCGCAATTACTGCATTTAACTTTTTAAGAAAAAGATCACGATTCACTGCAGTATCCATTCTGTATAAATTAGGGTATCGGAAAAAAAAATTAAGAAAACGTTGCTCTCACCATCAAACCTTGCGTAAGACTGACAAAGCTGACTGACTCCAAGCAGAACAAAGGATTTGGCGGGAAACAGCCAGTCGCCTCTTTGTCTGCTCTTCTCTTTTCGACCTCCACCAGAGCATAGCTGTGATTGTCGACATACACCGGTGAGGGTCCGAATGTACAAGAATGTAATAAAATATTCGATCTTTCACCGGTGAATGTCAACAAACACATAGTTGCTTGGTGTATGTCCGAAATGTTTGCTAAATACCCTTATTTCTGACTTACACCAGTAAATGTCGACATTCACCATGCACTAATGGTGAATGTTGAACAGGTCCGAGATGTATATTTTCTTCTCCGTAATTCAGTCGCGTTAAATTTTTCGCCTCTCTTTCTGAGAGGAATGACTAAGAACTGAAAACACACAGTACATTCAAAATGAGAAAGGAAAATAATAGAAGTTAAAAACTTACTTAATTATACAGTACATTCAAAATTAGAAAGGAAAATAATAGAAATTAAAAACTTACTTAATTATACAGTACGTTCTAAATGAGAAAATAAAATAATAGTAATAAAAAACTTACTAAATTATGTGATTCAAATCTTATTTATTGCAACAACTGAAACTATTATGACACTTTGAATTGCACAAGAGGCCCTTGCTTTTACAATTGCATTTATTTGTGGAACACTTCTTTTGGCAATGACAGCGTTTATAGCCTTACCCACCGCTTCTCGAATTAGCTGCAGCTGCTTCTCTCAGCGAAATTTATTGAAAATGAATCTCATCAATGGAAAGTAACTTTTCTTTACAAATTACGAACTGATTACGTGTGAAAAGCTGCTTGAGGGTACCATTTTCATTTGCAAGTTTATAGAAGTCGGAGTCTTCTATTCCAACAACAACCGCTAACACATTTCGGTTATCTGTACGACCACGGTCGACATCAGGGACTTGTATTTGTACAGTATCACCAATTTGAGCAGGAGGAAATTGTTTTTGTGAGGTTCGTAACATTTTTGTTGCTTGCAGTAGAAGATTATCTTTCGCGGCCGCTCTTTTTATAGAAATTAACTCGTGTTTTTCAGTCAGAACTTGATGTGAAGACGTGGTAAATTGCAAGTCCTCTTCAATATTTTTCTTTGGAATATGGTTTTCGGTAGGACCACCACTCAAATTTTTTTCAGAAGTATTACCAGTTTCTTCAAGCTGTTCTTCGGTTTCAAAAGTATTGGCAATTTCTTCAAGTTGTTCTTCGGTTTCGATATTTGCGATTTGTTGGAAAAACGTGATACGCTACTTCTTCCGCCCTCTTAGTTTTCAACGGTCGTAGCTGGACAAACTTAGTTAAATGATCTTGATACACCATTATGAACTTATATTCGCCATCTCTGTTTGACTGCAGATCTATCAGATCCACTTGACATCTTGAGTTTAACTCAGAACTGATCATTGGTTTCACAACAATACCTTTCCTAGGTGCACTGTGTTTCATTTGACACTGTTTGCATAAATTTAAATACAACATTACAACTTCATATGTAATATTTTTGTATTTATTTTGCAACTCTTTAAGCATACGTGTTCTTCCTCCGTGGCCTATTCTGGTGTGAGTTTCATATAGTATACTGAACAATTCCTCATTGGTAACATAATACTGTATATTCGTTTCTCCTGGTTTTAATGGTACAATTAACTTCTCTTCATCATTAATTTTTAAAACACCAAAACGTTTTAATCGTCTGTAATCCAAAGGTGTGTTGCACTTAGTTTTAGCAGAAACCACTTCAGAAAGTATTTTAGAGTACATTTCTTGAGAAAAATAAAAACAATTGTCTTCTCGTTTACCCGCAATTAATGCATTTAACTTTTCAAGAAAAAGATCACGATTCACTGCAGTATCCATTCTGTATAAATTAGGGTATCGAAAAAAAAAAAATTAAGAAAACATTGCTCTCACCATCAAACCTTGCATAAGACTAACAAAGCTGACTGACTCCAAGCAGAACAAAGGATTTGGCGGAAAACAGCCAGTCGCCTCTTTGTCTTCTCCTCTCTTTTCGACCTCCACCAGAGCATATCTGTGATTGTCGACATACACTGGTGAGGGTCCGAATGTACAAGAATGTAATGAAATATTCGATCTTTCACCGACGTATTTGGTGTTTGTTGACATTCACCGGTGAAAGTCGACATTCTCCAATTTCGGTCTTTCACGGTAACATATATATATATATATATATATATATATAATGAAACTATATACGAAATTATTATATAAATAACAATTTTTCAGCAAACTTGTACTGTATATTTTTCTTAAAATGTATTTTTTATATATCAGAAGGACAAATTGCAGGGAGCCCTAAAACACAGCCAGGAGATACTATTTAAAATATCAATATCTGAATTTTTAAAATAGCTTTTAATTATGAGATATGTTGTTGTAATTTAATGAATTATATATTATACACTAAAAAAGGGATTTTTTGTTTTTTAGTTAATAATAATAATAATAATTTTAATAATAATAATCAGTAATATTATATATTTCTTAATTTTTTTTTTTTTTTTTTTTTTTTTTTTTTTTTTAGATTTAATTTTATTTTATTTATAAAGCTAAAAAAAAAAAAAAAAAAAAAAAAAAATTAAAACTCATTTAAACATTTTCTTTTTTTGAGACATAACTCTTGAGACATGAATTTTATTTTAAGACCTAAATTTTATCTTATGCTTTTATTACGAGGAATTATATTATACAAAAGTAAACGTGTTATAGAAATTATGATATGAATAACAATTTTTCAACAAGCGTGTACTATTTATTTTTCGTGAAATATAATTTATATATCGAAGGGGGACAAATTGTAGGGAGCCCAGAACCGCAGCCTGGAGAAACTATTTGAAATATTTAACATCTGAACTTTTTGAATATCACTTAATTATAAGATACACTGCTGTAATTTAATAAATTATATAGAGTTAAAAAAGAAAAAAAAAAAGAAAGAAAGAAAGATTTGCTTTGTTCGGATTAAAATATAATAATCAGTATTATTAAATATTTCTTTTCAATTTATCTTTCCTTTGAGTTTAAATTTAAATTTATATCTAAGGCTAAAACAAAAGTAGAATAAAACATTTAAAATATATATATATATATATATATATTTTACATCTCTCTTGAGACATAAATTAGAGTTTTTAAGACAAACTTGTTCTTATGTTTTCATTACGAGGATTTAGAGTACACAAAAGAGAAAATATTATGGAAATTCTTATATGAATAACAAATGTTCAACATATATGTACTATATATATTTCGTAATATATTTTTTGTATTTTGTAGGAGGACTAACTGTGGAAGGCCAAAGACCACAGCCAGGTAAAACTGTTTAAAATAACGATTACAATCGAAACTCGTTAACATGAATACTGTTAACGTGAATTTTTTTTGATACACTGATGAGATACACTGAATAAGATACACTGCTGTAATGTAATTTAATGAATCACATATAATATTCTAAAAACGATTTTCTCTTGCTCAGTTAAAAAAGATAATAATCAGTAATATTAGGTATTTCTTCCAAATTTATCTTTTCTTTCAGTATAAATTGTAATTTATATCTAAGGCTGAATATATATATATAATATTGAATATACAGGATTTTAAATTACATACAGTCGGTAACAAAAGTCTCCAAACACTAGAAAAAAAAAATTCCTATATAAAAAAAAGTACACTTAATACAGTTTTGTTACATAAATCCTTGTCAAATCCTGTTTTTAGACTAAGATCAGGATTCGAGAAGGATTTATTTAACGAAACTGTATGAAGTGTACTTTTTTTATATAGGAATTTTTCCTAGTGTTCGGAGATTTTTGTTACCGACTGTACATACATGTTCTTCTAAAAAATAAAAATACAGTAATATAAACAAAAATAAATTATTATAATGCCTATAAAATTTTTTTTAACTTTTTACCGCTACCTGACTACAGCCAGGTAAAACTGTTTAAAAACATAGTATAAAAAATTTCTTAATGTCTTAATTAAATTTCTTAAAAAACAAAAGAAGAATAAAACATTCTTTAATACCGATTAAAAATATTTCCTTATTTTGAAACATAGTTCTTGAGATTTAAATGGGATTTTAAGACTAAAATTTGACCTTAAGTTTTCATTACGAGCATTTAGACTACAGAAAAGAGAACATGTTGTAGAAATTTTTATATGAGTAAAAATTTTTCTACAAACGTGAACTTCTGATATGATCTTTATAATACCTGAATTTTTTTAATATCATTTAATAATGAGATACATTGCTGTTATGTAATTTAATGAATTATATATAATACACAAAAAAAAAAAAAATTTCTCTTGTTCAGTTAAAAAAAAAATAATATTCATAAAATTAATTATTTCTCCCAAATTCATCCTTTCTTTCAGTATAAAATGTAATTAATATCTAAGGCTGAAAAAATATAGTGTAAAATTAATATACATGATTTTAAATTACATACTACCATGTTCTTCTAAAAAATGAAAATACAATAAAATAAATAAAAATAAATATTTTAAAACTTTTTACAACTGCCTGACTACAGCCTGGTAAAACAGTTTTAAAAACTTAATATCAAACATTTCTTAATATCAGTATAATTATGCGATTAACAGCTGAAATATTATAAATTATCTATCACACACAGTAAAAATGAATATTTCTTAGAATTTTAACTTTTTTTATTTTTAAGATTAAAATATATCTAAGATAAAAAAAGAAATAGAAGTATAAGAAATAATATTTTTGATTTTACCTAACATACCTATGATCATAAGAAATAAAAACAAAGTAAAAATAAAGTAAAAAACAAATAAATAAATAAACATGAATAAAAAAATAAAATGAAAGTTTCACTAAAACAGATTTAAATATGTTTTTTAACATTATACTTAAGGCTTAAATATTATTTTATGGCTTAAATAAAATCTTATATTTTCGTTACGATGATTTTTAATAGATTAAATATAAATTATTTTGAAAATTTTCAAATGAATAACAAAATTGTTTTAATAAATGTATTGAAATTCTTTTAAAAAATATATTTATATAGGAGGTGAAATTTTAGGGGGCCAATGAAAACAGCAAGGTTAAAATTGTTTAAAATATTGGATATCTGAATTTATTTAATATCATTTAATTATGAAATACGCTGCTGTAATTTTATGAATTATACATATTACACTTAAAAAAAAAATTCTCTTGATCATTTAAACATAATAAAAATAATAATGATAATAATAAGTAATATTAAGTGTTTCTTTTCTTTGAGTTTAAATTTTAATTTATATATAAGGCTTAAAAAAAAAATAACTAAAACGGATTTAAAACTGACTTCCTTATTTTGAAACATAACTCTTGAGACATAAATGGAATTTTCAAGTCTTAAATTTGATCTCATGCTTCAATTACGAGGATTCAGAGTATACAAAAGAGAATGTATCATAGAAGTCATTATATGAATAACAGATTTTAAACAAACGTGAACTATATATTATATATTGCAGGAGGACAAATTGTAGGGGGCTCAGGACCAACACCTGGTAAAACAGTTACGACTGTTGAATTTCAGAAATTTTTTAATATCATTTAATTATGAGATACATTCCTGTGATTTAAGGAATTATATATAATAGACAAAAATAAATAAATAAATAAAGGATTTTCTCTATCTCAGTTTAAAACAAAAATAATCAGTGATATTCCAACTTTATTCCAATTTTATTTTTTTCTTTGAGTTTAAAATTTAATTTTTATCTAAAACTAATAAGAAAAAGTATAATAAATGATTCTCTAAAACATATTTATAACATTTCCATTTTCTTTTTGAAAGATAACTCTTGAGACATAAATTTGATTTTAGGCTTAAATTCGATCTTAGGTTTTCATTATGAGGATTTAGATTATCCAAAAGAGAACGTGTTATAGAAATTATCATATGAATAAAATTTTTTCAATAAAGGTGAACTATATATTTTTAGTAAAATATATTTATATATTACAGGAGGACAAACTGCAGGGAGCCAAGGACAACAGCCAGGTAAATCTGATCATTTAATCATGAGTTATAATGCTGTAATTCAATGAATTGTATATAATGAACTAAAAAAGTATTTTCTTATCTTTCAGTTAAAAAAATAATAAAAAATAATATTATATATTTCTTTAAAATTTATATATACAGTTTATATATACAGTTATATATACAGTTTAAATTTCAATTTATATGTAAGAAAAAAAAAAAGTAGAATAAAACATTCCCTACACCTGATTTGAAACTTTTCCTTTTATTGAGAAATAACTCCTGAGACATAAATGTGATTTTAAAACTTAAATTTTTATGTTATGCTTTCATTACGAGGATTTAGAGTATACGAAAGTGAGCCTATTATAGAAATTATAATATGAATAATGATTTTTCAACAAACGTGTACTATATATTTTTCGTAAAATGTATTTAATATATTGCAGGTGGACAAATTCTAGGGGTCCAGGACCACAAGCGCGTAAAGCTGTTTAAAATATTGAATGTCTGAAATTTTTGTACATCGTTTACTTATGAGATGCACTGTAGTAATATAATTTAATGAATTACATATAATACGCTAAAAAAGGATTGTTTTGTTGAGTTTAAAATTGTAAGGGGCCCAGGATTACAAGGAAGAAAAGCTGTTTAAATATCACTTAATTATGTGATACATTGCTGTAATTTAATGAATAATATATTATACACACACACACACACACACACACACACATACACAAAGAAAAAAAAAGGATATTCTCTTGTCCAGTTAAAAAAATAAGAATCATTAATATTAAATATTGCTTCCATATTTATCTTTTCATTCAGTATAAATTGCAATTTATATGTAAGGCTAAAAATATATGGTACAAAGTTGATTGATTGTGATTTTAAATGACATATGTACATGTTCTTATAAAAAATAAAAATACAACAAAATAAATAAAAATATATTTACATATTCTCAAATATATATATATATATATATATAAAATAAAATAAATAAATAGAAACAAATAAACATAACTCTTAAGATGGATTTTATGACCGAAATTTGAGTTTGTATTTTTCATTGCCAGGAATTACTAATGCTTTCCTATGTTAATTAATATAGGTAAGATAACTCGATTTAGAACTTATGATATAAATAACAGTTTTTTGACAAAAGATTTTAAAATTCTTTCATAAAAAATTTTCTTTTTTATTATAGGGGAACAAACTGTGAGGGGCCCAGGGCTGCGGACAGGTAAAACTGCTTTAAATACCAAATATAAAAAATGTCTTAATATCAGTATAATACTGAGAAATTTCATGCTGAAATTAAATGAATTATACTTAAATAATAAAAATAAATATTTCTTAGAATTTAAATTTTTCTTTAAGCTTTTATACATATCTAATTTTTTATAGTTAGTATAAAAATTAATATTTTTCATTTTCATAAAAAAAAACTAAAAATATAAAATAAAATAAAATAAATAAATAAATAAAATCAAAATGAAATCAAAAATAAAAAGAAACCTTCTCTAAAACTGATTTAAACATCTTTTATTTAAAATTATACTTAAGACCTTAATGTGATTTTATGGCTTATATAAAATCTTATATTTTCGTTGCGAGGATTAACAATATAGGAAAGAGAAATTTTTTTGAAAATTGTTGGGCCCAGTACAACAGCCAGGTAAAATTGTTTAAAGCATTAAATATAAAGTTTATTTATTTATTTATTTATTTATTTTTTTTAAATATCTGAAAATAAGTTCAGTAATATCATGAATTATATATCATATACACAAACACACACACTCACAAAAAAAAAAAAAAAAAAAAAGTTTTTCTCGTGTTCTCAAAAATTTGTGTTAAATCTGTTTCATTAGCTATTTTTTTTTTTTTCATATTCCAAAAGCACATATTGTAGGGCACCCATGACCAGAACAAACAGGTAGCACATTTTAAAGTATTGAATATCTGAAATTTTTTTAATATCATTTAATTAAGAGAGATACATTACTGCCATTTAATGAATTATAGGCAGAACACTAAAAAAATGACTTTCTCTTATTTAGTTAAAAATAATAATAATCAGTGATATTAAATATTTCATCCAGATATATCATTTCTTTTAGTTTAAATTTTAATTAATATCTAAGGAAAAAAAAAAAAAAAAAAAAAAAAAAAAAACGAATAAAATATTCTCTAAAACTGTTTTAAAACTTTTTTTTTTTTTTTTTTTTAAACTTAACTCAAGAGAAATAAATGTGATTTTAAAGCATACATTTGATCTTATGTTTTCATTACAATGATTTAGAGTGTACAAAAGAGAACGTACTACAGAAATTATTATAATAAGAATTTCCAACATACGTATACCATATATGTTTCGTAAAATATATTTTATGCGTTGCAGGAGGAGAAATTGTTAGAGGCCCAAGCCCACAGCAAGATAAAACTGAAAAATACTGAATATCTGAATTCTTTTTTTAATAACATTGTGAGATACACTGGTGCAGTGTATTGAATTATATATAATACACTAAAAAAAAAGAATTTTTTTCTTATTCAGTTAAAAAAATAATAATCAGTAATATTAAACATTTCTTCCAAATTTACTTTTTCTTTCAATTTAAATTATAATTTTTGTTCTAAGGCTATAAGAAATATAAAATAAAGTTGAATATCTACAATTTTAAATGACATATGGACATCATGTTCAAAAAAAAAAAAAAAAAAGAAAAGAAAAGAAAAGAAAAGAAAAGAAAAATACAAGTTAAAAAAAAAAAAAACATATTTTTTAAAACACTTTTATAAACTTTTTTTTTTAACATGACTCTTAACACACAAATGGAATTTTATGGCAGAACTGAGATTTTATATTTTCATTGCAAGGAATTACTATATGGGAAAAAGAATATATTTTTGAACTTATTGTACAAATAAATTTGTTTTACCTAATCTGTTTTTAAATTCTTTCATAAAATATTTTTTTGTATTACAGGACTACAAATTGTAGGGGGCTCAGAACTACAGCCAGGTAAATCTGTTTAAAAAACTGAATATAAAAAGTTTCTTAATATCAGAATATTATGCGATTAACTGCTGAAAGTTCATGAATTATATATCATACAAAGTAATATATATATATAATTTCTCTTCTGCGTAAGTATTTTAACTTGTTTTACTAATCATTGGTACTCAAATTAATTTAATACTGTGAATAATTTTAATCGACATAAATCTCAATTAAAATTTATTATATGTTGGTATTTTCATCTATCATGTCTGCTGAGTGTTACAATCGTACTGAGAAATTTCAAAAAATATATATATTTATTTATATATGTATAGATATTTCATAGAATTTTAACTTTTCTATATCTTTATGTTTTAATATATGTTTTAATATATGTCTAATATTTAAAATAAAGTTCGTATAAAAATGAATATTTTTGGTAACATATTTTTGATATTAAAAAATAAAAATAAAAATCGATATATATATATATATATGTGTGTGTGTGTGTGTGTGTGTAAATAAAAATTCTCTATAATTGATTTAAGCTTCTTTTTTAACAATATACTTAAGAAATTAATGTGATTTTATGGCTTAAATATATGATCTTATGTTTTCGTTGCGAGGATTAGTAATATAGAAAAGGTAATTTATTTTGAAAATTGTTATATGAATAACAACATTTTTTACAAATATTTACGTAAATTCTTTTACACTATATATTTATATATTTCAGTAAGTCAAATTTTAGAGGGCCCAAGAAAGAGACAGATAAAATTGTTTAAAATAATGAATATATAATTGTTTTTAATATCAGTATAATTAGGCAAATAAGTGCAATAATTTCATGGATTATATGTCATACATGCACGCACTCAAAATTTCTCGTGTTTTCAAAAAAAAAAACGTGTCCTAAAAATTGTTTCATAAAATATTTTTTTTAATTTCAGGAAGGCGATATGTAGGGGGCCCAAGAACACAGACAGGTAAAACTGTTTAAAATATGGAATATAATATATTTAATATCATTTAATTAAGAGATACACTGGTGTAATCCAATGAATTATATAGAATACACTAAAAAAGGAATTTCCTCTCGTTCAGTTTAAGAGCTTAGTATGCAGTACGGTTAAATATTTCTTCCATTTTTTTTCTTTTTTTCTTTTTTAAATTTTAATTTATATCTAAGGCTAATGAAAAAAAAAAGTAGAATAAAACCTTCTCTAAAAATGATTTAAAACATTTTCTTATTTTAAAACGTAACTCTTAATACATAAATGGGATTTTAAGACTTAAATTTGATTACATCTTTTCATTATGAAGATTTAGAGTATACAAAAGAGAACATATTATAGAAATTAATATATGAATAACAATTATACAACGAACATGTACAATATATGTTTCATATAATATATTTTATACATTACACGAGGACAAATTGTAAGGAGCCCACCACCCCAAGAAGGTAAAGTTGTTTAAAATATTGAATATCTGAACTTTTTGAATATAACTTAATTATGAGCTACACTGCTGTAATGTAATTTAATGAATTCTGTATATTACACTAAAAAAAAAAAAAATTCTCTTGTTCAGTTAAAAAAAAAATAATAATCTGTAATGTTAAACATATCCTCAAAATTTATCTTTTGTTTCAGTATAAATTGTAATTTATATTTAAGGCTAAAAACAATATAATGGAAAATGGAAAATTTATGATTTTAAATTACATACATATAGGCACTTCTAAATATATATATATATATATATATATATATATATATATATATATATATATATATATATATATATACATATATATATATATATATATATATATATATATATATATATATATATATATATATATATATATATATAATAAAATAAATAAATTTTAACACATTCCCTTAAAAACTTTTTAAACTTTTTTTTCAACATAACTTTTAAGATTTAAATGGGATTTTAATTGCAAAAACGTGATTTTGTATAGACAGTACCAAAAATTATTGCATAGGAAAGGGAACTTTTTTTAGAAATTATTTTAAAAATAACAATTTTTTAACAAATGGTCTTAAAACATTCTCATAAAATATTTTTTTTTACATTGCAGGAGGACAAAGTGTAGGGGGCACGGGACTACAGCCAGGTAAAACTATTCTAAAACTGAATATCAGAAATTGTTTAGTATCAGTATAATTATGCGATTGACTACTGAAATTTCATGAATTATATATCGCACACAGTAAAAAATAAATAAAAAAATTACTTTTCTTTATCGTTAAGTTTTAATATATATCTAATATTTAAAATAAAATTAGTACAAAAATTATTTTTTTTGATTTTACATAACATACTTATATTCATAAAAAAGAAATAAAAAACTAAATAATAATAATAATAATAATAATAATAAAACCTTCTCTAAAATTGATTTAAACATCTTTTTAAGATTATACTTTGGACGTTAATGTGATTTTATGTTTTATATAAGATCTTATATTTTTGCTGCGGGGATTTGCAGTATAGAAAAGAGAAATTATTTTGAAAATTATTATACAGTTAACAAAATTTTTTACAACGATGTACTTAAATTCTTTTACAAAATATATTTATATATTGCAAGAGAGGAAATTGTAGGGGACTGAGGAGAACAGCCAGATAAAATTGTTTAAAATATTGAATATATAGTTTTCTTAATATCACTATAATTCTGCAAATAAGTGCAGTAATTTCATGAATTTTATATCCTACACACACACAAAAGTTTTTCTCATGTTCTCAAAAATTTGTGATAAAATTGTTTCATAAAATATTTTTCATATTTCAAGAGGACATATCGTTGGGGGTCCCAGGACGACAGACACTTATAACTATTTAAAGTATTGAGTATCTGAATTTTTAAAATAACATTTATTTACGATATACAATGCATTAATTTAATGAATTAATTTAACAATAATACACTAAAAAAAGAATTTTCTCTTTTTTGGTTTAAAATAATAATAATCAGTAAAATTAAATATTTCTTCCAAATTTATCTTTTTTTTTCTTCCTTATACAAAGTATAGGGATGCACTGTTATCCCGATTTTCGAAATGGATTTTATATCTTGCATAGCTCACAAACGAATCATCGTAGAATGTTGCAAATTTATTTATGTAACTGTTATGATATATAATTGTATACCTGCAAGTTTCGTTTTAATACGAGCTCCCGTTTTAGAAATATCAGAGACTTTACATGATTTCTCGTGACATCTGTATGTGTGTGTGCATGTATGTGTGTATGTATTTCGCAAAACACAAAAACGGTTGGACGTAGAAAATTGCAAATTACATTTTCGTTATAACATCTAGTTGTGCACCTTTATTTTTGGTCTTTCTGTGACTTACCATTTTGAGATATTTGCGAAAATTATATTCATAATGAACAAATATACAAAGGTTTTGGCCATTATATATGACCTACCATCATAGAGATTTCGCTAATGATAGAGCACGTAATGATATTATTATGAAAGTTGTCGACATCTTTGCGTTCTAGTCGACGAATGCCTTTTATTTACTGAATGTTTAGCCCGTAAATTGCAGATATTTTTGCGTGTAAAAAGCAATTCCTAAAGACATAAAAATGTTCTAATCGAGGAGTGCACTTTATTGAATATTCAGCACTTAGATAGATCGCGTAATGATATATTATGAAAGTTGCGAAATTGTTGAATGTATATTTGTTTTTGGTTCATGTACAGGGACGCATCAAAATTTTTCTTATGATTAAGGGTTATGGAGACAATTTGTTTGACCACAATGTCTGCCGCAAAATACACCCGATTGAGTTGCAGTTTTACGCGTGTACACGAGCATTACGGCATTAGCTGTATAGTATTTGGTGTATATTCTGTTTGTGGTTCGAGTATAGGGATGCATAAAATTTTTATTATTACGGCCAATTGACAGAATTCCTCTTCACCGAGACAGCCGTCGAAAAACCTGACTAATTTTATTGATTACGATAGCTTCCCCAAAGTACAGCCAATTGAGTTGCTGTTTGGTCCACATGTACACGATCCCCACAAATTTAGGTGCGCAGTTTTGAGTGTATATTCTGTTTGTGGTTCGTGTACAGGGACTCACAAAATTTTTCTTATTACCGTCAATTCACAGAATTCATCTTCACCGAAATAGCCGCAAAACCCAACTAATTGACATTCATATTGATACACATGTTCGTGAGCCACACGTTATTAGCTGTATAGTATTTGTTGTATATTCTGTTTGTGGTTTTGTACAGGGACGCATCAAATTTTTTTCTTATTATTACGGCCTGTACAGACATTTTATTTAAACATGATAGCGGTCGAAATGTACACCCAATTGACTTTCAGTTTGGAACATGAGCCCCACGAAATTAGCTGTGTAGTTTTTGGTGTACGTTTCGTTTATAGTTCGTGTACAAAGACGCATCAAACTTTTTCTTATGATTATGCATTTTTCAGACAATGTCTCTGACAGCGATAGCGGTCATAAAAGACACCCGATTAACTTGCAGTTTGTTACACATACACATGAGCCCTACGAAATTGGGTGTGTAGATTTGGGTTCATTTTCTGTGTGTGGTTAGTGAAAAGGGACGCACCAAATTTTTCTTATCATTACGGTCTATTGACATAATTCCCCTTCACCGAGATCGAACTAATATCCAATAATTGGTACACATATTCGTGAGCCTCACGTTATTAGCTGTATAGTATTTGGTGTATATTCTATATGTGGTTCGTGTACAGGAAAGCATAATATTTTTTCTTTTTATTACGGCTTGTGGAAACATTTTATTTGACCGTGATAGTGGCCGAAAAATACACCCAACTGACTTACAGTTTGGTACACATGTACATTTTATTTTGATATATTTGTTTGAATATTAATACTAAACTGAGGTATTGAGCATTTAAATCCTAGTACCAAATTTATTGAAACAGTAAAATTGAGGGGTGGATGTTATGGAAATCTACTTATTCCACGAAAATATATGTGACACATTCCTTTTCTAAAAAAAATGGTGCATAAATTTTATTTAAAAATTGTAAGTGTTGCTAGGTAGGAATTTTGAACACGTGAATGATAAAACTAAAATACAGTTTTATAAATATGTTTGAAAATTTTGAAGATATAATGGCGCCAGTTATGTCATATGTAAATTTAAATTTTTGATAAACATTTTATTATTCACGTGTAAATAAGCATTTTTAATTTTATGTTGAAAAAAAAAATAAATAAATAAATAAAATAAAATAAAAATAAAAATAAACTCGCAAAATTTATTATCATCAGTTTGAAAAACTTTAAAGGTAATTTTAAAGCTAATATAAGGTTCTAATTATCATCCTTTAATTAATTAAGAAAAATGAAAACTGGGATTTGCGGTGCTTCTCGGAGCTTCATGGAGCTCTGATGCGGTCAACCATTTGTATACAAAGTGATTGACACAAACACACATCCAGCTTTTTTTCTTATATATTTATTTAGATAAGCTATTTGTTATTTAAATATACTATAACCGTTTTAATTATTCTTTAGACTTGACTCTAATGAAGTGTTTTGAATATAGGTTAACGGTTAATTGGTCAGGCTGTGAAAGAAAGACGCCCTTTATCCTGAAACGAATAGTACAGAAAATGTTACATAAATACATAATGCTTTCGAGTGTTGAGAGACACGAATAATTTCCTTAACTTTGTAGTCGAAAGGAAAAAAGACGTAATGTTAAAAGAGCATATCAATATCCATATACTGCACATTACATTAAAAAAAATGTGCTCGTCCACACAAAGAATTCAGTTTCATTAAAGGCTATAGTGGAAACATTTGGAAATGTATTTTTAAATGTGTTAAAACATTAAGTTTTAACACATTTAAAAATGCTAATAAGTTTTCATAAGTTTAATAAGTTTAAGTTATTTTTTTAATTCCCGAAATATAAGTGTTTATTGCATTTGCAATGCATAGACAAACTACGGGAATACATGAACCTACCGCATTCATGCTTTCTGTATGATCACCACAGAAGTTTACTCTTCGGTTTTGCTGTCCTAACCACGAACATTTATGCACTTATTGATTTATTTTCTTGTTTATTTATTATTTTTATTTTTTTGAGAGAATTTTTTCTAATACGATGATTCATGCTTATTTCGGCAAGAAAAACCGCGAAAGATAGGATGTAACCCGCCAACAGAAACATAAATGCTGGAGCGACATCGATAAGAGTGAGCTTCCGCTGGCTGCTGTCGTCTTCAGGGCTGGACAGTGAAACTGGTAATTTATAATAAAAGTCCCTGTCGTTAAGAATCTTGAAATAGAGACCGGAAGCCATCAATCGATGCACAAAAATGTCTATCCATTTCTTGCAACAGAAGCCTTTGCGAATCATCATGGCACCCATACAATGGAGAAAACGATCTTCGGAGACCAAGTTTGTGTCTGCAAGAATTCTAGCTACGTCAGATTGCAATACATATGCAAGTTTTTGATTTCTGTACGTTCCATAAAGAAAATTAAAAAATATATTTGGTTCATTTAAATTATTTCTTTCTATATCCATTCCGATAATTTTTAAATTTTCCTGTCCTGAATAGTTCAGCGATACGTGAGTACCAGTCCTCATATCAGCTATGCAGTGATAGTCTCCCGCTTGTACAGCTTGTGCCAACTGTGCCACATCTCTGATGGGATTGACCGGAGGAAAAGAAAGAAAAGACAGAGAAACAGAATCATATGCGAGGCAGAGGAACATCGCGCCCAACACCCACGAGTAGACGAGAAGGTTCTCTGATGCAGAGGAAGGCCTGAAGACAGAGCCCTGCCTCAACAAGACAGCAACAACGTGAAGCAGAATTTTGTCCATCGAATACTTCCATTTCAGCGTGACGTAACACACCAGGGACATAAAAACAGAAGCTGTCAAGATAGCCACCCAAAGGGGGAAAGAAAGCGTTTGAAGGATGCCCAACACCTGTGGCTTGTACTTCGGTTTCGGAGTCACGAAAGTATCAGAAAACAGCGTAAAAGGATAAGCGAAGTCCACAACTTGTGCTGTAAGTTCAGTCATCGTGATTTGTGAGAGTGTGATATCTATTTCTGAACGGTTTATGTGTCCCATTAATCCAGTAAATGTTCCATTAGCAAGACGTCCATTTCCTTGTTCAGTGAACAGGTTACTACACCCGGTGAATAATTTTAGATGCTCGACGAGATAATGCGCTAGCAAGAGAAAATATCGGCCCTGTGTACTAGCTATACTATGTATGTAATATCTATAGAGTTCGCTTTCATTGAAATAGGATAAATCGCCCCAATCAATTAAAACACCGACTCTCAAAACATTGTCGTCCTCCATCGTTACTGAACAAAACGTTGTGTAGGGAAAAAAACACTCGGTGGATTATAGCAGTCGACAGTAATGTTTTATGGCGTAGCAAGTCTGAGGATGTCAATGAATTTTTTCCCACTTGTTTAAGGTTCATGTCGCATCATCGTAACTCCCTGTAGATTATCGTTATAACACTGAAGAATAAAATTTTATAAAGTGTCCGATTTCACTTAGTGGATAGCTTTACTTTACCAATCAACTCGATGACTACTGGTACAGTTAAGGCTCGGTGTATATAGTTATTGGAGAAGAGGTATAACTGTTTCGGATAAAATGTTGAACAGATTGATTTATTATTATATCCCCCATGTTGCCTACCATGATAAAGCAATTTATACAAATGCAGTACGAAAGTTCACTTTAAACAAAGTTCAGTGTTGTTATCAATCTTATTATTTTCTCGGAAACTTATGATTTATTATTGCATCACTCATGTTGCCTACCATGATAAAACAATTTATACAAATGCAGAACGAATGTCCACTTTAAACAAAGTTCAGTGTTGTTATCAATCTTATTATTTTCTCGGAAACTTATGATTTATTATTGCATCACTCATGTTGCCTACCATGATAAAACAATTTATACAAATGCAGAACGAATGTTCACTTTAAGCAAAGTTCATTGTTTTTATCAATCTTATTATTTTCTCGGAAACTTATGATTTATTATTGCATCACTCATGTTGCCTACCATGATAAAACAATTTATACAAATGCAGAACGAATGTCCACTTTAAACAAAGTTCAGTGTTGTTATCAATCTTATTATTTTCTCGGAAACTTATGATTTATTATTGCATCACTCATGTTGCCTACCATGATAAAACAATTTATACAAATGCAGAACGAATGTTCACTTTAAACAAAGTTCATTGTTTTTATCAATCTTATTATTTTCTCGGAAACTTATGATTTATTATTGCATCACTCATGTTGCCTACCATGATAAAACAATTTATACAAATGCAGTACGAAAGTTCACTTTAAACAGAATTCAGTGTTGTTATTACTCTTATTATTTCCTCGGAAAATTAATAAAGTAAATAAAACGCTTTTAGAAATAAAGTTCTATTAAACGTAAATAATTACGCATAGTATCGTACATTCGTAACATCGTATCGTACATCGTAAAACTCGTACATTTTCTGAACTATGCTTAGGAAATAAAAATAAAGCTAACATCAATACATTTTCTTTCGGATATTAAATGCTCATCAGCATAGTTTAGATAAACCGAAAGAAATGTTTTATAGTTTATATCAGATAATCCGAATAAACCGCTCATCATTTTCAGTTAATCAGAATATATTTTCATTGTATGTTTTAGATAGTCAGGGGAAGTATTCATCGATATATTTCAGTTAATCAGAGGGAAAATGCTCATTGGTATATTTCAGAAAAAACAGAGAGAGAGACGTTCATTAGTCAATTAATCAGGATAAAATCTTCATTATATGTCAGATAATTAGGATAAATATTGATGATTATATTTCAGATAATCAAAAAAAGTAGTCATTACGTATATACAAGATTAAGAAAGGACTACAAAACTGACGCACTGTCATTAAAAATTGCAACACTGTGATATTTATAAGTTCATAAATTTCTCGACGTTCTTTTCTTTGCGAATGGATTCAATGATATAACACATTCAACATCTCGAGCGATATTATTTTTTTACTCAAACATGCCCGTGTAGTGCATTAAAAATCACTGAAAAAATTTTACCTTGAATTTTCGGATATAATCTTTTATAGTTTATATATGCGCTATCAGCTATGAACTCGATTTTGAAAACCAAAAACAGTTTATGCACATTTGACGTGGAAATTCAACACTGAGTGGAACCTGAAGAAAGTCTGTTCATGAAAAAAACCAAACACCACACTGAGAAACAATTCTGTAACTGATATATAGAATCTAAATTGTGGCTGTAGAAAAAATAGATCCATGTCATCCTTATAAATTCTAGTCCCCTTTGAAAGCGAGTTCTAGAAACCCTAATTAGAATTCTAGAGCGTTTGCCAAATTTATTAAAAAATCTCGGCAAATAAACGCGAATACAAGAGGTAGGTTTCAGTAACAATAATCTTAGTTTATTACCCGATTCTAGAAAATAAAGAGAGAATTTATTTTTAGTACAAAAATTCAGAATATTCAAAATATTGTTTCACCATCTAGAAATGCGTTAACTGGAAATTCTCAATCATTTTGTCTATTCAGTTTATTGGCGTGCTTTATGCGCATAGCTCGGAAATCTATCTTTCTAGGTAAGGGATTTAGAAAATGACCACTTATTCATTCTAGATGAAAACGGTATATTTTTTTTTCTCTGTGCAAGTAAGATTTAGTGACACACACGTCCTGATTTTAATGATCAAGTTCTGTTATTAAAGTTAATAACAAATAATTACTATTTTGTTGATATTATTAGTATAATTAAATTATGAACAATGCTATTTAATACCATTTTGTACGCAGTATACCTGAATGCCGATTCGGCACGGTTAAACAATGAGTACAATGGCACACTAGCTAGTACAAATGGACGGCACCAAAAGCCTGAATTTATTATAGAAGACTGAACTTGTTGCTCTGCTGTATCTATTTTCGGCCCCTTTTAAACTAGTAATTGCATTTCAACGAAAAAATCAATGCGTTTTGAAACAGTTCAACAAGCAACTTTTATGAGACACTTGCTGAAAAATAAAACCGTTTTGGCAAACAACTTTTATTTTAACTTATTAGCAGACTATCGATTTTACAATCGTGTTACAATCGTTTGTTACAATCGATTTTACGAAGAGCTTCTTTCATAAATGGAATGATTTGTTTTCAAATAGCTGAAGCCGAATTTCGTAAACGGGGAAAAAAAGTCTAAATAATAACAGAGTAAACTGATGAAAGAGTTTTTAAAACAAAACTTTCTTTTACACTTTTATTTTTCTCTAACACACATGGATTTATATCATCGATTTACCCGTTTAATTACAAGTCCAAATTTAAGAGCCAATTATGTGTTTCAAACGTGTAAAGTATAATTTTGGAAATGTGAAGACCTAGATTTTACATAAAGCAGTTTGCATTGAGTTCATGTTTCACACCTATTCAGCAAAATGCAACAGTGTTTCAATTTTAAGCCTACCCTATCATTATCTCCAGTCATTTGCATGTCATTAGTTTTATTCTAAGTCGTAAAAAATAACATTAATTTTATTCTAAATATCCAAAGCTACTGTTTTCAGGTTGTGAAGCGTTGTGTGGGTAATTAAGTGTACCACGCACTGAAGAAAGTATTGAAATACAATAAAAGGAAATGGAAGTGTTAAAACGTAATGATAGTAATAAGTCTGGGTATTAAAATTTTTAAATATATACTACGCTTTGTTTCGAACGAACACTATTCAAAACAATGGAAGGAATATTTTTTAAAAAGAAGAATAACCGAAAACAAATGACAAAAATCTGGGGCGACTCCACACTACTTTCCGAATCATTTTTCAAACTTCAAACACATGATACAGTAAACTCCCGATAAAGGCGGGAGTAAAAGAAATGGTTTTCGCAAAAAAAAAAAAAAAAAAAAAAAAAAAAAAAAAAGATTGATTAAAAAAATATATATATATATATAAAGATAAGGGTTGCTTTTGTTTCAGTTTTTGTACAGTACAGTATGCTACTATAGTCTTTTTCCTCAAAAGAGGGAGTTCAAGGACATCTGCTTTCTTCTACGTTTCTTGTTTACAAGAGGTACAAAACTTTCCTCTCTTTTTCTGCACCTCACTTCTACCTGCTTTTAAAAAAGGCTACCCTGAATATTTCCTAAGCGCAGTGTAATAAAAAAAAAAAGAATGGGAGAAACTAGACAATCTCTGATTCTCCTCTCTGATAATGGGAGATATTTATGACCTTGACCCATTGCAACATTCAACTTTATTCTGGAGCATTGTAAAAACCCATCTTTTTTGCCGACTTCATAAAGGGGAAGATTCTCAATTCAAATAGTATTTTTTGTTTATTTGTTTGTTTGTTTGCTGGCTCATAACTTCTGAATAGATGCTCCGATTTTGATACTTTTGGTTTTGTTGTAAAGGTCTATGTCTGAAATAAGTCACATTGTAATATCTTTACAATCTAAAGGAAATAAAGGGGGCCCAAAAATGTCAGTCTTAGCTCTTTTAACTGCTGAACGGCTGCAGCTATAGTCATAAAGTGCAGTTTCCACTGAGGCAGGTTGTAAGTCGTTTCGAGCGGCGCTATTCAGATTCCTTTGATGTGGTCAAGCAGTTGGACCTGGCTCAACGAGGTTGTTTCGAAGGGGAAAGTGCCTGGTTCTAACCCCCAGCTGAGATAATTGAGGGGCCGGAGGCAGATATCTTTGTCAATTCTGCATGCTTCCCCTTGAAGTAACTGCGCAATCTGATAAAAAAGGGCTACAACTGATGACAAGACATTTGGCTCTTTGTGTCGGAAGCGTGATTAATGACTTTTTGAACCTTGGCCTACAGCTCGCAGTGGAAACCGGCCTTAAAAGTGATATGTAGGTATAGTAAGATGGTTAAGGTCGTGCGTTAAGAGATTCAAGCACTTACAGTGCCACCTGGTGGAAAACAGTGGAGTATCTCGTTCCTATCTCGAAAACGGTTCAAAATAGACGAAAAAGATTAATTACAAAGTTGTAGAGCATCAACAATTTAGTACGAAAAAACAGTTTGCAGACATTATAATGACAAAAATAGAATGCTTAAAACGTGCATTTGTTTGTTCACAATTTCCCATACTGTGCACGCTTGAAATGTAATGTAGCGGGTGACACGTATGCTGTGTAGTTCAAAATACAGTCACTGTAAGCGGTCACATCGATTAGCGCATAGTCTTTTTTAACCGATTTCACAAAGAAGGGAAATCCTCAATTCAAACCCTATGTTTTTGTTGTTATAACTTCGTTAGAGATGCTCTGATTTCAATACTTTTTCTTATTGTGGTAAAGATCTTTGCCTGAAGAGGTCCCATTATGACTTGATTAAGATTTAAATCGATTAACTTGATTAAGATCCCACTTTTAGCTGCTGAACGGTTGGGGATACACTCGTAAAAGTAGTATGTAAGTACAGTAAAGCGGCCATGCGCTACGAGCTGCAATTGACTACAGCCCCACCTGGCGGAAAATAGCGAAGTTAGCGTTTTATCTCGTAAACAGTTGAGTTGCAGTTGGACCTGGCTCAACGAGGTTGTTTCGAAGGGGAAAGTGCCTGGTTCTAACCCCCAGCTGAGATAATTGAGGGGCCGGAGGCAGATATCTTTGTCAATTCTGCATGCTTCCCCTTGAAGTAACTGCGCAATCTGATAAAAAAGGGCTACAACTGATGACAAGACATTTGGCTCTTTGTGTCGGAAGCGTGATTAATGACTTTTTGAACCTTGGCCTACAGCTCGCAGTGGAAACCGGCCTTAAAAGTGATATGTAGGTATAGTAAGATGGTTAAGGTCGTGCGTTAAGAGATTCAAGCACTTACAGTGCCACCTGGTGGAAAACAGTGGAGTATCTCGTTCCTATCTCGAAAACGGTTCAAAATAGACGAAAAAGATTAATTACAAAGTTGTAGAGCATCAACAATTTAGTACGAAAAAACAGTTTGCAGACATTATAATGACAAAAATAGAATGCTTAAAACGTGCATTTGTTTGTTCACAATTTCCCATACTGTGCACGCTTGAAATGTAATGTAGCGGGTGACACGTATGCTGTGTAGTTCAAAATACAGTCACTGTAAGCGGTCACATCGATTAGCGCATAGTCTTTTTTAACCGATTTCACAAAGAAGGGAAATCCTCAATTCAAACCCTATGTTTTTGTTGTTATAACTTCGTTAGAGATGCTCTGATTTCAATACTTTTTCTTATTGTGGTAAAGATCTTTGCCTGAAGAGGTCCCATTATGACTTGATTAAGATTTAAATCGATTAACTTGATTAAGATCCCACTTTTAGCTGCTGAACGGTTGGGGATACACTCGTAAAAGTAGTATGTAAGTACAGTAAAGCGGCCATGCGCTACGAGCTGCAATTGACTACAGCCCCACCTGGCGGAAAATAGCGAAGTTAGCGTTTTATCTCGTAAACAGTACGAGGTAGGGGAAAAAATAAATTACAAAGTTGTAGAGAATCATCGATTTAGTATAGAAAGAGACTTTATAAATATGAGTGTTAAAAACAAAACTTTTAACTTTGCTTCCTGCACTGTAATGTGCTGAAGCGATTTTAGAAATCAAAAAGATCTTTATTTCGATGTTTAAACTTCTGTCCTCAGTTGCAATGCATATTTGGATGCTTGTTTGAAATATGCACTGCGCACTTTCCAGCGTACCGGTTGACACGTTCTCAAAATTTCGTATAAATGTACATGAAGAGAATAATTTTTTAATGATTGTTAGGAAATTAAAAAGAATTATTTATAATAGTGATAGTCAACTGGAAGAAAATTTTGTACATGTAAGAGCATCGCTTCCCGAAGACCCTCTAAGAGGGCAAATTTTCATTATGGGTATCTTTCGAAAGAACTCGTCAATATCTTTAAAATGAATGGTTGAGCCATCGATCTGCGATAATTTAAAATAAAGTTATCTATTTGTTTTTTCATTTTAATAATAATAATAAAAAGTATTTTTTAAGATGTTATATAAAGAATAAAACTGAATGTCTTTAGTTATTGGGTGTTATACTACTTCTCTGCACTGAGAAAAAATTCTGTAACTGACATCTAGAATCTAAGTTGTGGCTCTAGAAAAAATAGTTTCATGTCATTCTTATAAATTCTAGTCCCCTTGGAAAGCGAGTTCTAGAACCCCTACTAGAATTCTAGAGCGTTTGCCTATATTCTCGAGGGCAAAGTTATTTAAAAATCTCTGTAAATAAATGAGACAACAAGAGGCAGGTTTCAGGAACTAAAATCTTAGTTTATTACCAAATTTTAGAAAATCAAGCGAGAATTTCTTGCAATACAAAGAATTCCGAATATTTAGAGTATTCGGAATATTCAGAATATTTTTTCATCATCTAGAAATGTGTACACTAGAAATTCCTGACCATTTCGTCTTTTCAGTTTATTGGCGTGCCTTACTCGCATAGCTCGAAAATCTATATTTCTAGTTAAGGGATTTAGAAAATGGCCACTGATTCATTCTAGAGGAAGGCGGTATATATTTTTTCTCAGTGTGGAATGGAAATCGCCTGCATTCATCAAAGAAGACAATTTTAATAAAGTACTTTTACTGAGTAAAGTTGTATCAGAAAATAAAAAAAAAGTCATGTGGTGGCCACAGCATACTAGTTACTGAGGGAATTTGCATAGGAAAATATGGAAGAAAGTCATGTGGTGGCTACAGCATACTAGTTACTGAGGGAATTTGTAGGAGAAAATATAGAAGAAAGTCATGTGGTAGCCACAACATACTAGTTTTTATTGTTTTTACATCCTATAGTATTATAAAATGCAAATATTTGTACTCTATGGAGAATATTTTCATCGTTTGTATTATGTTTTTTGTGCAATAGCAATTTTGAGCAAGAATATTTTTTTTTAAATCTCATTTCCAGCCCTTTTATGGTTCACTAGCGATGTGCATTGTCTGCGGAACCCATGCCAACCAATTTCGTTGATAAAATTTTAAAGTGCAATAGCGTCTAAATGATTTATTCGATTGAACTTTAAATTTATACACACACTCTCAGAAACGGATGCTCAAATTTAACGAAATTTTCTTTAATTTTGACGAAATCGTTTCCAGAGAAATACTCCGAGCGAATATTTCGTCAAATTGAAAAAATTACTTTCGTCATTTGTTTGAACATACGAATTTCGTCCAAAGTGAAGAAACATTTTTTTCATCCTAGTTTCGTTATACAGAATAAAATACAAATTATAGAAATGTAAAATTATTTGGAAGTTCGTTGCTTTGGACAATTAAATCCTATTTATATTTGATGAAAATATAAATAAAACAGAACAAACAAATAAAAGACATTGTAACATAACGCCGAAACAGCACAGGAAAAAAAAAATGTGTCGGTAAGGCTGGTTGGTTGATTGGGTGTGTTTTACAGATGGGTAATTGGCGACGGCCTGAGACACACCCCTAGAGTTGGTCCGGAGACATGCCACCACAATTTTGATCCTCCACGGAAGGAAATGGCGGTAAGGAAAGCTAGCACCTGGTATTGTGAGTAAACAGTTTCGTCAAATCTGTACTGATAAGTATAAAGGATTTAAGTCCGTATTCTTGATTTTTCAGGAAACGAAAAATAAAATTAAACTGTCTAAAAACAAATCAGAAGAATCGATTAGAGAAAAGGGATTATGTTGATTTATACCCTTTATACCATTCAGTGATTGTCAACCTTCATTTAAAAACAGGAAAAAACTGAATTAAATATTTTATACCATACATGAATGGTAAATTTCTGATTTGAACCCTTTTTTACCAATCGATTTTCTCAAAGACTAAATGACATAGACTTAAATCCTTTATACCAATCGATTGGGAATATTTTTCTGAGTCTGACTATGTACTTAACTCAAAATCGATATTTTTGGACTTAAACCCTTTATACTTATCAGTACAGTATTTGAGTGTTCACGTTTCCTCAAAAATCACGTGATCGCTTGACGAAATGGTTGTCATAAACAGCGAAATTAAATCCGAGGATGTTTGAATCGTCAAAATTGAGTATATTATTTCGAAGAGTGCATGTTATAGGTCACCGTCATATGAAGTGTATAGATTTTGATGAATCTAGCACTTATGAATATAGCATTTTGATGAATATAGCATTTTACAGAAACACAACTAAAATTTTTTCTCATTAAGACCTTAGGGCTCAAAATTTTTTAAATGCAACAGAGTTAAATTAACCAACATACTATGAGTAAACATCCTATTGTAATTTTCTTTGTTGTTTATCTGATGACTTCTTTTACTTTAACTTCTTTAACCCCTTAACGCGCGCTGTCCTCGCTGCGAGGACGCAAAATTTAAGATCCAGCTGCAAAAATTCATCCTGGAAATTTTTTAGCAAAAATTTATGTTTATAACATTTTAGAAAAGGCCTTTTTTTCAACCTTAAAATTAAAAATTTTTTTTAGTTTAATTTAGTTCATGAATTCCGGTGGCAGTATAATTTAAATGATCCGAATTGTCTTGCGCCGCAAAGGGTTAAAGAACTGTTAATTACTTAATGCTTGGAAAGTCGTGTGGAGTCACTCCAGATATTTTATTTATAAGCAACATGTAAAATTTCGTTATACATGTATATTTAATATATATATATTTATTTAAGTGGAATTCATTTTACATTACGATTAAATTAATAAATGAGCTTCTTCCCTTTTTTTTTTCTTTCTTTCATTTTGCAACAAAGTTTCAAAATGCTTATGACTTCAGTTTGTCTGTTTGTCTGTCAGCGTTCTAACTCCTTTAAATAATCATGGAATTCCTTGAAACTGATATATGTTATTCGAGTTTACTATGCGATGTTATCTGTAGAAAGTAAAATAAGTACAACTACTGGTTTGTGTACAGGGGCACACGAAAGAATACCAAAGTATTACGTTCCATCACAAGTTTTTCTAAAACGTATTACAATACATTTATTTTCCACAAATCATAATGTAATAGACGTATTCATATAAACAACAACAATAAAAAAAATCTGGAGTGACTCCACTCGACTTTCCGAACATTGAGTAATTAACAGTTTTGTAGATAAAGTAAAGAAAGAGTAGTTGTTAAACAAACAAAAGAGAGAAAACCATAATAGAGTGTGAGTATTTTTCTCCATCTATTACACGTTGTTTTATTTAACGCTACTGAACTTTGAGCCCATAGATCATAATGACAAAGAAATTTTCGTTGTGTCCCTGTAAAAACCTATAAATGTTAGATTCACCAAAATGCTTATAGTTAGTGCAACAGTGATTTATAATACTCATATAAATTTTCAGCTGAATTCAATAAGGCGTTTAGATGCTATCGTACTTTTAAAAATTTAGTCCCATAGGCCATAATGATAAAGAATTTTTCTTTGTGTCCCTGTAAAAAAACTGTAAGTGCTAGATTCACCAAAATCTATACAGTTAGTTCAACTGTGATCTATAACATGTGTACAATTTTTTTGCTCGGATTAATAAGGCGTTTAGACACTATCACATTTTTAAAAATTTGGCCCCATAGGCATAATGATAAAGAATTTTTCTTTGTGTCCCTGTAAAAAAACTATAAGTGCTAGATTCTCCAAAATCTATACAGATTGAGTATTTGTGATCTATAATATGTGTATAAAATGTTTGCTCAATTGAATAAGGCGTTTAGATGCTATCGCACTTTTAAGATTTTGCTCCCATAGGCCATAATGATAAAGAATTTTTTTTTGTGTCCCTGTAAAAAAACTATAAGTGCTAGATTCACCAAAATCTATAGGGTTCGTACTATGGTGACTTAAAATATGCGTACCAACTTTCAGGTTAATCGAACGAAGCGTTTAGACGCTAGTGTGTTCACCCACAGACATACACACATACACACATACATACACACATACACACACACATACATACATCATCGTAAAAATAGTGAAAACGGACTCATGGGACCTCAAAACGTATAGAAACATCAAAATCTCGAATTCGGATTTTTGACATGATTACAATACTTTCCTCACTATAGTGTTCGAAAAGTAAAAAGGGCTTCCCATGGAATACAGTGTTTTTAGCATTAAGATTTACAAGGTAGCACAAAAATATTCAAATACATTAGGGATTATAATTGGAAATTTCATCAATTACATTTTTGCATTTGTTAAGCGCTTTAAACATTATTAAACAAATGTTCAAGAGAGATTATTATTTGAATTAGTTTATCTCTATCTCTTTATGTCTTTCTATCTGTCCGCCTGTAGCCTTAGCAAATATTTTTAATTTAAAAAAAATTATATGTGTTACTCAAGTTCCCTATAACTTGTTCCCTTTTCAAAATGGTCTAACTAGCATAAATGGTTTTCATACAGGGACACCCAAAAGAGTGCCAGTTTTATGAGAGACATTTTTATATAGCATATTTAAATAACTGTGTACTCCACAAAACGTAATGTAAATGATATTTATTATTCATATGCTAAAAAATATTTTCTGCAGTATATGGTATATTTAATTTTTAAATTTACAGGGTGTATTAAAATATTTAGATACATAACATAATTACATACATTTAGATATATTAAGCTGCTAAGATTCAAACACATGATAGAGGGTTTTACTATGATTACTAATAATTACGATACAGACATTAATGAAATTATTAGTAACCATAGTAAAAAACTCTACCATTATAAATTAATGTCATTTAAGATTACATCAGTACTGCCATTCTGGTTTGTTCGGATCCTCAAATTTTACAAGAAGAATTAAATTTTATTAAGAAAATTAATGATAACCAGAATTTGTAAATAATTTCTCAATTTTAATGGGGCTAATTGTTCTAGTAAAATGTTATTTATATAATGTTAAGAAATTTAAATAATGCTATTTCACGAAAAATCAAAGAAAAAACCCTTTGTACCTATCTTTTTGTCGCAGGGTGTATAATAATATTCTCGTGACTTTTGTGGTTAGATGAGTAGCAATTTTTTTCTTTGCTTATTTTTGAAAATGTTCATGGACTGGAACGTGCCTGTTTATTTACGAATAAATTACCTCACAAAAAATATCAGTGTTTTCATAACAATATGTATATTCCTATAGGGTATAACGTAATCATATGGTATCTACATCGGATTTTTAGTTAAAATTTTATTTTATATCTAAGGCTAAAAAAAAAAAAAAAAAAAAAAAAATGTAGATTAACACATTCTCTAAAACTGATTTAAAACATTTCCTCTTTTTTTTTTTTTTTTTTTTTTTTTTGTAAAATTTTTGACACATAAATATGAATTTATGTCTTAAATTTTATCTTATGTTTTCATGACGAGGATTTAGAATATATAAAGAGAACGTATAATATAAATTATTATATGATTAAAATTTTTTTAAGAAATATGACTAGGGGAAGCCGGGGTAATAAGAGACAGGGGTTATAAGAGACGCAGTCAAAAAACCCACCAAAAAATATACTTAGACAACTTTAAAAATGTGTAATATTAAGTATCATGTGTATTCTTTACTACAATACACTTATTGAGAAGTTTATAACACATTTTGAATTCTTTTTATACGACGAAAAAAAAACCTTCACTTTCAACTTACCCTGAAAGTTCGTGACTTTTTCTAAATTTTTCATTCTTTTTTTTTTTTTTAGGTAAGATGTTTGGGATTTATTAATGTGTAACCTTTTGACCAAGACTATGACTTTGATGTACAATTTTTTAAAACCTTGAAAGCATTCTTTATTTACATGTTCTAGGCATGTTTCTTATTACCCCATTTTTATTTTTTGTGGGGGTAATAAGGGACTCATGTCCCTTATTACCCCCACTGTTAATTACTGTGCCCCCCCCCACCCCCCATTGTAGTTTCTGTTAATTCTGCCTGACTAGTTTACGAAGAGTTTACCAAATGTTAGGTCCAGTCTAAGTTTACCAAGAGAACTTTTTTTTTTCGCCTTAAATTAAAAAGCAGTTTTACTGATTTGGCTAGACCATATTTAGTTGTTATGATTATGTAAATTTATGTTTAGAATGTGTATAAGTTAGTATTTAGTCATTAATACTTCATTACATAATAAATAAGTTCATTTATAATTACTAGAAAAATCTTTTATAACATTTTGTTCGCTTGTATACACTTCAAAGATACGTCTTTTTTGCCTACACTTTAGAAAATGGGTAAAATATTTTCTGCCTATTTAAAAAATTATATTGATGTTTTTGGTTAATCCCTAGGTTATGTTGATTATGTAGAACTATCATTAAGTACAATATTATATTATTTAGGATCTAATATTAAAATAAATGAATTTTCCAAACACATTTATGACAGTTAATTTTCGAGAAAACATATTTTTTGGATGAATGTAAATAATAAAAATTAAAAACTATTGGCTGATTCAGAATTGTTTCCAGATGTCTTTTATTATCCCATATGATTTTACATTGTTATATATGGACAGTTACAAGCCTGGTCTCTTATTACCCCACGTGGGGTTATTAGAGACAAGGATTTAATGAAAATTTAAAAAACAAAATTAACAAAAAATTTAAGTTCAAAAATCACCTAAAAAATCAAGAGGAGTCCATTTAATGAAATTAATACGAGACATTTATTTCAAGTTATTTGGATTAATAGTATAGATTTTATTAATAATTTTTGTCTCTTATTACCCCTTTTGTCTCTTCTTACCCCGGCTTCCCCTATATGCGTTTCTTTAAACATATTTTATACATTGAAGGAGGAAAAATTGTAGGAGGCCCAGGACCACATCCAGGTAAAACAGTTTAAAATATTGAATACTTATTACTTATTTTTTGATATTTTATTATGAGATACATTGCTGTAATTTAATGAATTATGTATAATATACTAAAAACAAATTCTCTTGTTCAGATTTAAAAAAATAATCAGTCATAATAATTATTTTTTCAAAATTTACCTTTTCTTTGATTTTAAATTTAAATTTATATCTATGGTCTTAAAAAAAAAAAAAAAAAAAAAAAGGTAGAGTGCATAAAAGAGAATGTATTATAGAAATTATTATACGAATAACAATTTTTAAAGAAACGTGAACTATATAAGTTTCATAAATTATATTTTATATATTTCAGGAGAAATTGTTGGGGGTCCAAGACCACAGCCAGGTAAAACTATTTAAAATGTTGAATATCTGAAATTTTTAAATATCATTTAATTATGAGACACGCTGCTGTAATTTATTGAATTATATGCAATTCACACACACACACACATACAAAAAAAAAAAAAAAAAAAAAAAAAAGGACATTCTCTTGTTCAGTTAAAAAAAAATAATAATAATCAGTAATATTAAATATTTCTTCCAAAAATATACATTTTCTTTGAGCTTAAATTTTAATTTATAGCTAAAGAAAAAAAAAAAAAAAAAAAAGAAGAAGATAAAAACTTTTTCTAAAACTGATTAAAACCATTTCCTTATTTTGAAACATAACTCTTGAGATTGATTTTAAGACTTAAATTTGAAGATATGTTTTCATTGCGAGGATTTAGAGCGTACAAAAAAGAACGTATTATAGAAATTTTTATAAGAATAACTACTTTTCAACAAACGTGTAGGGAAGCGGGGGACTAGCTGTCACAGGGGTAAGAAGTAACACGTAATTTGCAAAATAGTTTGTAACATTTGTAATTAAATATTTTTATAAACATAGTACTGATGACGCGCTTTATAATGTAAGCACAATCGGTGCTCCACAAAAATGGTCAATGAGAGGTACTGTACACGTGCTTCGTTTTAGCTAGTTAGTGGAAAAAAAAAATATTTCGTAAATTTTGATTAAAGTTATGGTAATTTATACTTTAACGAAATGTTTATAGCTATTTATTTAGTCTGTGTGTTAAGTTAAAAAATGCATGTTTAATTTTTTTGTATAAATTTTTATATATTTTTTATAAATAAACAAAATGTCAAAATTCATACGAGGGGAAAGTTTAAACAAATTTTTGGGGCAAGTTGTAACATGTTAGAGGAGTGCCTTGTGGAGATGCCTACAGCCAGAGCTCGAACGAAGTCTCCGCCCATTTTCAGGAAACTTTCAGAAATGAAAATTTTTTGGCTTCTTTGCCAATACTATATTTATACAGAAATATTTTCTGTGTTTTTATATTATAGTACCGTGATTATTTAACCACGAATTAGAATCACGATATAATCGTGAATTAGAGAATATTGCATAAAAATAGTGGTAGAAAAAAAAAAAAAAAAAAAAAAAAAAAACAGAAATTTCTCATCAATGAGAGTGCCCTGAAAGAAGAGCGGATAATTTGAGTTCTGCTAAACACTCTCTGTGGCATAAGAATGGATATAATGCTTAATTTGCAAAATGTGTGCAGATATTAAATGCATGAGAGGGAACAAAATCTCATTTGCTTGAATTAATTTAAACTTTGACTAAGATTGACTTCTATGTTGATTTTCTCTCTAATTTTTTCTTTATTTTACTGTAATCCCTTTGATATAATTCATTGTTACTATACCAAGAAGGTTATAATTTAATATTAGTTATTAATTGCCTTTTTTATTAAATTAATAAATGATTGATAACAAAAAACATTTTGAAATACTGTCGTTTTTATTGTTAGGGTTCCTTTTGAATACATTACAATTTGCCCCAAATCCTAAGCAAATTGTAACAGGCAAAAATTTTTGAAAAAATATATTTTTTTGCTAAAATCAGCAAAATTAACGAAAGTTTTTTTTTATGAATATGATAGATGAATATGCATGCTATGGAAAACAGTATTTGTAAACAGGAAAACGTAAATACGTTTCAAAAATACACTTAATTTTCCAGAAACTGTTACAACTTGCCCCACGCTTCCCTACTATATGTATACATATTTCGTAAAATATATTTTATATATTGCAGGTGGACAAATTGTTGGGAGCCCAGGACTACAGGCTAACTTATTGAATATCTAATTTATTGAATAAATTATTGAATAAATTATTAAATTATTGAATATCTAATTTTTTTTTATATATAATTTTACAATGAGATACATTGCTGTAGTTTAATGAATTATATATAATACACTAAAAAAAGAATTTTCGAATGTTCAGTAAAAAAATAAATAAATAAAAATAAATAAATAAATAGCAATCAGTCATATTAAATATTTCTTCCTAATTTATATTTTCTTTCAGTATAAATTGTAATTTATATCTAAGTTAAAAATATGATTATGTGTTATAATATAATATTTTATATGTTATAATATAAAACTGAATATTTATGATTTTAAATGACATAGATACATATACTCACTGTAGAGATGTCAGACTAATTTAAAAATATCATTTAAGATATTTTGCAAGAACGCTATTGATTTATAGCACGCTATTGATAACTCGTAAGAACGCTATTGATTTGCAGCATTCGAATTTAAAAACTTCGTGATTTATTCGAAATTTACGATTTCCTTAACGTGGGAGAAGAGAACAAAATTTCACTTGCATAATTAAAATGTGTGAAAACAAATATGCGATGGGGAACTGTGCAGAGTCCACCTGTGCCAACTAGTTTTGAAATATAACTCTTGAGCCATAATTCGATTTTCAGACTTAAATTTGATCCCATGTTTTCATTAAGAGGATTTAAAGTATACAAAAGTGAACGTATTATAGAAATTTCCTATATGAATAACAATTTTACAACAAATGTACACTATATATGTTTCGTAAAATATATTTAATATATTGCAGGAGGGCAAATAATAAGGGGCCCAGGACTTCAGCCAGATTTAAACTGTTTAAAATATTGAGTATCTGAATTTTTTAAATATCATTTAATTACGAGCTACATTTCAGTAAATCAATGAATTGTATATAGCTAATACACACACACACACACACAAAACAAAAGGGGTTTTCTTGTTCAGTAAAAAAAAATAATCAGTAATATATAAATCTTTAAAATTTTAATATATATATATATATATATATATATATATATATTATTTTTTTTTTTCGTTAAGCTTAAATTTTAATTTATATCCTAGGGGAAAAAAAAAACAAAAAAAAAAAACGAAGCAGTATAAAACTTTCTCTAAAAATCCTTTAGAACATCCCCCCCCCCCTCCTTTTTTTTTTTTTTTTTTTTAATATGATTCTTGAGACATAAATGTTTTTTTAAGACATAAATATGATGATATGTTTTCATTACGAGGATTTAGAGTATACGAAAGATAACATAATAAAGAAATTATTATATGAATAAAAATCTTTTAACAAACGTGTACTATGAATGTTTCGTAGAATATATTTCATGTATTGCAGGTGGACAAATAGGAAGGGGCCCAGAACCACAGGCAGGTAAGCCTTTTAAAAATATAAAAATATTAAATATCGCAATTTTTTTAAATGTCATTTAATTATGAGATATACTGCTGTAATAATTTAATGAATTATATATAACACACTTAATATATATATATATTTATTTATCTTTTTCAATAATAATAATAATAATATAATTAATATTGAATATTTATTCAAAATGTATCTTTTTTTTTCAGTATGAATTATAATTTACATCGAAAGATCAAAAAATTTTATAAGAAATTGAATAATTATGATTTTAAATGACATATGTACATGTTCTTAAAAAAAAAAAAAAAAATATATATATATATATATATATATATATATATATATATACAATAAAGTAAATAAAAATAAATAAATTTACATATTCTCTCTTAAACAAAAATAAATAAATAAATAAATAAAAATTAAATTAAATTAAATAAATAAACGAATAATATATATATATAGATATATACTACATAGCTCATAAGATTTAAATCGGATTTTATGGCCCAAATGTGAATTTGTATTATCTTTGCCAGAAATTACTATACGGGAAAGAAAAAATATCTGTTTTAGAGAAAAATTTTAACAGACCAGAGAGAACTGATTTTAGAGAACAGATTTTAACATCCAATTTTTTAGAGAACAGATTTTAACATCCATTTTAACATTATACTTAGGACCTTAATGTGATTTTATGTCTTAAATATAATCTTATATTTTCGTTGCGAGGATTTGTAATATAGAAAAGAGAAATTATTTTGATAATTGTTATATGAATAACAACATTTTTTACAAATATGTACTAAAATTCTTTTACAAAATATATTTATATATTGCAAGAGGGGAAATTGTACGGGGTTCAGGACAACAGTCAGGTAAAATAGTTTAAAGTATTGAATATATAGTTTTTTTCATGTTAGTATAATTATGAAAATAAATACATTAATTTCATGAAATATATATCATACACACAAACATATATACACACTCAAAAAAAAAAAAAAAAAAAGTTTTTTTCGTCTTTTCAGAAAACTTGTGCTAAAATTATTTCATAATATATATATTTTTTTCATATTCAGGGGAACATATTGTAGGAGGCCCAGAACCACAGGGAGGTTATCTGTTTAAAGTATTGAATATCTGATTTTTTTAAATACCATATAATTACGAGACACATTGCTTTAATTTAAGGAATTTTGTAGAATACACTAAATACGATTTTCTCTTGTTCATTTTAAAATAATAATAATAATAATAATAATAATAATCAGTAATATTAAATATTTATTTATATTTACCTTTTTTTTTTTCTTTTCGTTTAAATTTTAATTTGCAAAAAAAGTAGAATAAGAAGTTCCCTAAAACTGGTTTAAAACATTTCCTTTGTTTTAAACATATCTCTTGAAACATAAATGTGATTGTAAGACTTAAGTTTGATTTTATGTTTTTACTACAAGGTAGCAGAGTGTACAAAAGAGATCATATTATAGAAATTATTGTATGATTAACAATTTTCCAACATACATGCACTATACATGTTTCGCACAATATATTTTATACGTCGTAGGAGACCCAGGACCAGTGACAGGTAAAACTGTTTAAAATATTGAATATTTGAAATTTTTTAATATCATTTTATTATGAGATACACTGCTGGAATTTAATGAGCTATACATAATACACTAAAAAAAAGATATTTTTCTTGTTTAATTAAAATATATATATATCAGTAATATTAAGCATTACTTCCAAATTTTTCTTCCTTATTTTTTCTTTGAGTTTAAATTTTAATTTATGTTTTACAAGGAAACATTCGAAAGGTGTCTTCTTCAAAATATATTGTAAAAAATATATGTGATTTACTCTTCATAAAACACAAGGAAGTGAAAAAATTATAGGCTGAAATGAATTACAGCGACCACAAAAAATTATCAAAATTAAGCATATATGGCGATTTAGCGCTGTTAGGCGTTCAGTTCCCTTGCATTAAGATTGCCCTGTACGAACAGAACCGTGCTCTGTTTCTCCGCCAAGTACTCAAAATCAATCGCCTAATAATGTGAAATCGCCAAATATGCTTAATTTTGAGTCGCTGTAATTCATTTCAGCCGATAATTTTTTCACTTTCTGGTGTTTTAGGAAGAGTGGAATCGCATATATATTTTTTTTCAATATTTTTTGAAGACGACACCTTTTGAATGTTTCCTTGTCAGTTAAAAAAAAAAGAAGAAGAAGAAGTAAAATAAAACATTCTGTAAAACAGATTAAAACATTTCCTCTTTTTGAAATATAATTCTTGAGACATAAATGTGAATTTACGACTTAAATTTGATATTATGTTTTTATTTCGAAGAATTTTAGGAGGCTATCTGTACGAGGATCTTATGTTTTCGTTACCAGTAAACAAAAGAAAATGCATTATAAAAATTATTATATTCATAGCAATTTTTCAACGAACGTGTATTATATATTTTTCGAAAAATATATTTTATATATTGCAAGAGGACAATTTTTAGGGGGGGGGGGGGGGCAAGACAACTGCCAGGTAAAAATGTTTAAAATATTAAGTATGTGAATTTCTGTAATAGTATTTAATTATGAGATAGATTGCTGTAATTTAATGAATTATATATAATACACTAAACAAAAAGGATTTTTCTTGTTCAGCTAAAATAATAATAATAATAATCAGTAATATTAAAATATTTCTTCCAAATATATCTTTTCTTTGAGTTTAAATTTTAATTTATACCTAAGCTTAAAAAAAAAAAAAAAAAAAAGTAGAATAAAAAATTTGTCTAAAACTGAATTAAAACATTTCCTTATATTGAAATATAACTCTTGAGACGTAAATGGGATTTTAAGACTTAAATGTGACCTTATGTTTTCATTACGAGGATTTAGAGTATACGAAAGAGAACATATCATAAGAATTATTATATTAATAACAATTATTCAACGAACGTGTATAATATATGTTTCGTATAATATATTTCATATATTGCAGGAAGACAAATTGCAACGGGCTCTGAACCACAGATAGGTAAAGTTGTTCAAAATATTGAATATCTGAATTATTTTAATATCATTTAATTAAGAGATACATTGCTGTAATTTAATGAATTATATATAATACACACATAGACACACACACACACACAAAAAAAAAGGATTTTCTCTTTTTCAGTTAAAAAAATAATGATAATCAGTAATAATAAGCAAGAACCACAGAACTGGCTTTTAAAAGTTATAATTACGAAAATTTGAATAAACACCATAAAATGCAATAAACTCGAGTTTCTCGAATTTTATGGTGTTTATTCATAGTTTTGTAATTATTAATAATCAGAAATATTATTTTCAAACTTATCTTTTCTTTGAATTTAAATTTTAATGTATATTTTAGGCTTAAAAAAAGTAGAATAAAATATTCTTTAAAACCGATTTAAAACATTTCCATTTTTTGAAGCATAATTCTTCAGACATAATTGTGATTTTAAGACTTAAATTTTATCTTATGCTTTTTAGCAAAATTAAGAGTATACAAAAGAGAACGCATTATAGAAATTATTACATGACTAACAATTTTTCATTAAACGTGTTCTATTATTCAGGGTGAGCAGAAAATCAGTATACATTTGGAAAATTAATAATTCACGAAATTATGTAGGTATAGTGAGGTAAAAATTGACACACATGCTTGAAAGGACATGGGGTTTTATTGCAACCAAAAAAAAGTTTAGAAAATGTCTGACAGATGGCGCTTCATGTAATAAGAAAAGTAATAATTAGCATAACAAATTATGACAAAGCAAAGACGATGTTCTACAGAACGAATGCTCAGAATATCGATCGTCATTACTCAACAATAGCTGTAGTCGAGGGAAAATGTTGTAAACATTACTGTACAGCATATCTATAGATATGGTGAAACATTCGCGTCGAGTGTTGTGCTTTAGCATCCCTATTGATTTCGGTCGATTGCGGTAGACTTGCAACTTCAGGTAACCCCAGAGCCAATAATCAAACGGAGTGAGATCTGGAGACCTGAGAGGCCAAGCATGAAGAAAGTGGCGGCTCAGCATGCGATCATCACCAAACGACGTGCACAAGAGACCTTTTACACGTCTAGCAATATGGGGTGGATCGCCATCCAGCACAAAAATCGTATGTTCCAGCGGGTGTTTATAAGCCAGGCTAGGGATGATCCGATTCTGTAACATATCGGCGTGCCTCTCACCTGTTATGCTAACAATTACAAAAAAAGAATCATGCATTTTCTCGAAAAAAAAGGACCCGATAACGGTAGATGTGGTAAATCCACACACCACCGTGACGTTCCCGTCGCGCAATGGAGTTTGTATGAAAGTTCTATGATTTTCGGTAGCCCAAATTCTGCAGTTGTGTGAGCTGACAGACCCTCGGAGTGTGAAATGGGCGTCTTTGGTCCTCAACACGCTAGACTACAAATCGTCATCTTCCGCCATTTTTGAAACGTCCACACCGCAAATGCTCTCCGCTTCACAAAATCGTCGGGTAACAGCTTATGATGACGCTGGATTTTGTACGGATAGCATCGGAGGGTACGCCTTAGTGCTGCTCAAACAGAAGTGTATGGAATGCCAGACGTGCGACTTCACGGGCGCTGACTTCCCCCTGCGTAGATGAACCCGCTACAATCTTCATTTCTTCCCACGGATTAAAAGATAAGGATATATTACGAATGTTACGGAAAGGTAGTAATTTTCATCTTACAGATAGAGGGCGACCAAATCGCGAAAATACACCAATCAGCGCGTGTTTACATTTCTGGCTGTTTGTTCATAGGTCGTTCTCGGAAATCGGATGATGACTGAAGCTGAAGGTGCGGGCTTTCTCTTTCTTCCGATAAGTTTCAAAGATACTACACCAGGCGGCGATCGGATCGTTTTCATCTACTCGGCTGAATTAATGCGGAAACTAAAGCTTCAGTTTTCGCGCTCGCTGCCCTATCTCGTATTTCATCCTTATCTCCTAATCCGTGTTTCTTCCTGAACTCTCTGAGCAGCATAAGCACTTGTGATCGGTCGGCCATTACGGGGTCCATAGTCTAAACACAACCCATGGCTTCGAACTTCGAAACCATTGTCTTAACAGCTGAACCTGTTACAGGACCTTTACCCGTTCGAATACCATTCCTATGGCGATAGCACCGTATGGCTGCAGTAGCAGATTCCCCATTCTGATAGTACTTACATCATTCCGTGAATTATTTTTTTTAAATGTATACTCACTTTCTGATCACCCTGTATATGTTTCGTAAAATATATTTTTTGTATTGCACAAGGACAAATTGTAGGGGGGGCCAGGACCACAGCGAGGTAAAGCTGCTTAAAATATTGAGTATCTGATTTTTTTAAATATGTAATTATGAGATACATTGCAGTAATTTAATGAATTATATATAATACAGTAAAAGAAAGGATTCTCTTGTTTAGATTAAAACATAATAAACATTAATATTAAATATTTCTTTAAAAATTATCTTTCCTTTGAGTTTATATTTTAATTAAGGAAAAAAAAAAACGGTGGATAAGACGTTCTCTAACTGATTTAAAACATTTATTTATTTATTTATTTATTTTGTTTTGAAACACACCTCTGAAGACATAAATGTGACTTTAAGGCTTAAATTTGATCTTATGTTCTCAATACGAGGATACGTATACATGAATGGCAGTATTATAGAAATTATTATATGGATAACAACTTCTGAACAAACGTGTATTATATATTTTTCATAAAATATATCTTATATATTGCAGGAGGACAATTTGTAGGTGGCCCTAGACCACAGCCATGTAAAACTGTTTAATATCTGAATTTCTTTAACACCATTTAATTATGAGATACATGGCTGTAATTTAATGAATTCTGTATAATACACAAAAAAAGAAAAAAAAATTCTATATTTGAGTTAAAAAATATATTAATCAGTATTATTAAATATTTCTTCCAACTTTACAATTTCTTTGAGTTTAACTTTTAGTTTATATCTAAAGCTAAAAAAAAAAAAAAAAAAAAAAAAAAAAAAAAAAAAATAGAATAAATCGACCTTTAAAACATATTTGTAACATTTTCTTTCTTTCCTTCTTCTTCTTCTTTTTTTTTTTTTTTTTTTTTTTTTTGAAAAACAACTCTTGAGACATAAATGGGATTATAAGATATAAATTTGTTCGAAACCTGTTAACATTAATTTTGTTAATTTGAATTATCTTTGATATGAACTGTTTAGAATAAAACATATCTGAAACACTGCTGTAACTTAAAAATTTATATACAATACACACACACACAGCGAAAAAGGGATTTTCTCTTATTTAGTGTAAAAAAATATCAATCAGTAATATTAACTACTTCTTCAAAATTCAAATTTTCTTTGTGTAAATTGAGAGATTAAAAATAAGCATTCTCTAAAATAGGGGTGCACAACCTGGTGTGGCTGGAGGGCCACTCTCGTTGTTGAATGGGACATCAGACGAGATAATATAAAATAATTAATCAGACGAGATAATACAAAATAATTAATCTAAGCAGATATATTCGCCGTGTAATATATACATACACACATATATATTAAGGGGCACATTATTATTGTCAAGTGCCTATACGCAGAACTTTAATTTGTATCATATGTTACTTAATATATAAATATATATATATATATATATCCCTTTATAATAATCTTTCAGTTAGCAAGTCAAGTGAATCTCAAAGCATTATAATCATAAAATTGTTGAATAGTAAGGAAAAGAATTAAAGTATCGTATATAGTACAAAAAGGATAAATTAAATAAATAAAAGTATGCTTTGAAGAGAGAGAAAAAAATTTGTATTAAGAATCTCAAAACCAACTAGCACAAATGTAAAGGCAGATAGAGGGTACAAAAATAAGTAATTTTAGTGTAGGTAAGTGAGTATGAAAATACCGTTTTGAGATATTGGATGATACTAGCAAGATTTCATAAACCCCAGATCAACCTCCATAAATCATAAATGATCACCATCAGTATCACAGGCGATTTTTACCATTTCAACAAAATAAATAGGCATCAATCGGTCTTTTTTCATCATTTATGTCACCAGATACAAATAAATTCGACTGACTGCACATCTAAAGTATTTTATTTATTTATTTTTATTTATTTTTTAATGGAAATTAACTACTACTATAAATTTATGCTTCTTCATCATTAATTTTAATACACATTATTACATTTTGGGGTCAGATTTTTTTCTTTTAAAAAACGGGGGAAGGAAGAGCATTTTCTTATTGATTGTTACATTTTTCAGTTTTTAATCTTCTAAGATAGATAAAGCTATAACCACTTACTAATAGATTATTTCATGATTTTTCTAATAAAAAAGTAAGGAGTATACTGTGAGTTACATTATTGAGAAATAGAATAGAAAATTTAGATCTCAAACAGATATATATATATAAACTAACATTTTCATTCCTTACCTTGCACCCCCCCCCCCCCCCCCAAAAAAAAAATAAATAAATAAATAAATAAAAATAATAATAATAATAATAATAATAATAATAATAATAAGGTTTGGAAACGCCAGTTTGCGAGTGCAACAAATATTTTTTTTCTCTCTTTTTTTTTTTTTCTCTTCTGCTGTTGATGAATGTGACCTAAAATGTCTGTCCTTCCGCAGGCCGCAAATTGATGGCTACTGGGCAGCATGCGGCCCCGGGCCGCAGGTTGTGCACCTCTACTCTAAAACTTATTTAAATATTTCCTTTATATATATATATATATATATATATATATATATATATACATACACAAATTTTCAGAGATAAATGTGATTTTAATACATAGATTTTATCTTATGTTCGCAATACAAGGATATAGAGTATACAAAAGATAACGTATTATAGAAATTCTTACATTAATAACAATTTTTCAACGAACGTGAACCATATATCTTTCGTAAAATATATTTTATATGTTGATGGAGGACAAACTGTAGAGGGTCCTGGACCACAGCCAGGTAAAACTGTTTAAAATGCTTAATACAAACGAAACTCGTTAACATGAACACGGTTAACGGAATTACATTTAACATGAATTGTTTCCACAATCCCCGTCAAAATAAAGATTAGGTTAGTTATATGGCTATTAGATACCTAAATTTGATCTTATGTTTTTATTACGAGGATTTATATTTTACAAAAGTAAACGTCTTATAGAAATTATGATATGAATAACAATTTTTCAACAAGCGTGTACTATTTATTTTTCGTAAAATATAATTTATATATCGAAGGGCGACAAATTGTAGGGAGCCCAGGACCACAGCCTAGAGAAACTACTTTAAATATAATAATCTGTAACATTAAATATTTCTTTTTAATTTGTCTTTCCTTTGAGTTTAAGTTTAAATTTATGTCTAAGGCTAAGACAAAAGTAGAATAAAACATTTTCTGAAACTGATTCAATTTTAATACAGCCAGGTAAAACTCTTTTAAATAATGAATGCAATCGAAATTCGTTAACATGAATACTGTTAACGTGAATTTATTTTCATATGAAATGTTTCCAGTTTCCACAACCCCATCAAAATGAAGATTAGTTTAGTGATATGAAGATTAGTTACAGACAACATGAAGTACTGATAACATGAACAATTTTTCACCCCCCTTGCGATTCAGGTTAACAAAATTCGACTGTACCTAATTTTTGTATTTTAAAATTTCATGCAATTATGAGGTATTTTGCTGTATTTTAAGATTTTTATATAGTACACTAAAAAAAGTAATTTTTCTTGTTCAGTTATAAAAAAAATAATAATCAGTAATTTTAAATATTTCTTCCAAATTTATATTTTCTTTGAGTTTAAATTTTAATTTATGTATAAGTCAAAAAAAAAAAAAACGAAATAGTAATAATAATAATAAATAAATAAATAAATAAATAAAATAAAGATTAAAAAAAAAAAATTAAAAAAAAATTCTAAAACTAATTTAAAACGTTTCCTTTTTTTGCAACACAACTCTTGAGACATACCTGTGATTTTAAGACATAAATTTGATCTTATTTTTTATTACAAAGATTTAGAGTATAAAAATGAAAAGATGTTATAGAAATAATTATATGAATACAAATTTTTCAACAAACGTGTACAATAAATTGTTCGTAAAATACACTTCATATATTTGAAGGAGGACAAATTGCAGGGGGCCCAGGACCAAAGCCAGGTAAAAATGTTTAAATATTGAATATTTGAAAATTTTTAATACCATTCAATTCTGAGATACACTGCTGTAATTGATTGAAAAATATATAATAAGTAACAAAAAGGATTTTGTCTTGTTCAGTTAAAAAAATTATCAAACAGTAATATTAACTATTTCTTCCAAATTTCCATTTTTTTTTTTTTTTTTTTTTTTTTTTTTTTTTTTATGAAACTGAAAGGCTAAATATTATCTTATATCTAAAACTATGTATATATATAAGTAGAATAAAGCAATCCCTAAAACTGATTTAAAATATTTCTTTAAAAAATGAATAAGTAAATAAATGAAATAATTCTTGAGGCATAAATGTCACTTGAGACTTAAATTTGATCTTATGTTCTTATTTCGAAGATTTAGAGTGTATATATATATATATATATATATATATATATATACATATATATCTCTCTACATGCAAAATATTGCAATATCTGTTATTTTAGTATTGCCCATGTTTGGCAAAATCTATTTAATAAACTTAGTTCACTAATACATGATTTGTTATGCTGCAATTGCGCAACAATCATAGTATTATTGTTAGTTCTAAAAATACCTACATTATGTTGAATTGATTTTCCTTTTCTTGCATTGTATATTAACTTCTGAGAACTTGTAACATTGTTTTAATGTCATCTATTCAAAATTGCATTAACTGCCATACGAAATATATCTATATTGGTTTAGTTTTTGTTATAGTCGCAATCTCTTTTTGAATTTTTCTGTTTTATCTTTTTCAATGTTTCTTGTTTTCATCTATTCAATGTTTGAAAAGGTTTTCAATATATAAATGAAAATATATACGAAATTATTATATAAATAACAACTTTTCAGCAAACTTGTACTGTATATTTTTCTTAAAATGTATTTTATATATTGTAGAAGGACAAATTGTAGGGAGCCCTAGAACATAGACAGAATATACTATTTAAAATATTGAATATCTGAATTTTTTAAATATCTTTTAATAATGAGAAACGTGGTTGTAATTTAATAAATTATATATTATACACTAAGAAAAGGATTTTTTGTTTTTTAGTTAATAATAATAATAATAATAATAATCAGTAATATTAAATATTTCTTAAAAAATTATCTTTTCTTTGAGATTTAATTTAATTTTATATATAAAGCTAATAATAATAAAATATATATATATATAAATAGAATTAAAAATATTAAAACTCATTTAAACATTTTTTTGAGACATAACTCTTGAGACATAAATGTTATTTTAAGACCTAAATTTAATCTTATGTTTTTATTACGAGGAATTATATTATACAAAAGTAAACGTGTTATAGAAATTATGATATGAATAAAAATTTTTTTAACAAACATGTACTATTTATTTTTCGTGAAATATATTTTATATATTGAAGGGGGACAAATTGTAAGGAGTCCAAGACCGCAGCCGGGGGAAACTATTTTAAATATTTAACATCTGAACTTGTTAAATATCACTTAATTATAAGATACACTGCTGTAATTTAATAAATTATATAGAACTAAAGAAAAAAAAAAAAAAAAAAAAAAAAAAGAATTTTTTTGTTCGGATTAAATTATAATAATCAGTAATATTAAATATTTCTTTTTAATTTGTCTTTCCTTTGAGTTTACATTTAAATTTATGTCTAAGGCTAAAACAAAAGTAGAATAAAACATTTTCTAATATATACAAATTTGATCTTATGTTTTCATTACGAGGATTTAAAGCACACAAAAAAGAAAATCTTATGGAAATTCTTATTGGAATAACAAATTTTTAACATATATGTACTATATATATTTCGTAATATATTTTTTGTATCTTGTAGGAGGACAAACTGTGGGAGGTCCAAGACCACAGCCAGGTAAAACTGCTTAAAATAATGATTACAATCGAAACTCGTTAACATGAATACTCTTAACATGATTTTTTTTTCATATGAACTTCTTCCACACCCCCGTCAAAATGAAGATTAGTTTAGTTATATGACGATTTAACTAGTAACATTAAGTACTGAAAACATGAACAAATCTTTATCTTCCTTGTGATTCATGTTAATGTGGTTCGACTGTATCTGAAATATTTTTATATCATTCAATCATTATGAGATAGTTTGCTGTAATTTAAAGAATTATATATAATACATTAAACTAAGTATTTTTTCTTGTTCAGTTAAATAAGAAATAATAATCAGTAATATAAAATATTTCTTCCAAATTTATATTTTATTTGAGTTTAAATTTTAAATTCTGTCTAAGAAAAATTAAATTAAAATAAATAAATAAATAAATAAAATAAATAATATAGAATAAAAAAAATCTCTAAAACTGATTTAAAATAATATATATATATATTTTAAATATTACTCTTTGAAACATAACTTTGATTTATATTTTATTACGAGGATTTAGAGTATAAAAAAGAAAAAGTACTCAAGAAATAATTACATGAATAACAATTTTTAACAAACGTGCACTATATATTTTTAGTAAAATGCACTTTATATATTGCAAAAGAACAAATTGTAGAGGGCCTAGGACTACAATAGGGTAAAACTATTTAAAATATTGAATATCTGAATTTTTTAAACATCTTTAAACTCTGAGATACTGTTGTAATTATATGAATTATATATAATACTTAACAAAAAGGATTTTCTCTTGTTCAGTTTAAAATAATATTAACTCTTTCTTCCAAATTTATATTTTCTTTGAGAAAATTGTGAGATTAAATATTATTCTATGTCTAAAAAAAAAAAAAAAAGTAGAAATAAATTTTCTCTAAAACTGTTTTAAAACACTTTTTTTTTTTTTTTTATATAACTCCTTGAGGTATAAATGTGATTTTAAGACTTAAATTGGATCTTATGTTCTTATTTCGAGAATTTAGAGTATACAAAAATGAAAATATTATACAAATTATTATATAAATAACATTTTTTCAGCAAACATAAATGGGAGACTTGGCGTGTTATTATAAAAATTCAAATAACAACGTCTAGAACGCCAAATAAATAAATAAATAAATAAATAATAATAATAATAGGAAAGCAAACAGCTGTTTCGGTATTCTTTAGTGTGCCATCTTCAGTGCATAAAGAATTGTGAAAGAAGTGCTCTTATATATGGGAAAGGGAAGGGACAGCTTAGGATTTCTCACTACAATTTTTGCTCCCCTTCTTTCTGCAAATATCTATACAGTAAAGAACTCCATTAATTTCGCAAAAAATATTAATAACTGCCTTCTAAGTAATCTTACTATGGTTTCTTTGTAAAATCGATTTTCATTAATGTTCCAATGAGTGGCGCCCTCTGCTGTCTCGAAAAAAGATTAAAAGAGTTTAATTTCTCAATCTTTGAAATTGATGAATTAATTTCTCTTACCCACATATGTTTATCCCAAACTACTTTTTTAATCGAAAGGAAATTTTATCGTTAATCTGAAGGTCTTGCCATGGGTTCTTCACTCTCCCCAATTCTCGCTGATACTTATATGCATTATTTTGAAAGCACGCTCTTTTAGAAAATGTCTTTCCCTTTCTGGGCCCGTTACGTTGATGACACTTTCACGCTTATCGGCACATCTCTTCAGAATATTGACCGTGTCTTACAAACTATAAATTCTATAGACTGTAATATCGAATTCACATATGAAATAGAGATTAATGACTCGCTTTCATTCCATGATATCCCTGTCTCACGCACTGCACATGGATTTTCCACCACTGTCTATCGTAAAAATTTTGCTGTTTCTTCCTCCCCATGCGCGTTAATGTCATACACCTATTAAAAAAAATAGTTGTTTTCTATACTTTTGCTAACCGTGTCGTTAATATTTGTCCTGATCTTGTTCTATCAAACTCTGAAATCAAGTATCTGAAAGCCATAGTAATTGACAGAGATTATAACCCTTCCACTATAGATAAAGCTATCCGAAAATTACAACGTCCCCGTACTTCGTCTACTAAATCAGTCTCTTTCAATATATATCAGTATTGTTTTACCCTATTTTCCTAAATCTAGTCATACTATAGCTAAAATTCACAAACAATATGATTTTAAAATCATTTTTTCCACTTCCAATAAACTCACTTTTTCTCAATTAAAAGATCTTATATATTTGTATAATTCTTGGGCATCTATAGTATTTCGTGCCAGTTTTGTGTATCATACATTGACCAAACTAAACGCAGTTTTCAATTCTGCCTTAAAGAACATGTTAGTTACGTTCGTAAACAAGAAACCAATAAATCTTCTATTTCTAAACATTGTTGGGAGGAAAACCAAAATTTCAAATTTGATTAAGCTAAGATAATTGGCAGGCCTAAATCCACAGAAGAACTCGATTTCTTTGTAGCTTTTCATAATTATAAAAATCTTAAAAATATTGTTAATTGTGATTTCGCTGTGCCGAAATTGTCTGATTGTTGGAAATTTTACATTCAGATCATCCTAAGCTGAATCCCCTCCCTTTCCTATATGTACGAGAACTTCTCTCCCAATTCTTTATGCACTGAAGACGGTGCACTAAAGGCTAACAAAACAGCTGGCTGCTTTCCTGCTTACTTTTGGCGAACTAGACGTTGTTATTTGTTTATAAACGTGTACTATATATGTTTCGTAAAATATATTTTGTATCTTGCAGGAGGACAAATTGTAGGAGGCCCAGGACCACAGCCAGGTAAAAATGTTTAAAATATTAAATATGAGTTAATTATAAGTTATACATGCTGTAAATTAATAAATAATATATAATAAAAAAAGATTTTTTTTTGTTTAGATTAAAATATAGGCCGTGGTTAGAAAACCGGCAGCCGGGTAAGTATTATACACCCGGCAGTCTTCTGCTCTTGCGTATTACAACTTCCAGGTATGGAATACTTGATCTGTACCTGAAGTGCCGGGTGACACTGAATATGAATATATATATATATATATTTGAATGGTTCTTATTCCTAACAGATAAATGCATAAAAGTAAACAATAAATAGCGTCAGTCAAGCATATAAGTCTGATGTGTATTTTAACAATTAATAAACAATTAAACGAATAAAGAACGCCGCGGTAGCTGTTTTTCAACCAGTCAACTTTGTAATCAATCCAGCTAGTGCTGCCATCTTTCGAAACGATTTGAAACGAAAGATTTTCTAAAACTAATCTTTGGAGAAAAAATGCAAATTTAAAAAATGAAATTTCTTATACTTTTCAGATTAAATTAAAATTTAGATTAATATTTTTAAATAATTTAGTTTTTAAAAATCCTAATATAATAATAGAAACTACTTTGGAGAAACCATGCAAAGTTGAAAAATTAAAATTCTTGAACTAACTGATTGAATTCTTTTTTTAAAAATATATTTAGTTTTTAAAAATCAAAATATAATACTATATTAAAATAATAATCTTTCAAGAAATCTTGCAAAGTTAAAAATATTTTTTTTTTTTTTTTTTTTTTTTTTTTGTACTATACGATTAAACTAAAATTTTTAAAAATATATTTAGTTTTTAATAATCTAAATATAATGTATTAGAAAAATCGTTGGAGAAATCATGCAAAGTTTAAAAATTAAACTTCTTGTACTATATTTATTACATGAAACATTTAAAAAATATGTTTAGTTTTTAAAAATCCAAATATAATGATAAATTTAGAATGATCTTTGGAGAAACCACGAAGAGTTGAAAAATTAAATTTTTTTTTGTACTATACTGTTTAAATTAAAATTTTTAAAAATATGTTTAATTTTTAAAAATAAGAATATAATAATATATTAGAGTAATCTTTCGAGAAACCATGTAAAGTTCAAAAATTAAATTTCTTTTACTATACTAATTAATTTAAAAATTTTTAAAATAAATTTAGCTTTTAAAATCAAATATAAATATACGTTAGAAATGTAATAGTTTTTGTGTAAAGTAAAATCTCTCTCCCCTCCCCCCCCCCCATTTTATACGCATATATTTCAATCACGTGCATTATCAATTTTCTTAAATTTTTAGTTTTAATTTGCATTGTGGAGTAATATAAGATCTCATAAATATCTGTAGCAATTTGAGAAATTTATTTAGCCTTATTATATTAACTTATTTAGCGAAAGATAACGTAGCAGCTAAAGCAAAAAATATAAGAGTAAATAAAACTGAATAACGAAACAAATATTTAGCGAGAAAAATCAAAATATAAAACATGGTCAATACAAATAAATGCGAATTAAAGCGGCAATATGAATTATCAAAAGCATGTGTTGATAAGAGGCGTTCACTTTACCGGCAGATGAATAATAAATCTCCCGGCAATCATACTGCGCAAGCGTCAGAGCTGCCGGGAATATAATACAGACCCGGCTGCCGGTTCTCTAACCACTGCATAAAATATAATAATCAGTAATATTAAATATTGCTTTCAAATTTAACTTTCTTTCGAATTTAAATTTAAATTTCTATCTAAGGTTTAATAAAAGGTTGAATGAAACATTCTCTAAAACTTAATTAAAACATTTGCTTTTTTATGTTCTTTCTTTCTTTTCTTTTTTTTTTTTTTTTTTTTTTTTTGAATCATACCTCTTGAGACATAAATGTGATTTTAAGACTGAAATTTTGTCTTATGTTTTCTATAGAAGAATATAGAATACACAAAAAAGAACCTATTATAGAAATTCTTACATGAATAACAATTTTTACACAAAAGTGTACTATACATATTTTTCGTAAAATATACTTTGTATCTTACAGGAGGACAAATTGTTGGAGGTCTAGGAACACAGGCAGGTAAAACTGTTTAAAATATTGAATACAATCGAAACTCGTTAACATGAGCACTGTTAACGTGAATTATTTTTCCATATGAACAATTTCCAACTCTTCGTCAAAAGGACGATTAGTTCAGTTATATAGCGATTAGTTGCTGATAACATGAACAATGTTTTATCCTCCTTGCGATTCATATTAATCAGTTTTGGATGTATCTGAGATTTTAAATATCATTCATTTATGAGGTACTTCGCTGTAACTTATAGAATTATATGTAATACATTATAATAACTAATTTTTCTTGTTCAGTTAAAAGTAATATTAAACAGAAAAATTAAATATTTTTTCCAAGTTTAACTTTTCTTTGAGTTTAAATTTTAATTTACATCTAAGGTAGAAAATAATAATAATAATAATAATAATAATCATATAAGAGTCATATAAGAGTCATAGATATAATAATCAGTAATTTTGAATATTTCATTCAAATTAATATTTCCTTTGAATTAAAATTTTAATTTACATCTAAAGTTAAAAAAATTAGAATAAAACTTTTTTTTTTTTTTTTTTTTTTTTAAACTGATTTAAAATATTTCTTTCTTTCACTCTTTGTTTCTTTCTTTATTTTTTAACATACCTCTTGACATATAAATTTGATTTTAACACTAAAATTTGATCTTATGTCTTCTATACGAGGATTTGGAGTATAAAAAAGAAAACGTACTATAGAAATTCTTATACGAATAACAATTTTTCAACAAACGTGTACTGTATATTTTTCGTAAAAAGTATTTTAGGTATTGTAAATTGTAGGGCGCCCCGGACCACAGCCAGGTGAAATTGTCTGAAATATTGAATATCTGAATTTTTTTAATATTAATCAGTTATGCGATACCCTTCTGTAATTTAATGGATTATATACAGTAACTAATAAAAAGAATTTTCACTTGTTCAGTTTAAAAAATACATCAATACCATTATAATATATTAACTACTAACAGTAATATTAACTATTTCTTCCAAATTTATATTTTCTTTGACGAAATTGAGAGGTTAAATATTCTCTTATATCTAAAATTAAGAAAAGAAAAAAGAAGAATAAAGGACTCTCTAACTAATTTAAAACATTTCCTTTTTTGAAATATAACTCTTGGGGCATAATTGGGATTTTAAAACTTAAATTTGAACTTATGTTCTTATTTCGAGAATTTAGAGTATACAAAAATGAAAGTATTACAGAAATTACTATATGATTAACATTTTTTCAACAATCGTAGACTATATAGTTTTCGTAAAATATACTTTATATATTGCAGGAGAATAAATTGTAGGGGGACCTAGACCGCAGCCAGGTGAAACTATTAAAAATAGTGAAATCTTTTTTTTTTTTTTTTTTTTAATATTTTAATTATGAGATACATTGCTGTAATTATTGAATTATATATAATAAACTGAAAAAGGGGATTTTTCTTGTTCAGTTTAATAAAAATTAATCGGTAATATTAAATATTACTTTAAAATTTATCTTTTCTTTGAAATTTAATTTTAATTTACATCTAAAGCTTAAAAAAATAGAAAAATAAAAACTGAATTAAAACATTTTCTTTTTTTTTAACATACCATTTGAGACGTAAACATGATTTTATGATTTAAATTTGATCTTATGTTTTCATTACGACGATTTAGAGCATACAAAAAAAAAAAAAAAAAAAACGTATTATAGAAAATTTTATAGGAATAACAAATTTTCAACAAACGTGTACTATTTATTTTTTGTAAAATAAATTTTGTATTTTCCAGGAGGACAAATTGTAGGCGGCCCATGTATAAAATAGCAAATACAATCGAAACTCGTTAACCCTTTCAGTCGCAGTGTTCCCGCTGATGGAACGCCTAATTTTATTTCTCAAGTGCAAAAACTCATCCCGGAAATATTTAACAAAAATTTAGATTTATAACATAGCAGAAAAGGCCCCCTTTTTTAAAAGCTGAAAATTTAAAATTCCTTTTATTTTAATTTTGTTCGTAAATTCCGGTGGCAGTGTAATTTAAATGATCCGAAATACCCTGCGCCGAAAAGAGTTAAAATGAACACATTTAATGTGACTTACTTTTCATAGAAACTATTTCCAGAACTCCGTAAAATGAAAATTAGTTTAGTTATATGACGATTAGTTCTGATGTCGTAAATTAATGATAATATGAACATTTTTTTATCCTCCTTGCGATTCATGGTAACAAGGTTCGTCTGTAACTGATTTTTTAAAAAAATAAATTCAATTAGGAGATGCTTTATTGTAGTTTAAATAATTATATATAATATATTAAAATAAGTATTTTTTATTGTTCAGTTAAAAAATAAAAATAAAAATAATAATGTTCAGATATATTAAATACTTCTTCTAAACTCATCTTTTCTTGAGTTTAAATTTTAATTTATAAATAAGGCAAAAGAAATAAATAAATGAAATAAATTAAAATTATAAATTAAAAATAAAATTAAAAAAACAAATATCTAAAACTGATTTAAGACATTTCCTTTTTTTTTTTTTTTTTTTTTTTTTTTTGAAACATAATTCTTGATGCATACGTGTGATTTTAAGACTTAAATTTGATCTTAAATTTTATTACAAGGTTTTAAATATAAAAAAGAAAATTTATTAAAGAAATAATTATATGAATAACAATTTTTCACCAAACGTATACTATATATTTTTCGTAAAATACACTTTATATATGGCAGGAGAACAAATTGTAGGGGGCATAGGACCACAGACAGGTAAAACTGTTTATAATATTGAATGCAATCGAAACTCGTTAACACGAACCCAGTTAAGGAACACTTTTAACATGAACACTCTTAAAATACTAAATAACTGAATTTTTCAAATGGCACTTAAATATAAGATACATAGCTATAATTTTATGATTTATATAAAATACACATAAAAAAAAACTAGATTAAAACATTTTCTAAAACTTATTTAAAACATTCCTTTCTTTATTTCTTTCTATTTTTCCCCCCTTGAAACATGCCTCTTGAGACATAAATGTGATTTTAAGCTTTAAATTTGATCTTATGTTTTCATTACGAGGATATAGAGTATACAAAAGAGAACGATTTATAGAAATTCTTACATGAATGACAATTTTTCAAAAAATGTGTACTATATATTCCTTGAAATGTATTTTGTATCATGCAGGCAGAGGCGTAGCAATTCAAAAATCATGGGAAAGGCTTAAAAAATTCATTCTAAATATCACTCAAAAGTATTCTCAAGAAAATAAATGAAAAATTAAATATTAATTAACATTCAATGATTAGTAATAGTTACAAAGTATCACAAACGAAGAACATTTATAAGAATTCAATTTTGATTTAAAATGGGTGTTTCTTTCATTTGGCAATAAAATAATATATTGTAATACCCAATAGAGGGAGGGGGGGGGCTTAAGATCCCTGAGCATACACTTTTCCTACGCCACTGCGTATCAAGAGGTCAAATTACAGGAGGCCGAGGAGCACAGCCAAGTAAAACGCTTTAAAATATTAAATATCTTAATTTTATAAATATCACTTAATTTTTAGATACTTTGCTGTAATTTAAGAAATTATATACAATACAAAAAAAAAAAAAAAAAAAAAAAAAAAAAAAAAAAAAAACCATGAGATTAAGATATAATAATCAGCAAGTAATATTAAACAATTCATTCAAATTTATCTTTCCTTTGAATTAAAATTTTAATTTATATCTAAGCCTGAAAAAAAAAAAGGAAAGAAAACATTGTTTAAAACTGATTTAAAACTAAAAAAAAAATAATAATATGAGAGAGATATATGTTATTTTAAAGCTTAAATTTGATCTTGTGATGATATTAAGTATTAATAAAATGAACAATGTTTCACACCCCTTGCGATTCCTGTTAACGAGGCTCGACTGCGTCCGAATTTTTTAATGTCTTTCAGTTATTATATACTTTGCAGTAACTTAAAGAATTATTTATAATACATTAAAATAAGTATTTTTTCTTGTTCAGTTATAAAGAATAATACTCAGTAAAGTAATATTATATAAATCTTCCGAATTTAACTTTTCTGTGTTTTTAATTTTTAATTTATATCTAATGAAAAAAAAATGAATAAAAAAATCTCTGAAACTGATTTAAAACATATCCCTTTTTTGAAACATAAGTCTTGAGACATACTTGTGATATTTTAAACTTAAATTTGATCTTATATTTTATTACAAGTATTTAAAGTACAAAAAGAAAAGTTAATATTGAAATAATTATATGAATAAAATTTTTTTAAACAAATGAGTACTATATATTTTTCGTAAAGTATACTTCATATACTGCAGGAGGATTAACTGTAAGCCCAGGACCACAGGCAGGTATAACTGTTTTAAATGTTTAATGTATGAATTTTTTGTAATATCATTCATTTATGAGATACACTGCTGTAATTTAAAATAAATTATATACAATAACTAACAAAAAGAATTTTTTCTAGTTCAGATTAAAGTAATGTGAAAGAATAATATAACTATTTCTTCCAAATTTATATTTTCTTTGAGGAAACTTAGAGATTAAATATTACTTTATATCTCAGACAAAAAAAAAAAAAAAAAAAAAAAATAGAATAAAAAAATTCTAAAACTTATTTAGTAATTCCCCCCCTTTTTTTTTTAACTGAAACATAAATCTTGAGGCATAAATGTGATTTTAAGACTTAAATTTGATCTTAGGTTCTTATTTTCAGGACTTAGAGTGTACAAAATATAAAGTATTATAGAAAGTATTATATGAATAAAAAATTTTCAACATACTTGTACTATATATTTTTCTTAAAATGTATTTTATACATTGCAGGAGGACAAGTTGTAGGGAGAGGGGGGGGGGGGGGTTGACCACTTCCAGTAGAAACTATTTAAAATATTGAATACTTCAGATTAAAACATAATAATCAGTAATATTCAATATAGAGTATACAAAAGAGATCGTAATATAGAAATTCTTACATGATTAAAAATTTTTCAACAAACTATATACGTTTCGTAAAATATATTTAATATATTTTGCATCTTCCAGGAGGACAAATTGTAGGAGGCGCAGGACCACAGCCAGGTAAAATTGTTTGAAATATTGAATATCTGTATTTTATTTATTTATTTATTTTTTGTATCATGCAATTATGAGATGCACTACTGTATTTTAATGAATTATATGCAATAACTATCAAAAAGCATATTCTCTTGTTCAGTTAAAAAAAAATCAAATGGTAATATTAACTATCTCTTTCAAATTTAAATTTTCTTTGAGGACATTCAGAGATTAAGTATTACTTTATATTTAAGACTAAGAAAAGCAGAATAATAATAATAATAATAATTCTAAAACTGATTTAGAATATTTCCTTTTTTTTTTTTTTTTTTTTTTTTTTTTAACATAAATCATGAGACATAAATGTTATTTTTAAACTTAAATTTGATCTTATGTTTTTATTACGATGATTTAGAGTATACAAAAGAAAATTTATTATAGAAATTATTATATGAATGACAATATTTCAACAAAAGTGTATTATATATTTTTCGTAAAACATTCGCTGTATGTTGCAGGAGGACAAATTGTAGGAGGCCCAGGACCACAGCCAGGTAAAATTCTTTAAAATATTAAACATCTGAATTTTTTAAATAGCATTTAATTATAAGATGCATTGCTGAAATTTAATAAATTATATACAATGAAAAAAAGGGGATTTTTATGTTCAGATTAAAATATAATAATCAGTAATATTAAACATATCTTTCCAATTTTTCTTTCCTTTGAAATTAAATTTAAATTTATATCTAAGGCTTAAAAATAAATAAATAAATAAGAAAAAAAATAATAAGAAGAAAATTAGTTGAATAACAACATTTCTTTTTTCTTTTCCCTTGAAACATTCCTCTTGATGCATAAATGTGATTTTAAGAATTAAATTTGGTATTATGTTTTCATTTGGAGGATATAGAGTATACAAAAGAGAACGTGTTATAGAAAATCTTATATTTATAACAATTTTTCAACAAACGTGTGCTATATAATCTTCGTAAAATATATTTTGTACCTTGCAGGAGAACAAATTGTAGGAGGCCCAGGAACACAGACAGGTAAAACTGTTTAAAATATTATATATCTGAAATTTTTAAATGTCACATAATTATAAGATACATTGCTATAATTTAATAAATTATATATAATGAAAGAAAAAAAAGATTTCTTTGTTCAGATTAAAGTATAATACTCAGTAATATTAAATTTTTCTTTCAAATGTATCTTTCTTCTGATTTTAAATTTTAATATATATCAAAGGCTTAAAAAAGTAGAGAGAAAAAGAAATAACATTTTCTAAAACTGATTTAAATGATTTCTTTTTCTTTTTTTTCTTTACTTTCACTTTTTCTTTTTTGTAACATAAGACACATAAATGTGATTTTAAAGGTTAAATTTGATCTTGTGATAACATTGAGTACTAATAACATGAACAATGTTTCATCAGTATTGCGATTCATGTTAACGAGGCTGGACTGTAAGGTAACGAGGTTAAAATTTTTGTTCAGAAAATATATTAAGTTATATCAAATATTTCTTTCAAATTTATCTTTTCTTTGAATTTAAATTTCTATTTATATCTAAGGCTAAATAATATTAAAATAAAACAATTTCCAAAACTGATTTAAGGCATATCATTCTTTCTTTTATTTTCTTTTTTAAGACATACCTTTTAAGACATAAATGTGATTTTAAGACTTATATTTCATTTTATGCTTTCAATATGTTTTCAATACGAGGATACAGCGAACACAAAATAGAACGTAATACAGAAATTCTTACATGAAAAACAATTTTTCAACAAACGAGTACTATATATGTTTCGTAAAATATATTTTGCATCTTGCAGGAAGACAAATTGTAGGAGGCCCAGTACCACACCCAGGTAAAACTCTTTAAATTATTAAATATCTGAATTTTTAAAATATCACTTAGTTATATCATGCAATGCTGTAATTTTATAAATTATATATAATAAAGAAAGGATTTTTTGTTCAGATTAAAACAGGAGAATCAGTAATATTAAATACTCATTTCAAATTTATCTTTCCTTTGAATTTGAATTTGAATTTTTAATGTATAATAATGTAATGTATAATAATGTAATGTGTAATAATAATGTGTAATATTTATCTTTCTCTTCAATTTAAGTATTAATTTATATCTACGGCGAAAAAAAAAAAACATTTGTTTAAACTGTTTTTTTTTTTTTTTTTTTTTTTTTTTAAATATAACTTTTGAGACGTAAACAAAATTTTATGACTTAAATTTGATCTTATGCTTTCTTTACGAGGATGACTATCACTTAATTCTATGATACAATGCTGTAATTTACTAAATTATATATTATAAATAAATTTTCTTTGTTCAGATAAAACTTGATAATCAGTAATATTAAATATTTTTTTCAAATTTATCTTTCCATTGAATTTAAATATTAACTCATATCATAGGTTAAAAAAGAAAAAAAAATTTGATCTTATGCTCTCCTTACGAGGATGCAGAGTATACAAAAGACTTACAAATTTTTACATAAATAACAATTTTTCAACAAATGCGTACTATAAATGCTTTGTAAAATATGTTTTGTACCTTCCAGGAGGACAGGTTTTAGGAGGCCCAAGACCACAGCCAGGTAAAAAAGCCCGTTTAAAATATTAAATATCTAAATTTTTTCAATACCAATTAAATATAAGGTAATTGCTATAATTTAATTTAATAATGTATACATCACAAACACACACACACAAAAACTTTTTTTGTTCAGATTAAAATGTAATAATCACTAATATTAAGTAAGTCTTTCAAATTTATCCTTGTTTTCATTTTAAATTTAAATTTATATCTAAATCTAAGGCGAAAAAAATGAAGTAGAAAAAAATATTTTCTAAAAGTAATTTAAATTTTTTTTAACATACTTTTAAAATGTAAACGTGATTATATGACTAAATTATCTTATGATTTCATTACGAGGATACAGAGTATACAAAAGAGAGCGTATTATAGAAATTCTTACAAGAATAATATTTCTTTTAAATTTATCTTTCATTTGAATTTAAATATTAATTCATATACCCCCCCACCCCCCCCACCCACCCACCCCCCCCCCCAAAAAAAAAAAAAAAAAAAAAAAAAGAAAAAAGGAAAACAAAACTTAGTTGAATAATATATTTTTTTTTAAACATACGTCTTCAAACTTAAATTTGATTTTAAGACTTAAATTTAGTGTTATTTTTTCATTCCGAGGATACAGAATTTATAAAAGGAAGCGTGTTATAAAAATTCTTACAAGAATAACAATTTTTTAACAAACGCGTACTATATACGTGCTTAAAGTATATTTTGTATCTTGCAGGAAGACAAACTGTAGGAGGCTCAGTACCATAGCCGGGTAAAACTGTTTAAAATATTACAAAACCGATTTTTACAATATCGCTTAGTTATAAGATACATTGATGTAATTTAATAATTTGTATACAAAAAAAAAAAAAAAAAAAAAAAAAAAAAAAAAAGTTATTTTTTGTTTAGATTTAAATATAATACATTGATTAAAATATAATACATCAACATGCCTTTTGAGACGCAAATGCCATTTTATGACTTAAATTTCATCCTATGTTTTCTATACGCGAATATAGAGTGTACAAAAGAGAACGTAACGCAGAAATTCTTACAAGAATAACAATTTTCCCACAAACGTGTACTATATATGTTTCTTAAAATTTATTTTACATCTTGCAGGAAGAAAAATTGTAGGAGGCCCAGTACCACAGTTAGGTAAATCTGTTTAAAATAATAAATATCTGAATTTTTTGAATATCACTTAATTTCATAATTCATATCTAAGGCTAAAAAAAAAAAAAAAAACTGTTGAATAAAACTTTTTTTTTTGAAACATACCTTTTGAGACATAAATTTGATTTTATGACTTAAATTTGTTGTTATGTTTTCATTTGAAGTATTTAGAGCACACAAAAAAAACGTGTTATAAAAATTCTTACACGGACAGCAATTGTTTACCAAACGCGTACTATATATGTTTCGTAAAGTATATTTCATATCTTGCAGGAAAACAAATTGTAGGTGGTCCAGTACCACAGCCAGAAAAAACTGTTTAAAATATTAAAAATCTGTATTTTTTAAATATCGTTTAATTACAAGATACATTGCTGTAATTTAATTATTTATGCATACTATAAGAAGGATTTTTTTGTTTAGATTGAAATATAATAGTCAATAATATTAAATATCTTTTTCAAATTTATCTTTCCTTTGAATTTAAATTAAAATTTATATCTAAGGTCAGAATATTAGAATAAAACTTTTTCTTTTTTTTTTAAACTGATTTAAAATATTTCTTTCTTTTCCTTTTTTTAAGGATACCTCTTGAGACATAATCGTGATTTTAAGACTTAATTTTTATCTTATGTTTTCTATAAGAGGATATAGAGTATGCAAAAGAGAACGTAATATAGAAATTCTTATATGAATAACTATTTCAAAAAATAACTTTTGCGTCTTACAGGTAGACAGATTGTTGGTAGCCCAGTACCACAAACAGGTAAAACTGTTTAAGATATTAAATATCTTAATTTTTTGAATATTACTGAATTTTGTGATACAAACTGTAATTTACTAAATTATATGTATATATATATATATATATACATATGTATGTATATACATTATATATATACATTATATATGTATATACATTATATATGTATGTATATACATTTATATATATATATATATATATATATATATATATATATATATATATATATATATATATATATAATGTATATACATACATTATATTTATATATACAGGGTGTTTCAAAAGCCTGGATACATGAAAATGAAAGGAGAGCAAATTTGCTGAAAACATTGATATAAAAAATTTAATTGATTTAAATAATCTACCCTATATGGTATCACAAGGGGATTCTGGGGGCCCCTGGTGGTCCTACGTGGCACAAATTTTATATTTTTAAATAGAAACCATACTTATTCATTTCAGAGTCATGTTAAGCGGAAAAAATATGTTTATAATCATGTACTGCTTTTATATTTTTCAGCATAGGGTGCCCCTTGAGTCTCTATTTTTATATTGTAATAAAAAATTTGGAAAGCCTAAAATACCTCAATAAACAAAGAAAATTATCTGAACACAATAATTTCAAAATTTCGTGTTTTCGAAAGATCTGTTACATGAAGTACCATGAGTGGGTCCCTGGGGCTTTTGGGAGGCCCACGTGACACAAGTTCAATTTTCTCAAACAGATATTGAACTTTTTCTTAATAGAATATCGTTAAGTGAAAAAAAAAATATTTTAAATGATGTATTGCTTTTTTTTTTTTTTTTTTTTTTTTTTTTTTTATTGAAGCTTAAGGGACCTTAAGGCCCTGAATCTTAAGTTGTAAGAAAATCTGGAAAATCCGAAAATACCTTAATAAAAAAGAAATTTTGTTGGATACAATAGTTACATTAGTGTCATTTATTCGAAAGATGTGTTAGATAAATTAAAGTATGTGGGCTCGCAGGAGCACTAGCACCCGACATTATACAAACTCCATTTTTCCAAATCAAAAGTACGCTTTTCCTTCACAGTATCGTATTATGAAAAAGTATGGTTTAAAGAAAAGGTATGGTTTATAGAAATGTATCGTATAGAAATGTTTCCATTTGAAAAAATGAAGTGTTTGTCACATGGGGCCCTTGGGGGTCCACCTATGGTAGTGTGCACGACACTTTTGCAATCACTGGGTTTGAGCAAAATTGGTTTTTTATTGAGATATTTTGGGATTTTCAGATATTTTATTACTGCATGAAAATAGGCGCCTCGGTACCACATTAAAATAATAATAAAAAAGGAATACATTTTTCAATGCAGATTTTTTTCCGCGTAACACGATTTTAACAAGAAAAACACCCTTTGAAAAAAATTGAGTCTGTGTCACGTGGGCCCCTGGAGCCACAGGGCGCCATTTATGATACTTCATACGATAGGTTATTTGAATGCACTAAAGTTTTCAAATGAATTCGTCTAGTGAAATTGCATTTCTATTGAGACATTTTGGATATCTGGATTTATTATTACAACATAAAATCGGGGCAATACAAAAAAAGCATTACATGACTTATAACAGATTTTTTTCTGCCTTATCCGATTCTGTGAAGAAAAAGTATGGCTTCTATTTAAAAAGATTAAATTGATCTCTTGTGAGACCCACAGGGGCCCCGAGTACTCACGCATAGTACTTCATCTAATAAATCATTCGAATACACGAAACTTTTGAAATTAATGTATTCAGGGAATTTTTTTATTCAAATATTTTAGAATTTCTAAATTTTTAATTATAACACAAAAATAGGTTTATTTTTGTTCCGATAAAAATATAATATTCAGTAATATTAAGTAATTCTTTCAAATTTATCTTTCTTTTCAATTTCAATTTTAATTTTTATCAAAGGCGAAAAAAAGTAAGTAAAGAAAAATATTTTCTGAAAGAGATTTAAAACACTTTTTTAACATACCTTTTGAGACGTAAACGTGATTTTATCACTTAAATTTGATCTTATGCTTTCATTACGAGGATATAGAATATACAAAAGTGAACAAATTCTTACATGAATAACAATTTTGCAACAAACGCGTACTTTACATGTTTCATAAAATATATTTTGTATCTTGCAGGAGGACAAAGTGTAGGAGGCCCAGTACCACAGTCAGGTAAAACTGTTTAAAACATTAAAAATCTGAATTTTTAAAATATCGCTTAACTATAAGGTACATTGCTGTAATTTAATAATTTATACGTACTAAAAGAAGATTTTTTTTTTTTTTTTTTTTTTTTTGTTTTTGTTTAGATTGAAATATAATAATCAGAAATATTAAATATTTCTTTCAAATATTTCTTTCCTTGGAATTTAAATTTAAATTTATATCTAAGTTTTAAAAAAATAGAATAATATATATATAACACATAAAAAAAAAAAAAGAAAAAAGAAAAAAAAAAGTTCTTTTTGTTGTGATAAAAATATAATATTCAGTAATATTAAGTAATTCTTTTAAATTTATCTTTCTTTTCATTTTAAATTTATTTATATCAAAGGCGAAAAAAAGGATGCAGAGAAAAATATTTTCTGAAAGAGATTTAAAACAATTTTTTTATAAACATACATTTTGATACATAAACGTGTTTTTATGACTTAAATTTGATCTTCTGCTTAAAACAAAATATTTTTTTTTTTTTTTTTTTGCTGTTGTTCCGATAAAAATATAATATTCAGTAATATTAAGCAATTCTTTCAGACTTATCTTTTTTTTTTTTCAATTTCAATCTAAATTTTTGTCCAAGGCGAAAAAAGGGAAGTATAGAAGAGTAATTTTTAAAAGAGATTAAAAACTTTTTTTTAAACATATCTTTTGAGACGTAAACGCGATTTTATGACTTAAATTTGATCTTAAGCTTTCTGTACGAGGATATAGAATATACAACAGAGAACGTATTATAGAAATTCTTACTTGAATAACAATTTTTCAACAAACGCGTACTTTACATGTTTTGCAAAATATATTTTCTATCCTGCAGAAGGACAAGTTGTAGGAGGACCAGTACCACAGCCAGGTAAAACTGTTTAAAAAAATTAAAAATATGAATTTTTAAAATACCGCTTAATTATAAGATGCATTGCTATAATTTAATAATTTATACATAGTAAAAAAGGATTTGTTTTGTGTTTGTTTAGATTGAAATATAATAATCATTAATATTAAATATTTCTTTCTAATTCATCATTCCTGTGAATTAAAATTAAGATTATATCTAAGGTTAAAATTTAGAATAAAACACTTTTTTAAAACTGATTTAAAATATTTTTTTTTTTACTTTTTTTTTAAGCATACATCTTGAGAAATAAATGTTATTTTAAAACTTAATTTTTATCGTATAATTTCTATACGAGGATTTAGGGTATATAGGAGAGAATGTAACATAGAAATTCTTATATGAATAATTATTTTTTTAACAAACGTGTACTATATATGTTTCGTAAAATATCTTTTGCATCTTGCAGGAGAACAAAATGTAGGAGTCCCAGTACTACAGCCAGGTAAAACTGTTTCAAATATTAAATATATGAATTTTCACACTATCTCTTAAATATAAGATATATTGATGTAATTTAATAATTTATATATACTGAAAAAAAAGATTAAAATATGATAGTTGTTCAGATTAAAATATAATAATTAGTAATGTTAAATATTTCTTTCAAATTTATCTTTCTTTTGAATTTACATTTTAATTTATATCTAACGCTAAGAAAAAGAAAGGAAAAGAAACTTAGTTGAAAAAAACTTTTTTTTTCTATTTCTTTTTATTCTTTTCTGAAACATACATCTTGAGACATAAGTTTATTTTAAGATGTAAATTTGGTGTTTGGTTTTCATTCCGCGGATATAGAGTATTCAAAAGAGAATGTATTATAGAAATTCTTTCATTTATTGCAATTTTTCTATACATGTATTTTAAATATTTCATAAAATATGTTTTCTACCTTCAGAAGGACAAATTATAGGACGCCCAAGACCACAGCCAGGTAAAACAATTTAAAATAATAAATATCTAAATCTTTTCAATACCAATTTCTTATAAGATAATTGCTTTAATATAACAATATACATATATATATATACATAATTTTAAAAATATTTTTTTTTGTTCCGATTAATATATAATTTTCAGTAATTATAAATAATTCTTTCAAATTTATCAAATTTTTAAATTTAAATTTAACTTTGTATGTAAGGCGAAAAAAGGAACTAGAAAAAAATATTTTCTAAAAGAGATTTTTTTTTTTTTTTTAACATACATTTTGAGAAGTAAACGAATTTTATGAATTAAATTTGATTTTGTGCGTTCATTACGAGGATATAGATCATACAAAAGAGAACGAATTACAGAAATTCTTGCATGAATAACAATTTTTCAACAAACGCGTACTTTGTATTCTTCGTATAATATGTTTTGTGCCTTGCAGGAGGACAAATTGTGGGAGGTCCAGTACCACAGCCAGGTAAAAGTGTTTAAGATATTAAATATCTTAATTTTTTGAATATAACTGAAATTTATGATAATTACTGTAATTTACTAAATTATAAGTTATAAAAAAAACGCATTTTGTTGTTCAGTTTAAAATTTGATAATTAGCAACATTAAACATTTCTTTAAAATTTATATTTCCTATAGTGTTAATCCATAAAAAAAAAAAAAAAGAAGAAGAAGAAGAAGAAGAAATTAAAACTTAGTTGAATATTTTTTTTTTTTTTTTTTTTTTTTTGTTGAAACATATGGTTTAAGACATAAATTTGATCTAAAGACTTAAATTTAGTGTTTTGTTTTCATTCCGAAGGTACATAGTTTACAAAAGAGAACGTGTTATAAAAATTCTTACATGAATAACAATTTTTTTAACAAACGCGTAATATATACGTTCTTAAAGTTTATTTTGTATCTTGCAGGAGGACAAATTGTAGGAGGCCCGGTACCACAGACAGGTAAAACTGTTTAAAATAAATAATAAATAAATATCTGATTTTTACAATATCGCTTAATGATGAGATACATTGCTGTAATTCAATAATTTGTATAAAAAAAATTACATTGGTAAAAATATAATACATCAACGTACCTTTTGAGAAGTAGACGTGATTTTAAAGCACAATAAAAAAGTTTCTGTTTGAAATAATAAATATCTAAATTTTTTGTACATCACGTAATTTTAGGATACAATGCTGTAATTAATTATACTATATATAATACAAAAAGTGATTTTTTTTTATTGAGATTAAAATATGATAATCAGTAATAGTATTAAATATTTCTTTAAAATTTAACCTTCCTTTGAATTTAAATATTAATTAATATCTAAGACGAAAAAAAAATGAAAAGAAAAGAAAGGGGAAAAAAAGAAAGGTTTAGTTGAATAAAACTTTTTTTTTTTTTTTTTTTTTTTTGAAACATACCTCTTGAGACATAAATTGAATATTATGACTTAAGTATGGTGTTATGTTTTCATTCCGAGGCTATAAAGCTCACAAAAGAGAATGTATTATAGAAATTCTTACATTTATAACGTTTTTTTTTCAGAGAAAGTGTACTATAAATATTTCGTAAAATATTTTTTGTACCTTGCATTAGGACGAATTGTACGAGGCGCAAGACCACAGCCAGGTAAATCTGTTCAAAATATTAAATATCTAAATTTTTTAAAGATAATTTAATACAAGATACCTTGCTGTAATTTAATAATGTATATGTAATCGAACAAAAAGTGATTTATTTGTTTAGTAATCAGTAATATTCAGTATTTTTTTTTCAAGTTTACCTTTCTTTTCAATTTAAATTTTAATTTATATCTAAAGAGAGAAAACAGAAGTAGAAAAAAAATATTTTCTAAAACTGATTTGAACTTTTTTTTAAACGTAACTTTTGAGATGTATATGGGGTTTTATGACATAAATTTGATCTTATTCCTTCATTATGAGTATAAAGAATACACAAAAGAGAACCGATTATAGAAACTCTTACATGAATAACAATTTTTCAACAAACGCGTACTTTATATGTTTCGTAAAGTATTATTTGTATATTGCAGGTGGACAAATTGTAGGTAGCCCAGTACCACAGCCAGGTAAAACTGTTTAAAATATTAAATATCTTAATTTTTTGAATATCACATATTTTTTTCAAATTTATCTTTTCTTCGAATTTAAATATTAATTCATATTTAAATATTAATTCATATTCAAAAAAAAAAAAAAAAAAAAAAAAAAAAAGAAAAAAACTTAAAAGGAAACATTCAAAAAGTGTCTTTTTCAAAAAATATTGAAAAAAAAAAATTATGTGATTCTACTCTTCATAAAACACCAGAGAGCTAAAAAGATATCGGCTTAAATTAATTACAGCGACCACAAAGATATATCAAAATTAAGCATAATTGGCGACTTCACACTGTTAGGCGATTGATTTTGTGTACTTGGCGAAGAATCAAACACGGTTCTGTTCGTTCACGGCAATCTCGGTTCTTGTGAACTTATCGAATAACAGCGCTAAATCGCCAAAAATGCTTATTTTTGAAAAAGAAAATTGTGGTCGCTGTAATTCATTTCAGCCGATATTTTTTTCACTTTCTGGTGTTTTATGAAGAGTAGAATCACATAATTTTTTTTTTCAATATTTTTGAAGACGACACCTTCTGAATGTTTCTTTGTTAGTTGAATAAGACGTTTCATCCTTTTCTTTATTAAATATCTAAATCCTTTCAATACCAATTTATTATAAGATATTTGCTGTAATTTAATAATGTATACATACAGTAATAATAAAAAAAAACTTTTATTTATTTATTTATTTAATTTAATTAATTAATTTATATATTTTTTGTTGCTGTTCCGATAAAAATGTAACATTCAGTAATATTAATTAATTCTTTCAGATTTACCTTACTTTTCAATTTCAATTTTAATTATTGTCTAAGGCGAAAAAAAGGAAGTATAGAAAAGTAATTTCTAAACGAGATTTTTTTTTTTTTTTTTTTTACATACCTTTTGAGACGTAAACGTGATTTTATGACTTACATTTGATCTTACGCTTTCTATACGAGGATATGAAATATACAACAGTGAACGTATTATAGAAATTCTAACTTGAATAACAATTTTTCAACAAACGCGTACTTTACATGTATTGCAAAATATATTATGTATCTTGCAGGAAGACAAATTGTAGGAGGACCAGTCCCACAGCCAGGTAAAACTGTTTAAAATACCAAAAATCTGAATTTTTAAAAATACCGCCTAGTTATAAGATGCATTGTTGTAATTTACTAATTTATAAATAGTAAAAAAGGATTTTCTTTGTTTAGATTGAAATATAATAACAAATAATATTAAATATTTCTTTCAAATTTATCTTTCCTTCAATTAAAATTATAATTATAATTATGTCTAAGGTTAAAATTTAGAATAAAACACTTTTTAAAACTGATTTAAAATATTTCTTTTTCTTTTTTTTTTTCTTTCTTTTTTTTTTTTTTTTTTTTAAGCACACCTCTTGAGACATAAATGTGATTTTAAGACTTAATTTTGATCGTATAATTTCTATACGAGGATATATAGTATACAAAAGAGAACGTATTGTAGAAATTCTTATATGGATAACATGTTTTTTAACAAACGTGCACCATACATGTTTCGTAAAATATCTTTTGAATCTTGCAGGAGGAAAAATTGCAGGAGGCCCAGTACTACAGCCAGGTAAAACTGTTTCAAACATCAAATATATGAATTTTCACACTATTCTTAAATATAAGACACATTGCTGTAATTAATTAATTTATATATACAAAAAAAAAAAAAAAAAAAAAAAAGAATTTCTTTGTTTTAAATATTTCTTTTAAATTTATCTTTCTTCTGAATTTAAATTTTAATTTATATCTAAGGCTAAAAAAAAGAAAAAGAAAAACTTAGTAAAAAAAAAAAAAAAAAAAAAAAAAAAAAAAACATTTTTTTTCTTTTTGAAACATACATCTTGAGACATAAGTATGATTTTAAGACGTAAATTTGTTGTTTTGTTTTCACTCCACGGATATAGACTACACAAAATGGAATGTATTAAACAAATTCTTTCGTTTATAACAATTTTTCAATACATGTATAATAATTATTTCGTAAAATATGTTTTGTAACATGCAGGAGGACAAATTGTAGGAGGCCCAAGACCACAGCCAGTTAAGACAGTTTAACATATTAAATATCTAACTCTTTCAATACCAATTTTTTATAAGATAATTGCTTTAATTTAACAATATATATATATGCTTAATAGATCATCTTTATTATATATATATATATACATAATTAAAAAAAATGTTTCGATTAATATATAATTTTTAGTAATATTAAGTAATTCTTTCAAATTTATCTCATTTTTTAATTTAAATTTTAATTTATATGTAAGGCGAAAAAAAGGAACTAGAAAAAAATATTTTCTAAAAGGGATTTAAAACTTTTTTTTGACATACTTTTTGAGACGTAAACGAATTTTATGAATTAAATTTGATTTTATGCTTTCATTACGAGGATATAGATCATACAAAAGTGAAAGCATTACAGAATTCCTGCACGAATAACAATTTTTCACCAAACACGTACATTATATTTTTCTTAAAATATATTTTGTTTCCTGCAGGAGGACAAATTGTAGGAGGCCCAGTACCACTGCCAGGTAAAACTGTTTAAAATATTAAAAATCTTAATATTTAAAATATCGTTTAATTATAAGATACATATCTGTAATATCATATTTTATACATGCTAAAAGAAGGAATTTTTGATTAGATTCAAATATAAAAATTATTCATATTAAATATTTCTTTCAAATTTATCTTTCCTTTGAATTCAAATTTATATTTATATCAAAGGTTAAAAAAATGGAATAAAACTTTTTTTCAATATACATTTTGATACGTAAACGTGATTTTATGACTTGAATTTGATCTTATGCTTTCTTTACGAGGATATAGAGTGTACAAAAGAGAACGTAATGTAGAAATTCTTGCAAGAATAAAAATTTTGAAACAAACGTGTACTATATAAATTTCGTAATATATGTTTTACATGTTGCAGGAGGAAAAATTGTAGGAGGTCCAGTACCACAGCCAGGCAAAACTGTTTAAAATAATAAATATCTGAATTTTTTGAATAACACATAATTACATGCTACAGTGCTGTAATTTACTATATTATATACAATAAAGAAATGTTTTTTTTTTTTTTTTTTCAGATTAAAATATGATAATTACTAATACTAAATATTTCTTCCAAATTTATCAGTCCTTTGAATTTAATTATATTTCATATCTAAGGCTTAAAAAAAAGAAAAGAAAAAGAAAAGAAAGGAAAAAAAAGAAACTTAGTTAAATAAAATATTTTTTTTAAAAAAAACATACCTCTTGAGACATAAATTTGATTTTAAGACTTAAATATAGTGTTATTTTTCTTTCCGAGGATATAGAGTATACAAAAGAGAATGTATTACATAAATTCTTACATTTATAACATTTATAACACATTTTCGACAAACGTGTACTATAAATGTTTTGTAAATTATGTTTTGTACCTTACAGGAGGACAAATTTTAGGAGTCCCACGACCACAGTCAGATAAAACTCTATAAGATATTAAGTATCTGAATTTTTTAAACATCATTCAATACAAGATACATTGCTGTAATTTAATAATAGATACGTAATAGAAAAAAAAAAGATATTTATTTGTTTAGATTAAAACATAATAATCAGTAATATTAAATATTTCTTTCAACCTTGTATTTCCTTTGAATTAAAATTTTAATTTATATCTAATGTTAAAAAAATTAGAATAAAAATTTTTTTAAACTGATTTAAAATATTTCTTTCTTTTCTTTCTTTTTTTAAACATACCTCTTGAGACATAAATTTGATTTTAAAACTTAAATTTGATCATATCTTATACTATTAAGTGAGCAATATTTGTATATTTAACTGTTCTCGAAAACGGTAGCTCGGACAGTCACGAGATTTAACACAAAGGTGCCCCCCGAAGGATCATTGTGCACATCGAAGTCAGAATTTCGAATTTCTGTTTAGTTTTCTCTTAATTAATAAAAATATGAAAATAATAAGCTAATAATAGCAAAAATTAGCCATTTAAATTTAATCCATAAATTAATTGTTGCCCCCCCCCCCCCAAAAAAAAAAAAAAAAAAAAAAAAAAACGAGTTTTCAACAGGAAAATAAATACATTTATCTAAACATGAACAATACTACACACTACTGATCGCAGAGCTTCCAAATTTGGCATATAGGTACCTGGGACCCTGCAGATGTGCACCTCATCGAGGTTTTTTCGAATTTCGAATTTGAAATTTTTAAATTAATGTTTTTTCGATTTTAAACATTGGCTTTTATGTTTCATTTTTCATGACTTTATTCTTCGATTGTAACCGTCTGCGTATCTTAGCAACGGCTATATTATGCAATTTATTTTTTATTTAATACATTTGAGCGTGTTCAGTAGAGCGCCCGAGATGGATCAATGCGACCGGGCGATGACGTCACTGATCCTGGATCGGTCTTGGATCGGGCCAGGCGTCTACTGAACGATTTGGAACAATTTTGACGTGATTGGAGCAGCGCCATCTATCTAATTTGACCTGTATTAGCAAGTTATTTATTGTATTTCTGTTGTTTACTTCGTCTGGACTTTTAATACGTAATTCCATAAAATGCTATACTATATTACGTTTTTTCTTAAAAAAAAAAAAAAAAAAAAAAAAAAAAGAAAGAAAAGAAAGAAAGAAAGATCTTTTATGTAATAACAATTTTACTTCTTTCTTATTAATGTAGAATTCTGTATTCTGCTAACAAAAAATAAGAAGTATACATTACTTTGGTTATGATTTTTCTAAATTCACGTATAAATTTTAATCATGAAAATGTTAAGAATGTTACGTTACATTTATTTTTAAAGGAGCAGAGTGGATTTATCTTAAATGAGCACTTCTTGATACAAGAAAACACCTTTCTTTCTCTTCAAATTTTATTATGAACAGAAATGTACAACAAAAACGTTTTTGGAAAAAAAAAATTATATAAAATATGAAATATGTTGTTTAGTTAATATAATGGATTTATATAAAAAATAATCTTACTTTCTTCTTCGATTTATGAATCAATATAATGAGCTTTTTCTCTTATTACCGACTGAATATTAAAATAAACTAGCAATGTAAACAACACTGCATAATTTTATAGCTACTTTTTTCACAGTCTGTTTTGTTTATTAAATTTAATAATTGACATCTTAAACTTATTTTTACCAAAATTAAAAATATGTGGAAGGATTTTAATTTATTTACTTATAGTTAACTTATTGTTTTAAAGGTAAAAAATACAATCGTTTACAAGCTTTTCTATTTGTAAACAAAAAACAATCGCATGAATGAAAAGCATTGTGTGAAAAAAAAAGGAAAGAAATAATTAATTTTTCCCAGCTTATTTTTATATATTAAATTAATAAAATATGATAGCGTCCGAATTTAAAAGAAAAAAATGTATTTTTGTTTCAATTAAAATTGTGTAAATTTTTGTTTTAATTTTATGTTTAAATGTTACGTTCATCAATAAAAGAAATTACGTATCGAAAATCGTTATTACGTAAAAAATCTTTTTTAAACAATAAATAAATAAACATAATATAGTTTAGCATTTTACGGAATTACTTACCTTATTTTCTACAGCACAAGCAATGCATATAAATAAGTACATCTGTATTAATCCTCAGCTAATTAAACAAATAAACAATCATTGTCAAAAACAGATGTTCATTATTCAGGTTTTCACTGCGTAGTGTCAGTCGAGCCTGATTTTCAACCTATTGCGCATTTGATCCATCATGTGACCCAATGGATCAAGAAATTTTTCTGGGCTTTCTGATCCACGACCGGTCGAGATCGGTCCATCCCACTGAACGATCTGACTCTGGATCGGTCGACACCACTGAACGCTTTGGCTCGGAATCAATCGACCGGTCGTGCTTCGGGCGCTCTACTGAACACGCCCATTTATTTGAGGGCGAATCTTTTTTCTCTTTTTAATTTATTATATTTATTGAAAATAAAATGGTAATGCAGTAGAAAAAATTAAATATATTAAATTTAAAATTTAAAAACGTATTTATAACAGTTATGTTTATGTATAATTTTTGTAGTATAACAACAATTATTTTTCATTTGTTAATTTAATTTCTTTAAAAGTTTTTTTTTCTAATTTATAGTATTTGTCAGGAAATAATGGTAGTATATAGTAGAAAGGAATAAACTGATTGGAATTTATTTGTTTTTTATGGATTTAATTCCTTTTAAAAGAAAATCTACTTTTTATTTTACTTCATTATATTGGTCGGAATCAAATTGTAATACAGTGTAAATAGCATGAGCAATAAAATACTTGGTTCAAAAACTGAAATATTTAATAGACGCTGAGATACAGTTATCTTTAAAATCGTAGTTCTTAAATAATGGCAGATCCACCTATCGTTAATAAATACCCATATTGAAATACATAGGAAAGAGATTTCTGCAGGCAGTGGGAACCTGCTCCCGATACAGTGCGGGCAGAGAAAGAGCTGCCGTAGACCGCGAGTGCTCGATGCGAGGTCTAGAGCGATTCCAATGTAATTATTTTAGTTTTTATTTATAATGTGATGTGAAAAATAAATAATGATCCAATTCTTTTGGATATTCATTTAAATATAGTGGCCAGCGAAGCGGGCGTAGCCTGCTAGTGTATTCTATACGAGAATATAAAATATACAAAAGAGAACAGGAGGACTAAGGTTAAAAAAATTTAGAATAAAACACTTTGTAAAACTGATTTAAAATATTGCTTTCTTTTTCTTTTCCTTTTCCTTTTTTTTTTTTTTTTAAAGCATATCCTATGAGACATAAACGTAATTTTAAAGCTTAAATTTTATCATATGCTTTCTATACGAGTATATAGAGTACACAAAAGAGAACGTACTACAGAAATTCTTATATTAATATTAATTTTAAAACAAACGTGTATTTTAAATGTTTCGTAACATATATTTTGTACCTTGCAGGAGGACAAATTGTAGGTGGCCAAGTACCGGATTCAGGTATAACTCTTTAAAATAATAAATATCTCAGTTTTTAAAATATCGCTGAAATATGATACATTGATGTAATTTAATACTTTATATATTCTAAAACGTACGCCGTTGGTACGTAATAGGCTACTTTTAACTTCGTTAAAGTATTTCATATAAAATAACTGAGCCTTTTTATAAAATAAATATACAGTTTAATTTTACTTGTATTTAAAGTACACTGAATTTCACTTGTATTTAAACAAACCATATAGTTAAATAATCGCCAAAGGTTGAAGACCATCACACAAGAGGGAAAAATATCCAACTTCCAATTCATAGAACAACCGAGATTTTTCTTTACTTCTCGTGCTTTTTTCAAGCAGTTCACGTTATTTTTAATTTTCATTATTTTGTCTTTCTTTAATAATTAATTGTTGAACCATAGATGAATATTATATGCTTCTTGGAATATTTAGCAAGCTGTGACGTTACAGCTTCTCCTATCGCCCGGAGAGGTATGTACTTACTTGTTGTACAAAATGTCTTGCAACTGAGAGATTTGGATAAGGTAGGAAAGTTTTACACAATGCATGCACTAAAATAATTTTAAGCACTACATTAAGAAGATAAAATGAATTCTATATAACAGCAACAGATTAAGACTTTAAATATATAATATGTACAGTATGTACATTTTTTTTTAAACAGTTCTACTTAAAGCATCCGCATTAAATTTTTTTTACCTGGTTTATATAGACCACATCAAAATTATAAGGTTGAAAAGCAAGTGCCCATCTTAACAATCATGAATTTCAACGTGTGTTTTTGTTCAACCGCACCAAAGGATTATGATCTGTCATAATTTAAAATTTGTTTCCATGAAGGTAGTAGTGCAACTTGTTTATAGCAAAAATTATAGCAGCATATTCTTGTTCTGTGGTTCTGTATTTCATTTCAGCGTTTAGAATATCATTTTGTCTTCGTGAAGATTTATGAAGTCTCGAATGCACTGGTTTATCGAAAATTAATTCAATAAAAAAAGAAAGAAAAAAAAAGAAACTTAGTTGTTAATTTGTTTTCTGAAACATACATGTTGAGAAATAAGTTTGATTTTTTTAAGACGTAAATTGTATGTTGCATTTTCATTCTGCGGACATAGAGTGTACAAAAGAGAATGTATTATAAAAAAATTTTCTTTTATAACAATTTTTCAATACATGTATTATAAATGTTTCGTAAAATAGGTTTTGTACCTTGCAGGAGGACAAATTGTAGCAGGCCCAAGACCACAGCCAGGTAAAACAGTTTAAAATAATAAATATCTAAATCTTTTAAGTACCAATTTATTATAAGGTTATTGTTTTAATTTAACAATATATATAAAATTTAAAAAAAAATTTCCCGTTAAAATGTAATATTCAGTATTATTATGTTATTCTTTCAAATTTATCTTATTTTTCAATTTAATTTTTTTTATATCTAAGGCGAAACAAAGGAAGTAGAAAAATATATCTTCTAAAAGATATTTAAAACTTTCTTTTTTTTTTTTTTAACATAACTTTTCAGACGTAAACGTGATTTTACGACTTAAATTTGAGTTTTTATTTCATTACGAGGCTATGGAATACACAAAAGAGAACCTATTATAGAAATTCTTACATGAATAACAATTTTTCAACAAACGCGTACTTTATATGTTTCGTAAAATATATTTTATACCTTGCAGGAGGACAAATTGTAGGAGGACCAGTACCACAGCCAGGTAAAACTGTTTAAAATAATAAATATCTGAATCTTTTGAAGATCATTTAATTTCATGCTACAATGCAGTAATTTTATATATTATATATAATAAAAAAAGTTTTTTTTTTTCAGATTGAAGTATGATAATCAGTAATATTAAATATTTCTTTCAAATTTATCTTTCGTTTGAATTTGAATATAATTAATATCTAAGGCTAAAAAAAAAAAAAAAAGATTTAGTTGAATGAAATTTTTTTTTAACATTCCTCTTGAGACATAAATTTGATTTTAAGACTTAGATATGGTGTTATTTTTCCTTCCGAGGATATAGAGTATACAAAGTTGAATGTATCACAGAAATTTGTACATTTAGAACCATTTTCCAACAAACGTGAACTATAAATGTTTCGTGAACTATGTTTTGTACCTTGCAGGAGGACAAATTGCAGGAGGCCCAAGGCAACAGCCAGGTTGCTCTTTAATATATTAAATATCTAAATTTTTAACTTATCACTTAATTATGAGAAGCATCGCTTTAATTAAGCAATTGATATATACAAAAAAAAAATATTTTTTTTTTGTTTCTATAGATTAAAATATAATACTTAGCGATGTTATAAAATTTAGAATAAAATATTTTTTAAAACTGATTTAAAATATTTTTTTCTTTTCTTTCTTTCTTTCTTTTTTTTTTTTTTTTTTTTTTTTTAACATACCTCTTGAGACATAACTTTTATTTTTAGACTTAAATTTGATCATATGTTTTCTATACGAGGATATAGAGTATACAAAAGAGAACAGGAGGACTAAGGTAAAAAAAAAAAAAAAATAGAATAAAACACTTTTAAAACTGATTTAAAATATTTTTTTGGTCTTTCTCTTCCTTTTTTTTTTTTTTTTTTTTTTTTTTTATAAGCATACCCCTTCAGACATAATTGTGATTTTAAAACTTAAATTTTATCTTATGATTTCTATACGAGGATATAGAGTATAAAAATGAGAACGTACTATAGAAATTCTTATATAAATATTAATTTTAAAACAAACGTATGTTTTAAATGTTTCGTAACATATATTTTGTACCTTGCAGGAGGACAAATTATAGGTGGCCAAGTACCACAGACAGGTATAACTCTTTAAAATATTAAATATCTCAGTTTTTGCAATATCGCTTAAATATAAGATACATTTATATAATTTAATACTTTATATATACTGTACCGTACGCCGTTGGTACCTAATAGGCTACTTTTAACTTCGTTAATGTGTTTCATTTCAAATAACTCAGCCTTTTTATAAAGTAAATATACAGTTTAATTTTACTTGATATTATACTATTTACACACTGAATTTCACTTGTATTTAATTTAAACAAGCCATATAGTTAAATAAACGCCAAAGGTGAGACCATTTCTCCCAAGCATTACACAAGAGAGAGAAATATCCAGCTTCCAATTCGTAGAACAACCGAGATATTCGCAGTTCACGTTATTTTTAATTTTCATTATTTTTTCTTTCTTTAATAATTAATTTTTGAACCATGGATGAATATTATATGCTTCTTGGAATACTTAGCCTGCTGTGACTTTACAGCTTCTTCTATCGCCCGGAGAAATTTCTTGCAACTGAGATATTTGGATAAGGTAGGAAAGTTTTACACAATGCATACACTAGAATAATTTTAAGCACTACATTAAGAAGATAAAATGAATTCTATATAACAGCAACAGATAAAGACTTTAAATATATAATATGTACACTATGTACATTTTTTTTTAAACAACTCTACTTAAAGCATCCGCATTAAGATATTCTTTACCTGGTCTATGGACCACACAAAAATTATAAGCTTGCAAAGCAAGTGCCCATCTTGACAATCTTGAATTTGAACGTGTGTTTTTGTCCGACCCACAGATTATTATACAGATAGGACACTCCCGTATATTCTTCGGTAACCGGAATTTGACTGCAATGACCCTATTGTCAACGGCTGTAAGTTTCTCGAGCTCTCCAGCTTACGCAATCGCTCGTCTTAGTTTTATTTTATGTATGTTCTAATGGTAATATTAGTGTAACGTTAAGCCCAACATCCAACCGACTAACCATTTATTGATGTTTACGTTTGGACTTTGTTATTGTTTACGAATTTTATTGTCGAAAGCAATTTATTTTAAGAAGCAAGTACTAAATATTAAGCAAATAAATTTCGAAAATATACATAAAGCGGAAATATTTTTTTTCATTTTAAAGCATTTTGTATTATTTACACCAAGCAATGTTAAATATTTAAGATTTCATACCATACTGCTTTTTCAGCATTACAGTTTGTTATATTAATTTGTACTCTTGAACACGAATGTGCTTGGAAAAATTTATTTTCAAACATAATAAAAATTAGTTTTATTTCTTAGAAAATAGCTGTGAATGTTATGATTTTGTAAATTTAAAAGTAGTAGAAAATGTGAAGGAAAGAAAACTGCACATACGTTTTCGTTGGCAACTTTATTATTGTTTACAAACTTTATTGTCAAAAGCAATTTATTTTAAGAAGCAAGTGCTAAATATTAAGAAAATAAACTTTGAAAATATACATAAAATAAAAACTTTTTTTCATTTTTAGGCATTTTGTATTATTTAAACCAAGCAACGTTAAATATTTAATGATTTCATACTGCTATTTCAGAATTACAGTTTGTAATTTTAATTTGTACTTGAATATGAATATGTTTCACAAAGCATATTTTAAAAATTATAAAAAATAATTTTTATTTCTTAGATGAATAGCTTTGAATGTTTTGAGGATAATTTTGTGAATTCAAAAACAATAGAAAGAGAAGAAAAAGAAAACTAACTACTCACGAAATAGAAAAACAATTTTCGATGAACGATGCTATTCATGTAGACTTAACACATGTAGTTCCCCTCTATTGACACTAGTGGTGCTACTATATTTCCGGTTCGCGTTTTAGCTTCACTGTCCTATCTGTATGATAATCTGTGGTCCGACCACACTAAAGGGTTATGATCTGTCATAATTTTAAATTTATTTCCATCAAGCTAGTAGTGCAACTTGTTTACAGCAAAAATTATAGCAGCACATTCTTGTTCTGTGGTTCTCTATTTCATTTCAGCCTTTAGAATAACATTTTGTCTACGTGAAGATTTATAAATTCTGGAACGCACTGGTTTATCGGAAATTAATTCAATAAAAAACGAAAAAAAAAAAAAAAAAAAAAAAGAAACTTAGTTGTTTATTTTTATTTATTTTTTTTCTGAAACATATATGTTGAGAAATAAGTTTGATTTTAAGACGAAAATTTTATGTTGAATTTTCATTCTGCGGACATAGAGTATACAAAAGAGAATGTATTATAAAAAATTTCAATTATAACAATTTTTAAATACATGTATTATAAATGTTTCGTAAAATAGGTTTTGTACCTTGCAGGAGGACAAACTGTAGCAGGGCCAAGACCACAGCCAGGTAAAACAGTTTAAAATAATAAATATCTAAATCTTTTAAGTACCAATTTATTATAAGATAATTGTTTTAAATTAACAATATATATATAATTAAAAACAAATTTCCCATTAAAATATAATATTAAGTATTATTATGTTATTCGTTTAAATTTATCTTATTTTTCATTTTAAATTTTATTTTATATCTAATGCGAAACAAAGGAAGTAAAAAGATATTTAAACCCTTTTTTTTTTTTTTACTTTCTTCTATATGTAATATAGAGAAAGTATTGGATTCGCGAAAATTTTCGACCTCCGTTTTCTGAAGGATCTACACGTTTTGGGATGTCCTGAACACGAATTGATAGTTTTTTAAAAATGTCTGTCTGTCTGTCTGTCTGTGTGTGTGTCTGTCTGTCTGTGGTTTCGTTTTTTCACCGTATCTCACGAACCAATGAATGAAATTCAACCAAACTTGGTATATAGTTGGACCCTGGCGGGGCATTGTGCTGATTAGATTTGGGGATCAATCGTCCAGCAGGTGGCGCTGTGATCGCAAAAGTTCTTATTTTTCACCGTATCTTACGAACCGATGAATGAAATTGAACCAAACTTGGTGTATAGTGTGACCCTGTGATGGAAAGGGTCTAATTAGATTTTGGGATCAATCGCTCAGCAGATGGCGCTGTGATTGCATTTTATGTAAACTTTTAACATGGCAGTATAGGACAAAATTTCGTATAAATGTACATAATGAGCGTTATTTTAAACTTCTGATTGTAAAATTAATATGAATTATTGATAATAGTAGTAGTTAACTACGAAAAAAATTTTGTGCATGTGGGGGCATCGCTTCCCCCCCCTGGGGGGGGGGTAAATTTTCAAGATGGGTATCTTTCGAAAGATCTCGTCAATACCTTTAAAACGAATGGTTGAACTATAAATCTGTGATAATTTGAAACAAAGTTATCGATTTTTTTTACTTTTAACGAAAAAAAAAAAAAAAAAAAAAAAACTTAGAAAAAAAATCGTATTTTTTTTTTTTTTTTTAAATATTGTTACTGGTTGAGAATATGTATTACTTTTAACAAAAAAAAAAAAATTAGAAAAAAAATCGTAATTTTTTTTTTAAATATTGTTATTGATTGAATATGTATATAGGAAAATATAGAAGAAAGTCTTGTGGTGGCCACAACATACTAGTTTTTTTAACGAAACTTTTCAGATGTAAAAGGGATTTTATGACTTAAATTTGAGTTTTTATTTCATTACGAGGATATGGAATACGCAAAAGAGAACCTATTATAGAAATTCTTACATAAATAACAACTTTTCAACAAACGCGCACTTTATATGTTTCGTAAAATATATTTTATACCTTGCAGGAGGACAAATTGTAGGAGGCCCAGTACCACAGCCAGGTAAAACTGTCTAAAATAATAAATATCAGAATTTTTTGAAGATAACTTAATTTCATGCTACATTGCAGTAATTTTATATATTATATATAATAAAAAAAAGCTTTTTTTTCAGATTAAAATATGATAGTCAGTAATATTAAATATTTCTTTCAAATTTACATTTCCTTTGAATTTATCTTTCCTTTGAAAATACACTGATGGAAAAAAAAATCCCAACACCAAGAAAAAATTATTGTACAGTAATGAAATTTCAGCAATACATTTGTCTAGGTAACATATTTAATTGATTACAGTTTCAAGATCACAGGTAGAGCCATAGGCGAGAAGAGCCATTTCAAATGTGAAATGTTGGTATATTAGTAACCGGTGTAACCGCCAGAATTTTGAATGCAAGCATGCAAACGTGCATGCATTGTGTCGTACAGGTGTCGGATATCAGTTTGTGGGATGGAGTTCCATGCCTGTTGCACTTGGGCGGTCAATGCAGGGACGGTTAATGCTGGTTGTGGATGACGCTGGAGTTGTCGTCCAATGATGTCCCATACGTGCTCGATTGGAGAAAGATCTGGTGATCTAGCAGGCCAAGGCAACATGGCGACACTATGTAGAGCATGTTGGGTTACATCAGCGGTATGAGGGCGAGCGTTATTCTGTTGGAAAACACCTCCTTGAATGCTGTTCATGGATGGCAGCACAACATGTTGTATCACAAGACTGACGTAAAAATTTGCAGTCAGGGTGCGTGGGATAATTACGAGAGTGCTCCTGCTGTCATACGAAATTGCTCCCCAAACCATAACTCCAGGAGTAGGCCATGTGTGTCTAGGCCGCAGACAGGTCGCTAGCAGGCGTTCACCTGGCCTCCTTCTAACCAACACACGGCTATCACTGCGACCAAGGCAGAACTGGCTTTCATCAGAAAACACAACAGATCTCCACTCCTCCCTCCAATGAGCTCTAGCTTGACACCACTCACGTCGCAAACGGCAGTGGTTTGGAGTCAGTGGAATGCACGCTACAGGGCGTCTGGCTCGGAGCTGTCCTTGAAGTAACCGATTTGTAACAGTTCGTTGTGTCACTGTGGTGCCAACTGCAGCTCGAATTTCAGCTGCAGACGCAGTACGATTAGCCACAGCCATACGCCGAACACGGCGGTCTTCCCTCTCAGTAGTGCCACGTGGCCGCCCGGAACCCGGTCTTCTTGAGGCAGTACCTTCTCTTGACCACTGCTGCCAACACTCATGCACAGTGGATACATTCCTGCCAAGTCTTTCTGCAATATCGCGGAAAGAAAACCCACCTTCTCGTAGCCCTACTACACGACCTCGTTCAAACTCAGTGAGCTGTTGATAATGGCTTCTTCGTCTTCTTAGAGGCATCCTTGACTAACATTAACCCACTACGTCAAATCTCAACTGTAAATAACTATCACGAACCTTACAGCGCTTATTTAAAGCAAACCTCATTTGCATGTTCATAGTGTCGCTACAAGCGCCACACTTATGCGCGTAGCTCGAAATTTGAATCGACGTCATCTTTCAGATGTATAAACACGCCTACCAAATTTCGTTTATCTAGCACAGCTCTTTCCTGGTGATGGGAATTTTTTTTCCATCAGTGTATAATTAATATCTTAGGCTAAAAAAAAAAAAAAAAAAAAAAAAAAAAAAGAAAAGAGAGAGATTTAGTTGAATGAACCATTTTTTTTTTTTTTTAACTTTCCTCTTGAGACATAAATATGATTTTAAGACTCTTTCCGAGGATATAGAGTATACAAAGGTAAATGTATCACAGAAATTTGTACATTTATAACTATAAATGTGAACTAAAAATGTTTCTTAAACTATGTTTTGTACGTTGCAGAAGGACAAATTGTAGGAGGCCCAAGACAACAGCCATGTAAAACTCTTTAATATATTAAATATCTAAATTTTTAAATTATCGCTTAATTATGAGAAGCATCGCTTTAATTAAATAATAGATATATATATACATACATTTTTTTTTTTTTTTTTGTATAGATTAAAATATAACACTTAGCGATATTAAATATTTCTTTTAAGTTCATATTTCGTTTGAATTAAAATTTTAATTTTTATCTAATGTTATAAAAATTAGAATAAAATATTTTTTAAAACTGATTTAAAATATTTCTTTCTTTTCTTTCTTTTTTTTAAACATGCCTCTTGGGACATAAATGGGATTTTAAGACATAAATTTGATCTTAAGTTTTCTATACGAGGATATAGAGTATAGAAAATAGAACGTGCTATAGAAATTCTTATATTAATATCAATTTTAAAACAAACGTGTATTTTAAAAGTTTCGTAAAATATATTTTGCACATTGCAGAAGGACAAATTGTAGGAGGTCCAGTACTACAGCCAGGTAAATCTGTTTAAAATATTAAATATCTGATTTTTACAGTATCGCTTAATTATAAGATACATTGCTGTAATTTAATATTTTGTATATTAAAATAAAGAATTTTTTGTTTAGATTAAAATATAATACATCAACATACCTTTTGTGACTTAAACGTGATTGTGTGACTTAAATTTCATCATATGTTTTCTAGACGCGTATATAGAGTATACAAAAGAGAACGTAATGTAGAAATTATTTCAAGATTAACAATTTTTCAACAAACGTGTACTATGTAAGTTTCTTAATATATATATTACATCTTGCTGGAGGAGAAATTTTAGGAGGCCCAGTATCACAACCATTCAAATCTGTTTAAAATAATAAATATCTGAATTGTAGAATATCATTTAATTTCTTGATACAATGCTGTAATTTATTATATTATACCTATAAAAAAAAGGTTTTTTTTGTTCAGTTTTTTTTTCAAAATTTTTTTGTTCAGATTAAAATATGATAGTTAGAAATATTAAATATTTCTTTCGAATTTATATTTCCTTTGAATTTAAATATTAATTCATACCAATGGCTAAAAAAAAAAAAAAAAAAAAAAAAAAAAAAAAAAAAAGAGCCTAGACATCAATTTGATTTTTCAGACTTAAATATGTTGTTATTTTTCCTTCGGAGAATATAGAGTATACAAAACAGAATGTTTCACAGTAATCCTTACATTTATAACAATTTTTCAACAAACGTGCGCTATAAATGTTTCATAAACTATGTTTTATATCTTCCAGGAGCACAAATTGTGGGAGGCCCAAGACCACAGCCAGGTAAAAGACTTTAAGATATTTAATATCTGAATTTTTAACTTATCGCTTAATTATAAGATACATTGCTTTTATTAAATAATTTAAATTTACCAGAATTGTTTTGTTTTTTTGTTTAGACTAAAATATAATACTCAGTAATGTTAAATATTTCTGTCAAATTTATATTTCCTTTGAATTAAAGTTTTAATTTATATCTAATGTTAAAAAAAAAAAAAAAAAAAAAAAAAAAAATATTTTTTTTTTAAGACTGATTTGAAATATTTCTTTCTTTTTTTTAAACATACCTCTTGAGACATAAATTTGATTTTAAGACTTGAATTTGATTTTAAGTTTTCTATAAGAGGATATAGAGTATACTAAAGAGAACGTACTGTAGAAATTCGTATACTAATATCAATTTTACATTAAAAGTCTACCATAAATGTGTCGTAAAATATATTTTGTACCTTGCAGGAGGACAAATATCAGGAGGCCCAGTACCACAGCCAAGTACAACTATTTAAAATATTGACTATCTAAATTTTTCAAACATTATTTAATACAAGATACATTGCTGTAATTTGATAATATATATGTAACAGGAAAAAAAGAGATTTATTTCTTTAGATTCAAATATAATAATCAGTAATATTAAATAATTCCTTCACATTTATCTTTCCTTTGAATTTAAATTTAAATTTATATCTATGATTAGAATTTTAGAAAAATTAGAATAATTTTTCTTTTTGTAAACTGATTTAAAATATTTCTATCTTTTGCTTTTTTTTTTTTAAGAGACTTAAATTTGCTCGTATAATTTCTATACGAGGATGTAGAGTATACAAAAGAGAATGTACTATTGAAATTGTATATAGAGTAAAAGTGTAGAGTATAATTATTTTTTCAACAAAAGCGCACTATATATGTTTCGTAAAATATCTTTTGCATCTTGCAGGAGGACGAATTGTAGGTAGCCCAGTATCACACCCAGGTAAAACTGTTTTAAATATAAAATATCTTAATGTTTTGACTATCACCAAATGCTATAATACAATGCTGCAATTTATTAAATTATATATAATAAAAAAAATATTTTGTTGTTCACATTAAAATACTAATTCATATATAAGGCAAATAATAATAATAATAATAATTGAATAAAACTTTTTTTTTCTTTTTTTCTTTTTTCTTTCCTCTTCCATTTTTTTTTCTTTTTTAAATACGTCTTGAGACATAAATTTTATTTTAAGACTTAAATTTGGTGTTATATTTTTATTCCAAACATACATAGTTTACAAAAGAGAACGTGTTATAAAAATTCTTACATGAATAACACATTTTTAACAAACGCGTACTTTATACGTTCGTAAAATATATTTTGTATCTTGCAGGAGGACAAATTGTAGGAGGTTCAGTAGCACAGACAGGTAAAAATGTTTAAGATATTAAAATCTTCATTTTTTGAATACCACTTTATCTTACGATACAATTGTGTAATTTATTAAATTATATATAATAAAAAAAGGGATTTTGTTTTTGAGATTAAAATTTAATAATCAGAGATATTAAATATTTTTTTTCAAATTTATCTTTCATTTGAATTTAAAAATAATTTATACCTAAGGCAAAAAAAAAAAAAAAAAAAAAAAAAAAAAAAAAGTGGAAACTAGGTTGAATAAAACTTTTTTTTTTTTTTTTTTTTTTTTGAAACATAGATCCCAAACATGTTTTTAAGAATCGCGTTTGTGTTACATCTAGTGTTATGTTTTCATTCAGAGTATGCATAGTTTACAAAAGAGAACGTGTTATAAAAACTTTTACATGAATAAAATTTTTTTAACAAATGTGTACTATATACGTTCATAAAGTATACTTTGTATCTTGCAGGAGGACAAATTGTAGGAGGTACTGTTCCACAGCCAGGTAAATCTGTATAAAATATTAAATATCTGATTTTATCTATATCACTTAATTATAAGATATATCTGTAATTTAATAATTTGTATATACAAAAAAAAAAAAAAAAAAAAAAAAAAAAGAAAGGGAATTTTTTTTAGATTAAAATATACATCAACATACCTTTTTAGACGTAAAAGTGATTTTATGTCTTAAATTTCATCCTATGTTTTCTACACGCGGATATAGAGTATGTAAAAGAGAACTTAATGTAGAAATTCTTACAAGAATAACAATTTTTCCACAAACGTGTACTATATATGTTTCGTAAAATATATTTTACATCTTGCAGGAGGACAAATTGTAGGAGGCCCAGTACCACAGACAGGTTAAATTGTTTGAAATCATAAATATCTGAATTTTTTGAATATCACTTAATTTTATGCTACAATGCTGTAATTTATTATATTATATACAATAGCAATTTTTTTTTTTTTTTTTTTTTTGTTTAGATTAAAATATTATAACCAATAATATTAAATATTTCTTTTAAAATATTTCTTTTCTTTGAATTTAAATATAATTCACATCTGATGCCAAAAAAAGAAAAAAGAAAAAAAGAAATATAGTTGAAAACGTTTCCTTTTTTTTCTTTTCACTTTTTTGGAAACATACGTCTTGAGACTGCACTTTTTGATTGGACCTTCAGTGGTCAAAGTTCATGCCAAAATAAAAATTTCCAGATAGGGAGCCACTTGAAAATCCGTGCAGAACACCCTGATGGCGACCAATAAAGATGACGGCCGTCAGCTGCCATATAGGGGCGCTAATTGTTTTGTATCTGAACTCATAATCATCCGATTTCAATTTTCATTCTTTTAATACCTTGTGAATAAGATACTTTTTAACTTCTATACATTTATCTGTGTATATTATATGTGTGACATTCGCATTACTTATCAAAGCTTCTTTTCATCCGTCATCATCCGCCGTGTAGTAGCACTGATATTTTTATTTTTTCTGTATTTTAACTTTTAATGACCCGATTTCGATTTTTTTTTTTAATTTTTGTATAAAAGATACTTTTTGTCTTATTACATTTATCTTTACACGTTTAAAATTCCGCGCAACTTTAAAAAAAAATCAATTCTTTTGGAGTCATTCTTGTAAATTGTTGGATTTTGACGTAATCTTGATTTTTTTTTTCACTATAATGTTATTCTAATTTTAAATACTGAACATTATTTGTTTCAGATTGAACTGTTTTGATTTTTTTTTTTTTTTTTTTAAATGGCTTCAATTTGTTTGCGGCTGGTAGATATTCATATTAGCCGTATGACGGCCTTTTAAAAGAGCAAAATTGTAATGTTGTTTTCACTGCATAGTTTTTTCACTGCACTAAATTAATATCTATTTCAACTTGAGATAGAAAATGTAACTGTGTAAGGATTATAATCAATATAAATATTAGTTACGATCTTTAAACTTGAACAACAAGCTAAAATTCCATAAGTATACAAAATTGAATTATAAGTTTTATTGTGGAAAAGAGAACAGCTCAGTGACCGGATATATCAGTCAATGGCGGTCAGATGTTTAAATCCAAATTTTCTCACAATGGCATAGATTGGACCATATGTTGTTTATGTCAAAAACATAGCCATGAAGAATTGATTTGTCTTGCCATATGTACTTCTGAATCACTCGTTGGAGTGGGAACAGGAAGTATTACAGGACGTTTTCAGAAAATTTAATGTAATTTCAGACTATCGGTACAGTGTCCCTTGGTTTAGATTTCAAAAGTTTAAATGAATGTTAAGAAATAAGAGGAATATTTAGAAAAAATAAAGCACAAAAGTGCACAAAATGTATGCTATTAACTTTAAAAGAAAACAAAACATGACATGGCAAAGAAACGTGAACATTGGTCATTTTTGCCGAATATGTCATCTCAGGAAAAACCACAGTACAGTTCACAGTCTGTATTAGAACCAAATGAAGAAAAGCAATGTTTGTTATCCGTACAACATTATCTATTAAAATTAAAGATGAAATATGTTTCATATGTAATGGGAAGGACACTTCTCGGTGGTTTTTGTATAAAGTTGCTTCTTTATAAGAAGATAAACTTATGGAATGCGCCGAAATTTCAAAAAATGTTGAACGTAAAGCATTCCTTAAGCGTAGAGATTTAGTTTTCAAAGAAGCAAAGTATCATTCAAAACGCTATATATATTTAACAAAGTACCTACGACCATCAAGTGAAGTAAAAAAAAAAAAAGAGGTCAGGTCCAACTGTAAAAGTATATGGTTTTTACTTCTGTTGCAGGATTCGTAAGAGAAAACATCCAGGACTTTGAATGTGAAAACACTGAATTTTTTGCAAAATGTCTCATCATAAAACTTAATATATAAATAGTTTAGCAAATCTTCTGGGCATGGAAAGTAAAGACCTTCCAAATGCACATACTACTCGTTTACGTGAGAGAATTCTCGATCGCTTCTTACAACTCAAAGCTCAACTTTGAATCGGAGATTACTTTCTGTATCGAGATGGTGCTAATATATTTCAAAATGTTCAGTCTGAAAATATTGATGATAGTTCTATTGCATGAGGAAGATTCATCAAAAAAATTAAAAAAGTAATAACAGAGAAGAAAATTACTTTTGATAGTCACCTGTATGATGATCAACAAACTGCAAGTGTACCTCCAGAACATCTGGCTCTAGTGTGTTATCTACTTCATTGTTACACTTCAGTACCGAATGCAACTAGAGCAACTCAGCATGATTTGACTATCAGCCACTTTACAGTTTTCAACCATCGTGAGCGTATTCTGAGAGGCAACGATATTCGTCATAACCATAAGAAAATTTATGAACCACATATTCCATTATATCGAGGCCTGCCTCTTTTTGAAGAGCGCAAAATAATACAATAACTGAAGTCATGCGTGAAAGAGACCTGTCAATATTACCAAACAAAATTCAGGAGATAACAGCAAGTGTTGCTTACTTAGAGGTTCTCAGAACTTAAGAAGAAGGTGTCGTATGCCCCTCAAACTTTCTTCATGGTATTTTTGTCATTGGCGAGTACGACATCATTGATTCTAATTGCTGTAGTACAGCTTCAAAATCATCGTTCCATAAAAAAGCGGAAAGTCCTTGAGAAAGGACGGAAAGTCCTTGCGGAAAGTCCTTGAGAATGGACGGAAAGTCCATGCGGAAAGTCCTTGAGAAAGGAGAAGTTGGTGAGCCTCGTGAAATTGTTAAAAGTGATCTCTTGTATTGATCAAACCAATTATTCCTAAAGCAAACCAGACCACTTCTTTCGAAATGTCATTTTCAGAATTTGGATATGAGTGGAAAAGGGCACAGGATTAGTTTACATTATCAATGATAGAAAAGATGGAAATTTAGATATTTCATGGCCAGCTTTTCCCCTTTCAATGAAAGTTTTTTTTTGTTTGGCAATGCTGAAGCATGCAATGGAACAAATAAAAAAATTACTGAATTTTTTAAATCAAAGGTAAACTTCTGTCATATGCTCAGATAAGCCTCTATTAGCTTTGACAAAATCTGTCCAGTGGAACTGGCCTGATTTTTACGTTGATTCCAAGTTTGTAGCCATACTTGGAGCTTTTTTGAAGTACAGGTCTTTTTTAAAAGTGCTTGGCTAGATTCTGAAAGATAGTGGTTGGATTACTTTGTTTCAAATTCTGGAATCAAGACAGAAAAGAGCAACAACATCTCTTAAAGGTAAATATGTCACAAAAGCAAGAACCATTCATGAAAAAATTGCTGTGGTTTTAAACATGCTACTTAAAGAAGTGTTTATGCAACAAAATTCAAAGATTTCGTTTGCAAAATAGATTTATGAAAAACGTTCAAATTGTCCAACTTTTCGACTCTAGCTTCTAGTGTTAAACCTAAAGAAAATTCTGTCTTTATTCAGTAAGGGATGGTAACAACGAATTGTATAAACAAACGCTAAAAAAAATATCACATTTTTTTATGGACCATACCAAATATGTTCGCTTGTTTCCTGTCTATATAAAAGACTTAGTAGAACGTAAAGACACAGCTCCCAGTGTATATGATTACTTTTACAGAGGTCAGTTTGTTATCCACAAAACAAACAATCCTTTTTCTGTGCTCGCTGTAGATCAAGCTCATGAGCAAGACCATTCCCTTATAAAAGAAAATAGTGGTGCTGTTTGTCTTTTGTAAGATACAGCCATGTTGAAAACATGGATGTTATCTGGGCCACAAATAGTTAATATTATTTACGAGTTTTAATCTACAAGCATAATTAACAGTACTGACAGGTCTGTTCACCATGAACAGCATGCTGCTTATCAGAGAAAGTTTCAGAATGAAATAGATGATTTCAAAATAAGCTTTCATAGGTAGTGTGAATGCCCCCACCATAGAATATACATAGATAAATGTATTGGAAATAAAAGGTATCTTATTCACAAGATATTAAAAAAAAAAGAAAATCGAAATCGGACCATTAGGAGTTCAGATACAAAAGCAATTAGTGCCTCTATGGAGCAGTTGACAGCGGTCATCCTTTAGGGGTGTTCTGCACAGATTTTCAAGTGGCTCCCTATCTGGAAATTTATAATTTTGCATGAACTTTGACAAGAGAAGGTGGCATATTCCAATCAAAAAGTGCAGTTCTTTTTGTGTACCCAACGTACTATAATAAATATTCTTACATGAATAACAATTGTTTAACAAACGTGTACTATATACGTTCGTAAAGTATACTTGTTATCTTGCAGGAGGACAAATTTTAGGAGGCTCTGTTCCACAGCCAGGTAAAACTGTTTAAAATATTATATATCTGATTTTATCACTATCGCTTAATTATAAGATATATTGCTGTAATTTAATAATTTGTATATACAAAAAAAGGAATTTTTTGTTTAGATAAAAATAAAATACATTGATTAAAATATAATACATGCATACTTTTTGAGACGTAAACGTTATTTTATGATTTAAATTTGATCTTATGCTTTCATTACGAGGATATAGAATATACGAAAGTGAACGTATTATAGAAATTCTTACATGAATAAAAAATTTTCAACAAACGCGTACTTTACATGTTTAGCAAAATATAATTTGTTTCTTGCAGGAGCACAAATTGTAGGAGGCCCAGTACCACATCCAGGTAAAACTTTTTAAAATATTAAAATCTGAATTTTTAAAATATCACTTAGTTATAAGATGCATTGCTGTAATTTAATAATTTATACAAACTAAAAGAAGGATTTTTTTTATTGAGATTAAAATATAATAATCAATATTAAGTATTCCTTTCAGATTAATCTTTCCTTTGAATTTAAATTTAAATTTATATCTAAGGTTAAAAAAATTTAAATAAAACACTTTTAAACTGATTTAAAATATTTCTTTCTTTTTCTTTTTTTAAAGAATTCCTCTTGAGACATAAATGTGATTCTAAGACTTAAATTTGATCTTATGCCTTCAACATGAGGATATAGAGTATAGAAAAGAGAACGTAATATAGAAATTCTTATATGAATAACAATTTTTTTAACAAACGTGTATTATGTATGTTTCGTAAAATATCTTCTGCATCTTGCAGGTTTACGAATAGTAGAAGGCCCAGTACTGCAGCCAGGTAAAACTATTTAAAATTTTTAATATCTGATTTTTTACAATATCGCTTAAATATAAGATACATTGATGTAACTTAATAATTTATATATTCTATGAGAACAGAGTTTCTTTGTTTAGATTAAAATATAATAATTAGTAATATTAAATATTTCATTCTAATTTATTTTCTTTTGAATTTAAATTTTAATTTATATCTAAGGCTAAAAAATAGAAAAAAAAATTAGTTGAATAAAACTTTTTTTTTTCTGCTGAAACATACATCTTGACACATAAGTTTGATTTTAAGACTTAAATTTGGTGTTATATTTTTATTCCGCAGATATAGAGTATTCAAAAGAGAATGTATTATGGAAATTCTTTCATTTATAACAATTTTTCTATACATGTATTATAAATGTTTCATAAAATATGTTTTCTATCTTGCAGGAGGACAAATTGTAGGAGACCCAAGACCACAGCCAGGTAAAACAGTTTAAAATAATAAATATCTAAATCTTTTCAATACCAATTTCTTAGAAGATAATTGCTTTAATTTAGCAATATACATTCATATGTATATATAAACATATATATATATATATATATATATATATATATATATATATATATATGTATATGTATATATAATTAAAAAAAAGTTTTTTTTTTTTTTTTTATTCCTATTAATGTATAATCTTCAGTAATATTCTTAAAGTAATAATTTCTAAAATATTAAGTAATTCTTTCAAATTTATCTTATTTTTCAATTTCAATTTAAATTTCTGATTAAGGCGAAAAAAAGAAAATAGAAAAAAATATTTTCTAAAAGAGACTTAAAACTTTTTTTCTTTTTCTTAATCATACCTTTTGAGACGTAAATGTGATTTTTAACCGACTTCAAAAAAGAAGGAAGGTTCTCAATTCAAACCGTATGATTTTTTTTATGTTTGTTAGCTCATAACTTCTGAACGGGTGCTCCGATTTTGATACTTTTTATTTTGTTGAAAAGGTCTTGGTCTGAAATAGGTCCCATTGTAATATCTTTACGGTCTAAAGAAAATACAGGATGCCCAAAAAAATCAGTCCTAACTCTTTTAACTGCTAAACGGCTGCAGCTATAGTGATAAAAATGGTATGCAAGTATAGCAAAGTGTCCATGCAGTACAAGGTTAAACCACTTTCAGCGCCACCTGGTGGAAAATAGCGGAGTTAGTGTTCCTATCTCGAAAACGGCTCTAGAGTAAAAAGTGAATTACAAACTTGAAGAGTGTCACTGATTTAGTACAAAAAGATAGTTTAGACATTCATGCTAGCGTTCATATCTCGGAAACGGTTCAAGACAGGGGGAAAAGTGAATTATAAAATTGCAAAGCATCATCGATTTAGTACGAAAAGATAGTTTAGACATTGATGCTAAAAATACAATGCTAAAAACGTGCATTTGTTTGTTCGCAATTTCTTACACTATGAACACTTGAGTTACATTGCACACATTGTAGCGTAGCAGGTGAGACGTACGCTATATAGTTTAAAATACGGTTACTTGATACTTTTTGTTTTGTTGTAAAGATCTTGATCTGAAGTAGGTCCCAGTGTAATATCTTTACAATCTAAAAAAAATAAAGCGCCATCTGGTGAAAAAACAGTGGAATTAGGGCTTCTATCCCAAAAACGGTTCAAGATGGGAGAAAAAATACGAAATTCTAGAGGATCACCAATTTGCTACGAAAAGACAGTTTTTAGACCTTATTGCTAAAAACAGAACGCTTAAAATGTGCAGTTGTTTGTTCGCAATTTCCTACACTGTGCACTCTTGAACTACGTTGCATACCTCGCGGCGTAGCGGATGACACGTATACTCTGTGGTTCAAAGTACTGTTACTGTAAGCGGTCACATCAATTAGCGCAAGGTCGTTTTCAACCAACTTCAGAAAGGAGGGTGTTCTTAATTCGAGCCATGTGTTGTTGTTGGTGTTTGTAAGCTTATAACTTCGTAAGAGATGCTCTAATTAACCGACTTCAAAAAGGAGGAGGTTCTCAATTCAAAGCGTCAGTTTTTTTGTTTTTTTGTTTTATGTTTTTTTGTTTGTTAGCTCATAACGTCTGAAAGGATGATCCTATTTTGATACTTTTTTTTTATCGTAAAGGTCTTGGTCTGAAATATGTCCCATTGTAATATCTTTATGATCAAAAGAAAATACAGGGTGCCCAAAAAAGTAAGTCTCGACTCTTTTAACTGCTGAACAGCTGCAGCTATACACATAAAAGTGGTATGTAGGTATAGTAAAGTGGACATGTGCTACGTGATTCAACCGCCTACAGCACCACCTGGTGGAAAACAGTTGAGTTAGCGTTAATATCTCGGAAACGGTTCAAGACAGGGGAAAAAAGTGAATTTAAAAATTGCATAGCGTCATCGATTTAGTACGAAAAGATAGTTCAGATATTAATGCTGAAAATAAAACGCTTAAAACGTGCATTTGTTTGTTCACTTTTCCCTATTTTGTGCACACTTGAATGACATTGCATATGTTGTAGCGTAGCGGGTGACATTTATGCTATGTAAAATTTAAAGTATGGTTATTGTAAGCGGTCACATCGATCAACGCATTGACGTTTTAAACCGACTTCCTAAAGGAAGAGGTTCTCAATGCAAACCATGTTTCTCATTGTTGTTGTTGAAATTTGTTAGCTTATACCTTCGTATGAGATGATTTAATTTTAATATTTTTTTTGTTGTCGTAATGATCTTGGCCTGAAATAGGTTTCATTATGATTTCATTAAGGTATAAACAAATTATAGGAAACTCACAAAATAAAACTCTCACTCTAACTGCTGAACGCAGGCAGCTACACTGGTAAAAGCGGTATGTAAGTATCGATATTGAAACTTCTGTCTGTCAGCTGTAATGCATATTTTGCTCTTTGTTTGAACTTTACGCTGCACAATTTCCAGCGCAGCAGGTGACACGTATTCACTGTAAAGTTCAATATACACTCCTTCTCATAATTATAAGGACACCCGTTTTTCTATATTAATTAAACACTGAACACTATTATTTAAACAAATATATTTTTAATTAATTTGAATTTCATTAATGGCCTATATTTAAAAAATTTTATCGTTTTTCTATCTTAAAAAACTTTAAATATGCTAAAAAGATGATTTTTCGGGTGTTCACAATTATAAGGACAGCTCGAATTTTAGTAATTTTTTTCAATTATTCTTTAAATTAATATTTTATGGGGTCTCTTTTTAGGGTTAAACAGTCAGACATTCTCGCTGGTATATAGATATATCTAATTTTTTTTTTTAAATATTAAGTTTCAATACCATTTCGTATAGCATATATGATATTCTGAATACATTTAAACTATTTAAAACTGCTTTCCACTTGCATGCACTTTTCTAATTTCATAAGTTAAGGTGTTTTCAACTTTTAGGCCATGGGACAGGCAATAATACAGAAGTTTCTTTCTTCAAACTATTTCCTATTGCTCTAAAAGTAGAGCAAAAATGTAAATCTTGTTGAAAAAAATATTATTACCCCCCAAAATCTAACAAAAATCTGATAATTCCACGTTTAAAATTTGCGAATATTCTCTTGATGTTCATAATAATAGAAAAAATTACTAAATTCATTCTGCCTTCAGTAGAAGCAGCTCCACAGAGCACCATGGTACCAACGTTAAAATGCCCGATTCATATCTGCCTTTAAAAAATCTGCTCTGTTTTTCGCTATCTTCAGATCGTGCCAATAACTGTTAAAACCATTTGGTTAATCAAGAATAAAATGTTTTTTATCCGAAAATGCAACATTTTACTATTTACTATTGTCTTTATTCAACTTTAACACAGACGTTCTTTCCCCCATTAAATGCTGATTGATTATTACAGGTTTTTTATTCATTTTAACATATTATTAATTATTTCAAACATGCATAAATGTGGACCCTAACCTTTCGTTACAAATTACAAGCAAATTCAGCAGCTGTCGTTATGAGTAGAAGAGTAAGAGGAATTATGAGTCTTCGATCTCTGTAAAACAACTCTGATTTTACATCAGATCTCTCTCTTACGAACCGGCAGTTCAACGTTTGATAACATTTTCTTCAGCAATTTTAGACCTTCGAATTTCATTAGAAATTCGGCGGATTGAAATTATCCTTCCACTTAAAAAACACATTTATCATACTTCACTACTTGAACTTTCTTTTTTTCGAGGAATTATCAGTAATGTCCGTCCAAGAGAAATTAAATGCTTATATATGAAATAATCTAGCCCAGTAGTTAACAAATTTGCATGTCAACTGTAATTTATCCGCTAGTAAGTTAAATAAAACGAAAAAATCTGGATTGTCCCTATAATTATGAACATCTAAAAACGTGGAGAAAAACACATTTTGCATTATTTTTTATTAATTTTGTTTCATATTAAAACAATTATAGCAATTTTGGTTTTTAGAATACTAGATACATTAAGTGCACTTAGTATAATATTGTTCACAATTATTTTTACATTAGTTATTTCAAAATATAAAGTGTCCTTATAAATATGAGAAGGAGTGTATATGCCTAACAGAATTTTTGGTTACGAATACAGCGTATCCGTTCTTTACATTTCTAAAGACTATTTTATTTAACGTATGTCCACTCAATAGGTAGTTTTTTGCTCATATCTGATAAAAGAAAGAAAAGTGACACAACTTAAAAATGCAGCATTTGAGAAAAATCAACTTAAAAATAACTTGACTAGAATAAAACTGGCCAAACTGTCTCTCGAGTAGATAACTTTCTAGATGGAGATGTAACATTTTTGTTCACATTGGGTGCGTTTCACGTATTTTTCAGTGACATATACCATTTTTTTAGTTATGTCACTTTTCTCGGAAGTTGTGATTTGTGAAACTGCCGTCGAACGTCTTCAGATGTTCTGCTATATGAATAAGTTTTCACTGAAAAGAGAAAAATAAAATCTTTTTGTAAAAAAAATAGAACCGACTCTAAAAAGCAACTGCTATTCAAACAACTAAGAAAAAAAATGGCATGAAATGAAACTGTAAATTGCGACTAAAAGTATAAAATAATTTCCTTCGCCAAACAACCTATAACACTACAATTAATCATAAATTTTGAAGTCGGCGCAAAATTAAATAAAATTTAATTAGTTTTAAAAGGTTTGTTTTTAGGTCGTAGCAACAAATGCTGTTGTCTCGAATGATCCATTTTCATGTTTCCTTTATTATTTTATCCTGTATACAATTGGTTCATTAGTAGCATCTACAAAGAACAGTGAACATTCTTTACAATGCGGTATTCATGTTTCTACGAAGTTAGAGTTTCCTTTACAAATTTGGTATAACTTTGATAACTCTCATCCTTGGTGGCTTTTGGATTTGGCGATCAAGCTGTAATGCAAAAATATTCAAGCAAGATGTATATTTTCATAATATACACTGTACGAGGTATTGTTTCATATTCTTGATTACTCTCTTAATATACCTTATCAAAATAATCATGATATCCCAAAGAAATTAAATATGTTTGCCAGATTATTTTGCGATTTCTCTTTCACCAAGGACGTCAGATACCAGCATCTTCGCCAACTTTTGCTGCTTACAAAATCTTATTTGTTTTCTTGAATCAAAGTAGTTTTCGGCTGCGTTTTCCAGGTCACAATGTGAGATGTGTATTTTGAATAGGATTTGATTTTTGTATTGAATAAAGGTATCAATTTTTATTTAATTTTGCGCCGACTTCAAAAGTTATGATAAATTTTAGAGTTATAGGTTGTTTGGCGAAGGAAATTATTTTATACTTTTAGTAGCAATTTACAGTTTCATTTCATGCCATTTTTTTTCTTAGTTGTTTGAATAGTAGTTGCTTTTTGGAGTCGGTTCTATTTTTTTTTACAAAAAGATTTTATATGACTTAAATTTGAGTTTATGCTTTCATTACGAGGATATAGAAAATACAAAAGAGAACATATTATAGAAAATCTTACATGAATAACAACTCTTGAACAAACGCGTACATTACATGTTTCGTAAAATATACTTTGTACCTTGCAGGAGGACAAATTGTAGGAGGCCCAGTACCACAGTCAGGTAAAACTGTTTAAAATGTTAAATATCTCTTTTTCACAATTTCGCTTAATTATAAGATACATTGCTGTAATTTAATAATTTGTATATACTTAAAAAAAAAAAGGAATTTTTTTGTTTAGGTTAAAATATAATACATCACCATACCTTCTGATACGTAAACTTGATTTTAAATAATAGTAAAAAAGTTTCTGTTTAAATTAAAAATATCTAAATTTTTTGCACATCACCTAATTTTATGATAGAAAGCTGTAATTTATTATAATATATTTAATAAAAAAAGGAATTTTTTTTGTTTAGATTAAAATATGATAATCAGTGATAGTATTAAATATTTCTTTAAAATTTATCCTTCCTTTGAATTTAAATATTAATTCGTATCTAAGACTTAAAAAAAAAATAGACAAAGAAAGAAAGAAAGAATGAGTGAAAAAAAAGAAACTTTATTGAATGAAACTTCTTTTAACGTACCTCTTGAGACATAAATATGTATGGTGTTATATTTGCATTTCGAGGATATAGAATATAAAAAAAGGGAATGTATTATAGAGATTCTAACACTTATTAAAATTTTTAAAAATGTGTACTACAAATGCTTCGTAAAATATGTTTTGTACCTTGCAGGAGGACAAATTGTAGAAGGCACAAGACCACAACCAGGTAAAACTGTTTACAATAATAAATATCTAAATCTGTTAAATAGCAATATATTATAAGGTAATTACTTTAATTTAATAATAATTATATATAATTAAAAAAGTTTTTTTTTTGTTCCGATTAAAACATATTATTCAGTAATATTAAGTAATTCTTTCAAATTTATCTTACTTTTCAGCTTTAATTTTAATTTATCTCTAAAGAGAAAAAAAGGAAGTAAAAAAAAAAGTATTTTCTAAAAAAGGAGTAAAGTTTTTATTATTTATTTGTTTATTTATTTTTTATTTAACATACCTTTTAAAACGTAAACGTGTTTTTATGTCTTAAATTTGATCTTACTCTTTCATTACGAGGATGTAGAATATACAAAAGAGAACGTATTACAGAAATTCTTACATGAATAACAATTTTTCAACAAAAGCGTACTTTACAAGTTTCGTATAATATATTTTGTATCTTGCAGGAGGAGAAATTGTAGGAGGTCCAGTACCACAGCAAGGTAAAACTGTTTAAAATATTAAATACCTTAATTTTTGGATATTAATTTATTATATGATATAATGCTGTAATTTATTAATTATATATATAATATAAAAAGGGATATTTTTGTGCAGATTAGAATTTCATAATCATCAATATTAAATATTTCAATATTAAATATATAGGTTAAAAAAAAAAAAAAAAAAAAAAAAAAAAGAATCTTAGTTGAATAAAATATATTTTAGAATTTGAGAATCAGTAATATTAAATATTTCTTTCTAATTTATATTTCCTTTGAATTTAACTATGAATTTATATCTAAGGTCCATGAATTTATATCTAAGGTCCAAAAAAAGAAAAAGAAAAAAAGAATCTTAGTTGAATAAAACATTTTTTTCTTTTCCTTTTTTTGTTGAAACATACGTCTTGAGATATAAATTTGATTTTAAGTCTTAAATTTGGTGTTATGTTTTCATTCCGCGGATATAGAGTATATAAAAGAGAATGTATTATAGAAATTCTTTCATTTATTGCAATTTTTCTATACATGTATTTTAAATGTTTCATAAAATATGTTTTCTACCTTCAGAAGGACAAATTATAGGAGGCCCAAGACCACAGCCAGGTAAAACAGTTTAAAATAATAAATATCTAAATCTTTTCAATACCAATTTCTTATAAGATAATTGCTTTAATTTAACTATATATATATGTATATATATATATGTGTAATTCTTTCCTCTGTGTTAAATTCAGTTCTATATTTTAGTGTGCTGTTATTGTCTTAGTTCTATTAATAGCTGAATTTTATGATTTAATCTTATTACGATATCTATTATTTATCTTTGCATTTAAATTCCATCTGCTGCTTATGCGCATTTAATTTAAATGTATTTTGTTTAATATAAACAGTTTTTTCATTTATTTAAAATCTTGTTTATGATTTAATGTATATATTATTATATATATACATATGTTTGCCAATCTGGCTTACCATCAGTAATTTAAAAAGTTTACATGCACTTTGATTATAGCTGCAATGGCGCTTTATCTGAGTTGTATCATTTCAATTGTTAATCATACCTTGATTTTGCTGTTTGTGGATCTATGCATTTAATGGCTCTTTTATGTGGAACTGTTTTATTTAAGTTCAAATTGGTATATTCCTTTAGTAGTTTGTATGTTTTTCAACTCATTGGTTCTTAATCTACATTGCAACTTTTTGTGTAATTCTTTCCTCTGTGTTAAATTCAGTTCTATATTTTAGTGTGCTGTTATTGTCTTAGTTCTATTAATAGCTGAATTTTATGATTTAATCTTATTACGATATCTATTATATATATATATATATAATATAAAAAAATTCTTTTTTGTTCCGATTAATATATAATATTCAGTAGTATTAAGTAATTCTTTCATATTTTTCTTATTTTTCAATTTAAATTTTCATTTATATCTTAGGCGTAAAAAAGAAAGTAGGAAAAAATATTTTCTAAAAGAGATTTAAAACTTTTTTCTTTTTTTTAGTTATACCTTTTGAGACGTAAACGTGATTTTATGACTTAAATTTGAGTTTATGCTTTCATTACGAGGTTATAAAAAATACAAAACAGAACATATTATAGAAAAACTTACATGAATAACAACTTTGGAACAAACTCGTGTATTACATGTTTCGTAAAATATACTTTGTACCTCTGAGGAGGAGAAATTGTAGGAGGGCAAGTACCACAGCCATTTAAAACTGTTTAAAATATTAAATACCGGTTTTTTACAATTTCCCTTAATTATAGGATACATTGCTGTAATTTAATAATTTGTATATACTTAAAAAATAAAAAAAAAAGAAGAATTTTTTGTTTAGGTTAAAATATAATACATCAACATACCTTTTGAGATGGAAACGGGATTTTAAATAATAGTAAAAAAGTTTCTATTTAAAATAAAATTATCCAATTTTTTTGTACATCACTTAATTTTATGATACAAATTTGTAATTTATTATATTATATATTATAAAAAAAGGAATTTTTTTAGATTAAAATATGATAAACAGTAATAGTAATAAATATTTCTTTAAAATTTATCCTTCCTTTGAATTTAAATATTAATTCGTATCTAAGACTTAAAAAAAAAAAATAGATAAAGAAACAAATAAAGAAAGAAAGAATGGAAAAAAGAAACTTAATTGAATGAAACATTTTTTTTTTTAACGTACCTTTTGAGACATAAATAGGTATGGTGTTATATTTGCATTTCGAGGATATAGTATATAAAAAAAGGAATGCATTATAGAGACTCTAACACTTATTAATATTTTTAAAAATGTGTACTACGAATGCTTCGTAAATATGTTTTGTACCTTGCAGGACGTAAAATTGTAGAAGGCCCAAGACCACAGCCAGGTAAATCTGTTTACAATATTAAATATCTAAATCTTTTAAATACCAATATATTATAAGGTAATTACTTTAATTTAATAATACATATATATAATTCAAAAAGTTTTTTTTTGTTCCGATTAAAGCATAATATTCAGTAATATTAAGTAATTCTTTCAAATTTATCTAATTTTTGAGCCTTAATTTTAATTTATCTCTAAGGAGAAAAAAAAGGAAGTATAAAAAATATTTTCTAAAAAAGGTGTAAAGTTTTTATTTTTTATTTATTTATTATTTATTTTTATTTAACATACCTTTTAAAACGTAAACGTGATTTTATGACTTAAATTTGATCTTACTCTTTCATTACGAGGATATAGAATACACAAAAGAGAAGGTATTACAGAAACTCTTACATGAATAACAATTTTTCAACAAACACGTACATTATAGGTTTCGTATAATATATTTTGTATCTTGCAGGAGGAGAAATTGCAGGAGGTCCAGTACCACTGCCAGGTAAAACTGTTTAAGATATTAAATATTTAAATTTTTGAATATTAATTTATATTATTATACAAAGCTGTAATTTAATTAATTATATATAATATAAAAAGGGATTTTGTTGTGCAGATTAGAATTTCATAATCAGTAATATTAAATATTTCTTTCAAATTTATATTTCCTTTGAATTTAAATATTTATTCATATCTAAGGTGCAAAAAATAAAAAACAAAAAAACAAAAGAAACTTAGTTAACTAAAACATTTTCTTTTTTCTTTTTTTTTTTTTTTTTTTTTTTTTTTTGTTGAAACATACGTCTTTAGACATAAATTTTATTTTCAGACTTAAATTTGGTGTTTAGTTTTCATTCCGCAGATATAGACTATATAAAAGAGAATGTATTATAAAAATTCTTTCATTTATAGCAATTTTTCGATACATGTATTATAAATGTTTCATAAAATATGTTTTCTACCTTGCAGGAGGACAAATTGTAGGAGGCTCAAGACCACAGCCAGGTAAAACAGTTTAAAATAATAAATATCTAAATCTTTTCAATACCAATTTCTTATAAGATAATTGCTTTAATTTAACAATATATATATGTATATATATATATATATATATATATATATATATATATATAATTTTAAAAAAAAATCTTTTTTGTTCTGATTAATGTATAATATTCAGTAATATTAAGTAATACTTTCAAATTTATCTTATTTTTCAATTTAAATTTTCATTTATATCTTAGGCGATAAAAAGAAAGTATTAAAAAGTATTTTCTGAAAGAGATTTAAAACTTTTTTTCTTTTTCTTAATGATATCTTTTGAGACGTATACGTGATTTTATGACTTAAATTTGAGTTTATGCTTTCATTACCAGGATATAGAAAATACAAAAGAGAACATATTATAGGAAAACTTACATGAATAACAACTTTTGAAAAAACTTGTATATTACATGTTTCGTAAAATATACTTTGTACCTCTCAGGATAAGAAATTGTAGTAGGCCAAGTACCACAGCCATTTAAAACTGTTTAAAATATTAAATATCTGTTTTTTACAATTTCGCATTATTATAGGACACATTGCTGTAATTTAATAATTTGTATACACTTAAAAAAAAGGAATTTTTTGTTTATATTAAAATATAATACAACAACATAACTTTTGAGATGTAAACAGGATTTTAAATAATAGTAAAAAATGTTTCTGCTTAAAATAAAAATATCTAAATTTTTTGTACATGACTTTATTTTATGATACAAAACTGTAATTTATTATTTTATATAAAATAAAATAAAAATAATTTTTTTGTTTAGATTAAAATATGATAATCAGTAATAGTATTAATATTTCTTTAAAATTTATCCTTCCTTGAATTTAAATATTAATTCGTATCTAAGACTTAAAAAAAAAAATTGATAAATAAATAAATAAAAAATGAAAGAATGAAAAAAAGAAACTTAATTAAATCAAACATTTTTTTTTTAACGTACCTCTTGAGACATAAATAAGTATGGTGTTATATTTGCATTTCGAGGATACAGAGTATACAAAAGGGAATGCATTATAGAGATTCAAACATTTATTAAAATTTTCAAAAATGTGTACTACGAATGCTTCGAAAATATGTTTTATACATTGCGGAGGACAAATTGTAGAACCCAAGACCACAGCCAGGTAAAACTGTTTACAATATTAAAAATCTAAATTTTTCAATACCGATATATTATAAGGTTATTGCTTTAATTTAATAATACGTATATATAATTTTAAAAAAAGTTTTTTTTTTTTTTTTTTTTTTTTTTTTTTTTTTCTGATTAAAACATAATATTCAGTAGTATTGGGTAATTCTTTGAAAGTTATCTTTCTTTTCAGCTTTAATTTTATTTTATGTCTAAGGAGAAAAAAAGGAAGTAAAAAAATATTTTCTAAAGAAAGTAAAAGTTTTTATTATTTATTTATTTATTTGTTTATTTTTTATTTAACATATCTTTTAATACGTAAACGTGATTTGATGACTTAAATTTCATCTTATTCTTTCATTACGAGGATATAGTATATACAAAAGAGAACGTATTACAGAAATTCTTACATGAATAACAATTTTTCAACAAACGCGTACTTTATAAGTTTCGTATAATATATTTTGTATCTTGCAGGGAGTCAAATTGTACGAGTTCCAGTACCACAGCCAGGTAAAACTTTTTAAGATATTAAATATTTAATATTTCAATATTAATTTTTTTTATAATACAATTCTGTAATTTAATTATTTATGTATAACTTAAAAAGGGTGTTTTTTGTTGTGCAGATTAGAATTTCATAATCAGTAATATTAAGTATTTCTTTCAAATTTATATTTCCTTCGAATTTAAATATGAATTCATACCTAAGGTCAAAAAAAAAGGAAACTTAGTTGAATAAAACATTTTTTTCTTTTCATTTTTTTGTTGAAACATACGGCTTGAGATATAAATTTGATTTTAAGACTGAAATTTGGTGTTATGTTTTCATTCCGCGGAGAGAATGTATTATAGAAATTCTTTCATTTATAGCAATTTTTCGATACATGTATTATAAATGTTTCATAAAATATGTTTTCTACCTTGCAGGAGGACAAATTGTAGGAGGCCCAAGACCACAGCCAGGTAAAACAGTTTAAAATAATAAATATCTAAATCTTTTCAATACCAATTTCTTATAAGATTATTGCTTTAATTTAAAAATATACATATAATTAAAAAAAAAAAATGTTGTTGTTCCGATTAATGTATAATATACAGAAATATTAAGTAATACTTTCAAATTTCTCGTATTTTTTAATTTAAATTTTCATTTATATATTAGGCGAAAAAAAGAAAGTAGAGAAAATATTTTCTAAAAGAGATTTAAATTTTTTTTTTTCTTAATCATACCTTTTGAGTCGTAAACGTGATTTTATGTCTTAAATTTGATATTATGATTTTTTTACGAGAATATAGAAAATATAAATCAGACATATTATAGAAAAACGTACATAAATAACAACTTTTGAACAAACTCGTATATTACATGTTTCGTAAAATATACTTTGTACCTTAGTTAACTAAATTTAATGGCTCTTTTATGTGGAACTATTTTATTTAAGTTCAAATTGGTATATTCCTTTAGTAGTTTGTATGTTTTTCAACTCATTGGTTCTTAATCTACATTGCAACTTTTTGTGTAATTCTTTCCTCTGTGTTAAATTCAGTTCTATATTTTAGTGTGCTGTTATTGTCTTAGTTCTATTAATAGCTGAATTTTATGATTTAATCTTATTACGATATCTATTATATATATATATATATAATATAAAAAAATTCTTTTTTGTTCCGATTAATATATAATATTCAGTAGTATTAAGTAATTCTTTCATATTTTTCTTATTTTTCAATTTAAATTTTTATTTATATCTTAGGCGTAAAAAAGAAAGTAGGAAAAAATATTTTCTAAAAGAGATTTAAAACTTTTTTCTTTTTTTTAGTTATACCTTTTGAGACGTAAACGTGATTTTATGACTTAAATTTGAGTTTATGCTTTCATTACGAGGTTATAGAAAATACAAAACAGAACATATTATAGAAAAACTTACATGAATAACAACTTTTGAACAAACTCGTGTATTGCATGTTTCGTAAAATATACTTTGTACCTCTGAGGAGGAGAAATTGTAGGAGGGCAAGTACCACAGCCATTTAAAACTGTTTAAAATATTAAATACCGGTTCTTTAAAATTTACCTTAATTATAAGGTACATTGCTGTAATTTAATAATTTGTATATACTTAAAAAAAAAAAAAAAAAAAAGAAGAATTTTTTGTTTAGGTTAAAATATAATACATCAACATACCTTTTGAGATGGAAACGGGATTTTAAATAATAGTAAAAAAGTTTCTGTTTAAAATAAAATTATCCATTTTTTTTGTACATCACTTAATTTTATGATACAAATTTGTAATTTATTATATTATATATTATAAAAAAAGGAATTTTTTTAAGATTAAAATATGATAAACAGTAATAGTATTTAATATTTCTTTAAAATTTATCCTTCCTTTGAATTTAAATATTAATTCGTATCTAAGACTTAAAAAAAAATAGATAAAGAAACAAACAAAGAAAGAAAGAATGGAAAAAGGAAACTTAATTGAAGGAAACATTTTTTTTAACGTACCTTTTGAGACAAAAATAGGTATGGTGTTATATTTGCATTTCGAGGATATAGTATATAAAAAAAGGAATGCATTATAGAGATTCTAACACTTATTAAAATTTTTAAAAATGTGTACTACGAATGCTTCATAAAATGTGTTTTGTACCTTGCAGGAAGACAAATTGTAGAAGGCCCAAGACCACAGCCAGGTAAAATTGTTTACAATATTAAATATATAAATCTATTAAATAGCAATATATTATAAGGTAATTACTTTAATTAATTAATACATATGTAAAATTAAAAATAAAATTTTTTTGTTCCGATTAAAACATAATATTCAGTAATATTAAGTAATTCTTTCAAATTTATCTTACTTTTCAGCTTTAATTTTAATTTATCTCTAAAGAGAAGAAAAAGGAAGTAAAAAAAATAGTTTCTAAAAAAGGTGTAAAGTTTTTATTATTTATTTGTTTATTTATTTTTTATTTAACATACCTTTTAAAACGTAAACGTGTTTTTATGTCTTAAATTTGATCTTATTCTTTCATTACGAGGATGTAGATAATACAAAAGAGAACGTATTACAGAAATTCTTACATGAATAACAATTTTTCAACAAAAGCGTACTTTACAAGTTTCGTATAATATATTTTGTATCTTGCAGGAGGAGAAATTGCAGGAGGTCCAGTACCACAGCCAGGTAAAACTGTTTAAGATATTAAATATTTTAATTTTTGAATATTAATTTATTTTATGATACAAAGCTGTAATTTAATTAATTATATGTAATATAAAAAGGGATTTTGTTGTGCAGATTAGAATTTCATAATCAGTAATGTTAAATATTTCTTTCAAATTTATATTTCCTTTGAATTTAAATATTTATTCATATCTAAGGTGCAAAAGATAAAAAATAAAAAAACAAAAGAAACTTAGTTAACTAAAACATTTCTTTCTTTTTTTTTTTTTTTTTTTTTGTTGAAACATACGTCTTTAGACATGAATTTTATTTTCAGACTTAAATTTGGTGTTTAGTTTTCATTCCGCAGATATAGACTATATAAAAGAGAATGTATTATAGAAATTCTTTCATTTATAGCAATTTTTTTATAAATGTATTATAAATGTTTCATAAAGTATGTTTTCTACCTTCAGGAGGACAAATTGTAGGAGGCCCAAGACCACAGACAGGTAAAACAGTTTATAATAATAAATATCTATATCTTTTCAATACAAATTTCTTATAAGATAATTGCTTTAATTTAACTATATATATATGCAGATATATATATAATTAAAAAAAAAAATTTTTTTGTTCCGATTTTTGTATAATATTCAGAAATATTAAGTTATTCTTTCAAAATTCTCTTATTTTTTAATTTAAATTTTCACTTATATCTTAGGCGAAAAACATAAAGTAGAAAAAAAATATTTTATAAAAGAGATATAAAACTTTTTCTTTTTCTTAATCATACCTTTTGAGAAACAAAACGTGATTTTATGACTTAAAATTGTGTTTATGCTTTCATTACGAGGATATAGAAAATACAAAGCAGAACATATTATAGCAAAACTTACATGAATAACAACTTTTGAACAAACTCGTATATTACATGTTTCGTAAAGTATACTTTGTACCTCTCAGGAGGAGAAATTGTAGGAGGCCAAGTACCACAGCCATTTAAAACTGTTTAAAATATTAAATATCTGTTTTTTACAATTTCGCTTAATTATAAGATACGTTGATGCAATTAAATAATTTGTATATGTTTTAAAAAAAGGAATTTTTTGTTTAGGTTAAAATATAATACATCAACATACCTTTTGATACGTAAACGGGATTTTAAATAATAGTAAAAAAGTTTCTATTTAAAATAAAATTATCCAATTTTTTGTACGTCACTTAATTTTATGATACAAAGCTGTAATTTATTATATTATATATAATAAAAAAAGGATTTTTTTTTCTTTTTTTTAGATTAAAATATGATAATCAGTAACAGTATTAAATATTTCTTTAAAATTTATCCTTCCTTTGAATTTAAATATTAATTCCTCGTCTAAGACTTAAAAAAAAAAAAAAAAATAGATAAAGAAAGAAAGAAAGAATGGAAAAAAGAAACTTAATTGAATGAAACACTTTTTTTTAAAACGCACCTCTGGAGACATAAATAGGTATGGCGTTATATTTGCATTTCGAGGATATAGTAAATAAAAAAGGGAATGCATTATAGAGATTCTAACACTTATTAAAATTTTTAAAAATGTGTACTACGAATGCTTCGTAAAATATTATTTGTACCTTGCAGGAAGACAAATTGTAGAAGGCCCAAGACCACAGCCAGGTAAAAATTTTTTACGATATTAAATATCTAAATCTGTTAAATAGCAATATATTATAAGGTAATTACTTTAATTTAATAATAATTATATATAATTAAAAAAAAGTTTTTTTTGTTCCGATTAAAACATATTATTCAGTAATATTAAGTAATTCTTTCAAATTTATCTTACATTTCAGCTTTAATTTTAATTTATCTCTAAAGAGAAAAAAAGGAAGTAAAAAAAAAATATTTTCTAAAAAAGGAGTAAAGTTTTTATTATTTATTTGTTTATTTATTTTTTATTTAACATACCTTTTAAAACGTAAACGTGTTTTTATGTCTTAAATTTGATCTTATTCTTTCATTACGAGGATGTAGAATATACAAATAGAACGTATTACAGAAATTCTTACATGAATAACAATTTTTCAACAAAAGCGTACTTTACAAGTTTCGTATAATATATTTTGTATCTTGCAGGAGGAGAAATTGTAGGAGGTCTAGTACCACAGCAAGGTAAAACTGTTTAAAATATTAAATACCTTAATTTTTGGATATTAATTTATTATATGATATAATGCTGTAATTTAATAATTATATATATAATATAAAAAGGGATATTGTTGTGCAGATTAGAATTTGAGAATCAGTAATATTAAATATTTCTTTCTAATTTATATTTCCTTTGAATTTAACTATGAATTCATATCTAAGGTTCAAAAAAAGAAAAAAAAAAAGAAACTTAGTTGAATAAAACATTTTTCTCTTTTCCTTTTTTTGTTGAAACATACGTCTTGAGATATAAATTTGATTTTAAGTCTTAAATTTGGTGTTATGTTTTCATTCCGCGGATATAGAGTATATAAAAGAGAATGTATTATAGAAATTCTTTCATTTATTGCAATTTTTCTATACATGTATTTTAAATGTTTCATAAAATATGTTTTCTACCTTCAGAAGGACAAATTATAGGAAGCCAAAGACCACAGCCAGGTTAAACAGATTAAAATAATAAATATCTAAATCTTTTCAATACCAACTTCTTCTAAGATAATTGCTTTAATTTAACTATATATATATGTATATATATATATATATATATATATATAGATAGATATATAATTTTAAAAAAATTCTTTTTTGTTCCGATTAATATATAATATTCAGTAATATTAAGTAATTCTTTCATATTTTTCTTATTTTTCAATTTAAATTTTCATTTACATCTTAGGCGTAAAAACGAAAGTAGGAAAAAATATTTTCTAAAAGAGATTTAAAACTTTTTTCTTTTTTTTAATCATACCTTTTGAGACGTAAACGTGATGTTATGACTTAAATTTGAGTTTATGCTTTCATTACGAGGTTATAGAAAATACAAAAAAAAAAACATATTATAGAAAAACTTACATGAGTAACAACTTTTGAACAAACTCGTGTATTACATGTTTCGTAAAATATACTTTGTACCTCTGAGGAGGAGAAATTGTAGGAGGCCAAGTACCACAGCCATTTAAAACTGTTTAAAATATTAAATACCGGTTTTTTACAATTTCCCTTAATTATAAGATACATTGCTGTAATTTAATAATTTGTATATACTTAAAAAAAAAAAAAAAAAAAAAAAAAAAAAAAAGAATTTTTTGTTTAGGTTAAAATATAATACATCAACATACCCTTTGAGACGTAAACGGGATTTTAAATAATAGTAAAAAAGCTTCTGTTTAAAATAAAAGTATCCAATTTTTTTTTACATCACTTAATTTTATGATACAAATTTGTAATTTATTATATTATATATAATAAAAAAAGGAATTTTGTTGGATTAAAATATGATAAACAGTAATAGTAATAAATATTTCTTTAAAATTTATCCTTCCTTTGAATTTAAATATTAATTCGTATCTAAGACTTAAAAAAAATAGATAAAGAAACAAATAAAGAAAGAAAGAATGGAAAAAAGAAACTCAATTGAATGAAACATTTTTTTTAACGTACCTTTTGAGACATAAATAGGTATGGTGTTATATTTGCATTTCGAGGATATGGTATATAAAAAAAGGAATGCATTATAGAGATTCTAACACTTATTAATATTTTTAAAAATGTGTACTACGAATGCTTCGTAAATATGTTTTGTACCTTGCAGGAGAAAAAATTGTAGAAGGCCCAAGACCACAGCCAGGTAAATCTATTTACAATATTAAATATCTAAATCTTTTAAATACCAATATATTATAAGGTAATTACTTTAATTTAATAATACATATATATAATTAAAAAAGTTTTTTTTTTGTTGTTGTTCCGATTAAAACATAATATTCAGTAATATTAAGTAATTCTTTCAAATTTATCTAATTTTTGAGCCTCAATTTTAATTTATCTCTAAGGAGAAAAAAAAAGAAAGTATAAAAAATATTTTCTAAAAAAGGTGTAAAGTTTTTATTATTTATTTATTATTTATTTATTTTTTATTTAACATAACTTTTAAAACTTAAACGTGATTTTATGACTTAAATTTGATCTTACTCTTTCATTACGAGGATATAGAATACACAAAAGAGAAGGTATTACAGAAATTCTTACATGAATAACAATTTTTCAACAAACACGTACATTATAAGTTTCGTATAATATATTTTGTATCTTGCAGAAGGAGAAATTGCAGGAGGTCCAGTACCACAGCCAGGTAAAACTGTTTAAGATATTAAATATTTTAATTTTTGAATATTAATTTATTTTATGATACAAAGCTGTAATTTTATTAATTATATATAATATAAAAAGGGATTTTGTTGTGCAGATTAGAATTTCATAATCAGTAATATTAAATATTTCTTTGGCATTTATATTTCCTTTGAATTTAAATATTTATTCATATCTAAGGTGCAAAAAATAAAAAACAAAAAAACAAAAGACACTTAGTTAACTAAAACTTTTTTTTTCTTTTTTTTTTTTGTTGAAACATACGTCTTTAGACATGAATTTTATTTTCTGACTTAAATTTGGTTTTTAGTTTTCATTCCGCAGATATACACTATATAAAAGAGAATGTATTATAGAAATTGCTGTAATTATGTATATCACATTGCTGTAATTTAATAATTTGTATACACTTAAAAAAAAGGAATTTTTTGTTTATATTAAAATATAATACAACAACATACCTTTTGAGACGTAAACAGGATTTCAAATAATAGTAAAAAATGTTTCTGCTTAAAATAAAAATATCTAAATTTTTTGTACATCACTTTATTTTATGATACAAATCTGTAATTTATTATTTTATATAAAAAAAAAAAAAAAAAAAAAAAGAATTTTTTTGTTTAGATTAAAATATGATAATCAGTAATAGTATTAAATATTTCTTAAAAATTTATCCTTCCTTTGAATTTAAATATTAATTCGTTTCTAAGACTTGAAAAAAATAGATAAAGAAAGAAAGAAAGAAAGAAAAAAAGAAAATTTGTCGAATATAACCTTTATTTTTTAAACATACCTCTTGAGACGTAAATAAGTATGGTGTTATATTTGCATTTCGAGGATATAGAGTATACAAAAGGGAATGCATTATAGAGATTCTAACATTTATTAAAATTTTCAAAAATGTGTATTACGAATGCTTCGAAAATAGGTTTTATACATTGCGGAGGACAAATTGTAGAAGGCCCAAGACCACAGCCAGGTAAAACTGTTTACAATATTAAATATCTAAATCTTTTAAATTGCAATATATTATAAGGTAATTGTTATAATTTAATAATACATATATATTATTTAACATATTATTTAACATATCTTTTAAAACGTAAACGTGATTTTATGACTTAAATTTGATCTTACACTTTCATTACGAGGATATAGAGTATGCAAAAGAGAAGGTATTACAGAAATTCTTACATGAATAACAATTTTTCAACAAAAGCGTATTTTATAAGTTTCGTATAATATGTTTTGTATCTTGCAGTAGGACAAATTGTAGGAGGTCCAGTACCACAGCCAGGTAAAACTGTTTAATATATTAAATATCTTAATTTTTGGATATTAATTTATTATATGATAGAATGCTGTAATTTAATAATTATATATAATATAAAAAGTAATATTGTTGTGCAGATTAGAATTTCTTAATCATCAATATTAAATATTTCAATATTAAATATATAGGTCCAAAAAAAAAAAAAAAAAAAAAAAAAAAAAAAAAGAAACTTAGTTGATTAAAACATTTTTTTCTTTTCCTTTTTTTGTTGAAACATAAGTCTTGAGATATAAATTGGATTTTAAAACTGAAATTTGGTGTTGTGTTTTCATTCCGCGGATATAGAGTATATAAAAGAGAATGTATTATAGAAATTCTTTCATTTACAGCAATTTTTTTATACATGTATTATAAATGTTTCATAAAGTATGTTTTTTACCTTCAGGAGGACAAATTGTAGGAGGCCCAAGACCACAGACAGGTAAAACAGTTTATAATAATAAATATCTAAATGTTTTCAATACAAATTTCTTATAAGATAATTGCTTTAATTTAACTATATATATATATATGCAGATATATATATAATTAAAAAAAATTTTTTTTTGTTCCGATTTTTGTATAATATTCAGTAATAATAAGTAATTCTTTCAAAATTCTCTTATTTTTTAATTTAAATATTCACTTATATCTTAGGCGAAAAACATAGAGTAGAAAAAAATATTTTATAAAAGAGATATAAAACTTTTTCTTTTCCTTAATCATACCTTTTGAGAAACAAAATATATTCTAAAAGAGATTTAAATTTTTTTTTCTTTTTCTTAATGATATCTTTTCAGACGTAAACGTGATTTTATGACTTAAATTTGAGTTTATGCTTTCATTACGAGGATATAGAAAATACAAAAGAGAACATATTATAGGAAAACTTACATGAATAACAACTTTTGAAAAAACTCGTATATTACATGTTTCGTAAAATATACTTTGTACCTCTCAGGATAAGAAATTGTAGTAGGCCAAGTACCACAGCCATTTAAAACTGTTTAAAATATTAAATATCTGTTTTTTACAATTTCGCATTATTATAGGACACATTGCTGTAATTTAATAATTTGTATACACTTAAAAAAAAGGAATTTTTTGTTTATATTAAAATATAATACAACAACATACCTTTTGAGACGTAAACAGGATTTTAAATAATAGTAAAAAATGTTTCTGCTTAAAATAAAAATATCTAAATTTTTTGTACATCACTTTATTTTATGATACAAATCTGTAATTTATTATTTTATATAAAATAAAAAAAAAAGAGAATTTTTTTGTTTAGATTAAAATATGATAATCAGTAATAGTATTAATATTTCTTTAAAATTTATCCTTCCTTGAATTTAAATATTAATTCGTATCTAAGACTTAACAAAAAATAGATAAATAAATAAAGAAAGAATGAAAGAATGAAAAAAAGAAACTTAATTGAATCAAACATTTTTTTTTTTTTTTAACGTACCTCTTGAGACATAAATAGTCTGGTGTTATATTTGCATTTCGAGGATACAGAGTATACAAAAGGGAATGCATTATAAAGATTCAAACATTTATTAAAATTTTCAAAAATGTGTACTACGAATGCTTCGAAAATATGTTTTATACATTGCGGAGGACAAATTGTAGAATGCCCAAGACCACAGCCAGGTAAAACTGTTTACAATATTAAATATCTAAATTTTTTCAATACCAATATATTACAAGGTTTTTGATTTAATTAAATAATATGTATATATAATTTTAAAAAAAGTTTTTTTTTTTTTTTTTTTTTTTTTTTTTTTTTTGTTCTGATTAAAACATAATATTCAGTAGTATTGGGTAATTCTTTGAAAGTTATCTTACTTTTCAGCTTTAATTTTAATTTATGTCTAAGGAAAAAAAAGAAAGTAAAAAAATATTTTCTAAAGAAAGTAAAAGTTTTTATTTATTTATTTATTTATTTGTTTATTTTTTATTTAACATATCTTTTAAAACGTAAACGTGATTTGATGACTTAAATTTCATCTTATTCTTTCATTACGAGGATATAGTTTATACAAAAGAGAACGTATTACAGAAATTCTTACATGAATAACAATTTTTCAACAAACGCGTACTTTAAAAGTTTCGTAAAATATAATTTGTATCTTGCAGGGAGCCAAATTTTACGAGTTCCAGTACCACACCCAGGTAAAACTGTTTAAGATATTAAATATTTAATATTTGAATATTAATTTTTTTTTATAATACAATGCTGAAATTTAATTAATTATGTATAACTTAAAAAGGGATTTTGTTGTGCAGATTAGAATTTGGTAATCAGTAATATTAAATATTTCTTTCAAATTTATATTTCCTTCGAATTTAAATATGAATTCATACCTAAGGTCAAGAAAAAAAAAAAAAAAAAAGGAAACTTAGTTGAATAAAACATTTTTTTTCTTTTCCTTTTTTGTTGAAACATACGGCTTGAGATATAAATTTGATTTTAAGACTTGAAATTTGGTGTTATGTTTTCATTCTGCGGAGAGAATGTATTATAGAAATTCTTTCATTTATAGCAATTTTTCGATACATGTATTATAAATGTTTCATAAAATATGTTTTCTACCTTGCAGGAGGACAAATTGTAGGAGGCTCAAGACCACAGCCAGGTAAAACAGTTTTAAATAATAAATATCTAAATCTTTTCAATACCAATTTCTTATAAGATAATTGCTTTAATTTAACAATATACATATAATTTAAGAAAAAAACAATTTTTGTTGTTCCGATTAATGTATAATATACAGTAATATTAAGTAATCCTTTCAAATTTCTCTTATTTTTTTAATTTAAATTTTCATTTATATCATAGGCGAAAAAAAGAAAGTAGAGAAAATATTTTCTAAAAGAGATTTAAAACTTTTTTCTTTTTCTTAATCATACCTTTTGAGTCGTAAACGTGATTTTATGACTTAAATTTGAGTTTATGACTTCATTACGAGGATATAGTAAATATAAATCAGACATATTATAGAAAAACGTACATGAATAACAACTTTTGAACAAACTCGTATATTACATGTTTCGTAAAATATACTTTGTACCTCTCAGGAGGAGAAATTGTAGGAGGCCAACTACCACAACAATTTTAAAATGTTTAAAATATTAAATACCTGTTTTTTACAATTTCGCTTAATTATAAGATACATTGCTGTAATTTAATAATCTGTATATACTTTTAAAAAAAGGAATTTTTTGTTTAGGTTTAAATATAATACATCAACATACATTTAAAGACGTAAACGTGATTTTAAATAATATTAAACAAGTTTCCGTGTAAAATAGAAATATCTAACTTTCTTGAACATCACCTAATTTTATGATACAAAGCTGTAATTTATTATATTATATATAATAGAAAAAAAGGAATTTTCTTTGTTTAGATTAATATATAATAACCAGTAATAGTATTAAATATTTCTTTAAATTTATCCTTCTTTTGAATTTAAATATTAATTCGTTTCTAAGACTTGAAAAAAATAGATAAAGAAAGAAAGAAAGAAAGAAAAAAAGAAAATTTGTCGAATATAACCTTTTTTTTTTAAACATACCTCTTGAGACGGAAATAAGTATGGTGTTATATTTGCATTTCGAGGATATAGAGTATACAAAAGGGAATGCATTATAGAGATTCTAACATTTATTAAAATTTTCAAATATGTGTATAGGAATGCTTCGTAAAATAGGTTTTGTATCTTGCAGGAGGACAAATTGTAGAAGGCCCAAGACCACAGCCAGGTAAAACTGTTTACAATATTAAATATCTAAATCTTTTAAATTGCAATATATTATAAGGTAATTGTTATAATTTAATAATACATATATATTATTTAACATATTATTTAACATATCTTTTAAAACGCAAACGTGATTTTATGACTTAAATTTGATCTTACACTTTCATTACCAGGATATAGAGTATGCAAAAGAGAAGGTATTACAGAAATTCTTACATGAATAACAATTTTTCAACAAAAGCGTATTTTATAAGTTTCGTATAATATATTTTGTATCTTGCAGGAGGACAAATTGTAGGAGGTCCAGTACCACAGCCAGGTAAAACTGTTTAAGATATTAAATATTTTAATTTTTGAATATTAATTTATTTTATGATACAAAGCTGTAATTTTATTAATTATATATAATATAAAAAGGGATTTTGTTGTGCAGATTAGAATTTCATAATCAGTAATATTAAATATTTCTTTGACATTTATATTTCCTTTGAATTTAAATATTTATTCATATCTAAGGTGCAAAAAATAAAAAAACAAAAAAACAAAAGACACTTAGTTAACTAAAACCTTTTTTTTTTTCTTTTTTTTTTTTTTTTGTTGAAACATACGTCTTTAGACATAAATTTTATTTTCAGACTTAAATTTGGTGTTTAGTTTTCATTCCGAAGATATAGACCATACAAAAGAGAATGTATTATAAAAATTCTTTCATTTATAGCAATTTTTCGATACATGTATTATAAATGTTTCATAAAATATGTTTTCTACCTTGCAGGAGGACAAATTGTAGGAGGCCCAAGACCACAGCCAGGTAAAACAGTTTAAAATAATAAATATCTAAATCTTTTCAATACCAATTTCTTATAAGATAATTGCTTTAATGTAACAATATATATATGTATATATATATATATATATATATATATATATATAATTTAAAAAAAAATTTCTTTTGTTCCGATTAATGTATAATATTCAGTAATATTAAGTAATACATTCAAATTTATCTTATTTTTCAATTTAAATTTTCATTTATATCTTAGGCGAAAAAAAGGAAGTAGGAAAAAATGTATTCTAAAAGAGATTTAAAACTTTTTTTTTTCTTAATGATATCTTTTGAGACGTAAACGTGATTTTATGACTTAAATTTGAGTTTATGCTTTCATTACGAGGATATAGAAAATACAAAAGAGAACATATTATAGGAAAACTTACATGAATAACAACTTTTGAAAAAACTCGTATATTACATGTTTCGTAAAATATACTTTGTACCTCTCAGGATAAGAAATTGTAGTAGGCCAAGTACCACAGCCATTTAAAACTGTTTAAAATATTAAATATCTGTTTTTTACAATTTCGCTTTATTATAGGACACATTGCTGTAATTTAATAATTTGTATACACTTAAAAAAAAGGAATTTTTTGTTTATATTAAAATATAATACAACAACATAACTTTTGAGACGTAAACAGGATTTTAAATAATAGTAAAAAATGTTTCTGCTTAAAATAAAAATATCTAAATTTTTTGTACATCACTTTATTTTATGATACAAATCTGTAAATTATTATTTTATATAAAATAGAAAAAAAATAATTTTTTTGTTTAGATTAAAATATGATAATCAGTAATAGTATTAATATTTCTTTAAAATTTATCCTTCCTTGAATTTAAATATTAATTCGTATCTAAGACTTAAAAAAAAATAGATAAATAAATAAAGGAAGAATGAAAGAATGAAAAAAAGAAACTTAATTGAATCAAACATTTTTTTTTTTAACGTACCTCTTGAGACATAAATAAGTATGGTGTTATATTTGCATTTCGAGGATACAGAGTATACAAAAGGGAATGCATTATAGAGATTCAAACATTTATTAAAATTTTCAAAAATGTGTACTACGAATGCTTCGAAAATATGTTTTATACATTGCGGAGGACAAATTGTAGAAGGCCCAAGACCACAGCCAGGTAAAACTGTTTACAATATTAAATATCTAAATTTTTCAATACCAATATATTATAAGGTTATTGCTTTAATTTAATAATACGTATATATAATTTTAAAAAAAGTTTTTTTTTCTGATTAAAACATAATATTCAGTAGTATTGGGTAATTCTTTGAAAGTTATCTTACTTTTCAGCTTTAATTTTAATTTATGTCTAAGGAGAAAAAAAGGAAGGAAAAAAATATTTTCTAAAGAAAGTAAAATTTTTTATTATTTATTTATTTATTTGTTTATTTTTTATTTAACATATCTTTTAAAACGTAAACGTGATTTGATGACTTAAATTTCATCTTAATCTTTCATTACGAGGATATAGTATATACAAAAGAGAACGTATTACAGAAATTCTTACATGAATAACAATTTTTCAACAAACGCGTACTTTATAAGTTTCGTATAATATATTTTGTATCTTTCAGGGAGTCAAATTGTACGAGTTCCAGTACCACAGCCAGGTAAAACTGTTTAAGATATTGAATATTTAATATTTGAATATTAATTTTTTTTATAATACAATGCTCTAATTTAATTAATTATGTATAACATAAAAAGGGATTTTGTTGTGCAGATTAGAATTTGATAATCAGTAATATTAAATATTTCTTTCAAATTTATATTTCCTTCGAATTTAAATATGAATTCATACCTAAGGTAAAAAAAAAAAAAAAAAAGGAAACTTTTTTGAATAAAACATTTTTTTCTTTTCCTTTTTTTTGTTGAAACATACAGCTTGAGATAAAAATTTGATTTTAAGACTGAAATTTGGTGTTATGTTTTCATTCCGTGGAAAGAATGTATTATAGAAATTCTTTCATTTATAGCAATTTTTCGATACATGTATTATAAATGTTTCATAAAATATGTTTCCTACCTTGCAGGAGGACAAATTGTAGGAGGCCCAAGACCACAGCCAGGTAAAACAGTTTAAAATAATAAATATCTAAATCTTTTCAATACCAATTTCTTATAAGATAATTGCTTTAATGTAACAATATATATATGTATATATATATATATATATATATATATATATATATATATAATTTAAAAAAAAAATTCTTTTGTTCCGATTAATGTATAATATTCAGTAATATTAAGTAATTCAAATTTATCTTATTTTTCAATTTAAATTTTCATTTATATCTTAGGCGAAAAAAAGAAGTAGGAAAAAATGTATTCTAAAAGAGATTTAAAACTTTTTTTCTTTTTCTTAATGATATCTTTTGAGACGTAAACGTGATTTTATGACTTAAATTTGAGTTTATGCTTTCATTACGAGGACATAGAAAATACAAAAGAGAACATATTATAGGAAAACTTACATGAATAACAACTTTTGAAAAAACTCGTATATTACATGTTTCGTAAAATATACTTTGTACCTCTCAGAATAAGAAATTGTAGTAGGCCAAGTACCACAGCCATTTAAAACTGCTTAAAATATTAAATATCTGTTTTTTACAATTTTGCATTATTATAGGACACATTGCTGTAATTTAATAATTTGTATACACTTAAAAAAAAAGGAATTCTTTGTTTATATTAAAATATAATACAACAACATACCTTTTGAGACGTAAACAGGATTTTAAATAATAGTAAAAAATGTTTCTGCTTAAAATAAAAATATCTAAATTTTTTGTACATGACTTTATTTTATGATACAAAGCTGTAAATTATTATTTTATATAAAATAGAAAAAAAATAATTTTTTTGTTTAGATTAAAATATGATAATCAGTAATAGTATTAATATTTCTTTAAAATTTATCTTTCCTGGAATTTAAATATTAATTCGTATCTAAGACTTAAAAAAAAAATAGATAAATAAATAAAGGAAGAATGAAAGAATGAAAAAAAGAAACTTAATTGAATCAAACATTTTTTTTTTAACGTACCTCTTGAGACATAAAAAAGTATGGTGTTATATTTGCATTTCGAGGATAATAAAAAAGGGAATGCATTATAGAGATTCTAACACTTATTAAAATTTTTAAAAATGTGTACTACGAATGCTTCGTAAAATATGTTTTGTACCTTGCAGGAGGACAAATTGTAGAAGGCCCAAGACCACAGCCAGGTAAAATTGTTTACAATATTGGATATCTAAATCTATTAAATAGCAATATATTATAAGGTAATTACTTTAATTAATTAATACATATATAAAATTAAAAAAAAATTTTTTTTGTTCCGATTAAAACATAATATTCAGTAATATTAAGTAATTCTTTCAAATTTATCTTACTTTTCAGCTTTAATTTTAATTTATCTCTAAAGAGAAAAAAAGGAAGTATAATAAAATATTTTCTAAAAAAGGTGTAAAGTTTTTATTATTTATTTGTTTATTTATTTTTTATTTAACATACCTTTTAAAACGTAAACGTGTTTTTATGTCTTAAATTTGATCTTATTCTTTCATTACGAGGATATAGAATATACAAAAGAGAACGTACTACAGAAATTCTTACATGAATAACAATTTTTCAACAAAAGCGTGCTTTACAAGTTTCTTATAATATATTTTGTATCTTGCAGGAGGAGAAATTGTAGGAGGTCCAGTACCACAGCAAGGTAAAACTGTTTAAAATATTAAATACCTTAATTTTTGGATATTAATTTATTATATGAAATAATGCTGTAATTTAATAATTATATATATAATATAAAAAGGGATATTGTTGTGCAGATGAATTTGAGAATCAGTAATATTAAATATTTCTTTCTAATTTATATTTCCTTTGAATTTAACTATAAATTCATATCTAAGGTCCCAAAAAAAAAAAAAAAAAAAAAAAAAAAGAAAAAAAAAGAAACTTAGTTGAATAAAACATTTTTTTCTTTTCCTTTTTTTTTGTTGAAACATACGTCTTGAGATATAAATTTGATTTTAAGTCTTAAATTTGGTGTTATGTTTTCATTCCGCGGATATAGAGTATATAAAAGAGAATGTATTATAGAAATTCTTTCATTTACAGCAATTTTTTTGTACATGTAATATAAATGTTTCATAAAGTATGTTTTCTACCTTCAGGAGGACAAATTATAGGAGGCCCAAGACCACAGCCAGGTAAAACAATTTAAAATAATAAATATCTAAATCTTTTCAATACCAATTTCTTATAAGATAATTGCTTTAATTTAACTATATATATATATATGTATATATATATATATATAATTTTAAAAAAATTCTTTTTTGTTCCGATTAATATATAATATTCAGTAATATTAAGTAATTTTTTCATATTTTTCTTATTTTTCAATTTAAATTTTCATTTATATCTTAGGCGTAAAAATGAAAGTAGGAAAAAATATTTTCTAAAAGAGATTTAAATCTTTTTTCTTTTTTTTTAATTATACCTTTGAGACGTAAACGTGATTTTATGACTTAATTTTGAGTATATGCTTTCATTACGAGGTTATAGAAAATAAAAAACAGAACATATTATAGAAAAACTTACATGAATAACAACTTTTGAACAAACTCGTGTATTACATGTTTTGTAAAATATACTTTGTACCTCTGAGGAGGAGAAATTGTAAGAGGCAGAGTACCACAGCCACTTAAAACTGTTTAAAATATTAAATTCCGGTTTTTTAAAATTTCCCTTAATTATAAGATACATTGCTGTAATTTAATAATTTGTATATACTAAAAAAAAAAAAAAAAAAAAAAAAAAGAATTTTTTGTTTAGGTTAAAATATAATACATCAACATACCTTTTGAGACGTAAACGGGATTTTAAATAATAGTAAAAAAGTTTCTGTTTAAAATAAAATTATCCAATTTTTTTGTACATCACTTAATTTTATGATACAAATTTGTAATTTATTATATTATATATTATAAAAAAAAAGGAATTTTTTTTAGATTAAAATATGATAAACAGTAATAGTATTAAATATTGCTTTAAAATTTAACCTTCCTTTGAATTTAAATATTAATTCGTATCTAAGACTTAAAAAAAATAGATAAAGAAACAAACAAAGAAAGAAAGAATGGAAAAAAGAAACTTAATTGAAGGAAACATTTTTTTTAACGTACCTTTTGAGACATAAATAGGTATGGTGTTATATTTGCATTTCGAGGATATAGTATATAAAAAGAGGAATGCATTATAGAGATTCTAACACTTATTAAAATTTTTAAAAATGTGTACTACGAATGCTTCGTAAAATGTGTTTTGTACCTTGCAGGAGGAAAAATTTTAGAAAGCCCAAGACCACAGCCAGGTAAATCAGTTTACAATATTAAATATCTAAATCTTTTAAATACCAATATATTATAAGGTAATTGCTTAATTTAATAATACATATATATAAAATTAAAAAAGTTTTTTTTTTTTTTTTTTTTTTTTTTTTTTTTTTTTTTTTCCGATTAAAACATAATATTCAGTAATATTAAGTAATTCTTTCAAATTTATCTTACTTTTCAGCTTTAATTTTAATTTATCTCTAAAGAGAAGAAAAAGGAAGTAAAAAAAAATAGTTTCTAAAAAAGGTGTAAAATTTTTATTTTTTATTTATTTTTTATTTAACATACCTTTTAAAACGTAAACATGATTTTAAGACTATAATTTGATCTTACTCTTTCATTACGAGGATATAGAATACACAAGAGAGAAGGTATTACAGAAATTCTTACATGAATAACAATTTTTCAACAAACACGTACATTATAAGTTTCGTATAAAATATTTTGTATCTTTTAGAAGGAGAAATTGCTGGAGGTCCAGTACCACAGCCAGGTAAAACTGTTTAAGATATTAAATATTTTAATTTTTGAATATTAATTTATTTTATGATACAAAGCTGTAATTTAATTAATTATATGTAATATAAAAATGGATTTTGTTGTGCATATTAGAATTTCATAATCAGTAATGTTAAATATTTCTTTCAAATTTATATTTCCTTTGAATTTAAATATTTATTCATATCTAAGGTGCAAAAAATAAAAAATAAAAAAACAAAAGAAACTTAGTTAACTAAAACATTTCTTTCTTTTTTTTTTTTTTTTTTTGTTGAAACATACGTCTTTAGACATAAATTTTATTTTCAGACTTAAATTTGGTGTTTAGTTTTCATTCCGAAGATATAGACTATATAAAAGAGAATGTATTATAAAAATTCTTTCATTTATAGCAATTTTTCGATACATGTATTATAAATGTTTCATAAAATATGTTTTCTACCTTGCAGGAGGACAAATTGTAGGAGGCCCAAGACCACAGCCAGGTAAAACAGTTTAAAATAATAAATATCTAAATCTTTCAATACCAATTTCTTATAAGATAATTGCTTTAATGTAACAATATATATATGTATATATATATATATATATATATATATATATATATATATATATATATATATATATATATATATATATATATATATTAATTTTAAAAAAATCTTTTTTGTTAAGATTAATATATAATGTTCAGTAATATTAAGTAATTCTTTCATATTTTTCTTATTTTTCAATTTAAATTTTCATTTATATCTTAGGCGTGAAAATGAAAGTAGGAAAAAATAGTTTCTAAAAGAGATTTAAAACTTTTTTCTTTTTTTTTAATCATATCTTTTGAGACGTAAACGTGATTTTATGACTTAATTTTGAGTTTATGCTTTCATTACGAGGTTATAGAAAATACAAAACAGAACATATTATAGAAAATCTTACACGAATAACAACTTTTGAACAAACTCGTGTATTACATGTTTCATAAAATATACTTTGTACCTCTGAGGAAGAGAAATTGTAGGAGGCCAAGCACCACAGCCATTTAAAACTGTTTAAAATATTAAATACCGGTTTTTTAAAATTTCCCTTAATTGTAAGATACATTGCTGTAATTTAATAATTTCTATATACTTAAAAAAAAAAAAGAATTTTTTGTTTAGGTTAAAATATAATACATCAACATACCTTTTGAGACGTAAACGGGATTTTAAATAATAGTAAAAAAGTTTGTGTTTAAAATAAAATTATCCAATTTTTTTGTACATCACTTAATTTTATGATACAACTTGTAATTTATTATATTATATATTATAAAAAAAGGAATTTTTTTAAGATTAAAATATGATAAACAGTAATAGTATTAAATATTGCTTTAAAATTTATCCTTCCTTTGAATTTAAATATTAATTCGTATCTAAGACTTAAAAAAAAAATATATAGATAAAGAAACAAACAAAGAAAAAAAGAATGGAAAAAAGAAACTCAATTAAAGGAAACATTTTTTTTAACGTACCTTTTGAGACATAAATAGGTATGGTGTTATATTTGCATATCGAGGATATAGTATATAAAAAAAGGAATGCATTATAGAGATTCTAACACTTATTAAAATTTTTAAAAATGTGTACTACGAATGCTTTGTAAAATGTGTTTTGTACCTTGCAGGAGGAAAAATTGTAGAAAGCCAGGTAAATCTGTTTACAATATTAAATATCTAAATCTTTTAAGTACCAATATATTATAAGGTAATTACTTTAATTTAATAATACATATATATAAATAAAAAAGTTTTTTTTTTGTTCCGATTAAAACATAATATTCAGTAATATTAAGTAATTCTTTCAAATTTATCTTACTTTTCAGCTTTAATTTTAATTTATCTCTAAAGAGAAGAAAAAATAAGTAAAAAAAAATAGTTTCTAAAAAAGGTGTAAAATTTTTATTATTTATTTATTTTTTATTTAACATACCTTTTAAAACGTAAACATGATTTTATGACTTAAATTTGATCTTACTCTTTCATTACGAGGATATAGAATACACAAGAGAGAAGGTATTACAGAAATTCTTACATGAATAACAATTTTTCAACAAAAGCGTACTTTACAAGTTTCGTATAATATGTTTTGTATCTTGCAGGAGGAGAAATTGTAGGAGGTCCAGTACCACAGCAAGGTAAAACTGTTTAAAATATTAAATACCTTAATTTTTGGATATTAATTTATTATATGATATAATGCTGTAATTTAATAATTATATATATAATATAAAAAGGGATATTGTTGTGCAGATTAGAATTTGAGAATCAGTAATGTTAAATATTTCTTTCAAATTTATATTTTCAAAGGAAATATAAATATTTATTCATATCTAAGGTGCAAAAAATAAAAAATAAAAAAACAAAAGAAATTTAGTTAACTAAAACATTTCTTTCTTTTTTTTTTTTTTTTTTTTTTTTTTGTTGTTGAAACATACGTCTTTAGACATAAATTTTATTTTCAGACTTAAATTTGGTGTTTAGTTTTCATTCCGAAGATATAGACTATATAAAAGAGAATGTATTATAAAAATTCTTTCATTTATAGCAATTTTACGATACATGTATTATAAATGTTTCATAAAATATGTTTTCTACCTTGCAGGAGGACAAATTGTAGGTGGCCCAAGACCACAGCCAGGTAAAACAGTTTAAAATAATAAATATCTAAATCTTTCAATACCAATTTCTTATAAGATAATTGCTTTAATGTAACAATATATATATGTATATATATATATATATATATATATATATATATATATATATATATATATATATATATAGATATATATATATAATTAAAAAAAATTTTCTTTTGTTCCGATTAATGTATAATATTCAGTAATATTAAGTAATACATTCAAATTTATCTTATTTTTCAATTTAAATTTTCATTTATATCTTAGGCGAAAAAAAGGAAGTAGGAAAAAATATATTCTAAAAGAGATTTAAAACTTTTTTTCTTTTTCTTAATGATATCTTTTGAGACGTAAACGTGATTTTATGACTTAAATTTGAGTTTATGCTTTCATTACGAGGATATAGAAAATACAAAAGAGAACATATTGTAGGAAAACTTACATGAATAACAACTTTTGAAAAAACTCGTATATTACATGTTTCGTAAAATATACTTTGTACCTCTCAGGATAAGAAATTGTAGTAGGCCAAGTACCACAGCCATTTAAAACTGCTTAAAATATTAAATATCTGTTTTTTACAATTTCGCATTATTATAGGACACATTGCTGTAATTTAATAATTTGTATACACTTAAAAAAAAAGGAATTCTTTGTTTATATTAAAATATAATACAACAACATACCTTTTGAGACGTAAACAGGATTTTAAATAATAGTAAAAAATGTTTCTGCTTAAAATAAAAATATCTAAATATTTTGTACATGACTTTATTTTATGATACAAAGCTGTAAATTATTATTTTATATAAAATAGAAAAAAAATAATTTTTTTGTTTAGATTAAAATATGATAATCAGTAAAAGTATTAATATTTCTTTAAAATTTATCCTTCCTTGAATTTAAATATTATTTCGTATCTAAGACTTAAAAAAAAAAAAAAAAATAGATAAATAAATAAAGGAAGAATGAAAGAATGAAAAAAGAAACTTAATTGAATCAAACATTTTTTTTTTTAACGTACCTCTTGAGACATAAATAAGTATGGTGTTATATTTACATTTCGAGGATATAGAGTATACAAAAGGGAATGCATTATAGAGATTCTAACATTTATTAAAATTTTCAAATATGTGTATACGAATGCTTCGTAAAATAGGTTTTGTATCTTGCAGGAGGACAAATTGTAGAAGGCCCAAGACCACAGCCAGGTAAAACTGTTTACAATATTAAATATCTAAATTTTTCAATACCAATATATTATAAAGTTATTGCTTTAATTTAATAATACGTATATATAATTTTAAAAAATGTTTTTTTTTTTCTGATTAAAACATAATATTCAGTAGTATTGGGTAATTCTTTGAAAGTTATTTTACTTTTCAGTTTTAATTTTAATTTATGTCTAAGGAGAAAGAAGGAAGTAAAAAAATATTTTCTAAAGAAAGTAAAAGTTTTTAATATTTATTTATTTATTTGCTTATTTTTTATTTAACATATCTTTTAAAACGTAAACGTGATTTGATGACTTAAATTTCATCTTATTCTTTCATTACGAGGATATAGTTTATACAAAAGAGAACGTATTACAGAAATTCTTACATGAATAACAATTTTTCAACAAACGCGTACTTTATAAGTTTCGTAAAATATATTTTGTATCTTGCAGGGAGTCAAATTGTACGAGTTCCAGTACCACACCCAGGTAAAACTGTTTAAGATATTAAATATTTAATATTTGAATATTAATTTTTTTTATAATACAATGCTCTAATTTAATTAATTATGTATAACATAAAAAAGGATTTTGTTGTGCAGATTAGAATTTGATAATCCGTAATATTAAATATTTCTTTCAAATTTATATTTCCTTCGAATTTAAATATGAATTCATACCTAAGGTAAAAAAAAAAGGAAACTTTTTTGAATAAAACATTTTTTTCTTTTCCTTTTTTTTGTTGAAACATACGGCTTGAGATATAAATTTGATTTTAAGACTGAAATTTAATGTTATGTTTTCATTCCGTTTAGAGAATGTATTATAGAAATTCTTTCATTTATAGCAATTTTTCGATACATGTATTATAAATGTTTCATAAAATATATTTTCTACCTTGCAGGAGGACAAATTGTAGGAGGCCCAAGACCACAGCCAGGTAAAACAGTTTAAAATAATAAATATCTAAATCTTTTCATTAACAATTTCTTATAAGATAATTGCTTTAATTTAACAATATACATATAATTAAAAAAAAAATTTGTTGTTGTTCCGATTAATGTATAATATTCAGTAATATTAAGTAATCCTTTCAAATTTCTCTTATTTTTTAATTTAAATTTTCATTTATATCGTAGGCGAAAAAAAGAAAGTAGAGAAAATATTTTCTAAAAGAGATTTAAAACTTTTTTCTTTTTCTTAATCATACCTTTTGAGTCGTAAACGTGATTTTATGACTTAAATTTGAGTTTATGATTTCATTACGAGGATATAGAAAATGTAAATCAGACATATTATAGAAAAACGTACATAAATAACAACTTTTGAACAAACTCGTATATTACATTTTTCGTGAAATATACTTTGTACCTCTCATGAGGAGAAATTGTAGGAGGCCAACTACCACAACCATTTTAAACTGTTTAAAATATTAAATACCTGTTTTTTACAATTTCGCTTAATTATAAGATACATTGCTGTAATTTAATAATCTGTATATACTTTTAAAAAAAGGATTTTTTTGTTTAGGTTTAAATACAATACATCAACATACATTTAAAGACGTAAACGTGATTTTAAATAATATTAAACAAGTTTCCGTGTAAAATAGAAATATCTAACTTTTTTGAACATCACCTAATTTTATGATACAAAGCTGTAATTTATTATATTATATATAATAGAAAAAAAAGGAATTTTCTTTGTTTAGATTAATATATAATAACCAGTAATAGTATTAAATATTTCTTTAAAATTTATCCTTCCTTTGAATTTAAATATTAATTCGTTTCTAAGACTTGAAAAAAATAGATAAAGAAAGAAAGAAAGAAAGAAAAAAAGAAAATTTGTCGAATATAACCTTTTTTTTTTTAAACATACCTCTTGAGACGTAAATAAGTATGGTGTTATATTTGCATTTCGAGGATATAGAGTATACAAAAGGGAATGCATTATAGAGATTCTAACATTTATTAAAATTTTCAAATATGTGTATACGAATGCTTCGTAAAATAGGTTTTTTATCTTGCAGGAGGAGAAATTGTAGAAGGCCCAAGACCACAGCCAGGTAAAACTGTTTACAATATTAAATATCTAAATCTTTTAAATTGCAATATATTATAAGGTAATTGTTATAATTTAATAATACATATATATTATTTAACATATTATTTAACATACCTTTTAAAACGTAAACGTGATTTTATGACTTAAATTTGATCTTACACTTTCATTACGAGGATATAGAGTATGCAAAAGAGAAGGTATTACAGAAATTCTTACATGAATAACAATTTTTCAACAAAAGCGTATTTTATAAGTTTCGTATAATATGTTTTGTATCTTGCAGGAGGACAAATTGTAGGAGGTCCAGTCCCACAGCCAGGTAAAACTGTTTAATATATTAAATATCTTAATTTTTGGATATTAATTTATTATATGATAGAATGCTGTAATTTAATAATTATATATAATATAAAAAGAAATATTGTTGTGCCGATTAGAATTTCATAATCATCAATATTAAATATTTCAATATTAAATATATAGGTCCAAAAAAAAAAAAAAAAAGAAAAAAAGAAAAAAAAGAAAAAAAAAAAAAGAAACTTAGTTAAATAAAACATTTTTTTCTTTTCCTTTTTTTTGTTGAAATATAAGTCTTGAGATATAAATTGGATTTTAAAACTGAAATTTGGTGTTATGTTTTCATTCCGCGGATATAGAGTATATAAAAGAGAATGTATTATAGAAATTCTTTCATTTATAGCAATTTTTTTTATACATGTATTATAAATGTTTCATAAAGTATGTTTTCTACCTTCAGGAGGACAAATTGTAGGAGGCCCAAGACCACAGACAGGTAAAACAGTTTATAATAATAAATATCTAAACCTTTCAATACAAATTTCTTATAAGATAATTGCTTTAATTTAACTATATATATATATGCAGATATATATATAATTAAAAAAAAATTTTTTTTTGTTCCGATTTTTGTATAATATTCAGTAATATTAAGTAATTCTTTCAAAATTCTCTTATTTTTTAATTTAAATTTTTACTTATATCTTAGGCGAAAAACATAAAGTAGAAAAAAATATTTTATAAAAGAGATATAAAACTTTTTCTTTTTCTTAATCATACCTTTTGAGAAACAAAATATATTCTAAAAGAGATTTAAAACTTTTTTTCTTTTTCTTAATGATATCTTTTGAGACGTAAACGTGATTTTATGACTTAAATTTGAGTTTATGCTTTCATTACGAGGATATAGAAAATACAAAAGAGAACATGTTATAGGAAAACTTACATGAATAACAACTTTTGAAAAAACTCGTATATTACATGTTTCGTAAAATATACTTTGTACCTCTCAGGATAAGAAATTGTAGTAGGCCAAGTACCACAGCCATTTAAAACTGCTTAAAATATTAAATATCTGTTTTTTACAATTTCGCATTATTATAGGACACATTGCTGTAATTTAATAATTTGTATACACTTAAAAAAAAAAAGGAATTCTTTGTTTATATTAAAATATAATACAACAACATACCTTTTGAGACGTAAACAGGATTTTAAATAATAGTAAAAAATGTTTCTGCTTAAAATAAAAATATCTAAATATTTTGTACATGACTTTATTTTATGATACAAAGCTGTAAATTATTATTTTATATAAAATAGAAAAAAAATAATTTTTTTGTTTAGATTAAAATATGATAATCAGTAATAGTATTAATATTTCTTTAAAATTTATGTTTCCTGGAATTTAAATATTAATTCGTATCTAAGACTTAAAAAAAAAATAGATAAATAAATAAAGGAAGAATGAAAGAATGAAAAAAAGAAACTTAATTGAATCAAACATTTTTTTTTAACGTACCTCCTGAGACATAAATAAGTATGGTGTTATATTTGCATTTCGAGGATACAGAGTATACAAAAGGGAATGCATTATAGAGATTCAAACATTTATTAACATTTTCAAAAATGTGTACAACGAATGCTTCGAAAATATGTTTTATACATTGCGGAAGACAAATTGTAGAAGGCCCAAGACCACAGCCAGGTAAAACTGTTTACAATATTTAATATCTAAATTTTTCAATACCAATATATTATAAGGTTATTGCTTTAATTTAATTATACGTATATATAATTTTAAAAAAAGTTTTTTTTTTCTGATTAAAACATAATATTCAGTAGTATTGGGTAATTCTTTGAAAGTTATCTTACTTTTCAGCTTTAATTTTAATTTATGTCTAAGGAGAAAAAAAGGAAGTAAAAAAATATTTTCTAAAGAAAGTAAAAGTTTTTATTATTTATTTATTTATTTATTTGTTTATTTTTTATTTAACATATCTTTTAAAACGTAAACATGATTTGATGACTTAAATTTCATCTTATTCTTTCATTAAGAGGATATAGTATATACAAAAAAAACGTATTACAGAAATTCTTACATGAATAACAATTTTTCAACAAACGCGTACTTTATAAGTTTCGTATAATATATTTTGTATCGATCAGGGAGTCAAATTGTACGAGTTCCAGTACCACAGCCAGGTAAAACTGTTTAAGATATTAAATATTTAATATTTGAATATTAATTTTTTTTATAATAAAATGCTGTAATTTAATTAATTATGTATAACATAAAAAGGGATTTTGTTGTGCAGATTAGAATTTGATAATCAGTAATATTAAATATTTCTTTCAAATTTATATTTCCTTCGAATTTAAATATGAATTCATACCTATGGTAAAAAAAAAAAAAATAAAAAAAATAAATAAATAAAAAAATAAAAAAAAAAATAAAGGAAACTTTGTTAAATAAAACATTTTTTTCTTTTCCTTTTTTTTGTTGAAACATACGGCTTGAGATATAAATTTGATTTTAAGACTGAAATTTGGTGTTATGTTTTCATTCCGTGGAGAGAATGTATTATAGAAATTCTTTCATTTATAGCAATTTTTCGATACATGTATTATAAATGTTTCATAATATATGTTTTCTACCTTGCAGGAGGACAACTTGTAGGAGGTTCAAGACCACAGCCAGGTAAAACAGTTTAAAAAAATAAATATCGAAATCTTTTCAATACCAATTTCTTATAAGATAATTGCTTTAATTTAACAATATACATATAATTAAAAAAAAAAAAATTGTTGTTGTTCCGATTAATGTATAATATACAGTAATATTAAGTAATCCTTTCAAATTTCTCTTATTTTTTAATTTAAATTTTCATTTATATCTTAGGCGAAAAAAAAGAAAGTAGAGAAAATATTTTCTAAAAGAGATTTAAAACTTTTTTCTTTTTTTAATCATACCTTTTGAGTCGTAAACGTGATTTTATGACTTAAATTTGAGTTTATGCTTTCATTACGAGGATATGGAAAATATAAATCAGACATATTACAGAAAAACGTACATGAATAAAAACTTTTGAACAAACTCGTATATTACATGTTTCGTAATATATACTTTGTACCTCTAAGGAGGAGAAATTGTAGGAGGCCAACTACCACAACCATTTTAAACTGTTTAAAATATTAAATACCTGTTTTTTACAACTTCGCTTAATTATAAGATACATTGCTGTAATTTAATAATCTGTATATACTTTTAAAAAAAGGAATTTTTTGTTTAGGTTTAAATATAATACATCAACATACATTTAAAGACGTAAACGTGATTTTAAATAATATTAAACAAGTTTCTGTGTAAAATAGAAATATCTAACTTTTTTGAACATCACCTAATTTTATGATACAAAGCTGTAATTTATTATATTATATATAATAGAAAAAAAGGAATTTTCTTTGTTTAGATTAATATATAATAACCAGTAATAGTATTAAATATTTCTTTAAAATTTATCCGTCCTTTGATTTTAAATATTAATTCGTTTCTAAGACTTGAAAAAAATAGATAAAGAAAGAAAGAAAGAAAGAAAAAAAGAAAATTTGTCGAATATAACCTTTTTTTTTTTAAACATACCTCTTGAGACGTAAATAAGTATGGTGTTATATTTGCATTTCGAGGATATAGAGAATACAAAAGGGAATGCATTATAGAGATTCTAACATTTATTAAAATTTTCAAATATGTGTATACGAATGCTTCGTAAAATAGGTTTTTTATCTTGCAGGAGGACAAATTGTAGAAGGCCCAAGACCACAGCCAGGTAAAACTGTTTACAATATTAAATATCTAAATCTTTTAAATTGCAATATAATATAAGGTAATTGTTATAATTTAATAATACATATATATTATTTAACATATTATTTAACATACCTTTTAAAACGTAAACGTGATTTTATGACTTAAATTTGATCTTACACTTTCATTACGAGGATATAGAGTATGCAAAAGAGAAGGTATTACAGAAATTCTTACATGAATAACAATTTTTCAACAAAAGCGTATTTTATAAGTTTCGTATAATATGTTTTGTATCTTGCAGGAGGACAAATTGTAGGAGGTCCAGTACCACAGCCAGGTAAAACTGTTTAATATATTAAATATCTTAATTTTTGGATATTAATTTATTATAGGATAGAATGCTGTAATTTAATAATTACATATAATATAAAAAGAAATATTGTTGTGCCGATTAGAATTTCATAATCATCAATATTAAATATTTCAATATTAAATATATAGGTCCAAAAAAAAAAAAAAAAAAAAAAAAAGAAACTTAGTTGAATAAAACATTTTTTTCTTTTCCTTTTTTTGTTGAAACATATGTCTTGAGATATAAATTGGATTTTAAAACTGAAATTTGGTGTTATGTTTTCATTCCGCGGATATAGAGTATATAAAAGAGAATGTATTATAGAAATTCTTTCATTTATAGCAATTTTTTTTATACATGTATTATAAATGTTTCATAAAGTATGTTTTCTACCTTCAGGAGGACAAATTGTAGGAGGCCCAAGACCACAGACAGGTAAAACAGTTTATAATAATAAATATCTAAACCTTTCAATACAAATTTCTTATAAGATAATTGCTTTAATTTAACTATATATATATATGCAGATATATATATAATTAAAAAAAAATTTTTTTTTGTTCCGATTTTTGTATAATATTCAGTAATATTAAGTAATTCTTTCAAAATTCTCTTATTTTTTAATTTAAATTTTCACTTATATCTTAGGCGAAAAACATAAAGTAGAAAAAAATATTTTATAAAAGAGATATAAAACTTTTTCTTTTTCTTAATCATACCTTTTGAGAAACAAAATATATTCTAAATGAGATTTAAAACTTTTTTTCTTTTTCTTAATGATATCTTTTGAGACGTAAACGTGATTTTATGACTTAAATTTGAGTTTATGCTTTCATTACGAGGATATAGAAAATACAAAAGAGAACATGTTATAGGAAAACTTACATGAATAACAACTTTTGAAAAAACTCGTATATTACATGTTTCGTAAAATATACTTTGTACCTCTCAGGATAAGAAATTGTAGTAGGCCAAGTACCACAGCCATTTAAAACTGCTTAAAATATTAAATATCTGTTTTTTACAATTTCGCATTATTATAGGACACATTGCTGTAATTTAATAATTTGTATACACTTAAAAAAAAAAGGAATTCTTTGTTTATATTAAAATATAATACAACAACATACCTTTTGAGACGTAAACAGGATTTTAAATAATAGTAAAAAATGTTTCTGCTTAAAATAAAAATATCTAAATATTTTGTACATGACTTTATTTTATGATACAAAGCTGTAAATTATTATTTTATATAAAATAGAAAAAAAATAATTTTTTTGTTTAGATTAAAATATGATAATCAGTAATAGTATTAATATTTCTTTAAAATTTATCTTTCCTGGAATTTAAATATTAATTCGTATCTAAGACTTAAAAAAAAAATAGATAAATAAATAAAGGAAGAATGAAAGAATGAAAAAAAGAAACTTAATTGAATCAAACATTTTTTTTAACGTACCTCTTGAGACATAAATAAGTATGGTGTTATATTTGCATTTCGAGGATACAGAGTATACAAAAGGGAATGCATTATAGAGATTCAAACATTTATTAAAATTTTCAAAAATGTGTACAACGAATGCTTCGAAAATATGTTTTATACATTGCGGAAGACAAATTGTAGAAGGCCCAAGACCACAGCCAGGTAAAACTGTTTACAATATTTAATATCTAAATTTTTCAATACCAATATATTATAAGGTTATTGCTTTAATTTAATTATACGTATATATAATTTTAAAAAAAGTTTTTTTTTTCTGATTAAAACATAATATTCAGTAGTATTGGGTAATTCTTTGAAAGTTATCTTACTTTTCAGCTTTAATTTTAATTCATGTCTAAGGATAAAAAAAGGAAGTAAAAAAATATTTTCTAAAGAAAGTAAAAGTTTTTATTATTTATTTATTTATTTATTTGTTTATTTTTTATTTAACATATCTTTTAAAACGTAAACATGATTTGATGACTTAAATTTCATCTTATTCTTTCATTAAGAGGATATAGTATATACAAAAAAAACGTATTACAGAAATTCTTACATGAATAACAATTTTTCAACAAACGCGTACTTTATAAGTTTCGTATAATATATTTTGTATCGATCAGGGAGTCAAATTGTACGAGTTCCAGTACCACAGCCAGGTAAAACTGTTTAAGATATTAAATATTTAATATTTGAATATTAATTTTTTTTATAATAAAATGCTGTAATTTAATTAATTATGTATAACATAAAAAGGGATTTTGTTGTGCAGATTAGAATTTGATAATCAGTAATATTAAATATTTCTTTCAAATTTATATTTCCCTCGAATTTAAATATGAATTCATACCTATGGTAAAAAAATAAAAAAAAATAAAATAAAAAAAAAAAAAAATAAAAAAAAAAAAAAAAAAAAGGAAACTTTGTTGAATAAAACATTTTTTTCTTTTCCTTTTTTTTGTTGAAACATACGGCTTGAGATATAAATTTGATTTTAAGACTGAAATTTGGTGTTATGTTTTCATTCCGTGGAGAGAATGTATTATAGAAATTCTTTCATTTATAGTAATTTTTCGATACATGTATTATAAATGTTTCATAATATATGTTTTCTATCTTGCAGGAGGACAACTTGTAGGAGGTTCAAGACCACAGCCAGGTAAAACAGTTTAAAAAAATAAATATCGAAATCTTTTCAATACCAATTTCTTGTAAGATAATTGCTTTAATTTAACAATATACATATAATTAAAAAAAAAAATGTTGTTGTTCCGATTAATGTATAATATACAGTAATATTAAGTAATCCTTTCAAATTTCTCTTATTTTTTAATTTAAATTTTCATTTATATCTTAGGCGAAAAAAAAGAAAGTAGAGAAAATATTTTCTAAAAGAGATTTAAAACTTTTTTCTTTTTTTAATCATACCTTTTGAGTCGTAAACGTGATTTTATGACTTAAATTTGAGTTTATGCTTTCATTACGAGGATATGGAAAATATAAATCAGACATATTACAGAAAAACGTACATGAATAACAACTTTTGAACAAACTCGTATATTACATGTTTCGTAATATATACTTTGTACCTCTAAGGAGGAGAAATTGTAGGAGGCCAACTACCACAACCATTTTAAACTGTTTAAAATATTAAATACCTGTTTTTTACAACTTCGCTTAATTATAAGATACATTGCTGTAATTTAATAATCTGTATATACTTTTAAAAAAAGGAATTTTTTGTTTAGGTTTAAATATAATACATCAACATACATTTAAAGACGTAAACGTGATTTTAAATAATATTAAACAAGTTTCTGTGTAAAATAGAAATATCTAACTTTTTTGAACATCACCTAATTTTATGATACAAAGCTGTAATTTATTATATTATATATAATAGAAAAAAAGGAATTTTCTTTGTTTAGATTAATATATAATAACCAGTAATAGTATTAAATATTCCTTTAAAATTTATCCTTCCTTTGATTTTAAATATTAATTCGTTTCTAAGACTTGAAAAAAATAGATAAAGAAAGAAAGAAAGAAAGAAAAAAAGAAAATTTGTCGAATATAATCTTTTTTTTTTTAAACATACCTCTTGAGACGTAAATAAGTATGGTGTTATATTTGCATTTCGAGGATATAGAGTATACAAAAGGGAATGCATTATAGAGATTCTAACATTTATTAAAATTTTCAAATATGTGTATACGAATGCTTCGTAAAATAGGTTTTTTATCTTGCAGGAGGACAAATTTTAGAAGGCCCAAGACCACAGCCAGGTAAAACTGTTTACAATATTAAATATCTAAATCTTTTAAATTGCAATATATTATAAGGTAATTGTTATAATTTAATAATGCATATATATTATTTAACATACCTTTTAAAACGTAAACGTGATTTTATGACTTAAATTTGATCTTACACTTTCATTACGAGGATATAGAGTATGCAAAAGAGAAGGTATTACAGAAATTCTTACATGAATAACAATTTTTCAACAAAAGCGTATTTTATAAGTTTCGTATAATATGTTTTGTATCTTGCAGGAGGACAAATTGTAGGAGGTCCAGTACCACAGCCAGGTAAAACTGTTTAATATATTAAATATCTTAATATTTGGATATTAATTTATTATATGATAGAATGCTGTAATTTAATAATTATATATAATATAAAAAGAAATATTGTTGTGCAGATTAGAATTTCATAATCATCAATATTAAATATTTTAATATTAAATATATAGGTCCAAAAAAAAAAAAAAAAAAAAAAAAAAAAAAGAAAGAAAAGGAAAAAAAAAAAAAAAAGAAACTTAGTTGAATTAAACATTTTTTTCTTTTCCTTTTTTTGTTGAAACATATGTCTTGAGATATAAATTGGATTTTAAAACTGAAATTTGGTGTTATGTTTTCATTCCGCGGATATAGAGTATATAAAAGAGAATGTATTATAGAAATTCTTTCATTTATAGCAATTTTTCGATACATGTATTATAAATGTTTCATAAAATATATTTTCTACCTTGCAGGAGGACAAATTGTAGGAGGCCCAAGACCACAGCCAGGTAAAACAGTTTAAAATAATAAATATCTAAATCTTTTCATTAACAATTTCTTATAAGATAATTGCTTTAATTTAACAATATACATATAATTAAAAAAAAATTTTTGTTGTTGTTCCGATTAATGTATAATATACAGTAATATTAAGTAATCCTTTCAAATTTCTCTTATTTTTTAATTTAAATTTTCATTTATATCGTAGGCGAAAAAAAGAAAGTAGAGAAAATATTTTCTAAAAGAGATTTAAAACTTTTTTCTTTTTCTTAATCATACCTTTTGAGTCGTAAACGTGATTTTATGACTTAAATTTGAGTTTATGATTTCATTACGAGAATATAGAAAATGTAAATCAGACATATTATAGAAAAACGTACATAAATAACAACTTTTGAACAAACTCGTATATTACATTTTTCGTGAAATATACTTTGTACCTCTCATGAGGAGAAATTGTAGGAGGCCAACTACCACAACCATTTTAAACTGTTTAAAATATTAAATACCTGTTTTTTACAATTTCGCTTAATTATAAGATACATTGCTGTAATTTAATAATATGTATATACTTTTAAAAAAAGGATTTTTTTGTTTAGGTTTAAATACAATACATCAACATACATTTAAAGACGTAAACGTGATTTTAAATAATATTAAACAAGTTTCCGTGTAAAATAGAAATATCTAACTTTTTTGAACATCACCTAATTTTATGATACAAAGCTGTAATTTATTATATTATATATAATAGAAAAAAAAGGAATTTTCTTTGTTTAGATTAATATATAATAACCAGTAATAGTATTAAATATTTCTTTTAAATTTATCCTTCCTTTGAATTTAAATATTAATTCGTTTCTAAGACTTGAAAAAAATAGATAAAGAAAGAAAGAAAGAAAGAAAAAAAGAAAATTTGTCGAATATAACCTTTTTTTTTTTAAACATACCTCTTGAGACGTAAATAAGTATGGTGTTATATTTGCATTTCGAGGATATAGAGTATACAAAAGGGAATGCATTATAGAGATTCTAACGTTTATTAAAATTTTCAAATATGTGTATACGAATGCTTCGTAAAATAGGTTTTTTATCTTGCAGGAGGAGAAATTGTAGAAGGCCCAAGACCACAGCCAGGTAAAACTGTTTACAATATTAAATATCTAAATCTTTTAAATTGCAATATATTATAAGGTAATTGTTATAATTTAATAATACATATATATTATTTAACATATTATTTAACATACCTTTTAAAACGTAAACGTGATTTTATGACTTAAATTTGATCTTACACTTTCATTACGAGGATATAGAGTATGCAAAAGAGAAGGTATTACAGAAATTCTTACATGAATAACAATTTTTCAACAAAAGCGTATTTTATAAGTTTCGTATAATATGTTTTGTATCTTGCAGGAGGACAAATTGTAGGAGGTCCAGTCCCACAGCCAGGTAAAACTGTTTAATATATTAAATATCTTAATTTTTGGATATTAATTTATTATATGATAGAATGCTGTAATTTAATAATTATATATAATATAAAAAGAAATATTGTTGTGCCGATTAGAATTTCATAATCATCAATATTAAATATTTCAATATTAAATATATAGGTCCAAAAAAAAAAAAAAAAAAAGAAAAAAAGAAAAAAAAGAAAAAAAAAAAAGAAACTTAGTTAAATAAAACATTTTTTTCTTTTCCTTTTTTTTGTTGAAATATAAGTCTTGAGATATAAATTGGATTTTAAAACTGAAATTTGGTGTTATGTTTTCATTCCGCGGATATAGAGTATATAAAAGAGAATGTACCATAGAAATTCTTTCATTTATAGCAATTTTTTTTATACATGTATTATAAATGTTTCATAAAGTATGTTTTCTACCTTCAGGAGGACAAATTGTAGGAGGCCCAAGACCACAGACAGGTAAAACAGTTTATAATAATAAATATCTAAACCTTTCAATACAAATTTCTTATAAGATAATTGCTTTAATTTAACTATATATATATATATGCAGATATATATATAATTAAAAAAAAATTTTTTTTTTGTTCCGATTTTTGTATAATATTCAGTAATATTAAGTAATTCTTTCAAAATTCTCTTATTTTTTAATTTAAATTTTTACTTATATCTTAGGCGAAAAACATAAAGTAGAAAAAAATATTTTATAAAAGAGATATAAAACTTTTTCTTTTTCTTAATCATACCTTTTGAGAAACAAAATATATTCTAAAAGAGATTTAAAACTTTTTTTCTTTTTCTTAATGATATCTTTTGAGACGTAAACGTGATTTTATGACTTAAATTTGAGTTTATGCTTTCATTACGAGGATATAGAAAATACAAAAGAGAACATGTTATAGGAAAACTTACATGAATAACAACTTTTGAAAAAACTCGTATATTACATGTTTCGTAAAATATACTTTGTACCTCTCAGGATAAGAAATTGTAGTAGGCCAAGTACCACAGCCATTTAAAACTGCTTAAAATATTAAATATCTGTTTTTTACAATTTCGCATTATTATAGGACACATTGCGGTAATTTAATAATTTGTATACACTTAAAAAAAAAAAGGAATTCTTTGTTTATATTAAAATATAATACAACAACATACCTTTTGAGACGTAAACAGGATTTTAAATAATAGTAAAAAATGTTTCTGCTTAAAATAAAAATATCTAAATATTTTGTACATGACTTTATTTTATGATACAAAGCTGTAAATTATTATTTTATATAAAATAGAAAAAAAATAATTTTTTTGTTTAGATTAAAATATGATAATCAGTAATAGTATTAATATTTCTTTAAAATTTATCTTTCCTTGAATTTAAATATTAATTCGTATCTAAGACTTAAAAAAAAAATAGATAAATAAATAAAGGAAGAATGAAAGAATGAAAAAAAGAAACTTAATTGAATCAAACATTTTTTTTTTAACGTACCTCCTGAGACATAAATAAGTATGGTGTTATATTTGCATTTCGAGGATACAGAGTATACAAAAGGGAATGCATTATAGAGATTCAAACATTTATTAACATTTTCAAAAATGTGTACAACGAATGCTTCGAAAATATGTTTTATACATTGCGGAAGACAAATTGTAGAAGGCCCAAGACCACAGCCAGGTAAAACTGTTTACAATATTTAATATCTAAATTTTTCAATACCAATATATTATAAGGTTATTGCTTTAATTTAATTATACGTATATATAATTTTAAAAAAAGTTTTTTTTTTCTGATTAAAACATAATATTCAGTAGTATTGGGTAATTCTTTGAAAGTTATCTTACTTTTCAGCTTTAATTTTAATTTATGTCTAAGGAGAAAAAAAGGAAGTAAAAAAATATTTTCTAAAGAAAGTAAAAGTTTTTATTATTTATTTATTTATTTATTTGTTTATTTTTTATTTAACATATCTTTTAAAACGTAAACATGATTTGATGACTTAAATTTCATCTTATTCTTTCATTAAGAGGATATAGTATATACAAAAAAAACGTATTACAGAAATTCTTACATGAATAACAATTTTTCAACAAACGCGTACTTTATAAGTTTCGTATAATATATTTTGTATCGATCAGGGAGTCAAATTGTACGAGTTCCAGTACCACAGCCAGGTAAAACTGTTTAAGATATTAAATATTTAATATTTGAATATTAATTTTTTTTATAATAAAATGCTGTAATTTAATTAATTATGTATAACATAAAAAGGGATTTTGTTGTGCAGATTAGAATTTGATAATCAGTAATATTAAATATTTCTTTCAAATTTATATTTCCTTCGAATTTAAATATGAATTCATACCTATGGTAAAAAAAAAAAAAAATAAAAAAAATAAATAAATAAAAAAAAAAAAAAAAAAAGGAAACTTTGTTAAATAAAACATTTTTTTCTTTTCCTTTTTTTTTGTTGAAACATACGGCTTGAGATATAAATTTGATTTTAAGACTGAAATTTGGTGTTATGTTTTCATTCCGTGGAGAGAATGTATTATAGAAATTCTTTCATTTATAGCAATTTTTCGATACATGTATTATAAATGTTTCATAATATATGTTTTCTACCTTGCAGGAGGACAACTTGTAGGAGGTTCAAGACCACAGCCAGGTAAAACAGTTTAAAAAAATAAATATCGAAATCTTTTCAATACCAATTTCTTATAAGATAATTGCTTTAATTTAACAATATACATATAATTAAAAAAAAAAAATTTGTTGTTGTTCCGATTAATGTATAATATACAGTAATATTAAGTAATCCTTTCAAATTTCTCTTATTTTTTAATTTAAATTTTCATTTATATCTTAGGCGAAAAAAAAGAAAGTAGAGAAAATATTTTCTAAAAGAGATTTAAAACTTTTTTCTTTTTCTTAATCATACCTTTTGAGTCGTAAACGTGATTTTATGACTTAAATTTGAGTTTATGCTTTCATTACGAGGATATGGAAAATATAAATCAGACATATTACAGAAAAACGTACATGAATAACAACTTTTGAACAAACTCGTATATTACATGTTTCGTAATATATACTTTGTACCTCTAAGGAGGAGAAATTGTAGGAGGCCAACTACCACAACCATTTTAAACTGTTTAAAATATTAAATACCTGTTTTTTACAACTTCGCTTAATTATAAGATACATTGCTGTAATTTAATAATCTGTATATACTTTTAAAAAAAGGAATTTTTTGTTTAGGTTTAAATATAATACATCAACATACATTTAAAGACGTAAACGTGATTTTAAATAATATTAAACAAGTTTCTGTGTAAAATAGAAATATCTAACTTTTTTGAACATCACCTAATTTTATGATACAAAGCTGTAATTTATTATATTATATATAATAGAAAAAAAGGAATTTTCTTTGTTTAGATTAATATATAATAACCAGTAATAGTATTAAATATTTCTTTAAAATTTATCCGTCCTTTGATTTTAAATATTAATTCGTTTCTAAGACTTGAAAAAAATAGATAAAGAAAGAAAGAAAGAAAGAAAAAAAGAAAATTTGTCGAATATAACCTTTTTTTTTTTAAACATACCTCTTGAGACGTAAATAAGTATGGTGTTATATTTGCATTTCGAGGATATAGAGAATACAAAAGGGAATGCATTATAGAGATTCTAACATTTATTAAAATTTTCAAATATGTGTATACGAATGCTTCGTAAAATAGGTTTTTATCTTGCAGGAGGACAAATTGTAGAAGGCCCAAGACCACAGCCAGGTAAAACTGTTTACAATATTAAATATCTAAATCTTTTAAATTGCAATATAATATAAGGTAATTGTTATAATTTAATAATACATATATATTATTTAACATATTATTTAACATACCTTTTAAAACGTAAACGTGATTTTATGACTTAAATTTGATCTTACACTTTCATTACGAGGATATAGAGTATGCAAAAGAGAAGGTATTACAGAAATTCTTACATGAATAACAATTTTTCAACAAAAGCGTATTTTATAAGTTTCGTATAATATGTTTTGTATCTTGCAGGAGGACAAATTGTAGGAGGTCCAGTACCACAGCCAGGTAAAACTGTTTAATATATTAAATATCTTAATTTTTGGATATTAATTTATTATATGATAGAATGCTGTAATTTAATAATTATATATAATATAAAAAGAAATATTGTTGTGCCGATTAGAATTTCATAATCATCAATATTAAATATTTCAATATTAAATATATAGGTCCAAAAAAAAAAAAAAAAAAAAAAAAAAAAAGAAACTTAGTTGAATAAAACATTTTTTTCTTTTCCTTTTTTTGTTGAAACATATGTCTTGAGATATAAATTGGATTTTAAAACTGAAATTTGGTGTTATGTTTTCATTCCGCGGATATAGAGTATATAAAAGAGAATGTATTATAGAAATTCTTTCATTTATAGCAATTTTTTTTATACATGTATTATAAATGTTTCATAAAGTATGTTTTCTACCTTCAGGAGGACAAATTGTAGGAGGCCCAAGACCACAGACAGGTAAAACAGTTTATAATAATAAATATCTAAACCTTTCAATACAAATTTCTTATAAGATAATTGCTTTAATTTAACTATATATATATATGCAGATATATATATAATTAAAAAAATTTTTTTTTTTTGTTCCGATTTTTGTATAATATTCAGTAATATTAAGTAATTCTTTCAAAATTCTCTTATTTTTTAATTTAAATTTTCACTTATATCTTAGGCGAAAAACATAAAGTAGAAAAAAATATTTTATAAAAGAGATATAAAACTTTTTCTTTTTCTTAATCATACCTTTTGAGAAACAAAATAATGAGATTTAAAACTTTTTTTCTTTTTCTTAATGATATCTTTTGAGACGTAAACGTGATTTTATGACTTAAATTTGAGTTTATGCTTTCATTACGAGGATATAGAAAATACAAAAGAGAACATGTTATAGGAAAACTTACATGAATAACAACTTTTGAAAAAACTCGTATATTACATGTTTCGTAAAATATACTTTGTACCTCTCAGGATAAGAAATTGTAGTAGGCCAAGTACCACAGCCATTTAAAACTGCTTAAAATATTAAATATCTGTTTTTTACAATTTCGCATTATTATAGGACACATTGCTGTAATTTAATAATTTGTATACACTTAAAAAAAAAAGGAATTCTTTGTTTATATTAAAATATAATACAACAACATACCTTTTGAGACGTAAACAGGATTTTAAATAATAGTAAAAAATGTTTCTGCTTAAAATAAAAATATCTAAATATTTTGTACATGACTTTATTTTATGATACAAAGCTGTAAATTATTATTTTATATAAAATAGAAAAAAAATAATTTTTTTGTTTAGATTAAAATATGATAATCAGTAATAGTATTAATATTTCTTTAAAATTTATCTTTCCTTGAATTTAAATATTAATTCGTATCTAAGACTTAAAAAAAAAATAGATAAATAAATAAAGGAAGAATGAAAGAATGAAAAAAAGAAACTTAATTGAATCAAACATTTTTTTTTAACGTACCTCTTGAGACATAAATAAGTATGGTGTTATATTTGCATTTCGAGGATACAGAGTATACAAAAGGGAATGCATTATAGAGATTCAAACATTTATTAAAATTTTCAAAAATGTGTACAACGAATGCTTCGAAAATATGTTTTAAACATTGCGGAAGACAAATTGTAGAAGGCCCAAGACCACAGCCAGGTAAAACTGTTTACAATATTTAATATCTAAATTTTTCAATACCAATATATTATAAGGTTATTGCTTTAATTTAATTATACGTATATATAATTTTAAAAAAAGTTTTTTTTTTCTGATTAAAACATAATATTCAGTAGTATTGGGTAATTCTTTGAAAGTTATCTTACTTTTCAGCTTTAATTTTAATTCATGTCTAAGGAGAAAAAAAGGAAGTAAAAAAATATTTTCTAAAGAAAGTAAAAGTTTTTATTATTTATTTATTTATTTATTTGTTTATTTTTTATTTAACATATCTTTTAAAACGTAAACATGATTTGATGACTTAAATTTCATCTTATTCTTTCATTAAGAGGATATAGTATATACAAAAAAAAACGTATTACAGAAATTCTTACATGAATAAGAATTTTTCAACAAACGCGTACTTTATAAGTTTCGTATAATATATTTTGTATCGATCAGGGAGTCAAATTGTACGAGTTCCAGTACCACAGCCAGGTAAAACTGTTTAAGATATTAAATATTTAATATTTGAATATTAATTTTTTTTATAATAAAATGCTGTAATTTAATTAATTATGTATAACATAAAAAGGGATTTTGTTGTGCAGATTAGAATTTGATAATCAGTAATATTAAATATTTCTTTCAAATTTATATTTCCCTCGAATTTAAATATGAATTCATACCTATGGTAAAAAAATAAAAATAAAAAAATAAAAAAAAAATAAAAAAAAATAAAAAAAATAAAGGAAACTTTGTTGAATAAAACATTTTTTTCTTTTCCTTTTTTTTGTTGAAACATACGGCTTGAGATATAAATTTGATTTTAAGACTGAAATTTGGTGTTATGTTTTCATTCCGTGGAGAGAATGTATTATAGAAATTCTTTCATTTATAGTAATTTTTCGATACATGTATTATAAATGTTTCATAATATATGTTTTCTATCTTGCAGGAGGACAACTTGTAGGAGGTTCAAGACCACAGCCAGGTAAAACAGTTTAAAAAAATAAATATCGAAATCTTTTCAATACCAATTTCTTGTAAGATAATTGCTTTAATTTAACAATATACATATAATTAAAAAAAAAATTGTTGTTGTTCCGATTAATGTATAATATACAGTAATATTAAGTAATCCTTTCAAATTTCTCTTATTTTTTAATTTAAATTTTCATTTATATCTTAGGCGAAAAAAAAGAAAGTAGAGAAAATATTTTCTAAAAGAGATTTAAAACTTTTTTCTTTTTTTAATCATACCTTTTGAGTCGTAAACGTGATTTTATGACTTAAATTTGAGTTTATGCTTTCATTACGAGGATATGGAAAATATAAATCAGACATATTACAGAAAAACGTACATGAATAACAACTTTTGAACAAACTCGTATATTACATGTTTCGTAATATATACTTTGTACCTCTAAGGAGGAGAAATTGTAGGAGGCCAACTACCACAACCATTTTAAACTGTTTAAAATATTAAATACCTGTTTTTTACAACTTCGCTTAATTATAAGATACATTGCTGTAATTTAATAATCTGTATATACTTTTAAAAAAAAGGAATTTTTTGTTTAGGTTTAAATATAATACATCAACATACATTTAAAGACGTAAACGTGATTTTAAATAATATTAAACAAGTTTCTGTGTAAAATAGAAATATCTAACTTTTTTGAACATCACCTAATTTTATGATACAAAGCTGTAATTTATTATATTATATATAATAGAAAAAAAGGAATTTTCTTTGTTTAGATTAATATATAATAACCAGTAATAGTATTAAATATTCCTTTAAAATTTATCCTTCCTTTGATTTTAAATATTAATTCGTTTCTAAGACTTGAAAAAAATAGATAAAGAAAGAAAGAAAGAAAGAAAAAAAGAAAATTTGTCGAATATAATCTTTTTTTTTTTTAAACATACCTCTTGAGACGTAAATAAGTATGGTGTTATATTTGCATTTCGAGGATATAGAGTATACAAAAGGGAATGCATTATAGAGATTCTAACATTTATTAAAATTTTCAAATATGTGTATACGAATGCTTCGTAAAATAGGTTTTTTATCTTGCAGGAGGACAAATTTTAGAAGGCCCAAGACCACAGCCAGGTAAAACTGTTTACAATATTAAATATCTAAATCTTTTAAATTGCAATATATTATAAGGTAATTGTTATAATTTAATAATGCATATATATTATTTAACATACCTTTTAAAACGTAAACGTGATTTTATGACTTAAATTTGATCTTACACTTTCATTACGAGGATATAGAGTATGCAAAAGAGAAGGTATTACAGAAATTCTTACATGAATAACAATTTTTCAACAAAAGCGTATTTTATAAGTTTCGTATAATATGTTTTGTATCTTGCAGGAGGACAAATTGTAGGAGGTCCAGTACCACAGCCAGGTAAAACTGTTTAATATATTAAATATCTTAATATTTGGATATTAATTTATTATATGATAGAATGCTGTAATTTAATAATTATATATAATATAAAAAGAAATATTGTTGTGCAGATTAGAATTTCATAATCATCAATATTAAATATTTTAATATTAAATATATAGGTCCAAAAAAAAAAAAAAAAAAAAAAAAAAAAGAAAGAAAAGAAAAAAAAAAAAGAAACTTAGTTGAATTAAACATTTTTTTCTTTTCCTTTTTTTGTTGAAACATATGTCTTGAGATATAAATTGGATTTTAAAACTGAAATTTGGTGTTATGTTTTCATTCCGCGGATATAGAGTATATAAAAGAGAATGTATTATAGAAATTCTTTCATTTATAGCAATTTTTCGATACATGTATTATAAATGTTTCATAAAATATATTTTCTACCTTGCAGGAGGACAAATTGTAGGAGGCCCAAGACCACAGCCAGGTAAAACAGTTTAAAATAATAAATATCTAAATCTTTTCATTAACAATTTCTTATAAGATAATTGCTTTAATTTAACAATATACATATAATTAAAAAAAAATTTTTGTTGTTGTTCCGATTAATGTATAATATACAGTAATATTAAGTAATCCTTTCAAATTTCTCTTATTTTTTAATTTAAATTTTCATTTATATCGTAGGCGAAAAAAAGAAAGTAGAGAAAATATTTTCTAAAAGAGATTTAAAACTTTTTTCTTTTTCTTAATCATACCTTTTGAGTCGTAAACGTGATTTTATGACTTAAATTTGAGTTTATGATTTCATTACGAGAATATAGAAAATGTAAATCAGACATATTATAGAAAAACGTACATAAATAACAACTTTTGTACAAACTCGTATATTACATTTTTCGTGAAATATACTTTGTACCTCTCATGAGGAGAAATTGTAGGAGGCCAACTACCACAACCATTTTAAACTGTTTAAAATATTAAATACCTGTTTTTTACAATTTCGCTTAATTATAAGATACATTGCTGTAATTTAATAATCTGTATATACTTTTAAAAAAAGGATTTTTTTGTTTAGGTTTAAATACAATACATCAACATACATTTAAAGACGTAAACGTGATTTTAAATAATATTAAACAAGTTTCCGTGTAAAATAGAAATATCTAACTTTTTTGAACATCACCTAATTTTATGATACAAAGCTGTAATTTATTATATTATATATAATAGAAAAAAAAGGAATTTTCTTTGTTTAGATTAATATATAATAACCAGTAATAGTATTAAATATTTCTTTAAAATTTATCCTTCCTTTGAATTTAAATATTAATTCGTTTCTAAGACTCGAAAAAAATAGATAAAGAAAGAAAGAAAGAAAGAAAAAAAGAAAATTTGTCGAATATAACCTTTTTTTTTTTAAACATACCTCTTGAGACGTAAATAAGTATGGTGTTATATTTGCATTTCGAGGATATAGAGTATACAAAAGGGAATGCATTATAGAGATTCTAACATTTATTAAAATTTTCAAATATGTGTATACGAATGCTTCGTAAAATAGGTTTTTTATCTTGCAGGAGGAGAAATTGTAGAAGGCCCAAGACCACAGCCAGGTAAAACTGTTTACAATATTAAATATCTAAATCTTTTAAATTGCAATATATTATAAGGTAATTGTTATAATTTAATAATACATATATATTATTTAACATATTATTTAACATACCTTTTAAAACGTAAACGTGATTTTATGACTTAAATTTGATCTTACACTTTCATTACGAGGATATAGAGTATGCAAAAGAGAAGGTATTACAGAAATTCTTACATGAATAACAATTTTTCAACAAAAGCGTATTTTATAAGTTTCGTATAATATGTTTTGTATCTTGCAGGAGGACAAATTGTAGGAGGTCCAGTCCCACAGCCAGGTAAAACTGTTTAATATATTAAATATCTTAATTTTTGGATATTAATTTATTATATGATAGAATGCTGTAATTTAATAATTATATATAATATAAAAAGAAATATTGTTGTGCCGATTAGAATTTCATAATCATCAATATTAAATATTTCAATATTAAATATATAGGTCCAAAAAAAAAAAAAAAAAAGAAAAAAAGAAAAAAAAGAAAAAAAAAAAAGAAACTTAGTTAAATAAAACATTTTTTTCTTTTCCTTTTTTTTGTTGAAATATAAGTCTTGAGATATAAATTGGATTTTAAAACTGAAATTTGGTGTTATGTTTTCATTCCGCGGATATAGAGTATATAAAAGAGAATGTACTATAGAAATTCTTTCATTTATAGCAATTAATTTTATACATGTATTATAAATGTTTCATAAAGTATGTTTTCTACCTTCAGGAGGACAAATTGTAGGAGGCCCAAGACCACAGACAGGTAAAACAGTTTATAATAATAAATATCTAAACCTTTCAATACAAATTTCTTATAAGATAATTGCTTTAATTTAACTATATATATATATATATGCAGATATATATATAATTAAAAAAAAAATTTTTTTTTGTTCCGATTTTTGTATAATATTCAGTAATATTAAGTAATTCTTTCAAAATTCTCTTATTTTTTAATTTAAATTTTTACTTATATCTTAGGCGAAAAACATAAAGTAGAAAAAAATATTTTATAAAAGAGATATAAAACTTTTTCTTTTTCTTAATCATACCTTTTGAGAAACAAAATATATTCTAAAAGAGATTTAAAACTTTTTTTCTTTTTCTTAATGATATCTTTTGAGACGTAAACGTGATTTTATGACTTAAATTTGAGTTTATGCTTTCATTACGAGGATATAGAAAATACAAAAGAGAACATGTTATAGGAAAACTTACATGAATAACAACTTTTGAAAAAACTCGTATATTACATGTTTCGTAAAATATACTTTGTACCTCTCAGGATAAGAAATTGTAGTAGGCCAAGTACCACAGCCATTTAAAACTGCTTAAAATATTAAATATCTGTTTTTTACAATTTCGCATTATTATAGGACACATTGCTGTAATTTAATAATTTGTATACACTTAAAAAAAAAAAGGAATTCTTTGTTTATATTAAAATATAATACAACAACATACCTTTTGAGACGTAAACAGGATTTTAAATAATAGTAAAAAATGTTTCTGCTTAAAATAAAAATATCTAAATATTTTGTACATGACTTTATTTTATGATACAAAGCTGTAAATTATTATTTTATATAAAATAGAAAAAAAATAATTTTTTTGTTTAGATTAAAATATGATAATCAGTAATAGTATTAATATTTCTTTAAAATTTATCTTTCCTTGAATTTAAATATTAATTCGTATCTAAGACTTAAAAAAAAAATAGATAAATAAATAAAGGAAGAATGAAAGAATGAAAAAAAGAAACTTAATTGAATCAAACATTTTTTTTTTAACGTACCTCCTGAGACATAAATAAGTATGGTGTTATATTTGCATTTCGAGGATACAGAGTATACAAAAGGGAATGCATTATAGAGATTCAAACATTTATTAACATTTTCAAAAATGTGTACAACGAATGCTTCGAAAATATGTTTTATACATTGCGGAAGACAAATTGTAGAAGGCCCAAGACCACAGCCAGGTAAAACTGTTTACAATATTTAATATCTAAATTTTTCAATACCAATATATTATAAGGTTATTGCTTTAATTTAATTATACGTATATATAATTTTAAAAAAAGTTTTTTTTTTCTGATTAAAACATAATATTCAGTAGTATTGGGTAATTCTTTGAAAGTTATCTTACTTTTCAGCTTTAATTTTAATTTATGTCTAAGGAGAAAAAAAGGAAGTAAAAAAATATTTTCTAAAGAAAGTAAAAGTTTTTATTATTTATTTATTTATTTATTTGTTTATTTTTTATTTAACATATCTTTTAAAACGTAAACATGATTTGATGACTTAAATTTCATCTTATTCTTTCATTAAGAGGATATAGTATATACAAAAAAAACGTATTACAGAAATTCTTACATGAATAACAATTTTTCAACAAACGCGTACTTTATAAGTTTCGTATAATATATTTTGTATCGATCAGGGAGTCAAATTGTACGAGTTCCAGTACCACAGCCAGGTAAAACTGTTTAAGATATTAAATATTTAATATTTGAATATTAATTTTTTTTATAATAAAATGCTGTAATTTAATTAATTATGTATAACATAAAAAGGGATTTTGTTGTGCAGATTAGAATTTGATAATCAGTAATATTAAATATTTCTTTCAAATTTATATTTCCTTCGAATTTAAATATGAATTCATACCTATGGTAAAAAAAAAAAAAAATAAATAAATAAATAAAAAAAAAAAAAAAAAAAAAATAAAGGAAACTTTGTTAAATAAAACATTTTTTTCTTTTCCTTTTTTTTGTTGAAACATACGGCTTGAGATATAAATTTGATTTTAAGACTGAAATTTGGTGTTATGTTTTCATTCCGTGGAGAGAATGTATTATAGAAATTCTTTCATTTATAGCAATTTTTCGATACATGTATTATAAATGTTTCATAATATATGTTTTCTACCTTGCAGGAGGACAACTTGTAGGAGGTTCAAGACCACAGCCAGGTAAAACAGTTTAAAAAAATAAATATCGAAATCTTTTCAATACCAATTTCTTATAAGATAATTGCTTTAATTTAACAATATACATATAATTAAAAAAAAAAATTTGTTGTTGTTCCGATTAATGTATAATATACAGTAATATTAAGTAATCCTTTCAAATTTCTCTTATTTTTTAATTTAAATTTTCATTTATATCTTAGGCGAAAAAAAAGAAAGTAGAGAAAATATTTTCTAAAAGAGATTTAAAACTTTTTTCTTTTTCTTAATCATACCTTTTGAGTCGTAAACGTGATTTTATGACTTAAATTTGAGTTTATGCTTTCATTACGAGGATATGGAAAATATAAATCAGACATATTACAGAAAAACGTACATGAATAACAACTTTTGAACAAACTCGTATATTACATGTTTCGTAATATATACTTTGTACCTCTAAGGAGGAGAAATTGTAGGAGGCCAACTACCACAACCATTTTAAACTGTTTAAAATATTAAATACCTGTTTTTTACAACTTCGCTTAATTATAAGATACATTGCTGTAATTTAATAATCTGTATATACTTTTAAAAAAAGGAATTTTTTGTTTAGGTTTAAATATAATACATCAACATACATTTAAAGACGTAAACGTGATTTTAAATAATATTAAACAAGTTTCTGTGTAAAATAGAAATATCTAACTTTTTTGAACATCACCTAATTTTATGATACAAAGCTGTAATTTATTATATTATATATAATAGAAAAAAAGGAATTTTCTTTGTTTAGATTAATATATAATAACCAGTAATAGTATTAAATATTTCTTTAAAATTTATCCGTCCTTTGATTTTAAATATTAATTCGTTTCTAAGACTTGAAAAAAATAGATAAAGAAAGAAAGAAAGAAAGAAAAAAAGAAAATTTGTCGAATATAACCTTTTTTTTTTTAAACATACCTCTTGAGACGTAAATAAGTATGGTGTTATATTTGCATTTCGAGGATATAGAGAATACAAAAGGGAATGCATTATAGAGATTCTAACATTTATTAAAATTTTCAAATATGTGTATACGAATGCTTCGTAAAATAGGTTTTTTATCTTGCAGGAGGACAAATTGTAGAAGGCCCAAGACCACAGCCAGGTAAAACTGTTTACAATATTAAATATCTAAATCTTTTAAATTGCAATATAATATAAGGTAATTGTTATAATTTAATAATACATATATATTATTTAACATATTATTTAACATACCTTTTAAAACGTAAACGTGATTTTATGACTTAAATTTGATCTTACACTTTCATTACGAGGATATAGAGTATGCAAAAGAGAAGGTATTACAGAAATTCTTACATGAATAACAATTTTTCAACAAAAGCGTATTTTATAAGTTTCGTATAATATGTTTTGTATCTTGCAGGAGGACAAATTGTAGGAGGTCCAGTACCACAGCCAGGTAAAACTGTTTAATATATTAAATATCTTAATTTTTGGATATTAATTTATTATATGATAGAATGCTGTAATTTAATAATTATATATAATATAAAAAGAAATATTGTTGTGCCGATTAGAATTTCATAATCATCAATATTAAATATTTCAATATTAAATATATAGGTCCAAAAAAAAAAAAAAAAAAAAAAAAAAAGAAACTTAGTTGAATAAAACATTTTTTTCTTTTCCTTTTTTTGTTGAAACATATGTCTTGAGATATAAATTGGATTTTAAAACTGAAATTTGGTGTTATGTTTTCATTCCGCGGATATAGAGTATATAAAAGAGAATGTATTATAGAAATTCTTTCATTTATAGCAATTTTTTTTATACATGTATTATAAATGTTTCATAAAGTATGTTTTCTACCTTCAGGAGGACAAATTGTAGGAGGCCCAAGACCACAGACAGGTAAAACAGTTTATAATAATAAATATCTAAACCTTTCAATACAAATTTCTTATAAGATAATTGCTTTAATTTAACTATATATATATATGCAGATATATATATAATTAAAAAAAATTTTTTTTTTGTTCCGATTTTTGTATAATATTCAGTAATATTAAGTAATTCTTTCAAAATTCTCTTATTTTTTAATTTAAATTTTCACTTATATCTTAGGCGAAAAACATAAAGTAGAAAAAAATATTTTATAAAAGAGATATAAAACTTTTTCTTTTTCTTAATCATACCTTTTGAGAAACAAAATATATTCTAAATGAGATTTAAAACTTTTTTTCTTTTTCTTAATGATATCTTTTGAGACGTAAACGTGATTTTATGACTTAAATTTGAGTTTATGCTTTCATTACGAGGATATAGAAAATACAAAAGAGAACATGTTATAGGAAAACTTACATGAATAACAACTTTTGAAAAAACTCGTATATTACATGTTTCGTAAAATATACTTTGTACCTCTCAGGATAAGAAATTGTAGTAGGCCAAGTACCACAGCCATTTAAAACTGCTTAAAATATTAAATATCTGTTTTTTACAATTTCGCATTATTATAGGACACATTGCTGTAATTTAATAATTTGTATACACTTAAAAAAAAAGGAATTCTTTGTTTATATTAAAATATAATACAACAACATACCTTTTGAGACGTAAACAGGATTTTAAATAATAGTAAAAAATGTTTCTGCTTAAAATAAAAATATCTAAATATTTTGTACATGACTTTATTTTATGATACAAAGCTGTAAATTATTATTTTATATAAAATAGAAAAAAAATAATTTTTTTGTTTAGATTAAAATATGATAATCAGTAATAGTATTAATATTTCTTTAAAATTTATCTTTCCTGGAATTTAAATATTAATTCGTATCTAAGACTTAAAAAAAAAATAGATAAATAAATAAAGGAAGAATGAAAGAATGAAAAAAAGAAACTTAATTGAATCAAACATTTTTTTTAACGTACCTCTTGAGACATAAATAAGTATGGTGTTATATTTGCATTTCGAGGATACAGAGTATACAAAAGGGAATGCATTATAGAGATTCAAACATTTATTAAAATTTTCAAAAATGTGTACAACGAATGCTTCGAAAATATGTTTTATACATTGCGGAAGACAAATTGTAGAAGGCCCAAGACCACAGCCAGGTAAAACTGTTTACAATATTTAATATCTAAATTTTTCAATACCAATATATTATAAGGTTATTGCTTTAATTTAATTATACGTATATATAATTTTAAAAAAAGTTTTTTTTTTCTGATTAAAACATAATATTCAGTAGTATTGGGTAATTCTTTGAAAGTTATCTTACTTTTCAGCTTTAATTTTAATTCATGTCTAAGGAGAAAAAAAGGAAGTAAAAAATATTTTCTAAAGAAAGTAAAAGTTTTTATTATTTATTTATTTATTTATTTGTTTATTTTTTATTTAACATATCTTTTAAAACGTAAACATGATTTGATGACTTAAATTTCATCTTATTCTTTCATTAAGAGGATATAGTATATACAAAAAAAAACGTATTACAGAAATTCTTACATGAATAACAATTTTTCAACAAACGCGTACTTTATAAGTTTCGTATAATATATTTTGTATCGATCAGGGAGTCAAATTGTACGAGTTCCAGTACCACAGCCAGGTAAAACTGTTTAAGATATTAAATATTTAATATTTGAATATTAATTTTTTTTATAATAAAATGCTGTAATTTAATTAATTATGTATAACATAAAAAGGGATTTTGTTGTGCAGATTAGAATTTGATAATCAGTAATATTAAATATTTCTTTCAAATTTATATTTCCCTCGAATTTAAATATGAATTCATACCTATGGTAAAAAAAAAAAAAAAATAAATAAATAAAAAAATAAATAAAATAAAAAAAAAAAAAAAAAAAAAAAAATAAAGGAAACTTTGTTGAATAAAACATTTTTTTCTTTTCCTTTTTTTTGTTGAAATATACGGCTTGAGATATAAATTTGATTTTAAGACTGAAATTTGGTGTTATGTTTTCATTCCGTGGAGAGAATGTATTATAGAAATTCTTTCATTTATAGTAATTTTTCGATACATGTATTATAAATGTTTCATAATATATGTTTTCTATCTTGCAGGAGGACAACTTGTAGGAGGTTCAAGACCACAGCCAGGTAAAACAGTTTAAAAAAATAAATATCGAAATCTTTTCAATACCAATTTCTTGTAAGATAATTGCTTTAATTTAACAATATACATATAATTAAAAAAAAAAATTGTTGTTGTTCCGATTAATGTATAATATACAGTAATATTAAGTAATCCTTTCAAATTTCTCTTATTTTTTAATTTAAATTTTCATTTATATCTTAGGCGAAAAAAAAGAAAGTAGAGAAAATATTTTCTAAAAGAGATTTAAAGTTTTTTCTTTTTTTAATCATACCTTTTGAGTCGTAAACGTGATTTTATGACTTAAATTTGAGTTTATGCTTTCATTACGAGGATATGGAAAATATAAATCAGACATATTACAGAAAAACGTACATGAATAACAACTTTTGAACAAACTCGTATATTACATGTTTCGTAATATATACTTTGTACCTCTAAGGAGGAGAAATTGTAGGAGGCCAACTACCACAACCATTTTAAACTGTTTAAAATATTAAATACCTGTTTTTTACAACTTCGCTTAATTATAAGATACATTGCTGTAATTTAATAATCTGTATATACTTTTAAAAAAAGGAATTTTTTGTTTAGGTTTAAATATAATACATCAACATACATTTAAAGACGTAAACGTGATTTTAAATAATATTAAACAAGTTTCTGTGTAAAATAGAAATATCTAACTTTTTTGAACATCACCTAATTTTATGATACAAAGCTGTAATTTATTATATTATATATAATAGAAAAAAAGGAATTTTCTTTGTTTAGATTAATATATAATAACCAGTAATAGTATTAAATATTCCTTTAAAATTTATCCTTCCTTTGATTTTAAATATTAATTCGTTTCTAAGACTTGAAAAAAATAGATAAAGAAAGAAAGAAAGAAAGAAAAAAAGAAAATTTGTCGAATATAAACTTTTTTTTTTTAAACATACCTCTTGAGACGTAAATAAGTATGGTGTTATATTTGCATTTCGAGGATATAGAGTATACAAAAGGGAATGCATTATAGAGATTCTAACATTTATTAAAATTTTCAAATATGTGTATACGAATGCTTCGTAAAATAGGTTTTTTATCTTGCAGGAGGACAAATTTTAGAAGGCCCAAGACCACAGCCAGGTAAAACTGTTTACAATATTAAATATCTAAATCTTTTAAATTGCAATATATTATAAGGTAATTGTTATAATTTAATAATGCATATATATTATTTAACATACCTTTTAAAACGTAAACGTGATTTTATGACTTAAATTTGATCTTACACTTTCATTACGAGGATATAGAGTATGCAAAAGAGAAGGTATTACAGAAATTCTTACATGAATAACAATTTTTCAACAAAAGCGTATTTTATAAGTTTCGTATAATATGTTTTGTATCTTGCAGGAGGACAAATTGTAGGAGGTCCAGTACCACAGCCAGGTAAAACTGTTTAATATATTAAATATCTTAATATTTGGATATTAATTTATTATATGATAGAATGCTGTAATTTAATAATTATATATAATATAAAAAGAAATATTGTTGTGCAGATTAGAATTTCATAATCATCAATATTAAATATTTTAATATTAAATATATAGGTCCAAAAAAAAAAAAAAAAAAAAAAAAAAAAAGAAAAGAAAAAAAAAAAAAGAAACTTAGTTGAATTAAACATTTTTTTCTTTTCCTTTTTTTGTTGAAACATATGTCTTGAGATATAAATTGGATTTTAAAACTGAAATTTGGTGTTATGTTTTCATTCCGCGGATATAGAGTATATAAAAGAGAATGTATTATAGAAATTCTTTCATTTATAGCAATTTTTCGATACATGTATTATAAATGTTTCATAAAATATATTTTCTACCTTGCAGGAGGACAAATTGTAGGAGGCCCAAGACCACAGCCAGGTAAAACAGTTTAAAATAATAAATATCTAAATCTTTTCATTAACAATTTCTTATAAGATAATTGCTTTAATTTAACAATATACATATAATTAAAAAAAAATTTTTGTTGTTGTTCCGATTAATATATAATATACAGTAATATTAAGTAATCCTTTCAAATTTCTCTTATTTTTTAATTTAAATTTTCATTTATATCGTAGGCGAAAAAAAGAAAGTAGAGAAAATATTTTCTAAAAGAGATTTAAAACTTTTTTCTTTTTCTTAATCATACCTTTTGAGTCGTAAACGTGATTTTATGACTTAAATTTGAGTTTATGATTTCATTACGAGAATATAGAAAATGTAAATCAGACATATTATAGAAAAACGTACATAAATAACAACTTTTGAACAAACTCGTATATTACATTTTTCGTGAAATATACTTTGTACCTCTCATGAGGAGAAATTGTAGGAGGCCAACTACCACAACCATTTTAAACTGTTTAAAATATTAAATACCTGTTTTTTACAATTTCGCTTAATTATAAGATACATTGCTGTAATTTAATAATCTGTATATACTTTTAAAAAAAGGATTTTTTTGTTTAGGTTTAAATACAATACATCAACATACATTTAAAGACGTAAACGTGATTTTAAATAATATTAAACAAGTTTCCGTGTAAAATAGAAATATCTAACTTTTTTGAACATCACCTAATTTTATGATACAAAGCTGTAATTTATTATATTATATATAATAGAAAAAAAAGGAATTTTCTTTGTTTAGATTAATATATAATAACCAGTAATAGTATTAAATATTTCTTTAAAATTTATCCTTCCTTTGAATTTAAATATTAATTCGTTTCTAAGACTTGAAAAAAATAGATAAAGAAAGAAAGAAAGAAAGAAAAAAAGAAAATTTGTCGAATATAACCTTTTTTTTTTTTAAACATACCTCTTGAGACGTAAATAAGTATGGTGTTATATTTGCATTTCGAGGATATAGAGTATACAAAAGGGAATGCATTATAGAGATTCTAACATTTATTAAAATTTTCAAATATGTGTATACGAATGCTTCGTAAAATAGGTTTTTTATCTTGCAGGAGGAGAAATTGTAGAAGGCCCAAGACCACAGCCAGGTAAAACTGTTTACAATATTAAATATCTAAATCTTTTAAATTGCAATATATTATAAGGTAATTGTTATAATTTAACAATACATATATATTATTTAACATATTATTTAACATACCTTTTAAAACGTAAACGTGATTTTATGACTTAAATTTGATCTTACACTTTCATTACGAGGATATAGAGTATGCAAAAGAGAAGGTATTACAGAAATTCTTACATGAATAACAATTTTTCAACAAAAGCGTATTTTATAAGTTTCGTATAATATGTTTTGTATCTTGCAGGAGGACAAATTGTAGGAGGTCCAGTCCCACAGCCAGGTAAAACTGTTTAATATATTAAATATCTTAATTTTTGGATATTAATTTATTATATGATAGAATGCTGTAATTTAATAATTATATATAATATAAAAAGAAATATTGTTGTGCCGATTAGAATTTCATAATCATCAATATTAAATATTTCAATATTAAATATATAGGTCCAAAAAAAAAAAAAAAAAAAAAGAAAAAAAGAAAAAAAAGAAAAAAAAAAAAAGAAACTTAGTTAAATAAAACATTTTTTTCTTTTCCTTTTTTTTGTTGAAATATAAGTCTTGAGATATAAATTGGATTTTAAAACTGAAATTTGGTGTTATGTTTTCATTCCGCGGATATAGAGTATATAAAAGAGAATGTACTATAGAAATTCTTTCATTTATAGCAATTTTTTTTATACATGTATTATAAATGTTTCATAAAGTATGTTTTCTACCTTCAGGAGGACAAATTGTAGGAGGCCCAAGACCACAGACAGGTAAAACAGTTTATAATAATAAATATCTAAACCTTTCAATACAAATTTCTTATAAGATAATTGCTTTAATTTAACTATATATATATATATGCAGATATATATATAATTAAAAAAAAATTTTTTTTTGTTCCGATTTTTGTATAATATTCAGTAATATTAAGTAATTCTTTCAAAATTCTCTTATTTTTTAATTTAAATTTTTACTTATATCTTAGGCGAAAAACATAAAGTAGAAAAAAATATTTTATAAAAGAGATATAAAACTTTTTCTTTTTCTTAATCATACCTTTTGAGAAACAAAATATATTCTAAAAGAGATTTAAAACTTTTTTTCTTTTTCTTAATGATATCTTTTGAGACGTAAACGTGATTTTATGACTTAAATTTGAGTTTATGCTTTCATTACGAGGATATAGAAAATACAAAAGAGAACATGTTATAGGAAAACTTACATGAATAACAACTTTTGAAAAAACTCGTATATTACATGTTTCGTAAAATATACTTTGTACCTCTCAGGATAAGAAATTGTAGTAGGCCAAGTACCACAGCCATTTAAAACTGCTTAAAATATTAAATATCTGTTTTTTACAATTTCGCATTATTATAGGACACATTGCTGTAATTTAATAATTTGTATACACTTAAAAAAAAAAAAAGGAATTCTTTGTTTATATTAAAATATAATACAACAACATACCTTTTGAGACGTAAACAGGATTTTAAATAATAGTAAAAAATGTTTCTGCTTAAAATAAAAATATCTAAATATTTTGTACATGACTTTATTTTATGATACAAAGCTGTAAATTATTATTTTATATAAAATAGAAAAAAAATAATTTTTTTGTTTAGATTAAAATATGATAATCAGTAATAGTATTAATATTTCTTTAAAATTTATCTTTCCTTGAATTTAAATATTAATTCGTATCTAAGACTTAAAAAAAAAATAGATAAATAAATAAAGGAAGAATGAAAGAATGAAAAAAAGAAACTTAATTGAATCAAACATTTTTTTTTTAACGTACCTCCTGAGACATAAATAAGTATGGTGTTATATTTGCATTTCGAGGATACAGAGTATACAAAAGGGAATGCATTATAGAGATTCAAACATTTATTAACATTTTCAAAAATGTGTACAACGAATGCTTCGAAAATATGTTTTATACATTGCGGAAGACAAATTGTAGAAGGCCCAAGACCACAGCCAGGTAAAACTGTTTACAATATTTAATATCTAAATTTTTCAATACCAATATATTATAAGGTTATTGCTTTAATTTAATTATACGTATATATAATTTTAAAAAAAGTTTTTTTTTTCTGATTAAAACATAATATTCAGTAGTATTGGGTAATTCTTTGAAAGTTATCTTACTTTTCAGCTTTAATTTTAATTCATGTCTAAGGAGAAAAAAAGGAAGTAAAAAATATTTTCTAAAGAAAGTAAAAGTTTTTATTATTTATTTATTTATTTATTTGTTTATTTTTTATTTAACATATCTTTTAAAACGTAAACATGATTTGATGACTTAAATTTCATCTTATTCTTTCATTAAGAGGATATAGTATATACAAAAAAAAACGTATTACAGAAATTCTTACATGAATAACAATTTTTCAACAAACGCGTACTTTATAAGTTTCGTATAATATATTTTGTATCGATCAGGGAGTCAAATTGTACGAGTTCCAGTACCACAGCCAGGTAAAACTGTTTAAGATATTAAATATTTAATATTTGAATATTAATTTTTTTTATAATAAAATGCTGTAATTTAATTAATTATGTATAACATAAAAAGGGATTTTGTTGTGCAGATTAGAATTTGATAATCAGTAATATTAAATATTTCTTTCAAATTTATATTTCCCTCGAATTTAAATATGAATTCATACCTATGGTAAAAAAAAAAAAAAAATAAATAAATAAAAAAATAAATAAAATAAAAAAAAAAAAAAAAAAAAAAAAATAAAGGAAACTTTGTTGAATAAAACATTTTTTTCTTTTCCTTTTTTTTGTTGAAATATACGGCTTGAGATATAAATTTGATTTTAAGACTGAAATTTGGTGTTATGTTTTCATTCCGTGGAGAGAATGTATTATAGAAATTCTTTCATTTATAGTAATTTTTCGATACATGTATTATAAATGTTTCATAATATATGTTTTCTATCTTGCAGGAGGACAACTTGTAGGAGGTTCAAGACCACAGCCAGGTAAAACAGTTTAAAAAAATAAATATCGAAATCTTTTCAATACCAATTTCTTGTAAGATAATTGCTTTAATTTAACAATATACATATAATTAAAAAAAAAAATTGTTGTTGTTCCGATTAATGTATAATATACAGTAATATTAAGTAATCCTTTCAAATTTCTCTTATTTTTTAATTTAAATTTTCATTTATATCTTAGGCGAAAAAAAAGAAAGTAGAGAAAATATTTTCTAAAAGAGATTTAAAGTTTTTTCTTTTTTTAATCATACCTTTTGAGTCGTAAACGTGATTTTATGACTTAAATTTGAGTTTATGCTTTCATTACGAGGATATGGAAAATATAAATCAGACATATTACAGAAAAACGTACATGAATAACAACTTTTGAACAAACTCGTATATTACATGTTTCGTAATATATACTTTGTACCTCTAAGGAGGAGAAATTGTAGGAGGCCAACTACCACAACCATTTTAAACTGTTTAAAATATTAAATACCTGTTTTTTACAACTTCGCTTAATTATAAGATACATTGCTGTAATTTAATAATCTGTATATACTTTTAAAAAAAGGAATTTTTTGTTTAGGTTTAAATATAATACATCAACATACATTTAAAGACGTAAACGTGATTTTAAATAATATTAAACAAGTTTCTGTGTAAAATAGAAATATCTAACTTTTTTGAACATCACCTAATTTTATGATACAAAGCTGTAATTTATTATATTATATATAATAGAAAAAAAGGAATTTTCTTTGTTTAGATTAATATATAATAACCAGTAATAGTATTAAATATTCCTTTAAAATTTATCCTTCCTTTGATTTTAAATATTAATTCGTTTCTAAGACTTGAAAAAAATAGATAAAGAAAGAAAGAAAGAAAGAAAAAAAGAAAATTTGTCGAATATAAACTTTTTTTTTTTAAACATACCTCTTGAGACGTAAATAAGTATGGTGTTATATTTGCATTTCGAGGATATAGAGTATACAAAAGGGAATGCATTATAGAGATTCTAACATTTATTAAAATTTTCAAATATGTGTATACGAATGCTTCGTAAAATAGGTTTTTTATCTTGCAGGAGGACAAATTTTAGAAGGCCCAAGACCACAGCCAGGTAAAACTGTTTACAATATTAAATATCTAAATCTTTTAAATTGCAATATATTATAAGGTAATTGTTATAATTTAATAATGCATATATATTATTTAACATACCTTTTAAAACGTAAACGTGATTTTATGACTTAAATTTGATCTTACACTTTCATTACGAGGATATAGAGTATGCAAAAGAGAAGGTATTACAGAAATTCTTACATGAATAACAATTTTTCAACAAAAGCGTATTTTATAAGTTTCGTATAATATGTTTTGTATCTTGCAGGAGGACAAATTGTAGGAGGTCCAGTACCACAGCCAGGTAAAACTGTTTAATATATTAAATATCTTAATATTTGGATATTAATTTATTATATGATAGAATGCTGTAATTTAATAATTATATATAATATAAAAAGAAATATTGTTGTGCAGATTAGAATTTCATAATCATCAATATTAAATATTTTAATATTAAATATATAGGTCCAAAAAAAAAAAAAAAAAAAAAAAAAAAAGAAAAGAAAAAAAAAAAAAGAAACTTAGTTGAATTAAACATTTTTTTCTTTTCCTTTTTTTGTTGAAACATATGTCTTGAGATATAAATTGGATTTTAAAACTGAAATTTGGTGTTATGTTTTCATTCCGCGGATATAGAGTATATAAAAGAGAATGTATTATAGAAATTCTTTCATTTATAGCAATTTTTCGATACATGTATTATAAATGTTTCATAAAATATATTTTCTACCTTGCAGGAGGACAAATTGTAGGAGGCCCAAGACCACAGCCAGGTAAAACAGTTTAAAATAATAAATATCTAAATCTTTTCATTAACAATTTCTTATAAGATAATTGCTTTAATTTAACAATATACATATAATTAAAAAAAAATTTTTGTTGTTGTTCCGATTAATATATAATATACAGTAATATTAAGTAATCCTTTCAAATTTCTCTTATTTTTTAATTTAAATTTTCATTTATATCGTAGGCGAAAAAAAGAAAGTAGAGAAAATATTTTCTAAAAGAGATTTAAAACTTTTTTCTTTTTCTTAATCATACCTTTTGAGTCGTAAACGTGATTTTATGACTTAAATTTGAGTTTATGATTTCATTACGAGAATATAGAAAATGTAAATCAGACATATTATAGAAAAACGTACATAAATAACAACTTTTGAACAAACTCGTATATTACATTTTTCGTGAAATATACTTTGTACCTCTCATGAGGAGAAATTGTAGGAGGCCAACTACCACAACCATTTTAAACTGTTTAAAATATTAAATACCTGTTTTTTACAATTTCGCTTAATTATAAGATACATTGCTGTAATTTAATAATCTGTATATACTTTTAAAAAAAGGATTTTTTTGTTTAGGTTTAAATACAATACATCAACATACATTTAAAGACGTAAACGTGATTTTAAATAATATTAAACAAGTTTCCGTGTAAAATAGAAATATCTAACTTTTTTGAACATCACCTAATTTTATGATACAAAGCTGTAATTTATTATATTATATATAATAGAAAAAAAAGGAATTTTCTTTGTTTAGATTAATATATAATAACCAGTAATAGTATTAAATATTTCTTTAAAATTTATCCTTCCTTTGAATTTAAATATTAATTCGTTTCTAAGACTTGAAAAAAATAGATAAAGAAAGAAAGAAAGAAAGAAAAAAAGAAAATTTGTCGAATATAACCTTTTTTTTTTTTAAACATACCTCTTGAGACGTAAATAAGTATGGTGTTATATTTGCATTTCGAGGATATAGAGTATACAAAAGGGAATGCATTATAGAGATTCTAACATTTATTAAAATTTTCAAATATGTGTATACGAATGCTTCGTAAAATAGGTTTTTTATCTTGCAGGAGGAGAAATTGTAGAAGGCCCAAGACCACAGCCAGGTAAAACTGTTTACAATATTAAATATCTAAATCTTTTAAATTGCAATATATTATAAGGTAATTGTTATAATTTAACAATACATATATATTATTTAACATATTATTTAACATACCTTTTAAAACGTAAACGTGATTTTATGACTTAAATTTGATCTTACACTTTCATTACGAGGATATAGAGTATGCAAAAGAGAAGGTATTACAGAAATTCTTACATGAATAACAATTTTTCAACAAAAGCGTATTTTATAAGTTTCGTATAATATGTTTTGTATCTTGCAGGAGGACAAATTGTAGGAGGTCCAGTCCCACAGCCAGGTAAAACTGTTTAATATATTAAATATCTTAATTTTTGGATATTAATTTATTATATGATAGAATGCTGTAATTTAATAATTATATATAATATAAAAAGAAATATTGTTGTGCCGATTAGAATTTCATAATCATCAATATTAAATATTTCAATATTAAATATATAGGTCCAAAAAAAAAAAAAAAAAAAAGAAAAAAAGAAAAAAAAGAAAAAAAAAAAAAGAAACTTAGTTAAATAAAACATTTTTTTCTTTTCCTTTTTTTTGTTGAAATATAAGTCTTGAGATATAAATTGGATTTTAAAACTGAAATTTGGTGTTATGTTTTCATTCCGCGGATATAGAGTATATAAAAGAGAATGTACTATAGAAATTCTTTCATTTATAGCAATTTTTTTTATACATGTATTATAAATGTTTCATAAAGTATGTTTTCTACCTTCAGGAGGACAAATTGTAGGAGGCCCAAGACCACAGACAGGTAAAACAGTTTATAATAATAAATATCTAAACCTTTCAATACAAATTTCTTATAAGATAATTGCTTTAATTTAACTATATATATATATATGCAGATATATATATAATTAAAAAAAAATTTTTTTTTGTTCCGATTTTTGTATAATATTCAGTAATATTAAGTAATTCTTTCAAAATTCTCTTATTTTTTAATTTAAATTTTTACTTATATCTTAGGCGAAAAACATAAAGTAGAAAAAAATATTTTATAAAAGAGATATAAAACTTTTTCTTTTTCTTAATCATACCTTTTGAGAAACAAAATATATTCTAAAAGAGATTTAAAACTTTTTTTCTTTTTCTTAATGATATCTTTTGAGACGTAAACGTGATTTTATGACTTAAATTTGAGTTTATGCTTTCATTACGAGGATATAGAAAATACAAAAGAGAACATGTTATAGGAAAACTTACATGAATAACAACTTTTGAAAAAACTCGTATATTACATGTTTCGTAAAATATACTTTGTACCTCTCAGGATAAGAAATTGTAGTAGGCCAAGTACCACAGCCATTTAAAACTGCTTAAAATATTAAATATCTGTTTTTTACAATTTCGCATTATTATAGGACACATTGCTGTAATTTAATAATTTGTATACACTTAAAAAAAAAAAAAGGAATTCTTTGTTTATATTAAAATATAATACAACAACATACCTTTTGAGACGTAAACAGGATTTTAAATAATAGTAAAAAATGTTTCTGCTTAAAATAAAAATATCTAAATATTTTGTACATGACTTTATTTTATGATACAAAGCTGTAAATTATTATTTTATATAAAATAGAAAAAAAATAATTTTTTTGTTTAGATTAAAATATGATAATCAGTAATAGTATTAATATTTCTTTAAAATTTATCTTTCCTTGAATTTAAATATTAATTCGTATCTAAGACTTAAAAAAAAAATAGATAAATAAATAAAGGAAGAATGAAAGAATGAAAAAAAGAAACTTAATTGAATCAAACATTTTTTTTTTAACGTACCTCCTGAGACATAAATAAGTATGGTGTTATATTTGCATTTCGAGGATACAGAGTATACAAAAGGGAATGCATTATAGAGATTCAAACATTTATTAACATTTTCAAAAATGTGTACAACGAATGCTTCGAAAATATGTTTTATACATTGCGGAAGACAAATTGTAGAAGGCCCAAGACCACAGCCAGGTAAAACTGTTTACAATATTTAATATCTAAATTTTTCAATACCAATATATTATAAGGTTATTGCTTTAATTTAATTATACGTATATATAATTTTAAAAAAAGTTTTTTTTTTCTGATTAAAACATAATATTCAGTAGTATTGGGTAATTCTTTGAAAGTTATCTTACTTTTCAGCTTTAATTTTAATTCATGTCTAAGGAGAAAAAAAGGAAGTAAAAAATATTTTCTAAAGAAAGTAAAAGTTTTTATTATTTATTTATTTATTTATTTGTTTATTTTTTATTTAACATATCTTTTAAAACGTAAACATGATTTGATGACTTAAATTTCATCTTATTCTTTCATTAAGAGGATATAGTATATACAAAAAAAAACGTATTACAGAAATTCTTACATGAATAACAATTTTTCAACAAACGCGTACTTTATAAGTTTCGTATAATATATTTTGTATCGATCAGGGAGTCAAATTGTACGAGTTCCAGTACCACAGCCAGGTAAAACTGTTTAAGATATTAAATATTTAATATTTGAATATTAATTTTTTTTATAATAAAATGCTGTAATTTAATTAATTATGTATAACATAAAAAGGGATTTTGTTGTGCAGATTAGAATTTGATAATCAGTAATATTAAATATTTCTTTCAAATTTATATTTCCCTCGAATTTAAATATGAATTCATACCTATGGTAAAAAAAAAAAAAAAAAAAATAAATAAAAAAATAAATAAAAAAAAAAAAAAAAAAAAAAAAAAAAAAAATAAAGGAAACTTTGTTGAATAAAACATTTTTTTCTTTTCCTTTTTTTTGTTGAAATATACGGCTTGAGATATAAATTTGATTTTAAGACTGAAATTTGGTGTTATGTTTTCATTCCGTGGAGAGAATGTATTATAGAAATTCTTTCATTTATAGTAATTTTTCGATACATGTATTATAAATGTTTCATAATATATGTTTTCTATCTTGCAGGAGGACAACTTGTAGGAGGTTCAAGACCACAGCCAGGTAAAACAGTTTAAAAAAATAAATATCGAAATCTTTTCAATACCAATTTCTTGTAAGATAATTGCTTTAATTTAACAATATACATATAATTAAAAAAAAAAATTGTTGTTGTTCCGATTAATGTATAATATACAGTAATATTAAGTAATCCTTTCAAATTTCTCTTATTTTTTAATTTAAATTTTCATTTATATCTTAGGCGAAAAAAAAGAAAGTAGAGAAAATATTTTCTAAAAGAGATTTAAAGTTTTTTCTTTTTTTAATCATACCTTTTGAGTCGTAAACGTGATTTTATGACTTAAATTTGAGTTTATGCTTTCATTACGAGGATATGGAAAATATAAATCAGACATATTACAGAAAAACGTACATGAATAACAACTTTTGAACAAACTCGTATATTACATGTTTCGTAATATATACTTTGTACCTCTAAGGAGGAGAAATTGTAGGAGGCCAACTACCACAACCATTTTAAACTGTTTAAAATATTAAATACCTGTTTTTTACAACTTCGCTTAATTATAAGATACATTGCTGTAATTTAATAATCTGTATATACTTTTAAAAAAAGGAATTTTTTGTTTAGGTTTAAATATAATACATCAACATACATTTAAAGACGTAAACGTGATTTTAAATAATATTAAACAAGTTTCTGTGTAAAATAGAAATATCTAACTTTTTTGAACATCACCTAATTTTATGATACAAAGCTGTAATTTATTATATTATATATAATAGAAAAAAAGGAATTTTCTTTGTTTAGATTAATATATAATAACCAGTAATAGTATTAAATATTCCTTTAAAATTTATCCTTCCTTTGATTTTAAATATTAATTCGTTTCTAAGACTTGAAAAAAATAGATAAAGAAAGAAAGAAAGAAAGAAAAAAAGAAAATTTGTCGAATATAAACTTTTTTTTTTTAAACATACCTCTTGAGACGTAAATAAGTATGGTGTTATATTTGCATTTCGAGGATATAGAGTATACAAAAGGGAATGCATTATAGAGATTCTAACATTTATTAAAATTTTCAAATATGTGTATACGAATGCTTCGTAAAATAGGTTTTTTATCTTGCAGGAGGACAAATTTTAGAAGGCCCAAGACCACAGCCAGGTAAAACTGTTTACAATATTAAATATCTAAATCTTTTAAATTGCAATATATTATAAGGTAATTGTTATAATTTAATAATGCATATATATTATTTAACATACCTTTTAAAACGTAAACGTGATTTTATGACTTAAATTTGATCTTACACTTTCATTACGAGGATATAGAGTATGCAAAAGAGAAGGTATTACAGAAATTCTTACATGAATAACAATTTTTCAACAAAAGCGTATTTTATAAGTTTCGTATAATATGTTTTGTATCTTGCAGGAGGACAAATTGTAGGAGGTCCAGTACCACAGCCAGGTAAAACTGTTTAATATATTAAATATCTTAATATTTGGATATTAATTTATTATATGATAGAATGCTGTAATTTAATAATTATATATAATATAAAAAGAAATATTGTTGTGCAGATTAGAATTTCATAATCATCAATATTAAATATTTTAATATTAAATATATAGGTCCAAAAAAAAAAAAAAAAAAAAAAAAAAAAAGAAAAGAAAAAAAAAAAAAGAAACTTAGTTGAATTAAACATTTTTTTCTTTTCCTTTTTTTGTTGAAACATATGTCTTGAGATATAAATTGGATTTTAAAACTGAAATTTGGTGTTATGTTTTCATTCCGCGGATATAGAGTATATAAAAGAGAATGTATTATAGAAATTCTTTCATTTATAGCAATTTTTCGATACATGTATTATAAATGTTTCATAAAATATATTTTCTACCTTGCAGGAGGACAAATTGTAGGAGGCCCAAGACCACAGCCAGGTAAAACAGTTTAAAATAATAAATATCTAAATCTTTTCATTAACAATTTCTTATAAGATAATTGCTTTAATTTAACAATATACATATAATTAAAAAAAAATTTTTGTTGTTGTTCCGATTAATATATAATATACAGTAATATTAAGTAATCCTTTCAAATTTCTCTTATTTTTTAATTTAAATTTTCATTTATATCGTAGGCGAAAAAAAGAAAGTAGAGAAAATATTTTCTAAAAGAGATTTAAAACTTTTTTCTTTTTCTTAATCATACCTTTTGAGTCGTAAACGTGATTTTATGACTTAAATTTGAGTTTATGATTTCATTACGAGAATATAGAAAATGTAAATCAGACATATTATAGAAAAACGTACATAAATAACAACTTTTGAACAAACTCGTATATTACATTTTTCGTGAAATATACTTTGTACCTCTCATGAGGAGAAATTGTAGGAGGCCAACTACCACAACCATTTTAAACTGTTTAAAATATTAAATACCTGTTTTTTACAATTTCGCTTAATTATAAGATACATTGCTGTAATTTAATAATCTGTATATACTTTTAAAAAAAGGATTTTTTTGTTTAGGTTTAAATACAATACATCAACATACATTTAAAGACGTAAACGTGATTTTAAATAATATTAAACAAGTTTCCGTGTAAAATAGAAATATCTAACTTTTTTGAACATCACCTAATTTTATGATACAAAGCTGTAATTTATTATATTATATATAATAGAAAAAAAAGGAATTTTCTTTGTTTAGATTAATATATAATAACCAGTAATAGTATTAAATATTTCTTTAAAATTTATCCTTCCTTTGAATTTAAATATTAATTCGTTTCTAAGACTTGAAAAAAATAGATAAAGAAAGAAAGAAAGAAAGAAAAAAAGAAAATTTGTCGAATATAACCTTTTTTTTTTTTAAACATACCTCTTGAGACGTAAATAAGTATGGTGTTATATTTGCATTTCGAGGATATAGAGTATACAAAAGGGAATGCATTATAGAGATTCTAACATTTATTAAAATTTTCAAATATGTGTATACGAATGCTTCGTAAAATAGGTTTTTTATCTTGCAGGAGGAGAAATTGTAGAAGGCCCAAGACCACAGCCAGGTAAAACTGTTTACAATATTAAATATCTAAATCTTTTAAATTGCAATATATTATAAGGTAATTGTTATAATTTAATAATGCATATATATTATTTAACATACCTTTTAAAACGTAAACGTGATTTTATGACTTAAATTTGATCTTACACTTTCATTACGAGGATATAGAGTATGCAAAAGAGAAGGTATTACAGAAATTCTTACATGAATAACAATTTTTCAACAAAAGCGTATTTTATAAGTTTCGTATAATATGTTTTGTATCTTGCAGGAGGACAAATTGTAGGAGGTCCAGTACCACAGCCAGGTAAAACTGTTTAATATATTAAATATCTTAATATTTGGATATTAATTTATTATATGATAGAATGCTGTAATTTAATAATTATATATAATATAAAAAGAAATATTGTTGTGCAGATTAGAATTTCATAATCATCAATATTAAATATTTTAATATTAAATATATAGGTCCAAAAAAAAAAAAAAAAAAAAAAAAAAAAAGAAAAGAAAAAAAAAAAAAGAAACTTAGTTGAATTAAACATTTTTTTCTTTTCCTTTTTTTGTTGAAACATATGTCTTGAGATATAAATTGGATTTTAAAACTGAAATTTGGTGTTATGTTTTCATTCCGCGGATATAGAGTATATAAAAGAGAATGTATTATAGAAATTCTTTCATTTATAGCAATTTTTCGATACATGTATTATAAATGTTTCATAAAATATATTTTCTACCTTGCAGGAGGACAAATTGTAGGAGGCCCAAGACCACAGCCAGGTAAAACAGTTTAAAATAATAAATATCTAAATCTTTTCATTAACAATTTCTTATAAGATAATTGCTTTAATTTAACAATATACATATAATTAAAAAAAAATTTTTGTTGTTGTTCCGATTAATATATAATATACAGTAATATTAAGTAATCCTTTCAAATTTCTCTTATTTTTTAATTTAAATTTTCATTTATATCGTAGGCGAAAAAAAGAAAGTAGAGAAAATATTTTCTAAAAGAGATTTAAAACTTTTTTCTTTTTCTTAATCATACCTTTTGAGTCGTAAACGTGATTTTATGACTTAAATTTGAGTTTATGATTTCATTACGAGAATATAGAAAATGTAAATCAGACATATTATAGAAAAACGTACATAAATAACAACTTTTGAACAAACTCGTATATTACATTTTTCGTGAAATATACTTTGTACCTCTCATGAGGAGAAATTGTAGGAGGCCAACTACCACAACCATTTTAAACTGTTTAAAATATTAAATACCTGTTTTTTACAATTTCGCTTAATTATAAGATACATTGCTGTAATTTAATAATCTGTATATACTTTTAAAAAAAGGATTTTTTTGTTTAGGTTTAAATACAATACATCAACATACATTTAAAGACGTAAACGTGATTTTAAATAATATTAAACAAGTTTCCGTGTAAAATAGAAATATCTAACTTTTTTGAACATCACCTAATTTTATGATACAAAGCTGTAATTTATTATATTATATATAATAGAAAAAAAAGGAATTTTCTTTGTTTAGATTAATATATAATAACCAGTAATAGTATTAAATATTTCTTTAAAATTTATCCTTCCTTTGAATTTAAATATTAATTCGTTTCTAAGACTTGAAAAAAATAGATAAAGAAAGAAAGAAAGAAAGAAAAAAAGAAAATTTGTCGAATATAACCTTTTTTTTTTTTAAACATACCTCTTGAGACGTAAATAAGTATGGTGTTATATTTGCATTTCGAGGATATAGAGTATACAAAAGGGAATGCATTATAGAGATTCTAACATTTATTAAAATTTTCAAATATGTGTATACGAATGCTTCGTAAAATAGGTTTTTTATCTTGCAGGAGGAGAAATTGTAGAAGGCCCAAGACCACAGCCAGGTAAAACTGTTTACAATATTAAATATCTAAATCTTTTAAATTGCAATATATTATAAGGTAATTGTTATAATTTAATAATGCATATATATTATTTAACATACCTTTTAAAACGTAAACGTGATTTTATGACTTAAATTTGATCTTACACTTTCATTACGAGGATATAGAGTATGCAAAAGAGAAGGTATTACAGAAATTCTTACATGAATAACAATTTTTCAACAAAAGCGTATTTTATAAGTTTCGTATAATATGTTTTGTATCTTGCAGGAGGACAAATTGTAGGAGGTCCAGTACCACAGCCAGGTAAAACTGTTTAATATATTAAATATCTTAATATTTGGATATTAATTTATTATATGATAGAATGCTGTAATTTAATAATTATATATAATATAAAAAGAAATATTGTTGTGCAGATTAGAATTTCATAATCATCAATATTAAATATTTTAATATTAAATATATAGGTCCAAAAAAAAAAAAAAAAAAAAAAAAAAAAGAAAAGAAAAAAAAAAAAAGAAACTTAGTTGAATTAAACATTTTTTTCTTTTCCTTTTTTTGTTGAAACATATGTCTTGAGATATAAATTGGATTTTAAAACTGAAATTTGGTGTTATGTTTTCATTCCGCGGATATAGAGTATATAAAAGAGAATGTATTATAGAAATTCTTTCATTTATAGCAATTTTTCGATACATGTATTATAAATGTTTCATAAAATATATTTTCTACCTTGCAGGAGGACAAATTGTAGGAGGCCCAAGACCACAGCCAGGTAAAACAGTTTAAAATAATAAATATCTAAATCTTTTCATTAACAATTTCTTATAAGATAATTGCTTTAATTTAACAATATACATATAATTAAAAAAAAATTTTTGTTGTTGTTCCGATTAATATATAATATACAGTAATATTAAGTAATCCTTTCAAATTTCTCTTATTTTTTAATTTAAATTTTCATTTATATCGTAGGCGAAAAAAAGAAAGTAGAGAAAATATTTTCTAAAAGAGATTTAAAACTTTTTTCTTTTTCTTAATCATACCTTTTGAGTCGTAAACGTGATTTTATGACTTAAATTTGAGTTTATGATTTCATTACGAGAATATAGAAAATGTAAATCAGACATATTATAGAAAAACGTACATAAATAACAACTTTTGAACAAACTCGTATATTACATTTTTCGTGAAATATACTTTGTACCTCTCATGAGGAGAAATTGTAGGAGGCCAACTACCACAACCATTTTAAACTGTTTAAAATATTAAATACCTGTTTTTTACAATTTCGCTTAATTATAAGATACATTGCTGTAATTTAATAATCTGTATATACTTTTAAAAAAAGGATTTTTTTGTTTAGGTTTAAATACAATACATCAACATACATTTAAAGACGTAAACGTGATTTTAAATAATATTAAACAAGTTTCCGTGTAAAATAGAAATATCTAACTTTTTTGAACATCACCTAATTTTATGATACAAAGCTGTAATTTATTATATTATATATAATAGAAAAAAAAGGAATTTTCTTTGTTTAGATTAATATATAATAACCAGTAATAGTATTAAATATTTCTTTAAAATTTATCCTTCCTTTGAATTTAAATATTAATTCGTTTCTAAGACTTGAAAAAAATAGATAAAGAAAGAAAGAAAGAAAGAAAAAAAGAAAATTTGTCGAATATAACCTTTTTTTTTTAAACATACCTCTTGAGACGTAAATAAGTATGGTGTTATATTTGCATTTCGAGGATATAGAGTATACAAAAGGGAATGCATTATAGAGATTCTAACATTTATTAAAATTTTCAAATATGTGTATACGAATGCTTCGTAAAATAGGTTTTTTATCTTGCAGGAGGAGAAATTGTAGAAGGCCCAAGACCACAGCCAGGTAAAACTGTTTACAATATTAAATATCTAAATCTTTTAAATTGCAATATATTATAAGGTAATTGTTATAATTTAATAATGCATATATATTATTTAACATACCTTTTAAAACGTAAACGTGATTTTATGACTTAAATTTGATCTTACACTTTCATTACGAGGATATAGAGTATGCAAAAGAGAAGGTATTACAGAAATTCTTACATGAATAACAATTTTTCAACAAAAGCGTATTTTATAAGTTTCGTATAATATGTTTTGTATCTTGCAGGAGGACAAATTGTAGGAGGTCCAGTACCACAGCCAGGTAAAACTGTTTAATATATTAAATATCTTAATATTTGGATATTAATTTATTATATGATAGAATGCTGTAATTTAATAATTATATATAATATAAAAAGAAATATTGTTGTGCAGATTAGAATTTCATAATCATCAATATTAAATATTTTAATATTAAATATATAGGTCCAAAAAAAAAAAAAAAAAAAAAAAAAAAAGAAAAGAAAAAAAAAAAAAGAAACTTAGTTGAATTAAACATTTTTTTCTTTTCCTTTTTTTGTTGAAACATATGTCTTGAGATATAAATTGGATTTTAAAACTGAAATTTGGTGTTATGTTTTCATTCCGCGGATATAGAGTATATAAAAGAGAATGTATTATAGAAATTCTTTCATTTATAGCAATTTTTCGATACATGTATTATAAATGTTTCATAAAATATATTTTCTACCTTGCAGGAGGACAAATTGTAGGAGGCCCAAGACCACAGCCAGGTAAAACAGTTTAAAATAATAAATATCTAAATCTTTTCATTAACAATTTCTTATAAGATAATTGCTTTAATTTAACAATATACATATAATTAAAAAAAAATTTTTGTTGTTGTTCCGATTAATATATAATATACAGTAATATTAAGTAATCCTTTCAAATTTCTCTTATTTTTTAATTTAAATTTTCATTTATATCGTAGGCGAAAAAAAGAAAGTAGAGAAAATATTTTCTAAAAGAGATTTAAAACTTTTTTCTTTTTCTTAATCATACCTTTTGAGTCGTAAACGTGATTTTATGACTTAAATTTGAGTTTATGATTTCATTACGAGAATATAGAAAATGTAAATCAGACATATTATAGAAAAACGTACATAAATAACAACTTTTGAACAAACTCGTATATTACATTTTTCGTGAAATATACTTTGTACCTCTCATGAGGAGAAATTGTAGGAGGCCAACTACCACAACCATTTTAAACTGTTTAAAATATTAAATACCTGTTTTTTACAATTTCGCTTAATTATAAGATACATTGCTGTAATTTAATAATCTGTATATACTTTTAAAAAAAGGATTTTTTTGTTTAGGTTTAAATACAATACATCAACATACATTTAAAGACGTAAACGTGATTTTAAATAATATTAAACAAGTTTCCGTGTAAAATAGAAATATCTAACTTTTTTGAACATCACCTAATTTTATGATACAAAGCTGTAATTTATTATATTATATATAATAGAAAAAAAAGGAATTTTCTTTGTTTAGATTAATATATAATAACCAGTAATAGTATTAAATATTTCTTTAAAATTTATCCTTCCTTTGAATTTAAATATTAATTCGTTTCTAAGACTTGAAAAAAATAGATAAAGAAAGAAAGAAAGAAAGAAAAAAAGAAAATTTGTCGAATATAACCTTTTTTTTTTTTAAACATACCTCTTGAGACGTAAATAAGTATGGTGTTATATTTGCATTTCGAGGATATAGAGTATACAAAAGGGAATGCATTATAGAGATTCTAACATTTATTAAAATTTTCAAATATGTGTATACGAATGCTTCGTAAAATAGGTTTTTTATCTTGCAGGAGGAGAAATTGTAGAAGGCCCAAGACCACAGCCAGGTAAAACTGTTTACAATATTAAATATCTAAATCTTTTAAATTGCAATATATTATAAGGTAATTGTTATAATTTAATAATGCATATATATTATTTAACATACCTTTTAAAACGTAAACGTGATTTTATGACTTAAATTTGATCTTACACTTTCATTACGAGGATATAGAGTATGCAAAAGAGAAGGTATTACAGAAATTCTTACATGAATAACAATTTTTCAACAAAAGCGTATTTTATAAGTTTCGTATAATATGTTTTGTATCTTGCAGGAGGACAAATTGTAGGAGGTCCAGTACCACAGCCAGGTAAAACTGTTTAATATATTAAATATCTTAATATTTGGATATTAATTTATTATATGATAGAATGCTGTAATTTAATAATTATATATAATATAAAAAGAAATATTGTTGTGCAGATTAGAATTTCATAATCATCAATATTAAATATTTTAATATTAAATATATAGGTCCAAAAAAAAAAAAAAAAAAAAAAAAAAAAGAAAAGAAAAAAAAAAAAAGAAACTTAGTTGAATTAAACATTTTTTTCTTTTCCTTTTTTTGTTGAAACATATGTCTTGAGATATAAATTGGATTTTAAAACTGAAATTTGGTGTTATGTTTTCATTCCGCGGATATAGAGTATATAAAAGAGAATGTATTATAGAAATTCTTTCATTTATAGCAATTTTTCGATACATGTATTATAAATGTTTCATAAAATATATTTTCTACCTTGCAGGAGGACAAATTGTAGGAGGCCCAAGACCACAGCCAGGTAAAACAGTTTAAAATAATAAATATCTAAATCTTTTCATTAACAATTTCTTATAAGATAATTGCTTTAATTTAACAATATACATATAATTAAAAAAAAATTTTTGTTGTTGTTCCGATTAATATATAATATACAGTAATATTAAGTAATCCTTTCAAATTTCTCTTATTTTTTAATTTAAATTTTCATTTATATCGTAGGCGAAAAAAAGAAAGTAGAGAAAATATTTTCTAAAAGAGATTTAAAACTTTTTTCTTTTTCTTAATCATACCTTTTGAGTCGTAAACGTGATTTTATGACTTAAATTTGAGTTTATGATTTCATTACGAGAATATAGAAAATGTAAATCAGACATATTATAGAAAAACGTACATAAATAACAACTTTTGAACAAACTCGTATATTACATTTTTCGTGAAATATACTTTGTACCTCTCATGAGGAGAAATTGTAGGAGGCCAACTACCACAACCATTTTAAACTGTTTAAAATATTAAATACCTGTTTTTTACAATTTCGCTTAATTATAAGATACATTGCTGTAATTTAATAATCTGTATATACTTTTAAAAAAAGGATTTTTTTGTTTAGGTTTAAATACAATACATCAACATACATTTAAAGACGTAAACGTGATTTTAAATAATATTAAACAAGTTTCCGTGTAAAATAGAAATATCTAACTTTTTTGAACATCACCTAATTTTATGATACAAAGCTGTAATTTATTATATTATATATAATAGAAAAAAAAGGAATTTTCTTTGTTTAGATTAATATATAATAACCAGTAATAGTATTAAATATTTCTTTAAAATTTATCCTTCCTTTGAATTTAAATATTAATTCGTTTCTAAGACTTGAAAAAAATAGATAAAGAAAGAAAGAAAGAAAGAAAAAAAGAAAATTTGTCGAATATAACCTTTTTTTTTTTTAAACATACCTCTTGAGACGTAAATAAGTATGGTGTTATATTTGCATTTCGAGGATATAGAGTATACAAAAGGGAATGCATTATAGAGATTCTAACATTTATTAAAATTTTCAAATATGTGTATACGAATGCTTCGTAAAATAGGTTTTTTATCTTGCAGGAGGAGAAATTGTAGAAGGCCCAAGACCACAGCCAGGTAAAACTGTTTACAATATTAAATATCTAAATCTTTTAAATTGCAATATATTATAAGGTAATTGTTATAATTTAACAATACATATATATTATTTAACATATTATTTAACATACCTTTTAAAACGTAAACGTGATTTTATGACTTAAATTTGATCTTACACTTTCATTACGAGGATATAGAGTATGCAAAAGAGAAGGTATTACAGAAATTCTTACATGAATAACAATTTTTCAACAAAAGCGTATTTTATAAGTTTCGTATAATATGTTTTGTATCTTGCAGGAGGACAAATTGTAGGAGGTCCAGTCCCACAGCCAGGTAAAACTGTTTAATATATTAAATATCTTAATTTTTGGATATTAATTTATTATATGATAGAATGCTGTAATTTAATAATTATATATAATATAAAAAGAAATATTGTTGTGCCGATTAGAATTTCATAATCATCAATATTAAATATTTCAATATTAAATATATAGGTCCAAAAAAAAAAAAAAAAAAAAAGAAAAAAAGAAAAAAAAGAAAAAAAAAAAAAGAAACTTAGTTAAATAAAACATTTTTTTCTTTTCCTTTTTTTTGTTGAAATATAAGTCTTGAGATATAAATTGGATTTTAAAACTGAAATTTGGTGTTATGTTTTCATTCCGCGGATATAGAGTATATAAAAGAGAATGTACTATAGAAATTCTTTCATTTATAGCAATTTTTTTTATACATGTATTATAAATGTTTCATAAAGTATGTTTTCTACCTTCAGGAGGACAAATTGTAGGAGGCCCAAGACCACAGACAGGTAAAACAGTTTATAATAATAAATATCTAAACCTTTCAATACAAATTTCTTATAAGATAATTGCTTTAATTTAACTATATATATATATATGCAGATATATATATAATTAAAAAAAAATTTTTTTTTGTTCCGATTTTTGTATAATATTCAGTAATATTAAGTAATTCTTTCAAAATTCTCTTATTTTTTAATTTAAATTTTTACTTATATCTTAGGCGAAAAACATAAAGTAGAAAAAAATATTTTATAAAAGAGATATAAAACTTTTTCTTTTTCTTAATCATACCTTTTGAGAAACAAAATATATTCTAAAAGAGATTTAAAACTTTTTTTCTTTTTCTTAATGATATCTTTTGAGACGTAAACGTGATTTTATGACTTAAATTTGAGTTTATGCTTTCATTACGAGGATATAGAAAATACAAAAGAGAACATGTTATAGGAAAACTTACATGAATAACAACTTTTGAAAAAACTCGTATATTACATGTTTCGTAAAATATACTTTGTACCTCTCAGGATAAGAAATTGTAGTAGGCCAAGTACCACAGCCATTTAAAACTGCTTAAAATATTAAATATCTGTTTTTTACAATTTCGCATTATTATAGGACACATTGCTGTAATTTAATAATTTGTATACACTTAAAAAAAAAAAAAGGAATTCTTTGTTTATATTAAAATATAATACAACAACATACCTTTTGAGACGTAAACAGGATTTTAAATAATAGTAAAAAATGTTTCTGCTTAAAATAAAAATATCTAAATATTTTGTACATGACTTTATTTTATGATACAAAGCTGTAAATTATTATTTTATATAAAATAGAAAAAAAATAATTTTTTTGTTTAGATTAAAATATGATAATCAGTAATAGTATTAATATTTCTTTAAAATTTATCTTTCCTTGAATTTAAATATTAATTCGTATCTAAGACTTAAAAAAAAAATAGATAAATAAATAAAGGAAGAATGAAAGAATGAAAAAAAGAAACTTAATTGAATCAAACATTTTTTTTTTAACGTACCTCCTGAGACATAAATAAGTATGGTGTTATATTTGCATTTCGAGGATACAGAGTATACAAAAGGGAATGCATTATAGAGATTCAAACATTTATTAACATTTTCAAAAATGTGTACAACGAATGCTTCGAAAATATGTTTTATACATTGCGGAAGACAAATTGTAGAAGGCCCAAGACCACAGCCAGGTAAAACTGTTTACAATATTTAATATCTAAATTTTTCAATACCAATATATTATAAGGTTATTGCTTTAATTTAATTATACGTATATATAATTTTAAAAAAAGTTTTTTTTTCTGATTAAAACATAATATTCAGTAGTATTGGGTAATTCTTTGAAAGTTATCTTACTTTTCAGCTTTAATTTTAATTTATGTCTAAGGAGAAAAAAAGGAAGTAAAAAAATATTTTCTAAAGAAAGTAAAAGTTTTTATTATTTATTTATTTGTTTATTTTTTATTTAACATATCTTTTAAAACGTAAACATGATTTGATGACTTAAATTTCATCTTATTCTTTCATTAAGAGGATATAGTATATACAAAAAAAACGTATTACAGAAATTCTTACATGAATAACAATTTTTCAACAAACGCGTACTTTATAAGTTTCGTATAATATATTTTGTATCGATCAGGGAGTCAAATTGTACGAGTTCCAGTACCACAGCCAGGTAAAACTGTTTAAGTTATTAAATATTTAATATTTGAATATTAATTTTTTTTATAATAAAATGCTGTAATTTAATTAATTATGTATAACATAAAAAGGGATTTTGTTGTGCAGATTAGAATTTGATAATCAGTAATATTAAATATTTCTTTCAAATTTATATTTCCTTCGAATTTAAATATGAATTCATACCTATGGTAAAAAAATAAAAAATAAAAAAAATAAATAAAAAAAAAAAAAAAATAAAAATAAAGGAAACTTTGTTAAATAAAACATTTTTTTCTTTTCCTTTTTTTTGTTGAAACATACGGCTTGAGATATAAATTTGATTTTAAGACTGAAATTTGGTGTTATGTTTTCATTCCGTGGAGAGAATGTATTATAGAAATTCTTTCATTTATAGCAATTTTTCGATACATGTATTATAAATGTTTCATAATATATGTTTTTTACCTTGCAGGAGGACAACTTGTAGGAGGTTCAAGACCACAGCCAGGTAAAACAGTTTAAAAAAATAAATATCGAAATCTTTTCAATACCAATTTCTTATAAGATAATTGCTTTAATTTAACAATATACATATAATTAAAAAAAAAAATTTGTTGTTGTTCCGATTAATGTATAATATACAGTAATATTAAGTAATACTTTCAAATTTCTCTTATTTTTTAATTTAAATTTTCATTTATATCTTAGGCGAAAAAAAAGAAAGTAGAGAAAATATTTTCTAAAAGAGATTTAAAACTTTTTTCTTTTTCTTAATCATACCTTTTGAGTCGTAAACGTGATTTTATGACTTAAATTTGAGTTTATGCTTTCATTACGAGGATATGGAAAATATAAATCAGACATATTACAGAAAAACGTACATGAATAACAACTTTTGAACAAACTCGTATATTACATGTTTCGTAATATATACTTTGTACCTCTAAGGAGGAGAAATTGTAGGAGGCCAACTACCACAACCATTTTAAACTGTTTAAAATATTAAATACCTGTTTTTTACAACTTCGCTTAATTATAAGATACATTGCTGTAATTTAATAATCTGTATATACTTTTAAAAAAAGGAATTTTTTGTTTAGGTTTAAATATAATACATCAACATACATTTAAAGACGTAAACGTGATTTTAAATAATATTAAACAAGTTTCTGTGTAAAATAGAAATATCTAACTTTTTTGAACATCACCTAATTTTATGATACAAAGCTGTAATTTATTATATTATATATAATAGAAAAAAAGGAATTTTCTTTGTTTAGATTAATATATAATAACCAGTAATAGTATTAAATATTTCTTTAAAATTTATCCGTCCTTTGATTTTAAATATTAATTCGTTTCTAAGACTTGAAAAAAAATAGATAAAGAAAGAAAGAAAGAAAGAAAAAAAGAAAATTTGTCGAATATAACCTTTTTTTTTTAAACATACCTCTTGAGACGTAAATAAGTATGGTGTTATATTTGCATTTCGAGGATATAGAGAATACAAAAGGGAATGCATTATAGAGATTCTAACATTTATTAAAATTTTCAAATATGTGTATACGAATGCTTCGTAAAATAGGTTTTTTATCTTGCAGGAGGACAAATTGTAGAAGGCCCAAGACCACAGCCAGGTAAAACTGTTTACAATATTAAATATCTAAATCTTTTAAATTGCAATATAATATAAGGTAATTGTTATAATTTAATAATACATATATATTATTTAACATATTATTTAACATACCTTTTAAAACGTAAACGTGATTTTATGACTTAAATTTGATCTTACACTTTCATTACGAGGATATAGAGTATGCAAAAGAGAAGGTATTACAGAAATTCTTACATGAATAACAATTTTTCAACAAAAGCGTATTTTATAAGTTTCGTATAATATGTTTTGTATCTTGCAGGAGGACAAATTGTAGGAGGTCCAGTACCACAGCCAGGTAAAACTGTTTAATATATTAAATATCTTAATTTTTGGATATTAATTTATTATATGATAGAATGCTGTAATTTAATAATTATATATAATATAAAAAGAAATATTGTTGTGCCGATTAGAATTTCATAATCATCAATATTAAATATTTCAATATTAAATATATAGGTCAAAAAAAAAAAAAAAAAAAAAAAAAAAGAAACTTAGTTGAATAAAACATTTTTTTCTTTTCCTTTTTTTGTTGAAACATATGTCTTGAGATATAAATTGGATTTTAAAACTGAAATTTGGTGTTATGTTTTCATTCCGCGGATATAGAGTATATAAAAGAGAATGTATTATAGAAATTCTTTCATTTATAGCAATTTTTTTTATACATGTATTATAAATGTTTCATAAAGTATGTTTTCTACCTTCAGGAGGACAAATTGTAGGAGGCCCAAGACCACAGACAGGTAAAACAGTTTATAATAATAAATATCTAAACCTTTCAATACAAATTTCTTATAAGATAATTGCTTTAATTTAACTATATATATATATGCAGATATATATATAATTAAAAAAATTTTTTTTTTTGTTCCGATTTTTGTATAATATTCAGTAATATTAAGTAATTCTTTCAAAATTCTCTTATTTTTTTATTTAAATTTTCACTTATATCTTAGGCGAAAAACATAAAGTAGAAAAAAATATTTTATAAAAGAGATATAAAACTTTTTCTTTTTCTTAATCATACCTTTTGAGAAACAAAATATATTCTAAATGAGATTTAAAACTTTTTTTCTTTTTCTTAATGATATCTTTTGAGACGTAAACGTGATTTTATGACTTAAATTTGAGTTTATGCTTTCATTACGAGGATATAGAAAATACAAAAGAGAACATGTTATAGGAAAACTTACATGAATAACAACTTTTGAAAAAACTCGTATATTACATGTTTCGTAAAATATACTTTGTACCTCTCAGGATAAGAAATTGTAGTAGGCCAAGTACCACAGCCATTTAAAACTGCTTAAAATATTAAATATCTGTTTTTTACAATTTCGCATTATTATAGGACACATTGCTGTAATTTAATAATTTGTATACACTTAAAAAAAAAAGGAATTCTTTGTTTATATTAAAATATAATACAACAACATACCTTTTGAGACGTAAACAGGATTTTAAATAATAGTAAAAAATGTTTCTGCTTAAAATAAAAATATCTAAATATTTTGTACATGACTTTATTTTATGATACAAAGCTGTAAATTATTATTTTATATAAAATAGAAAAAAAATAATTTTTTTGTTTAGATTAAAATATGATAATCAGTAATAGTATTAATATTTCTTTAAAATTTATCTTTCCTGGAATTTAAATATTAATTCGTATCTAAGACTTAAAAAAAAAAATAGATAAATAAATAAAGGAAGAATGAAAGAATGAAAAAAAAAACTTAATTGAATCAAACATTTTTTTTTAACGTACCTCTTGAGACATAAATAAGTATGGTGTTATATTTGCATTTCGAGGATACAGAGTATACAAAAGGGAATGCATTATAGAGATTCAAACATTTATTAAAATTTTCAAAAATGTGTACAACGAATGCTTCGAAAATATGTTTTATACATTGCGGAAGACAAATTGTAGAAGGCCCAAGACCACAGCCAGGTAAAACTGTTTACAATATTTAATATCTAAATTTTTCAATACCAATATATTATAAGGTTATTGCTTTAATTTAATTATACGTATATATAATTTTAAAAAAAGTTTTTTTTTTCTGATTAAAACATAATATTCAGTAGTATTGGGTAATTCTTTGAAAGTTATCTTACTTTTCAGCTTTAATTTTAATTCATGTCTAAGGAGAAAAAAAGGAAGTAAAAAAATATTTTCTAAAGAAAGTAAAAGTTTTTATTATTTATTTATTTATTTATTTGTTTATTTTTTATTTAACATATCTTTTAAAACGTAAACATGATTTGATGACTTAAATTTCATCTTATTCTTTCATTAAGAGGATATAGTATATACAAAAAAAAACGTATTACAGAAATTCTTACATGAATAACAATTTTTCAACAAACGCGTACTTTATAATTTTCGTATAATATATTTTGTATCGATCAGGGAGTCAAATTGTACGAGTTCCAGTACCACAGCCAGGTAAAACTGTTTAAGATATTAAATATTTAATATTTGAATATTAATTTTTTTTATAATAAAATGCTGTAATTTAATTAATTATGTATAACATAAAAAGGGATTTTGTTGTGCAGATTAGAATTTGATAATCAGTAATATTAAATATTTCTTTCAAATTTATATTTCCCTCGAATTTAAATATGAATTCATACCTATGGTAAAAAAATAAAAAAATAAAAATAAAAAAAAATAAAAAAAAAAAAAAAAAAAAAAATAAAGGAAACTTTGTTGAATAAAACATTTTTTTCTTTTCCTTTTTTTTGTTGAAACATACGGCTTGAGATATAAATTTGATTTTAAGACTGAAATTTGGTGTTATGTTTTCATTCCGTGGAGAGAATGTATTATAGAAATTCTTTCATTTATAGTAATTTTTCGATACATGTATTATAAATGTTTCATAATATATGTTTTCTATCTTGCAGGAGGACAACTTGTAGGAGGTTCAAGACCACAGCCAGGTAAAACAGTTTAAAAAAATAAATATCGAAATCTTTTCAATACCAATTTCTTGTAAGATAATTGCTTTAATTTAACAATATACATATAATTAAAAAAAAAATTGTTGTTGTTCCGATTAATGTATAATATACAGTAATATTAAGTAATCCTTTCAAATTTCTCTTATTTTTTAATTTAAATTTTCATTTATATCTTAGGCGAAAAAAAAGAAAGTAGAGAAAATATTTTCTAAAAGAGATTTAAAACTTTTTTCTTTTTTTAATCATACCTTTTGAGTCGTAAACGTGATTTTATGACTTAAATTTGAGTTTATGCTTTCATTACGAGGATATGGAAAATATAAATCAGACATATTACAGAAAAACGTACATGAATAACAACTTTTGAACAAACTCGTATATTACATGTTTCGTAATATATACTTTGTACCTCTAAGGAGGAGAAATTGTAGGAGGCCAACTACCACAAACATTTTAAACTGTTTAAAATATTAAATACCTGTTTTTTACAACTTCGCTTAATTATAAGATACATTGCTGTAATTTAATAATCTGTATATACTTTTAAAAAAAGGAATTTTTTGTTTAGGTTTAAATATAATACATCAACATACATTTAAAGACGTAAACGTGATTTTAAATAATATTAAACAAGTTTCTGTGTAAAATAGAAATATCTAACTTTTTTGAACATCACCTAATTTTATGATACAAAGCTGTAATTTATTATATTATATATAATAGAAAAAAAGGAATTTTCTTTGTTTAGATTAATATATAATAACCAGTAATAGTATTAAATATTCCTTTAAAATTTATCCTTCTTTTGATTTTAAATATTAATTCGTTTCTAAGACTTGAAAAAAAATAGATAAAGAAAGAAAGAAAGAAAGAAAAAAAGAAAATTTGTCGAATATAATCTTTTTTTTTTTAAACATACCTCTTGAGACGTAAATAAGTATGGTGTTATATTTGCATTTCGAGGATATAGAGTATACAAAAGGGAATGCATTATAGAGATTCTAACATTTATTAAAATTTTCAAATATGTGTATACGAATGCTTCGTAAAATAGGTTTTTTATCTTGCAGGAGGACAAATTTTAGAAGGCCCAAGACCACAGCCAGGTAAAACTGTTTACAATATTAAATATCTAAATCTTTTAAATTGCAATATATTATAAGGTAATTGTTATAATTTAATAATGCATATATATTATTTAACATACCTTTTAAAACGTAAACGTGATTTTATGACTTAAATTTGATCTTACACTTTCATTACGAGGATATAGAGTATGCAAAAGAGAAGGTATTACAGAAATTCTTACATGAATAACAATTTTTCAACAAAAGCGTATTTTATAAGTTTCGTATAATATGTTTTGTATCTTGCAGGAGGACAAATTGTAGGAGGTCCAGTACCACAGCCAGGTAAAACTGTTTAATATATTAAATATCTTAATATTTGGATATTAATTTATTATATGATAGAATGCTGTAATTTAATAATTATATATAATATAAAAAGAAATATTGTTGTGCAGATTAGAATTTCATAATCATCAATATTAAATATTTTAATATTAAATATATAGGTCAAAAAAAAAAAAAAAAAAAAAAAAAAAAGAAAGAAAAGAAAAAAAAAAAAGAAACTTAGTTGAATTAAACATTTTTTTCTTTTCCTTTTTTTGTTGAAACATATGTCTTGAGATATAAATTGGATTTTAAAACTGAAATTTGGTGTTATGTTTTCATTCCGCGGATATAGAGTATATAAAAGAGAATGTATTATAGAAATTCTTTCATTTATAGCAATTTTTCGATACATGTATTATAAATGTTTCATAAAATATATTTTCTACCTTGCAGGAGGACAAATTGTAGGAGGCCCAAGACCACAGCCAGGTAAAACAGTTTAAAATAATAAATATCTAAATCTTTTCATTAACAATTTCTTATAAGATAATTGCTTTAATTTAACAATATACATATAATTAAAAAAAATTTTTTTTTGTTGTTCCGATTAATGTATAATATACAGTAATATTAAGTAATCCTTTCAAATTTCTCTTATTTTTTAATTTAAATTTTCATTTATATCGTAGGCGAAAAAAAGAAAGTAGAGAAAATATTTTCTAAAAGAGATTTAAAACTTTTTTCTTTTTCTTAATCATACCTTTTGAGTCGTAAACGTGATTTTATGACTTAAATTTGAGTTTATGATTTCATTACGAGAATATAGAAAATGTAAATCAGACATATTATAGAAAAACGTACATAAATAACAACTTTTGAACAAACTCGTATATTACATTTTTCGTGAAATATACTTTGTACCTCTCATGAGGAGAAATTGTAGGAGGCCAACTACCACAACCATTTTAAACTGTTTAAAATATTAAATACCTGTTTTTTACAATTTCGCTTAATTATAAGATACATTGCTGTAATTTAATAATCTGTATATACTTTTAAAAAAAGGATTTTTTTGTTTAGGTTTAAATACAATACATCAACATACATTTAAAGACGTAAACGTGATTTTAAATAATATTAAACAAGTTTCCGTGTAAAATAGAAATATCTAACTTTTTTGAACATCACCTAATTTTATGATACAAAGCTGTAATTTATTATATTATATATAATAGAAAAAAAAGGAATTTTCTTTGTTTAGATTAATATATAATAACCAGTAATAGTATTAAATATTTCTTTTAAATTTATCCTTCCTTTGAATTTAAATATTAATTCGTTTCTAAGACTTGAAAAAAATAGATAAAGAAAGAAAGAAAGAAAGAAAAAAAGAAAATTTGTCGAATATAACCTTTTTTTTTTTAAACATACCTCTTGAGACGTAAATAAGTATGGTGTTATATTTGCATTTCGAGGATATAGAGTATACAAAAGGGAATGCATTATAGAGATTCTAACATTTATTAAAATTTTCAAATATGTGTATACGAATGCTTCGTAAAATAGGTTTTTTATCTTGCAGGAGGAGAAATTGTAGAAGGCCCAAGACCACAGCCAGGTAAAACTGTTTACAATATTAAATATCTAAATCTTTTAAATTGCAATATATTATAAGGTAATTGTTATAATTTAATAATACATATATATTATTTAACATATTATTTAACATACCTTTTAAAACGTAAACGTGATTTTATGACTTAAATTTGATCTTACACTTTCATTACGAGGATATAGAGTATGCAAAAGAGAAGGTATTACAGAAATTCTTACATGAATAACAATTTTTCAACAAAAGCGTATTTTATAAGTTTCGTATAATATGTTTTGTATCTTGCAGGAGGACAAATTGTAGGAGGTCCAGTCCCACAGCCAGGTAAAACTGTTTAATATATTAAATATCTTAATTTTTGGATATTAATTTATTATATGATAGAATGCTGTAATTTAATAATTATATATAATATAAAAAGAAATATTGTTGTGCCGATTAGAATTTCATAATCATCAATATTAAATATTTCAATATTAAATATATAGGTCCAAAAAAAAAAAAAAAAAAAAAAAAGAAAAAAAGAAAAAAAAGAAAAAAAAAAAAGAAACTTAGTTAAATAAAACATTTTTTTCTTTTCCTTTTTTTTGTTGAAATATAAGTCTTGAGATATAAATTGGATTTTAAAACTGAAATTTGGTGTTATGTTTTCATTCCGCGGATATAGAGTATATAAAAGAGAATGTACTATAGAAATTCTTTCATTTATAGCAATTTTTTTTATACATGTATTATAAATGTTTCATAAAGTATGTTTTCTACCTTCAGGAGGACAAACTGTAGGAGGCCCAAGACCACAGACAGGTAAAACAGTTTATAATAATAAATATCTAAACCTTTCAATACAAATTTCTTATAAGATAATTGCTTTAATTTAACTATATATATATATATGCAGATATATATATAATTAAAAAAAAATTTTTTTTTTGTTCCGATTTTTGTATAATATTCAGTAATATTAAGTAATTCTTTCAAAATTCTCTTATTTTTTAATTTAAATTTTTACTTATATCTTAGGCGAAAAACATAAAGTAGAAAAAAATATTTTATAAAAGAGATATAAAACTTTTTCTTTTTCTTAATCATACCTTTTGAGAAACAAAATATATTCTAAAAGAGATTTAAAACTTTTTTTCTTTTTCTTAATGATATCTTTTGAGACGTAAACGTGATTTTATGACTTAAATTTGAGTTTATGCTTTCATTACGAGGATATAGAAAATACAAAAGAGAACATGTTATAGGAAAACTTACATGAATAACAACTTTTGAAAAAACTCGTATATTACATGTTTCGTAAAATATACTTTGTACCTCTCAGGATAAGAAATTGTAGTAGGCCAAGTACCACAGCCATTTAAAACTGCTTAAAATATTAAATATCTGTTTTTTACAATTTCGCATTATTATAGGACACATTGCTGTAATTTAATAATTTGTATACACTTAAAAAAAAAAAAGGAATTCTTTGTTTATATTAAAATATAATACAACAACATACCTTTTGAGACGTAAACAGGATTTTAAATAATAGTAAAAAATGTTTCTGCTTAAAATAAAAATATCTAAATATTTTGTACATGACTTTATTTTATGATACAAAGCTGTAAATTATTATTTTATATAAAATAGAAAAAAAATAATTTTTTTGTTTAGATTAAAATATGATAATCAGTAATAGTATTAATATTTCTTTAAAATTTATCTTTCCTTGAATTTAAATATTAATTCGTATCTAAGACTTAAAAAAAAATAGATAAATAAATAAAGGAAGAATGAAAGAATGAAAAAAAGAAACTTAATTGAATCAAACATTTTTTTTTTAACGTACCTCCTGAGACATAAATAAGTATGGTGTTATATTTGCATTTCGAGGATACAGAGTATACAAAAGGGAATGCATTATAGAGATTCAAACATTTATTAACATTTTCAAAAATGTGTACAACGAATGCTTCGAAAATATGTTTTATACATTGCGGAAGACAAATTGTAGAAGGCCCAAGACCACAGCCAGGTAAAACTGTTTACAATATTTAATATCTAAATTTTTCAATACCAATATATTATAAGGTTATTGCTTTAATTTAATTATACGTATATATAATTTTAAAAAAAGTTTTTTTTTTCTGATTAAAACATAATATTCAGTAGTATTGGGTAATTCTTTGAAAGTTATCTTACTTTTCAGCTTTAATTTTAATTTATGTCTAAGGAGAAAAAAAGGAAGTAAAAAAATATTTTCTAAAGAAAGTAAAAGTTTTTATTATTTATTTATTTATTTATTTGTTTATTTTTTATTTAACATATCTTTTAAAACGTAAACATGATTTGATGACTTAAATTTCATCTTATTCTTTCATTAAGAGGATATAGTATATACAAAAAAAAGTATTACAGAAATTCTTACATGAATAACAATTTTTCAACAAACGCGTACTTTATAAGTTTCGTATAATATATTTTGTATCGATCAGGGAGTCAAATTGTACGAGTTCCAGTACCACAGCCAGGTAAAACTGTTTAAGATATTAAATATTTAATATTTGAATATTAATTTTTTTTATAATAAAATGCTGTAATTTAATTAATTATGTATAACATAAAAAGGGATTTTGTTGTGCAGATTAGAATTTGATAATCAGTAATATTAAATATTTCTTTCAAATTTATATTTCCTTCGAATTTAAATATGAATTCATACCTATGGTAAAAAAAAAAAAAAATAAAAAAAAAAAATAAATAAAAAAAAAAAAAAAAAAAAAATAAAGGAAACTTTGTTAAATAAAACATTTTTTTCTTTTCCTTTTTTTTGTTGAAACATACGGCTTGAGATATAAATTTGATTTTAAGACTGAAATTTGGTGTTATGTTTTCATTCCGTGGAGAGAATGTATTATAGAAATTCTTTCATTTATAGCAATTTTTCGATACATGTATTATAAATGTTTCATAATATATGTTTTCTACCTTGCAGGAGGACAACTTGTAGGAGGTTCAAGACCACAGCCAGGTAAAACAGTTTAAAAAAATAAATATCGAAATCTTTTCAATACCAATTTCTTATAAGATAATTGCTTTAATTTAACAATATACATATAATTAAAAAAAAAAAAATTTGTTGTTGTTCCGATTAATGTATAATATACAGTAATATTAAGTAATCCTTTCAAATTTCTCTTATTTTTTAATTTAAATTTTCATTTATATCTTAGGCGAAAAAAAAGAAAGTAGAGAAAATATTTTCTAAAAGAGATTTAAAACTTTTTTCTTTTTCTTAATCATACCTTTTGAGTCGTAAACGTGATTTTATGACTTAAATTTGAGTTTATGCTTTCATTACGAGGATATGGAAAATATAAATCAGACATATTACAGAAAAACGTACATGAATAACAATTTTTGAACAAACTCGTATATTACATGTTTCGTAATATATACTTTGTACCTCTAAGGAGGAGAAATTGTAGGAGGCCAACTACCACAACCATTTTAAACTGTTTAAAATATTAAATACCTGTTTTTTACAACTTCGCTTAATTATAAGATACATTGCTGTAATTTAATAATCTGTATATACTTTTAAAAAAAGGAATTTTTTGTTTAGGTTTAAATATAATACATCAACATACATTTAAAGACGTAAACGTGATTTTAAATAATATTAAACAAGTTTCTGTGTAAAATAGAAATATCTAACTTTTTTGAACATCACCTAATTTTATGATACAAAGCTGTAATTTATTATATTATATATAATAGAAAAAAAGGAATTTTCTTTGTTTAGATTAATATATAATAACCAGTAATAGTATTAAATATTTCTTTAAAATTTATCCGTCCTTTGATTTTAAATATTAATTCGTTTCTAAGACTTGAAAAAAATAGATAAAGAAAGAAAGAAAGAAAGAAAAAAAGAAAATTTGTCGAATATAACCTTTTTTTTTTTAAACATACCTCTTGAGACGTAAATAAGTATGGTGTTATATTTGCATTTCGAGGATATAGAGAATACAAAAGGGAATGCATTATAGAGATTCTAACATTTATTAAAATTTTCAAATATGTGTATACGAATGCTTCGTAAAATAGGTTTTTTATCTTGCAGGAGGACAAATTGTAGAAGGCCCAAGACCACAGCCAGGTAAAACTGTTTACAATATTAAATATCTAAATCTTTTAAATTGCAATATAATATAAGGTAATTGTTATAATTTAATAATACATATATATTATTTAACATATTATTTAACATACCTTTTAAAACGTAAACGTGATTTTATGACTTAAATTTGATCTTACACTTTCATTACGAGGATATAGAGTATGCAAAAGAGAAGGTATTACAGAAATTCTTACATGAATAACAATTTTTCAACAAAAGCGTATTTTATAAGTTTCGTATAATATGTTTTGTATCTTGCAGGAGGACAAATTGTAGGAGGTCCAGTACCACAGCCAGGTAAAACTGTTTAATATATTAAATATCTTAATTTTTGGATATTAATTTATTATATGATAGAATGCTGTAATTTAATAATTATATATAATATAAAAAGAAATATTGTTGTGCCGATTAGAATTTCATAATCATCAATATTAAATATTTCAATATTAAATATATAGGTCCAAAAAAAAAAAAAAAAAAAAAAAAAAGAAACTTAGTTGAATAAAACATTTTTTTCTTTTCCTTTTTTTGTTGAAACATATGTCTTGAGATATAAATTGGATTTTAAAACTGAAATTTGGTGTTATGTTTTCATTCCGCGGATATAGAGTATATAAAAGAGAATGTATTATAGAAATTCTTTCATTTATAGCAATTTTTTTTATACATGTATTATAAATGTTTCATAAAGTATGTTTTCTACCTTCAGGAGGACAAATTGTAGGAGGCCCAAGACCACAGACAGGTAAAACAGTTTATAATAATAAATATCTAAACCTTTCAATACAAATTTCTTATAAGATAATTGCTTTAATTTAACTATATATATATATGCAGATATATATATAATTAAAAAAAATTTTTTTTTTGTTCCGATTTTTGTATAATATTCAGTAATATTAAGTAATTCTTTCAAAATTCTCTTATTTTTTTATTTAAATTTTCACTTATATCTTAGGCGAAAAACATAAAGTAGAAAAAAATATTTTATAAAAGAGATATAAAACTTTTTCTTTTTCTTAATCATACCTTTTGAGAAACAAAATATATTCTAAATGAGATTTAAAACTTTTTTTCTTTTTCTTAATGATATCTTTTGAGACGTAAACGTGATTTTATGACTTAAATTTGAGTTTATGCTTTCATTACGAGGATATAGAAAATACAAAAGAGAACATGTTATAGGAAAACTTACATGAATAACAACTTTTGAAAAAACTCGTATATTACATGTTTCGTAAAATATACTTTGTACCTCTCAGGATAAGAAATTGTAGTAGGCCAAGTACCACAGCCATTTAAAACTGCTTAAAATATTAAATATCTGTTTTTTACAATTTCGCATTATTATAGGACACATTGCTGTAATTTAATAATTTGTATACACTTAAAAAAAAAAGGAATTCTTTGTTTATATTAAAATATAATACAACAACATACCTTTTGAGACGTAAACAGGATTTTAAATAATAGTAAAAAATGTTTCTGCTTAAAATAAAAATATCTAAATATTTTGTACATGACTTTATTTTATGATACAAAGCTGTAAATTATTATTTTATATAAAATAGAAAAAAAATAATTTTTTTGTTTAGATTAAAATATGATAATCAGTAATAGTATTAATATTTCTTTAAAATTTATCTTTCCTGGAATTTAAATATTAATTCGTATCTAAGACTTAAAAAAAAAATAGATAAATAAATAAAGGAAGAATGAAAGAATGAAAAAAAGAAACTTAATTGAATCAAACATTTTTTTTTAACGTACCTCTTGAGACATAAATAAGTATGGTGTTATATTTGCATTTCGAGGATACAGAGTATACAAAAGGGAATGCATTATAGAGATTCAAACATTTATTAAAATTTTCAAAAATGTGTACAACGAATGCTTCGAAAATATGTTTTATACATTGCGGAAGACAAATTGTAGAAGGCCCAAGACCACAGCCAGGTAAAACTGTTTACAATATTTAATATCTAAATTTTTCAATACCAATATATTATAAGGTTATTGCTTTAATTTAATTATACGTATATATAATTTTAAAAAAAGTTTTTTTTTTCTGATTAAAACATAATATTCAGTAGTATTGGGTAATTCTTTGAAAGTTATCTTACTTTTCAGCTTTAATTTTAATTCATGTCTAAGGAGAAAAAAAGGAAGTAAAAAAATATTTTCTAAAGAAAGTAAAAGTTTTTATTATTTATTTATTTATTTATTTGTTTATTTTTTATTTAACATATCTTTTAAAACGTAAACATGATTTGATGACTTAAATTTCATCTTATTCTTTCATTAAGAGGATATAGTATATACAAAAAAAACGTATTACAGAAATTCTTACATGAATAACAATTTTTCAACAAACGCGTACTTTATAAGTTTCGTATAATATATTTTGTATCGATCAGGGAGTCAAATTGTACGAGTTCCAGTACCACAGCCAGGTAAAACTGTTTAAGATATTAAATATTTAATATTTGAATATTAATTTTTTTTATAATAAAATGCTGTAATTTAATTAATTATGTATAACATAAAAAGGGATTTTGTTGTGCAGATTAGAATTTGATAATCAGTAATATTAAATATTTCTTTCAAATTTATATTTCCCTCGAATTTAAATATGAATTCATACCTATGGTAAAAAAAAAAAAAAATAAAAAAAAAAATAAAAAAAAATAAAAAAAAAAAAAAAAATAAAGGAAACTTTGTTGAATAAAACATTTTTTTCTTTTCCTTTTTTTTGTTGAAACATACGGCTTGAGATATAAATTTGATTTTAAGACTGAAATTTGGTGTTATGTTTTCATTCCGTGGAGAGAATGTATTATAGAATTTCTTTCATTTATAGTAATTTTTCGATACATGTATTATAAATGTTTCATAATATATGTTTTCTATCTTGCAGGAGGACAACTTGTAGGAGGTTCAAGACCACAGCCAGGTAAAACAGTTTAAAAAAATAAATATCGAAATCTTTTCAATACCAATTTCTTGTAAGATAATTGCTTTAATTTAACAATATACATATAATTAAAAAAAAAAATTGTTGTTGTTCCGATTAATGTATAATATACAGTAATATTAAGTAATCCTTTCAAATTTCTCTTATTTTTTAATTTAAATTTTCATTTATATCTTAGGCGAAAAAAAAGAAAGTAGAGAAAATATTTTCTAAAAGAGATTTAAAACTTTTTTCTTTTTTTAATCATACCTTTTGAGTCGTAAACGTGATTTTATGACTTAAATTTGAGTTTATGCTTTCATTACGAGGATATGGAAAATATAAATCAGACATATTACAGAAAAACGTACATGAATAACAACTTTTGAACAAACTCGTATATTACATGTTTCGTAATATATACTTTGTACCTCTAAGGAGGAGAAATTGTAGGAGGCCAACTACCACAACCATTTTAAACTGTTTAAAATATTAAATACCTGTTTTTTACAACTTCGCTTAATTATAAGATACATTGCTGTAATTTAATAATCTGTATATACTTTTAAAAAAAGGAATTTTTTGTTTAGGTTTAAATATAATACATCAACATACATTTAAAGACGTAAACGTGATTTTAAATAATATTAAACAAGTTTCTGTGTAAAATAGAAATATCTAACTTTTTTGAACATCACCTAATTTTATGATACAAAGCTGTAATTTATTATATTATATATAATAGAAAAAAAGGAATTTTCTTTGTTTAGATTAATATATAATAACCAGTAATAGTATTAAATATTCCTTTAAAATTTATCCTTCCTTTGATTTTAAATATTAATTCGTTTCTAAGACTTGAAAAAAATAGATAAAGAAAGAAAGAAAGAAAGAAAAAAAGAAAATTTGTCGAATATAATCTTTTTTTTTTTAAACATACCTCTTGAGACGTAAATAAGTATGGTGTTATATTTGCATTTCGAGGATATAGAGTATACAAAAGGGAATGCATTATAGAGATTCTAACATTTATTAAAATTTTCAAATATGTGTATACGAATGCTTCGTAAAATAGGTTTTTTATCTTGCAGGAGGACAAATTTTAGAAGGCCCAAGACCACAGCCAGGTAAAACTGTTTACAATATTAAATATCTAAATCTTTTAAATTGCAATATATTATAAGGTAATTGTTATAATTTAATAATGCATATATATTATTTAACATACCTTTTAAAACGTAAACGTGATTTTATGACTTAAATTTGATCTTACACTTTCATTACGAGGATATAGAGTATGCAAAAGAGAAGGTATTACAGAAATTCTTACATGAATAACAATTTTTCAACAAAAGCGTATTTTATAAGTTTCGTATAATATGTTTTGTATCTTGCAGGAGGACAAATTGTAGGAGGTCCAGTACCACAGCCAGGTAAAACTGTTTAATATATTAAATATCTTAATATTTGGATATTAATTTATTATATGATAGAATGCTGTAATTTAATAATTATATATAATATAAAAAGAAATATTGTTGTGCAGATTAGAATTTCATAATCACCAATATTAAATATTTTAATATTAAATATATAGGTCCAAAAAAAAAAAAAAAAAAAAAAAAAAAAAGAAAGAAAAGAAAAAAAAAAAAAAAGAAACTTAGTTGAATTAAACATTTTTTTCTTTTCCTTTTTTTGTTGAAACATATGTCTTGAGATATAAATTGGATTTTAAAACTGAAATTTGGTGTTATGTTTTCATTCCGCGGATATAGAGTATATAAAAGAGAATGTATTATAGAAATTCTTTCATTTATAGCAATTTTTCGATACATGTATTATAAATGTTTCATAAAATATATTTTCTACCTTGCAGGAGGACAAACTGTAGGAGGCCCAAGACCACAGCCAGGTAAAACAGTTTAAAATAATAAATATCTAAATCTTTTCATTAACAATTTCTTATAAGATAATTGCTTTAATTTAACAATATACATATAATTAAAAAAAAATTTTTGTTGTTGTTCCGATTAATGTATAATATACAGTAATATTAAGTAATCCTTTCAAATTTCTCTTATTTTTTAATTTAAATTTTCATTTATATCGTAGGCGAAAAAAAGAAAGTAGAGAAAATATTTTCTAAAAGAGATTTAAAACTTTTTTCTTTTTCTTAATCATACCTTTTGAGTCGTAAACGTGATTTTATGACTTAAATTTGAGTTTATGATTTCATTACGAGAATATAGAAAATGTAAATCAGACATATTATAGAAAAACGTACATAAATAACAACTTTTGAACAAACTCGTATATTACATTTTTCGTGAAATATACTTTGTACCTCTCATGAGGAGAAATTGTAGGAGGCCAACTACCACAACCATTTTAAACTGTTTAAAATATTAAATACCTGTTTTTTACAATTTCGCTTAATTATAAGATACATTGCTGTAATTTAATAATCTGTATATACTTTTAAAAAAAGGATTTTTTTGTTTAGGTTTAAATACAATACATCAACATACATTTAAAGACGTAAACGTGATTTTAAATAATATTAAACAAGTTTCCGTGTAAAATAGAAATATCTAACTTTTTTGAACATCACCTAATTTTATGATACAAAGCTGTAATTTATTATATTATATATAATAGAAAAAAAAGGAATTTTCTTTGTTTAGATTAATATATAATAACCAGTAATAGTATTAAATATTTCTTTAAAATTTATCCTTCCTTTGAATTTAAATATTAATTCGTTTCTAAGACTTGAAAAAAATAGATAAAGAAAGAAAGAAAGAAAGAAAAAAAGAAAATTTGTCGAATATAACCTTTTTTTTTTTAAACATACCTCTTGAGACGTAAATAAGTATGGTGTTATATTTGCATTTCGAGGATATAGAGTATACAAAAGGGAATGCATTATAGAGATTCTAACATTTATTAAAATTTTCAAATATGTGTATACGAATGCTTCGTAAAATAGGTTTTTTATCTTGCAGGAGGAGAAATTGTAGAAGGCCCAAGACCACAGCCAGGTAAAACTGTTTACAATATTAAATATCTAAATCTTTTAAATTGCAATATATTATAAGGTAATTGTTATAATTTAATAATACATATATATTATTTAACATATTATTTAACATACCTTTTAAAACGTAAACGTGATTTTATGACTTAAATTTGATCTTACACTTTCATTACGAGGATATAGAGTATGCAAAAGAGAAGGTATTACAGAAATTCTTACATGAATAACAATTTTTCAACAAAAGCGTATTTTATAAGTTTCGTATAATATGTTTTGTATCTTGCAGGAGGACAAATTGTAGGAGGTCCAGTCCCACAGCCAGGTAAAACTGTTTAATATATTAAATATCTTAATTTTTGGATATTAATTTATTATATGATAGAATGCTGTAATTTAATAATTATATATAATATAAAAAGAAATATTGTTGTGCCGATTAGAATTTCATAATCATCAATATTAAATATTTCAATATTAAATATATAGGTCCAAAAAAAAAAAAAAAAAAAAAAAAGAAAAAAAGAAAAAAAAGAAAAAAAAAAAAGAAACTTAGTTAAATAAAACATTTTTTTCTTTTCCTTTTTTTTGTTGAAATATAAGTCTTGAGATATAAATTGGATTTTAAAACTGAAATTTGGTGTTATGTTTTCATTCCGCGGATATAGAGTATATAAAAGAGAATGTACTATAGAAATTCTTTCATTTATAGCAATTTTTTTTATACATGTATTATAAATGTTTCATAAAGTATGTTTTCTACCTTCAGGAGGACAAATTGTAGGAGGCCCAAGACCACAGACAGGTAAAACAGTTTATAATAATAAATATCTAAACCTTTCAATACAAATTTCTTATAAGATAATTGCTTTAATTTAACTATATATATATATATGCAGATATATATATAATTAAAAAAAAATTTTTTTTTTGTTCCGATTTTTGTATAATATTCAGTAATATTAAGTAATTCTTTCAAAATTCTCTTATTTTTTAATTTAAATTTTTACTTATATCTTAGGCGAAAAACATAAAGTAGAAAAAAATATTTTATAAAAGAGATATAAAACTTTTTCTTTTTCTTAATCATACCTTTTGAGAAACAAAATATATTCTAAAAGAGATTTAAAACTTTTTTTCTTTTTCTTAATGATATCTTTTGAGACGTAAACGTGATTTTATGACTTAAATTTGAGTTTATGCTTTCATTACGAGGATATAGAAAATACAAAAGAGAACATGTTATAGGAAAACTTACATGAATAACAACTTTTGAAAAAACTCGTATATTACATGTTTCGTAAAATATACTTTGTACCTCTCAGGATAAGAAATTGTAGTAGGCCAAGTACCACAGCCATTTAAAACTGCTTAAAATATTAAATATCTGTTTTTTACAATTTCGCATTATTATAGGACACATTGCTGTAATTTAATAATTTGTATACACTTAAAAAAAAAAAAGGAATTCTTTGTTTATATTAAAATATAATACAACAACATACCTTTTGAGACGTAAACAGGATTTTAAATAATAGTAAAAAATGTTTCTGCTTAAAATAAAAATATCTAAATATTTTGTACATGACTTTATTTTATGATACAAAGCTGTAAATTATTATTTTATATAAAATAGAAAAAAAATAATTTTTTTGTTTAGATTAAAATATGATAATCAGTAATAGTATTAATATTTCTTTAAAATTTATCTTTCCTTGAATTTAAATATTAATTCGTATCTAAGACTTAAAAAAAAAATAGATAAATAAATAAAGGAAGAATGAAAGAATGAAAAAAAGAAACTTAATTGAATCAAACATTTTTTTTTTAACGTACCTCCTGAGACATAAATAAGTATGGTGTTATATTTGCATTTCGAGGATACAGAGTATACAAAAGGGAATGCATTATAGAGATTCAAACATTTATTAACATTTTCAAAAATGTGTACAACGAATGCTTCGAAAATATGTTTTATACATTGCGGAAGACAAATTGTAGAAGGCCCAAGACCACAGCCAGGTAAAACTGTTTACAATATTTAATATCTAAATTTTTCAATACCAATATATTATAAGGTTATTGCTTTAATTTAATTATACGTATATATAATTTTTAAAAAAGTTTTTTTTTCTGATTAAAACATAATATTCAGTAGTATTGGGTAATTCTTTGAAAGTTATCTTACTTTTCAGCTTTAATTTTAATTTATGTCTAAGGAGAAAAAAAGGAAGTAAAAAAATATTTTCTAAAGAAAGTAAAAGTTTTTATTATTTATTTATTTATTTATTTGTTTATTTTTTATTTAACATATCTTTTAAAACTTAAACATGATTTGATGACTTAAATTTCATCTTATTCTTTCATTAAGAGGATATAGTATATACAAAAAAAACGTATTACAGAAATTCTTACATGAATAACAATTTTTCAACAAACGCGTACTTTATAAGTTTCGTATAATATATTTTGTATCGATCAGGGAGTCAAATTGTACGAGTTCCAGTACCACAGCCAGGTAAAACTGTTTAAGATATTAAATATTTAATATTTGAATATTAATTTTTTTTATAATAAAATGCTGTAATTTAATTAATTATGTATAACATAAAAAGGGATTTTGTTGTGCAGATTAGAATTTGATAATCAGTAATATTAAATATTTCTTTCAAATTTATATTTCCTTCGAATTTAAATATGAATTCATACCTATGGTAAAAAAAAATAAATAAATAAATAAATAAATAAATAAAAAAAAAAAAAAAAAAATAAAGGAAACTTTGTTAAATAAAACATTTTTTTCTTTTCCTTTTTTTTGTTGAAACATACGGCTTGAGATATAAATTTGATTTTAAGACTGAAATTTGGTGTTATGTTTTCATTCCGTGGAGAGAATGTATTATAGAAATTCTTTCATTTATAGCAATTTTTCGATACATGTATTATAAATGTTTCATAATATATGTTTTCTACCTTGCAGGAGGACAACTTGTAGGAGGTTCAAGACCACAGCCAGGTAAAACAGTTTAAAAAAATAAATATCGAAATCTTTTCAATACCAATTTCTTATAAGATAATTGCTTTAATTTAACAATATACATATAATTAAAAAAAAAAAATTTGTTGTTGTTCCGATTAATGTATAATATACAGTAATATTAAGTAATCCTTTCAAATTTCTCTTATTTTTTAATTTAAATTTTCATTTATATCTTAGGCGAAAAAAAAGAAAGTAGAGAAAATATTTTCTAAAAGAGATTTAAAACTTTTTTCTTTTTCTTAATCATACCTTTTGAGTCGTAAACGTGATTTTATGACTTAAATTTGAGTTTATGCTTTCATTACGAGGATATGGAAAATATAAATCAGACATATTACAGAAAAACGTACATGAATAACAACTTTTGAACAAACTCGTATATTACATGTTTCGTAATATATACTTTGTACCTCTAAGGAGGAGAAATTGTAGGAGGCCAACTACCACAACCATTTTAAACTGTTTAAAATATTAAATACCTGTTTTTTACAACTTCGCTTAATTATAAGATACATTGCTGTAATTTAATAATCTGTATATACTTTTAAAAAAAGGAATTTTTTGTTTAGGTTTAAATATAATACATCAACATACATTTAAAGACGTAAACGTGATTTTAAATAATATTAAACAAGTTTCTGTGTAAAATAGAAATATCTAACTTTTTTGAACATCACCTAATTTTATGATACAAAGCTGTAATTTATTATATTATATATAATAGAAAAAAAGGAATTTTCTTTGTTTAGATTAATATATAATAACCAGTAATAGTATTAAATATTTCTTTAAAATTTATCCGTCCTTTGATTTTAAATATTAATTCGTTTCTAAGACTTGAAAAAAATAGATAAAGAAAGAAAGAAAGAAAGAAAAAAAGAAAATTTGTCGAATATAACCTTTTTTTTTTTAAACATACCTCTTGAGACGTAAATAAGTATGGTGTTATATTTGCATTTCGAGGATATAGAGAATACAAAAGGGAATGCATTATAGAGATTCTAACATTTATTAAAATTTTCAAATATGTGTATACGAATGCTTCGTAAAATAGGTTTTTTATCTTGCAGGAGGACAAATTGTAGAAGGCCCAAGACCACAGCCAGGTAAAACTGTTTACAATATTAAATATCTAAATCTTTTAAATTGCAATATAATATAAGGTAATTGTTATAATTTAATAATACATATATATTATTTAACATATTATTTAACATACCTTTTAAAACGTAAACGTGATTTTATGACTTAAATTTGATCTTACACTTTCATTACGAGGATATAGAGTATGCAAAAGAGAAGGTATTACAGAAATTCTTACATGAATAACAATTTTTCAACAAAAGCGTATTTTATAAGTTTCGTATAATATGTTTTGTATCTTGCAGGAGGACAAATTGTAGGAGGTCCAGTACCACAGCCAGGTAAAACTGTTTAATATATTAAATATCTTAATTTTTGGATATTAATTTATTATATGATAGAATGCTGTAATTTAATAATTATATATAATATAAAAAGAAATATTGTTGTGCCGATTAGAATTTCATAATCATCAATATTAAATATTTCAATATTAAATATATAGGTCCAAAAAAAAAAAAAAAAAAAAAAAAAGAAACTTAGTTGAATAAAACATTTTTTTCTTTTCCTTTTTTTGTTGAAACATATGTCTTGAGATATAAATTGGATTTTAAAACTGAAATTTGGTGTTATGTTTTCATTCCGCGGATATAGAGTATATAAAAGAGAATGTATTATAGAAATTCTTTCATTTATAGCAATTTTTTTTATACATGTATTATAAATGTTTCATAAAGTATGTTTTCTACCTTCAGGAGGACAAATTGTAGGAGGCCCAAGACCACAGACAGGTAAAACAGTTTATAATAATAAATATCTAAACCTTTCAATACAAATTTCTTATAAGATAATTGCTTTAATTTAACTATATATATATATGCAGATATATATATAATTAAAAAAAATTTTTTTTTTGTTCCGATTTTTGTATAATATTCAGTAATATTAAGTAATTCTTTCAAAATTCTCTTATTTTTTAATTTAAATTTTCACTTATATCTTAGGCGAAAAACATAAAGTAGAAAAAAATATTTTATAAAAGAGATATAAAACTTTTTCTTTTTCTTAATCATACCTTTTGAGAAACAAAATATATTCTAAATGAGATTTAAAACTTTTTTTCTTTTTCTTAATGATATCTTTTGAGACGTAAACGTGATTTTATGACTTAAATTTGAGTTTATGCTTTCATTACGAGGATATAGAAAATACAAAAGAGAACATGTTATAGGAAAACTTACATGAATAACAACTTTTGAAAAAACTCGTATATTACATGTTTCGTAAAATATACTTTGTACCTCTCAGGATAAGAAATTGTAGTAGGCCAAGTACCACAGCCATTTAAAACTGCTTAAAATATTAAATATCTGTTTTTTACAATTTCGCATTATTATAGGACACATTGCTGTAATTTAATAATTTGTATACACTTAAAAAAAAAAGGAATTCTTTGTTTATATTAAAATATAATACAACAACATACCTTTTGAGACGTAAACAGGATTTTAAATAATAGTAAAAAATGTTTCTGCTTAAAATAAAAATATCTAAATATTTTGTACATGACTTTATTTTATGATACAAAGCTGTAAATTATTATTTTATATAAAATAGAAAAAAAATAATTTTTTTGTTTAGATTAAAATATGATAATCAGTAATAGTATTAATATTTCTTTAAAATTTATCTTTCCTGGAATTTAAATATTAATTCGTATCTAAGACTTAAAAAAAAATAGATAAATAAATAAAGGAAGAATGAAAGAATGAAAAAAAGAAACTTAATTGAATCAAACATTTTTTTTTAACGTACCTCTTGAGACATAAATAAGTATGGTGTTATATTTGCATTTCGAGGATACAGAGTATACAAAAGGGAATGCATTATAGAGATTCAAACATTTATTAAAATTTTCAAAAATGTGTACAACGAATGCTTCGAAAATATGTTTTATACATTGCGGAAGACAAATTGTAGAAGGCCCAAGACCACAGCCAGGTAAAACTGTTTACAATATTTAATATCTAAATTTTTCAATACCAATATATTATAAGGTTATTGCTTTAATTTAATTATACGTATATATAATTTTAAAAAAAGTTTTTTTTTTCTGATTAAAACATAATATTCAGTAGTATTGGGTAATTCTTTGAAAGTTATCTTACTTTTCAGCTTTAATTTTAATTCATGTCTAAGGAGAAAAAAAGGAAGTAAAAAAATATTTTCTAAAGAAAGTAAAAGTTTTTATTATTTATTTATTTATTTATTTGTTTATTTTTTATTTAACATATCTTTTAAAACGTAAACATGATTTGATGACTTAAATTTCATCTTATTCTTTCATTAAGAGGATATAGTATATACAAAAAAAACGTATTACAGAAATTCTTACATGAATAACAATTTTTCAACAAACGCGTACTTTATAAGTTTCGTATAATATATTTTGTATCGATCAGGGAGTCAAATTGTACGAGTTCCAGTACCACAGCCAGGTAAAACTGTTTAAGATATTAAATATTTAATATTTGAATATTAATTTTTTTTATAATAAAATGCTGTAATTTAATTAATTATTTATAACATAAAAAGGGATTTTGTTGTGCAGATTAGAATTTGATAATCAGTAATATTAAATATTTCTTTCAAATTTATATTTCCCTCGAATTTAAATATGAATTCATACCTATGGTAAAAAAATAAAAAAAAAAATAAAAAAAAAATAAAATAAAAAAAAATAAAGGAAACTTTGTTGAATAAAACATTTTTTTCTTTTCCTTTTTTTTGTTGAAACATACGGCTTGAGATATAAATTTGATTTTAAGACTGAAATTTGGTGTTATGTTTTCATTCCGTGGAGAGAATGTATTATAGAAATTCTTTCATTTATAGTAATTTTTCGATACATGTATTATAAATGTTTCATAATATATGTTTTCTATCTTGCAGGAGGACAACTTGTAGGAGGTTCAAGACCACAGCCAGGTAAAACAGTTTAAAAAAATAAATATCGAAATCTTTTCAATACCAATTTCTTGTAAGATAATTGCTTTAATTTAACAATATACATATAATTAAAAAAAAAAATTGTTGTTGTTCCGATTAATGTATAATATACAGTAATATTAAGTAATCCTTTCAAATTTCTCTTATTTTTTAATTTAAATTTTCATTTATATCTTAGGCGAAAAAAAAGAAAGTAGAGAAAATATTTTCTAAAAGAGATTTAAAACTTTTTTCTTTTTTTAATCATACCTTTTGAGTCGTAAACGTGATTTTATGACTTAAATTTGAGTTTATGCTTTCATTACGAGGATATGGAAAATATAAATCAGACATATTACAGAAAAACGTACATGAATAACAACTTTTGAACAAACTCGTATATTACATGTTTCGTAATATATACTTTGTACCTCTAAGGAGGAGAAATTGTAGGAGGCCAACTACCACAACCATTTTAAACTGTTTAAAATATTAAATACCTGTTTTTTACAACTTCGCTTAATTATAAGATACATTGCTGTAATTTAATAATCTGTATATACTTTTAAAAAAAGGAATTTTTTGTTTAGGTTTAAATATAATACATCAACATACATTTAAAGACGTAAACGTGATTTTAAATAATATTAAACAAGTTTCTGTGTAAAATAGAAATATCTAACTTTTTTGAACATCACCTAATTTTATGATACAAAACTGTAATTTATTATATTATATATAATAGAAAAAAAGGAATTTTCTTTGTTTAGATTAATATATAATAACCAGTAATAGTATTAAATATTCCTTTAAAATTTATCCTTCCTTTGATTTTAAATATTAATTCGTTTCTAAGACTTGAAAAAAATAGATAAAGAAAGAAAGAAAAAAAGAAAAAAAGAAAATTTGTCGAATATAATCTTTTTTTTTTTAAACATACCTCTTGAGACGTAAATAAGTATGGTGTTATATTTGCATTTCGAGGATATAGAGTCTACAAAAGGGAATGCATTATAGAGATTCTAACATTTATTAAAATTTTCAAATATGTGTATACGAATGCTTCGTAAAATAGGTTTTTTATCTTGCAGGAGGACAAATTTTAGAAGGCCCAAGACCACAGCCAGGTAAAACTGTTTACAATATTAAATATCTAAATCTTTTAAATTGCAATATATTATAAGGTAATTGTTATAATTTAATAATGCATATATATTATTTAACATACCTTTTAAAACGTAAACGTGATTTTATGACTTAAATTTGATCTTACACTTTCATTACGAGGATATAGAGTATGCAAAAGAGAAGGTATTACAGAAATTCTTACATGAATAACAATTTTTCAACAAAAGCGTATTTTATAAGTTTCGTATAATATGTTTTGTATCTTGCAGGAGGACAAATTGTAGGAGGTCCAGTACCACAGCCAGGTAAAACTGTTTAATATATTAAATATCTTAATATTTGGATATTAATTTATTATATGATAGAATGCTGTAATTTAATAATTATATATAATATAAAAAGAAATATTGTTGTGCAGATTAGAATTTCATAATCATCAATATTAAATATTTTAATATTAAATATATAGGTCCAAAAAAAAAAAAAAAAAAAAAAAAAAAAAAAAAAAAGAAAGAAAAGAAAAAAAAAAAAAGAAACTTAGTTGAATAAAACATTTTTTTCTTTTCCTTTTTTTGTTGAAATATAAGTCTTGAGATATAAATTGGATTTTAAAACTGAAATTTGGTGTTATGTTTTCATTCCGCGGATATAGAGTATATAAAAGAGAATGTATTATAGAAATTCTTTCATTTATAGCAATTTTTTTTATACATGTATTATAAATGTTTCATAAAGTATGTTTTCTACATTCAGGAGGACAAATTGTAGGAGGCCCAAGACCACAGACAGGTAAAACAGTTTATAATAATAAATATCTGAATCTTTTCAATACAAATTTCTTATAAGATAATTGCTTTAATTTAACTATATATATATATATGCAGATATATATATAATTTAAAAAAAAAAATTTTTTTGTTCCGACTTTTGTATAATATTCAGTTATATTAAGTAATTCTTTCAAAATTCTCTTATTTTTTAATTTAAATTTTCCCTTATATCTTAGGCGAAAAACATAAAGTAGAAAAAAATATTTTATAAAAGAGATATAAAACTTTTTCTTTTTCTTAATCATACCTTTTGAGAAATAAAACGTAATTTTATGACTTAAAATTGAGTTTATGCTTTCATTACGAGGATATAGAAAATACAAAGCAGAACATATTATAGCAAAACTTACATGAATAACAACTTTTGAACAAACTCGTATATTACATGTTTCGTAAAGTATACTTTGTACCGCTCAGGAGGAGAAATTGTAGGAGGCCAAGTACCACAGCCATTTAAAACAGTTTAAAATATTAAATATCTGTTTTTTTTACAATTTCGCTTAATTATAAGATACATTGATGCAATTTAATAATTTGTATATGTTTTAAAAAAAGGAATATTTTGTTTAGGTTAAAATATAATACATCAACATACCTTTTGATACGTAAACGGGATTTTAAATAATAGTAAAAAAGTTTCTATTTAAAATAAAATTATCCAATTTTTTGTACGTCACATAATTTTATGATACTAAGCTGTAATTTATTATATTATATATAATAAAAAAAGGATTTTTTTTTAGATTAAAATATGATAATCAGTAACAGTATTAAATATTTCTTTAAAATTTATACTTCCTTTGAATTTAAATATTAATTCCTCGTCTAAGACTTAAAAAAAATAGATAAAGAAAGAAAGAAAGAATGGAAAAAAGAAACTTAATTGAATGAAACACTTTTTTTTAACGCACCTCTGGAGACATAAATAGGTATGGCGTTATATTTGCATTTCGAGGATATAGTAAACAAAAAAGGGAATGCATTATAGAGATTCTAACACTTAATAAAATTTTTAAAAATGTGTACTACGAATGCTTCGTAAAATATTATTTGTACCTTGCAGGAAGACAAATTGTAGAAGGCCCAAGACCACAGCCAGGTAAAATTGTTTAAAATAATAAATATCTAAATCTTTTCAATACCAATTTCTTATAAGATAATTTAATTTAATAATATATACATATGTATATATATATAATTAAAAAAAATCTTTTTTGTTCCGATTAACGTATAATATTCAGTAATATTAAGTAATACTTTCAAATTTATCTTATTTTTCAATTTAAATTTTCATTTATATCTTAGGCGAAAAAAAGAAAGTAGGAAAAAATATTTTCTAAAAGAGATTTAAAACTTTTTTTCTTTTTCTTAATGATATCTTTTGAGACGTAAACGTGATTTTATGACTTAAATTTGAGTTTATGCTTCCATTACGAGGATATAGAATATACAAAAGAGAACGTATTACAGAAATTCTTACATGAATAGCAATTTTTCAACAAAAGCGTACTTTACAAGTTTCGTATAATATATTTTGTATCTTGCAGGAGGAGAAATTGTAGGAGGTCCAGTACCACAGCAAGGTAAAACTGTTTAAAATATTAAATACCTTAATTTTTGGATATTAATTTATTATATGGTATAATGCTGTAATTTAATAATTATATATATAATATAAAAAGGGATATTGTTGTGCAGATTAGAATTTGAGAATCAGTAATATTAAATATTTCTTTCTAATTTATATTTTAATTGAATTTAAATATGAATTCATATCTAAGGTCCAAAAAAAGAAAAAAAAAAGACACTTAGTTGAATAAAACCTTTTTTTCTTTTCCTTTTTTTGTTGAAACATACGTCTTGAGATATAAATTTGATTTTAAGTCTTAAATTTGGTGTTATGTTTTCATTCCGCGGATATAGAGTATATAAAAGAGAATGTATTATAGAAATTCTTTCATTTATAGCAATTTTTCTATACATGTATTTTAAATGTTTCATAAAATATGTTTTCTACCTTCAGAAGGACAAATTATAGGAGGCCCAAGACCACAGACAGGTAAAACAGTTTATAATAATAAATATCTAAATCTTTTCAATACCAATTTCTTATAAGATAATTGCTTTAATTTAACTATATATATATATAGATATATATATAATAAAAAAAAATTGTTCCGATTATTGTATAATATTCTGTAATATTAAATATTTCTTTCAAAATTCTCTTATTTTTTAATATAAATTTTCACTTATATCTTAGGCGAAAAACATAAAGTAGAAAAAAATATTTTTTAAAAGAGATATAAAACATTTTCTTTTTCTTAATCATACCTTTTGAGAAACTAAACGTATATTATGACTTAAAATTGAGTTTATGCTTTCATTACGAGAATATATAAAATACAAAGAAGAACATATTATAGCAAAACTTACATGAATAACAACTTTTGAACAAACTCGTATATTACATGTTTCGTAAAGTATACTTTGTACCTCTCAGGAGGAGAAATTGTTGGAGGCCAAGTACCACAGCCATTTAAAACTGTTTAAAATATTAAATATCTGTTTTTTTACAATTTCGCTTAATTATAAGATACATTGGTGCAATTTAATAATTTGTTTATGCTTTAAAAAAAGGAATTTTTTGTTTAGGTTAAAATATAATACATCAACATACCTTTTGATACGTAAACGGGATTTTAAATAATAGTAAAAAAGTTTCTGATTAAAATAAAATTATCCAAATTTTTTGTATATCACTTAATTTTATGATACAAAGCTGTAATTTATTATATTATATATAATAAAAAAAGGATTTTTTTTTCTTTTTTTTTAGATTTAAATATGATAATCAGTAACAGTATTAAATATTTCTTTAAAATTTATCCTTCCTTTGAATTTAAAAATTAATCTCTCGTCTAAGAATTAAAAAAAAAATAGATAAAGAAAGAAAGGAAGAATGGAAAAAAGAAACTTAATTGAATGAAACACTTTTTTTTACCGCACCTCTGGAGACATAAATAGGTATGGCGTTATATTTGCATTTCGAGGATATAGTATATAAAAAAGGGAATGCATTATAGAGATTCTAACACTTATTAAAATTTTTAAAAATATGTACTGCGAATGCTTCGTAAAATATGTTTTGTACCTTGCAGGAGGACAAATTGTAGAAGGCCCAAGACCACAGCCAGGTAAAATTGTTTACAATATTGAATATCTAAATCTATTAAATAGCAACATATTATAAGGTAATTACTTTAATTTAATAATAATTATATATAATTAAAAAAGCTTTTTTTTTGTTCCGATTAAAACATATTATTCAGTAATATTAAGTAATTCTTTCAAATTTATCTTACTTTTCAGCTTTAATTTTAATTTATCTCTAAAGAGAAAAAAAGGAAGTAAAAAAAAATATTTTCTAAAAAAGCTGTAAAGTTTTTATTATTTGTTTATTTATTTTTTATTTAACATACCTTTTAAAACGTAAACGTGTTTTTATGTGTTAAATTTGATCTTATTCTTTCATTACGAGAACATAGAATATACAAAAGAGAACGTATTACAGAAATTCTTACATGAATAGCAATTTTTCAACAAAAGCGTACTTTACAAGTTTCGTATAATATATTTTGTATCTTGCAGGAGGAGAAATTGTAGGACGTCCAGTACCACAGCAAGGTAAAACTGTTTAAAATATTAAATACCTTAATTTTTGGATATTAATTTATTATATGATATAATGCTGTAATTTAATAATTATATATATAATATAAAAAGGGATATTGTTGTGCAGATTAGAATTTGAGAATCAGTAATATTAAATATTTCTTTCTAATTTATATTTTATTTGAATTTAAATATGAATTCATATCTAAGGTCCAAAAAAAAGAAAAAAAAAAGAAAATTAGTTGAATAAAACCTTTTTTTCTTTTCCTTTTTTTTGTTGAAACATACGTCTTGAGATATAAATTTGATTTTAAGTCTTAAATTTGGTGTTATGTTTTCATTCCGCGGATATAGAGTATATAAAAGAGAATGTATTATAGAAATTCTTTCATTTATTGCAATTTTTCTATACATGTATTTTAAATGTTTCATAAAATATGTTTTCTACCTTCAGAAGGACAAATTATAGGAGGTCCAAGACCACAGCCAGGTAAAACAGCTTAAAATCATAAATATCTAAATCTTTTCAATACCAATTTCTTATAAGATAATTGCTTTAATTTAACTATATATATATGTATATATATATATATATATATATATATATATATATATAATTTAAAAAAAATCTTTTTTGTTCCGATTAATATATAATATTCAGTAATATTCAGTAATATTAAGTAATTCTTTCATATTTTTCTTATTTTTCAATTTAAATTTTCATTTATATCTTAGGCGTAAAAAAGAAGTAGGAAAAAATATTTTCTAAAAGAGATTTAAAACTTTTTTCTTTTTTTTAATCATACCTTTTGAGACGTAAACGTGATTTTATGACTTAAATTTGAGTTTATGCTTTCATTACGATGTTATAGAAAATACAAAACAGAACATGTTATAGAAAAACTTACATGAATAACAACTTTTGAACAAACTCGTGTATTACATGTTTCGTAAAATATACTTTGTACCTCTGAGGAGGAGAAATTGTAGGAGGCCAAGTACCACAGCCATTTAAAACTGTTCAAAATATTAAATACCGGTTTTTTACAATTTCCCTTAATTATAAGATACATTGCTGTAATTTAATAATTTGTATATACTTTAAAAAAAAAAGAATTTTTTGTTTAGGTTAAAATATAATACATCAACATACCTTTTGAGACGTAAACGGGATTTTAAAAATTAGTAAATAAGTTTCTGTTTAAAATAAAATTATCCAATTTTTTTGTACATCACTTAATTTTACGATACAAATTTGTAATTTATTATATTATATATTATAAAAAAAAGGAATTTTTTTAGATTAAAATATGATAAACAGTAATAGTATTAAATATTTCTTTCAAATTTATCCTTCCTTTGAATTTAAATATTAATTCGTATATAAGACTTAAAAAAAAATAGATAAAGAAACAAAGAAAGAAAGAAAGAATGAAAAAAGAAACTTAATTAAATGAAACATTTTTTTTAACGTACTTTTTGAGACATAAATAGGTATGGTGTTATATTTGCATTTCGAGGATATAGTATATAAAAAAAGGAATGCATTATAGAGATTCTAACATTTATTAATATTTTTAAAAATAATAATAAGTGTTAGACTGAAAGAATAGTGTAAGAATACTACGAATGCTTCGGAAAATATGTTTTGTACCTTGTAGGAGGAAAAATTGTAGAAGGCCCAAGACCACAGCCAGGTAAATCTGTTTACAATATTAAATACCAAAATCTTTTAAATACCAATATATTATAAGGTAATTACTTTAATTTAATAATACATATATATAATTAAAAAAGTTTTTTTTGTTCCGATTAAAACATAATATTCAGTAATATTAAGTAATTCTTATAAATTTATCTTACTTTTCAGCTTTAATTTTAATTTATCTCTAAGGAGAAAAATAAGGAAGTATAAAAAATATTTTCTAAAAAAGGTGTAATGTTTTCATTATTTATTTATTTTTTATATATATATTTTTTTAACATACCTTTTAAAACGTAAACGTGATTTTATGACTTAAATTTGATCTTCTTCTTTCATTACGAGGATATAGAATACACAAAAGAGAAGGTATTACAGAAATTCTTACATGAATAACAATTTTTCAACAAACACGTACATTATAAGTTTCGTATAATATATTTTGTATCTTGCAGGAGGAGAAATTGCAGGAGGTCCAGTACCACAGCCAGGTAAAACTGTTTAAGATATTAAATATCTTAATTTTTGAATATTAATTTATTTTATGATACAAAGCTGTACTTTAATTAATTATATATAATATAAAAAGGGATTTTTTTGTGCAGATTAGAATTTTATAATCAGTAATATTAAATATTTCTGTCAAATTTATATTTCCTTTGAATTTAAATATTTATTCATATCTAAGGTGCAAAAAATAAAAAAGAAGAAAACAAAAGAAACTTAGTTAACTAAAACATTTTTTTCTTTTTTTTTTTTTCTTTTTGTTGAAACATACGTCTTTAGACATAAATTTTATTTTCAGACTTAAATTTGGTGTTTAGTTTTCATTCCGCAGATATAGACTATATAAAAGAGAATGTATTATAAAAATTCTTTCATTTATAGCAATTTTTCGATACATGTATTATAAATGTTTCATAAAATATGTTTTCTACCTTGCAGGAGGACAAATTGTAGGAGGCCCAAGACCACAGCCAGGTAAAACAGTTTAAAATAATAAATATCTAAATCTTTTCAATACCAATTTCTTATAAGATAATTGCTTTAATTTAACAATATATATATGTATATATATATATATATAATTAAAAAAAAAAAATCTTTTTTGTTCCGATTAATGTATAATATTCAGTAATATTAAGTATTTCTTTCATATTTATCTTATTTTTCAATTTAAATTTTCATTTATATCTTAGGCGAAAAAAAAGAAAGTAGAAAAAAATATTTTCTAAAAGATATTTAAAACTTTTTTCTTTTTCCTAATCATACCATTTGAGACCTAAACGTGATTTTATGACTTAAAATTGAATTTATGCTTTCAATACGAAGATATAGAAAATACAAAACATAACATATTATAGAAAAACTTACATGAATAACAACTTTTGAACAAACTCGTATATTACATGTTTCGTAAAATATACTTTCTACCTCTCAGGAGGAGAAATTCTAGGAGGCCAAATACCACAGCCATTTAAAACTGTTTAAAATATTAAATATCTGTTTTTTACAATTTCGCTTAATTATGAGATACATTGCTGCAATTTAATAATTTGTATATTCTTAAAAAAATGAATTTTTTGTTTAGGTTAAAATATAATACATACACATACCTTTTGATTTTAAATAATAGTAAAAAAGTTTCTGTTTAAAATAAAAATATCTAAATTTTTTGTACATCACTTAATTTTATGATACAAAGCTGTATCATTCATTGCCTATCATTCTTACTGATTATATTATATATAAAAAAAAGGGTTTTTTTTTAGATTAAAATATGATAATCGGTAATAGTATTAAATATTTCTTTAAAATTTATCGTTTGTTTGAATTTAAATATTAATTCGTATGTAAGACTTAAAAAAAATAGATAAAGAAAGAAATAAAGAATGAAAGAATGAAAAAAAGAATCTTAATTGAATGAAACATTTTTTTTAACGTGCCTCTTGAGACATAAATAGGTATGGTGTTATATTTGCATTTCGAGGATATAGTATATAAAAAAGGGAATGCATTATAGAGATTCTAACACTTAGTAAAATTTTTAAAAATGTGTACTACGAATGCTTCGTAAAATAGGTTTTGTAACTTGCAGGAGGACAAATTGTAGAAGGCCCAAGAAGACAGCAAGGTAAAACAGTTTAAAATAATAAATATCTAAATCTTTTCAATACCAATTTCTTATAATATAATTGCTTTAATTTAACAATATATATATGTATATATGTATATGTATATATATATATATATATATATATATATAATTTTTAAAAAAAAAAAGTTTTTTTTTTCGTCCGATTAATGTACACTCAAGTCCATAAATTAAGGATAATGCTAGCTGAGGCAAATAAAGGTTCAGAATCAGAACAAACATGACTTATTCGTAAAGTCCATTTATTAAACAAACGATCAAGAGCAAAAAAAAGGTGGTTTATGTGGTATACCATTTATGAAAACTACGATTTTTGCTCCCTGAAGCCATTACAAAAAATATCTCCCTTACAAAATCTTAACATTACATGGTTGGTATGATGATTAATACATTGTATGTCTCTCAGATAATGAAATACAGTCCTTACAACGCCTAGGAATGCTGAGTATTAAATTATTGATCTGACTTTGGGGAAGATTACTCTACTCAGTAAGCAGTTTTGGTAAACATGTAGGAGGTGTTTGATGGACTACAACTCGTCGGAAAAGCATGTCCTACACATGCTCTATACGATTCTAGTCAGGTGAGAATGCTGGCCATTTCAGGCGGGTGATAGCTTCAGATTGTAGGCATCCGTGTACAACGTTTGCACGATGTGGACAAGCATTGTCATCCATAAACAAAAATTCTGGGCTCATGGCACCCCTAAACAAACATACATGTTGTTCCCGAATGATGTCCCGATAAATTTTGCCTATCATTCTTCCGATTTGAGCATACAGATTTGTTCTGGTGCCCAATATGATCCCCCCCCCCAAACGCACTCCTGCCCACAGTAACCGTGTTGTTCAATGATGCTGTTTTGGTGGTAGCGGGTACCTGATGTTCTACATATGAAAGTCTAGCGTGAATCACACTGAAAGCTAAACCTGGACTCGTCGGAAAATATCACACAAGCTCACTGTGCCGCTGTCCACATTGCATGTTCTCTACTCCAAGTTAACCGCTGGCATACTGCATTGCCGTGTGCGGAACACATTTAACAGGCTTGCGAGCATATAGACCAATATCACCCAAACGTCTATACACGGTTTGTCTTTAAACTGTGGCACTCGTGGCCACAGGCAGATGACGAGACAGGTCTGATGCTGTTCTTTATCTGCTTATTTTGGCAGTTACTGACAAATACCGGTGGTCATTCGGTATTGTAACTCGGGGCCGACCAGTTCAGTAACGTCGACTGGCATTTCCATAATTTTGGAATCGTTGCATAAACCTAGAGATGACATTTTGGGCGATTCTAAGTTCCCCCGATACTTCTATCTGAGTACACCCACATTCTAGTCGGCCGATAATTCTACCACGTAAAAAATTATCTGCATGCGTCCTCTGCATCATAACCATTCAGTTGTGGCACAGAGCGGCACACAGAACGCTTGTGAACAATTTTCCTTCTTTGCTCCCATTCCTTATCTACCCCCTTCTTACACTTTCGTCATTGTAACATCATATCGGCGTCATCTGATGCCTTCCTATAATTTGCATATTACTCTTAAAGGTGTGTGTGGTATTTCTACAGGCGAAATTTTTGCCTTAAAGTTCGATTTCAGTGTGAATCAGAATTATCCTTAATTTATGGACATGAGTGTATAATCATGAGGAGCGTATGGACATGAGTGTATATTCAGTAATATTAAGTAATTCTTTCATATTTATTTTATTTTTCAATTTAAATTTTCATTTTTACCTTGGATGAAAAAAAAGAAAGTAGAAAAAAAATATTTTCTAATATAGATTTAAAACTTTTTTCTTTTTCTTAATCATACTTTTTTAGACGTAAACGTGATTTTATGACTTAAATTTGAGATTATGCTTTCATTACGAGATATAGAAAATACAAAACAGAACATATTATAGAAAAACATACATGAATAACAACTTTTGAACAAACTCGTATATTACATGTTTCGTAAAATATACTTTTTACCTCTCAGGAAGAGAAATTGTAGGAGGCCAAGTACCACAGCCATTTAAAACTGTTTAAAATATTAAATGTCTGTTTTTTACAATTTCGCTTAATTATAAGGTACATTGCTGTAATTTAATAATTTGTATATACTTTAAAAAAAGGAATTTTTTTTTAGGTTAAAATATAATACATCAATATACATTTTGAGACGTAAACGGGATTTTAAATAATAGCAAAAAAGTTTCTGTTTAAAATAAAAATATCTAAATTTTTTGTAAATAACTTAATTTTATGATACAAAGCTGTAATTTATTATATTTTATATAATAAAAAAAGGAATATTTTTTTGTTTAGATTAAAATATGATAAACAGTAGTAGTATTAAATATTTCTTTAAAATTTATCCTTCCTTAGAATTTAAATATTAATTCGTATCTAAGACTTGAAAAAAATAGGTAAAGAAAGAAAGAAAAAAAGACACTTAGTTGAATAAAACCTTTTTTTTTTTAATCATACCTCTTGAGACATAAATAAGTATGGTGCTTTATTTTCATTTCGAGGATACAGAGTATACAAAATTGAATGCATTATAGAGATCCTAACATTTATTAAATTTTTCAAAAATGTGTACTATGAACGCTTCGTAAAATATGTTTTGTAACTTATAGGAGGACAAATTATAGAAGGCCCAAGACCACAGCCAGGTACAACTGTTTACAATATTTAATATCTAAATCTTTTCAATATTAATATATTTTAAGGTAATGGCTTTAATTTAATAATGCATATATATAATAAAAAAAAAGGGGGGGGGGTTCCGATTAAAACATAATATTCAGTAATATTAAGTAATTCTTTCAAATTTATTTTACTTTTCAGCTTTAATTTTAATTTATCTCTAAGGAGAAAAAAAAGGAGGTAAAATAAATATTTTCTAAAAAAGGTGTAAAGCTTTTATTATTTATTTATTTATTTATTATTTAACATACCTTTTAAAACGTAAACGTTATCTTATGACTTAAATTTGATCTTATTCTTTCATTACGAGGATATAAAATATAAAAAGAGAACGTATTACAGAAATTCTTACATAAATAAGAATTTTTCAACAAACTCGTACTTTATAAGTTTCGTATAATATATTTTGTATCTTGCAGGAGGACAAATTGTAGGAGGTCCAGTACCACAGCCAGGTAAATCTGTTTAAGATATTAAATATATTAATTTTTGAATATTAATTAATTTTTTGATACAATGCTGTATCTTATTAAATTATATATAATATAAAAACGGATTTTGGTGTGCAGATTATAATTTGATAATCAGTAATATTAAATATTTCTTTCAAATTTATATTTCCTTTGAATTTAAATAATAATTTATATCTAAGCCCCCTCCCCCCCCCAAAAAAAAAAAAGAAGAAAGAAAAAAAAGAAACTCAGTTGAATAAAACATTTTTTTTTCTTTTCCTTTTTTCATTGAAACATACGTCTTGAGACATAAATTTGATTTTAAGATTTAAATTTAGTGTTATGTTTTCATTCCGAGGATACATAGTTTACAAAATGGAATGTGTTATAAAAATTCTTGCATGAATAACAATTTTTTTAATTAAAGCGTACTGTATACGTTCGTAAAGTATATTTTGTATCTTTCAGGAGGGCAAATTGTAGGAGGCCCAGTGCCACAGCCAGGTAAAACAGTTTAAAATATTAAATATCTTATTTTTACAATATCGCCTAATTTTAAGATACATTGCTCTAATTTAATAACTTGCATAAAATGGATTTTTTCCTTTAGATTAATATATAAAGCATTGATTAAAATATAATACATAAACATATCTTTTGAAACATAAACGTGATTTTATGATTTAAATTTCATACCATGTTTTCTGTACGCGGATATAGAGTATACAAAAGAGAACGTAATGTAGAAATGCTCACAAGAATAACAATTTTTCACCAAACGTGTTCTATATATGTTTCGTAAAATATATTTTACATCTTGCAGGAGGAAAAATTGTATGAGGTCTGTACCAGAGCCACATAAAACTGTTTCAAATAATAAATATCCGAATTTTTTTAATATCCCTTAATTTCATGATGCAATACTGTAATTGTTTTTAATATATATAATAAAAAATGTGATTTTTTTTCAGAATAAAATATGCTAATCATTAATATTAAATATTTCTTTCAAATTTATCTCTCCTTTAAATTTAAATATTAATTCATATATAAGTTTAAAAACAAACAAAGAAAAAAAAGACTTAATTGAATAAAACTTTTTTTTTAAACTACCTCTTTAGACCTAAATATGATTTTAAGACTTAAAATGTGTTATTAATAACAAATTTTCAACAAACGCGTACTTTATGTGTTCCGTAAAATATATTTTTGATTTTGCAGGAGGACAAATTGTACGAGGCCCAGTACCACAGCCAGGTAAAACTGTTTAAAATATTAAAAATGTGAATTTTTAACATATAACTTAATTATAAACTACATTGCTGTAATTAAATAATTTATATGTACTTAAAAAATTATTCTTTTTGTTTAGATTAAAGTATAATAATCAGTAATATTAAATATTTCTTTCAAATTTATATTTTCTCTGAATTGAAATTTTAATTTATATCTAATGTTAAAAAAATTAAAGTAAAACATTTTCAAAAATTGATTTAAAATATTTCTTTCTTTTACGCCGCTTGAGACATTAATTTGATTTTAAGACTTAAATTTGATCTTATGTTTTCTATACGAGGGTATAGAGTATACAAAAGAGAATGTAATATAGAAATTCTTATATGAATATTAATTTTACAACAAACGTGTACTATAAATGTTTCGTAAAACATATTTTGTATCTTGCAGGAGGGCAAATTGTAGGAAGCCCTGTACCACAGCCAGGTAAAAATGTTTAAAATATTAAATATTTCATTTTTATAGTTTCGCTTATTTATAAGGTACATTGCTGTAATTTAATAATTTGTATATACTAAAAATGGAACTTTTTTTTAATTATAATATAATACATTGGTTAAAATATAATATGTTATTTAAAATATAATATATCAACATACATTTTGAGAGGTAAACATGATTTTATGGCTTAAGTTTCATTCCATGTTCTCTATACGCGGTTATAAGAGTATACAAAAGAGAACGTATTGTACAAATTCTTACAAGATTCTATTATAGAAATTCTTACATGAATAAAACTTTTTCAACAAACGTGTACTATATACGTTTCGTAAAATATATTCTACACCTTGCAGCAGAAAAATTGTAGGAGGCCCAGTACCACAGCGAAGTAAAACTGTTTAAAATAATAAATATCTGAATTTTTCGAATATCACTTAATTTCGTGATATAATGCTGTAATTTATTATATTATATATAATAAAAAAGGTTTTTTTTTTTTTTTTTTTTTTTTTTTTTTTTTTTTTTTGTTTTGTTTTGTTTAGATTAAAGTATATTAATCAGTAATATTTAATAATTCTTTCAAATTTGTCTTTCTTTTCAATTTTAATTTTAATTTATATCTAAGTTGAGAAAACAAAAGTTGAAAAAAGCATTTTCTAAATCTGATTTGAAACTTTTTACAATATCGCTTAAATATAAGATACATTGATGTAATTCAATAACTTATATTTACTGAAAAAGGAGAATTTCTTTGTTTGGATTAAATATAATAAGTAGTAATGTTAAATATTTCTTTCAAGTTTATCTTTCTTTTGAATTTAAATTTTAATTTATATCTAAGGCTAAAAAAAAATAAGAAAAAGAAACTTAGTTGAATAAAATATTGTTTTTGTTTGCTGAAACATACATCTTGAGACGTAAGTTTGATTTTAAGACGTATTTTTGGTGGTATGTTTTCAATCCGCGAATATAGAGTATACAAAATTCAATGTGTTATGGAAATTCTTTGATTTAAAACAATTTTTCAATACGTGTTTTATAAATATTTCTTTAAATACGTTTTGTACCTTGCAGGAGGACAAATTGTTGGAGGCCCAGTTCCCCAGCCAGGTAAAACTGTTTAAAATATCAAATATCTAAATTTTTTTAATACCATTTTTTTTTTATAAAATACATTGCTTTAATTTAATAATGTATACATAATACCAAAAAAAAAAATGTTCAGATTGAAACATAATAGTCAGTAATATTAAATAATTCTTTCAAATTTATCTTTATTTTCACTTTAAATTTTATTTTATATCTAAGGCGAAAACAAAACTAGACTATAACGTTTTCTAAATCTGATTTAAAACTTTTTTTTTAACATACCTTTTGAGACGTAAACGTGATTTTATGACTTACATTTTATCTTATGTTTTCATTACGAGGGTATATATTATACAAATGAGAACTTTTTATAGAATGTGTTACATGAATAAAATCTTTCAGAAAACGCGTACTGTATATGTGTAGGATATTCTTTTGTGATGAAACCATTGACAATAGATTATTATAACCTCAAGGAACTATATAATGACAATATATTATCAAAATCTCGAGATATTAACAGTCTCACGAGGAATAATAATAGGATATTGAAATTGAGTTACAGAAGTAAAGGTAAAAGCATCATTAGGTATTTTCTGAATAAATTGCGAAAAAGCGATTTGATTGAACTATGCCAAGAATGTGAAATAAACTAGCCAGAAAAAGTCTCTTTTGTCTTTTGATAATCGAAGCGATAAAAGAATGGGAAAACTATGATGAAGATTTTATAAAAGACTGACTTGAGGTAATATTATCAAACAGCAAAGGGCAGAAAAAAATGGAAGCGGAGGGAAGAAGATTAATACTTGAAGCGCAAATAGGGAAGGAAAAGATAAGATAAGAGCGTAAATACAGATGGAAGAAAAACAATTGCATATGGAAGCAGAAAAAAGAAGATTACAGATTGAAAGGAATTTGAACTTAGAAAAATAACAATGCAAGCCGAGATGAATACCGAGATGAATATATGATGTGGAAATGACGACGCCAAGAGCAAGAACAGGTAAAAATTTTGATTTACTGAAATTACATAGTCGTTTTGATAGTGCTAGTGGTAATATATATATATGTAATAGCAGGAGACTTGGCGTTGGAATATTAAAACAGGAATAAACTACTACGTCAGAAACGCCAAAGAAAAATTATTGAGGTGCATACAGCTGTTTCGGTAGCCTAAAGCGTACCGTCTTCTGCAAAAAGAATTCTGAATCTGGAGAAGTACTGGTATATATAGGAGAGGGACCGGATTTAGTTCAACAAATAGGATTACGGAAGAGGTGGGGAGTGTGGCCAATAGGAATTAAGGAATGTGTAGCTGTGTAAACAGTAGAAAAATTAAGGAAATGTGGACTGAATGTAAAATTTCCAACAATTCGACAAATAGGGAACAGCGAAATCACAATTTACAAGGTTTTTAAATTTTTTATAAATATGAAAAGCTTCAAAGAAATCGAGTTCATGAATGGATTTAGGTCTGCAAATTATTTGTCCACATTTCCTTAATTTTTCTACTGTTTACACAGCTACACATTCCTTAATTCCTATTGGCCACACTCCCCACCTCTTCCGTAATCCTATTGGTTGAACTAAATCCGGTCCCTCTCCTATATATACGAGTACTTCTCCAGATTCAGAATTCTTTTTGCACTGAAGACGGTACGCTTTAGGCTACTGAAACAGCTGTATGCACCTCAATAATTTTTCTTTGGCGTTTCTGACGTAGTAGTTTATTCCTGTTTTAATATATATATGTTTTTAACATTGTATGAAAGTCAGGTGTATCAGATGCAAATAGAAAACGAAGAAAGGCTGTCATATTTATTAAGCTTATTACCATTAGCAATAGCTAATATAATTACGAGAGAAAAAGAGCCAGAAATAAATAATTACGAGTATGTAAAGAATTTATTATTGAAAAGGTTCAAAATGTCACCGGAAGAATTTAGACAGAAGTTTATGACTCTTAAAAACATCCAGCGGACAGATGGCGCGATTTTGGTCACAAATTGAAAACATACTTTACGAATGGGTAAGAGGAATGATTGTTACAAGTATGAAAGGATTAACAGAATTATTAATTGCAGATCAAATTAAGTGAACGATACCGCTAGAAATAAGGGAGAGATTATAGAAGAATTGCCTAGAATTAAAGAAGTAGATATACTGGTTGAAAAAGTAGATGATTTGTATACGGCGCTTAGAGAGTGTAAAACCACCAAGTTGTAAAAGCCGCAAAATGGCGCAAGTAAAGATGAAAAAGATTACAAATGAAAATATAATATTATAAATAGAAATAATATAAGACGGGGTGAAAAAACTATTGATTCGAAAGTGATTTGTTATTTTTACAAACTGCTAGGCCATATAGCAGCCAATTGTATAAATAAAAGCCGAACAAATAATCAAGCGTATCATCATAACCCGATTACAAAAGTAAATGAAAATGGTGCACAGCGAAGAAATGTTATGAATTTATCCAGAATGGAAGAACAGATAAAATAAAAAATATGTATGGTCACCTTAAATGAGAAGCTCACAAAAATAATCATTGATACGGTGAATGATGTCAGTTTAATAAATGAAGAATTTTACAACGAAATTGGCGCACCTGAATTATCCCAAGAAAGTATGTGTATGTTGACGGGAATTGGTGGAAAAGAAATGACGCCAATAGGTTTCTTTAAGCATGAAATACAAGTAGATGGCATGAAGTTAACGGATGATTTTCAAGCAGTGCCAAATCTAGACTGTGATTTGTTAGTTGGTGCAAATGCGATATCCGGATACAATTTAATAGTTACAGAAGATGGCGTAAAAATAAAATATTTCACCAAGGAGGAAATCATCAAAGGTCAAACGACTGTATATTACAGATATATTAATGCACTGAAGAATTCTAAAGAAAATTAAAAAAGATATAGCCAACGAAAAAATTGAAAATACCGCAACGAAAATAACAGAAATATCTCGTGAGGCAGCATCAAATATAAATAATAATGCAAAATTTAATATCTAAAACGAAGTATTTAGATTTAAACAAATAGGTGGGCCAAGCGAAAATTTTGAAGAACGTGCGTGCAAAAAAGCAAATAAAGAAATAAATACTGAGTTTAATACAAATAACGAGTCAAATAATTTTTTGAATAAGATGACAGACCTAATAGATGAATATGCAAATGTGGACGTGTGTCACACTCAAAAGAAAGAATACAGAATTAGTAAAGAGTTTTAGGCCCAATAAAACAAAAGATACTGGATTAAAAATGAAGATTATATTAACGGATGAAATACCTGTTTTTCAACAACCCAGAAGATTTCCACTTGTCGAACAAAAAATGATTGAAAAACAAGTACAAGTGTGGTTGAACGATGGAATAATTCGACAGTTTTTCCGATTACACTGCACCAATAGTGTTGAGTAAGAAAAAAGATGGATCATATCGGTTGTACATAGATTACAGGAAAATCAATAGAAAAATAATAAAAGACCGGTATCCCCTACCATTAATAGAAGAAGTGTTAGATAAATTAGAAGGAGCAAACGTATTTACAACGCTAGATCTGAAGAATGAATTCTTTCATGTAGAAACTGAGGAATCGAGTCGTAAATATACAGCTTTTATCACGCATGAAGGAGAGTACGAGTTTTTAATATGTCCTTTCGGTTTATGTATTTCAAGTAATCAATTTCAAAGCTTTGTAAATACAGTGTTCAGAGATCTCTTAAATGATGGTACAATCGTAATATATATGGATGATTTTGTAATACCATCACAAAGTGAAGAAGAAGGAATTGAAAAACTGGAACGAGTATTTAAGGTAGCATCAGAATATGGGTTAGAAATAAATTTGAAGAATGTCAATTTTTAAAACGTAAATTAGAATTCTTAGGATATATCATTGAAAATGGGAAAATAAAACCGTCGGAAACTAAAACATTAGCGGTTCAGAAATTTCCTGAACCACAAAATGCTAAACAGATACATTAATTTCTGGAACTAACAGGATATTATCTTAAATTTGTGCCAAACAATGCTGAAATAGCTAAACCATTAAGTGATTTGCTGGAAAAGATAAACATTTCAAATTTGGTCTTGAACAACGAGACGCATTTAACAAGTAAGCTAATACTGTCGGAAGAACCAGTATTACATCTTTTTAAGCCTGGATAGAAACTTGAATTGCACACAGACGCGAGTAGTCACGGATTTGGTGCGCTGCTATTGCAGAAAGCAGAGGACGGACAACTCCATCCAATTCAATACGTGAGTAGAAAGACCAGCACTCAACAAGAAAAATATTGTAGTTACGAGCTCGAGATGTTAGCAGTGATAAAAGCATTGAAAAACTTTAGAAGTTATCTGATGGGACGTAAATTTAAAATAATAACGGATTGTTCGGCATTTCAAAAGACCCTTGATAAAAAAGATTTAGCGCCGAAGGTCGCAAAGTGGGCTCTATTCATCGAAGATTTCGAATATGAAATCAAACATAAACATATACAAACCACTAAAATGAAACACGTAGATGCTTTGAGTAGAAATGTTGGTGAAAAGCAATCAATGGTGATAATTACCAGATCACAACAAAATATTACATCAAAAATAATGCTGTAGAAGATAAAAGTGATCTTACACAAGATATTAAGAAGTTAATTGCAAACAATAAAGTTAGAGAATGTGTTATCCGAAATGGAGTGTTATATAAATATCACGAAGGTAGAGTATTGTTGGTAGTTCCAGAAGAGATGCAAAGGGAAATAATAAAGAGGTGCATAACAGAGGTCACCTCGCAGCTGAAAAAAAAGAAGAAATAATAAAACAAGAGTTTTATATTCCAACATTAGCTCATCAGGTAACGGTAGTTGCTCATTGTGTTAAATGATATTATATGATAAGAAATGAAGAAAAGCTGAAGATTTATGAACCCAATTCCAAAAGAGGATAAGCCTTTGAATACGTATCATATTGATCATATTGGCCCATTAGTAGCTACAAATAAACAATATCATTGCATCTTTACGGTAGTAGATACTTTTACCAAGTTCGCACGGTTCTACCCAGTAAAGTCAGTGACAACAAGGAAAGTCATTGAAAAGTTATCGTTGCAGTAAACAATATTTGGAAATCCTAGTAGAACAATATCGGGCCGAGGTACAGCATTCACCTCAAAGGAATTTATAGAGTACTGTGATCACCAAGGAATAGAACACGTTGAAATAACAACAGGGTTATCTAGAAGAAACGGTCAATTTGAAAGAATTTACAGAATTTTAATTCCAGTTTTCTCTAAATTAAGCGAGGGGAACGAAAAGAAATGGTATAAATACGTGCCTAAACTTCAGACAATAATAAATAGTACTGTTACCAGAAGTACTAAACATAGTCTTTTTGAATTAATGATAGGAGTGAAGATGAGAGATGAGGACATGCAGAACATTCGAGAATTATTAGAAGTCGAATATAAAAAGCATGTCATAGAAATGAGAGAAAGTTTGAGGGAAGAAGCGAAAAGAGATATTCTAAAAATACAAGAGGAAAATGCGAAAAAGTTCAATAAGAAGAGAAAGGACCCAAGTTGGAGACCAGGAAGCGATACAAAGAACCTAGTATGGAACAGGCATGAAACTATGAGAGAAATAAATATAAAGTTACCAATAAGTCCATATAAAGTTACCAATGTGAAAGCAAATAAACGATTTGATGTGAAGAAAGTTGGGGATCACGAAAGCCCAAGCCAAACATCTTCATCTGCCGAATATATGAAACCATGGCCTATAAATTAAATATGGCGAATTAAGTAGTATATTACACAAAAAGAGTGTGCTGTGTTTGGAATTCTATACAAAGTGTGCAAATTTAAATATATTTGGTGACATGATCAGAATTTCAATATCATTTCCGTTGGATTCACCGGACTGTCAGGATGACCGACAGAAGGATATTTTTTTTTATATAATTAAACCACTGTCAATAAATTATCCTAAACTCAGGGAACTATATAATGGCATTATATTATGAAAATCTCGAGATACTAACAGTCTCACGAGTAATTTAAAAAGTAAACTTATTAGCAATTCTATGAATTTTGCTATAGAAGAATGTAGTAAAATAAAAATATAACGTATTTATTATTTAAATTCTATGTGAATAAAAAGTGCTATTGGAGCAAGGTAATAAGTAGGTTTCTTAAGATAAGTAAATCCTACATATATTTCTAAAATATATTTTGTATCTTGCAGGAGGAAAAATTGTAGGAGGCCCAGTACCACAGCCAGATAAAACTGTTTAAAATATCATGTATCTGAATTTTTACAATATCGCTTAGTTACAAGATACATTGCTATAATTTAATAATTTATATATACTAAAATAAGAAATTTTTTTGTTTAAATTATAATATAATAATCAGTAATACTAAATATTTCTTTAAATTTATCTTTCTTTTCAATTTAAATTTTAATTTATATCTAAAGCGAGAAAACAGAAGTAGAAAAAAAAAAAAAACATTTTCTAAAACTAATATGAATCTTTTTTTAAACATACCTTTTGGGACGTAAATGGGATTTTATGACTTAAATTTGAATTTATGCTTTCATTACGAGGATATAGTGTATACAAAAGAGAACATATCATTGAAATTCTTACATAAATAACAATTTTTCAACAAACGTGTACAATATCTTTTCGAAAAATATACTTTGTATCTTGCAGGAGGGCCAGTATCACAGCCAGGTAAAACTGTTTAAAATAATAAATATCTGAATTTTTCCATATCACTTAATTTTATGATACAATGCTGTAATTTATTATATTATATAATATATATATATATATATATATATATATTTGTTCAAATTAAAAAATTATAATCAGTAATAGTACTAAATATTTCTTTTAAATTTATCTTTTCTTTGAATTTAAATACTAATTCATATCTAAGGCTAAGGGAAAAAAGAACAGAAAAAAAATTTAGTTAAAAAAAACTTTTTTTTTTTTTATTAACATTTCTCTAGAGACATAAACTTGATATTAAGACTTAAGCATGGTGTTATGTTTTCATTCTGAGTACGCGTACAGTATACAAAAGAGAATCTGTTATAGAAATTTTTATATTTATAATAATTTTTCAACAAACATATGCTATAAATGTTTCATAAAATACGTTTTGTATCTTGCAGGAGGACAAATTGTAGGAGGCCCAACACCACAGCCAGGTAAAACTGTTTAAAATATTACATATCTAAACTTTTTCAATACCATTTAATTATAAGATAGTTGTTGTAATTTAGCAATCTGTATATATATATAAATTACGTGTCACGATGTTTGTCCGGGGTAAACTCCTAAACTAAGGAACCGATTTTAATGAAATTTTGCACACTGTGTGCAGTTTGGTCCAACTTGAGAGATAGGATAGTTTTTATCTCAGTTTATTGTCACAATATTGTTTTATTGCAATTATTTGTTAATTATAGACCTTTATTAAAGTTGCTCCAAAATATCTGTGAGTTCCATTAATTTAATTGTTGCCAAAAAAAAAAAAAAATACGAGTTCATTTTCTTTCGACATAAAAATAAATACATTTAATCAAACGTGAACGTTAAAAAATTATAAACAGTTAAATTATGCATCTCACGAAAATTGACGTCATAATCAATTTAAAGATTTTATACACATTGATAAAGTGCTAATGTAGTTCTATCATAGATATAGTAATATATATAGATCTCTCATCCCCATGTTATCGTACAAAGATTTTTGATGCCGAAAAAAAAAAAAAAAAAAAAAAAAAAGTTTTGGAAACAGCCATTAAGTGGTATTGAAAAAAAAAAAAAAAAGAAAGAAAGAAATATGAATTTGAAACTGTATCTGGAGTCTTCCATTCCCCTTTAGCAAATAAATTATTCATAAATTTTATTTGCTAAAATATTAGTATGTATTCCCGTGTGTATTCACTCGGGGAAAGACGGCCATATTTTGGTAAAAACGTCATCTTTTCCCAAATAAAAAGGAATAACTTTTTTCTCCCCAATGATCACTCTATTCTATATATGCTATACTATATCTATGAGTTCTATACGCAAGCGAAGTGTGACTCGCTGACCGTCTGTGCAGCCAAGAAAAAGATTTCCTATGTTAATTGCCCACTGGATTTTTTGTAAGAAATTATTAAAAATCGAGGAAATTTATTTCCCGATTTTAATCCTTATATTTGGGTATAGATATGTATTAGTTATCGCGGTTGTTAGATTGAATTATTTTGCTGTCAAATTGACAAAATTTTAATTTTAAATTTCAAACTGTGTCGCCCTTGGCTTTTTTTATTATTATTATTATTATTTGGCGATCAAAAGCGTAACACGAAAATATACATGCCAGATGTATGCATTGTACGAAATGTAATATGTATTATTCATTGTACGTATGTATGACATGTAATATGTATTGTACGAAATATTGTTTCATATTATTCATTACTCTTTTAATATAAGTTGTTAAAATAACCATGATTTTTGAAAGGAATTAAATATTTTCGCCAGATAATTTGGCGATATTCTTTTTTTTTCGCCAAGGATGACAGAAATGAAATCTATTCCGCTGCAAAATATTAGTATATTACATCAGATATTTTATTTAGACATTTGAAAACAAATTTGACTTCAAACTATGATAGAATATTTATCATTTTCCTTTTAATTAGTATATTATTAGTATATTAAAATTTAAAAGCATGGTATATAAAAAGTTTTTTTTTTTTTTTAAATCTTATAATTATTCTTATCTTAATCCTCAATGTTTCCCATCTTTATTAACTTGAATTTACTATTAAAATTTTAACATACTCATCACTTCGTTAAAATACACTAAACTTTTCCAAAATCTTTTTCTATTTAAAATGATACATGTATTTACTTTAAATGTCCAATATTTCATAAGATTTCCAATTTTAAAGTTTTAAAATATTTATCAAATTTACTTATTTTTCTGGTTTAGACTTATTGTTTTCCTTTTTATAACTACAGCTGTTGCCCTTTTTAAAATATTTAAAATGATGAGGTCATTTTATAGTAAAATTATCCATTATAGCACATATTATATTTCACTCCTCCATAAAAATTGATTTTAAAATCGTCTGTTTCTTTTATACTTTTATTTTAATAGAATTTTAATAGAATTTAATTTATATATTAGAGTAGTATATGTGTGATGAACTATCGGACAGTTTTCGCTGGCTGGAAGTATCGGACAGTCTTCGCTGGCTGGAGTGTTTCCAGTGGCTGGAGTGGCTGGCAAGTTTCCAGAAACAGAGTAGGAAGTGAAACGCGTCTTTGTTTATGTTTTTTATGCGCGTGGTTGTGTGTGTGTGTTGAAATGTTTTTTTTTTATTTTGAGAATCTAATGAAACCTTGCGATGAATACACACATGCACACACACACAATAGATGTCGCTTTCTAATTTGAATTTAGTTTTGAATGAATAAATAGAAAGATGACAAGGAATTTTTTTCTTTTGCGTTTTTATTTTATATCGATATTGTACGAAATATAGTTAAATAAGTCTAGAGATTTTTTTTTTTTTTTTTTTTTTGTTGTTGTTGACTTTTGCGATGTTTTTTGAATTAAAACATCCTTCTACCTGTCTAATTGTAGGACCGACTCAAGTTGGTAAATCATTTCTTGTTCGTCAAATGATTCGACAGAATATTTATGGTTCTAAAATTAAACGAGTAAAATGGTGCTATTTATATCCACCTAAATGGATGCATGAAGAACCTGATATAGACTTTGTATGTGGTTTACCTAAGACATTTGAAACTGATGATCTCATAATATTAGATGATCATATGCATCGATTAAATGAAAAAATCGCAGAGATTTTTACAGTTGTTTCTCATCAGTGTAACATCAGTGTCATTTTATTATTGCAAAATTTGTTTCCGCGAGTTTCAGTAATGCGAGATATTAGTTTAAATTCTCATTATATTATTTTATTTAAAAATTCTAGAGATGTGGCTCAGTTTCATTATTTTGGACGTCAGTTATGTCCGGAAAATACCAAATATTTTCTCGATGCTTATATAAAAGCAACAAAAAACCAATTTTCATATTTAGTTGTGGACTTGCATCCTCAGACAAAAGAAGAATACCGTTTACGCGGAAACCTTTTTCCTACAGACGAAGGGATTTACTGGTTATATTTACCAAAATGAAAAATTTAAAAAAAAATCATTACTTTCTACATATGTTGGCGAGAGCTCCGCCACTACAAAAACGAGCTCTTTTGCGCACAGCGAGTAATTCTCAAGTATCTGCATTGTGTGAAATTTGTTTGAACATTTTGGCGGGACATCTCCCGGTAAATATAAAAAGGCTGAAAAAATATAAGGATACTATAAGAAAACTTTCCAAACGATCGATAAGTGTTCGTAAGAAAAAGGCTCTTTTAGTGAATCAGTCTGGTGGATTCTTACCTGTTCTCGCTCCTGCAATACTATCAGCTTTAGCAGGTTTAGTTGGTAGAGTAATTGGTGATAAAATTATAAAAAAATAGAACTATTATTTTTATTTTTCCCCCCATATTGAATTATGGCAAGAAGAGTGGCACTCATCCCAGAAGAATTGATTTCTTCACACCAGTATCAAAATCCCGAATTAAGGCTGGAAGATGAAATTATTGCGTTATTAGATCGTAAAAAAATTCCTGATGATATGAAAGCAAAGCTTTTAGGACAACTAATCATGCGATATCAAAAAACTGTTCACACCCCTCCAGAACCAATACCTGTGACTGTTCAAAATAATCAAATTTCTGAAAATGATAATTGGGAGCAAACTGTTAAAAATTCTGATGAAATTTTTGAAAGTTCGGACAAATATGATAACATAATGAAGGACATAATGATATCAACTCCCACCAGATTCAAAAAATTTGTACCGATGATTGTCGAAAAATTGAAAACGAGAAATTATTTTTGGAATTCTGAAGGAGAAATGACACTGGGAAATAAATCTGTAAAAGGTTCAAGCGTGATTGATTTTTTTACTTATTTGTTTCGAAATAGTAAATCTCTAGTAGAACCAAACCATTTTGATTTGTTTTTAAAAGCAATGTCGGAAATAAATATACCGAGAACATGGATTGCTAATAAGTCTGCTTTATCCAAATTACAAGGGAAAATCCCTTATATAAAGTCCGACGAGGATGATTTTCTCTCGGAAAGTATTTCAAGTCCATATAACAAAGACGAAGTTTTTTCGAGTGTTAAACGTGATTCAAAACTCAGGAAAAGCAGAAGTCATTCTTTGTTTCCAACAAAATCAACTGATTTAAAGGAATGGAGGCGATCGAGAAGCCATTCTCCGATGAAGAAGTGGCTAGAGTATTAGAAAAATACTATTATGACATAAAAAATCCAGCCTCCTTTGGCGGCATCTTAAAACTGTCAAAAGCGACTGGTTTACCAGCAGAAAAAATTAAAGGATGGTTAATGACTCAAGATACTTATACTTTACATAAACCAACGAAGTATAAGTATAAACGTCGAAAAGTTTTGTCGTATGGTATAGGGGAACTCATAGAATGTGATTTAGCGGATATGTCAAAATTGTCGAGATATAACAAAGGAATGAAGTATTTGCTGACTGCGATAGATGTTTTTTCTAAATATGCATACGCAATTCCGATTAAAAATAAAACTTCTGATGCTGTTGTCAAAGCCTTAAAAAAACTCTTATTTCAATTAAAACAACCGCCGCATCTAATTCATTCAGATCGAGGAAAAGAGTTCTATAACAGTAAGGTACAAGCATTATTTAAAAAATACAAAATAAGACATTATTCTTCTCAAAGTGAACACAAAGCTTCAGTCGTTGAACGTTTTAATCGAACTTTAAAATCAAAATTATATCGTATTTTTACCTACAGAAATTCATATAAATACATCGATATTTTAGATTCTGTTTTAAAAAGCTATAATTCCACGAAACACAGCAGTACAGGACTGGCTCCCGCTGAGGTCACACCGGAATTGGAACCTTTTGTTTTTCAAAAGTTATATGGTTATAAGAAAGAAAAAGACTTTAAATTTAACATCAACGATCAAGTTAGAATATCGAAGGCGAAAAAAATATTCCAAAAAGGTTATTTACCAAACTGGACCGAAGAAATTTTTATCATTCACGAGCGGTATCCTACAAACCCTCCTACATATGTGTTAAGAGACCTAAAGGAGGAAATTTTAAAAGGTAGATTTTATGAGGAAGAAATTCAGAAAGTGATAAAAGATTCAAATGACTATTGGAGAATAGAAAAAATTTTAAAAACGAGAGGAAAGGGAAAAAATAAAGAGTATTTTGTTAAATGGTCTGGGCATGACAATCGTTTTAATTCGTGGGTAAAATCATCATGGATCAAATCTTAGACGAATTTTATGTAATTCTTCCGAGCAACTCTAGTATGGATTATTTTCCAGAGAATACACCGTCTTCCTATCGCACAAAGTTATTTTCTCCGATTGCGTTATCTGGTGAATGGGAAGTAGCACTCACAGAGGTATTTATGCCTAGAAGTTGGTTCAATGTGGGACATCAGAATAATAGTTATTCGGTTACATTAGTAAAGGAGGAAATGTTGCCTACTGATGTGATGAAATATACCATAGAATTACCCGATAAAGTGGGAGAAAATATAGAAGAATTTTGGACAATGATTAATAAAGAAATTGAGAAAAAAATAAACACCGAATCATCATCTGTAAAGTTTATAGTACAGGATAATGGTTCCGCATTACGCATTGAAATAAATCACGGATATGAATTAAGGATTGAAAAAGATTCCGGCTCAAAACTATTATACATGTTACATTTACCGATTGAGAATACTGTTATTAACACTTCGAACGTTTATAAATTTAGACCATCTCAACAAAGTTTAACTTCGCATAGTTTTACTATAATGAATAAAAATCCCCAGAGTATAACTAAACACATGTTAACATTTAACCGCTTAAAACCGAGAAAATTCAAGGATGAAAATGAAGATGTTTTCAAAATTTTAAATGCTAATATTGAACTTTTTGGATTGCAAGATTACTTAATTTTCGATTATCGACCCACTAAAAATGAAGTGGAAATCAAAATATCGGAAAATGCTGTACTACATTTTTCAAGAGGAAAATCCGATTCTTTAATGTAAAATTGTTCATTGACTGGTTCACATAAATACAAAGTGAATCCTTTACTTCCAATAATACCTGGAGAAAACATTATATTAGAAATTAAAGAGTATTACACGATAAAAAAGCTTGTGAGTTATACAGAAAATTTGACAATTAATGTGGGAATGTATAAAACAGCAAAAAGATTATTTGAAGAATTTAAATATGTAAAATTGGAACAGCAACCCGATTTAAAAGTTCGGTTGGAGGTGCCAAAAAACCATGAAATTTCTTTTAGCAAAGGATTAGCAGACATGTTAGGTTTTATCAGTACTGGAACATTTAAAACTGGAAGTTACACGAGTAATTATGCGCTGGAGATTGACGGTGGTATTACGGAAATATTTTTATATACAGATATCATTGTTTCTCATTATGTAGGAGACACTGTTGCACCACTTTTACGTGCAATACCTACTGTCAATGAGAAACAAGATCAAATTGTGAATCATTATGACGCTCCTTTATATTTTCCACTTCGTAAAAATTTCATTGAAACAATAGAAATCGAACTTAAATCTAGTTCTGGAGACAACATCACTTTTACAGGAGGAAAGACACTAGCAGTGTTATCTTTCCGTCGGAAAAAACTATAAAAAGCATTGAAATCCAGTTTAAATCTTTATTCTTGCAAATATGCATCTCAACGTAAAAGACTGCGAGGCCTACTACTGTTCCCAGGTGGGAGGAGGAAATGGTCCTTATTTTCACGGTGTTTTACACCAAAGAGGATATGGTTTCTTCGGAGATTTGCGTAGATACCTCCAACCGATTGCAATAAAAGCAACAACTTATTTAGGAAAGCATTTGTTGAATACTGGTAAAAATGTAATTAGTGATGTTGCTTCCGGAGTGTCTTTTAGAGATTCTACCCGTAGCAGATTGCGTGAAACATCCTCTAAACTTAAAAAAGACTTGATTGATAAATTACACCAACATGGTAGTGGTAAAAAAAGTATAAAAAGAAAACGCAAAAGACAAGTCAATCATTCACAAAGGAAACGCTGCAAGTTGGCGCGGCGTGATATTTTTTCATAATGGGTGATAACAAAAGCATGGCATTTCTTAAAAGTGAATTAGATTTATTTAATAACGCTGCTATTCAGTTGGCGATTGATTCATCTACATTTTTGGAGGTGCATCCAGTAGCTTCGCTCTCAGAAAAAACACCTATAGAATTTTACATTAGTGGTAACGGCGAACACTATTTAGATTTGTCACACACAATTTTGCAGCTTCAAGTAAAAATTTAAAAAAAAAATGGTGCTGATTTGGATGACGCAGACCATGTTGCACCGATTAATTATTTTTTAAACACGTTATTTTCAGAATGTGCTGTATTTTTGAATGATAAGCAAATAGCTTCACAAGCAAACTATGCATATCGAGCATTTATCGAAAGTTTGCTCTTTTCGTCAAAGAGCTCGCAGGAAACAATGTATGGAGCTTCATTATTTTTTAAAGACACGGCTGGATATCATGATAATTTAACTTCATCTGTGGGTGCGGGTGCACAAGCCCAAGTTACACTTTCAAAGAACATCGGATATAAATCTAGATATGATGCTTGTAAAACCAGCAAATTGATGGATCTTATTGGTCCTTTACATTTTGATCTGGCGACCCAACCAAAACTTTTAATTAATGGCGTAAATATTCGCATAAAATTAGAGAGAAATAAAGATATATTTTCTCTCATGTCCAATGATGATAATTACAAAATTATTATACAAACAGCAAGCCTCTATGTTAGGAAAGTGTCTGTAGCACCATCTATTATGATTGCTCACGAAAAAGCACTGGAAAAAGGTGTTATTAAAATGCCTATACGAAGAATCGAGGTCAAATCTTTTTCATTATCTTCAGGATTACAATCGATAACAATAGCAAATGCTTTTATTGGACAATTACCGACACGAATAATACTGGGATTCGTATCGAACCAAGCATACAATGGAAATTCAAAGAAAAACCCGTTTAATTTTTCTCATTATAATTTAAATTATTTGACTATTTTAAATGATGGAGTGATGATACCTTCAAAACCATTTCAACCTAATTTCGAAAATGATCTATATGCGAGATGTTATTTAAGTCTTTTTACGGATTTGAATAGGTATCATAATTATCAAAATGTGAATATTAATTATGATGAATATAAACAGGGTTACACCTTATATGCTATTGACCTCACGCCAGATCTTGCAGCTAATGAAAGCCATATTAGCATCACCAAAACTGGAAATATCGCATTAGATATTAAGTTTGCATCGGCTCTAGCCGAAACTGTCACACTTGTTGCTTATACAGAGTACCGAAATACGATCGAAATAGATAAATCGCGAACTGTTTTAACTGATTATTAACTATTAAAGATTAAAAAAAGTATATGGATACCATAAGCCTTTGTCGCTTAGCTTGTAGCGATCGACATTTAAAAAAAGAATTCTGTGGAGTGTTTTCTTCTGATACTCTGCCGAAGAGAAAGGGACGTTTCAACGCATTTATTGTGAATTTAGATTGAAAGTTTTTGCCTGGGAGTCATTGGATTTCTATATATTTTTCTGAAAACACCGCTCACTATTTTGACAGTTATGGTTTACCCCCAAGAAACAGACATATGATACGTTTCATGAAAAAAAACAGCAGTGCAATTAGATACAATAATTGCTGTTTCCAAGACGATCTATCCACCACCTGTGGGTTTTTCTGTCTTTATTTTCTCTATCAAAGTGTGAGAAAAAAAGATTTAAAAAATTTACATCCTCGAAACAGGAAGTACAATGAACTTTTTATTAAAAATTTCGTCAAAACAAAATTTTATTTGTCGCCGTGTTGTCACGTGTTTCATTTAAAGAAGCAGACCTGCCTTGCTTTAATTAATATGAAACCCAGTTGAGTAATTCAATAGATGAATCACATCGGCTTAATATGGAACGTTATGGATTTTTCCTGTCTGATTCTGAGCACGAAAACGGACCTTTTACCTATCTTCACGGTATGCTTTTTGAACAAGTACACCAGTGTCTCCGAAAAGCTAGAGATTTGAAAACTTCTGATGAAAAAAAAGTTTATTTTAAGATATTGAACAATTCAGAAATTATAAAATATATTCATATGAAGAAAACAAACAAGAAGTTTGGTTATTTATTTCTATTGTCTAATACTTTAGGCGATATGTTATTTACACATTCATTTTCACCCAAACTTTATGACGATATTTTAGATTGTGTGCTGGACGGAAAATCTTACCACGAGCAAACTGATGAAATTAATGACGAACAGTTAAAAAACATCAAAATTGGATACTTTATTGTTTTAGCGGACGACGAAATTGTATATGAGCTGCATACATTTTCTTGAAAATGGATTTGTTTGTTTCTTTAGTGGAATGTTGTACTTTTATTTTAATGAAATAATTGTTATTTATAAAAATATTTTTTATGTATAAGAGTAAAACATAAAAATAAATAAATGTATTTTTTACTCACTTTTTTCCTGTATTTCTTCTTCTGCTTCTTTTGTTTATTTTCTATACTTCACAGTAGGAATTGAGTTGTAGATCTATGTTTTTCCCTGTCTATCTCTATCCAACAGTTAACTTCTGAGACAGGAAAATGATATAATTTTTACATTTCTCCTAATCCCAGAAAAACTATTGGCCTGTTCGGCCCTTCTTTATTTTACATACAAAGAAAAAAAGGTTACAATATATATGAAACATACAAAAGGAGATATAAAATGACATTTTGCATATATAAAAAATCATAAAAATTCACAAAAGTTCATGATTGCTACATTAATAATATCAAAAATATATTTATACAAAAAGCACACGAACACGTTAATTGACTTTTTTTTTTTTTTTATAAACATTATATCAAAAGTCATTCATATGATTAAAACATTAATAATAATAATAATAATAATAATAATAATAATAATTTGCACAAAAAGCAGTATAACGGAGTTAGATATTTATACTCAATATACATTATAGATAAAGAAATTTAAAAAAAAAAACTTTTTTTTTTTTTTTTTTTACAATAAATTGGAAACATCAATAATTTCGCTCATCATGAATTTGCTCATAAATCCTGATCCAAAACAACGCATACACCATATAAATTCATCATCATCATCATCTACTGGATAGTGGTATGGACAATTATGAGCCGATGGACCTAACATATCTTCACACACATCACAATCGGCTATTTGGAAAAGTGGTACTTGTTTACAATATTGACACCACATAGATAAAATATTTTCTCTTATCTTTGACATATCAAAGATGTATTGATGATGATATTCTCTAAAAATTCTACATTGATCTGGGTTATAATAATGGGGGAAAACAAGTATGTGCAATTTAAAACATTTAGTACACAAATGTATAGGACGTCTCACACTGCCATCATCAACTATAAAATTGATTTTAATGAAATGTGTTATAAAATATGTATAGTTCTTCAAACGTTCTTCACTCAGTGATTTTACCCAAACAACAAATTGTTTTGAATAAGTTTTGTCATATTTTAGATGTTCATGCAATCGTTCATCGTTCTCTTGGAGAAAGTCATCCTCATAATGCCAAGAAGGCATTTTGACAAAAGTTGATCCTAGTCTTACTAATTCATTGAATAAAGCTTTTGGTAAACACAATTTTGTGTTATCTATTTGATTCAAACAAAAATGATTTGACACAATCGATCGCATTGCAATGTATTTGAGTTTTTGAGGAAAAAACCCCATTTGCAAACAATTACTCATTTTAAACAATGTTTATGAATAACTATAAAAAGAAAGTCTTTGTTAAAAAAAATAAATAAATAAAAGTCAGGGGAAAAAACTTGATCCTTTTTTTTTTTTTACTTTTTTTTTTTTTCGCTGTTCCTCGTTTTTCCTCTTCGCAGGTGTTCAACAAATGTCCATAGGATCTAGAATCAATTGAATTATTTAATAAAAAACTTTTTAAAAGAAAGAAAGTTTTAAATTAAGAAACTTTTTTTTTTTTTAATTTAAACCGAATAAAATTTATATTTTAATCCAATAAAATTCTATTCTTTACTTTTCATTGTTCCTCATTTTCCTCTGCGTAGGTGTTCAAAAAATGACCATAAGATCTTGAATCAATTGAATTATTTAATAAGAATTTTTTGTCATAAAATGAGGACAAACTAATTTTATTTTGAGCAATTGTAAAAATTGTGTGATTCTTAGAAATGATTGAACATTGCTTATGACGAGTAAAAGTGTCATTTTTTAGAACATTTTTATATGCATCAAGGGTTAAATTTCTTAAAGAACTTTTTTTTATGCCTTTAGCTTTCATTTTTACACTATCCCCATAAGCCACTGAATAAAGTTTACATTTTAACCCAACAAATTCTTTTATAGGTAAACAATATTCATTTTTTAATTTACCAAGTTTTCCTTTATTTTTTGAATCAAACATATGATGATTTTCGTCGTAATTACTTAAATCTAAAATTTCATGAAAATACATTTTAAGATCATTGTATACATTTTCACATTTAACATTTAAAAAAAAACTATGTGTATCCATATAACACAATGTACAATTTTCATTATAAAATTTCTTAAAATAATCATAATACAAAGAATACATTTTAAGTTTTGAAAGTTCTAAAACAGTAAAACCCACGTAGATGGGTTTATCTACAACCAAATTCGTTTTTCTACATTTAAACAAAGTTAGAAAATCATTGACAATTTCAAAATATTCTAAACTTGGGCTTGCCAAATATTTTTTACACTGCTCTACATTAAAAGCTGCACGCAAGTTTATTCTCTTCCTGATATTCATACACGTTTTACCGTAAAAGCTGTTATTCATTTTCTTAAAAAATTTTTTTTCGAATTCGTTTGTTGCCTCTTTCCTTTTTTCATTATTGAAAGTTATATACTGCCTAAGCCAAGGTTTCTGCGAAAAAGCTAAAATTTTATGGATTTTTGTTATTTTCAAACCGTGTTCTACATAAAACTTTAGATTTAAATAATGGCAAATATAGTTTTTTTTTTCGAAAAAAATTTGGTGTCAACTTCTTACAAGGAAGGACATGTTTCAAATTTAGCGAATCGCACAATTTTTTAGCATGCGGAGACAACATGTCATATGTGATATTCAAGTGTTCAGGAGCCATTGGTAAATCGTCGTGAATATTATGCAATTCTCTTGGATAATCCAAATCAACTTCCAGGAAATATCCCACCGGTGAATTAGGTGTTGTTTCCAAAATATTAAAACTTTCAATTTCTGATATGGTGAGCCATCTAAAGTGACCGTAGGGCAAATTTTGAACCATGACAAAACCGTAAAGGTTATTTGCGTCAAGCGCTATAATATAACTATTTTCCATGTGAGGATTATAAGTTTCAGGAATGTATGGATCGTTGGCGATTGCATGCCTTTTCCCCAGAAAACAAATACCGCCTCTCATTTGACTTTCAATCCATATGTAATCATTCACGTCTTTAAATAACTGAAGTTCTATTTTAGTTAATTTTAAACCTGCATTCCATGTTAAATCTGCACTAGTGACAAAATGTACCGGATCAAGTTTATAATAATTCATGGCGGTACGTCGAAAGGAAGTAAACACTTCAGCTAACAAAACAACGTCACAATTTTGGTAAATTTCTAAATAATCAGAAAATTTTTTGCATCCAAAAGTTTTATATACAGCACAAGCATGCTCATACTCTTGATCGGATATATCACTCTCAGTAAGGCGATTGTAAAACGCACTTTTTGGTGGTAACCCTACTTCATCTAAAATCCGAAGTGAATCAAAATAGGAATATGGGAATATCCCTTTCCCCAATAACATTTTTCTATTTTTTTCATTTTGAAAAAACTGATTAAAAATTTTAAAATCATGATTTGATTTTATTAAATTTTCAACAAGCGATTCTAGGGAGGCGTCTAAAAACTGGAAGGAATCTAAAAACTTTATAGAATCTAACGTGAACATCGTGAACTTTTCTACATTGACAGGAATTATATAAACATTCCGAGCATAATTTTCAGGAATATGCTTTAAAATTAAATGATTGTCATAATTCTTACTATTATGAATTATGACAGGAAGAAAATAAGTCGCGCGCATGTTAAGATTGCAAGATTGGTGAGCTAAACCGCGAATATGACCATCCGACCAGTGGCAGTGATCTCTGGTTTTAATATCCCACACATCAAATTCTTTTCGACAAATATGGCAAATATTTTCGTTATAATCCTCCCTTAAATTTGTATTCATAGGTATGATTTTTTTCATTTTTTCTATTACTTTGATGTATACACTCTTTAACGTATTTAAAAATTTTGTTACAGCATTAACTCCGCAGAAAAATTCATGAAAAACAATTTTATCATTTATATCCAAAACAATAAGAGTATAACTACACGCGATGTGTTTTTCAAATGGACAAGTAAAACTTTTGTCGGCGTTTGGTAAAACGGTCGATATTTTAGAAGTAACACACTCGAAGTCGGCATAGGCCACAAACGGATGATAAAGCATTTTGGATATCGCATTAAATTTGAGAAAAAAGTTAGATGGAAGACTCAACTTTTGTGGTTTTTGCTTTTCACATAACTGAGTGTGAGAGATTAATGTAGATTTCCTCTGGAATCCGTTAAGACAGTTGCGACAAAAATAATAAATACCTTTTTTAAAATTTAAAAATTTGTTAAAATGAGTAATTAAGAAATAATGTTTTTCGTAATACAACAAATCAATAACAGGGTATTTAGATTTTAAAGTTTTACTTATGTATAAAGGGTAGACGTCATTTTCTTCGAATCCAAATATATTTATAGTTAAATTATTATTTTTTTCAAATTTATAGACATCGGAGAGTTTAACGGGGAAAGTTATATCTTTCGTGTTCAGATATTTGATATGTTTTTTATATTTGTTTGCTCTTTCTTTGTGAAATTTCGCGGGAAAAAGTTTAGCAACCACACAATAAAGAAAGCATTTGTTGTCATGGCATCGAATATTTAACAACGATTTTTTGTGTTTTAATCTGTTAGGGAGATTTATTGCATGACTGCATCCTCCTCTAAATTCCCTATAATTTCCCAAATGAATGTCGATATATTCTATATTTTTTATAACCCACCCACTCCCATTACGTACAAAAGAATCAATTGATTCAAAGATTTTTCTAAACGCGTTATCTATTTTAGAATAGATAGTAAGAGGGGATAAAATTCTTTCTGCTTTAGAGCAGAAATAAAACTGTTTTTCTTCTAAGATATCACCATGTATAATTTTTTGGAAAGTAATGCAAATACATATTAAAAGCCGCAATCTTAACAAATTAGCCCTGTTAATTTCATTGAAAATTATGTCCCTCGAATCATTGAACAACCTTTCTGGGTCAGTGTAATTTGTCGCAACTGCACGCAAAGTGCGTACAAAACCATGATAAGCTTGTGCTCTTTCTTGAAATTGCAGCATAATTTCTTTTTAATTATATAAAAACCGAGGACATTTAGTGTGTATATTCAAACATATTTTACACAAAACCCCCTTTTACATGAATCTGCAGTATAATTTCTTTTTTAATTCTGTAAGCAACATAAAATGTTATTAAAAAACTTTACTTTTAATTAAAAATTAAAATAAAAAAAATACATATAAACTATTTTCCGTTTTTATCATTATATATTATAAGAGAGGTGACAGAAAAAACCATTACGTTATAAAACCTCAATTATAAAAAATATATGTATTAATAATAATAATAATAATAATAATAATAATAATAATAATAATAATTTTTCTCAAAATTATTGAAAATTGTAGAACACATCATAACTATTGAAAAAAATTTTTTTGCACTAAAAAAATAGACATAATTTCTTTAAAAAAATATCAATACATATAAAAGTTAAAATATGAAAGTTTTTTATATCATTTAATTTTAGAGAAAAAAGTCTTTTTTTAAATTTCTCACTCTATAAGCTTTACAATAAGCAATTAATATGTATAATAGCATGTTTCATTTATTTTTTGGCAATATGCTTACTAAGTGCACCACAGGCAATTTTTAAATTATTTAATAAATTTAGCGGCATGTTAAACCGGTTCTTGGGTTCCTTGGTGTCCGGATTAATTCTTGAGAATCCGATATAATATGAGTTGTGAAACTCTTTAAGTTCCACAATTGTGTTTTTTCCCAGATTTACAGAAAACTGGTGGTATTTAACTTTTTCAACATCCTCAGATAAATCCAGGTGAAATTTTTTGGATCGTTGATCTTGAGTAGCTATATATTTAGAAAATTTATTTTTTAAAAATTAAATCAAATTCTTGTTTTTAAAAAAAAATTATAAACTAATAAAAACATAACTCACCTGATTTTTTTTCATGGGCATCATCATCATCATCATCATCATCATCAATGGTATCTCGAATACATAGTTTGCGTTTCTTGATAGGAGTAGATTCCTCATCTATATATAATTCTTCAAAGTACCGCTTGGATGTAGATGGTCCAGCGTGTCCAGAGTCTGAAAATTGGGAAAAGAAACTTTTATTTTCGGTTAAAAATATACTTATAAATTTTCAATTACATTTCAAATAATAATTTTATAATAATAATAATAATAATAATAATAATAATAATAATAATAGTAAAAGTATAACTTTAGTATTAAAAGTTTAAAGAAATATGATTACTAATGAAACTTACCAGAGTTATTCATATCTGTATTTCTGAGATCCATTTTATCGTTTCGCTTCAAAACATCGAAAAGGAAAAATGCGCTCTCGAGATCTTGACATTAACTTTTATACAACTATAAACAAGAGAAAGATTCTTTTGAAATCGCGTGGGTTGAGAAGGTCATTCCTCCATAATGAACGTCATCTAATTCGAGTGATGTTTTTTTTTTAACGACTTCCAACTGTATACTCATTTCAACATATGGTTTTCTTCCTTCTAACACAACAGCGCGATTGTATTAAATTTTTCCTTCTCACAATTAAATGTCGTGTAACTGATACATACAGTTTCAGTTTTCCTTGAGAATTGCTTCATTCATTCCCACGCCCATACATTACACCCACACATCATTTAAAGCAATCTGAACTTCAGTTCGTTGACATGATATACTTTATTTAAGAGAATATTGTATTAATATATATATATATTTTTTTATTTGATAGGAAAAAATAATAATAAGTTCGAAAATATATAAATAATCAATATTTTTTTTTCGTTATTAATATACCATATTATTATTATTATCTTAAACAAATGGCAAAACATTCTAGAATTGAATTCCGAAATTTTTTATTTTATTTTATTTTATTTTTATTATTATTTTTTAAAGCGACACCTATTTTTCTCTCAAATTCTATAAATAAGGAAGCATCTGACCTCTCAAAATTATATTTGCAATAGTGTTTCACACATTTTGCATGTTTCTTCTAGACTAATAATTAAAAAATATATATAAACATGGTAGAAACAAACGAGAAAGTAAATGTGGTCAATTGGACCGCGCTCGCGAGAGACACTGAACTTTCAGAGGAAACTATAAGAGCTTTACAAAATGCTTTAGACTGGTCCGCTGTGTCAAAATTTCAAAAATTAAGCGAACCATTTATGTTAGAATTTAAACATAAAATTGATTGGATGATGATTTGTGAGTATCAAACTCTTTCTGAGGCTTTTATGAGAGCTAACGCTGACAAAATCGTGTGGGAAAAAATATCTCAATATCAACAACTCAAAGAACCATTCATATTAGAATTTCAGGATCGAATAAACTGGGATAAAATTTCTCAATTTCAAAAATTATCCGCACGATTCATACACGAATATCATTATCTTTTGAATATGAAACTCGTGAGTAGATACCAACAATTGGATATGGGTGCTATAGTAGAACTGAAAGATAAATTAGACATGTCTTCGATATTTCGATATCAAGAACTCAGTGAAAGTTTTGTATTAGAACACATAAAAGATATTGAAGGAGAAGATATTTGTGACGCATTGGTATTGAATAACAACATATCTACAACGGTTATAAATACAGTCTACAAACGTTGGGTGTTGCATTATTTAAGAGAAATTTGTCAGAAAGTGTCACGCATCTGAAGAATGCCGACTGATAATTTAAAAAATATTTTTTAATAGCAAAAACTTCATTTGCATTATTTTGACATCAATAATATTATTGACTGTTGTAATGGAACTTTTCGTCATAAGTGATAAAATCGATCGACATGTACTTGAGGTGAATATCACAAACTCATCATGTACAAAATCTGTGCACATAGGACGAAAACTTTTCTTTCATGAGTGTCTAAAAAATAATGAAACAATCTATGATTTACGATACTTTTGGTCAAATAAAGACAAAACACTGCATGCAAGTATTATTGGTGTGCAAATGCCTTCCATAGAATATGAAAAACTCTGTCGAATTTGTACTAATGAAGCAATGTAATATCTTATAACAACTCTTTTTTTAAATATTATATTATATCTTTATTTTTTTTTTCGTTGTAATACATATGTAATATTAAACATAATTTTATAAAAAATTATATAAAAAATAAAAAAATTGATTGTATCTATGAAAAGTGTTTCTTTGTTTTAATTCATGTGTTGATTAAGAAATTTTAATTTTTTTATCTTTTCTCTTGTACTATTTTATTTTAAATATTTCCCATCAAAACAAATTTCATTCAAATTAATAGAAAAAAAAAAGATATAACATTATATTCCGTTTAAATCATTAGCGAATCACTCCATACTTTCCCATAAACCTTGAATTACATTTATCTAATCTACTTATGCTCTATTTCAACACACACACACACCCACGCGCATAAAAAACATAAACAAAGACGCGTTTCACTTCCTACTCTGTTTCTGGAAACTTGCCAGCCACTCCAGCCACTGGAAACACTCCAGCCAGCGAAGACTGTCCGATACTTCCAGCCAGCGAAAACTGTCCGATAGTTCATCACACATATACTACTTATTAGTCATTTTAGCAATTTTATCCAAAGTAGCATTAGAAATAATATATATCACTTCTCCATTAAAATTTATAGGACCCTACAATAAAATTAATTTGTGCTTAATATCAACACTACGAAAATTTTTATCAATCGCTTCCAAATTTTGACCTAAGTTTCAAATCTCAACCCTGTGGGTTTTTACATCGGCTACAACGTTTTCGTCTTTGTTCGTAAATAATAATTTGACTGTACTAAATAGTTTACAGCCGTATAATTCAACGTATAACTTAGTCACAGCAACGCGTGGCCGGGTCTGCTAGTATATATATATAATAATTTTTTAAAAAACTATTCTTCCGATTAAAATATATTATTTATTAATATTAAGTAATCCTTTCAAATTTATCTTCCTTTCAATTTCCAGTTTATTTTATATCTAAGGCGAAAAAAGGAAGTAGAAAAATATATCTTCTAAAAGAGATTTAAAACATTTTTTTAACATACATTTTAAGACGTAAACGTGATTTTAGGACTTAAATTTTATCCTATGTTTCCTCTACGCAGATTTAGAGTATACACAAGAGAACGTAATGTAGAAATTCTTACATGAATAACAATCTTACAACAGACGTGTACTATATATGTTTAGTAAAATGTATTTCGAATCTTGCAGGAGGACAAATTGTAGGAGGCCCAGTACCACAGGAAGGTAAAACTCTTTAAGATATTATATTTCTGAATTTTTAATATATCCCATAATTATAAGATACATTGCTGTTATTTAATAATTTATATATACTAAAAAAAAGAGAGAGATTTTTATTTTGTTTACATTAAAATGTAATAACCAGTAATATTAAATATTTCTTTAATTTTTTCCCCTTTGAATTTAAATTTTAATTTATATCTAAGGCTAAAAAGAGAAAGAAAATTAAGCTTAGGTTGAACAAAACATTTTTTTTTTACTTTCTCTTACCCATAAGGTAGAAAAAGTATTGTTTTTGGGTCAAATTTTCAAACGCGAGATTTTGTTATATTTACACGTTTTGAGGTCCCCTGAATACGAAAATCATGTTTTTAGCAAATGGTCTGTGTGTATGTCTATATGTGTGTTTGTGTGTGTGTCTGTGTGTGTCTGTGTGTGTGTCTGTGTGTCTGTCTGTTATCAGCATATCTCAAAAACAAATTATGGCAGAAAGTTCAAACTTGGTATTCTAAATGTGTATCATATAGGGATGCTACAGTAAGCTTTTCGTTAAGATCAAGCAAATGGTTCATGTACAGGGACAATCAAGAGAATTCTAATACATTACGTCTATGGGGGGAAATTGCAGGAAAGTAGAGTTTAACGTCTATAGACTGCACTAAAGCAAATGAATCGAATATATATTTTTTGGAATGGAGATAGTTAACTGGGAAAAAATTTTGTGTATGTAGGAGCCTCGCCTCCCCCCTGGGGGGGAAGTCCCCCCTCGAGGGGAGTAAATTTTCATGATGGGTATCTTTCAAAAGAGCTCGCCAATACCTTTAAAACAAATGGTTGAACCATCGATGATGAGAATAAAATGGACTTTTTTTGGATATTTGGCTTCTCTAATATTGAAATCGTCTGCATTATCATAAGAGATAATTTTTTAAAATAATAATTTTAATGAATTATTTTTTAACAACCGAATTAAATTCTATGTAAATGTAGGTGCATTAATGAAACGAAAGGTTGAGGCGGGAGGTAGCCCCCCTTACACAGAACTAATTATCATATAAAACTCTTCAGAAGCCTAATATGAATTGTTTAACACTGGTTTACATAACAGTACTCGTTATCTTACCTTTTAATCTGCAACCTGTATTTATAGTGTTAAATTTCAGGGTAAGAGAAGTCGTGTGAGTGACACACCAGATTATTTTTTTACTGAAACGTACGTCTTGCGACATAAATTTAATAAGACATAAATTTGGTATTATGTTTTCATTCCGAGGAAAAAAAAGTATACAAAAAGGAATGTATTATAGAAATTCTTTCATTTACAATAATTTTTCAATAACGTGTATTATAAATGTTCAGTAAAATATGTTTTGTACGAGGGTATAGATAGAGTATACAAAAGAGAACGTAATACAGAAATTCTTATATGAATTTTTTTTTTCAACGAACGTGTACTATATATGTTTCGTAAAGTATATTTGATATCATGCAGGAGAACAAATTGTAGGAAGCCCAATACCACAGCAAGGTAAAACTGTTTAAAATATTAAATATGTGAATTTTATCAATTATAAAAGATACATTGCTGTAATTTAAAAATTTATATATACTAAAAAAGGGGATGTTTTTGTTTAGATTAAAATATAATAATTAATAATATTCAATATCTTTTTTTCAAATTTATCTTTACATTGAAATTAAATTTAAATTTTTATATAAAGCGAGAAAACAGAAGTAGAAAAACTTTTCTAAAACCGATTTGAAACTTTTTTTTTAGATATATCTTTTGATACGTGAAAGTGGTTTTATGACTTAAATAAGACCTTATGCTTTCATTACGGGGGTATAGAGTGTACAAAAGTGAATGTGTTATAGAAATTCTTACATGAATAACAATTTCTTATCAAACGCTTACTTTATATGTTTCGTAAAATATATTTTGTATCTTCCAGGAGGACAAATTGTAGGAGGTCCAGTACCACAGCCAGGTAAAACTGTTTAAAATATTAAATATCTGAATTATTAAAATATCGCTTGATTATAAGATATATTGCTGTTGTTTAATAATTTATATATACTAGATTTTCTTTTTGTTGTTGTTGTTTAGATTAAAATATAATAATCAGTAATATTAAATATTTCTCTTAGATTTATCTTTCCTTTAAATTTAAAATTTAATTTGTACCTAAGGCTAAAAAAATTTAGAATAAAACACTTTCTAAAACTGATTTAAATTATTTCTTTCTTTTTTTTTTTCTTTTTAACATACCTCTTAAGACATATGTGTGATTTTAATGCTTCAGTTTGATCTTATGTTTTCTTTACGAGGATAGAGAGTAGACAAAATAAAACGTAATACAGAAATTCTTATATGAACAACAATTTTTCAACAAATGTGTACTATGTATGTATCTTAAAGTATATTTTGCATTTTTCAGGAGGTCAAATTAAAGAAGGCACAGTACCACACGCAGGTAAAACTTTTTAAAATAATAAATATCTGAATATTTTTAATAACACTTAATTTTATGACACAATGCTGAAATTTATTATATTATATATAATTAAAAAAAGGGAGGATTTTGTTGTTCAGATTAAAATATGATAATCAGTAATATTAAATATTTGTTTCAAATTTATCTTTCCTTTCAATTCAATTATTAATTCATATCTAAGGCTAAAAAAAAGAGAGAGAGAGAGAGAGAGAGAGAAGAAAAAGAAACTTAGTTGAATAAAACATCTCTTTTTTTCTTTCTTTCTTTTTTTTCTGGCTGTAACATACATCTTGAGACATAAATTTGATCTTAAGATGTAAATTTGGTGTTCTGTTTTCATTCCGAGGATATAGAGTATACATAACAGAACGTATTATAGAAATTCTGATATGAATAAATTTTTTTTTCAAAGGTGTACTGTTATGAATAATTCGTAAAATATGTTTTGTACCTTGCAGGAGGAAAAATTGTGGAACTCCCAGGACCACAGTCAGATAATACTGTTTAAAAAATTAAATTTATTTTTTAAATATCATTTTATTATAATATACATTGCTGCAATTTAATAATATACGTAATAAATAAATTAATTAATAATTAACTAAATTAAATTAAATTAAAATTAAAAATAAAAATAAAATAGATTTAGTTTTGTTGTTGTTCAGATTAAAGTATAATAATCAGTAATATTAAATATTCTTTCAAATTTATCTTTTTTTTTTTAATTAAATTTTATTTTATGTCTAAGGCGAGAAAAATCATTGAAATTTTTTTTTCTAAAACTGATTAAAAATATTTCTTTCTTTTCTTTCTTTTGTTTAAATATAACTCTTGAGACATAAATGTGATTTTAAGACATAAATTTATCTTATGCTTTCTATGCGAGAATATAAAGTATAGAAAAGTATAGTTTTTTTTGTTAATTAAAAAAGATGATAAAAAGTTATTATGTGAACTGAAAGTTTAATTACCTATAAACATGACTAATGTTATGACCTACTTAAAATTTTCAGAGTGACAATTTATATTCGCTTTATTTAATACTGCCACCTACTGTGTATCTTTTTTCAGTGGAAGTAAATATTAATTTAAAGAAAATAATATTATAGCATTAAAAAATTTAAAGAACACGCTTATATAGAAATGTGAACTAAAAAGCACAAAATATCTATCTTAGAATTAAAATACAGGGTAAAAGAAAATCGGGTGAGTGACACACAATAATATTTACATACATTTAAATCTCTAATTAAAATAATTTTGAATTAAACAAAAACCATTTTTTAAAAATATCCCCTGACTGGGCTCGAACGCTAGACCTTTAAGTTCGCAGCGCGGCGCTCTACCTCACAGCCACGGCGTTCACGTAGGGAAAGTCTTTTTTTACAATCTAGATTTTTTGTTTGCTCCCAGAGCGGTTACAAACATACATACAAACATACACACAGGTGAAGCTAATAAAAGCGTGTTAAAAAAGAGAGCGTAATACAGAAATTCATTCTATACGGATAACAATTTTTCAACAAACGTGTACTATATATGTTTCATAAAATATATTTTGTATCTTGCAAGAGGACAAATTGTAGGAGGTGCAGTTCCACAGCGAGGTAAAACTCTTTAAAATAGTAAATATAAGAATTTTTAAAATATAGCTTAATTATTCAATGCATTGCTCTAAGTTAATAATTTATATATACTAAAAGAAAGGATTTTTTTTTTTTTCGTTTAGATTAAAATTGAATAATCAGTAACATTAAATATGTCTTTCATATTTATTTTCCTTTGAATTTCTATTTTAAATTATATCTAAGGCGAGAAAACAGGAGTAGAAAAACACATTTTTTAAGACTTTATTATAGAAATTTTTACATGAATAACAATTTTACAACAAACACTAATTATATATGTTTTGTAAAATATATTTTGTATCTTTGCAGGAGGACAAATTGTACGAGGTCCAGTACCACAGTCAGGTAAATATGTTTGAAATATTAAATGTCTGAATTTTTAAAATGTCGTTTAATTATAAGATACATTGCTGTAATTTAATAATTTATATATACTGAAAAAAAAGGATTTTTTTGTTTAGATTGAAATATGATAATCAGTAATGTTAAGTATTTCTTTCAGATTTATGTTTCCTTTGAATTTAAATTTTAATTTATATCTAAGACTAAAAACGTTAGAAGAAAACATTTTCTAAAACTGATATAAAATATTTCTTTCTTTACTTTTCTTTTATACTTACCTCTTGAGACATAAGTGTGATTTTAAGACTTCAATTTGATCTTATATTTTCTATACGCGGATTTAAAGTATACGAAAAAGAACGTAATGTAGAAATTCTTACAAGAATAACAATTCTTCAATAAGCATGTACTATATATTCTTCATAAAATATATTTTGCATCTCGCAGGAGGAAAAATTGTAAGAGACCCAGTACCACCGCCAAGTAAAACTGTGTAATATTTTACCAGCAACAACAAATATTAAATATCTGAATTTTTACAATATCGCTTATTTATAAGATACATTGCTGTAATTCAATAATTTATATATACAAAAAAAAATAATAATAAATAAAAAGATTTTTTTTTGTTTAGTTTAAAATACGGTAATCAGTAATATTAAAAATTTCTTTCAAATTTATCTTTGCTTTGAATTAAAATTTTAATTCACATCTAAGGCTTAAAAAGAGAGAGAAAAGAGAAATTTAGTTAAAAAAAATTTCTTTCTTTTTTTTTTTTTTTGAGACATACGTCTTAAGATATAAATTTTGATTTTAAGACATAAATTCTGTGTTATGTTTTTATTCCGAGGGTATAGAGTATACAAAAGAAAACGTATTATAGAAATTCTTATATGAATAACAGTTTTTGAACAAACGAGTACTATATATGTTTCGTAAAGTATATTTTGTAGCTTGCAGGAGGACAAATTTCAGGAGGCCCAATACGATAGCCTGGTAAAACTGTTTAAAATGTTAATTATGTGAATTTTTAAAATGTCGTTTAATTATAAGATACATTGCTATAATTAAATAATTTATATATATAATAAAAAATGGATTTTTTTGTTTAGATTAAAATATAATAATCAGTAATATTAAATATTGCTTTCAGATTTATCTTTCCTTTGAAGATAAATTTAAATTTGTACATAAGTATTAAAAAAATCTAGAAGAAAATGTTTTCTAAAACTGATTTAAAGCATTTTTTTTAACATACTTCTTGAGACATAAATGAGATTTTAAGACTTAATTCTATCTAATATTTTCCATATGAGGATATACAGTATACAAATGAGAACGTACTATAGAAATTCTTATACGAATATATATTTTAAAACAAACGTGTACTATATATATATATATATTTCGTAAAAAAATATTTTGAAACTTTCAAGAGGACAAACTGTATGGGGCCCAGGACCACATCCAGGTAAAACTGTATGAAATATTGGATATCTGAATCTTTTGAGAATCAGTAAGCTATGAGATACACTGCTGTAATTTAATGAATTATATACAATAGGTAAAAAAAAAAGAAATATTTTCTCATGTTCAGTTAAAAAAATATCAAACAGTAATATTAACTATTTAACAGTAATATTAAATATAAGTTTATATATTTTTTAAGGAAATTCAGATTCTAAATATTACTTTATATTTAAGACGAAGAAAAGAAAAAGCAGAACAAATAAATTTTAAAACTGGTTTAAAATATTTCCTTTTTTTGTGATATTACTCATGAGACATAAATGTTGTTTTAAGTCTTAAATCTGATCTTATGTTTTTATTACGAGGAGATAGAGTATATCTGAATTTTTTGAGTATCAAATAACTTTATGATACAATGCTGTAATTTATTAACATATTAATATATATATTTATTAATATATATATATAATAAAAAAGTGATTTTTTTAGCTTAAAATATGATAACCAGTAGCTTTAAATATTTCTTTAAATTTATCTTTCCTTTGAATTTAAATATTAACTCATATCTAAAGCTAAAAAAGAAAAAAAAAACAGAAGAAGATGAAGAAAAAAAAAGAAAAAGAAACTTAGTTAATTAAAACACATCGTATCTTTTCTTTTCTTTCTTTCATATTTTTTTTTTTTTGCTGAAACATACCACTTGAGAAATAGATTTGAAATTGGTGTTATGTTTCCATTCCGAGGATATAGACTATTTAAAAGAGAACGCATTATAAAATTCTTACATTTATAACAGTTTTTCAAAAAACGTGTGCTATAAATGTTTTGTAAAATATGTTTCTTACCTTGCAGGAGGACCAATTTTAGCAGTCCCAAGACCACAGCCAGGTAAAACTGTTTAAAATATTAAATATCTAAATATTTTTAATGCCATATAACTATAAGATAATTCCTGTAATTTAGTAATATATACATATAACACACACACACACCAAAAAAAAATGTTTAGTTTAAAATATAGTGATAAGTTATATTATATAATTATTTCAAATATATCTTTCTTTTCAATTTAAATTTTAGTTCATGTCTAACGCTAGCAGAAAAAAAAGAAAAAGAAAAAAGAAACTTAGTTGAATATTCTTTTTTTTTTTTTTTAGAAAAAATATTTTCTATAAAAAGTGGTAAAAATATTTTCTATGAGGCATTTATTTATTTTAACATATCTTTTGAGACGTAAATGTAGTTTTATGACTAAAACTCAATATTATATTTTGTATACGCGGGTTTTGAGTATACCAAAGAGAACGTGCTACAGTAATTGTTACATGAACAACAATTTTTCAACAAAAGCGCAATATATATGTTTCGTAAAGTATATTTTGTATCTTGCTGGAGGACAATTTGTAGGAGGCCCAGTACCAGAGCCAGGTAAAACTGTTTAAAATATTAAGTATCTAAATTTTTAAAATATCGCTTAAATATAAAATACAGTGCTGTAATTTTATAATTTATATATACTAAAAAATATATTTAAAAAAAAGAAAGGATTTTTAGTTTAGATTAAAATATAATAATCAGTTATGTTAAATATTTGTTTTTGATATAACTTTCCTTTTAATTTAAACTTTAATTTATATCTCAAGCTAAAAAATTTAGAAGAAAGCAGATTTATCAGATTTATCTTTCCTTTGAAGTTAAATTTAAATTTGTACATAAGTATTAAAAAAATCTAGAAGAAATTTTTTTCTAAAACTGATTTAAAGCATTTTTTTAACATACTTCTTGAGACATAAATGAGATTTTAAGACCTTATTCTATCTTATATTTTCCATACGAGGATATAGAGTATACAAATGAGAACGTACTATAGAAATTCTTATACGAATATCAATTTTAAAACAAACGTGTACTATATATATATATATTTCGTAAAAAATATTTTGAAACTTTCAAGAGGACAAACTGTATGGGGCCCAGGACCACAGCCAGGTAAAACTGTATGAAATATTGGATATCTGAATCTTTTGAGAATCAGTAAGCTATGAGATACACTGCTGTAATTTAATGAATTATATACAATAGGTAAAAAAAAGAAATATTTTCTCATGTTCAGTTAAAAAAATATCAAACAGTAATATTAACTATTTAACAGTAATATTAAATATAAGTTTATATATTTTTAAGGAAATTCAGATTCTAAATATTACTTTATATTTAAGACGAAGAAAAAGAAAAGCAGAACAAATAAATTTTAAAACTGGTTTAAAATATTTCCTTTTTTGTGATATTACTCATGAGACATAAATGTTGTTTTAATTCTTAAATCTGATCTTATGTTTTTATTACGAGGAGATAGAGTAGATCTGAATTTTTTGAGTATCAAATAACTTTATGATACAATTCTTTATTTTATTAACATATTAATATATATATTTATTAATATATATATATAATAAAAAAGTGATTTTTTTTAGCTTAAAATATGATAACCAGTAGCTTTAAATATTTCTTTAAATTTATCTTTCCTTTGAATTTAAATATTAACTCATATCTAAAGCTAAAAAAGAAAGAAAAAAAACAGAAGAAGATGAAGAAAAGAAAAGAAAAAGAAACTTAGTTAATTAAAACACATCTTATCTTTTCTTTTCTTTCTTTCATTTTTTTTTTTTTTTTTTTTGTTGCTGAAACATACCACTTGAGAAATAGATTTGAAATTGGTGTTATGTTTCCATTCCGAGGATATAGACTATTTAAAAGAGAACGCATTATAAAATTCTTACATTTATAACAGTTTTTCAAAAAACGTGTGCTATAAATGTTTTGTAAAATATGTTTCTTACCTTGCAGGAGGACCAATTTTAGCAGTCCCAAGACCACAGCCAGGTAAAACTGTTTAAAATATTAAATATCTAAATTTTTTAATGCCATATAACTATAAGATAATTCCTGTAATTTAGTAATATATACATATAACACACACACACACCAAAAAAAATGTTTAGTTTAAAATATAGTGATAAGTTATATTACATAATTATTTCAAATATATCTTTCTTTTCAATTTAAATTTTAGTTCATATCTAACGCGAGCAGAAAAAAAAGAAAAAGAAAAAAGAAACTTAATTGAATATTCTTTTTTTTTTTTTTTTAGAAAAAATATTTTCTATAAAAAGTGGTAAAAATATTTTCTATGAGGCATTTATTTATTTTAACATATCTTTTGAGACGTAAATGTAGTTTTAAGACTAAAACTCGATATTATATTTTGTATACGCGGATTTTGAGTATACCAAAGAGAACGTGCTATAGTAATTGTTACATGAACAACAATTTTTCAACAAAAGCGCACTATATATGTTTCGTAAAGTATATTTCGTATCTTGCTGGAGGACAATTTGTAGGAGGCCCAGTACCAGAGCCAGGTAAAACTGTTTAAAATATTAAATATCTGAATTTTTAAAATATCGCTTAAATATAAAATACAGTGCTGTAATTTTATAATTTATATATACTAAAAAATATATTTTAAAAAAAGAAAGGATTTTTAGTTTAGATTAAAATATAATAATCAGTAATGTTAAATATTTGTTTTTGATATAACTTTCCTTTTAATTTAAACTTTAATTTATATCTCAAGCTAAAAAATTTAGAAGAAAGCAGATTTATCAGATTTATCTTTCCTTTGAAGTTAAATTTAAATTTGTACATAAGTATTAAAAAAATCTATAAGAAAATTTTTTCTAAAACTGATTTAAAGCATTTTTTTAACATACTTCTTGAGACATAAATGAGATTTTAAGACCTTATTCTATCTTATATTTTCCATACGAGGATATAGAGTATACAAATGAGAACGTACTATAGAAATTCTTATACGAATATCAATTTTAAAACAAACGTGTACTATATATATATATATTTCGTAAAAAATATTTTGAAACTTTTAAGAGGACAAACTGTATGGGGCCCAGGACCACAGCCAGGTAAAACTGTATGAAATATTGGATATCTGAATCTTTTGAGAATCAGTGAGCTATGAGATACACTGCTGTAATTTAATGAATTATATACAATAGGTAAAAAAAAGAAATATTTTCTCATGTTCAGTTAAAAAAATATCAAACAGTAATATTAACTATTTAACAGTAATATTAAATATAAGTTTATATATTTTTAAGGAAATTCAGATTCTAAATATTACTTTATATTTAAGACGAAGAAAAAAAAAAGCAGAACAAATAAATTTTAAAACTGGTTTAAAATATTTCCTTTTTTGTGATATTACTCATGAGACATAAATGTTGTTTTAATTCTTAAATCTGATCTTATGTTTTTATTACGAGGAGATAGAGTAGATCTGAATTTTTTGAGTATCAAATAACTTTATGATACAATTCTTTATTTTATTAACATATTAATATATATATTTATTAATATATATATATAATAAAAAAGTGATTTTTTTTAGCTTAAAATATGATAACCAGTAGCTTTAAATATTTCTTTAAATTTATCTTTCCTTTGAATTTAAATATTAACTCATATCTAAAGCTAAAAAAGAAAGAAAAAAAACAGAAGAAGATGAAGAAAAGAAAAGAAAAAGAAACTTAGTTAATTAAAACACATCTTATCTTTTCTTTTCTTTCTTTCATTTTTTTTTTTTTTTTTTTTTTTTTTTTTTTTTTTTGTTGCTGAAACATACCACTTGAGAAATAGATTTGAAATTGGTGTTATGTTTCCATTCCGAGGATATAGACTATTTTAAAGAGAACGCATTATAAAATTCTTACATTTATAACAGTTTTTCAAAAAACGTGTGCTATAAATGTTTTGTAAAATATGTTTCTTACCTTGCAGGAGGACCAATTTTAGCAGTTCCAAGACCACAGCCAGGTAAAACTGTTTAAAATATTAAATATCTAAATTTTTTAATGCCATATAACTATAAGATAATTCCTGTAATTTAGTAATATATACATATAACACACACACACACACCAAAAAAAATGTTTAGTTTAAAATATAGTGATAAGTTATATTACATAATTATTTCAAATATATCTTTCTTTTCAATTTAAATTTTAGTTCATATCTAACGCTAGCAGAAAAAAAAGAAAAAGAAAAAAGAAACTTAATTGAATATTCTTTTTTTTTTTTTTTTAGAAAAAATATTTTCTATAAAAAGTGGTAAAAATATTTTCTATGAGGCATTTATTTATTTTAACATATCTTTTGAGACGTAAATGTAGTTTTAAGACTAAAACTCGATATTATATTTTGTATACGCGGATTTTGAGTATACCAAAGAGAACGTGCTATAGTAATTGTTACATGAACAACAATTTTTCAACAAAAGCGCACTATATATGTTTCGTAAAGTATATTTCGTATCTTGCTGGAGGACAATTTGTAGGAGGCCCAGTACCAGAGCCAGGTAAAACTGTTTAAAATATTAAATATCTGAATTTTTAAAATATCGCTTAAATATAAAATACAGTGCTGTAATTTTATAATTTATATATACTAAAAAATATATTTAAAAAAAAAGAAAGGATTTTTAGTTTAGATTAAAATATAATAATCAGTAATGTTAAATATTTGTTTTTGATATAACTTTCCTTTTAATTTAAACTTTAATTTATATCTCAAGCTAAAAAATTTAGAAGAAAGCAGATTTATCAGATTTATCTTTCCTTTGAAGTTAAATTTAAATTTGTACATAAGTATTAAAAAAATCTAGAAGAAAATTTTTTCTAAAACTGATTTAAAGCATTTTTTTTAACATACTTCTTGAGACATAAATGAGATTTTAAGACTTAATTCTATCTTATATTTTCCATACGAGGATATAGAGTATACAAATGAGAACGTACTATAGAAATTCTTATACGAATGTCAATTTTAAAACAAACGTGTACTATATATATATATATTTCGTAAAAAATATTTTGAAACTTTCAAGAGGACAAACTGTATGGGGCCCAGGACCACAGCCAGGTAAAACTGTATGAAATATTGGATATCTGAATCTTTTGAGAATCAGTAAGCTATGAGATACACTGCTGTAATTTAATGAATTATATACAATAGGTAAAAAAAGAAATATTTTCTCATGTTCAGTTAAAAAAATATCAAACAGTAATATTAACTATTTAACAGTAATATTAACTATAAGTTTATATATTTTTAAGGAAATTCAGATTCTAAATATTACTTTATATTTAAGACGAAGAAAAAAAAAAGCAGAACAAATAAATTTTAAAACTGGTTTAAAATATTTCCTTTTTTTGTGATATTACTCATGAGACATAAATGTTGTTTTAAGTCTTAAATCTGATCTTATGTTTTTATTACGAGGAGATAGAGTATATCTGAATTTTTTGAGTATCAAATAACTTTATGATACAATGCTGTAATTTATTAACATATTAATATATATATTTATTAATATATATATATATAATAAAAAAGTGATTTTTTTAGCTTAAAATATGATAACCAGTAGCTTTAAATATTTCTTTAAATTTATCTTTCCTTTGAATTTAAATATTAACTCATATCTAAAGCTAAAAAAGAAAAAAAAAAAAAAAAACAGAAGAAGATGAAGAAAAGAAAAGAAAAAGAAACTTAGTTAATTAAAACACATCTTATCTTTTCTTTTCTTTCTTTCATTTTTTTTTTTTTTTTTGCTAAAACATACCACTTGAGAAATAGATTTGAAATTGGTGTTATGTTTCCAAAAAAAAATGTTTAGTTTAAAATATAGTGATAAGTTATATTATATAATTATTTCAAATATATCTTTCTTTTCAATTTAAATTTTAGTTCATGTCTAACGCTAGCAGAAAAAAAAGAAAAAGAAAAAAGAAACTTAGTTGAATATTCTTTTTTTTTTTTTTTTAGAAAAAATATTTTCTATAAAAAGTGGTAAAAATATTTTCTATGAGGCATTTATTTATTTTAACAAATCTTTGGAGACGTAAATGTAGTTTTATGACTAAAACTCGATATTATATTTTGTATACGCGGATTTTGAGTATACCAAAGAGAACGTGCTATAGTAATTGTTACATGAACAACAATTTTTCAACAAAAGCGCACTATATATGTTTCGTAAAGTATATTTCGTATCTTGCTGGAGGACAATTTGTAGGAGGCCCAGTACCAGAGCCAGGTAAAACTGTTTAAAATATTAAATATCTGAATTTTTAAAATATCGCTTAAATATAAAATACAGTGCTGTAATTTTATAATTTATATATACTAAAAAATATATTTAAAAAAAAGAAAGGATTTTTAGTTTAGATTAAAATATAATAATCAGTAATGTTAAATATTTGTTTTTGATATAACTTTCCTTTTAATTTAAACTTTAATTTATATCTCAAGCTAGAAAATTTAGAAGAAAGCATTTTCCAAAACTGATTTAAAATATTTCTTTCTTTTCTTTTTTAAAGCTTACCTTTTGAGATATAAGTGTGATTTTAAGACTTCAATTCGATATTATGCTTTTTATCCGCGGATATAACAAAGAGAACGTGTTATAGAAATTCTTACATGAACGACATTTTTTTTTCTTTCTTTTTTTGAAACATACATTTTGTGACATAAATTTTTATTTTAAGACATAAATTTAGTGTTATGTTTTCATTCCGAGGATATAGAGGATACAACAGAGAACGTATTATATAAATTCTTACATAAATAACAATTTCTCAATGTTCAGTTAAAGAAATATCAAACAGTAATATTAACTATTTAAGAGTAATATTAAATATAAGTTTATATATTTTTAAGGAAATTCAGATTCTAAATATTACTTTATATTTAAGACGAAGAAAAAAAAAGCAGAACAAATAAATTTTAAAACTGGTTTAAAATATTTCCTTTTTTGTGATATTACTCATGAGACATAAATGTTGTTTTAATTCTTAAATCTGATCTTATGTTTTTATTACGAGGAGATAGAGTATATCTGAACTTTTTGAGTATCAAATAACTTTATGATACAATTCTTTAATTTATTAACATATTAATATATATATTTATTAATATATATATATAATAATAAAGTGATTTTTTTTTAGCTTAAAATATGATAACCAGTAGCTTTAAATATTTCTTTAAATTTATCTTTCCTTTGAATTTAAATATTAACTCATATCTAAAGCTAAAAAAGAAAGAAAAAAAAAACAGAAGAAGATAAAGAAAAGAAAAGAAAAAGAAACTTAGTTAATTAAAACGCATCTTATCTTTTCTTTTCTTTCTTTCATTTTTTTTTTTTTTTTTTTTTTTTTTTTTGTTGTTGTTGTTGTTGCTGAAACATACCACTTGAGAAATAGATTTGAATTTGGTGTTATGTTTCCATTCCGAGGATATTGACTATTTAAAAGAGAACGCATTATAAAATTCTTATATTTATAACAGTTTTTCAAAAAACGTGTGCTATAAATGTTTTGTAAAATATGTTTCTTACCTTGCACGAGGACCAATTTTAGCAGTCCCAAGACCACAGCCAGGTAAAACTGTTTAAAATATTAAATATCTAAATTTTTTTAATGCCATATAACTATAAGATAATTCCTGTAATTTAGTGATATATACATATAACACACACACACACCAAAAAAAATGTTTAGTTTAAAATATAGTGATAAGTTATATTACATAATTATTTCAAATATATCTTTCTTTTCAGTTTAAATTTTAGTTCATATCTAACGCCAGCAGAAAAAAAAAAGAAAAAGAAAAAAGAAACTTAGTTGAATATTCTTCTTTTTTTTTTTTTTTTTTTTTTTTTTTTTAGAAAAAATATTTTCTATAAAAAGTGGTAAAAATATTTTCTATGAGGCATTTATTTATTTATTTATTTTAACATATCTTTTGAGACGTAAATGTAGTTTTATGACTAAAACTCGATGTTATATTTTTTATACGCGGATTTTGAGTATACCAAAGAAAACGTGCTATAGTAATTGTTACATGAACAACAATTTTTCAACAAAAGCGCACTATATATGTTTCGTAAAGTATATTTTGTATCTTACTGGAGGACAAATTGTAGGAGGCCCAGTACCAGAGCCAGGTAAAACTGTTTAAAATATTAAATATCTGAATTTTTAAATATAAAATACAGAAATATAAAATACAGTGCTGTAATTTTATAATTTATATATACTAAAAAATATATTTAAAAAAGAGAAAGGATTTTTAGTTTAGATTAAAATATAATAATCAGTAATGTTAAATATTTTTTTTTGATATAACTTTCCTTTTAATTTAAACTTTAATTTATATCTCAAGCTAGAAAATTTAGAAGAAAGCATTTTCCAAAACTGATTTAAAATATTTCTTTCTTTTCTTTTTTTAAAGCTTACGTTTGAGATATAAGTGTGATTTTAAGACTTCAATTCGATATTATGCTTTTTATCCGCGGATATAACAAAGAGAACGTGTTATAGAAATTCTTACATGAACGACATTTTTTTTTTTTTCCTTTTTTGAAACATACATTTTGTGACATAAATTTTTATTTTAAGACATAAATTTTGTGTTATGTTTTCATTCCGAGGATATAGAGGATACAACAGAGAACGTATTATATAAATTCTTACATAAATAACAATTTCTCAATTTTTAAAATATCACTTAGTTATAAGATACATTGCTTTAATTTAATAATTTATATATACTTAATATATATATATGTATTCTTTAGACTAAAATATAATAATCAGTAATATTAAATATTTCTTTGAAATTTATTTTTCTTTTCAATTTCAATTTTCATCTATGGTTAAAAAAAATTTTAGAATAACTGCTTAAATATTGAATATCTGAATTTTTTTAACATCATTCATTTATGAGATTCACTGTTGTAATTAAATGAATTATATACAATAACTAACAAAAAGTATTTTCTCTTGTTTATTTAAAAAATATATCAAACGGTTTATAAAAAGGATTTAAAGTATTTCCTTTTATTGTGACATAACTAATGAGACATAAATGTTATTTTAGGACTTAAATCTGATCTTAGGTTTTTATTACGAGGATTTAGAGTATATAAAAAAAATCTTGTTATAGAAATTATTATATCAATAAAAAATTTTCAAAAAAAGCATATTTTATAATTTTAGTAAAATATACTTTATATATTGCAGGAGGCCCCAGAACACAGCCAGGTAAATCTATTTAAAGTATTAAATATCTGATTTTTTTAAATAACACTTAATTATAAGATACTTAATTATAAGATGTAATTTAATAAATTATATTTAATAATAAAAAAAAGTGGGATTTATTTGTTCGGATTAAAATATAATAATCAGTATTATGAAATATTTATTTCAATTTAAATTTCGTTTGAATTTAAATATTAATTCATGTCTAAGGCTAAAAAAAGAAAGAACAAATTTTGTTGAATAAAACATTTCTTTCTTACTTTTTTTTTGTTGTTGTTGCTGAAACATACCTCTTGAGAAATACAATTGATTTTAAGATATAAATTTGGTGTTGTGTTTTCATTCCGAGGATATAGAGTATACAAAAGAGAGCATATTATATAAATTCTTACATTTATAACAATTTTTCAACAAACATGTACTGTAAATATTTCGTCAAATATATTGTGTACCTTGCAGGAGGACAAATTCTAGGAGGTGTAGGACTGCTCACAGGTAAAACTTTATAAAATATCGATCTACATTTTTTAAACAGCATTTATTACAAGATACATTGCTGTAACTTAATAATATATATATATAGAGATAAAAAGATAATACAAAAATAAATAAATAAAAATAAAAATAAAAGTGATTTTTTTTTTTTTGTTCAGATAAAAATATAATAATCAGTAATATTAAAGAATTCTTTCAGATTTATCTTTCTTTTAAATCTAAATTTTAATTTATATGTAAGACGAAACCAAAGAAGTAGAAAAAAACATTTTCTAACACTGATTTAAAACTAAAAAAAAAAAAAATCCTTTTGAGACATAAACGTCATTTTATGGTTTAAATATCATCTTATGTTTTCTATACGCGGATATAGAGTATAGAAATGAGAACGCGATATAAAAATTCTTACATGAATAACAATTTTTCAACAAACCTGTACCATATATATTTCGTCAAATATATTGTGCATCTTGCAAAAGGACAAATTGTACGGGGCCTAGTACAACAGCCAGGTAAAACTGTTTAAAATATTAAATGTCTGAATTTTTTAGATATCACTTAATTTTATGACACAGTGCTGTAATTTTATAAATTATATACAATGAAAAAGGGATTTTTTTTTCTTCAGATAAAAATATGATAACCAGTAATCTTAAGTATTTCTTTCAAATTTATATTTCTGTTCAATGTAAATTTTAAATCATAACATCATAACAAAGGTTTAAAAATAATAATAATAATTAGTCGAACTTTTTTCTTTAAATGAAAAATACCTCTTGAGTTAAAAATTTGATTAAAGACTTATGGTGTTATGTTTTCATTCCGAGGATATAGAGTAAACAAAAGAGAACGTATTATAGAAATTCTTACATGAATAACAAATTTTCAACAAACGCGTACTAAATATGTTTGTGTTATGTATAAAGATGTGGTGTTGTGTTTTCATTCCGAGGATATAGAGTAAACAAAAGAGAACGTATTATAGAAATTCTTACATGAATAACAAATTTTCAACAAACGCGTACTAAATATGTTTGTGTTATGTATAAAGATGTGGTGTTGTGTTTTCATTCCGAGGATATAGAGTAAACAAAAGAGAACGTATTATAGAAATTCTTACATGAATAACAAATTTTCAACAAACGCGTACTAAATATGTTTGTGTTATGTATAAAGATGTGGTGTTGTGTTTTCCTTCCGAGGATATAGAGTAAACAAAAGAGAACGTATTATAGAAATTCTTACATGAATAACAAATTTTCAACAAACGCGTACTAAATATGTTTGTGTTATGTATAAAGATGTGGTGTTGTGTTTTCATTCCGAGGATATAGAGTAAACAAAAGAGAACGTATTATAGAAATTCTTACATGAATAACAAATTTTCAACAACAGCGAACTAAATATGTTTCGTAAAGTACATTTTGTATCTGGCAGGAGGAAAAATTGTAGGAGGTCAAATAACACAGCCAGATAAAACTGTTTAAAATTTTAAATACCCGAATTTTTAAATAATCGCTTAATTATGAAATACATTCTTTAATTTAATAATTTACATATACTTTAAAAAAAAAGGAATTTTTTTGTATAGATTAAAATATAATAATCAGTAATAGTAAATATTTCTTTCAAATTTGTCTTCCCTTTGATTTAATATTAATTTATATCAAAGGTTAAAAAAATTACAATATAACATACTTAAAACTGATTTAAAATATCTCTTTCTTTTCTTTCAAACATACCTCTTAAGATATAAATGTGATTTTAAGACTTCAATTTGATCTTATGTCTTCTATACGGATATATAGAATATACAAGAGAACGTAATATGGAAATTCTTATATAAATAACAATTTTTCATTAAACTTGCACTAAATATGTTTCCTAAAATATATTTTGTATCTTCCAAAAGGACAAATTGTAGAGGGACCAGTACCACAGCCAGATAAAAGTGTTTAAAATATTGATTTTTTTTTTTTTTTTTAACATCTTTCAGTTATGACATACACTCCTGTAATTTAAGTATAATTGTATATACAATTAATTAAGTATAATTGTATATACAATAAATAACAAAAAGTTATTTTGTCTTGTTCAGTTCAAATATATATATTTATATATCAAACAGTAATATTAACTATTTCTTCCAAATTTATATATTCTTTGAGAAAATTCACAGATTAAATATTACTTTATTTTTAAGACTAAAAAAAGGCATAACAAATAAATTCTAAAACTGATTTAAAATGTTTCCTTTTTTTGTGACATAACTCATGAAACATAAATGTTATTTTAAGACTTAAACTTGATCTTTTATTTTTATTGCGAGGGTTTTGAGTATACAAAATAAACTTATTATGGAAATTAATATATGAATAAAAAATTTTCAACAAAAGTGTAATATGTATTTTTCGTAAAATATACTTTATACATTGCGGGAGGACAAATTGTAGGAGGCCCAAGACCACAGAAAGGAAAAACTCTTCGAAACGTTAAACCTCTGAATTTTAATATCACTTAATTATAAAATGCATTGCTGTAATATAATAATTTATACGTACTAAAAGAAAAAAAAAAGATTTCTTTGTTCACTTTAAAATATTATACTCAGTAATATTAAATATTTCTTTCAAATTTATCTTTCCTTTGAATTTAAATTTATATCTAAGGCTAAAAAAATTTAGAGGAAAACATTTTCAAAAACTGATAAATATAAAACTTAAAATATATATATGCATATTTCTCTTGAGACATAAGTATGATTTTAAAATTTCAATTTGATCTTATGTTTACTATACTAGGATATTTAGTATACGAATAGGTTGCAATATAAAAATATAAATAAATTTTTTTCAACAAACTTGTACTATATATATTTCGTAAAATATATTTTGTATCTTGCAGAAGGACAAATTGTAGGAGGCCCAGTACCAGATCCAGGTAAAAGTGTTTAAAATTTTAAATATCTGAGTTTTTTGAATATCACTTAATTTTATGATACAGTGCTATAATTTACTAAATTATATATAATAAAAAAAGGGATTTTTTGTGTGTGTGTTCAGATTAAAATATAATAATCAGTAATATTAAATATTTCTTCCAAATTCATCTTTCATTTTAATATAAATATTAATTCATAACTAAGGTTTAAACAAAAAGAGAGAAAGAAAGAAAAAATACCTAGTTAAATAAGGCTTTTTTTTTTTTTTTTTTTTTTTTTGTTAAAACATACCTTTTGAGACATAAATATAATTTTAAGACTTAAATTTGGTGTTATGTTTTCATTCCCAGTATATAGAGTATACAAATAGAACGTGTTATAGAAATTCTTACATGTATAACAATTATTCAACAAACGCGTAATTTATATGTTTGTAAAATATATTTTGTATCTTGCAGGAGGACAAACTGTAGGAGGCTCACTACCACAGCCAGGTAAAACTGTTTAAAGTATTAAAAATCTGAATTTTTAAAATATAGCTTAATTTTAAGATACAATGCTGGAACTTAATAATATATACGTACTAAAAGAAGGATTTTTCGTTTAGACAGAAATATAATAATTATTAATATTAATATTTCTTTCGAATTTATCTTTCCTTTGAATTTAAATTCAAATCAAAATCTAATTAAAAAACTTATTTTGAATGAAACTTTTTTTTAACATACCTTTTGAGACCCAAATGTGTTTTATGACTTAAATATGATCTTATATTTTCTTTACGAGGTTATAGAGTATACAAAAGAGAACGTAATGTAGAAAAATTCTTATATGAAAAAAAAAATTAACAAACATGTACTGTATATGTTTCGTAAAATATCTTTTGCGTCTTGCAGGAGGAAAAATTGTAGGAGGTCCAGTACCACAGCCAGGTAAAACTGTTTAAGATATTTTTGAATATCACTTAATTTTATGATACTATGCTGCAATTTATTAAATTATGTATAATAAAAAAAGGGATTATGTTGTTCAGATTCACATTTAATAATCAGTAATATTAAATATTTTTTCAAGTTTATCTTTCCTTTGAAATTAAATATTTATCTTTCTTTCTTTTTTTTTTTACTTTTTTTTTTTTTTGTTGTTGTTGTTGCTGAAACATATGTCTAGAGACATAAATTTGACATGAAGATTTAAATTTGCCGTTATGCTTTCATTCTGAGGGCACATAGGTCAGAAAAAGAACGTTTTATAAAATTTCTTAAGTTTATAACAATTTTTTAAAATACGCGTACTATATACGTTCATAAAATATATTTTGTATCTTGCAGGAGGACAATTTGTTGGAGGCTCAGTACCACTGCCAGATAAAACAGTTTAAAATACTAAATATCTGAATTTTTTCAATAGAACTTTATTTCATGATAAAATGCTGTAATTTATTATATTATATATAATAAAAAAAAGGTTTTTTTTTTTTCAGATTAAAATATGATATTCAGCAATATTAAATATTTCTTTCAAATTTATCTTTCCTTTCAATTTAAATATTAATTCATATACATAGTTTACAAAAGAGAACGTGTTATAAAAATTCTTACATGAATAACACTTTTTTAACAAACGCGTACTATATAAGTTCGTAATGTATATTTTTTATCTTGCAGGTCGACAAATTTTAGGAGGTCCAGTTTCAAAGACAGGTAAAACTGTTTAAAATGTTAAATATATGAATTTTTGAACTATCGTTTAATTATAAGATACATTGCTATAATTAAATAATTTATATATATACTAAAAAAAGAATTTTCCGTTTAGATTAAAATATAATACATTGATTAAAATATAATACATCAACATACCTTTTGAGACGTAAACGTGATTTTGTGAATTAAATTTAATTCTGTGTTTTCTATACACCAATATGGAGTATACAAAAGAGAACGTAATGTAGAAATTCTTAATATAATAACAATTTTTCAACAAACGCGTACTATATATGTCTCTTAAAATATATTTTACATCTTGCAGGAGGAAAAATTGTAGGTGGCCCAGTACCTCAGCCAGGTAAAACTGTTTAAAATATTAAAAATGTGAATGTTTAACATATAAATTCATTATAAAATACATTCCTTTAATTAAATAATTTATATGTACTTATAAAATAATTTTTTTGTTTAGATAAAAATATAATAATCAGTAATATGAAATATTGCTTTCAAATTTATTTTTCCCTTGAATTAAAATTTTAATTTATACCAAATGTTAAGAAAATTAGGATAAAACATTTTTTAAAACTGATTTAAAGTATTTCTTTCTTTCCTTTTTTTTTTTTTCTTTTTTTTTTTTTTTTCAACATACCACCTGAGACATAAATTTGATTTTAAGACTTAAAATTGATCTTAAGTTTTCTATACGAGGCTATAGAGTATACATAATAGAACGTACTATAAAAATTCTTATATTAATATTAATTTTACAAAAAACTTGCACTATAAATGTTTCGTAAAATATATTTTGTATCTTGAAAGAGGGCAAATTGTAGGAAGCCCAGTACCACAGCCAGGTAAAACTGTTTAAAATAATAAATATCTAATTTTTTAAAACATAACTTAATACAAGATACATTGTCAAATTTAATAATATATATGTAATATAAATAAAAAATGCTTTCATTACGAGGATATAGAATATACAAAATAGAACGTATTATTGAAATTCTTACATGAATAACAATTTTTCAACAAACGCGTACTATATATGTTTTGTAAAATATAAATTGTATATTTCAGGAGGACAAATTGTAGGAGGCCCAGTACCACAGCAAGGTAAAACTGTTTAAAATAATAAATATCTAAATTTTTTGTACATCACTTAGTTTTATTATACAGCGCTGCATTTTATTATATTATATTTAATAAAGAAAAACTTCCAATTAAAATATGATAAAATATTAAATATTCCTTTAAAATTTATCCGTCCTTTTAATTTAAATAATAATTGATATCTGAGACTAAAAAATAAATAAATAAATAAATAAAACTTAGTTCAATAAAACTTTTTTTTTTTTTAATATAAATTTCATATTATCACTTAAGTATGGTGTTATGCTTTCATTCCGAGGATATAGAGTATACAAAAGAGAATGTATTATAGAAATTCTTACATTTATAAAAGTTTTAAACAAAAGTGCACTGGAAATGTTTCGTAAAATATGTTATGTATCTTGCAGGAGGACAAATTGTAGGAGTCCCAAGACCACGACCACAGCCAGGTAAAACTGTTTAAAACATTAAATATCTAAAACTTTCAATACCAATTTTTTATAACATAAATGCTTTAATTTAATAATATCTTAATAAAATATAATTTTTTTGTTCCAATTAAAATATAATACTCAGTAATATTCATTAATTCCCTTAAATTTTTCTTACTTTTCAGTTTCAGTTTTAATTTATAACCGAGGCGAAAAAAAGGAAGTAAAAAAAAATATTTTCTAAATGATATTCAAAACTTTTTATTTTTATTTATTTTTATTTTTTTATTTTTTTATTTTTTTAACATGCCTTTTGGGACGTAAACGTGATTTTATGACTTAAATTTGATCTTTTGCTTTCATTACGAAGATGTAGAATATACAAAATTAACGTATTATGGGAAATCTTAAATGAATAACAATTTTCCAACAAACGCGTACTTTATATGTTTCGTAAAATATATTTTGTATCTTGCAGGAGGACAAATTGTAGGAGGTCCAAGGCCACAGGCAGGTAAAAACTGTTTAAAATATTAAATATCTAAATCTTTTAAATACCAATTTATTATAGGGTATTTGCTGTGATTTAATTATATAAATATATATATATATAAAGAAAAAGAAAAAAAAAGGTTTTTTTCTTTCGATTAAAATTTAATATTCAGTAATATTAAGTAATTATTTCAAATTTATCTTTCTTTTCAATTTAAATTTTAATTTATATGTAAGGAGAGAAAAAGGAAGTGGAGAATAATATTTTCTAAAACAGCTTTAAAACATTTTTTTTTTTTTTTAACATAACTTTTGAGACATAAACGTGATTTTATAACTTAGATTTGATCTTATGTTTTCATTACGAGAATATAAAATGTGCAAAAGTGAACGTATTGTAGAAATTCTTACATGAATAACAAATTTTCAACAAACGTGTACTTTACATGTTTCGCAAAATATATTTTGTATCTTGCAGGAGGACAAATTGTAGGAGGCCCAATACTACAGCCAGGTAAATCTGTTTAAAATATTAAAAATTTGAATTTTTTAAATATCGCTTTTTTTTCTTCAGATTGAAATATAATAATCATTAATATTAAATTTTTCGTTCAAGTTCACCTTTACTTTGCATTTAAATTTAAATTTAAATGCAAGTTCTAAGGTTAAAAAAATTAGTATGAAACACTTTTTAAAATTTATTTAAAATATTTCTTTGTTTTTCTTTTTTTTTTAAGCATACGTATTTAAACATAAATGTGATTTTAAGACTTAAATTTGATCTTATGTTTTCTATACAAGATAAATTATATTTGATCTTATGTTTTCTATAGAGTATAGAAAAGAGAACATATTATAGAAATTCTTACATGAATAACAATTTTGCAACAAACGCGTACTTTACATGTTTCGTAAAATATACTTTGTATCTTGCAGGAGGACAAATTGTAGGAGGCCCAGTACCACAGCCAGGTAAAACCGTTTAAAATATTAAATATATGAATTTTTACAATATCGCTTAAATATAAGATACATGGATATAATTTAATAATTTATATATACTAAAGTAAAGGCAATTTCTTTGTTTAGATTAAAATATAATAATTACACTCCTGTTCAAAAGTTTAGGAAGATTTGCAAACGATCACTTTTTTTTTTCAAATTAAAAACTTATCTCGCAATGAAATGTTTTCAAAAGTTGGGTATTTAAAGGACTCGGTCTCCCTCATGTTTTTCAGTGAAGGTTGGTTTAAAACAACAATTAGGGGGCCGGTAACAAATTGAGCAAAATTAATAATGTTTGTGATCACCCTGTATCGTTCAGTTAACAAAATGAACTGTAACTTTATATATATATATACAGTGGCTGTTCGCATATTTTTTAGACGATTTTGATGTAGTGTACTGAAGCAATTTCACTCATATTTCGTGTTTTAATTGTTCAGTTTGATAGCCCTTGTTCTTAACTATCATTCTACATCCTAATTTCTATGATAATAATGCTTTTTATAATATCGGAAGAGGTATATTTTTCTACTCCTCTTGAACGGCTTTCCAAAGTCCACAAAGCGTTGTAGTCGGTGTTTGGATAACGTTGAGTCAAAAAACACAAAAATTCAACAGTGATACATCAGGAGATTTAGCAGGAATATCAGTGAAGGGTATGGTTTTAATTCCCGTTTTTTGTTCCATTTTTTTCTAGAAAAGCAATTGCGGATTGCGATGTGTGGCTGCTTGTTTTGTCTTGATACAGTTCAACGGATTGATAGCATTGTGGATAAAGATCTGAATTTTTATTTTAAAAATTGGAATTAAAATATGTTTTTGGTAGTATTTAGAGCTGATTTTGACATTTTTGTCACTTTTTTTTTTTTGCTTTTATCTTGCGCTTATATGAAAAACCAGTGGCAATCATAAATCCTTTAGAAAAACTTTCTTTTGATGCTTTGAAGCATGTAGCAAAAAAAATTTTCTCCACTTTTGTGATAATAAATTGATCTTTTTTTATTGCAACCACTTAAATAGACCCAAGATTCATCTATTGTTGCGATATTTTTCCATTTTTCTCCTGATAAATGCTTTTCATAATGATTTCACTAAAAACTCTCTTTGGAAAGAGCGGAAACCCATCCTTCCATCCACGGCCTTTTTAAAAGCGCATTTTTGCATCTAAATAAAAATTCTAAATATCAGAAGATAAATAAAACTTCCAAAAATATAACTGTTGTAAAAATAAAATTCTCCATGCAAACGATTTTTTCTTACTGCGAAATAAAATCGTCTAAAAAATGTGCGAACAGCCTCCGTATATATATGTATGTATCTTGACACTTAAATGGGATTTCATTGCCAGGAATAACTACATAGGAAAGAGAATTTATTTTAAAATTTATTATCTAAATATAATCTTTTGAGCAAGCTATATAAAAACTGTTTCATAAGGTATTTTTTTCTGCTGCAGGAGGACAAATGGTAGGGGGCACAAAACGCGTGCCATGTAAAGCTGTTTTAAATATTGTAGATTAAAAAATATATATATAAAAGGAAACATTCTCTAAAAGTGATATAAACATCCTTTTTAACATTATACTTAAGAACCAACCGCGATTTTATGACTTAAATAAGATGTTATATTTTTGCAGCCAGAATTTCTATTACAGAAAACAGAAATTATTTTGAAAACTATTATAAGAATAGCATTTTTTTTTTTAAACAAATATGTACTAAAATTCTTTTTCAAAATATATTTATATATTGCAGGAGGTGAAACTGTAGGGGGACCAGGACAAGAGCCAGGTAAAATTGTTTAAAATATTGAATATATAAGAGTTTTTTTTATATATATCAGTATAATTATGCAAATACGTGCAGTAATTTCATGAATTATATATCACACACACGCGAACAAACACACATACACATACAAAGTTTCTCGCATGTTTTCAAAAAACTTCTACTAAAATTGTTTCATAAATTATTTTCTTCATATTTCAGGAGGACAAATTGTAAGGGGCCCCCCTAGACCACAGGCAGGTAAAAACTATTCAAAATATTAAATATCTGAAATTTTTTAATATCATTCAGTTATGAGTTCACTGCTTTAATTTAATGAATTACATATAATGCACACACATACTCTCTCACACGCACACACACACACACATACACACACACATACACACATTAAAAAAAAAAGGATTTTCGCTTTTTTTTTATATTGTAATAATCAGTAATGTTAAATATTTTCTTTGAATTTAAATTTAAATTTATATCTACAGCTAAAAGAAAGTAGAATGAAACGTTCTGTGAAACTGATTTAAAATATTTCCTTTTTTTTTAAACCTATCGCTCGAGACTTATATGTCATTTTAAAACTTAAATTTGATTTTATGTTTCATTATGAGGACTTAGCGTGTGCAAAAGAGAAAGTATTATAGAAAGAATTACATGAATGACAAATTTTCGACGAACGTGTACTATACATGCTTCGTAAAATATATTCTATATATTGCAGGAGGGCAGATTGTAGGGGGCCCAGGACCGCAGCCAGGTAAAACTGTTTAAAATATTGAATAGCATATTTTTTTTTAAATACCATTTAATTATGAGATACGCTGCTGTAATTTAAAAAAAAGTATTTTCGTCTTGTTCAATAGGAAACAAATAGTAATCAGCAGAGTTTAATATTTCTTCGAAATATATGTACATTTACTTTCATTATAAGTTCTAATTTATATCTAATTCTAAAAATATATAGTATAAAATCGAATATTTATGATTTTAACAGGGCATATATACACGTTCTTATAAAAAATAAAAATATAATAAATAAATAAATAAAAATATATTAACGTATTTTCTAAAAACTTTTTTAAACTTTTTTTTTAATTTTCCTTTTCTTTCTTTTCTTTTCTTTTCTTTCTTTCTTTTTTTTTTTTTTTTTTTTTCAAATTATCTCTTAAGACTTAAATTGGACTTTATGCGGAAAGTGTGATTTCGCATTTTCATTGCCAGGAATTACTATATAGCAATAGCAAAGAAAAATTATTTTAGAATTTATTATGTAAATAAAATTTTTTTTAGCAAAAGTTTTTGAACTTTTTTCATAAAACCTTTGTTTATATTCAAGGAGGACAAATTTTGTAGAATGATTTAACAAGAAGGAGAACGAAGGATTGCACTAAAAAAACATTAGTTCCAAAAGTCACCGCTAGGGAAATATGTGGCGCTGTGTAAAATAAGTGAAATTTCTAAAAAACGCACAATCAATATTGAAATAAAATTACCTTTTATTTAGTACATTCAGCAATTTAATTCAAGTTCAACGTGGTAACAGTTTTTAAAAAAGCGAAACAATTACATAAACAATGATAAAGTTTCTTTATCTGAAATTGAACTGAGGACTTGTTCAGTCGTCGTCTCAAATGGATCGGTAACTTTGAGCGTTGGGAAGTTTGATCTGTTGACCGTTAAGAGACTTACTGGACAGAATATGCCAATGAATAAGCCTAAAACGCTTTTCATTGAATGGTTGAAGCAGCGCCATCTACAGTCGCAGTGTAATATTATTATTTTCGTTACTGCACAATGGATCAGTCGCGTGACTCAATGGCCCGAAACATGTTATCGGGCATTTTGATTTTGAATCGATCCGACCGCTCCATTCCACTCAACGACTTTGATACTTTACACAACGCCATATATTCCCCTAGCTATGACTTTTGGAACTAATATTTTTTTAGTGCAATCCTTCGTCCTTCGTCCCCCGTTTCCTTAAGCAATCCTACAAAATTCGGCGCCATTCGCGCAATTAGATCACTCTACAGATCACTGTAAACACTGTCAGTTTAATTATGGCTACCCTGTAAATACAGTCAGTAACAAAAGTACCCGAACACTAGCAAAAATTCCTGTATAAAAAAAGTAAAGTTAATACTGTATTGTTAAGTAAATCCTTGTCGAATCATGTTCTTAGTCAGACTAAGAACACGATTCGACAAAGATTTATTTAACAAATCGGTATTAACTCTACTATTTTTATATAGGAATTTATGCTAGTGTTCGGAAACTTTTGTTATCGACTGTATATATATATATTATTCTAAATGTAATAATAATAAGAATAATAAATGAAAACATTCTCTAATGCTGATTTAACAAATTTCCATTTTTTAGCATAATAATTAAGACTAAAATGTAATTTATATTTTCGTTGCGAGGAATTAGAATACAGAAAAGAGATTTTATTTTAGAAATAATTATATGAATAACAGTTTTTCTCTAAGTATTTGTTAAAATTATTTAATAAAATATATTTATATATTGCGCTAGAACAAACTGTAGGGGTCTAGGACCACAATGTAGTGAAATTGCTTAAAATATTGAATATACAAAAATTTTTATTATTAGCATAATGCAATTAACTGCTGTAATTTCATGTATAATGTGTCATACAATGAAAGCCGTTTTTCTTTTATTCAATTTATAAATAAAGAGTAGAATGTTTCTTTAAAAAAATATATATATATATATAACTTTTCTTTGTGTTTTAATTTATATCGAAGATTAAAAAATAGATATTATAAAAATTATTATTTTTGTCTTTAAATGACGTACGTATGTGAGTGTTCCTTTAAAAAAATAAAACAAAATAATAAAGAAATAAAATAAAAGAAACATTCTTCAAAACTGATTTAATACGTATTCTTTTTTTTTTTTTTTTTTTTTTTTTTTAATATAACTCTTAAGTCTTAAATTTAATTTTAAGTTTTAAATTTTATTTTATTTTTGCATTGCCAGCATTTACAGCTTATAAAAGAGAACTTATTTTAGAAATTTTTAAATGAATAAAAAACTTTCAACAAACATTTACTAAAATTGTTTTATTAAATATTTTTTATATATTGCAGGAGGACAGGTTCCAAGGGAACCAGGACCACAGCCTGGTAATACTGTTTCAAATAATCAATATCTAATTGTATTTTAAGTATCAGTTTAATTATGCGATTAACTGCTTTAATTTCATAATATATATGTCATACAAGATATTTTTGCTCTCATTCAATTTAATACTAAAGAGTTTAATATATATACATATCAGAAATTTTAAATATTTTTTAGAATTTTAACTTTTCATTTTGTCTAATTTTTTTTATAAATATCTAAGTTTTAAAAAAGTGGTATTATAAAAATGAATATGTATGATTTTAAGTAAATAAATTTAAAATATAAAATAAAATAAAATAAAATGAATAAAAACAAAAATAAAACAGAACAAAACGTTCTCTAAAGCTCATTTAAATCATTATCTACTTTTTATAATTTAACTGTCATTTTCTTAAGATTTAAATGATATTTTATATTTTAAACTTACGGGGATTTACAGTGTAAAAAAGAGATCTTACAGAAATTAATATATAAATAACAATTTTTTTTAAACTTGCACTAAAATTTTTTCCAGCACCAGGTGCTATAGGCAAACCAGGTGTTATAACTGAGCCATTTTCAATTTCAGTGTATAAATTTGTTTAATATTTATCCTCTATTTTTTGTAAGTTCACGTGCTGAACAATATGTCAAAGAAAAAAAGAGTTAAATGAATTTAATGCTTTTAATTTTTATGTAAAATATGAGCGCGTGCTATCTTCAAAATTTGTTAAAATGTAAAGATTATGTGATGGGTGTGGCATCCATGGTTTTGTTTTGTTTTATTCTAGAAATAGAACAGAATAAAGTTAGCAACGATGTTAGTTGCATTTTTTTAATATAGTTTTAATTTTTAATTTTAGTGAACTACTTTTTACCGTAGGAATAATTTTCTTATGTTTAATGTTATAGGGAATTATTATACGAGCATAAGAGATGCTACTTTAATAATTTTAAAGTGTAAATAAGTAGTATTGGCGTCCGCTTTTATACAGTTTAATTTAGTAAGAGAAAAGCTAGGAATTTGCGGTGCTTATTCCGTTGCTTTACATAAAAATACTGGCGTCACTGCGACAGGACCTTTCAAGTGAAGTAAAATTATTTTGATTATATTAAGATTAAAAAGATGTTTAAAACCGTTAAAGGATTTTAAAAAGAAGATTTGAAATGGGTAGCCGAAGAAATTGGAGAGACTTTGCCTTCGACGTTCACAATAGCAAGCTTAAAAGAGCTGATTTTAAATAGTAAAGAGTATGAAAAGGATCCCGAATTTGTGAAAGATATCTTAGAATATGCTATAGCGGAAAGAAAATTGAAAGAAGAAAAACAAGAACAAGCTTTGAAAGAAGAAAAACAAGATTTGAAAGAAGAAAAACAAGCTGAAAAAGAAAAAGAACTCAAGAAGTTAAAGCTAGAAAAAGAAGCTGAGGCATTAAAGCTAGAAAAAGAAGCTGAAGCATTAAAGCTAGAAAAAGAAGCTGAGGCATTAAGGCTGGAAAAAGAAGCAGAACTGGAGAAAGAGAAATTAAGATTGAATCATGATTTAGAATTGGCGAGAATACAATCATCTGGGCAAATTCAAACTGATGCTATTTTAAGTAATTATGAAAATAGTACTATGAGACGAAAATTTACTTTACCTAAGCTGGAATTTAGGAAATTTGGCGGGGAAATTAAGGATTGGTTGCCTTTTTGGAGCCAATTTGAACAAATCGATAAAGATGATGAGATTGCCCCAGAAGACAAGTTCCAGTATTTAGTACAAGCAACAATCGCTGGTTCACGCGCAAGAGAAGTTGTTGAAAGTTTCCCGCCAACTGGCGCCAATTATTCAAAAGCAGTGGAAAGTTTAAAGGCTCGTTTTGGCAGGGAAGATATTCTAGTAGAAGTGTATGTACGAGAGTTATTGAAATTGATAATATCTGTGCAAACAAAAGGTAGATTTGCATTAACTTCATTATATGATAAGCTTGAGTCATATTTACGGGCGCTAGAAACATTAGGTGTTACCACTGATAAATATGCCTGCATTTTATACCCTATGGTTGAGTCTTGTTTCCCAGCAGACTTTTTGAAAGCCTGGAATCGCACGAATCTCTCTTCTTCTAATACGGATGCTAAAGGAAGGTTGAATAATCTGATGCATTTTTTGAAAACTGAAGTAGAAGGTGAAGAGAGAATATCTTTAGCTGTAGCGGGCTTCGGTTTGACAAAGCGTGAAGATAATAAATATTCTGAAAGGAAAAACAGTGCAAGTGCAGACTATATGCGAAATAAGATATCGACAGCTGCAGGTTTATTGACAACGTCTTCTGCTTTAGATTTCAAAAGGGTATGCATTTTTTGCCAAGGCAAACATTTGAGCTCTGAATGCTTTTCAGCTCGAAAATTGAGTTTAACTGAGATACAAAAGATTGTAAAGGATAAAAATTGCTGCTTCGCTTGTTTGTTACCTAATCATACAGTGAAAAAATGTCGAGCAGTTTTAAGATGCATTATCTGTTCTAAGAAGCATGTGCCTCTGATGTGCGATTTGCGTGATTCTCAAGGTAAAACTGCACAAGAAAAGGTTGAAGAAAATTCAGTCAGTAGTGAAGTAAACATAACGAATTTTAATAAGCAAAGTGCTAAAGTATTCCTTCAAACCTTAAAAGTGAAACTGATCTCCGAAAACAAGCAAAAAACAGTTCGTTTATTGTTAGATTCAGCATCCCAAAAATCTTATATTTTGAAAAGTATAGCAGAAGAGATGAATTATACTCCCATTCGTCAAGAAAAAATGATGCATTCATTGTTTGGTGGAGTTACAACAAAGGAATGCCAACATAATTGTTATAGAATAAAGGTTAAGGATATGAAGGAGAAGTTCGCCTGTAATTTTGAAGTGATGGATCAAATTACTATATGTGAAAACATTCAACCGGTCACTAATGGTCCGTGGATTAAAGAGTTGAAAGAATATGGAATCGAATTATCTGATGTAAGTCATTGCCGCGAAGTTGTCGAAATATTGATTGGTGCTGATATTATGGGAAAGATGTTAACTGGCAAAAGAAAAGTATTGACATCTGGCCTTGTTGCCATAGAAACATACCTTGGTTGGACATTGATGGGCAAAGCGCCTCACACCGAAGTCTCAACAGATAATTTAGCAATGATGGTGACGTCTTTGTTTGTAAATGAAGCTGATATCTCAAACTTATGGAGATTGGACTTGATCGGAATAACAGATACTATAGAAAAGAAATCTAAAAGTGAGATTGACCGTCAAACAAAGGAACATTTCTTAGAGACAGTAAAAATTAACAAGGATGGTCGTTACGAAATTTGTCTTCCTTGGGCTGACGACACATCTGCATTACCAGATAACTTGAGTTTGGCTGTAAGACGTTTGGAAAGTACAACTTCTAAGTTATTATCTAAGAACATGTACGGAAAATATGAAAATATATTTATGGACTGGTTGAATGAGGGGATCATAGAAGAAGTTCCTGCTACCAAAGTGAACTCTTATGGTAATTACTTACCTCATCACCCAGTTATTAAAGAGGCCAGTAGTACAAAACCTATCCGTCCGGTTTTCGATGCTTCAGCAAAGTTGGCTAACCATCCATCTTTAAATCAGTGTCTGCATTGTGGCCCAAATTTGATTGAGCTTATTCCAGATATTCTCCTACGTTTTAGAGAAAGAAAATTTGGTGTAACCGCTGATATTAGAAAAGCGTTTCTTCAAATTAGCATTTGTGAAAAGGATAGAGATTTTCTGCGCTTTCTATGGTGGAAAGATCTAAAAGAGAAGAAACTTAAAGTATTTAGGCATGCACGAGTCGTTTTCGGTGTAAAGTGTAGCCCTTTTCTTTTATCATCAGTAATTGAATATCACATCAAAAATAGTGCAAATTTTGAGGAAAGTTTCAAGCAAAGGCTTTTGCATAGTTTTTATGTATACAATGTCGCCACTAGTGTGCACAGTGAAGAAGATCTAAAGAAATTTATATCGGACTCAAAGAAAATAATGGCAAATTGTGGTTTTGATTTACGACAGTGGGAATACACTGGTGATCACGATGAAACGTCGAACCAGAAGGAAACTCAAGTATTGGGTCTGATTTGGGATAAGGTTTCTGATACATTAAAAGTCAACATGAAATGGCTAAACGATTTCAACACAGAAAGGATTACCAAGCGAAGTATGTTATCGACAGTTCATAAAAATTTTTATCCTTTTGGTTTTACTGCTCCGGTGATGCTTTATCCTAAATTGATGTTACAGAAAGCTTGGAAATTAGGAATTAATTGGGATGACGAAATAACTGGTGATTTACAAAAATAATTCCTATTATGGTTCCAAGAACTTAAATATTTAAATGATGTTAAGATACCAAGACATATCCAGATCACTCCAGAAAACTTACATGCATGCACAATTCATACTTTCGCTGATGGTAGTAAAGATGCTTATGCAGCAGTAGTATTCTTGAGGATAGAAAATGAAGATCAAGGGGAAATAATTATGCTTGCTGCCAAGTCCCGAGTTGCGCCTTTAAAAAATACTACTGTACCAAGAATGGAGCTATTAGCGGCTACTATTGGCGCTCGTTTGGCGAAAACTGTTGTGGATGCTTTGGGTTGGCAGGAAATGAAGAGATATTACTGGAGCGATTCCTCAACAGTGCTTGCTTGGATATCAAGAAATGAGAGCTGGTCTGTGTTTGTCCGAAATCGGGTTCAAGAGATTCAGAAATTAAGCAGTCCTTCATCATGGAAACATATACCAAGTGAGAAGAATCCAGCAGACTTGCCGTCTAGAGGCTGTAAGGCTAAGCAATTAGCTTTAATCAGATGGTGGGAGGGCCCACATTGGATGAAAGATTCAGCAGAATTTAGAAACCACATGAACACTTCCGATGAAGATTGGAATGAGGAAGAAATTCAGAAAGAAAGGTCAACGTCTACTTGTATGTTGACGAAACCTGAATTTCCATCCAACAATAACTGGTATTACCGCTACTTTTCAAGTTATGAAAAAATCATACGTTTAGTTGCTTGGATTCTTCGCTTTAAGCATAATTGTTTAAATCCTGATAAGAAGAGTAAAGGCGAATTGACGGCTACTGAATTTCGGGAAGCTGAGAGAAAAACTCTACGCATGGTTCAAAAAGAATCTTTCTCTTGGGAAAATGATGAAAGATTGAAGACATTACAAACCTGTAAGGATGAGCAACATGTCATTCGTTTGAAAACTAAAATAACTTACAGGAAAGATAGTGAAGATTTTCTCCATCCCATAATTCTCCCTTCAAAGCATGAAGTTGTTAAGCGACTTATTTTTTATATTCATGTAAAGAACTGTCATGCGGGGTTACAAATCCTCTTAAATTTGCTTAGAGAAAGGTATTGGATCCTCAACGGAAGAAAGAGTGTAAAGCTTGTGTTAGTCAGCTGTGTGATTTGTAAAAGGATTAATTCAAGGGCTTTATGGACATCTAGTGCTCCTCTACCTGAAAACAGAGTAAAAGATTCTGCCGTATTTCAAATTACAGGCATAGATATGGCTGGTCCTTTGTATCTTAAGAACGATAAGAAGAGTTGGATTTTGATTTTCACATGTGCTATATATAGAGCTGTTCATCTAGAGCTAGTGACCTCTGCTTCCACAGATGCATCTTTGATGGGTTTGAGAAGATTTGTGGCTCACAGAGGAAGATGCTCTGTTATCTACTGTGATAACGGAACAAATTGTGTTGGCGCAGCTAATTTATTGAGAAGCTTAGATTGGCAACGTATACAAAAATATGGGTCTGTCAACTCCATAGACTGGAAGTTTAACCCGCCAACGGCGGCGTGGTGGGGTGGTTTCTGGGAGAGGCTGATTAGGGTAATAAAAGACCTTCTTAAAAGAGTCTTAGGACGCGCCTGTCTTACGTACGAAGAAATGACAACTCTTTTAGCTGATTTTGAAAGTGTAGTGAATTCAAGGCCTCTAACATACCTTTCTGAAGATGCGACTGTAAAGCCTATCTCCCCATCTATGTTTCTTCAAGATGTTCACGAAATTCAGCTTCCAGATGTTGATGCAGTTGAACAAAATTCTTTATCAAAGAGGCTCAGATACAGGCAGTCCCTACTCAGAGCTTTGAGAGATCGATTCAGATGCGAATATTTGGGTGCTCTCATACAGCGAGCAAATAGAAAACAGTCAGAAAAGGGTATCGCTGTCGAAGATATTGTATTAATTGGATCTGACAACAAGAAACGAATCCACTGGCCACTAGGCCGTATCACAGAGCTTATTCCTGGAAAAGATAAGAAAGTTCGACTTGTAAAGGTTCAAACTTCGCAATATGAACTTTTACGACCTATTCAAAGATTATATCCTTTAGAAGTAACATCATCAAATAATAGTTCAAAACTGAAAGAAGCATATCATTCAAAGGAAACCTCTGCTCAAACTGTTAAACCCGTTGTAACTTCAGAAGAGGAACCAGTCAGATATAGCAAAGCGGGAAGGAGAATTAAAGTCCCTGAAAGACTAATGTATTGAGAACTACACCTGCAACATTTGGTTTTGATTATAACCTATAATCAAAAGGTTGGAGGATGTTATAACTGAGCCATTTTCAATTTCAGTGTATAAATTTGTTTATTATTTATCCTCTATTTTTTGTAAGTTCACGTGCTGAACAATATGTCAAAGAAAAAAAGAGTTAAATGAATTTAATGCTTTTAATTTTTATGTAAAATATGAACGCGTGCTATCTTAAAAATTTGTTAAAATGTAAAGATTATGTGATGCGTGTGGCATCCATGGTTTCGTTTTTTTTTATTCTAGAAATAGAACAGAATAAAGTTAGCAACGATGTTAGTTGCATTTTTTTTTTATATAGTTTTAATTTTTAATTTTAGTGAACTACTTTTTACCGTAGGAATAATTTTCTTATGTTTAATGTTATAGGGAATTATTATACGAGCATAAGAGATGCTACTTTAATAATTTTAAAGTGTAAATAAGTAGTATTGGCGTCCGCTTTTATACAGTTTAATTTAGTAAGAGAAAAGATAGAAATTTGCGGTGCTTATTCCGTTGCTTTACACCAGGAGTAGAAACACCAGGTAAAAATACATAAATTGTGTGATACACATAAATATACATATAAATGTAAATAAAATATGCCGAGCAGCTCTAATATTTTCACAATATTTTAAACATATCTATAGGTATATTAAAAAAAACATATATGTCACTTTTCTAAAATTTTTAATCATGCACTCGCTTCTTTTAAGATTCTAAAATCGTGAATCACCACTTCTTAAAAAAATTTCTATGGTTATTTTATAATACATTTTTAAAATATTGATTATACTATACGTCTAGTAGCAGGTCCAAACGCACCAGGAGCTATAGGCAAACCAAAAGTAAAAACACCAGGTAAAAATACATAAAATAAAAAATAGATATATAGATATATAGATATATAAATATATAAATATTAATAAAATGCGCTTAGCATTTCTAATTTTTTCACAATATTTCCTAAACTTATATATATATATATATATATATATATATATATATATATATATATGAAAAACATAAAGATTATCTTTCTAAAATGTTTATTCTTATACTTCTTTTATGACTTTTAAAATTGTGAATCGTGAAACTTTCGTAATATGTTCTTTATAAGTATAAACATATGTTTTTTATCCTACAGGTTTCCTCTGAGGTCCAGAAACACCATGTAAAAATATAAATCTGTATAGTATATATGAAATATATTAATATATGTAAATTAAAAACATGCTTATCCTTTTAAAATTTTAATTTTCGGATTTAAAAAAAAATATATTATAGATCAGTTAATTTTACTTTTTTTTCAATTAAAACTTCATTACCAAATATTTATACTTTGTTTTTATAAAATTAACTAAAATAAACTTATCATACTAATTTAATAAAATTAATAAAATTAAACATAATTTATACGTCTCATTAATATATTAAAACCAATGTAACATTTAAAATGAGATAATGAATACAAACATTTTTAAAACTTTAAAATACATTTTAATTAAAAGCATTAAAATACACGACAGACGTTTCAGCTAGAACACTAGCCCTCCTAGAACACTATATATAATCTTGTTATGATGTGTTATGATTTTTTTTGTAAACGTTGTGCTTGTATGTTTGACACTGAGGAGGGCTAGTGTCCTAGCCGAAACGTCTGTCGTGTATTTTAATGTTTTTATTAAAATGTATATTAAAGTTTTAAAAATTTTTGTATTCATTATCTCGTTTTAAATAATGTTACATTGGTTTTATCGTACTAATATTATACAATGTTATGTAATATGCTTCAATTTCTGACGCTATCAAATTTTTCTAATGTTTATTTTAAGCATATTTATAGGTATTTAAAAAAAAAAGCATAAATGTTACCCTTCTACAATGTTTAGTCTTGTACCCACATCTTTTATGATTCAAAAATTGTGAATTAACACTTTTTATTTTTATTTTTATTTTTATTTATTTTTTTCGATGAATATTTTATAATAAATTTTAAATATATTGTTTACCCTTCAGGTCTATCAGGAGCTCCAGAAGCAACAGGTGCTATAGACAAACCAGGAGTACAAACACCAGGTAAAAATGAATAAAAAATGAGATATATATAAATATAAAATTAAATGTAAATAAAATATGCTTACCATTCTTAATGTTATCACAATATTTTAAACATATTTATAGGTAAAAATAAAAATAATAATAATAATAATATGATAAAATTAAATTAAATTAAAAATAAAGTGAATAGAGTTAATAGAATTAAAGTTTAAAAATTTTTTGTATTCATTATCTCGTTTTAAATAATGTTACATTGGTTTTATCATACTAATATTATACAATGTTATGTAATATCCTTCAATTTCTGACGCTATCATATTTTTCTAATGTTTATTTTAAACATATTTATAGATATTAAAAAAAAAAAAGCATAAATGTTACACTTCTAAAATGTCTAGTCTTGTACCCACATCTTTTTTTTTTTTTTTTTTTTTTTTTTATCGTGAATTAACACCTTTTATTTATTTTTTTATGAATATTTTATAATAAATTTTAAATATATTGTTTACCCTTCAGGTCTATCAGGAGGTCCAGAAGCACCAGGTGCTATAGACAAAGCAGGAGTACAAACACCAGGTAAAAATGCATAAAAAATGTGATATATATATAAATTTATAATTAAATGTAATTAAAACATGCTTACCATTCCTAATGTTATCACAATATTTTATTTTAAACATATTTATAGCTATAAATAATAATAATAATAATAATAATATAATATAATAAAAAATAAAGTGAATAGATGAATAAATGTCCCCTTCTAAAATGTTTAATCTTGTACCCGCTTCTTTTAAGATTCTAATGTCGTGAATAAACACTTAAAAAAAAAAAGATGATTATTTTATAATAAATTCAAAATAGATTTAAAGCGAAACATCGAAACTTCTTTTAATATAAAAGACGCAAGGATTAAAATGGCCTTGGAGTTTCCCGTGAGATCTTTCATTTCAACTTTCTCAAACGTCATTACTTCATGCTACTCGGCGGTGAAACTGCTGTTTCTTATTTCTACCACACTCTAACTCTCTGATCTTAATAGGTGGTGCCATCTTTGGTCCAAACGTATTACTAGATAATTTTTATTGCAACTGCACTCATTTGTAAGAATTTCTATTTTTTCGTGATTGAAAGCATAAATATGATTATCGTAATTAGCTAATTTTTTGGTGTTTTCAAAATCTATTTTTATTTCACTATTATAATTATTATGAATTTTGGTTAAGGCAGTGGTTCTATTAAATTTAATATTGTTTTGGTCTTCTTTTATTCTGTTTTTTTATTTTCCTTTTAGTCATCCCTATATTTTATCTTTTGTTTTACATTTGATTTCATAAATTCCTGCGGTTTTCAGTGGGTTAATTTCATCTTTGTCACTTCTAATTCTCTGAAAAATATTAGGATTGGATTTTATGGGAACATTATAGTTGAATTTCGATGCTTCGTTTTTTATTATTTATTTATTTTATTTTATTTTATTTTATTTTAATTTTTTTCCAGCGTCTTTATTATATGGGATCGGGGTTGTATATTTTGGGGGTTTTATTTATTTATTTATTTATTTATTTATTTATTATTATTTATTTATTTATTTATTTATTTATTTTTTGTCATTGTTAATAAAATTAAGTTTTTTTATACGTTTTTCATATAGTTGTTGGACAATATTTTTTCTATAACCTTCTTTATTAGCAATTTTAGCAATTTCATTGAATTCATTTTTAAGATGTGTTTCTTTAGATCATACTAAGATCGCACGATTTATATAGCTTTGGATGGTGTTAATATTATAATTATGGGTAGTTTTACGTTTGCTTTTTATAATTTCGTCGCTTTTCTTTGGTTTATGGTAAACTGGTGTTTCTATTAAATTGGGTTGTTTTCTTATAAACGTAATATCTAAAAAGTTAAGTTTTTGGTTATTTTCGATTTCTTATGTGAATTGGTTATTTATATCTATTTTATAATTTCATCGATAATATTTTCTTTTTTGTAATATTTATCGATAATCGCAAAGACATCGTCAACGTATCTTACCCAAAAATATATTTCGTTTTTAAACGTTTTAAATATAGTTTCTCTTATTGTTCGTAATTTTAATTCTACAATTATAGCGGAAATGGGCGATCCCGTAGGGACCCCCTTCATTTTTTTTATAGAATTTATTGCTAAAACGGAAATAATTCTCTGTTAAAATTAAATTACTTGCGGCAATCAGAGTAATACTTTTATTATTTTGTTCAAAATGTTCAAATATTTTCTTATTCATAAATTTCTTTCGTTTCATTTATATCGATGGACAGAAAAAGGTTTATAACATCAAAAAATAACCATAGTTTGATTTAACTAATATGATGAACTTCCGTTTCATCCATGAAACTTTCTGTGGCAATTAAACTGTTTCTGAGGGGGTAAGAATTTCGCGGTATACATTCTTCATACAAGTTTTAATGAAATAAGATGGTCCTTCTTTTTTATTGACTATAGGGGACAATAATAAATTTTGGGGGAATTTTGTGATCTTTAAAGCGCCCAAACATTCTAGGAGTATTATGGGTGTGATTTGTTATAATAGGAGGTTTATTATTAGGCCGATTGTCCCCTTGTATTAGTCTTTTCTTTTTCTCAATAGAGCTTTTTTAGATGACGTCAAAGCCTCAAGTGTCGTCTGCTCAAATCGTAACTGTGGGGCACACAATAGTACGTGTAGATACTTTTCTTTTATCTCTATACCAAAAACTTCTTTCAATCAACCGCAATGGAATTGGTTGTACGCTTGTAAACTTTTATATGCATTGAAATCACTATTAGTGTAAGCAGATGTCGTATAGACAAAATATTTTCCCACAGATCACAAATTGACTAGAGGAAACAGTTAATCGCTGTTAACAGTTACTAATGAATATGGATCTACATTATCAATTAGTTTATTTTCTGAGAATCTCTGTTTTTGTTTGATCATTAAGAGTTTCGATATATTTCGCCGTATTAAAAGACTATTGTTTGCCCTTTGATAGCGTTACTAAGGCCGTTGCCAAGGGTTTCGTCACGTGACTGAAAATACTCCATAAGCTTCTTATTTGGATCCGTTTTTATAATCTCAGCATTTTTTTTCTTTAATCGTATTTTCCATTTTTTTTTTTTCTATATAATCTTCTCTATTAAGGTGGATTTTTTCGGTTTTATCAGTTACAGCACAAGTTATTTGTTTATTTTTCTTTTAACGCGCAGAGCTCTTTAATATCAGCTATGTCACGTTTTTACATTTAAAACTTTTTGTTAGTTCTTTCTGCGCTGTATTACGGTTTTTTTTTTTTTTTTTTTTTTTAGGATTATCTGGGATATCATGAAGTGCTATTTCAATTTTTGCTATGCTGTCCTTAATGTTAATAAGTGCTTCCAAAATAAATTTTTGTCCTACCTTTAACCCTTTGCGGCGCAGGGTAATTCGTGTCATTTAAATTACACTGCCACCGGAATTTACTAACTAAATTAAAATAAAAGAAATTTTAAATTTTCAGGTTAAAAATAAGGGTCTTTTCTGCTATGTTATAAATGTAAATTTTTGCTGAAAATTTTCCTGTATGATTTTTTACACTTGAGAATTAAAATTAGGTGTTCCATCAGCGGGAACACTGCGACTGAAAGGGTTAAGGTGGCATTTTGATGAGAATTAAATTTAATATTACAGTGGTTAATATATGAATGTTCTGTATTATTTAATAGTTCATTTTTGGTTTTCTGTTTTCTGTTTTAGCCAAAATTTCAGTTTCTTGTTTTGATTTTTAGTGTAAATATATCATTCAATTTTGTCAAACAATTCAATTTTGCTTTTCACAGAGTCAAATTTTATTCAGTAAGTCCCATATTTTCATTAAGTTTATAAATATTTTGAGGTTTTTATCCCAATAGTTTTCTTTAGAATTTTCTTTACAAATTGATTAATTTCATTTCTAAATTGCGTTCTCTCTTAAAAAAGTATCAAAAAACTTAATTTCATAAATATTGCCAAAATATAAAATAAATAAACAAAAATATACAATCACGATTCCATATAATAAAGGTGCTGGAATAAAATAAAAAACAAAGCAAGGAAATTCAACATTAACGTACCTTTTAAACTCAATTCTAATATTTTTCACAAAATTAGAATTCAGAAAGATGAAATTAATACATTGGAAACCGCAGGAATTTATGAAATCAAATATACAACAAAAGAAAAAAAAAGAAGGCAGCTACATAGGCATAACTAAAAGAAAATAAAAAATAGAATAAAGGAACACCTAACCAATATTAAAAGAACAACCACTACCTTAACCAAAATTCATAATAATGGTGAAATAAAAATAGATTTTGAAAACACCAAAAAATTAGCTAATAACGATAAACATATTTACACTTTGAATCGCGAAACAATAGAAATTGTTACAAATGAGTGCATCTGCAATAAAAGTGACACAGTAAGAAGTTTGGACCAAAGATGGCGCCACCTATTGAGATCGGAGGATCAGAGTATGTTAGAAACGGAGTTTCACCTCCGATCAGCATAAAATGAGGACGTTTGAGAAAGCAGCGGGGCCGCAATGAAAGATCTCACGGGAAACTTCCAAGTAGGCCATTTTAATTTTTGTATCTTCCAAATATATTGTTTATTCTACAGGTCTCGTAGGTGCTTCAAAAACACCAGGTGCTATAGGCAAACCAGGAGTAGAAACACCAGGTAAAAATACACAAAATATATGATATATACAAACATATAAATAAATGTAATGAAAATATGCTTAGTATTTCTTACGTTCTCAATGTATTTTAAACATACCTATAGATATATTAAAAATAAACATAAATGCTATATTTCTAAAATGTTTAATCTTCTACCAGCTTCTTATATATGATTCTAAAATTGTGAATCATAAATATTTAAAATACTTTTTTCGATGATTATTTTATAAAAAATTCTAAATATATTGTTTATCTTACAGGTCTAGCGGAAGGTCCCGAAGCACCAGATGCTATAGGCAAACCGGCAGTAGAAATACCTGGTAAAAATACAAAAAATATGTGATATATATGTAAATGTATGAATCAATGTAAATAAAATACTTTTAGCATTTCTAATGTTCTCAAAATATTTTAAACATACCTATAGGTATAATAAAAAATATCAATGTTACCTTTCTAAAGTGTTCAATCTTGTACCCGCATCTTTTATGATTCTAAAATCGAGAATCAACACTTCTTAAAATATTTTTTTCTATAATTATTTTACATTAAATTCTAAATAAATTGTTTGTCCTAAGGTCTAGCAGGAGGACAAGAAGCACCAAGTGATATAGGCAAACCAGGAGTAGAAACACCAGGTAAAAATATATAAATTGTATGACGTATATAAATATATAAATAAATGTAACTAAAACATTTTTAGCATTTCTAATGTTCTCACAATATTTTAAACATATCTATAAGTATATTTAAAAAACATAAATATTATTTTTCGAAAAAGTTTAATCTTGTTTAATTCTCTCTTTTATGATTCTAAAATCGTGAATCAACACTTAAAAAAAGAAGAAAAAATTTCGATAATTTTTTTATAAAAAATTCCAAATATTGATTATTTTACAGGTCTAGCAGGAGATTCCGAAGCACCAGGTGCTATAGGCAAACCAGGATTAGAAACACCAGGTAAAATTACATAAAATATATAGTATATACAAATATATAAGTAAAGGTAAATAAACAAAATAGGCTTAGTATTTCTAAAGTTCTTACAATATTTTAAACTTATCTATAGGTTATTAAAAATATATAAATGTTACATTACCAAAATATTTAGTCTTTTACCTGCGTCTTTTTTTATTCTAAAATCGTGAAATAACATTAAAAAAAATTTCTTTGATTATGTTTTAATAAATTCTAAAAATATTGAATATTTTACAGTTCTAGCAGGAGGTTCAGAAGCACTGTGTAACAAACCAGGAGTAGAAACTTTAAATAAAAATACATAAAATATATGATATGTATAAATACATAAATAAATGTAAATAAAATAAGCTTAGCATTTCTAATGTTATGTTAATATTTTAAATATATCTATAGGCATAATAATGAAACATAAATGTTACCTTTGTAAAATGATTAATCTTGTACCTACTTCTTTTATGATTCTAAAATCGAGAATCAACACTTCTTAAAATATTTTTTTCTATAATTATTTTACATTAAATTCTAAATAAATTGTTTGTCCTAAGGTCTAGCAGGAGGACAAGAAGCACCAAGTGATATAGGCAAACCAGGAGTAGAAACACCAGGTAAAAATATATAAAATATATAATGTATATAAATATATAAATAAATGTAAATAAAACATTTTTAGCATTTGTAATGTTCTCACAACATTTTAAACATACCTATAGGTATAATAAAAAATATCAATGTTACCTTTCTAAAGTGTTCAATGTTGTACCCGCATCTTTTATGATTCTAAAATCGAGAATCAACACTTCTTAAAATATTTTTTTCTATAATTATTTTACATTAAATTCTAAATAAATTGTTTGTCCTAAGGTCTAGCAGAAGGACAAGAAGCACCAAGTGATATAGGCAAACTAGGATTAGAAACACCAGGTAAAATTACATAAAATATATAGTATATATAAATATATAAGTAAAGGTAAATAAACAAAATAGGCTTAGTATTTCTAAAGTTCTCACAATATTTTAAATTTATCTATAGGTTATTAAAAATATATAAATGTTACATTATTAAAATATTTAGTCTTTTACCTGCGTCTTTTTTTATTCTAAAATCGTGAAATAACATTAAAAAAAATTTCTTTGATTATGTTTTAATACATTCTAAAAATATTGAATATTTTACAGTTCTAGCAGGAGGTTCAGAAGCACTGTGTAGCAAACCAGGAGTAGAAACTTTAAATAAAAATACATAAAATATATGATATGTATAAATACATAAATAAATGTAAATGAAATAAGCTTAGCATTTCTAATGTTATGTTAATATTTTAGGTATATCTATAGGCATATTAATAAACATAAATGTTACCTTTGTAAAATGATTAATCTTGTACCTGCTTCTTTTATGATTCTAAAATCGAGAATCAACACTTCTTAAAATATTTTTTTCTATAATTATTTTACATTAAATTCTAAATAAATTGTTCGTCCTAAGGTCTAGCAGGACAAGAAGCACCAAGTGATATAGGCAAACCAGGAGTAGAAACACCAGGTAAAAATATATAAAATGTATGATGTATATAAATATGTAAATAAATGTAACTAAAACATTTTTAGCCTTTCTAAAGTTCTCACAATATTTAAAACATATCTATAAGTATATTTAAAAAACATAAATATTAATTTTCGAAAAAGTTTAATCTTGTTTAATTCTCTCTTTTATGATTCTAAAATCGTGAATCAACACTTAAAAAAAGAAGAAAAAATTTCGATAATTTTTTTATAAAAAATTCCAAATATTGATTATCTTACAGGTCTAGCAGGAGATTCCGAAGCACCAGGTGCTATAGGCAAACCAGGATTAGAAACACCAGGTAAAATTACATAAAATATATAGTATATATAAATATATAAGTAAAGGTAAATAAACAAAATAGGCTTAGTATTTCTAAAGTTCTTACAATATTTTAAACTTATCTATAGGTTATTAAAAATATATAAATGTTACATTACTAAAATATTTAGTCTTTTACCTGCGTCTTTTTTTATTCTAAAATCGTGAAATAACATTAAAAAAAATTTCTTTGATTATGTTTTAATAAATTCTAAAAATATTCAATATTTTACAGTTCTAGCAGGAGGTTCAGAAGCACTGTGTAACAAACCAAGAGTAGAAACTTTAAATAAAAATACATAAAATATATGATATGTATAAATACATAAATAAATGTAAATGAAATAAGCTTAGCATTTCTAATGTTATGTTAATATTTTAAGTATATCTATAGGCATAATAATAAACATAAATGTTACCTTTGTAAAATGATTAATCTTGTACCTGCTTCTTTTATGATTCTAAAATCGAGAATCAACACTTCTTAAAATATTTTTTTCTATAATTATTTTACATTAAATTCTAAATAAATTGTTCGTCCTAAGGTCTAGCAGGAGGACAAGAAGCACCAAGTGATATAGGCAAACCAGGAGTAGAAACACCAGGTAAAAATATATAAAATGTATGATGTATATAAATATGTAAATAAATGTAACTAAAACATTTTTAGCCTTTCTAATGTTCTCACAATATTTTAAACATATCTATAAGTATATTTAAAAAACATAAATATTAATTTTCGAAAAAGTTTAATCTTGTTTAATTCTCTCTTTTATGATTCTAAAATCGTGAATCAACACTTAAAAAAAGAAAAAAAAATTTCGATAATTTTTTTATAAAAAATTCCAAATATTGATTATCTTACAGGTCTAGCAGGAGATTCCGAAGCACCAGGTGCTATAGGCAAACCAGGATTAGAAACACCATGTAAAATTACATAAAATATATAGTATATATAAATATATAAGTAAAGGTAAATAAACAAAATAGGCTTAGTATTTCTAAAGTTCTCACAATATTTTAAACTTATCTATAGGTTATTAAAAATATATATATGTTACATTACTAAAATATTTAGTCTTTTACCTGCGTCTTTTTTTATTCTAAAATCGTGAAATAACATTAAAAAAAATTTCTTTGATTATGTTTTAATAAATTCTAAAAATATTGAATATTTTACAGTTCTAGCAGGAGGTTCTGAAGCACTGTGTAGCAAACCAGGAGTAGAAACTTTAAATAAAAATACATAAAATATATGATATGTATAAATACATAAATAAATGTAAATAAAATAAGCTTAGCATTTCTAATGTTATGTTAATATTTTAAATATATCTATAGGCATAATAATGAAACATAAGTGTTACCTTTGTAAAATGATTAATCTTGTACCTGCTTCTTTTATGATTCTAAAATCGAGAATCAACACTTCTTAAAATATTTTTTTCTATAATTATTTTACATTAAATTCAAAATAAATTGTTTGTCCTAAGGTCTAGCAGGAGGACAAGAAGCACCAAGTGATATAGGCAAACTAGGATTAGAAACACCAGGTAAAATTACATAAAATATATAGTATATATAAATATATAAGTAAAGGTAAATAAACAAAATAGGCGTAGTATTTCTAAAGTTCTCACAATATTTTAAACTTATCTATAGGTTATTAAAAATATATGAATGTTACATTACTAAAATATTTAGTCTTTTACCTGCGTCTTTTTTTATTCTAAAATCGTGAAATAACATAAAAAAAAATTTCTTTGATTATGTTTTAATAAATTCTAAAAATATTGAATATTTTACAGTTCTAGCAGGAGGTTCAGAAGCACTGTGTAGCAAACCAGGAGTAGAAACTTTAAATAAAAATACATAAAATATATGATATGTATAAATACATAAATAAATGTAAATAAAATAAGCTTAGCATTTCTAATGTTATGTTAATATTTTAAATATATCTATAGGCATAATAATGAAACATAAATGTTACCTTTGTAAAATGATTAATCTTGTACCTGCTTCTTTTATGATTCTAAAATCGAGAATCAACACTTCTTAAAATATTTTTTTCTATAATTATTTTACATTAAATTCTAAATAAATTGTTTGTTCTAAGGTCTAGCAGGAGGACAAGAAGCACCAAGTGATATAGGCAAACCAGGAGTAGAAACACCAGGTAAAAATATATAAAATGTATGATGTATATAAATATATAAATAAATGTAACTAAAACATTTTTAACATTTCTAATGTTCTCACAATATTTTAAACATATCTATAAGTATATTTAAAAAACATAAATATTAATTTTCGAAAAAGTTTAATCTTGTTTAATTCTCTCTTTTATGATTCTAAAATCGTGAATCAACACTTAAAAAAAAAGAAAAAATTTCGATAATTTTTTTATAAAAAATTCCAAATATTGATTGTCTTACAGGTCTAGCAGGAGATTCCGAAGCACCAGGTGCTATAGGCAAACCAGGATTAGAAACACCAGGTAAAATTACATAAAATATATAGTATATATAAATATATAAGTAAAGGTGAATAAACAAAATAGGCTTAGTATTTCTAAAGTTCTTACAATATTTTAAACTTATCTATAGGTTATTAAAAATATATAAATGTTACATTACTATAATATTTATTCTTTTACCTGCGTCTTTTTTTATTCTAAAATCGTGAAATAACATTAAAAAAAAATTTCTTTGATTATGTTTTAATAAATTCTAAAAATATTCAATATTTTACAGTTCTAGCAGGAGGTTTTGAAGCACTGTGTAGCAAACCAGGAGTAGATACTTTAAATAAAAATACATAAAATATATGATATGTATAAATACATAAATAAATATAAATGAAATAAGCTTAGCATTTGTAATATTATGTTAATATTTTAAGTATATCTATAGGCATAATAATAAAACATAAATGTTACCTTTGTAAAATGATTAATCTTGTACCTGCTTCTTTTATAATTCTAAAATCGAGAATCAACACTTCCTAAAATATTTTTTTCTATAATTATTTTACATTAAATTCTAAATAAATTGTTTGTCCTAAGGACTAGCAGGAGGACAAGAAGCACCAAGTGATATAGGCAAACCAGGAGTAGAAACACCAGGTAAAAATATATAAAATATATAATGTATATAAATATATAAATAAATGTAAATAAAATATTTTTAGCATTTGTAATGTTCTCACAACATTTTAAACGTACCTATAGGTATAATAAAAAATATCAATGTTACCTTTCTAAAGTGTTCAATGTTGTACCCGCATCTTTTATGATTCTAAAATCGAGAATCAACACTTCTTAAGATATTTTTTTCTATAATTATTTTACATTAAATTCTAAATAAATTGTTTGTTCTAAGGTCTAGCAGGAGGACAAGAAGCACCAAGTGATATAGGCAAACCAGGAGTAGAAACACCAGGTAAAAATATATAAAATGTATGATGTATATAAATATATAAATAAATGTAACTAAAACATTTTTAGCATTTCTAATGTTCTCACAATATTTTAAACATATCTATAAGTATATTTAAAAAACATAAATATTAATTTTCGAAAAAGTTTCATCTTGTTTAATTCTCTCTTTTATGATTCTAAAATCGTGAATCAACACTTAAAAAAAAAAGAAAAAATTTCGATAATTTTTTTATAAAAAATTCCAAATATTGATTGTCTTACAGGTCTAGCAGGAGATTCCGAAGCACCAGGTGCTATAGGCAAACCAGGATTAGAAACACCAGGTAAAATTACATAAAATATATAGTATATATAAATATATAAGTAAAGGTAAATAAACAAAATAGGCTTAGTATTTTTAAAGTTCTCACAATATTTTAAACTTATCTATAGGTTATTAAAAATATATAAATGTTACATTACTAAAATATTTAGTCTTTTACCTGCGTCTTTTTTTATTCTAAAATCGTGAAATAACATTTAAAAAAATTTCTTTGATTATGTTTTAATAAATTCTAAAAATATTGAATATTTTACAGTTCTAGCAGGAGGTTCAGAAGCACTGTGTAGCAAACCAGGAGTAGAAACTTTAAATAAAAATACATAAAATATATGATATGTATAAATACAGAAATAAATGTAAATAAAATAAGCTTAGCATTTCTAATGTTATGTTAATATTTTAAATATATCTATAGGCATAATAATGAAACATAAATGTTACCTTTGTAAAATGATAAATCTTGTACCTGCTTCTTTTATGATTCTAAAATCGAGAATCAACACTTCTTAAAATATTTTTTTCTATAATTATTTTACATTAAATTCTAAATAAATTGTTTGTCCTAAGGTCTAGCAGGAGGACAAGAAGCACCAAGTGATATAGGCAAACCGGGAGTAGAAACACCAGGAAAAAATATATAAAATGTATGATGTATATAAATATATAAATAAATGTAACTAAAACATTTTTAGCATTTCTAATGTTCTCACAATATTTTAAACATATCTATAAGTATATTAAAAAACATAAATATTAATTTTCGAAAAAGTTTAAATAAAAATATATAAAATATACTTATTACCAAGTGATATAGGCAAACCAGGAGTAGAAACACCAGGTAAAAATATATAAAATGTATGATGTATATAAATATATAAATAAATGTAACTAAAACATTTTTAGCATTTTTAATGTTCTCACAATATTTTAAACATATCTATAAGTATATTTAAAAAACATAAATATTAATTTTCGAAAAAGTTTAAATAAAAATAAATGTAACTAAAACATTTTTAGCATTTCTAATGTTCTCACAATATTTTAAACATATCTATAAGTATATTTAAAAAACATAAATATTAATTTTCGAAAAAGTTTAAATAAAAATATATAAAATATACTTATTACAAAGTGATATAGGCAAACCAGGAGTAGAAACACCAGGTAAAAATATATAAAATGTATGATGTATATAAATATATAAATAAATGTAAATAAAATATTTTTAGCATTTGTAATGTTCTCACAACATTTTAAACATACCTATAGGTATAATAAAAAATATCAATGTTACCTTTCTAAAGTGTTCAATCTTGTACCCGCATCTTTTATGATTCTAAAATCGAGAATCAACACTTCTTAATATATTTTTTTCTATAATTATTTTACATTAAATTCTAAATAAATTGTTTGTCCTAAGGTCTAGCAGGAGGACAAGAAGCACCAAGTGATATAGGCAAACCAGGAGTAGAAACACCAGGTAAAAATATATAAAATGTATGATGTATATAAATATATAAATAAATGTAACTAAAACATTTTTAGCATTTCTAATGTTCTCATAATATTTTAAACATATCTATAAGTATATTTAAAAAACATAAATATTAATTTTCGAAAAAGTTTAATCTTGTTTAATTCTCTCTTTTATGATTCTAAAATCGTGAATCAACACTTAAAAAAAAAAGAAAAAATTTCGATAATTTTCTTATAAAAAATTCCAAATATTGATTATCTTACAGGTCTAGCAGGAGATTCCGAAGCACCAGGTGCTGTAGGCAAACCAGGATTAGAAACACCAGGTAAAATTACATAAAATATATAGTATATATAAATATATAAGTAAAGGTAATTAAACAAAATAGGCTTAATATTTCTAAAGTTCTCACAATATTTTAAACTTATCTATAGGTTATTAAAAATATATAAATGTTACATTACTAAAATATTTAGTCTTTTACCTGCGTCTTTTTTTTTTCTAAAATCGTGAAATAACGTTAAAAAAAATTTCTTTGATTACGTTTTAATAAATTCTAAAAATATTGAATATTTTACAGTTCTAGCAGGAGGTTCAGAAGCACTGTGTTTTAAACCAGGAGTAGAAACTTTAAATAAAAATACATAAAATATGTGATATGTATAAATACATAAATAAATGTAAATAAAATAAGCTTAGCATTTCTAATGTTATGTTAATATTTTAAATATATCTATAGGCATAATAATGAAACATAAATGTTACCTTTGTAAAATGATTAATCTTGTACCTGCTTCTTTTATGATTCTAAAATCAGGAATCAACACTTAAAAAAACTTTTTTTAAATAATTATTTTATAATAAATTCTAAATATATTATTTATCATACAGGTCTGAAAGGACGTATAGAAGCACCAAGTCCTGTAGAGAAACCAGGAGTAGAAACACCAGGTAAAAATATATAAAATATATAATGTATATAAATATATAAATAAATGTAAATAAAATATTTTTAGCATTTGTAATGTTCTCACAACATTTTAAACATGCCTGTAGGTATAATAAAAAGCATCAATGTTACCTTTTTAAAATGTTCAATGTTGTACTCGCATCTTTTATGATTCTAAAACCGTGAATCAACACTTTTTAAAATATTTTTTTTTTCGATAGTTATTTTACAATAAATTCTAAGCATATTACTTTTTCTAAGATTTAGCGGGAAGACCAGAAGCACCAAGTGCTGTAGGCAAACCGGGAATAGAAACACCAGGTAAAAATATATAAAAAATATGATTTATATAACTATATAAATAGATGTAGATAAAATATGCTTAGCATTTCCAATGTTCTCACAGTATTTTAAACAAATCTATAAGTAAAAAAAAAAAAAAAAAAAAGAAAAACCATACATGTTACCCTTCTAAAATGTTTATTCTTGTACTCGCTTCTTTTATGATTTTAAAATCATGAATGAACCCTTTAAAAAATATATATATCTATTTTTTTTTTTTATAACAAATTCTAAATATATTGTTTGTTCTACAGGTTTAGCGGGAGTTCCAGAAGCACCAAGTGCTATAGGCAAACCAGGAGTAGAAACACCGGGTAAAAATACATTAAATATATTATTTATGACCAGCAAACAAACAAACCATGTTTTCTCATTCGGATACTTTTTTTAAGAAAACACAAAAAAATAATAAATTTTCTATACTATAATAATAAAATTTCTATACTTGTACTCACTTCTTTTACGATTCTAAAATCGTGAATGAACACTTAAAAAAGAAAAATTCCTATGATTATTTTATAATAAATTCTAAACTAAACATATTGTTTGTTGTACAGGTCTAGCAGGAGGACCAGAAGCACCAAGTGCCACAGGTAAACCAGGAGCTGAAACACCAGGTAAAAATGCATAAAATATATGATATATGTAACTATACAAATAAATGTAAATAGAACATGCTTAGCATTTCTAATGTTTTCACATTATTTTAAGCATATTTATAGGTATTAAAAAAACATAAATGTTATTCTTCAAAAATGTTCAATCTTGTACCTGTTTCTTTTATAAATCTAAAATCGTGAATCAACACTTAAAAAAAAAAAAAATTCTTGATTACTTTATAATAAATTATAAATATATTGTTTATACTACATTTCTAGCAGAAAGCCCAAAAGTACCAGGTGCTATAGACAAACCCGGAGTAGAAAAACCAGGTAAAAATGCAGAAAATATATGATATATATATAAATATATAAATAAATGTAAATAAAATATATTTAACATTTCTAATGTTCTTACAGTATTTTAAGCATACCTATAGGTATATTAAAGGTATATAGGTATATGTTCATTCATGTGCACGCTTTTTTTATGATTCTAAAATCGTTAATCAACACTTTTGATTTTTTTTTCTTTTCGGTAATTATTTTATAATAGATTGTTAATATATTGTTTATCCTACAGGTTTGTCAGGACGTCCAGTAGCACCAGCACCAAGTGCTATAGGCAAACCAGGAGTAGAAACACCAGGTAAATATTCATGAAATATATGATATATATAGATATATAAATAAATGTAAATATAACATGCTTAACATTTTTATTATTCTCACAATATTTAAAGCATATCTAAGGTAAAGCCTAGAGAGTTTAAGCACAATTCAACAAAATGTTATAAAAAAATTTAATTTTAATTTTTTGCTAAACTGTTCGTGCATAGCTTCGAAGTATTCCTTCTTCTACGCATTTTTATTACAACTTTCTTGTTATACAATGATTTAAAGCAGCAGCTGTAATAAAACCAAGAGATCTATTCTCCTTATATATAGGGTAGGAGAGATTGCGCTTAATTGTAACTGTAATTAAAATTTTAAACCATAAGTGACCTTAAATGAGTTTGTATAAGGTTTTTGTAAACAAATAAGTTTGTATTACATATAGGTATTTCAGTTTAATAATAATAATAATAATAATAATAATGATAATAATAATAAAAACAAAATTTCTACCACACTCTAACTCTCTGATCTTAATAGGTGGTGCCATCTTTGGTCCAAACGTATTACTAGATAATTTTTATTGCAACTGCACTCATTTGTAAGAATTTCTATTTTTTCGTGATTGAAAGCATAAATATGATTATCGTAATTAGCTAATTTTTTGGTGTTTTCAAAATCTATTTTTATTTCACTATTATAATTATTATGAATTTTGGTTAAGGCAGTGGTTCTATTAATTAAGTTTTTTTATACGTTTTTCATATAGTTGTTGGACAATATTTTTTCTATAACCTTCTTTATTAGCAATTTTAGCAATTTCATTGAATTCATTTTTAAGATGTGTTTCTTTAGATCATACTAAGATCGCACGATTTATATAGCTTTGGATGGTGTTAATATTATAATTATGGGTAGTTTTACGTTTGCTTTTTATAATTTCGTCGCTTTTCTTTGGTTTATGGTAAACTGGTGTTTCTATTAAATTGGGTTGTTTTCTTATAAACGTAATATCTAAAAAGTTAAGTTTTTGGTTATTTTCGATTTCTTATGTGAATTGGTTGTTTATATCTATTTTATAATTTCATCGATAATATTTTCTTTTTTGTAATATTTATCGATAATCGCAAAGACATCGTCAACGTATCTTACCCAAAAATATATTTCGTTTTTAAACGTTTTAAATATAGTTTCTCTTATTGTTCGTAATTTTAATTCTACAATTATAGCGGAAATGGGCGATCCCGTAGGGACCCCCTTCATTTTTTTTATAGAATTTATTGCTAAAACGGAAATAATTCTCTGTTAAAATTAAATTACTTGCGGCAATCAGGGTAATACTTTTATTATTTTGTTCAAAATGTTCAAATATTTTCTTATTCATAAATTTCTTTCGTTTCATTTATATCGATGGACAGAAAAAGGTTTATAACATCAAAAAATAACCATAGTTTGATTTAACTAATATGATGAACTTCCGTTTCATCCATGAAACTTTCTGTGGCAATTAAACTGTTTTCTGAGGGGGTAAGAATTTCGCGGTATATATTCTTCATACAAGTTTCAATGGAATAAGATGGTCCTTCTTTTTTATTGACTATAGGGGACAATAATAAATTTTGGGGGAATTTTGTGATCTTTAAAGTGCCCAAACATTCTAGGAGTATTATGGGCGTGATTTGTTATAATAGGAGGTTTATTATTAGGCCGATTGTCCCCTTGTATTAGTCTTTTCTTTTTCTCAATAGAGCTTTTTTAGATGACGTCAAAGCCTCAAGTGTCGTCTGCTCAAATCGTAACTGTGGGGCACACAATAGTACGTGTAGATACTTTTCTTTTATCTCTATACCAAAAACTTCTTTCAATCAACCGCAATGGAATTGGTTGTACGCTTGTAAACTTTTATATGCATTGAAATCACTATTAGTGTAAGCAGATGTCGTATAGACAAAATATTTTCCCACAGATCACAAATTGACTAGAGGAAACAGTTAATCGCTGTTAACAGTTACTAATGAATATGGATCTACATTATCAATTAGTTTATTTTCTGAGAATCTCTGTTTTTGTTTGATCATTAAGAGTTTCGATATATTTCGCCGTATTAAAAGACTATTGTTTGCCCTTTGATAGCGTTACTAAGGCCGTTGCCAAGGGTTTCGTTACGTGACTGAAAATACTCCATAAGCTTCTTATTTGGATCCGTTTTTATAATCTCAGCATTTTTTTTCTTTAATCGTATTTTCCATTTTTTTTTCTTTATAATCTTCTCTATTAAGGTGGATTTTTTCGGTTTTATCAGTTAGAGCACAAGTTATTTGCTTATTTTTCTTTTAACGCGCAGAGCTCTTTAATATCAGCTATGTCACGTTTTTACATTTAAAACTTTTTGTTAGTTCTTTCTGCGCTGTATTACGGTTTTTTTTTTTTTTAGGATTATCTGGGATATCATGAAGTGCTATTTCAATTTTTGCTATGCTGTCCTTAATGTTAATAAGTGCTTCCAAAATAAATTTTTGTCCTACCTTTAACCCTTTGCGGCGCAGGGTAATTCGTGTCATTTAAATTACACTGCCACCGGAATTTACTAACTAAATTAAAATAAAAGAAATTTTAAATTTTCAGGTTAAAAATAAGGGTCTTTTCTGCTATGTTATAAATGTAAATTTTTGCTGAAAATTTTCCTGTATGATTTTTTACACTTGAGAATTAAAATTAGGTGTTCCATCAGCGGGAACACTGCGACTGAAAGGGTTAAGGTGGCATTTTGATGAGAATTAAATTTAATATTACAGTGGTTAATATATGAATGTTCTGTATTATTTAATAGTTCATTTTTGGTTTTCTGTTTTCTGTTTTAGCCAAAATTTCAGTTTCTTGTTTTGATTTTTAGTGTAAATATATCATTCAATTTTGTCAAACAATTCAATTTTGCTTTTTACAGAGTCAAATTCTATTCAGTAAGTCCCATATTTTCATTAAGTTTATAAATATTTTGAGGTTTTTATCCCAATAGTTTTCTTTAGAATTTTCTTTACAAATTGATTAATTTCATTTCTAAATTGCGTTCTCTCTTAAAAAAGTATCAAAAAACTTAATTTCATAAATATTGCCAAAATATAAAATAAATAAACAAAAATATACAATCACGATTCCATAAAATAAAGGTGCTGGAATAAAAATAAAAAACAAAGCAAGGAAATTCAACATTAACGTACCTTTTAAACTCAATTCTAATATTTTTCACAAAATTAGAATTCAGAAAGATGAAATTAATACATTGGAAACCGCAGGAATTTATGAAATCAAATATACAACAAAAGAAAAAAAAGAAGGCAGCTACATAGGCATAACTAAAAGAAAATAAAAAATAGAATAAAGGAACACCTAACCAATATTAAAAGAACAACCACTGCCTTAACCAAAATTCATAATAATGGTGAAATAAAAATAGATTTTGAAAACACCAAAAAATTAGCTAATAACGATAAACATATTTACACTTTGAATCGCGAAACAATAGAAATTGTTACAAATGTGTGCATCTGCAATAAAAGTGACACAGTAAGAAGTTTGGACCAAAGATGGCGCCACCTATTGAGATCGGAGGATCAGAGTATGCTAGAAACGGAGTTTCACCTCCGATCAGCATAAAATGAGGACGTTTGAGAAAGCAGCGGCGCCGCAATGAAAGATCTCACGGGAAACTTCCAAGTAGGCCATTTTAATTTTTGTATCTTCCAAATATATTGCTTATTCTACAGGTCTCGTAGGTGCTTCAAAAACACCAGGTGCTATAGGCAAACCAGGAGTAGAAACACCAGGTAAAAATACACAAAATATATGATATATACAAACATATAAATAAATGTAATGAAAATATGCTTAGTATTTCTTACGTTCTCAATGTATTTTAAACATACCTATAGATATATTAAAAATAAACATAAATGCTATATTTCTAAAATGTTTAATCTTCTACCAGCTTGTTATATATGATTCTAAAATTGTGAATCATAAATATTTAAAATACTTTTTTCGATGATTATTTTATAAAAAATTCTAAATATATTGTTTATCTTACAGGTCTAGCGGAAGGTCCCGAAGCACCCGATGCTATAGGCAAACCGGCAGTAGAAATACCTGGTAAAAATACAAAAAATATGTGATATATATGTAAATGTATGAATAAATGTAAATAAAATACTTTTAGCATTTCTAATGTTCTCAAAATATTTTAAACATACCTATAGGTATAATAAAAAATATCAATGTTACCTTTCTAAAGTGTTCAATCTTGTACCCGCATCTTTTATGATTCTAAAATCGAGAATCAACACTTCTTAAAATATTTTTTTCTATAATTATTTTACATTAAATTCTAAATAAATTGTTTGTCCTAAGGTCTAGCAGGAGGACAAGAAGCACCAAGTGATATAGGCAAACCAGGAGTAGAAATACCAGGTAAAAATATATAAATTGTATGATGTATATAAATATATAAATAAATGTAACTAAAACATTTTTAGCATTTCTAATGTTCTCACAATATTTTAAACATATCTATAGGTATATTTAAAAAACATAAATATTAATTTTCGAAAAAGTTTAATCTTGTTTAATTCTCTCTTTTATGATTCTAAAATCGTGAATCAACACTTAAAAAAAGAAGAAAAAATTTCGATAATTTTTTTATAAAAAATTCCAAATATTGATTGTCTTACAGGTCTAGCAGGAGATTCCGAAGCACCAGGTGCTATAGGCAAACCAGGATTAGAAACACCAGGTAAAATTACATAAAATATATAGTATATACAAATATATAAGTAAAGGTAAATAAACAAAATAGGCTTAGTATTTCTAAAGTTCTTACAATATTTTAAACTTATCTATAGGTTATTAAAAATATATAAATGTTACATTACTAAAATATTTAGTCTTTTACCTGCGTCTTTTTTTATTCTAAAATCGTGAAATAACATTAAAAAAAATTTCTTTGATTATGTTTTAATAAATTCTAAAAATATTGAATATTTTACAGTTCTAGCAGGAGGTTCAGAAGCACTGTGTAGCAAACCAGGAGTAGAAACTTTAAATAAAAATACATAAAATATATGATATGTATAAATACATAAATAAATGTAAATAAAATAAGCTTAGCATTTCTAATGTTATGTTAATATTCTAAATATATCTATAGGCATAATAGTGAAACATAAATGTTACCTTTGTAAAATGATTAATCCTGTACCTACTTCTTTTATGATTCTAAAATCGAGAATCAACACTTCTTAAAATATTTTTTTCTATAATTATTTTACATTAAATTCTAAATAAATTGTTTGTCCTAAGGTCTAGCAGGAGGACAAGAAGCACCAAGTGATATAGGCAAACTAGGATTAGAAACACCAGGTAAAATTACATAAAATATATAGTATATATAAATATGTAAGTAAAGGTAAATAAACAAAATAGGCGTAGTATTTCTAAAGTTCTCACAATATTTTAAACTTATCTATAAGTTATTAAAAATATATGAATGTTACATTACTAAAATATTTAGTCTTTTACCTGCGTATTTTTTTATTCTAAAATCGTGAAATAACATAAAAAAAAATTTCTTTGATTATGTTTTAATAAATTCTAAAAATATTGAATATTTTACAGTTCTAGCAGGAGGTTCAGAAGCACTGTGTAGCAAACCAGGAGTAGAAACTTTAAATAAAAATACATAAAATATATGATATGTATAAATACATAAATAAATGTAAATGAAATGAGCTTAGCATTTCTAATGTTATGTTAATATTTTAAGTATATCTATAGGCATAATAATAAACATAAATGTTACCTTTGTAAAATGATTAATCTTGTACCTGCTTCTTTTATGATTCTAAAATCGAAAATCAACACTTCTTAAAATAATTTTTTCTATAATTATTTTACATTAAATTCTAAATAAATTGTTTCTCCTAAGGTCTAGCAGGAGGACAAGAAGCACCAAGTGATATAGGCAAAGCAGGAGTAGAAACACCAGGTAAAAATATATAAAATGTATGATGTATATAAATATATAAATAAATGTAACTAAAACATTTTTAGCATTTCTAATGTTCTCACAATATTTTAAACATATCTATAAGTATATTTAAAAAACATAAATATTAGTTTTCGAAAAAGTTTAATCTTGTTTAATTCTCTCTTTTATGATTCTAAAATCGTGAATCAACACTTAAAAAAAGAAGAAAAAATTTCGATAATTTTTTTATAAAAAATTCCAAATATTGATTATCTTACAGGTCTAGCAGGAGATTCCGAAGCACCAGGTGCTATAGGCAAACCAGGATTAGAAACACTAGGTAAAATTACATAAAATATATAGTATATATAAATATATAAGTAAAGGTAAATAAACAAAATAGGCTTAGTATTTCTAAAGTTCTTACAATATTTTAAACTTATCTATAGGTTATTAAAAATATATAAATGTTACATTACTAAAATATTTAGTCTTTTACCTGCGTCTTTTTTTATTCTAAAATCGTGAAATAACATTAAAAAAAATTTCTTTGATTATGTTTTAATAAATTCTAAAAATATTCAATATTTTACAGTTCTAGCAGGAGGTTCAGAAGCACTGTGTAGCAAATCAGGAGTAGATACTTTAAATAAAAATACATAAAATATATGATATGTATAAATACATAAATAAATGTAAATGAAATAAGCTTAGCATTTCTAATGTTATGTTAATATTTTAAGTATATCTATAGGCATAATAATAAACATAAATGTTACCTTTGTAAAATGATTAATCTTGTACCTGCTTCTTTTATGATTCTAAAATCGAGAATTAACACTTCTTAAAATATTTTTTTCTATAATTATTTTACATTAAATTCTAAATAAATTGTTTGTCCTAAGGTCTAGCAGGAGGACAAGAAGCACCAAGTGATATAGGCAAACCAGGAGTAGAAACACCAGGTAAAAATATATAAAATGTATGATGTATATAAATATATAAATAAATGTAACTAAAGCATTTTTAGCATTTCTAATGTTCTCACAATATTTTAAACATATCTATAATTATATTTAAAAAACATAAATATTAATTTTCGAAAAAGTTTAATCTTGTTTAATTCTCTCTTTTATGATTCTAAAATCGTGAATCCACACTTAAAAAAAGAAGAAAAAAATTTCGATAATTTTTTTTATAAAAAATTCCAAATATTGATTATCTTACAGGTCTAGCAGGAGATTCCGAAGCACCAGGTGCTATAGGCAAACCAGGATTAGAAACACCAGGTAAAATTACATAAAATATATAGTATATATAAATATATAAGTAAAGGTAAATAAACAAAATAGGCTTAGTATTTCTAAAGTTCTCACAATATTTTAAACTTATCTATAGGTTATTAAAAATATATAAATGTTACATTACTAAAATATTTAGTCTTTTACCTGCGTCTTTTTTTATTCTAAAATCGTGAAATAACATTAAAAAAAAATTCTTTGATTATGTTTTAATAAATTCTAAAAATATTGAATATTTTACAGTTCTAGCAGGAGGTTCAGAAGCACTGTGTAGCAAACCAGGAGTAGAAACTTTAAATAAAAATACATAAAATATATGATATGTATAAATACATAAATAAATGTAAATAAAATAAGCTTAGCATTTCTAATGTTATGTTAATATTTTAAATATATCTATAGGCGTAATAATGAAACATAAATGTTACCTTTGTAAAATGATTAATCTTGTACCTGCTTCTTTTATGATTCTAAAATCGAGAATCAACACTTCTTAAAATATTTTTTTCTATAATTATTTTACATTAAATACTAAATAAATTGTTTGTCCTAAGGTCTAGCAGGAGGACAAGAAGCACCAAGTGATATAGGCAAACCAGGAGTAGAAACACCAGGTAAAAATATATAAAATATATAATGTATATAAATATATAAATAAATGTAAATAAAATATTTTTAGCATTTGTAATGTTCTCACAACATTTTAAACGTACCTATAGGTATAATAAAAAATATCAATGTTACCTTTCTAAAGTGTTCAATGTTGTGCCCGCATCTTTTATGATTCTAAAATCGAGAATCAACGCGTCTTAAAATATTTTTTTCTATAATTATTTTACATTAAATTCTAAATAAATTGTTTGTCCTAAGGTCTAGCAGGAGGACAAGAAGCACCAAGTGATATAGGCAAACTAGGATTAGAAACACCAGATAAAATTACATAAAATATATAGTATTTATAAATATGTAAGTAAAGGTAAATAAACAAAATAGGTTTAGTATTTCTGAAGTTCTCACAATATTTTAAACTTATCTATAGGTTATTAAAAATATATGAATGTTACATTACTAAAATATTTAGTCTTTTACCTGCGTCTTTTTTTATTCTAAAATCATGAAATAACATTAAAAAAATTTTCTTTGATTATGTTTTAATAAATTCTAAAAATATTGAATATTTTACAGTTCTAGCAGGATGTTCAGAAGCACTGTGTAGCAAACCAGGAGTAGAAACTTTAAATAAAAATACATAAAATATATGATATGTATAAATACATAAATAAATGTAAATAAAATAAGCTTAGCATTTCTAATGTTATGTTAATATTTTAAATATATCTATAGGCATAATAATGAAACATAAATGTTACCTTTGTAAAATGATTAATCTTGTACCTGCTTCTTTTATGATTCTAAAATCGAGAATCAACACTTCTTAAAATATTTTTTTCTATAATTATTTTACATTAAATTCTAAATAAATTGCTTGTCCTAAGGTCTAGCAGGAGGACAAGAAGCACCAAGTGATATAGGCAAACCAGGAGTAGAAACACCAGGTAAAAATACATAAAATATATAATGTATATAAATATATAAATAAATGTAAATAAAATATTTTTAGCATTTGTAATGTTCTCACAACATTTTAAACATACCTATAGGTATAATAAAAAATATCAATGTTACCTTTCTAAAGTGTTCAATCTTGTACCCGCATTTTTATGATTCTAAAATCGAGAATCAACACTTCTTAAAATATTTTTTTCTATAATTATTTTACATTAAATTCTAAATAAATTGCTTGTCCTAAGGTCTAGCAGGAGGACAAGAAGCACCAAGTGATATAGGCAAACCAGGTGTAGAAACACCAGGTAAAAATATATAAAATGTATGATGTATATAAATATATAAATAAATGTAACTAAAACATTTTTAGCATTTCTAATGTTCTCACAATATTTTAAACATATATATAAGTATATTTAAAAAACATAAATATTAATTTTCGAAAAAGTTTAATCTTGTTTAATTCTCTCTTTTATGATTCTAAAATCGTGAATCAACACTTAAAAAAAGAAGAAAAAATTTCGATAATTTTTTTATAAAAAATTCCAAATATTGATTCTCTTACAGGTCTAGCAGGAGATTCCGAAGCACCAGGTGCTATAGGCAAACCAGGATTAGAAACACCAGGTAAAATTACATAAAATATATAGTATATATAAATATATAAGTAAAGGTGAATAAACAAAATAGGCTTAGTATTTCTAAAGTTCTTACAATATTTTAAACTTATCTATAGGTTATTAAAAATATATAAATGTTACATTACTAAAATATTTATTCTTTTACCTGCGTCTTTTTTTATTCTAAAATCGTGAAATAACATTAAAAAAAAATTTCTTTGATTATGTTTTAATAAATTCTAAAAATATTCAATATTTTACAGTTCTAGCAGGAGGTTCAACAGCACTGTGTAGCAAACCAGGAGTAGAAACTTTAAATAAAAATACATAAAATATATGATATGTATAAATACATAAATAAATGTAAATTAAATAAGCTTAGCATTTCTAATGTTATGTTAATATTCTAAATATATCTATAGGCATAATAATGAAACATAAATGTTACCTTTGTAAAATGATTAATCCTGTACCTACTTCTTTTATGATTCTAAAATCGAGAATCAACACTTCTTAAAATATTTTTTTCTATAATTATTTTACATTAAATTCTAAATAAATTGTTTGTCCTAAGGTCTAGCAGGAGGACAAGAAGCACCAAGTGATATAGGCAAACTAGGATTAGAAACACCAGGTAAAATTACATAAAATATATAGTATATATAAATATATAAGTAAAGGTGAATAAACAAAATAGGCTTAGTATTTCTAAAGTTCTTACAATATTTTAAACTTATCTATAGGTTATTAAAAATATATAAATGTTACATTACTAAAATATTTATTCTTTTACCTGCGTCTTTTTTTATTCTAAAATCGTGAAATAACATTAAAAAAAAATTTCTTTGATTATGTTTTAATAAATTCTAAAAATATTCAATATTTTACAGTTCTAGCAGGAGGTTCAGAAGCACTGTGTAGCAAACCAGGAGTAGATACTTTAAATAAAAATACATAAAATATATGATATGTATAAATACATAAATAAATGTAAATGAAATAAGCTTAGCATTTCTAATGTTATGTTAATATTTTAAGTATATCTATAGGCATAATAATAAACATAAATGTTACCTTTGTAAAATGATTAATCTTGTACCTGCTTCTTTTATGATTCTAAAATCGAGAATTAACTCTTCTTAAAATATTTTTTTCTATAATTATTTTACATTAAATTCTAAATAAATTGTTTGTCCTAAGGTCTAGCAGGAGGACAAGAAGCACCAAGTGATATAGGCAAACCAGGAGTAGAAACACCAGGTAAAAATATATAAACTGTATGATGTATATAAATATATAAATAAATGTAACTAAAGCATTTTTAGCATTTCTAATGTTCTCACAATATTTTAAACATATCTATAAGTATATTTAAAAAACATAAATATTAATTTTCGAAAAAGTTTAATCTTGTTTAATTCTCTCTTTTATGATTCTAAAATCGTGAATCCACACTTAAAAAAAGAAGAAAAAAATTTCGATAATTTTTTTTATAAAAAATTCCAAATATTGATTATCTTACAGGTCTAGCAGGAGATTCCGAAGCACCAGGTGCTATAGGCAAACCAGGATTAGAAACACCAGGTAAAATTACATAAAATATATAGTATATATAAATATATAAGTAAAGGTAAATAAACAAAATAGGCTTAGTATTTCTAAAGTTCTCACAATATTTTAAACTTATCTATAGGTTATTAAAAATATATAAATGTTACATTACTAAAATATTTAGTCTTTTACCTGCGTCTTTTTTTATTCTAAAATCGTGAAATAACATTAAAAAATTTCTTTGATTATGTTTTAATAAATTCTAAAAATATTGAATATTTTACAGTTCTAGCAGGAGGTTCAGAAGCACTGTGTAGCAAACCAGGAGTAGAAACTTTAAATAAAAATACATAAAATATATGATATGTATAAATACATAAATAAATGTAAATAAAATAAGCTTAGCATTTCTAATGTTATGTTAATATTTTAAATATATCTATAGGCGTAATAATGAAACATAAATGTTACCTTTGTAAAATGATTAATCTTGTACCTGCTTCTTTTATGATTCTAAAATCGAGAATCAACACTTCTTAAAATATTTTTTTCTATAATTATTTTACATTAAATTCTAAATAAATTGTTTGTCCTAAGGTCTAGCAGGAGGACAAGAAGCACCAAGTGATATAGGCAAACCAGGAGTAGAAACACCAGGTAAAAATATATAAAATATATAATGTATATAAATATATAAATAAATGTAAATAAAATATTTTTAGCATTTGTAATGTTCTCACAACATTTTAAACGTACCTATAGGTATAATAAAAAATATAAATGTTACCTTTCTAAAGTGTTCATTGTTGTGCCCGCATCTTTTATGTTTCTAAAATCGAGAATCAACACGTCTTAAAATATTTTTTTCTATAATTATTTTACATTAAATTCTAAATAAAATGTTTGTCCTAAGGTCTAGCAAGAGGACAAGAAGCACCAAGTGATATAGGCAAACTAGGATTAGAAACACCAGGTAAAATTACATAAAATATATAGTATATATAAATATATAAGTAAAGGTAAATAAACAAAATAGGCGTAGTATTTCTAAAGTTCTCATAATATTTTAAACTTATCCATAAGTTATTAAAAATATATGAATGTTACATTACTAAAATATTTAGTCTTTTACCTGCGTCTTTTTTTATTCTAAAATCGTGAAATAACATAAAAAAAAATTTCTTTGATTATGTTTTAATAAATTCTAAAAATATTGAATATTTTACAGTTCTAGCAGGAGGTTCAGAAGCACTGTGTAGCAAACCAGGAGTAGAAACTTTAAATAAAAATACATAAAATATATGATATGTATAAATACATAAATAAATGTAAATGAAATAAGCTTAGCATTTCTAATGTTATGTTAATATTTTAAGTATATCTATAGGCATAATAATAAACATAAATGTTACCTTTGTAAAATGATTAATCTTGTACCTGCTTCTTTTATGATTCTAAAATCGAGAATCAACACTTCTTAAAATATTTTTTTCTATAATTATTTTACATTAAATTCTAAATAAATTGCTTGTCCTAAGATCTAGCAGGAGGACAAGAAGCACCAAGTGATATAGGCAAACCAGGAGTAGAAACACCAGGTAAAAATACATAAAATATATAATGTATATAAATATATAAATAAATGTAAATAAAATATTTTTAGCATTTGTAATGTTCTCACAACATTTTAAACATACCTATAGGTATAATAAAAAATATCAATGTTACCTTTCTAAAGTTTTTAATCTTGTACCCGCATTTTTATGATTCTAAAATCGAGAATCAACACTTCTTAAAATATTTTTTTCTATAATTATTTTACATTAAATTCTAAATAAATTGTTTGCCCTAAGGTCTAGCAGGAGGACAAGAAGCACCAAGTGATATAGGCAAACCAGGAGTAGAAACACCAGGTAAAAATATATAAAATATATAATGTATATAAATATATAAATAAATGTAAATAAAATATTTTTAGCATTTGTAATGTTCTCACAACATTTTAAACGTACCTATAGGTATAATAAAAAATATCAATGTTACCTTTCTAAAGTGTTCAATGTTGTGCCCGCATCTTTTATGATTCTAAAATCGAGAATCAACGCGTCTTAAAATATTTTTTTCTATAATTATTTTACATTAAATTCTAAATAAATTGTTTCTCCTAAGGTCTAGCAGGAGGACAAGAAGCACCAAGTGATATAGGCAAACCAGGAGTAGAAACACCAGGTAAAAATATATAAAATGTATGATGTATATAAATATATAAATAAATGTAACTAAAACATTTTTAGCATTTCTAATGTTCTCACAATATTTTAAACATATCTATAGGTATATTTAAAAAACATAAATATTAGTTTTCGAAAAAGTTTAAACTTGTTTAATTCTCTCTTTTATGATTCTAAAATCGTGAATCAACACTTAAAAAAAGAAGAAAAATTTTCGATAATTTTTTTATAAAAAATTCCAAATATTGATTATCTTACAGGTCTAGCAGGAGATTCCGAAGCACCAGGTGCTATAGGCAAACCAGGATTAGAAACACCAGGTAAAATTACATAAAATATATAGTATATATAAATATATAAGTAAAGGTAAATAAACAAAATAGGCTTAGTATTTCTAAAGTCCTTACAATATTTTAAACTTATCTATAGGTTATTAAAAATATATAAATGTTACATTACTAAAATATTTAGTCTTTTACCTGCGTCTTTTTTTATTCTAAAATCGTGAAATAACATTAAAAAAAATTTCTTTGATTATGTTTTAATAAATTCTAAAAATATTCAATATTTTACAGTTCTAGCAGGAGGTTCAGAAGCACTGTGTAGCAAACAAGGAGTAGATACTTTAAATAAAAATACATAAAATATATGATATGTATAAATACATAAATAAATGTAAATAAAATAAGCTTAGCATTTCTAATGTTATGTTAATATTTTAAATATATCTATAGGCATAATAATGAAACATAAATGTTACCTTTGTAAAATGATTAATCTTGTACCTGCTTCTTTTATGATTCTAAAATCGAGAATCAACACTTCTTAAAATATTTTTTTCTATAATTATTTTACATTAAATTCTAAATAAATTGTTTGTCCTAAGGTCTAGCAGGAGGACAAGAAGCACCAAGTGATATAGGCAAACCAGGAGTAGAAACACCAGGTAAAAATATATAAAATATATAATGTATATAAATATATAAATAAATGTAAATAAAATATTTTTAGCATTTGTAATGTTCTCACAACATTTTAAACGTACCTATAGGTATAATAAAAAATATCAATGTTACCTTTCTAAAGTGTTCAATGTTGTGCCCGCATCTTTTATGATTCTAAAATCGAGAATCAACGCGTCTTAAAATATTTTTTTCTATAATTATTTTACATTAAATTCTAAATAAATTGTTTGTCCTAAGGTCTAGCAGGAGGACAAGAAGCACCAAGTGATATAGGCAAACTAGGATTAGAAACACCAGATAAAATTACATAAAATATATAGTATTTATAAATATGTAAGTAAAGGTAAATAAACAAAATAGGCTTAGTATTTCTGAAGTTCTCACAATATTTTAAACTTATCTATAGGTTATTAAAAATATATGAATGTTACATTACTAAAATATTTAGTCTTTTACCTGCGTCTTTTTTTATTCTAAAATCATGAAATAACATTAAAAAAATTTTCTTTGATTATGTTTTAATAAATTCTAAAAATATTGAATATTTTACAGTTCTAGCAGGAGGTTCAGAAGCACTGTGTAGCAAACCAGGAGTAGAAACTTTAAATAAAAATACATAAAATATATGATATGTATAAATACATAAATAAATGTAAATAAAATAAGCTTAGCATTTCTAATGTTATGTTAATATTTTAAATATATCTATAGGCATAATAATGAAACATAAATGTTACCTTTGTAAAATGATAAATCTTGTACCTGCTTCTTTTATGATTCTAAAATCGAGAATCAACACTTCTTAAAATATTTTTTTCTATAATTATTTTACATTAAATTCTAAATAAATTGCTTGTCCTAAGGTCTAGCAGGAGGACAAGAAGCACCAAGAGATATAGGCAAACCAGGAGTAGAAACACCAGGTAAAAATACATAAAATATATAATGTATATAAATATATAAATAAATGTAAATAAAATATTTTTAGCATTAGTAATGTTCTCACAACATTTTAAACATACCTATAGGTATAATAAAAAATATCAATGTTACCTTTCTAAAGTGTTCAATCTTGTACCCGCATTTTTATGATTCTAAAATCGAGAATCAACACTTCTTAAAATATTTTTTTCTATAATTATTTTACATTAAATTCTAAATAAATTGCTTGCCCTAAGGTCTAGCAGGAGGACAAGAAGCACCAAGTGATATAGGCAAACCAGGTGTAGAAACACCAGGTAAAAATATATAAAATGTATGATGTATATAAATATATAAATAAATGTAACTAAAACATTTTTAGCATTTCTAATGTTCTCACAATATTTTAAACATATATATAAGTATATTTAAAAAACATAAATATTAATTTTCGAAAAAGTTTAATCTTGTTTAATTCTCTCTTTTATGATTCTAAAATCGTGAATCAAGACTTAAAAAAAGAAGAAAAAATTTCGATAATTTTTTTATAAAAAATTCCAAATATTGATTATCTTACAGGTCTAGCAGGAGATTCCGAAGCACCAGGTGCTATAGGCAAACCAGGATTAGAAACACCAGGTAAAATTACATAAAATATATAGTATATATAAATATATAAGTAAAGGTGAATAAAAAAAATAGGCTTAGTATTTCTAAAGTTCTTACAATATTTTAAACTTATCTATAGGTTATTAAAAATATATAAATGTTACATTACTAAAATATTTATTCTTTTACCTGCGTCTTTTTTTATTCTAAAATCGTGAAATAACATTAAAAAAAAATTTCTTTGATTATGTTTTAATAAATTCTAAAAATATTCAATATTTTACAGTTCTAGCAGGAGGTTCAGAAGCACTGTGTAGCAAACCAGGAGTAGAAACTTTAAATAAAAATACATAAAATATATGATATGTATAAATACATAAATAAATGTAAATTAAATAAGCTTAGCATTTCTAATGTTATGTTAATATTCTAAATATATCTATAGGCATAATAATGAAACATAAATGTTACCTTTGTAAAATGATTAATCCTGTACCTACTTCTTTTATGATTCTAAAATCGAGAATCAACACTTCTTAAAATATTTTTTTCTATAATTATTTTACATTAAATTCTAAATAAATTGTTTGTCCTAAGGTCTAGCAGGAGGACAAGAAGCACCAAGTGATATAGGCAAACTAGGATTAGAAACACCAGGTAAAATTACATAAAATATATAGTATATATAAATATATAAGTAAAGGTAAATAAACAAAATAGGCGTAGTATTTCTAAAGTTCTCACAATATTTTAAACTTATCTATAAGTTATTAAAAATATATGAATGTTACATTACTAAAATATTTAGTCTTTTACCTGCGTCTTTTTTTATTCTAAAATCGTGAAATAACATAAAAAAAAATTTCTTTGATTATGTTTTAATAAATTCTAAAAATATTGAATATTTTACAGTTCTAGCAGGAGGTTCAGAAGCACTGTGTAGCAAACCAGGAGTAGAAACTTTAAATAAAAATACATAAAATATATGATATGTGTAAATACATAAATAAATGTAAATGAAATGAGCTTAGCATTTCTAATGTTATGTTAATATTTTAAGTATATCTATAGGCATAATAATAAACATAAATGTTACCTTTGTAAAATGATTAATCTTGTACCTGCTTCTTCTATGATTCTAAAATCGAGAATCAACACTTCTTAAAATATTTCTTTCTATAATTATTTTACATTAAATTCTAAATAAATTGTTTCTCCTAAGGTCTAGCAGGAGGACAAGAAGCACCAAGTGATATAGGCAAACTAGGAGTAGAAACACCAGGTAAAAATATATAAAATGTATGATGTATATAAATATATAAATAAATGTAACTAAAACATTTTTAGCATTTCTAATGTTCTCACAATATTTTAAACATATCTATAAGTATATTTAAAAAACATAAATATTAGTTTTCGAAAAAGTTTAATCTTGTTTAATTCTCTCTTTTATGATTCTAAAATCGTGAATCAACACTTAAAAAAAGAAGAAAAAATTTCGATAATTTTTTTATAAAAAATTCCAAATATTGATTATCTTACAGGTCTAGCAGGAGATTCCGAAGCACCAGGTGCTATAGGCAAACCAGGATTAGAAACACCAGGTAAAATTACATAAAATATATAGTATATATAAATATATAAGTAAAGGTAAATAAACAAAATAGGCTTAGTATTTCTAAAGTTCTTACAATATTTTAAACTTATCTATAGGTTATTAAAAATATATAAATGTTACATTACTAAAATATTTAGTCTTTTACCTGCGTCTTTTTTTATTCTAAAATCGTGAAATAACATTAAAAAAAATTTCTTTGATTATGTTTTAATAAATTCTAAAAATATTCAATATTTTACAGTTCTAGCAGGAGGTTCAGAAGCACTGTGTAGCAAACCAGGAGTAGATACTTTAAATAAAAATACATAAAATATATGATATGTATAAATACATAAATAAATGTAAATGAAATAAGCTTAGCATTTCTAATGTTATGTTAATATTTTAAGTATATCTATAGGCATAATAATAAACATAAATGTTACCTTTGTAAAATGATTAATCTTGTACCTGCTTCTTTTATGATTCTAAAATCGAGAATTAACACTTCTTAAAATATTTTTTTCTATAATTATTTTACATTAAATTCTAAATAAATTGTTTGTCCTAAGGTCTAGCAGGAGGACAAGAAGCACCAAGTGATATAGGCAAACCAGGAGTAGAAACACCAGGTAAAAATATATAAAATGTATGATGTATATAAATATATAAATAAATGTAACTAAAGCATTTTTAGCATTTCTAATGTTCTCACAATATTTTAAACATATCTATAAGTATATTTAAAAAAAATAAATATTAATTTTCGAAAAAGTTTAATCTTGTTTAATTCTCTCTTTTATGATTCTAAAATCGTGAATCCACACTTAAAAAAAGAAGAAAAAAATTTCGATAATTTTTTTTATAAAAAATTCCAAATATTGATTATCTTACAGGTCTAGCAGGAGATTCCGAAGCACCAGGTGCTATAGGCAAACCAGGATTAGAAACACCAGGTAAAATTACATAAAATATATAGTATATATAAATATATAAGTAAAGGTAAATAAACAAAATAGGCTTAGTATTTCTAAAGTTCTCACAATATTTTAAACTTATCTATAGGTTATTAAAAATATATAAATGTTACATTACTAAAATATTTAGTCTTTTACCTGCGTCTTTTTTTATTCTAAAATCGTGAAATAACATTAAAAAAAATTTCTTTGATTATGTTTTAATAAATTCTAAAAATATTGAATATTTTACAGTTCTAGCAGGAGGTTCAGAAGCACTGTGTAGCAAACCAGGAGTAGAAACTTTAAATAAAAATACATAAAATATATGATATGTATAAATACATAAATAAATGTAAATAAAATAAGCTTAGCATTTCTAATGTTATGTTAATATTTTAAATATATCTATAGGCGTAATAATGAAACATAAATTTTACCTTTGTAAAATGATTAATCTTGTACCTGCTTCTTTTATGATTCTAAAATCGAGAATCAACACTTCTTAAAATATTTTTTTCTATAATTATTTTACATTAAATTCTAAATAAATTGTTTGTCCTAAGGTCTAGCAGGAGGACAAGAAGCACCAAGTGATATAGGCAAACTAGGATTAGAAACACCAGATAAAATTACATAAAATATATAGTATTTATAAATATGTAAGTAAAGGTAAATAAACAAAATAGGCTTAGTATTTCTGAAGTTCTCACAATATTTTAAACTTATCTATAGGTTATTAAAAATATATGAATGTTACATTACTAAAATATTTAGTCTTTTACCTGCGTCTTTTTTTATTCTAAAATCGTGAAATAACATTAAAAAAAATTTCTTTGATTATGTTTTAATAAATTCTAAAAATATTCAATATTTTACAGTTCTAGCAGGAGGTTCAGAAGCACTGTGTAGCAAACCAGGAGTAGATACTTTAAATAAAAATACATAAAATATATGATATGTATAAATACATAAATAAATGTAAATAAAATAAGCTTAGCATTTCTAATGTTATGTTAATATTTTAAATATATCTATAGGCATAATAATGAAACATAAATGTTACCTTTGTAAAATGATTAATCTTGTACCTGCTTCTTTTATGATTCTAAAATCGAGAATCAACACTTCTTAAAATATTTTTTTCTATAATTATTTTACATTAAATTCTAAATAAATTGTTTGTCCTAAGGTCTAGCAGGAGGACAAGAAGCACCAAGTGATATAGGCAAACCAGGAGTAGAAACACCAGGTAAAAATATATAAAATATATAATGTATATAAATATATAAATAAATGTAAATAAAATATTTTTAGCATTTGTAATGTTCTCACAACATTTTAAACGTACCTATAGGTATAATAAAAAATATCAATGTTACCTTTCTAAAGTGTTCAATGTTGTGCCCGCATCTTTTATGATTCTAAAATCGAGAATCAACGCGTCTTAAAATATTTTTTTCTATAATTATTTTACATTAAATTCTAAATAAATTGTTTGTCCTAAGGTCTAGCAGGAGGACAAGAAGCACCAAGTGATATAGGCAAACTAGGATTAGAAACACCAGATAAAATTACATAAAATATATAGTATTTATAAATATGTAAGTAAAGGTAAATAAACAAAATAGGCTTAGTATTTCTGAAGTTCTCACAATATTTTAAACTTATCTATAGGTTATTAAAAATATATGAATGTTACATTACTAAAATATTTAGTCTTTTACCTGCGTCTTTTTTTATTCTAAAATCATGAAATAACATTAAAAAAAATTTCTTTGCTTATGTTTTAATAAATTCTAAAAATATTGAATATTTTACAGTTCTAGCAGGAGGTTCAGAAGCACTGTGTAGCAAACCAGGAGTAGAAACTTTAAATAAAAATACATAAAATATATGATATGTATAAATACATAAATAAATGTAAATAAAATAAGCTTAGCATTTCTAATGTTATGTTAATATTTTAAATATATCTATAGGCATAATAATGAAACATAAATGTTACCTTTGTAAAATGATTAATCTTGTACCTGCTTCTTTTATGATTCTAAAATCGAGAATCAACACTTCTTAAAATATTTTTTTCTATAATTATTTTACATTAAATTCTAAATAAATTGCTTGTCCTAAGATCTAGCAGGAGGACAAGAAGCACCAAGTGATATAGGCAAACCAGGAGTAGAAACACCAGGTAAAAATACATAAAATATATAATGTATATAAATATATAAATAAATGTAAATAAAATATTTTTAGCATTTGTAATGTTCTCACAACATTTTAAACATACCTATAGGTATAATAAAAAATATCAATGTTACCTTTCTAAAGTTTTTAATCTTGTACCCGCATTTTTATGATTCTAAAATCGAGAATCAACACTTCTTAAAATATTTTTTTCTATAATTATTTTACATTAAATTCTAAATAAATTGTTTGCCCTAAGGTCTAGCAGGAGGACAAGAAGCACCAAGTGATATAGGCAAACCAGGAGTAGAAACACCAGGTAAAAATATATAAAATATATAATGTATATAAATATATAAATAAATGTAAATAAAATATTTTTAGCATTTGTAATGTTCTCACAACATTTTAAACGTACCTATAGGTATAATAAAAAATATCAATGTTACCTTTCTAAAGTGTTCAATGTTGTGCCCGCATCTTTTATGATTCTAAAATCGAGAATCAACGCGTCTTAAAATATTTTTTTCTATAATTATTTTACATTAAATTCTAAATAAATTGTTTCTCCTAAGGTCTAGCAGGAGGACAAGAAGCACCAAGTGATATAGGCAAACCAGGAGTAGAAACACCAGGTAAAAATATATAAAATGTATGATGTATATAAATATATAAATAAATGTAACTAAAACATTTTTAGCATTTCTAATGTTCTCACAATATTTTAAACATATCTATAGGTATATTTAAAAAACATAAATATTAGTTTTCGAAAAAGTTTAAACTTGTTTAATTCTCTCTTTTATGATTCTAAAATCGTGAATCAACACTTAAAAAAAGAAGAAAAATTTTCGATAATTTTTTTATAAAAAATTCCAAATATTGATTATCTTACAGGTCTAGCAGGAGATTCCGAAGCACCAGGTGCTATAGGCAAACCAGGATTAGAAACACCAGGTAAAATTACATAAAATATATAGTATATATAAATATATAAGTAAAGGTAAATAAACAAAATAGGCTTAGTATTTCTAAAGTCCTTACAATATTTTAAACTTATCTATAGGTTATTAAAAATATATAAATGTTACATTACTAAAATATTTAGTCTTTTACCTGCGTCTTTTTTTATTCTAAAATCGTGAAATAACATTAAAAAAAATTTCTTTGATTATGTTTTAATAAATTCTAAAAATATTCAATATTTTACAGTTCTAGCAGGAGGTTCAGAAGCACTGTGTAGCAAACAAGGAGTAGATACTTTAAATAAAAATACATAAAATATATGATATGTATAAATACATAAATAAATGTAAATAAAATAAGCTTAGCATTTCTAATGTTATGTTAATATTTTAAATATATCTATAGGCATAATAATGAAACATAAATGTTACCTTTGTAAAATGATTAATCTTGTACCTGCTTCTTTTATGATTCTAAAATCGAGAATCAACACTTCTTAAAATATTTTTTTCTATAATTATTTTACATTAAATTCTAAATAAATTGTTTGTCCTAAGGTCTAGCAGGAGGACAAGAAGCACCAAGTGATATAGGCAAACCAGGAGTAGAAACACCAGGTAAAAATATATAAAATATATAATGTATATAAATATATAAATAAATGTAAATAAAATATTTTTAGCATTTGTAATGTTCTCACAACATTTTAAACATACCTATAGGTATAATAAAAAATATCAATGTTACCTTTCTAAAGTGTTCAATGTTGTGCCCGCATCTTTTATGATTCTAAAATCGAGAATCAACGCGTCTTAAAATATTTTTTTCTATAATTATTTTACATTAAATTCTAAATAAATTGTTTGTCCTAAGGTCTAGCAGGAGGACAAGAAGCACCAAGTGATATAGGCAAACTAGGATTAGAAACACCAGATAAAATTACATAAAATATATAGTATTTATAAATATGTAAGTAAAGGTAAATAAACAAAATAGGCTTAGTATTTCTGAAGTTCTCACAATATTTTAAACTTATCTATAGGTTATTAAAAATATATGAATGTTACATTACTAAAATATTTAGTCTTTTACCTGCGTCTTTTTTTATTCTAAAATCATGAAATAACATTAAAAAAATTTTCTTTGATTATGTTTTAATAAATTCTAAAAATATTGAATATTTTACAGTTCTAGCAGGAGGTTCAGAAGCACTGTGTAGCAAACCAGGAGTAGAAACTTTAAATAAAAATACATAAAATATATGATATGTATAAATACATAAATAAATGTAAATAAAATAAGCTTAGCATTTCTAATGTTATGTTAATATTTTAAATATATCTATAGGCATAATAATGAAACATAAATGTTACCTTTGTAAAATGATAAATCTTGTACCTGCTTCTTTTATGATTCTAAAATCGAGAATCAACACTTCTTAAAATATTTTTTTCTATAATTATTTTACATTAAATTCTAAATAAATTGCTTGTCCTAAGGTCTAGCAGGAGGACAAGAAGCACCAAGAGATATAGGCAAACCAGGAGTAGAAACACCAGGTAAAAATACATAAAATATATAATGTATATAAATATATAAATAAATGTAAATAAAATATTTTTAGCATTTGTAATGTTCTCACAACATTTTAAACATACCTATAGGTATAATAAAAAATATCAATGTTACCTTTCTAAAGTGTTCAATCTTGTACCCGCATTTTTATGATTCTAAAATCGAGAATCAACACTTCTTAAAATATTTTTTTCTATAATTATTTTACATTAAATTCTAAATAAATTGCTTGCCCTAAGGTCTAGCAGGAGGACAAGAAGCACCAAGTGATATAGGCAAACCAGGTGTAGAAACACCAGGTAAAAATATATAAAATGTATGATGTATATAAATATATAAATAAATGTAACTAAAACATTTTTAGCATTTCTAATGTTCTCACAATATTTTAAACATATATATAAGTATATTTAAAAAACATAAATATTAATTTTCGAAAAAGTTTAATCTTGTTTAATTCTCTCTTTTATGATTCTAAAATCGTGAATCAAGACTTAAAAAAAGAAGAAAAAATTTCGATAATTTTTTTATAAAAAATTCCAAATATTGATTATCTTACAGGTCTAGCAGGAGATTCCGAAGCACCAGGTGCTATAGGCAAACCAGGATTAGAAACACCAGGTAAAATTACATAAAATATATAGTATATATAAATATATAAGTAAAGGTGAATAAAAAAAATAGGCTTAGTATTTCTAAAGTTCTTACAATATTTTAAACTTATCTATAGGTTATTAAAAATATATAAATGTTACATTACTAAAATATTTATTCTTTTACCTGCGTCTTTTTTTATTCTAAAATCGTGAAATAACATTAAAAAAAAATTTCTTTGATTATGTTTTAATAAATTCTAAAAATATTCAATATTTTACAGTTCTAGCAGGAGGTTCAGAAGCACTGTGTAGCAAACCAGGAGTAGAAACTTTAAATAAAAATACATAAAATATATGATATGTATAAATACATAAATAAATGTAAATTAAATAAGCTTAGCATTTCTAATGTTATGTTAATATTCTAAATATATCTATAGGCATAATAATGAAACATAAATGTTACCTTTGTAAAATGATTAATCCTGTACCTACTTCTTTTATGATTCTAAAATCGAGAATCAACACTTCTTAAAATATTTTTTTCTATAATTATTTTACATTAAATTCTAAATAAATTGTTTGTCCTAAGGTCTAGCAGGAGGACAAGAAGCACCAAGTGATATAGGCAAACTAGGATTAGAAACACCAGGTAAAATTACATAAAATATATAGTATATATAAATATATAAGTAAAGGTAAATAAACAAAATAGGCGTAGTATTTCTAAAGTTCTCACAATATTTTAAACTTATCTATAAGTTATTAAAAATATATGAATGTTACATTACTAAAATATTTAGTCTTTTACCTGCGTCTTTTTTTTATTCTAAAATCGTGAAATAACATAAAAAAAAATTTCTTTGATTATGTTTTAATAAATTCTAAAAATATTGAATATTTTACAGTTCTAGCAGGAGGTTCAGAAGCACTGTGTAGCAAACCAGGAGTAGAAACTTTAAATAAAAATACATAAAATATATGATATGTGTAAATACATAAATAAATGTAAATGAAATGAGCTTAGCATTTCTAATGTTATGTTAATATTTTAAGTATATCTATAGGCATAATAATAAACATAAATGTTACCTTTGTAAAATGATTAATCTTGTACCTGCTTCTTCTATGATTCTAAAATCGAGAATCAACACTTCTTAAAATATTTCTTTCTATAATTATTTTACATTAAATTCTAAATAAATTGTTTCTCCTAAGGTCTAGCAGGAGGACAAGAAGCACCAAGTGATATAGGCAAACTAGGAGTAGAAACACCAGGTAAAAATATATAAAATGTATGATGTATATAAATATATAAATAAATGTAACTAAAACATTTTTAGCATTTCTAATGTTCTCACAATATTTTAAACATATCTATAAGTATATTTAAAAAACATAAATATTAGTTTTCGAAAAAGTTTAATCTTGTTTAATTCTCTCTTTTATGATTCTAAAATCGTGAATCAACACTTAAAAAAAGAAGAAAAAATTTCGATAATTTTTTTATAAAAAATTCCAAATATTGATTATCTTACAGGTCTAGCAGGAGATTCCGAAGCACCAGGTGCTATAGGCAAACCAGGATTAGAAACACCAGGTAAAATTACATAAAATATATAGTATATATAAATATATAAGTAAAGGTAAATAAACAAAATAGGCTTAGTATTTCTAAAGTTCTTACAATATTTTAAACTTATCTATAGGTTATTAAAAATATATAAATGTTACATTACTAAAATATTTAGTCTTTTACCTGCGTCTTTTTTTATTCTAAAATCGTGAAATAACATTAAAAAAAATTTCTTTGATTATGTTTTAATAAATTCTAAAAATATTCAATATTTTACAGTTCTAGCAGGAGGTTCAGAAGCACTGTGTAGCAAACCAGGAGTAGATACTTTAAATAAAAATACATAAAATATATGATATGTATAAATACATAAATAAATGTAAATGAAATAAGCTTAGCATTTCTAATGTTATGTTAATATTTTAAGTATATCTATAGGCATAATAATAAACATAAATGTTACCTTTGTAAAATGATTAATCTTGTACCTGCTTCTTTTATGATTCTAAAATCGAGAATTAACACTTCTTAAAATATTTTTTTCTATAATTATTTTACATTAAATTCTAAATAAATTGTTTGTCCTAAGGTCTAGCAGGAGGACAAGAAGCACCAAGTGATATAGGCAAACCAGGAGTAGAAACACCAGGTAAAAATATATAAAATGTATGATGTATATAAATATATAAATAAATGTAACTAAAGCATTTTTAGCATTTCTAATGTTCTCACAATATTTTAAACATATCTATAAGTATATTTAAAAAAAATAAATATTAATTTTCGAAAAAGTTTAATCTTGTTTAATTCTCTCTTTTATGATTCTAAAATCGTGAATCCACACTTAAAAAAAGAAGAAAAAAATTTCGATAATTTTTTTTATAAAAAATTCCAAATATTGATTATCTTACAGGTCTAGCAGGAGATTCCGAAGCACCAGGTGCTATAGGCAAACCAGGATTAGAAACACCAGGTAAAATTACATAAAATATATAGTATATATAAATATATAAGTAAAGGTAAATAAACAAAATAGGCTTAGTATTTCTAAAGTTCTCACAATATTTTAAACTTATCTATAGGTTATTAAAAATATATAAATGTTACATTACTAAAATATTTAGTCTTTTACCTGCGTCTTTTTTTATTCTAAAATCGTGAAATAACATTAAAAAAAATTTCTTTGATTATGTTTTAATAAATTCTAAAAATATTGAATATTTTACAGTTCTAGCAGGAGGTTCAGAAGCACTGTGTAGCAAACCAGGAGTAGAAACTTTAAATAAAAATACATAAAATATATGATATGTATAAATACATAAATAAATGTAAATAAAATAAGCTTAGCATTTCTAATGTTATGTTAATATTTTAAATATATCTATAGGCGTAATAATGAAACATAAATTTTACCTTTGTAAAATGATTAATCTTGTACCTGCTTCTTTTATGATTCTAAAATCGAGAATCAACACTTCTTAAAATATTTTTTTCTATAATTATTTTACATTAAATTCTAAATAAATTGTTTGTCCTAAGGTCTAGCAGGAGGACAAGAAGCACCAAGTGATATAGGCAAACCAGGAGTAGAAACACCAGGTAAAAATATATAAAATATATAATGTATATAAATATATAAATAAATGTAAATAAAATATTTTTAGCATTTGTAATGTTCTCACAACATTTTAAACGTACCTATAGGTATAATAAAAAATATAAATGTTACCTTTCTAAAGTGTTCAATGTTGTGCCCGCATCTTTTATGTTTCTAAAATCGAGAATCAACACGTCTTAAAATATTTTTTTCTATAATTATTTTACATTAAATTCTAAATAAAATGTTTGTCCTAAGGTCTAGCAGGAGGACAAGAAGCACCAAGTGATATAGGCAAACTAGGATTAGAAACACCAGGTAAAATTACATAAAATATATAGTATATATAAATATATAAGTAAAGGTAAATAAACAAAATAGGCGTAGTATTTCTAAAGTTCTCATAATATTTTAAACTTATCTATAAGTTATTAAAAATATATGAATGTTACATTACTAAAATATTTAGTCTTTTACCTGCGTCTTTTTTTATTCTAAAATCGTGAAATAACATAAAAAAAAAATTTCTTTGATTATGTTTTAATAAATTCTAAAAATATTGAATATTTTACAGTTCTAGCAGGAGGTTCAGAAGCACTGTGTAGCAAACCAGGAGTAGAAACTTTAAATAAAAATACATAAAATATATGATATGTATAAATACATAAATAAATATAAATGAAATAAGCTTAGCATTTCTAATGTTATGTTAATATTTTAAGTATATCTATAGGCATAATAATAAACATAAATGTTACCTTTGTAAAATGATTAATCTTGTACCTGCTTCTTTTATGATTCTAAAATCGAGAATCAACACTTCTTAAAATATTTTTTTCTATAATTATTTTACATTAAATTCTAAATAAATTGTTTCTCCTAAGGTCTAGCAGGAGGACAAGAAGCACCAAGTGATATAGGCAAACCAGGAGTAGAAACACCAGGTAAAAATATATAAAATGTATGATGTATATAAATATATAAATAAATGTAACTAAAACATTTTTAGCATTTCTAATGTTCTCACAATATTTTAAACATATCTATAAGTATATTTAAAAAACATAAATATTAGTTTTCGAAAAAGTTTAATCTTGTTTAATTCTCTCTTTTATGATTCTAAAATCGTGAATCAACACTTAAAAAAAGAAGAAAAAATTTCGATAATTTTTTTATAAAAAATTCCAAATATTGATTATCTTACAGGTCTAGCAGGAGATTCCGAAGCACCAGGTGCTATAGGCAAACCAGGATTAGAAACACCAGGTAAAATTACATAAAATATATAGTATATATAAATATATAAGTAAAGGTAAATAAACAAAATAGGCTTAGTATTTCTAAAGTTCTTACAATATTTTAAACTTATCTATAGGTTATTAAAAATATATAAATGTTACATTACTAAAATATTTAGTCTTTTACCTGCGTCTTTTTTTATTCTAAAATCGTGAAATAACATTAAAAAAAATTTCTTTGATTATGTTTTAATAAATTCTAAAAATATTCAATATTTTACAGTTCTAGCAGGAGGTTCAGAAGCACTGTGTAGCAAACCAGGAGTAGATACTTTAAATAAAAATACATAAAATATATGATATGTATAAATACATAAATAAATGTAAATAAAATAAGCTTAGCATTTCTAATGTTATGTTAATATTTTAAATATATCTATAGGCATAATAATGAAACATAAATGTTACCTTTGTAAAATGATTAATCTTGTACCTGCTTCTTTTATGATTCTAAAATCGAGAATCAACACTTCTTAAAATATTTTTTTCTATAATTATTTTACATTAAATTCTAAATAAATTGTTTGTCCTAAGGTCTAGCAGGAGGACAAGAAGCACCAAGTGATATAGGCAAACCAGGAGTAGAAACACCAGGTAAAAATATATAAAATATATAATGTATATAAATATATAAATAAATGTAAATAAAATATTTTTAGCATTTGTAATGTTCTCACAACATTTTAAACGTACCTATAGGTATAATAAAAAATATCAATGTTACCTTTCTAAAGTGTTCAATGTTGTGCCCGCATCTTTTATGATTCTAAAATCGAGAATCAACGCGTCTTAAAATATTTTTTTCTATAATTATTTTACATTAAATTCTAAATAAATTGTTTGTCCTAAGGTCTAGCAGGAGGACAAGAAGCACCAAGTGATATAGGCAAACTAGGATTAGAAACACCAGATAAAATTACATAAAATATATAGTATTTATAAATATGTAAGTAAAGGTAAATAAACAAAATAGGCTTAGTATTTCTGAAGTTCTCACAATATTTTAAACTTATCTATAGGTTATTAAAAATATATGAATGTTACATTACTAAAATACTTAGTCTTTTACCTGCGTCTTTTTTTATTCTAAAATCATGAAATAACATTAAAAAAAATTTCTTTGCTTATGTTTTAATAAATTCTAAAAATATTGAATATTTTACAGTTCTAGCAGGAGGTTCAGAAGCACTGTGTAGCAAACCAGGAGTAGAAACTTTAAATAAAAATACATAAAATATATGATATGTATAAATACATAAATAAATGTAAATAAAATAAGCTTAGCATTTCTAATGTTATGTTAATATTTTAAATATATCTATAGGCATAATAATGAAACATAAATGTTACCTTTGTAAAATGATTAATCTTGTACCTGCTTCTTTTATGATTCTAAAATCGAGAATCAACACTTCTTAAAATATTTTTTTCTATAATTATTTTACATTAAATTCTAAATAAATTGCTTGTCCTAAGATCTAGCAGGAGGACAAGAAGCACCAAGTGATATAGGCAAACCAGGAGTAGAAACACCAGGTAAAAATACATAAAATATATAATGTATATAAATATATAAATAAATGTAAATAAAATATTTTTAGCATTTGTAATGTTCTCACAACATTTTAAACATACCTATAGGTATAATAAAAAATATCAATGTTACCTTTCTAAAGTTTTCAATCTTGTACCCGCATTTTTATGATTCTAAAATCGAGAATCAACACTTCTTAAAATATTTTTTTCTATAATTATTTTACATTAAATTCTAAATAAATTGTTTGCCCTAAGGTCTAGCAGGAGGACAAGAAGCACCAAGTGATATAGGCAAACCAGGAGTAGAAACACCAGGTAAAAATATATAAAATATATAATGTATATAAATATATAAATAAATGTAAATAAAATATTTTTAGCATTTGTAATGTTCCCACAACATTTTAAACGTACCTATAGGTATAATAAAAAATATCAATGTTACCTTTCTAAAGTGTTCAATGTTGTGCCCGCATCTTTTATGATTCTAAAATCGAGAATCAACGCGTCTTAAAATATTTTTTTCTATAATTATTTTACATTAAATTCTAAATAAATTGTTTGTCCTAAGGTCTAGCAGGAGGACAAGAAGCACCAAGTGATATAGGCAAACTAGGATTAGAAACACCAGATAAAATTACATAAAATATATAGTATTTATAAATATGTAAGTAAAGGTAAATAAACAAAATAGGCTTAGTATTTCTAAAGTTCTCACAATATTTTAAACTTATCTATAGGTTATTAAAAATATATAAATGTTACATTACTAAAATATTTAGTCTTTTACCTGCGTCTTTTTTTATTCTAAAATCGTGAAATAACATTAAAAAAAATTTCTTTGATTATGTTTTAATAAATTCTAAAAATATTGAATATTTTACAGTTCTAGCAGGAGGTTCAGAAGCACTGTGTAGCAAACCAGGAGTAGAAACTTTAAATAAAAATACATAAAATATATGATATGTATAAATACATAAATAAATGTAAATAAAATAAGCTTAGCATTTCTAATGTTATGTTAATATTTTAAATATATCTATAGGCGTAATAATGAAACATAAATGTTACCTTTGTAAAATGATTAATCTTGTACCTGCTTCTTTTATGATTCTAAAATCGAGAATCAACACTTCTTAAAATATTTTTTTCTATAATTATTTTACATTAAATTCTAAATAAATTGTTTGTCCTAAGGTCTAGCAGGAGGACAAGAAGCACCAAGTGATATAGGCAAACCAGGAGTAGAAACACCAGGTAAAAATATATAAAATATATAATGTATATAAATATATAAATAAATGTAAATAAAATATTTTTAGCATTTGTAATGTTCTCACAACATTTTAAACGTACCTATAGGTATAATAAAAAATATAAATGTTACCTTTCTAAAGTGTTCAATGTTGTGCCCGCATCTTTTATGTTTCTAAAATCGAGAATCAACACGTCTTAAAATATTTTTTTCTATAATTATTTTACATTAAATTCTAAATAAAATGTTTGTCCTAAGGTCTAGCAGGAGGACAAGAAGCACCAAGTGATATAGGCAAACTAGGATTAGAAACACCAGGTAAAATTACATAAAATATATAGTATATATAAATATATAAGTAAAGGTAAATAAACAAAATAGGCGTAGTATTTCTAAAGTTCTCATAATATTTTAAACTTATCTATAAGTTATTAAAAATATATGAATGTTACATTACTAAAATATTTAGTCTTTTACCTGCGTCTTTTTTTATTCTAAAATCGTGAAATAACATAAAAAAAAATTTCTTTGATTATGTTTTAATAAATTCTAAAAATATTGAATATTTTACAGTTCTAGCAGGAGGTTCAGAAGCACTGTGTAGCAAACCAGGAGTAGAAACTTTAAATAAAAATACATAAAATATATGATATGTATAAATACATAAATAAATGTAAATGAAATAAGCTTAGCATTTCTAATGTTATGTTAATATTTTAAGTATATCTATAGGCATAATAATAAACATAAATGTTACCTTTGTAAAATGATTAATCTTGTACCTGCTTCTTTTATGATTCTAAAATCGAGAATCAACACTTCTTAAAATATTTTTTTCTATAATTATTTTACATTAAATTCTAAATAAATTGCTTGTCCTAAGGTCTAGCAGGAGGACAAGAAGCACCAAGTGATATAGGCAAACCAGGAGTAGAAACACCAGGTAAAAATACATAAAATATATAATGTATATAAATATATAAATAAATGTAAATAAAATATTTTTAGCATTTGTAATGTTCTCACAACATTTTAAACATACCTATAGGTATAATAAAAAATATCAATGTTACCTTTCTAAAGTGTTCAATCTTGTACCCGCATTTTTATGATTCTAAAATCGAGAATCAACACTTCTTAAAATATTTTTTTCTATAATTATTTTACATTAAATTCTAAATAAATTGTTTGCCCTAAGGTCTAGCAGGAGGACAAGAAGCACCAAGTGATATAGGCAAACCAGGTGTAGAAACACCAGGTAAAAATATATAAAATGTATGATGTATATAAATATATAAATAAATGTAACTAAAACATTTTTAGCATTTCTAATGTTCTCACAATATTTTAAACATATCTATAAGTATATTTAAAAAACATAAATATTAGTTTTCGAAAAAGTTTAATCTTGTTTAATTCTCTCTTTTATGATTCTAAAATCGTGAATCAACACTTAAAAAAAGAAGAAAAAATTTCGATAATTTTTTTATAAAAAATTCCAAATATTGATTATCTTACAGGTCTAGCAGGAGATTCCGAAGCACCAGGTGCTATAGGCAAACCAGGATTAGAAACACCAGGTAAAATTACATAAAATATATAGTATATATAAATATATAAGTAAAGGTAAATAAACAAAATAGGCTTAGTATTTCTAAAGTTCTTACAATATTTTAAACTTATCTATAGGTTATTAAAAATATATAAATGTTACATTACTAAAATATTTATTCTTTTACCTGCGTCTTTTTTTATTCTAAAATCGTGAAATAACATTAAAAAAAATTTCTTTGATTATGTTTTAATAAATTCTAAAAATATTCAATATTTTACAGTTCTAGCAGGAGGTTCAGAAGCACTGTGTAGCAAACCAGGAGTAGATACTTTGAATAAAAATACATAAAATATATGATATGTATAAATACATAAATAAATGTAAATAAAATAAGCTTAGCATTTCTAATGTTATGTTAATATTTTAAATATATCTATAGGCATAATAATGAAACATAAATGTTACCTTTGTAAAATGATTAATCTTGTACCTGCTTCTTTTATGATTCTAAAATCGAGAATCAACACTTCTTAAAATATTTTTTTCTATAATTATTTTACATTAAATTCTAAATAAATTGTTTGTCCTAAGGTCTAGCAGGAGGACAAGAAGCACCAAGTGATATAGGCAAACCAGGAGTAGAAACACCAGGTAAAAATATATAAAATATATAATGTATATAAATATATAAATAAATGTAAATAAAATATTTTTAGCATTTGTAATGTTCTCACAACATTTTAAACGTACCTATAGGTATAATAAAAAATATCAATGTTACCATTCTAAAGTGTTCAATGTTGTGCCCGCATCTTTTATGATTCTAAAATCGAGAATCAACGCGTCTTAAAATATTTTTTTCTATAATTATTTTACATTAAATTCTAAATAAATTGTTTGTCCTAAGGTCTAGCAGGAGGACAAGAAGCACCAAGTGATATAGGCAAACTAGGATTAGAAACACCAGATAAAATTACATAAAATATATAGTATTTATAAATATGTAAGTAAAGGTAAATAAACAAAATAGGCTTAGTATTTCTGAAGTTCTCACAATATTTTAAACTTATCTATAGGTTATTAAAAATATATGAATGTTACATTACTAAAATATTTAGTCTTTTACCTGCGTCTTTTTTTATTCTAAAATCATGAAATAACATTAAAAAAAATTTCTTTGCTTATGTTTTAATAAATTCTAAAAATATTGAATATTTTACAGTTCTAGCAGGAGGTTCAGAAGCACTGTGTAGCAAACCAGGAGTAGAAACTTTAAATAAAAATACATAAAATATATGATATGTATAAATACATAAATAAATGTAAATAAAATAAGCTTAGCATTTCTAATGTTATGTTAATATTTTAAATATATCTATAGGCATAATAATGAAACATAAATGTTACCTTTGTAAAATGATTAATCTTGTACCTGCTTCTTTTATGATTCTAAAATCGAGAATCAACACTTCTTAAAATATTTTTTTCTATAATTATTTTACATTAAATTCTAAATAAATTGCTTGTCCTAAGATCTAGCAGGAGGACAAGAAGCACCAAGTGATATAGGCAAACCAGGAGTAGAAACACCAGGTAAAAATACATAAAATATATAATGTATATAAATATATAAATAAATGTAAATAAAATATTTTTAGCATTTGTAATGTTCTCACAACATTTTAAACATACCTATAGGTATAATAAAAAATATCAATGTTACCTTTCTAAAGTGTTCAATCTTGTACCCGCATTTTTATGATTCTAAAATCGAGAATCAACACTTCTTAAAATATTTTTTTCTATAATTATTTTACATTAAATTCTAAATAAATTGTTTGCCCTAAGGTCTAGCAGGAGGACAAGAAGCACCAAGTGATATAGGCAAACCAGGTGTAGAAACACTAGGTAAAAATATATAAAATGTATGATGTATATAAATATATAAATAAATGTAACTAAAACATTTTTAGCATTTCTAATGTTCTCACAATATTTTAAACATATATATAAGTATATTTAAAAAACATAAATATTAATTTTCGAAAAAGTTTAATCTTGTTTAATTCTCTCTTTTATGATTCTAAAATCGTGAATCAACACTTAAAAAAAGAAGAAAAAATTTCGATAATTTTTTTATAAAAAATTCCAAATATTGATTATCTTACAGGTCTAGCAGGAGATTCCGAAGCACCAGGTGCTATAGGCAAACCAGGATTAGAAACACCAGGTAAAATTACATAAAATATATAGTATATATAAATATATAAGTAAAGGTGAATAAACAAAATAGGCTTAGTATTTCTAAAGTTCTTACAATATTTTAAACTTATCTATAGGTTATTAAAAATATATAAATGTTACATTACTAAAATATTTATTCTTTTACCTGCGTCTTTTTTTATTCTAAAATCGTGAAATAACATTAAAAAAAAATTTCTTTGATTATGTTTTAATAAATTCTAAAAATATTCAATATTTTACAGTTCTAGCAGGAGGTTCAGAAGCACTGTGTAGCAAACCAGGAGTAGAAACTTTAAATAAAAATACATAAAATATATGATATGTATAAATACATAAATAAATGTAAATAAAATAAGCTTAGCATTTCTAATGTTATGTTAATATTTTAAATATATCTATAGGCATAATAATGAAACATAAATATTACTTACAAACTTTGAATAAACACCATAAAATGCAATAAACTCGCAACAATTGTTTCGGGTCGAAAAACACACGACCCTTCATCAGGCGAATAAATTAAGCACGAGTGCTGCAGTCAAAGCGGCAACGCACAAAATCGTTTGAATGAAAAGAAAAACTTTATAAAGTAGAAAATAAGAATAGCTACTGGTGTGAGTGAAATTGTACAAGAAAACAAGAAAATAAATAAATGAGTGAGTTTAAAACATGTAACAATCTAAGGATAACAAAAATTAAACGAAAATCTAAGTTAGGTGAGTAATTTCCAAGCATCAGAGAAGAAAGGAGTGGAAGAAATATCATTAACAAGATTTTTCGAATTTTTAAAAATGTAAACTGCTTCATGAATATCCAAATGGGAGGAACAGACAGGAGATGAAATTATGTTAGTTTTGGAAAAATCAAAACGATGACCTTGAGACCAGCAGTGGGAAGCAACAGAAGATTTGGTAATCTCTTCATTACGAACATTCCGACGGTGCTCATTTATTCTGTATTTCAAACGCCTACTAGTTTGACCAATATAACCTAAGTTGCAGGACGAACACGGAATTAAATAAATTCTAGAACGGTTTTCGGTGGGAATGGGATCCTTAAGAGAAGATAATTTAATTTTATTGACGGGTTTGTAAATAGCTTTGAAACCAAACGGTGAAAGAATTTTAGAGATTTTAAAAGAGAGTGAAGAATAAAAAGGTAAAACAACTGGGATGAGACTGTGATCGTTTAGTTTGGGAGCAGAACGTTTAGGATTCTTAAATTTATATAGAGCTTTATCGATGATAGATGGGTTATAGCCACGAGAGAGAGCAAGAGATTTTAAATAATTAATTTCTTTCGAAAGATTAGACGGATCAGAACAAATGTGTAAGGCACGATAAACATAAGTGTAAAAAGCAGACATTTTTTGTTGAGGGGCGTGGTTTGAGAGAGCATGCGGTGGCAAAGAGACCGAGAATGGTTTTCTAAAAACAGTAGTTGAGAAACAATCATTTTCTTTATTCACAAGAACGTCAAGGAAAGGCAAAGAGCAATCCTGTTCAACCTCAGAAGTGAATTGAATGCATGGGTCAATCGAATTGATCAAAGAAAGTAAATTGGACAAATCGACATCAGGGGAGACAAGAACGAAAGTGTCATCCACATACCTAAACCAGTGAGGAAATTTATATACACCGAAGAGTTTTTCTTGAAAATAGTGCATATAAATGTCGCAAAGTAAAGGAGAGAGAGGACTACCCATGGCCATACCATCATTTTGGGAATAATAAGTACCATTAAAAATGAAGGCAGTTTGCCTGATACATAAATGAACTAAATTTACAAGTTCCTCAATTTCAATAGAAGAATAATGGAATTCACGTAGTCTTCTCTCTAAACAAACCAGAGCACCTTGAACCGGAACATTTGTAAAAAGTGATTTTACATCAAAAGAAATCATAGTATAGTTAGACGGAGAGATGCATTTAATTTTGTCCACAAAATCATACGAGTTCTTAACAGTATAAAGATTAGGAGTAGTTAGATGAGAAAGAGAGTTTGAAAGAAATCGAGCAAGATTATAAGAAGCCGTACCAATATTAGATACAATAGGCCGAAAGCAGAGAGTGGGCTTATGAACTTTCGGAAGTGCATAAAAACGGGCACAATTAGCAGCAGAAGGAATAACCATGCGCTTGGTATAATCATTAAGAATAACGGAATTTTTAACGTGGTATTTGACTTGAACAAGATGATCATTGGAAGGATCTTTTTTAAGTTTCGAATAGGGACCTGAAGTAAGCAAGGACTCAACATGGGAAATATAATCCGATTTGTTGAGTAGAACAGTTTGTCCTCCTTTATCAGCTCTTGTGACAATTAAATCGGGGGCGGAGTTTAATTCAGAGAGGGCGGATTTTTGAGAAGGAGTAAGGTTAGACTTTTGTGGATGATTATTGGTGGAAATAATGTTAGATAAAATGTAACGAAGAGATTCTAACTGGCCTGGAGAAATTTTACTATTTTTAAAGGAATTTTCAATGGGAGCGATCAAATCCGGAATGCAGGGTCTCGAAGTACGCGCAAAATTCAGACCCAAACTGAGCACGTCGCGTTGAGTATTAGTCAGAACGTGCGAAGAGAGATTAACAACAGTATTCTGAGCAAGAGGAGAAATGGGAGAAGTAAAGGAGTTACGTTTAAGAAGATAATTAAATTTCTTATTTAAGTTAGTTTGTTGCCTATAAGACTGAAACGCAACGTATGCGAAATTTCTTTTTTCAAAGGAAGAAAAATCATGAACAGAATTGCTAAGAGACAGATGTAAAGTATATAATTCCGACTCAATAGACGAGAGAGACTGTCGTATATCCTGAATAATAGCCCTAAGAATGGCAAACTTACTCCTATTTAAAGCATTTTTAATGCGAAGAGAAGCAGGAAGATTGTACTTAATGTCTATGAACTTAGGAATTATCCGAGCACGCTTACATCTAAGAAGAAAATTTAAATGATTGAGAAAGCGAGAACGTTTTAAACGAAGACGTTTGAAACGATTAATCTCAGAAGAACTCATGCTAAATCATATATAAGAAACAAGAGTCAAAACTTAAGGAAGGCGGAGTTAAAACAAAAAGAATGGGGGGAGGAGTTAAAAATAAAAAAAATGTAATTAATCAAATAGAAAAATCGATAAAAAATATGAAATGACAGTCTCAAAAATGAGAAGAAATAAGCAAAAATTAACAAATAAACAAGGCAAAACTTAAAGAGGGCGGAGTAACCACGAAAAAAGGGGGGAGTATTAAAAACCAAAAATGTAATAATTGATAAGAAAACAAACAATAAAATAAAAATATGAAATGAGAGGTTCAAAAATGAGAAGAAATGAGCATAAATTAACAAATAAAACAAAGAGTTAAAACGAATAAAAGGGGGAGGAGTAAAGATAGTAAAAAAATAATAAAACCAGTAAGAAACAACCGGTAAAATAAAAATATGAAATGAGAGGCACAAAATCGAGAAGAAAATAGCATAAATTAACAAATAACAACAATAAAAAGAATTAGGAAACACTCGCAAAATTACTTACTCGATGCTAAAAGCCCAAAAAAGCAACAAATTTAATAAAGAAGCATCAATAAACTGGCGTTGTAAAAATATTACTTACAAACTTTGAATAAACACCATAAAATGCAATAAACTCGCAACAATTGTTTCGGATCGAAAAACACACGACCCTTCATCAGGCGAATAAAGTAAGAACGAGTGCTGCAGTCAAAGCGGCAACGCACAAAACCGCTAAAAATGAAAAGAAAAACTTTATAAAGTAGAAAATAAGAATAGCTACTGGTGTGAGTGAAATTGTACAAGAAAACAAGAAAATAAATAAATGAGTGAGTTTAAAACATGTAACAATCTAAGGATAACAAAAATTAAACGAAAATCTAAGTTATGTGAGTAATTTCCAAGCATCAGAGAAGAAAGGAGTGGAAGAAATATCATTAACAAGATTTTTCGAATTTTTAAAAATGTAAAATGTTTCATGAATATCCAAATGGGAGGAACAGACAGGAGATGAAATTATGTTAGTTTTGTAAAAATCAAAACGATGACCTTGAGACCAGCAGTGGGAAGCAACAGAAGATTTGGTAATCTCTTCATTACGAACATTCCGACGGTGCTCATTTATTCTGTATTTCAAACGCCTCCTAGTTTGACCAATATAACCTAAGTTGCAGGACGAACACGGAATTAAATAAATTCCAGAACGGTTTTCGGTGGGAATGGGATCCTTAAGAGAAGATAATTTAATTTTATTGACGGGTTTGTAAATAGCTTTGAAACCAAACGGTGAAAGAATTTTAGAGATTTTAAAAGAGAGTGAAGAATAAAAAGGTAAAACAACTGGGATGAGACTGTGATCGTTTAGTTTGGGAGCAGAACGTTTAGGATTCTTAAATTTATATAGAGCTTTATCGATGATAGATGGGTTATAGCCACGAGAGAGAGCAAGAGATTTTAAATAATTAATTTCTTTCGAAAGATTAGACGGATCAGAACAAATGTGTAAGGCACGATAAACATAAGTGTAAAAAGCAGACATTTTTTGTTGAGGGGCGTGGTTAGAGAGAGCATGCGGTGGCAAAGAGACCGAGAATGGTTTTCTAAAAACAGTAGTTGAGAAACAATCATTTTCTTTATTTACAAGAACGTCAAGGAAAGGCAAAGAGCAATCCTGTTCAACCTCAGAAGTGAATTGAATGCATGGGTCAATCGAATTGATCAAAGAAAGTAAATTGGACAAATCGACATCAGGGGAGACAAGAACGAAAGTGTCATCCACATACCTAAACCAGTGAGGAAATTTATATACACCGAAGAGTTTTTCTTGAAAATAGTGCATATAAATGTCGCAAAGTAAAGGAGAGAGAGGACTACCCATGGCCATACCATCGTTTTGGGAATAATAAGTACCATTAAAAATGAAGGCAGTTTGCCTGATACATAAATGAACTAAATTTACAAGTTCCTCAATTTCAATAGAAGAATAATGGAATTCACGTAGTCTTCTCTCTAAACAAACCAGAGCACCTTGAACCGGAACATTTGTAAAAAGTGATTTTACATCAAAAGAAATCATAGTATAGTTAGACGGAGAGATGCATTTAATTTTGTCCACAAAATCATACGAGTTCTTAACAGTATAAAGATTAGGAGTAGTTAGATGAGAAAGAGAGTTTGAAAGAAATCGAGCAAGATTATAAGAAGCCGTACCAATATTAGATACAATAGGCCGAAAGCAGAGAGTGGGCTTATGAACTTTCGGAAGTGCATAAAAACGGGCACAATTAGCAGCAGAAGGAATAACCATGCGCTTGGTATAATCATTAAGAATAACGGAATTTTTAACGTGGTATTTGACTTGAACAAGATGATCATTGGAAGGATCTTTTTTAAGTTTCGAATAGGGACCTGAAGTAAGCAAGGACTCAACATGGGAAATATAATCCGATTTGTTGAGTAGAACAGTTTGTCCTCCTTTATCAGCTCTTGTGACAATTAAATCGGGGGCGGAGTTTAATTCAGAGAGGGCGGATTTTTGAGAAGGAGTAAGGTTAGACTTTTGTGGATGATTATTGGTGGAAATAATGTTAGATAAAATGTAACGAAGAGATTCTAACTGGCCTGGAGAAATTTTACTATTTTTAAAGGAATTTTCAATGGGAGCGATCAAATCCGGAATGCAGGGTCTCGAAGTACGCGCAAAATTCAGACCCAAACTGAGCACGTCGCGTTGAGTATTAGTCAGAACGTGCGAAGAGAGATTAACAACAGTATTCTGAGCAAGAGGAGAAATGGGAGAAGTAAAGGAGTTACGTTTAAGAAGATAATTAAATTTCTTATTTAAGTTAGTTTGTTGCCTATAAGACTGAAACGCAACGTATGCGAAATTTCTTTTTTCAAAGGAAGAAAAATCATGAACAGAATTGCTAAGAGACAGATGTAAAGTATATAATTCCGACTCAATAGACGAGAGAGACTGTCGTATATCCTGAATAATAGCCCTAAGAATGGCAAACTTACTCCTATTTAAAGCATTTTTAATGCGAAGAGAAGCAGGAAGATTGTACTTAATGTCTATGAACTTAGGAATTATCCGAGCACGCTTACATCTAAGAAGAAAATTTAAATGATTGAGAAAGCGAGAACGTTTTAAACGAAGACGTTTGAAACGATTAATCTCAGAAGAACTCATGCTAAATCATATATAAGAAACAAGAGTCAAAACTTAAGGAAGGCGGAGTTAAAACAAAAAGAATGGGGGGAGGAGTTAAAAATAAAAAAAATGTAATTAATCAAATAGAAAAATCGATAAAAAATATGAAATGACAGTCTCAAAAATGAGAAGAAATAAGCAAAAATTAACAAATAAACAAGGCAAAACTTAAAGAGGGCGGAGTAACCACGAAAAAAGGGGGGAGTATTAAAAACCAAAAATGTAATAATTGATAAGAAAACAAACAATAAAATAAAAATATGAAATGAGAGGTTCAAAAATGAGAAGAAATGAGCATAAATTAACAAATAAAACAAAGAGTTAAAACGAATAAAAGGGGGAGGAGTAAAGATAGTAAAAAAATAATAAAACCAGTAAGAAACAACCGGTAAAATAAAAATATGAAATGAGAGGCACAAAATCGAGAAGAAAATAGCATAAATTAACAAATAACAACAATAAAAAGAATTAGGAAACACTCGCAAAATTACTTACTCGATGCTAAAAGCCCAAAAAAGCAACAAATTTAATAAAGAAGCATCAATAAACTGGCGTTGTAAAAATATTACTTACAAACTTTGAATAAACACCATAAAATGCAATAAACTCGCAACAATTGTTTCGGATCGAAAAACACACGACCCTTCATCAGGCGAATAAAGTAAGAACGAGTGCTGCAGTCAAAGCGGCAACGCACAAAACCGCTAAAAATGAAAAGAAAAACTTTATAAAGTAGAAAATAAGAATAGCTACTGGTGTGAGTGAAATTGTACAAGAAAACAAGAAAATAAATAAATGAGTGAGTTTAAAACATGTAACAATCTAAGGATAACAAAAATTAAACGAAAATCTAAGTTATGTGAGTAATTTCCAAGCATCAGAGAAGAAAGGAGTGGAAGAAATATCATTAACAAGATTTTTCGAATTTTTAAAAATGTAAAATGTTTCATGAATATCCAAATGGGAGGAACAGACAGGAGATGAAATTATGTTAGTTTTGTAAAAATCAAAACGATGACCTTGAGACCAGCAGTGGGAAGCAACAGAAGATTTGGTAATCTCTTCATTACGAACATTCCGACGGTGCTCATTTATTCTGTATTTCAAACGCCTCCTAGTTTGACCAATATAACCTAAGTTGCAGGACGAACACGGAATTAAATAAATTCCAGAACGGTTTTCGGTGGGAATGGGATCCTTAAGAGAAGATAATTTAATTTTATTGACGGGTTTGTAAATAGCTTTGAAACCAAACGGTGAAAGAATTTTAGAGATTTTAAAAGAGAGTGAAGAATAAAAAGGTAAAACAACTGGGATGAGACTGTGATCGTTTAGTTTGGGAGCAGAACGTTTAGGATTCTTAAATTTATATAGAGCTTTATCGATGATAGATGGGTTATAGCCACGAGAGAGAGCAAGAGATTTTAAATAATTAATTTCTTTCGAAAGATTAGACGGATCAGAACAAATGTGTAAGGCACGATAAACATAAGTGTAAAAAGCAGACATTTTTTGTTGAGGGGCGTGGTTAGAGAGAGCATGCGGTGGCAAAGAGACCGAGAATGGTTTTCTAAAAACAGTAGTTGAGAAACAATCATTTTCTTTATTTACAAGAACGTCAAGGAAAGGCAAAGAGCAATCCTGTTCAACCTCAGAAGTGAATTGAATGCATGGGTCAATCGAATTGATCAAAGAAAGTAAATTGGACAAATCGACATCAGGGGAGACAAGAACGAAAGTGTCATCCACATACCTAAACCAGTGAGGAAATTTATATACACCGAAGAGTTTTTCTTCAAAATAGTGCATATAAATGTCGCAAAGTAAAGGAGAGAGAGGACTACCCATGGCCATACCATCGTTTTGGGAATAATAAGTACCATTAAAAATGAAGGCAGTTTGCCTGATACATAAATGAACTAAATTTACAAGTTCCTCAATTTCAATAGAAGAATAATGGAATTCACGTAGTCTTCTCTCTAAACAAACCAGAGCACCTTGAACCGGAACATTTGTAAAAAGTGATTTTACATCAAAAGAAATCATAGTATAGTTAGACGGAGAGATGCATTTAATTTTGTCCACAAAATCATACGAGTTCTTAACAGTATAAAGATTAGCAGTAGTTAGATGAGAAAGAGAGTTTGAAAGAAATCGAGCAAGATTATAAGAAGCCGTACCAATATTAGATACAATAGGCCGAAAGCAGAGAGTGGGCTTATGAACTTTCGGAAGTGCATAAAAACGGGCACAATTAGCAGCAGAAGGAATAACCATGCGCTTGGTATAATCATTAAGAATAACGGAATTTTTAACGTCGTATTTGACTTGATCAAGATGATCTTTGGAAGGATCTTTTTTAAGTTTCGAATAGGGACCTGAAGTAAGCAAGGACTCAACATGGGAAATATAATCCGATTTGTTGAGTAGAACAGTTTGTCCTCCTTTATCAGCTCTCGTGACAATTAAATCGGGGACGGAGTTTAATTCAGAGAGGGCGGATTTTTGAGAAGGAGTAAGGTTAGACTTTTGTGGATAATTATTGGTGGAAATAATGTTAGATAAAATGTAACGAAGAGATTCTAACTGGCCTGGAGAAATTTTACTATTTTAAAAGGAATTTTCAATGGGAGCGATCAAATCCGGAATGCAGGGTCTCGAAGTACGCGCAAAATTCAGACCCAAACTGAGCACGTCGCGTTGAGTATTAGTCAGAACGTGCGAAGAGAGATTAACAACAGTATTCTGAGCAAGAGGAGAAATGGGAGAAGTAAAGGAGTTACGTTTAAGAAGATAATTAAATTTCTTATTTAAGTTAGTTTGTTGCCTATAAGACTGAAACGCAACGTATGCGAAATTTCTTTTTTCAAAGGAAGAAAAATCATGAACAGAATTGCTAAGAGACAGATGTAAAGTATATAATTCCGACTCAATAGACGAGAGAGACTGTCGTATATCCTGAATAATAGCCCTAAGAATGGCAAACTTACTCCTATTTAAAGCATTTTTAATGCGAAGAGAAGCAGGAAGATTGTACTTAATGTCTATGAACTTAGGAATTATCCGAGCACGCTTACATCTAAGAAGAAAATTTAAATGATTGAGAAAGCGAGAACGTTTTAAACGAAGACGTTTGAAACGATTAATCTCAGAAGAACTCATGCTAAATCATATATAAGAAACAAGAGTCAAAACTTAAGGAAGGCGGAGTTAAAACAAAAAGAATGGGGGGAGGAGTTAAAAATACAAAAATGTAATTAATCAAATAGAAAAATCGATAAAAAATATGAAATGACAGTCTCAAAAATGAGAAGAAATAAGCAAAAATTAACAAATAAACAAGGCAAAACTTAAAGAGGGCGGAGTAACCACGAAAAAAGGGGGGGAGTATTAAAAACCAAAAATGTAATAATTGATAAGAAAACAAACAATAAAATAAAAATATGAAATGAGAGGTTCAAAAATGAGAAGAAATGAGCATAAATTAACAAATAAAACAAAGAGTTAAAACGAATAAAAGGGGGAGGAGTAAAGATAGTAAAAAAATAATAAAACCAGTAAGAAACAACCGGTAAAATAAAAATATGAAATGAGAGGCACAAAATCGAGAAGAAAATAGCATAAATTAACAAATAACAACAATAAAAAGAATTAGGAAACACTCGCAAAATTACTTACTCGATGCTAAAAGCCCAAAAAAGCAACAAATTTAATAAAGAAGCATCAATAAACTGGCGTTGTAAAAATATTACTTACAAACTTTGAATAAACACCATAAAATGCAATAAACTCGCAACAATTGTTTCGGGTCGAAAAACACACGACCCTTCATCAGGCGAATAAAGTAAGCACGAGTGCAGTCAAAGCGGCAACGCAGAAAGTCGCTTAAAATGAAAAGAAAAACTTTATAAAGTAGAAAATAAATATAGCTACTGGTGTGAGTAAAATTGTACAAGAAAACAAGAAAATAAATAAATGAGTGAGTTTAAAACATGTAACAATCTAAGGATAACAAAAATTAAACGAAAATCTAAGTTATGTGAGTAATTTCCAAGCATCAGAGAAGAAAGGAGTGGAAGAAATATCATTAACAAGATTTTTCGAATTTTTAAAAATGTAAAATGCTTCATGAATATCCAAATGGGAGGAACAGACAGGAGATGAAATTATGTTAGTTTTGTAAAAATCAAAACGATGACCTTGAGACCAGCAGTGGGAAGCAACAGAAGATTTGGTAATCTCTTCATTACGAACATTCCGACGGTGCTCATTTATTCTGTATTTCAAACGCCTCCTAGTTTGACCAATATAACCTAAGTTGCAGGACGAACACGGAATTAAATAAATTCCAGAACGGTTTTCGGTGGGAATGGGATCCTTAAGAGAAGATAATTTAATTTTATTGACGGGTTTGTAAATAGCTTTGAAACCAAACGGTGAAAGAATTTTAGAGATTTTAAAAGAGAGTGAAGAATAAAAAGGTAAAACAACTGGGATGAGACTGTGATCGTTTAGTTTGGGAGCAGAACGTTTAGGATTCTTAAATTTATATAGAGCTTTATCGATGATAGATGGGTTATAGCCACGAGAGAGAGCAAGAGATTTTAAATAATTAATTTCTTTCGAAAGATTAGACGGATCAGAACAAATGTGTAAGGCACGATAAACATAAGTGTAAAAAGCAGACATTTTTTGTTGAGGGGCGTGGTTAGAGAGAGCATGCGGTGGCAAAGAGACCGAGAATGGTTTTCTAAAAACAGTAGTTAAGAAACAATCATTTTCTTTATTCACAAGAACGTCAAGGAAAGGCAAAGAGCAATCCTGTACAACCTCAGAAGTGAATTGAATGCATGGGTCAATCGAATTGATCAAAGAAAGTAAATTGGACAAATCGACATCAGGGGAGACAAGAACGAAAGTGTCATCCACATACCTAAACCAGTGAGGAAATTTATATACACCGAAGAGTTTTTCTTCAAAATAGTGCATATAAATGTCGCAAAGTAAAGGAGAGAGAGGACTACCCATGGCCATACCATCATTTTGGGAATAATAAGTACCATTAAAAATGAAGGCAGTTTGCCTAATACATAAATGAACTAAATTTACAAGTTACTCAATTTCAATAGAAGAATAATGGAATTCACGTAGTCTTCTCTCTAAACAAACCAGAGCACCTTGAACCGGAACATTTGTAAAGAGTGATTTTACATCAAAAGAAATCATAGTATAGTTAGATGGAGAGATGCATTTAATTTTGTCCACAAAATCATACGAGTTCTTAACAGTATAAAGATTAGTAGTAGTTAGATGAGAAAGAGAGTTTGAAAGAAATCGAGCAAGATTATAAGAAGCCGTACCAATATTAGATACAATAGGCCGAAAGCAGAGAGTGGGCTTATGAACTTTCGGAAGTGCATAAAAACGGGCACAATTAGCAACAGAAGGAATAACCATGCGCTTGGTATAATCATTAAGAATAACGGAATTTTTAACGTGGTATTTGACTTGATCAAGATGATCATTGGAAGGATCTTTTTTAAGTTTCGAATAGGGATCTGCAGTAAGCAAGGACTCAACATGGGAAATATAATCCGATTTGTTGAGTAGAACAGTTTGTCCTCCTTTATCAGCTCTTGTGACAATTAAATCGGGGGCGGAGTTTAATTCAGAGAGGGCGGATTTTTGAGAAGGAGTAAGGTTAGACTTTTGTGGATGATTATTGGTGGAAATAATGTTAGATAAAATGTAACGAAGAGATTCTAACTGGCCTGGAGAAATTTTACTATTTTTAAAGGAATTTTCAATGGGAGCGATCGTGCTCAGTTTGGGTCTGAATTTTGCGCGTACTTCGAGACCCTGCATTCCGGATTTGATCAGACCCAAACTGAGCACGATCGCTCCCATTGAAAATTCCTTTATAAATAGTAAAATTTCTCCAGGCCAGTTAGAATCTCTTCGTTACATTTTATCTAACATTATTTCCACCAATAATCATCCACAAAAGTCTAACCTTACTCCTACTCAAAAATCCGCCCTCTCTGAATTAAACTCCGCCCCCGATTTAATTGTCACAACAGCTGATAAAGAAGGACAAACTGTTCTACTCAACAAATCGGATTATATTTCCCATGTTGAGTCCTTGCTTACTTCAGGTCCCTATTCGAAACTTAAAAAAGATCCTTCCAATGATCATCTTGATCAAGTCAAATACCACGTTAAAAATTCCGTTATTCTTAATGATTATACCAAGCGCATGGTTATTCCTTCTGCTGCTAATTGTGCCCGTTTTTATGCACTTCCGAAAGTTCATAAGCCCACTCTCTGCTTTCGGCCTATTGTATCTAATATTGGTACGGCTTCTTATAATCTTGCTCGATTTCTTTCAAACTCTCTTTCTCATCTAACTACTACTAATCTTTATACTGTTAAGAACTCGTATGATTTTGTGGACAAAATTAAATGCATCTCTCCGTCTAACTATACTATGATTTCTTTTGATGTAAAATCACTTTTTACAAATGTTCCGGTTCAAGGTGCTCTGGTTTGTTTAGAGAGAAGACTACGTGAATTCCATTATTCTTCTATTGAAATTGAGGAACTTGTAAATTTAGTTCATTTATGTATCAGGCAAACTGCCTTCATTTTTAATGGTACTTATTATTCCCAAAATGATGGTATGGCCATGGGTAGTCCTCTCTCTCCCTTACTTTGCGACATTTATATGCACTATTTTGAAGAAAAACTCTTCGGTGTATATAAATTTCCTCACTGGTTTAGGTATGTGGATGACACTTTCGTTCTTGTCTCCCCTGATGTCGATTTGTCCAATTTACTTTCTTTGATCAATTCGATTGACCCATGCATTCAATTCACTTCTGAGGTTGAACAGGATTGCTCTTTGCCTTTCCTTGACGTTCTTGTGAATAAAGAAAATGATTGTTTCTCAACTACTGTTTTTAGAAAACCATTCTCGGTCTCTTTGCCACCGCATGCTCTCTCTAACCACGCCCCTCAACAAAAAATGTCTGCTTTTTACACTTATGTTTATCGTGCCTTACACATTTGTTCTGATCCGTCTAATCTTTCGAAAGAAATTAATTATTTAAAATCTCTTGCTCTCTCTCGTGGCTATAACCCATCTATCATCGATAAAGCTCTATATAAATTTAAGAATCCTAAACGTTCTGCTCCCAAACTAAACGATCACAGTCTCATCCCAGTTGTTTTACCTTTTTATTCTTCACTCTCTTTTAAAATCTCTAAAATTCTTTCACCGTTTGGTTTCAAAGCTATTTACAAACCCGTCAATAAAATTAAATTATCTTCTCTTAAGGATCCCATTCCCACCGAAAACCGTTCTGGAATTTATTTAATTCCGTGTTCGTCCTGCAACTTAGGTTATATTGGTCAAACTAGGAGGCGTTTGAAATACAGAATAAATGAGCACCGTCGGAATGTTCGTAATGAAGAGATTACCAAATCTTCTGTTGCTTCCCACTGCTGGTCTCAAGGTCATCGTTTTGATTTTTACAAAACTAACATAATTTCATCTCCTGTCTGTTCCTCCCATTTGGATATTCATGAAGCATTTTACATTTTTAAAAATTCGAAAAATCTTGTTAATGATATTTCTTCCACTCCTTTCTTCTCTGATGCTTGGAAATTACTCACATAACTTAGATTTTCGTTTAATTTTTGTTATCCTTAGATTGTTACATGTTTTAAACTCACTCATTTATTTATTTTCTTGTTTTCTTGTACAATTTTACTTACACCAGTAGCTATATTTATTTTCTACTTTATAAAGTTTTTCTTTTCATTTTTAGCGGTTTTGTGCGTTGCCGCTTTGACTGCAGCACTCGTGCTTACTTTATTCGCCTGATGAAGGGTCGTGTGTTTTTCGACCCGAAACAATTGTTGCGAGTTTATTGCATTTTATGGTGTTTATTCAAAGTTTGTAAGTAATATTTTTACAACGCCAGTTTATTGATGCTTCTTTATTAAATTTGTTGCTTTTTTGGGCTTTTAGCATCGAGTAAGTAATTTTGCGAGTGTTTCCTAATTCTTTTTATTGTTGTTATTTGTTAATTTATGCTATTTTCTTCTCGATTTTGTGCCTCTCATTTCATATTTTTATTTTACCGGTTGTTTCTTACTGGTTTTATTATTTTTTTACTATCTTTACTCCTCCCCCTTTTATTCGTTTTAACTCCGCCTTCTTTAAATTCCGAGTTGTTTTATTTGTTAATTTATGCTCATTTCTTCTCATTTTTGAACCTCTCATTTCATATTTTTATTTTATCGTTTGTTTTCTTATCAATTATTACATTTTTGGTTTTTAATACTCCCCCCCTTTTTTCGTGGTTACTCCGCCCTCTTTAAGTTTTGCCTTGTTTATTTGTTAATTTTTGCTTATTTCTTCTCATTTTTGAGACTGTCATTTCATATTTTTAATCGATTTTTCTATTTGATTAATTACATTTTTGTATTTTTAACTCCTCCCCCCATTCTTTTTGTTTTAACTCCGCCTTCCTTAAGTTTTGACTCTTGTTCTTATATATGATTTAGCATGAGTTCTTCTGAGATTAATCGTTTCAAACGTCTTCGTTTGAAACGTTCTCGCTTTCTCAATCATTTAAATTTTCTTCTTAGATGTAAGCGTGCTCGGATAATTCCTAAGTTCATAGACATTAAGTACAATCTTCCTGCTTCTCTTCGCATTAAAAATGCTTTAAATAGGAGTAAGTTTGCCATTCTTAGGGCTATTATTCAGGATATACGACAGTCTCTCTCGTCTATTGAGTCGGAATTATATACTTTACATCTGTCTCTTAGCAATTCTGTTCATGATTTTTCTTCCTTTGAAAAAAGAAATTTCGCATACGTTGCGTTTCAGTCTTCTAGGCATCAAACTAACTTAAATAAGAAATTTAATTATCTTCTTAATCGTAACTCCTTTACTTCTCCCATTTCTCCTCTTGCTCAGAATACTGTTGTTAATCTCTCTTCGCACGTTCTGACTAATACTCAACGCGACGTGCTCAGTTTGGGTCTGAATTTTGCGCGTACTTCGAGACCCTGCATTCCGGATTTGATCGCTCCCATTGAAAATTCCTTTAAAAATAGTAAAATTTCTCCAGGCCAGTTAGAATCTCTTCGTTACATTTTATCTAACATTATTTCCACCAATAATCATCCACAAAAGTCTAACATTACTCCTTCTCAAAAATCCGCCCTCTCTGAATTAAACTCCGCCCCCGATTTAATTGTCACAAGAGCTGATAAAGGAGGACAAACTGTTCTACTCAACAAATCGGATTATATTTCCCATGTTGAGTCCTTGCTTACTTCAGGTCCCTATTCGAAACTTAAAAAAGATCCTTCCAATGATCATCTTGTTCAAGTCAAATACCACGTTAAAAATTCCGTTATTCTTAATGATTATACCAAGCGCATGGTTATTCCTTCTGCTGCTAATTGTGCCCGTTTTTATGCACTTCCGAAAGTTCATAAGCCCACTCTCTGCTTTCGGCCTATTGTATCTAATATTGGTACGGCTTCTTATAATCTTGCTCGATTTCTTTCAAACTCTCTTTCTCATCTAACTACTACTAATCTTTATACTGTTAAGAACTCGTATGATTTTGTGGACAAAATTAAATGCATCTCTCCGTCTAACTATACTATGATTTCTTTTGATGTAAAATCACTTTTTACAAATGTTCCGGTTCAAGGTGCTCTGGTTTGTTTAGAGAGAAGACTACGTGAATTCCATTATTCTTCTATTGAAATTGAGGAACTTGTAAATTTAGTTCATTTATGTATCAGGCAAACTGCCTTCATTTTTAATGGTACTTATTATTCCCAAAATGATGGTATGGCCATGGGTAGTCCTCTCTCTCCTTTACTTTGCGACATTTATATGCACTATTTTGAAGAAAAACTCTTCGGTGTATATAAATTTCCTCACTGGTTTAGGTATGTGGATGACACTTTCGTTCTTGTCTCCCCTGATGTCGATTTGTCCAATTTACTTTCTTTGATCAATTCGATTGACCCATGCATTCAATTCACTTCTGAGGTTGAACAGGATTGCTCTTTGCCTTTCCTTGACGTTCTTGTGAATAAAGAAAATGATTGTTTCTCAACTACTGTTTTTAGAAAACCATTCTCGGTCTCTTTGCCACCGCATGCTCTCTCAAACCACGCCCCTCAACAAAAAATGTCTGCTTTTTACACTTATGTTTATCGTGCCTTACACATTTGTTCTGATCCGTCTAATCTTTCGAAAGAAATTAATTATTTAAAATCTCTTGCTCTCTCTCGTGGCTATAACCCATCTATCATCGATAAAGCTCTATATAAATTTAAGAATCCTAAACGTTCTGCTCCCAAACTAAACGATCACAGTCTCATCCCAGTTGTTTTACCTTTTTATTCTTCACTCTCTTTTAAAATCTCTAAAATTCTTTCACCGTTTGGTTTCAAAGCTATTTACAAACCCGTCAATAAAATTAAATTATCTTCTCTTAAGGATCCCATTCCCACCGAAAACCGTTCTGGAATTTATTTAATTCCGTGTTCGTCCTGCAACTTAGGTTATATTGGTCAAACTAGGAGGCGTTTGAAATACAGAATAAATGAGCACCGTCGGAATGTTCGTAATGAAGAGATTACCAAATCTTCTGTTGCTTCCCACTGCTGGTCTCAAGGTCATCGTTTTGATTTTTCCAAAACTAACATAATTTCATCTCCTGTCTGTTCCTCCCATTTGGATATTCATGAAGCATTTTACATTTTTAAAAATTCGAAAAATCTTGTTAATGATATTTCTTCCACTCCTTTCTTCTCTGATGCTTGGAAATTACTCACATAACTTAGATTTTCGTTTAATTTTTGTTATCCTTAGATTGTTACATGTTTTAAACTCACTCATTTATTTATTTTCTTGTTTTCTTGTACAATTTTACTCACACCAGTAGCTATATTTATTTTCTACTTTATAAAGTTTTTCTTTTCATTTTAAACGGTTTTGTGCGTTGCCGCTTTGACTGCAGCACTCGTGCTTACTTTATTTGCCTGATGAAGGGTCGTGTGTTTTTCGACCCGAAACAATTGTTGCGAGTTTATTGCATTCTATGGTGTTTATTCAAAGTTTGTAAGTAATATTTTTACAACGCCAGTTTATTGATGCTTCTTTATTAAAAATGAAACATAAATGTTACCTTTTTAAAATGATTAATCTTGTACCTGCTTCTTTTATGATTCTAAAATCGAGAATAAACACTTCTTAAAATATTTTTTTCTATAATTATTTTACATTAAATTCTAAATAAATTGTTTGTCCTAAGGTCTAGCAGGAGGACAAGAAGCACCAAGTGATATAGGCAAACCAGGAGTAGAAACACCAGGTAAAAATATATAAAATATATAATGTATATAAATATATAAATAAATGTAAATAAAATATTTTTCGCATTTGTAATGTTCTCACAACATTTTAAACATACCTATAGGTATAATAAAAAATATCAATGTTACCTTTCTAAAGTGTTCAATGTTGTACCCGCATCTTTTATGATTCTAAAATCGAGAATCAACACTTCTTAAAATATTTTTT